>CM064334.1:22831291-25231291 GCA_032595735.1 Pelochelys cantorii | reverse complement strand
TCATGCCCCCTCTCAGTCTTCTCTTTTCCAGACTTAACAAATCCAATTCTTTTAGTCTTCCCTTGTAGGTCAAGTTTTCTAGACCTTTAATCATGTTTGTTGTTCTTCTTTGGACCTTTTCCAATTTTTCCACATCTTTCCTGAAATGTGGTACCTAAAACTGGACACAATACTCCAGTTAAGGCCTAATCCATGCAGAGTAAAGTGGAAGAATTATCTCTCATATCTTATAATACTCTTGCTAATACATCCCAGAATGATGTTTGGGGTTTTTGGGTTTTTTTTTTGCAACATCACACTGTTGACTTCTATTTAGCTTGTGGTCCACAATATTGCCTAGATCCCTTTCAGCAGTACTCCTTTCTAGACAGCCATTTCCCATTTTGTATGTGTGCAACTGATTATTCTTTTCTAAGTGGAGTACCTTAGAAGTGAAGCAAAGAGTTTTTACACTTGGTCTCTTGAGGCTAAATTCTGATCCCATTGAAGTAAATGGAAATTTGGTCCTTGATATTTAAAAGGGTAATAAGAAAATGTTTTATACAACATATAATTAGCTGATGACATGCAAAGTCACAGAATGCTATTCAGGCATATTCAAAAGATTATTCAAAATCTAGCTAAACAAGAATTACACATGCAGTTATAGTAGTTAAGACAAAAAATAAGGATTATCAATCATTAGACCTCAAAGAAAAAAATATTTCCTGTTGCAGAAAGAATACTCTTCCTTTGTTATAATATTGCTTAATTAAATACTTGTATGCCTTCCTCTGAAATATATCTGGCATTCGTATACTGGATTTGATGTGCCAATTCTATTCTGGTATAGATTTCTTATATTGTTATGAGCAGGGCTCGACAAATAATGCAACCCGGAAGAGCCGGGTTCGGGCGATCTGCGCATGCGCAGAACGATCTGCGCATGCGCAGATCGCCGGACAGCACAGCTGGTGAGCGGGGCTCACCGCGGTTTGGCAAGCCCTGGTTATGAGAATGTATTTTGTCTTTAGAGAAGATTTTTGTAATTGTAATGCAGGAAGCTTTAATAAATCCAAAGCCCATTGAAATCAGTCCTCCCATCAACTTCAGTGGATGCTAGAGCAAGTCCAAAAGCAGTATTTATATTTGGTAAATCCATCCTTTATTTTTATTCACTTTGTGCACATCTACACAGCAGAGCTAAACTAGAAATAAGCTATGCAACTTGAGCTACACTAATTGCATAGTTTAAGTCAAAATAGCTTATTTTGACTTTTGGCACCATCTACACAGCAGTTATTTCAAAATAGAGCACTCTTCCCCTGACTTCCCTTACTCCTCATGAAATAAGGTTTACAGAAGTTGGAGTAAGAACCCCGCTATTTTGAATTTATTTCAAAATAATGGGCTTGCTGTGTAGATGCGCGCTATTATGCGTCACAACCGTAAACGTCAGTTATTCTGAAATAACACTGGTTTGCAGACATAGCCTTGGTTCTGTGCAGTTTTATGTAATGTCATTGCTGAATGGATTTTTAACTTAATTGCTGGAGGCTTTGTTTGAACCTCTATTGTCTCTTACATGGAGACTATTACGGGAGTAAACCTCAATACCAAAACACATTGTTAATACAATGAATATACGCCTTTACTAAATTTTAGGAGATGTTTACAATTGTCTTAATACACATAATGCTTGAGAACGATAGCTCATGTTCATAGGATTTGTTGCTTGTTTGTTTCTTGGCTTTTGGAGTATTGTTACTTATGACATGAAACGCTCAAGCTATTTAAGGAACTTCCTGAATCTTTGCTTTCTGTCAACAAGAGACAAGCATCAAAAATGTCAATGATGATAAATCAGAGCCATAAACTAAAGCTATACCTAGTCTCTCTCCAGTTCAGACAGCAGAAATACGAACAGCAGTGTGCACCAAAGTGCTGCACTGTACCTCCCTCATGTGGATACTGCAGGTGCAAACTAAAAAGTTTCTAGTTTTCATTAAGAAAAATCCTGCTTGAGGAAGGCTTTGTTAATGCAAACTAGGAAGCTTTGAGTTTGCTGCTGGGCATCCACACAAGGGAATTACAACACCAAACTTTGTTTGTACTGCTATTCACATCCATAGTCTGAACTGCTGTGCAGTGCAGACAAGTCCTACATCATAAAAGTGAACTTTTTACCCCTCTTTGCAAAGAAAAAACAAACTTGAAATGCATGCAAATAATTCTAGAATTATCCTAATTGAAACTGACTTCTCTTAGAAGCACTTTTATGTGTTTATTCTTTAAATGTTAAGGAGAGTGTTTATGGTTGGGAATATTTTACATAAGATTGGTTATTACCTACTCAACTTTCCATGTAATGAAGAACTTTTTTCTCCATCAAATGCTTAAAGTGGCAAAAACATGTTTCAATGTGTATGTGCAAATGTTTTGTATTTAAGTCCAAGCCTTCATATACTAACAGTATGATGTCATGTGATTAGTAAGATCCTTTACATGCAAATATAGAAAGATCATTTAACATTATAACTGTCCAAAATAAAGCCATTTTAGTATACTTATATTAACTGAGGAATTAATTGGTTATTTGGCAGTGCTCAAGCAACTCCTTGCCAAACTCAAACACAAAAACACCTCTCTGAGGACTTAGAAAGACAGTATCTTTCTGACCATTTAAATGTAAAGACTCTTTAAGGGTCATTTAAGTTTTACATGACTATTTTGAGAGATGAAAACCCCTTTATATAGAAGATATTTGGACACATTTGAAACAAAATTTCAATTACTAGTACATCCTTCAGGAATGAAAGGGATAGCTCAGAAAATGAAATGAGCAAACAAGTTAAACTATGTCTTTAAAGATATTATAATTTCCCACTACAAAGACAAAAGCTATGACATCCTGGCTGCATATATATGAGCTGATTACATACTCATGACCTGAAGGTACTGTTTTTATTTTAATTCTGGACATCTAACACTCTGGTCATCTGAAGAAGTGGGGGTGCCACAAAAGCTCATGATACCATCTACAAGTTTTGTTAGTCTTTAAAGTGCTACCAGACTATTTGTTGTTTTGTAAGTTTAACTTTTTCACTGATTCATCCCATAAAAGCGATGAGCCAATGAAAGGGTGACAACTTCTGCTATTTGCATCCAGCCAAGCCTAGTGAAACTATGGAAAAAGAAGAGTATAAATATCTCTGAACTGAGACCAACAGAGCAGTACTCCCAGCTCTGCTCAGCAGGTTCATCTCATCTCTACAGTCAAGCAAAATAGCAACAAGATAGCTAAGAAGAAAGGAGCCAGAATACAACATCCTGAAGAGCAACCTTCTAGCCTAGCATGACATCAGCAAGACTACTCATTAATGAGATGAAGTTTGCAAAAGCACAACTAGATTTAAATTGATTTAAATTAGATTTAAATTGTTTTAATGGGATATTGAAATGCTATTGTAATTTAAAGTACTAACAGCGTTTCCTGTCACACACTTGGTGTTTTAAACTATCTTACTGGAAAAGGGACATCATCTCACCTTTATGAACAGACTACAACAGAATTTTTTTTGATGTTCAGATTCTAAGTATTCACTGATTTGCCTGTTTCCAGACAGCTTCTTCAGTGGCTTCTTCTAAGTAACTAAGTTAATTTTTTCTTTGGTTTTCTAGGATTCAGTTAAGATTACTTACCTCTGACTGTTTGAAAGTTGTTCATATGATTCATGAATAACCCCATAGGATTCACCAAATCTTAAAACAAATTCCTTTGCCCATCTCTGATGGGTTGTAAATCCTACGCTGTTACTGAAAGGGTTAAGGGGATCTGGAAAGCTCAGTGCATCCTACTGCAACTGGAGTATGGGACCCAGCTGGGAAGGAACTGGGTGCCTACTACAAAAGAGTTTCAGAGCAGAATGGGGATGCAGGAGGGATTAGGACTGGGAGAAGAAGCACAGGAGAAGTGTGGGGCAATGTTTGGTGGTGACTCATAGGATCTGGACTTCCAGGAGAGGAGACTGGGGAGGTCTTCAAGTAATGAGCAGGGTGAATGATCCCTAAGCTGAAATCCAGAAGAAAAGGTAGCCACCGAAGATGGTGATGGGATGTCTGCTGATATAAAGGATAAAGATATTTGAAAGCTCTAGGACATGACAACTGTGAGGCCTAGAATTGTGGCCAAAAAACTTGATGTAAGGACATTGAATTGTTGTTTCTTTAGGCTCTCTTACCTTGAAAGAGGGGTGAGTTTTTAAATGACCTTGGCTGAGGATTGAGAAAGGAAAAAAGATGGGCTACTGCAATAGCTGTTGGCAGAGGGCATTAGCTGAGGCAACACTGCTATGCCATATCCAACTATGGAGTACCTGTAATGTGCCAACAGTAAGCCTACACTCTTACATCACCATTAAACTGTCTCGTTATCTGACAAGGTTCACTGCTGATTTGGAGGGAAAATAGAGTGCTTCCTCCAGGACAAAGCCTCTTTCAAAAGTGTGATCTCTGTTGAAAGTTCTCCAAAGGGATTTCTAACTGACATGCCCATTGTTTACTGCTTGTTCCTAAACACAAAAATAGTGAAAGTTAAATAACAAGGGCATGACAAGATCCTGTGGGATTGGGAGGGGAAGTCTCATTCAGAGAGTTTCACCCTAGGCAAAGCATCAGTGTGACAACTCCCCTTCTTTTACACAGTGGGTACCCCCCACTCATTAAGGGCATGTCTACACAGCAGGCTTAAACTTGAAATAAGCCACACAACTTGAGCTACGTCAATTGCGCAGCTTAAGTCGAAATAGCTTATTTCGAATTTGGGCACGTCTACACAGCAGTTATTTTGAATTAGAGTACTCTTCCTCCAACTTCCCTTACTCCTTATACAATGAGATTTACAGAAGTCAGAGTAAGAAGCCTGTTATTTTGAATTTATTTCAAAATAACGGGCTTGCTATGTAGATGAGCAACACATTATTTCGGAATAACTGGCGTTATTCCAAAATAATGCTGCTATGTGGACATGCCTTCAGAGTTCCTTTACTTGGATGTTGCATCTGTCAAATTTTTGGTGTGTTTTGTGTGGAGGTGAAGTCCCCAGCTGGTGTGTCAAGGGCAGATCACCTTATACTTAGAAGTCTGGAGTATTACCCTAAAGATAGGAGAAAAGCTTCAAAATAAGGAACCAAGAGAATGTCTGGTCTGCACAGACTGGATCATACTGGCCTGTGAGGAATGACCTCTCCTCCCCGATTTGGGATCTAGTATAAAGGTGGATAGGACCAAAGTGACTCCTTTAAAATGGCAGTCACATTTTGAAGGGTATATACAAAGCATAAAGCAGCCACCTCCTGTGGCTACCTGCTCATCCCTCCCAGTTCTGGGTCACTTCCTCTTTTGGGGTGATAACAGCAAATATGTCAGCATGCTCCTCTGTAAACCGATTTCCCTGTTAATGCACTTGGATCTAATTCAATTTCAACCTATTAATGTGCATTGGGGCGTGCAAGGACAGTTAATCCACAGCAGGCAAGTGCAAGGTAGATCACACTCCGGCTTGCTGAGAATCTGCTGCCATAGGCAGCTGTGCCACCTAGGCAGCTGCCTATGCCTAGAGCAGCCTCTGGTTACATTCCTGATTTGGCACTGTGAGACCCTTATTAAGACTGGGCTGATGCTCACACAGATGCTCTGCCTTGGGTGACAGATTGTCTTGATTTCTTGTTTTTTCTACAGAATATGCTTGTAATTTTCAGAATACCCAAAAGGAGTTACCTTTCAGAATACCCTGTTTTACTGTACTTCACACTGAACTTCATGATGACTGTTAGATACTGACTTTGAAGGCACATGTATGTATGTATGAAGTTATTTTATGCACTTCATGCAACAGTAATGCTGTTTATTCCTAGCAAACTTAATCCTTTTGAGTTAATCAGTATGACTCAATTTGTGTTCATACATTTAAATGAATGTTTTGATATTTGTGTATAATTCTGGCCATTTATTTTTCACTCTGCAGTTAGAAGAACAATTTCTAAATTAATGACCCTTTTCTGTTTGTACCAGCAGGTTGTATTTGCAAATGTCTACTTGCCAAATTCTGCTTTAACATTGCAATTAATTAAACATAATTTTTTCCAATTTTAGCTAAACTCCACCTTGTTAATGAATGGTTAAACACGTTGTAGCAACTTGTTTTTTGCCATCCCCTACAAACTTAAGTCCTGATCCTACAAAATTGCACACACGTGAGTAGGACCTTATTTCCCTCATACAAAATTTAAATCAGAAGTTTTCAATTTTACCCTGTATAATTGATGGCAAGTTGTAATTGAGTGTTATTTGTTTTCTTCTGCCACTCTGAAGCTAAAAACTTTGACACAAAATATCATTTGTACTGGACAACTAAGACCTATTAGCCACAGAAAATCTGACCAGTGATGTGGCTTTGTTAGAGACAGATGGCTAAATAGTTCACTAGATCCTAAAGACCGCGAGTACTTTATAGAAGTTGAAATCTGGGCTCTGTAGGTGCTACCTATTTCTATGAATGGGTCAGACCTCAAATCCCAAAATCAAATTATCACCTACTTTGGACTCAGATCCAGTTCCATGACCATGCTTTTGTCTTCTGTACGGCACCTAGCACAAGTGCTCCTAGGTGCTATAGTAATACCTGTACAATGAACAAATAATAAGCTAAACTTTATCATTCAACTAACCTAAAACAATAATATTTTCTTCTTTCACTGGTACCAGAAGAAGCTTAGAGAGAAATATTGATAATAGACAATATCTGAATCAAATTCCTTTTCTAAAAACATATGATGTATAAATAAAATAAAATTAAAATAAAAATTTGCATGTTGAACCAAATTTATTTAATTCTTTAAGGGTGAGATTTTTTCAAAGGAGGCTAAGGGAATCAGGCACCCAAATCCTATTCATTTAGGAGGAATTTGAAAGTGAAAGGAATTTGGGCATTGTAATATAACGTGTTCTGGAGGCACTGTTGAAGGGTCAAATCAGGGCAAATTGCTCAGAAATAGGGCTACTTACAGCACAAGACTGAAGGCCCTCCCCTATAAAGCACAGCAAACCAGTCACAAAGAGCACTTCTGTTTGCTGCAATGGCTTGCAAGAAGTCACACAAGCAATCCCCTCAGACTCCAGCTTTTCCTGTGCCAAAACCAGTACCACACCTTACACGGATGAGAAATTATGAAAACCAGTCTCACCAAATCTGAACTGGTTCTTGCAATCCCAACAGACCAGTCATATTCCAGGTCAATTTATATATTAGATCTTACCCAAAAGAGCATATCATGCCAGTCCTTTAAAATCTAAGATCTAAATATTCATTAATAAAAGAAAGAAAGAAAGAAAAGGTTGAGAGTAAAATTGTTAGAAGAAAAAAATTACATACACCAATTACAAGGTTCTTGGTGCAGGCTTGTAGCCGTGGTGAAATAAACTGCTGTCTGAAAAGTCTCTGGAGTACATCCATTGTTAGGATGGGTCTTCAGCCCTTCAGGGACCAATTCATAGCAAAGACGCTTCTAACACAATGAGCTGGACTGAAGACAAACTGGAGGAACTCCTAGGGCCCTTTTAATAACCTTGCCCATGTGGATGGAATTCCACTGCTCTCCTTGTGTGAAAGTACCTCCCAAAATGGAGTTTGTCACATGAGCAAGTCACCTCTTCATGCCCTTTTTAGGCAAGCAGTCTGAGCAAAATTCCTCACATGTGTATTGGCAACACATAAGGTTTATTGTCAGTCAAGTACTCTGAGGCTACGTCTAGACTACAAGCCTCTTTCGAAAGAGGCTTTTTCAAAAGTATCTTTCGAAAAAGCCTCTTTCGAAAGAGAGCATCCAGACTGCAATCACTTCTTTTGAAAAAGCGAGCCACTTTTTCAAAAGAGCACCCAGGCAGTCTGGATGTTCTCTTTCGAAAAAGCCCTGTTTGGATTCAAGAATGCCTTTTTTCGAAAGAGCACTTTTGAAAAAAGGCGTTCTTCCTCATAAAATGAGGTTTACCGCGGTCAAAAAAACCGCTGCATTCTTTCAATTTAATTTCGAAAGAACGCAGCGGCAGTCTAGACGCAGGGGAAGTTTTTTCGAAAAAAACCTGTAGTCTAGACAGACCCTGAGTCACTTGACTATCCATCCTTCCACAACAGATGGGTAAGATCTGATGATATCTCTCTGAAGCAAATACTTGAAATACTAGTACACAACCAATACTAATAACTTCAAATACAAATATCATATTGGCATATGCGAAGTATAAACAGAATCAGCAAGGTATCAGCTTTCAATAGACACCTCACTTGGCCCACTTTTTTCAAAATTTGGGGCAAACACATAACAGTGGGTGCAACAATGTTCTAAATCTTCACATCAAAAATCCTGTAATGTCACAAGCATCTTAGAAAGTCTCACTTTAAAGAAATTGATTTTACTATGTCCTTTTGATTATACACACTTTTTTTTAAACTTTTGAGATAGCTTCAGTAGATTTAATATACCTTTGTTCAGACAAGGACTTGGTAGGACATACCAAGCTTATCTCATAAAGACTAACATTAAAAAAAACAGAATAAGGAATCATTTCTGTAATACAAATCAGCAGGATGTGAGACTCTGATTTAGACTTGTTTGTATTCAGAGGACACAAACTTCCTAAAGCAAAACTATTGTTCTAAAAATATAACACTTCTTAAAATGAGCATTTAAGGATGCTATCATTACTGAATATATTGTTACTTATAAGAACTGAGAGCAATGGTTATGGTTTAACATTGTGCACTTAAGATGTATGCATTTCTTTAAAAAGAAAAACTGTGAGAGGGAAGGGTAAACAGTATAAATGTTGGTGTTAAATCAACATAGATCCATTAACATCAATGCAACTATACAGATTTATATTTGTCCTTTGAATTAAAATCAACAGTTACAATAATAGAAGACAATCCCTGTTTAATGTTGCTGGGAAAAAACAGTTATCTTGAAGTGCAATGAAAACACTAACCGCCAATGTGCCTGAAAATTGTTTTTATTCATAGAAAACTTGAGGCTGTTGTATTTTCACCTCAGCACCTGGGTCTGCTTTTACCCATAACTATTTTTAATTGTGATCTGAAACCTATTGGATTAGATGGGGTAGAAAGAGAGAAAATCATTGGAAAATTCCATGTGTTGAAATGACTGATTTTTTTTAGTGCACAGCAAGAAACAATTTAATGTTCTAGAATATTTTGGGTTTTATTAGCTTGAAATCATTAGGACTGGTGACTATACAACACTCAGTCAGAAGCTGAAAATGTGAAACAACGAAGTAACCACATTTTAGTCTAACCAGCTAGAAATCAAAATTTCCTAAATGGCTGGGGGGTGCTATAAACAATCACAAAAATACTAAATATCACTCTAATCTAACAGTACTTACACTTACCCAAAACAAGTCTGTGGTAAGTGAAGCCTACTTACTGTCTCAATTAAATAAATATGAAAATAATAGATTCTGCAGCTAAGGGATAAAAACAATGGGATGTGGCATCTGACAGTTTACTAAAGAGGAACAGCTTTGCCTCAGAGACTGAAGGAAGAAAGACAAGACACAACAATGTGGTTTAACTAGGCCTCGATGTCATTAACTTATCACATCTGGGAACTATCCTACAATAACTCATCTAGTGCATGTGTAAAAGTCAGGAGTGCTGACCAGCACCTGGCAACTAAGGGGTTAACTCAAGTGCGTAGCAAGGTATCGGGTGGTCAGCCAATAACAATGCAGGTAGGAATTTCAAACTGAGGAAGAGGGGTTTTTCTCTCTCTCTTCTTTGTTTGAGATTCAGAGTAGTTTCTCCCAGCTATTAAGGGAGATGGGAGATACTTCTCTCTCTAAGAACAGACTTCTTAAAATGTGTAAGTAGAGAAAAGTTTAGATAGTCCGTCAGGGTTTATTGTTTTCCTTGTTTAGGGATTTGGAAATAATGTCTGAGCTTGCTAAGTGTTTTTTTTTTCTCTTTTGTAACTAAGCCTTACAACCCAGGGTTTTTTCCCTGAGTATCTATATCAAATACTGGCTCCTTCCATGTAGCCAATTTACTATGCTTGCAACTGTAGGTTTGTTTTGATAATAAAAGTTGTTGGGTTTTTTTCTAAATAACTGGTATTGGTTGATTGCTGTGTCCTTAGGACTCAGTGCCTAGTTACAACGGCAGAGTCCATTGTTGTCTATGGATTCCCTCAGTTTTTCCCAACTCCAAGTAAAACAGAGGTTGGGGCAGGAGGGAGATTTTACCTTAGGGAGGGGATTTGCCAAGTGATCCCTTCCCTGATTTTTCTTGGCATTACTTGGGTGGTGGCAGCGGGTCCCCCAAAATCTGGGTATTAGGATTTTGTGGGGGGAAGGTTTTGTACCAGAGCCTGTACAGGCAAGGTTTTGGAGTGCTCCTGTGGGCTCCCAACTCCTGAATTCATCATGCCAGAATGGGGAACAGCCTTGACAGCATGTCAAACTCATTCCATGACCTATGCCACCTAGAGGAGAGTTGCCTCCCTCCAATCATTTAACTGAATCCTGGCACCATTGGTGTAACCCATTGCCTTTCCTTCATATGGAGATTGAGGGGCACAGTTCTCAGTGTACCAGACATTAGGAGTCTCAGTTTCATTCCCCAAATTGTTTAAGAGAAACCCTCTTCTAATCCACTTCCAATTTTGTTTTAGCAGGTAACCAGACATCTGTTAAATATCTGCACTAGACACCAGTCAAGTTGCAACCAAATGCATTTTACAATGCGACTTACCCACTGGGTCTCCAGGCTGCTGAGAGCATGGCAAAAAATCTGCCACAAAAGGCAGTATGTCTGTGAGGGGGAGAAAAATTCCTTCCCAGGCCCAGAATACTTACCAGTGTGATGTCCAGACAACGCCCAAAAACCAGGTCTTATGTCAAACATCAAGGAAGGATAGGGTGCTGTAGTTCTCTGGTGAAGTGGTGCCCTGAACAGGGGAAAGAGCTTATAAGCCCTTCCTTGGGGCACAGAACTCCTTTTAATGGCCCCATAAAGTCAGTGAGTTAGTTTTCCAAACTGTCTTAGTTTAGAGCCAGGTCAGACAATCCTGTCACCCCTGCAGATAGGCATGTAAAATCCCATTTAACCAGTTAACCGGTTAAACCTGACATTTAACTGGTTAACCCCATCACTGGTATTCCTCAGACCACCCGTTAACCGGTTACCCATGAGCAACACCCAGTAAGGGTGATGCTTACCAGTTAACCAGTTACATCCCCATCTTCAGGTGTAGGGGATAAGGGACCTCCTGTCCACCAGACAAATGCTGAAATGTTGCTCAGTCCACAATATCGTGGTATGGAGTCTGAGTTGTTTCATGACAAATGAGAATGTTCTTGTGAAGACAACCTGAAAGCCCCAGGGAAGCAGTATTCATTTTATCATAGCCCTGGATGGGGAATGTTAGTTGTTCACTCTCCTCCATTTAATAGTCTCCTCACTTCTGCAAATCTACAGATGAGTGCTGGACCTCTTACCTTCCTATCCATTCACCCATCACACCCTCTGATACTGAAACCACCTGCATTGGGGTGCTAGTTCAGTTTGGGGTGGATATGGAGGAGGAGGAGGGGAGCCTTAACACTGAATATTGGACCTTGCATGAGACTTCATATTTGCTTTAAATGGCCTTGTTCTTGGGCCATTAAGATTCTTGCCTGTGGAATATAGATCCATAGACTTTCAAGCCTGAAAAACCACTAGGCTTATCTAGTCAGGCCTCCTGCATAATATATGGCAAAGAATTTGACACAACAATTGTTGCATCTAGCCCTATACTTTATCATTGGGCCTGATCCAATTCCCACTGAATTCAATAAGAATCTTTCAGCTTGGCCACTAAAGAAGTTGGATCAGCCTCATTGCTAGGAAACTAGGCCAAGTGACAGGGTTTTAATTTCAATACTGTACGTTTCAATTTCTTATACTACATTCATATGAACTTTTAACAAACAAACTGTTTGAGCTCTGTAGTCCATTTCCCTGGTGCTTATCATTACCTTCTAGATCAACATAGCTCTGTCACTGCAGCTTGTCAAACTCTGTGTTCAGTACCTCCAGGAAATCTTAATTCCCATCTGCAAAGGCTAGAAAAACTAGTATGAAGTATTGTCAAATATAATATAATGAAAAAGAGAAAATTACATGTGTGAAATTGAATTTCTCTATGGGTCACAATCCCAGGGGATTTTGGATTAATACAATCTCAGTCGACAAGGTGTGGAGAGGGAGAGGGATGATACTTTTCAATTACTATAACTTTGTTTTGTGTCAAGGAGTTATCACATCCAGCAAAATATCAGCAATTAAGGCTGAGTTTTGATCTTAGATCTACAACATACATGGCACCAAAAGCAAGATTATTGTGTGTTCAGGAGTCTATCAACAGCCTTCACTTACAAATCAGGCTGTGCCAGGATAGTGTTTTCCCTCCAAAAGGAGTGATGGGATAAATATGCAAGTTTAACAGGCATGTTCTTGAAGATCCTAATAAAAGCTACTAAAATTAAAAAAAATGACCTGACTAACTTTCCCACTTTTAAGCTCACAAGAAGTTATTTGCATATTCCTGCCTGAAACTGGAGTATCAGGAGTAGATTTAATAAGAACTGTATATTCCATCTACTTGCTTTGAATAAGCAATTTACCGAGCCATTTCAGATACACTCAGCTATTTTTTCTAGATTTGCTTTCACACATCTTTTAGTTAATTCAGGGTTCCAGTTGAAGCACTGGCAGAGAGGTGTATTATGTGAATATGAGATTTCCCCACTAGGACTCATAATCACTAATGAATACAATACTCATCCGCATGCAGTTTATCATATCTGACAGATCATAAAAATGAATATTTGGTTAATAACCAATCTGAGTGCAAATGAGTAAAGGTTATAAACATAATCAACAAATATACTTAATTTTATTTAGTATATTTTAGAATGCCACATGAAAAAGCAACTGAATACAATGTGTGAATACAGAATGAGAGAGAAGAAATCACTGCATTTGATTGGTGCAAGCCACAAAGCAGTATGATAACCAGATACTGGAAATATAACAGGGGGAGCTACAAAAGAGATGACATATATAAACTGTGAATATTGGCTATTGGAACAAAACTTAAAAGTGTCACAACAAACAAAACTTCCACTAGCATTTTCTGAAGCAGGACATTCCAACTAACTAGAAATCAGCTACATTCAGAAATTGTTTCTATTGTCACATGGGCAACATTTCCAATTATCAGAAATTAAGAATATATAGTTCTGAGATATATTCAATTTTATTTCATTAATTGTTTTAAAAATGGCTCATTGTACAAAGCATCAAAATACACATAAATTATACTAAGATGTGATCAGCTAATGTAGCAGTCCTAATAGCACAGAGAAACTAGCCTCTGAGGTTTATACCATCCAGCAGCAGTTCAGGCCTGTGAATGAGATTCGAGAGAGAGAAAGTACAATGGCTACGTATACCCTGTAGCGTTATTATGGGATACCACAGAGATGCCGAAATAGCTATTCCGGGTCTTTTGAGCACGCTCATTATTTCAAAATATAATGGACTTATTATTCCGATATCCCTGTAAACCTCATTCCACGAGGAGCAAGGGACATTTCAGAATAGCGATTTATTTTGAAATAAGTGCTGTGTAGACAGCACCAAATTTCAGAACAAACTATTTTGAAATTAACTCAATTAAGCTATGCAATTTGCACAGCTCAAATTGCATAGCTTATTTCAAGCTCTGGGTGCAGTGTAGATGCACCCTAAGTGTGCTATTTAATTATACCATTAATCTGTTCGTTAGACTAATTAAAATGCATGATGGTGAGTTTATCTATCAGGATGCTGATTATGTGTATTCCGCTGTATAAATCCAAGTGGTTTCTTTAAAGTAACAAAATGCCTTATATTGATGACTGTGTATGCTGATTAGGATGAGAGAGGAAGGCAAGATGACTTCACTGCCCCATAATAGAAGTTGTGATTGCCATACTGGAAACTATCTACAAGCTGTGTAAATGGCCACTGTGGATACTGATATACATTCCAAATTAAATGCTAGCTTTTCCTGGTATTTTTTTTTCAGCTAATGCCTGAAAACATTACTAGACACACAAAAAGCAATACTTGTACATTAATACCGGTGGAATATCTAAGATGAATCCACACTTCAGAACTCACAGTTAGTGGATAATTAGAAGTCTGAGGTAGCTTAGGAATCTGTTTATAAATAAAGAGGAAAATGTGTGGTCCAGATCCACTGACTGCTCTGGAAAGCTCTCATGCAAATCAGCCTAAATAGTTCTCTCTACTCTCTACTCCCACACTCCTTTCCATCCTACCAAAATATATTGCAGTAGCAAAGTGAGATCTTTTCCTAGTTTA
Organism: Pelochelys cantorii; assembly: GCA_032595735.1. Lineage (NCBI taxonomy): Eukaryota > Metazoa > Chordata > Testudines > Trionychidae > Pelochelys > Pelochelys cantorii. The sequence continues at coordinate 25,216,824 of CM064334.1, read as the reverse complement.
AGTAAAAGGATCAGAGCACTGTGGGTCTTAATTTTCCAATAAATATTCTGGCTTGTAATGAAACTCCCTTTTTGGATTTATTTTCAGAATGTGAGTTGAACTTCAGCAGCTATGAAGATATGTCCTAACAATATCTCAGAGGATGTGGAGAGGAGAAAGAATGTTGTATGTGACCTGAGTGAGCTATTTGGCATAAGCTAAGTTCCTGCTTTATCCTTCCAAAAGCTTATATTATAGCCCCTGGAAGTGTGTGGTTCCTTTCTTATGACTTCCTGGATTTTATGCAACAAACTAAAATGCTCTCTCACAGTGTAAATGCTATAAGGCAGTGCTGTAAAATCATAGGACACAGCCATTTCAGAGCTCATTAAATGTAAATTGTTGATTTTGTTTATTCTATCAAGCCATATGCAAAGGGAAATAAACATGTGCATCCAACAAACAATAAATGTTTAAATAATGAAGATATTTTCTTGCTTTCATCATAATGTTTGATGCAAACAATTCAACTAGCTTTTTGAATCAAGCTGTTTAACGAACCAAAGGAGACCACACCCTTTTGTCCAGTTTCTAATGACACACACAAGAGCTGCACAACAAATTCCACCAGGTATCTTTCAACTGGCTGCTCAGGACTCTGCAGCATTAATATTAAGCCTTTTATAAGTTGAAAGCAAAATTGGGCCCTCAGCCACATTAGAGACCCCAGAAAATCTTTAACTGGTAGAAGAGGATTATATGGATGTTTTTCTATAGTTACAAGAAAAAATGGAGCCTTTAAAAACTAAGCAGTGACTGAAATATATCATTTTAAAAGCCCCTTTGATCCTTCCACAAACAAGATGTCTCCTAAGGGCCTAGTTCTGCAATCTTTATTTGCACTGAGTAGCCCTTCATTATGCGAGTAGTGCCATTGACTGGAAATAGCGCTGCTAATGTAAGTGCTGCTCAGTTTGGGCTGAAGAATCAGACTCTTCAGAAGCATTTTAACACAGAAATCATGGGTGACTTTATAATCATGGCAAAAATCCTTGAGGCAATACAAAGACCAAACACTATTACCTCCCATTGATATACTACTCTTTCCAACAGGGCTTCTCTCATAGTTTGGATGTATGGTATGCTAAAGAAAGCTTTACTTCAATTTATAGGGCAGTTAATACCAGATTGAGAGTCCTGCTCTATACCTTTCCATGAGAGGAAACCCTTTCCAGTTTACTAACAACCCTAAACCAAAAGGATAGACCTCACTTGGGGTGAGAAGGGCTGCTCAGGGAAAGTACTTAAATATGTAACATCCAAGAGGGTCTTCTGAAACAAAAGTACACATGGGATCCCATAGAAAATCATTGTCACTCACCCTTATCTGGGGTGACCGCCATCTATTCTTGGCTGTGCATGCATTCAGATGTCTGAAGGGATGAAGACTGTGTGTGTAGCTAATAGCTCCACATCCATTGTGGAACATTCCTCAGACTGCCAGGCTGCAGGTAAAAAAAGCAAACTGATTATTCAAGTCAGGTGCTATCTCAGAAAACCATCAGAAAAGAGACAGAATCACCAGGTACATGAAAGAGGCTGGCTGGGGGGAGGCCTTCCCTTCTGAAACTGTCCCAACCCCAAGCCTCCTACTTTGAGGTACCATTCACAGAAGGGATGGGGGGGCTGACACTTCCCTCCCCTAGAGTCATACGGGGCCATTACTAGCTGTTCCCCTTCCACAAGGAGTAAGGGGAAAGTGCTGTTACCCCAAAATTCCCACTGGAGAACACCCAGGGTTACACTAGTATGGATTTACTGACTGAGGAATCAACATTCCACTATATGCACTATATGGTTAAACTAAAGAGGACAGAGCTGCCACTAAAGGTTTAAACTAATGGGGAACCAGCTATCTCTCACACACACACAAGTACACACAAGAAATCCATGTGTAAAATCAAGTAATAGCTTGGGCGGAGGCTTTATGCAACAAGTGCAGTTTGCTGCAGTCCTGATTCTGGCTGGGGAGAGCAGGGCTGTGTCTAGACTACAGGGTTTTTTCGAAAAAAGTAGCCTTTTTTCGAAAAAACTTCACTTGCATCTAGACTACAGCCACGTTCTTTCGAAATTAAATCGAAAGAATGTGGCTTTTCTTTTGACGGTGGCACTCCTCATTTCACGAGGAAGAACGCCTTTTTCGACGGAGATCCGTCGAAAAAAAGTGTGTGTGGACACGGGGAGCCAGTTTTTTCGAAAAAAAAAAAGGGCCTCCAGGAAGAAGCCCTGGTGGACAATCCGGGGCATGCCTTGCATCTCTCTGGTTCCTGTCTGCAGCCATCTTTTAAAGGGACAGTCACCCTCACAGCCAGTTGTGGCAGCAAAGCAGCCAGAGCACACGGCTCTTCCAGTGCAGCCATGTCCCAGCCCCAAGACCCTCCTGGCCCTTCCAGACAGCCTTCTGGGGACCCAACCCGGGGCTCCAAATGCCAAGCACTGGCATGGTCTGGGCCAGAGCTCAAGACTCTTCTTGAGCTCTGGTCAGAGGAGGAGGCCTTACAAACCCTGAACACCAGGCAGCAAAATGCGGACATTTTTGGCTGTATGGCAGAGGCCCTGGCCAAGAGAGGGCACCACTCCCGCACCCAGGACCAGGTGCGCTCTAAAGTGAAAGAGCTGCACCAGGACTATGTAAAGGCCAGGGAGGAGAGCTCCCGTTCTGGGGCAGCCCCCCACTACTGCCCCTATTATTTGGAGCTGGCCCAGATCCTTGGTGGTGGGGAAGCACGCATACCACTGCGTCTCGTCCAGTCTGGCTTGGGGGACCCTGTGGTAGACGCACCAGAGCAGGACCTAGAGCAGTCCAGGGAGTCTGGAGATGGGGAGATGGTGCCAGAGGAGGAGGACAGCGAGGAGACCATGACCCTCACTCTGGAGCCAGTCACCCAGACCCCAGAGGCCTCCCAGGTGTCATCTGATGCCAGAGACGAAGCAGCAGGTGAGTGCAGTGAGTTCGTATAACACACAGGGTTGGGGAGGTGGGTGTACAGTGGGTGATGCACAAGGGAAACCTGTAATGCTCACCATGGACATCATGCAGCTGGCTGTGCATGTGCCAACATGTTCAGCGGTAGAGTGTGACACATGGGGGTGTGCCACGTGGTGGCATAAACCATGTCCAGAACACACCCAGGTGGGTTGTCAGTGCGAGGTCCCATTGGCACTTCGGGACCCCTGTGATGTTCAGGCTGATGCCCAGGTCACACATGGTGTTACCTTCAGAATGTCTGAGTCCCCTGTCTGAAGGAGAGGGCATGCCCTTTTGGACAGCTGTTGCACACATGACTGATTGTGTCTTCCTCTTTTCCTGTGCAAGAGGGCCGCAGCACCCCAGCCCACCTCCATCCTGGGAACATGGGAGCCGCAGACACAGGCGTGTCTATGCAGACATCCTGAGGCAGCATGTGGCGGCCGTGCAGGAGCTCAACACCATCCTGCGAGAGAGGACGGAGGCAGAGGCTCGGTGGCATGATCGGCTGATGGAGGAGCTTGTCCAGCAGCACACATCCCTGTGTGCCACTCTCAGAGAGGTCTGTGGCTTGCCTGCTCCTGTGCCTGGTCCTGCTCCTCCAGCACACCATGACCCTGCCCCACCAAACCCCCCTTCCACAGCACCATCCCCTTCCCCCCTTGTACCTCCCTCTCCCCCAGCCCCTCCAGTCCCCCAGCCCCCCTCCCCCTCTCCCTCCCAGCCCTCCGAGCCCCCCTGGCCCTCCTCTCCCCCAGGCCTCCCAGACCCAAGTGCACTTACCCTCTCTTGTCCAGCCAACAATCGCCTCACCCGATCCCAGGCCATGGTGGACCCCGAACGCGAGGCGCCAGGAGCCTGCGAGCAGGCAAGCACCGTCTAGCCTGATCCCCTTCCCCCCTCCAGGTTTCAAGTCCCCTTCCCCCCTCCAGATTTTAAGCACCCCCACCACCCCAGTTAAACACAATGTTGGGTATTTAAGAAAATGTTTATTTTTGATGCAGAAAGTATACTTTGAGAAAAAACTATGTACAATAAACGAAAGGTTTATATATTTGCAACATTTATACATTCTTTCAGTTATTGATATTTATTGATATTTACAACAATAAAACAGAAGTTACTCTTTTCAGACAAAACCTGGTGTTTATTATTTCTACAAACAGGGTGAGGGTAAGGGTTGAGGAGGGAAGCTTGTATTGGGCCAGGGCCAAGCCCGCAGACAGGAGGCCCTCAGGAGAGTCAGTGACCTCCAATAGAGAATTGCTCCCGTAGGGCCTCCCGGATGCGAACATCAGACCGGTGAGCCTGGCGGATGGCAGCTGTCCGGGGCTGGTCAAAGTGCCTCTCCTGACCATCAGCACCTGTACCCCACCCTGGTAGGAAGGCCTCCCCTTTCCTCTCCACCAGGTTATGGAGAACGCAACATGCGGCCACCACCTCAGGGATGTTGCGTTCCCCATTTCTAGCCATGTGAGCAAGCATCGGAATCTCCCTTTTAAATGTCCGAACGCACATTCCACCTGGTTGCGAGCCCAGTTAAGATGAGCATTAAACTGCTCCTTGTTCGCATCGAGGTGGCCGGCGTAGGGCTTCATCAGCCACGGCATCAGGGGGTAGGCAGCATCAGCCACTATGCACACCGGCACGTGCACGTCCCCAACCACAAAGTCACGATGTGGGAAAAATGTTCCTGCCTGCAGCCTCCGGTAGAGGTACGAGTTCCTGAAGATGCAGGCATCATGTGCCCGCCCCGACCACCCAACACAAATGTCAGTAAACTGGCCACGATGGTCGACCAGGGCCAGGAGGACCACTGAAAAGTAGCCCTTCCTGTTAATGAATTGGGCTGCTCGATGGGGCGGTGCACGGATTGAAATGTGTGTCCCATCGAGTGCTCCTCCACAGTTCGGGAAGCCAAGGGCAGCAAAGCCGGCCACAACGCTCTCCAGGTCTGCTAGACGGACGAGCCTGTTTAGCAGCTCGGAACTGATGGCCCTCACCACCTGCAGAAAGAGACAAATAGACCACAAAATTTTAGAAGGGGTGCCTGATCTCTTGGGAGGAGAACCCACCACCCACCTTCCCCCTCAAACACCCCGGGAATCCCCTCCTCAGAACTCCCCCCCCTCCCTGGCAGCTCAGGGCGAGTGGAGGAGCTCCCTCCCACTCCCACTCCACCCCATCCCCCACTCCGCCTTGCCCTTTCCTGACAGTCTCCTTCTTTTACCCCCCCAACTGTGACTGTCCCCCGACAATGACTTACCTCTGTCAGGATGGACCCAGCAGTAGACCTGCCCACTCCAAACTGGTGTCCCACGGAGCGGTAGCTGTCGGGGGTGGCCAGCTTCCAGAGGGCAATAGCGACCCTCTTTTCCAGGGGGATGGCGGGCCGCAGGTGGATGTCCTGCCATTGCAGAGCGGGGGCGAGCCAGGTACACAGCTCCTGAAAAGTAGCCTACCACATTCGGAAGTTGCGGAGCCACTGCTGGTCGTCCCACAGCTCCATAACGAGCCGGTCCCACCAGTCGGAGATGGTGTCAAGCCTCCAAAAACGCTTCTCCACGAAGAAGTTTGGAGGCAAGGGCAGTGGGGCGGAATGACGGGCGAACCCTTCGTACCTCTGGTCTGGGTCCAGATCGGGAAGTAGCCTCATGACTGTGTCATGCAGATGCAGCAAAACTTGCAGTATGATGGCATGGGGCCATCGCCTGCCCAGGGGCAGCTCTGGTTCCATGCCAAAAAAAAGGGATCCAAATCAGGAAAACCTCCAAACAAAAAAACCTGCTGTGCTGTCCCAGGAAGCTGGGCACTCCAAACAAGCACTGCAATACCTTGCTTACCTCCTAGAGGGACAGCAAAGGCAGCTGCAGGAGCAGAGCAACGGTTGTTCAGGGGCGTCCCTTTAACCACGCGTCTCTGCAAAGGGCAGGCAGTAGCACCCGGAAGGAAATGCTGCCCCCATGCCCTGGCAGAAGCGGTTATGGGTGGCTTTTTCTTTCGAAAGAGCGTCCAGCAGTCAGGACACTCTTTTTCGAAAAAGCGGATCGATTTTCTGATCCGCATAATGTAGTCTAGCCTCATATGGCATGAGGCTTCTAAGATAAAGGAAACAAATTTCGATAAATGTCTACAATTTCTTTTTGCCAGCAGAGGCATTCAAAATTATTAGAAACCTTGCAGTTTCAGCCCATAACAAATACTGTCTGCTGATGTAACATCAAACAGTACTGTTTGAAAGCAGAAAAGAAGGCAATGACTTGGGAAGAAAGCAGAGGAGAAGTACTTGTTAAGACTACATTTGGAGTCCCATTATATGTAATCACTCGATAAGACAGTTTATCATGATCAAATTTAATAAGTACTTGTACATTTTAACACTCATATAAATGAGTAATAAAGATGACAAGGAAGTTCAAATGTATCTTATCATCTTACTATACCTATAAAAAAGTTTTTCCTGTGGGACGACAGAGTGATGTCATCACATCACTCTGCGTCCCACAGGAACATGCCCCACGCACCCCTAGCTTGGCCTTTCCCAGGCCCATGTGGAGCTCTAGCCCTCCCCTCCCCTTCCCAGCAGCCAGAGGGAAAAATGGGCCCAGAGCCGACATAGTGTGGGCCTGTCCTCTCCTGGTGGGACCCCCCGGTGGGAAAACCAGACCGGCAAAGTTTGGGTCCGGCCACTCCTGGTGCACGGGGGGAAACTAGGCCCAGGAGTTGGCCCTGGCATGCACCGTGGCCCGGCCTGGCTGCTGGGGTTAGAGCTGGGCCTGGCACGTGTTGTTGCCTGTCCACTGGAATTAGGATTAGGCTGTGGTGGGGGGTGGGGAAGGAGAAGGGGGCCCTGGCTGGCCGAGGGGGAGACATGGGGGCCCTGGCTGGCAGAGGGGGGAAGGAGACCGGGGCAGAGGACAGGGAGGGAGAAGGGAGCCCTGGCTGGTAGAGGGGGAAAGGAGAGGGAGAAGGGGGAGAGCCAGGGTTGCCTACTCCCCCCCCCCCAACAGAAGGGTTGGCGAGCGCAGCAAGCAGGGGGCATGGCCCCCTAGTGGTCATAAAATAGATACAGCCACTGAAGTTTGAGGAAGATAACTGAAGGGAAGCTTTTACAGCAAACTGTAAATAGGCTTAACAAAAATACCCAAGCAAACAAGAGACTATAAAAAAGAAGAGAATTGCCAAGCACCTGCACCAATGGGTGGGGAAACTTCATTGAGCTGGTGGTCAAAAAGGTCAGCTCCCAGCAGCGGGGGTGAGAAGCATTAGCAAAGAGACACCAGATTGCTCCTCCCATGTCTTAGTCTCTGGCACCACTGGACAACTGGAGAGTTGGGGGCAGTGATTAGACCACATTCCCCAGCTCCCAAGATTTAATCTGGAATAGGGGTCATGTGGACCCTCTTTCAGCTCTGTTTCAACACCCCCAACCTATCCACCCTGAACTAGGAATAGTCAATACAGCCTGACAGATGCTAAATGCTCATTCAGGGTGTCAAAAAGAATTCCACCCATGTACCAATTGGCAGAGGACCACGGAGTTTTTCACCTTCCTCACAGCACTGTCAAGCCACCGTGGGTTAAGCAGGAATGTACTTGGTATTTAACTGAGATATTTGTTTAAGTTATTAGTTTGTTGCAACGTGTGGCAGTTAACTCCAGTGCAGTTAAAAGGATAAAATGAACAGTTCCCAAAGGTAAAATACCTGGGATTTTTGTGACAGACATTGGGCTCATGAGATAGGGTCAAATCTTGTGGCCTTCATGGGCATGGGTCTCTACCCTTCTGAACCTTTGTGTTCCTTGTTGAGGGGAGGGTTGTAGAACTCAGAGCTAGCTGAGTCCTTAAGAGTAGGCCCTGAGTTGTGGGTTATATGGTAGGAATGTGCAGCAGCAGTCAAAAAAGCAAACACAATGTTAGGAATCATTTCAAAAGGGATAGAGAACAAGACACAGATTATCTTATTGCCTCTGTATAAATCCATGGAATGATTACATCTTGAATACTGCATGCTAATGTGGTCCCCTCATCTCAAAATAGGTATTTTTTGGAATTGCAAAAAATTCAGAAAAGGGCAAAAATTGATTAGGGATATGGTTTTATTCCACACTGCATATCCTGCATACAATTTAGACAAGCATAATTAAATATTTCCTGCATATATCAACATACACTCCTTTCATTGGCATCCATTGGGACCCATAACTGGCATTTTGCAGCTAAAGCATCGTGATATGTACCCTTTGGCACAGTCAGAGGTAACAATTACTGCACAGCTGCCGAGGATTAATTCCAGTGATGTTAGTTTGGATATCAATTCTCCAATGTGTTTGCCCTCACCAGAGAATATAGTCTCAGAGGGGTAGCCATATTAGCTTGTAACTTTAAAAACAATGAGTAGTCCTGTGGCACTTTAGACCAGTGATTCCCAACCTTTTTCCCATGGAGGAACCTCTAAAATAATTTTTCATATCCCAAGGAACCCCTACCCATGAAAACATTTGTTTGGCCAGAAAAAGTTGACAGGGGGGAGCGTAATTCAATTACTGCTAAATTATTGTCAAGAAAATTTATTTGTAAAGAGCTGTTATATATATATATGTCAGCTTACATTGTGAGAAAAAAATTTATTTATTTATTCCACGATTTCTCGTGGAACCCCTGACGATGGTCTGCGGAACCCCAGGGTTTGTGGAACCCTGGTTGGGAAACACTGCCTTAGACACTAACAAAAATATATAGTATTATGAGCTTTCGTGGGCAAAACCCACTTTATCAGATGATGAGCTGGAGTAGAAATAACAGAAACCAAGTTATATATAATAGAAAAAAAAGAGTACCTGTCAATTGTAGGACCAGTGTTAAAGAGGTTAATTACATGGGCTGGAATTGTCTGATGCTTAGCTTTGGATGTAAAAATGCAGTGTTAAAGGCAGGGGAGATTGGCTTTATAATGCAACATCCAGTTAATGTCTTCGTTCAAGCCCAGGGAGGTGTCAAATTTGCAGATGAATACCAAATCCGCACACTCTCTCTGTAAATGTCTGGTGAAATTTCTTGTAGAAGAATGGCTACTTTTAAATCCATGGCATGTATACTGACCAAACTGGACAGTCTCTATGACAAATGATAAATGGACACAAATCAGACATCAGAAATGGTAACACACATAAACCTGTAGGGGAACATTTTAACCTGCCTGGGCACTCAGTCCTGGATTTAAAAGTAGCCATTCTATATTATTGAAAAAGGAGATATTTGGGAAATAAACTCTTATCATATTATGTTGTGTATAGTACTTTATATAAGCTGTAGCAGTACATTTAACTCCTTCACATATCAAAAATACCTGACAAGTAGTTAGTTTACTGAATCTTAAATTTTGTTTTTACTGCAAGACCAACAAAATTCAGATGCATGTCATCACATGAACAGAGGAAACAGAAGAGTATGATCTTCAACAGAAGTCTCACCCTGCATTTTCTAATAGCACGGTAGTCCAAAGTCAGAATATATTCCACATTTAGTACCTCTTCTTTAGTTTCTAATTATTTTCAAGTTAAACACGTTTACTAACTTTTCCCCAGAAATTCTTTCTGTTTCGTTGATATAGCCTTGTCTGGAAATTTGGCCTGCTCTTTAGTTCACATGGATGCTGAGTCAGGTGAAAAGCTTTAACAAAAGAAGCATGTTCTCTTTTTGGTTAAGGTAATGGACTGGGTCTCAGGAGAGCTGAATTCTAGTCCTGGCTGTGCTACACACTTCCCATATGATGATGGGCCATGGTATATTTCAATGAATATGCATAAGAGGATCAAATGAAGTTTGCACAGGCAACGTTAAGTATCCATAGGTTTCCCTGAAATCACTGCTGGCTTCTCTTGAAGTCACTACCAGCTGGTAGTGTTTATAACAGTTAGTAGGCAGCTCTAAACTCTGCCAAGATTTGCACAAAAGGAGTCCCTGGATAAGTGAGCCAACAACCAGCTTCCTGAAATCTACTCTCGCACGCCTGGTCTATGCTAGACCAGGCAGATCGGCTTACCATAAGCCTAGATGTGGTGGCATCTACACAGCAGGAGGCCGATGGGAGCACACGCTCTCAACTTCCCTTACTCCTCACGGAAGGAGGAGTACTGGATGCTGGTGGGGGTTTCCCTCAGTGTTAGATTTAGCAGGTCTATAGTAGACCCATTAAATAGAATGCTAGAAGATCAACCTCCAGAGCATCGATCTTCTCGTAAGTATAGACATGCCTTCATTGCACTCACCAGAAATTTGGTGAAGCCCAGGCTCAGAACGTTTTACTGATTACACTCTGGTCCCAATCTTGCAATGTGAACCACATGGCTGTGGGATTTGTGCTCACATGTCACATTGCAGGATTGGTGCACACGTGTTTCAACTTTAATGTTAAATAGCAACTTAAGGTTAATGAAAATAGAGATGGTTTATTTGCAGGATGGATAGGTAGGGGAAAAAAACCAAAAACCTCCCCCCAAATACTGAAAACTCACCAAATTTGGCATGAAAATGTACTAAGATGCAGCTTGGGAGCTTTGATAGCTCTCTGGTTCTCCCTGTTCTGTGAAGCTTAAATAACCTTTTATGCCTTCAATGCTTTTGTAAAAAGTGTTTTACGGTAGGATAACTAATATGTTAGCCACCCCACTATAAAATCCCAGTGAGACACAGAACTGTAGTTTTGCCATGAGACAAATGAGTAAGGTCAAGTGCCATTCGTAGTGTTGACCTCTGCTAGCTACTTCACAGTAAAAACTACCCATGCATTTCGTCCAGAAGGATTTTACCGGTAGAGAAGTGTGTTACTTACCTAACTGTGTGAGGCTTAAAAAAATAAAATAAACACCCTCCCATTAACTTCAATAGAAGCACGATCTCATCCAAGAACTCTATGGGCTTCTTCCAACATCAATCTTCAACAAAGTACTAGGAACTAAGCAAGGTCTCCAGCAACGTCTAGTTCACAGTGTCCTGCAAAGGTTTGAAATTTGGAAAGGCTGTTCCACTCCCAGTGGCTTTAATTGCTCTGTGGAGCAAAGAATCTCAACAGGGCTTGTTTCTTCCCCACGTCTCCTTGTCCTGTATTTACTAAATAAAGGATATCTGGGTCTACACACACTTTACAAGATATACATTGTCTTGAAAGGCACATGCTGAATTCTGCACAGCCCTGGAAGGACATTTGTGGCCAATCCACGTCTCTCAGTCTAAATTAACAGAATTTTTTTCAACATTTTGACTATAACACTGTAGCTATAGAATCTTACATTATTTGTTTTTCATTACCTCATTTAAACTCATTGGTATCTATTTTGAATACATTATTGATTGTCATGTGACACTTCTACAATCTGTTCACGTCTTCCATTGATTCTGGTTTCATTGATATTCGTGATTACACAAAAGTCCCAGTGGAGGCACTTGAACAGTACAGTTTTAAAAGAAACCACATCTCAACATAAATAAAATGGCTTATTTTTGAAGAATTTCAGCATAACCACAAAAATCTCCATGTTCCCTGTTAATAACATTTTATCCTCATCCATTTTGTCTTAACAAAAAACACATTATTTCTTATATTTATAGCTGCATCGTTTCCCTCCCCTTTGTACTGCTGGTCCTTAGAGGCATATAGTAATGTCTATATTCTAACCACATCTTATTAAGGGTCAAATCACATTTATAGATTCCAGCGCCAGAAACAACTATTGTGATCACCTAGTCTGACCTCAGGCTGTAGAAACATCCTCAACAATGTTTACAGCTTATCATTTAGGTATATATAATAGCATGAAAATAATCAATGATGTCAGGGCAAAAGTCATAATCTTCACACTTTTATGCCATTCAGCTGAAAACAGGGAACAAAAGAATTACCTGCTTGTTGAAAAGACAAGAGAGATTAATTTTCCTTATCCAGATTCTTGGGGCTGTCTGAGCTGGCTTTGATGATCCAAATAATGGAAGCTTACAGAAGTGAGACAAGAATCTTTCTGACCTTGAGTTACCTCAATATCAGTGATTTTTTTTTTGTAATATCAAACTGGAATGCACAAAAATGCACCCATTCTTACAAAATAATGTTGCATACTTGTCACAGTGACTTTTCAGATGAATAGCAAGTTTGGTACAGCCCTAATGTGCCTTCAAGTTGGTATGAGGTTCTGCATTTGTGTCTCAGTAAATTTTCATGCCCAATTTAGTGAGTTTTAAATATCTGGGGGGAGGAGTTGTTTTGTTTTTTCCTCCTACCTGTCCATCCTGCACCCATTGCCTGGAATCTGTAAGATGAGCTGGGTTCTTTCTGCTTATATATTATCACTGATCAAATTATAGTGTTAGCTTTGTTTGTATAAAACTATTACTTCCAATGGTGTAGCAAAGCTGTAAGGGCATAACTCAAATGTGAGTTACACAGATAGCGCTTACAATGGATCAGGTAGTTAACAATTTAGTTGAGAATGGGTATGCCAGAAAAGATCCTATTTTATTCTGCCTGAGCTATGTTGATTCTGGTTGGCCAAAAATAGAGAAGAGGAAATAATATGGCAACAAAAAATACTATTTCTTTTGCACAGTCACTTTTCAAAGTAGAACAGCACCTTAAATTTTTAATACATGCCAGTTCCTATACCCAGTAAACACTTGTGGTATCTGAAGAGTATATTGATTATTTAATTTGTTGAACATAATTACACTATATATTGATTTATTAGAATATGCCTTCCTTGTCATGAACTATCCATAATTCTTAAATTATTTACTGTTCACACTTATTCACAGTAAAGTTACTACTCTGTAAATTACTCCTCAATCTGACAAGTGTTTGTAAGCAACATGGGAATTGAGGGATGAACTTTGTTTGCAGCAGCATTTCCTGGATTGTTGAAACAATTTTGAGCTACGCATTTATGTATTTCTAGACTGTGGCACTATTTCGGGACACTGGAAGTATCCCGAAATAGCAATGCCGTGTCTTTAAACTCTCCTGCTATTTTCCGAAATAGCAGGTGCGCTACTCTCGCATCCCTGTAACCTTTGTTCCATGAGGGTAAAGGGATTTGTCGGAATAGTGCCTTATTTTGAAATTTGGTGCTGTCTATACAGTGCCAAATTTCAAAATGAGCTCTTCCGACCTAGACTCGGAATAAGCTACGCAATTTGTATAGTGCAAATTGCGTAGCTCATTCCAACAGAAGGGTGCTGTCTAGACACACCCTAATGTTCAAGGAGCAAAAGACAGGCATCAGCAGAAAGCTCTTTTAGCTGACAATTCATTTCAGTAAATTGTATGGGACATGTTTGTATCATTCAGGTAACTGTTTCCTGCTCTCTCTCAGATACGAAGTTTATTTAGGCAACCCCATAGACCCAATTTCCTGCCATTTCTTGATGTCAGCAGCATAAAGGGAGGAAAACTCAGGGTTTTTTTTCCCTGAATGGACTGGAGCATATTGTCTGACTCTGCACTGAAGTTTGCTGTTTTTCCACCAAAAATTATTTCATCTTTCTATATTCAAGCACAATGAAGATTTTTTTACAGCTACTTAATCTGGCTCCACTAAAACTCCAGCCTGGCTTCCCTGAAGTGTGTGGATAGGGACTATGTTGTCAGAGAAACACTCAAACCTATGTTATCAAGTATGGAAAAAGCCTGAACAGGTAAGTAATCCAGGGCATGATTTTACTACCACGGTTCTCTCAGCAAAATTCTGTCCAGACTAGTCAGCCCAACCATACCAGATTGGCAGCATGGGTCAGTGTTTTACACTCCCGGGTTTATAGTGTGGTCAGGGTCTTACAGTTCTGCAATGATGTCAGAATCTTACACTGGTCTCCCATTCTGTCAGTATAATACTTGACGGCATGCGTGTTAGGAAGATGGTAACTAAGAAGCAGTTCAATAGTCATGCAGAACTTAGAGACAGATTGTCTGGCCAAGTTCATCCTAGTATCTCCAATGGACATTGTGTCTACCTTGGGAACAGTGCCTTCCAGGACTCCTAATGAGGCAATGCAGCTGTACACCCCCTGAGTTAAGTGCTCCTTGATTTCCAGACCTTGAATCTATTAAATAAAGTTGTGTATATATTTTTTTCCTTTTAAGCATCTGGAACAATATGGTAAAGACAAATAAGGATAGGTATAAGCAGATGTCTGGAAACTGAGGATCATTGACATGAATTTACAGCAGAACTAATTGCCTGGGCAGATCGTCAGTGAAGCCTGTAATTGTATATGTTTTAAATGCGAGATCCATCTACTACAAAAATCTGATATGAAAATACCCAATATAAACAAAGGGCCAATACTGCATTCCTTATGAACTCTAGGATCAGGCGCTTCCTTTTTTCTCTCTCTCTAACAGTCAGCATGGTCCCACAAAATGAGGAAGATACTATTTTTCTTTCACTGAAGTCCTGACACATTGCAGTGACTATATTCATCCCTAATTATACAATGGATCTGCAGATTCTTTACTGGTACGTGATAAGAAGAGGAAATACTTATTTTCCAAACTTAATTGAAAGAGGAAGTTACTTTAACTGGTGACTTCTCCATTTGCTTATTTGACCATGACCATATGCATGCCCCATTACCAATGGTAACACATTCCTCTAACTAATTTCCTCAGTGTGCAGACACTACCCTTTTTCTAAACATCTTTGATAAACCAAGCAAATACGACATTCTACATAGCCACAAAAAACATGAGTCAGTGTAATGTAACTTTGATGGGTAGCCAATCCTTTTTGTGTGTTAGAAATTCAGTGTTAAGTAGTGATGACAGATTTATTTTACGGTATACAACACAAAGGAATTACTCTGCTTCAGTGGTATTCACTGGCAATTACTCTGCTACAGAGGTGAGTGATTTAAATGGGGAAAGGCATATGCATCATGGTACGCTAACAAATAAGACAAGGCTTCTTTTAAATAGTTAATGTCTTAAGAATTGTCATGACAGTACATCCAGTGAAGAGACATTCCCATAGTTCCAGAACGTAAAACTAATAAATGGGTCTGTTTGTGTGGTTTTAAAGCTGTAATTGTTGAATTACGTCTTATTTTCAACTCTTGGATGTCTGCAATCCAGCATGGTATTTATATTTTGTGGAGGAATCTGTCATATTTTTTCACCAATTCATTTTTCCAATATAGAATAAAACAACAAGGCAAACTGATGTTTTCATAAAATGTAAGGATGGGTCTCTCTATACAGCAGCCTGAATTGAAATTGTTACATATCTAGCAGAGTTTTCCAGTGCACTTCACACTTTCCATGCTGTTGTGTCTTTCTGATCCATTAGAAAAAGACTCCATATTTACTTCCACATGGAGTCTCCTTCAGTGAATAAAGCCCCTTTCCTGCACTGCTCTTTCTAATGACACTATGAAACAATCAGTGTTTCAAAAATAAGGGGAAAATACACCTAGGCCATGCAAATACACATGCTTAATCTTTGCATTGTCAGTGGTTCCACTGATGCTTATTCGTAATTGAAGACAATGGAGCTACCATCGACATGTAAAGTTAAGTATGTGTGTGAACATTTAAAGGGTGTAAAGTGGCATGTTGCTGTATAAAAGGCATAGATTTGAAAGAAGAAAAAAGTCTATTCCTTTATTTCCCTCTAATACAGGTTGTTACCCTCATGTACTTCCTCCTTATAAAAGTTTAAGCATGCAGATCAGATCTTTATGTTTATTAAAAATGAGTTGTATAGCACTATGTCTACTCAGCACTTTAAAAAGTATAGAGCAAGATATGCAGCCTATTTGGAAGAGATGACTGTCTAACATATGTCCCCCAGGTGGTCATCCGGTACAAAGTCACCCATAGAAGTCATATCAACAACTTTGAAAATCAAATCTACTTTACAGGAAAGACTTATGATTCAACTTGCTACTATATGTCCTTAATTAATGCTTAAGAAAAAGAGGATAAAAAGTTGGGCACATTTATAATGGAGATACTTTGTGGCAAAAATATCAGGGACACTTCTAGGTCTTTTCCTAAGACCTATCCAAAATACTTCATTCATTCATTCATTCATATCAGAACACCTGTTTATAACAGATTTAGGAGAGCATAATAAGTTTTAGAACTGAGGCAAGAAAATGGGCATCATACATGTATTCTATATGTTAATTTAGATTTTTTTTAAATAACAATTATTTAATTGCATTTTTAAAGACTTTCTAACATTCTGGAGGCTGATATACAAAAATCACTGTGTTTATATTCTGGTAGCCAAAAGGGACATGTGTCCTCAGTAGGGAGAATCCGAGAATTCTATTCACTTAAGCAAACTGGCTATAGTATGTGATTTATCCACTACAGCTTTGACTGGAAAATATGAAATGACCATGAAGGAGCAATTGGATTTAGTGTGGCATTGTTTCAATTTATAATAAATGTGTGTGTGTTATTAACACATAAGCATGTTTTCTCAGGTTTGCAAAGTTTTATGTCTTACAAATCTAATTAGAACCAGCACTAATGGTCATTCCCCTCCCAGAGCTGGGGAGAGAACCCAAGAGTCCGGTTTCCCAGATTACCTGATTCAAGCACCAGGGCCATGAAGGGAAAGGGTGTAAGCCTTTTAGCTTCCATTCTTTGTGCTTGTAGTAAACAGACCAATTATAATGCAGGTTGCGCCTCTATAAACTGGAACTCTCTAGTCCGGCAACATCCGTGCTACGGAAGGACCATGAATGTTCCAGGATCAGAGAGTCCTGGTGCGATGCAGAGAGGGGCACAATATGGGGGGGAGCTGTGAAGCCTGGCATCTGACTCAGCTGGGCTGCGGGACAAGGGGAGAGATGGGAGGAGACTGGGGATAGGGCAGAGGGAGGGGCTGGCAGCAGGCAGGCCAAAAAAGGGTGCCTAACCAGGGAGGTCCAACCTGTAGTTCCTCACTTAGTGGAACACAGAAACTGTCCCAACCTAACACACTTAACCTACACTGGAAAGAGAAAGGCAGAGAGGGGTCAGGCCAGCTCTGGAGGAACATGTTGTACTATACAAAGGGATGCTGCACTGTGTAGCTTTTTGTGACATGCTTTTTGTGTAGCAAGGAGCTGGGGATCAGGGCTGGCCTTACCATGAGGCAAACTGAGGCAGCCGCCTCAGGTGCCAGACTGTGGGGTGGGGGGACGCCACTAGGACCCAGAGTATAGAAAATTGTGTCTGCTGCTTGTGCATACGTATTCTCTCTGCTCTAGATGCACAGAGATGGTGGAGTGCTGTGCTGGAGGAAGGAGGGCACAAGAGACATAACAGGTAGGCAGAAGAAAAGGTGGCATGGGGGCATCATTTGAGCTCCCCGCCTCAGATGCCAAAATGTTGTGGGTCGGCCCTGCTGGGGATGACTCTCACCCTAAAGCTATTGAGTGAACATTAGGATATGAGTGCTACTGATCTACTAGAAAGAAAAATGGGTCCCCGGGGAGTGATATATTTCACTTGTAGATCACTGTGGTAAAACACGTGAGATTTTTACAGGTTCCTGCTATCTCCATTCTTCTCTTTGAAAGAGAGAAATCTGTGTAACTGTCAGCTACTTAAAGTTATGGCAGATCCTTGCATGCTTTGGCTCCCTGTTCTCCTAGGAGTTCAGCACAGTCATCCACTGTATTCAAACACTAGACTGGACCTCCCATTTTGACACTATAGATCATGCATTGGAAGTCATCTTTGTAGTTTCTTTGGCACATCACTGCCTATTTTTGTGCCTTACATTTCATAAGAATTTTGTACTTGGCAGCTGCGGGTCACCAAATTGTGCAAAAAAGACATTACAAATTGAATACTGGTTCCCCGCCCCCCATCAGAAAAAGGGAGGAAAACCAGATAGATTCTTCTTTCACCTCTGAACAAAATCTGAATGAAATCTCAATTATCTATGGTCTGCTAATCTGCACACATGGTAATTTGTTTTGTTTTTTTAAATGGCCGTCAGCAACCACGCCTCAGAAAACAGGCCCTAGTGGAGTGGTGTAGCGTGGTCTCACTTCATTAAATCATTGGGCCAAATCCTCAGAAAGGCAATCCCAGGGGATTAAGGCAAAGGACTGTGGTTAAGGTTCCCAAGCCCTGTGTAGTTCAACACTGATCCCAGTCTACCTTTAAGGACAGTCTGAATTAAGTGGTTGGGTGCAGTTATCAAGGGATTATCCCTCCCTTGATGAGTTCTGCCTATTGAGGACTCCTATGTTACAACTGCTGTTCACCCCTGTTGCACTAGTAATCTAATAAATGCAGACTTGAGCTCTTCTCTGGTAAGCCACAGGAGAAAATGCCTCCATGCAACTCTGCCTACATGTCTCCCCCTTTTCTTGTCCTTTCTATGAACTTTGTGTTGATCATACGGAATGGATCATACTGAGGGTAGTAGAGGGAGAAATTTGCAGGCAAAGTTGCTTGAGAAGCAGAGCTTCACAGACATCTGCTCCATCTGGAGATCCTTTGATGTAAATCTGGTGTATCTCTATTGACTCAAGAAAGCGATTATGGATTTATACCAGTGTGAGCAAGACCAGTACTTGACCTATAGTGGAGGCCAGAATATACAGTGTATTAATATTAAATACATTAATAATTCATTCAAAACACATCAAGGAATATATCTGCCCCAAGATGTCTACACTTAGGGCCAAATTCTGTAGCCTTTGTTTAGCAAAATTCTCTTTGAAGTCAGTGGGAGTTCTGCTTGACTAAGGACTGTAGTATTTGACCTTTAGTGAAATATGCATGTAATGTAGTCATAGACAGATACAGAAGGAAACTGAAATCTAAAACTTGCAGCTGTTAAGTAGCTTTAATAACTAGTAGCTGAAGCCTTTCTAGGTTATTTTAAAGCATTTTTCTTGCACATCAAATTCATTTTAAACTGGCTGGAACATCCACATTAGTGCCTATTGTAAAAAAATTAGATCTACAATAAAATTTCATATCCAGAGGGCACACGGTATATTTTAAAGGATTTACAAATGTCAAGGTCATTTTCTCTTTTTATTTATCAAAGTCAGTTTGGAAAGTGGAACACATTTTCCTGGAGGAATTGCAGCTTTTTTTTTTTTTCAGCTGAATTTCTGAATTAAGATTTGCCTTTGTTACAAAATTCTTTAATGAATTGTTAAGAGCAGAAGCATCAGTCAAGAGCTTGTTGGTTTGTGCTATGTCAGTTTCAAGTATTTTTTTCTTGATAGGAATGATGTTTAGACTGTAAAACACTTTTTAGCACAGTGCAATAAAGTCAACTGCACACACAAATTACATAAATAAACTCAATGATGATCTGACCTTCCTCACACAATTGTATGATCAGGAACTACAATAATGTAAGGCTACTTTTACAAGAGGAAATACATACTGTATGGCCTGATCATTCAGCACAAGTTTACTTTTCTTTGTCTAAATTGTATCACTCATGAGTTTATTCATTTCATGTATGCTTGAAATGCTATTTAAGGACTGATTTTTGTGTTCAAGTAAAAAAATGCCTTCCCCTGATTCAGCAAAATATCATATATCCAGGGAACACACCCTTTTAAGGCTGCATCCCAATGTTGTGCAGATGACAACATCCTAAAGCCAAAGAACTAATTTAATCTAATATCTATCTCATGTCAAATGACCCTAATTTCTACCTGTTTTCAGCTCCATTGACATAATAAAGGGGCAGAAAAGTACTGCATTAAAGAATGAAGAGAATTCCATATTGTATTAAATGATCCATTTATCTCACACAATAAAAGATTAAAGGGATAATACATTCCAAAGCCATCAACTGAGTCTCCGCAACTGGGTAAAACTTTGCATCTGTAATTCGGTGCAGGCCCTAAATGATAGACATGCTTAACAGCATCCATAATTTGCATTCATTTTGAAGCCTAGCTACCTGTTTTGCAGTCAAAATATTGGTTTATGTTTTCTTTGAATGTGAAAGAGCCTGAAGAAGAAAACAGCCTGTACATACTCATTGATTAATGCTCTCTGGAAGCATTAACCAGGTCAAGCACCAGACAAGTAAAGTTTTGACAAAAAAAATGAGTGAGCCACTTATGTGAATCCCTAAATCACAAAATGAGGCTCTTTAAATTACAGGAATCTCATAGGAAGAAAATATTGTGGGAGAACCAGGAAGGGATGAAGACTCTAATGCTATAAGAAACATTAAGAATATGCAACTCTCCTTGGTCAACACCAGGAAGTAGCAAAAATCACTACCAAAAAAAAAATAAAACCAATCCAGAGGCTGGAAAATTCTGGGATTTTCCCTTTATGGAGTTTCTTTTAAATTGATCCATCAAGGGGAAAGATATGCACAGAACTAGCCCTGCAGTTTTCTTTATGGAGGCTCAGGGGGCTGACACCCCCCCACCCCAGGTAATTATCTGTTCCCCTTCAACAGGGAGCACACAGTTTGCTGCATTCCTCACTCTGGCTGGGGAGCACAGAGGGCAGATGAACTTAAACCTGCCCTAGCCGAAGGACATGCATCCCTCCCTGACTTGGCTGTGCCTGCTGGAGCTGCAGTGACCATGGAGAGGTGCTTCTCACCTGGCCCCAAGCTGCTGCAGTGAGAGAGGACTGATATAGTCCTCTCTCCCCCGGGCAGCCTGCAGCCTGAACTCCTCATCCGCAGGTCCACCCCAGAGCAATTATTTAAATGAAGCATGCACATTTTCATTTTATTTAAAAAAACCCCAAACGTTAATGGAGTTAAGGGCCCAAGCAATTCCAGGTAAATCTTCTAGTTCTGTATATAAACCAAATCAAAGGAGTTTACATGAAAAACATTTTGTATAATAAAAAGAGTGAAAGATAAAAACAGTGCTGGAGCTTACAAACTTGCATACAAAAGTCAATAACTAGTAAAATCTTAGTCAAAATCAGCCAAATGTAAAACACCTGGACAGACTAAGGAGACGTTTTAGAGAGACAGACTAACAGATCTTGCTTGACTTGTCTCAGCAGATCATAAAAATAAATAAATGAAAAATGTAAAGGAGCAAATAAGATTGCCAAAGAGATGTTTTTTCTGGACCAAAACTGCAATGACTAATACATCAAGAGGAAAGAACCTTGCAAAAGTAATTTTTGACTAACAACTAATAGATTTTTTTCAAAGCAGGTAGGAAGCTCCTTTAACCTTTTTACTAATGGAAAATAAGCTTAAGCTTATACAAAGTTTAATCAAGAAAGACAATCCATGAATAGATCCTCTAGTCCATTCTCTAGTACAAATGCATGGTAAAACTCAGTCTAGCATTATTCCCCAAATTAAAGGCTGGGATCTCCAGATTAGTGATGTGAAAGGTTAATCAGTTAACTGGTAAAAATCACCTTAATGAGTGATGTTTACCAGTTCCGGTTAACTGGTAGGGGCTGGAGCAGCTCCCCATCTGCTGCAGGCCTGGGCACATCATAGGCAGGAGCTACTCCGGCTAGGTACCCCCTTTAGTTGCTTAACTGGTTAAACAGAACATTCTGCAATGTGGTGGTAGGTTGAGTTGATTTAATCAAAGCCATAGTACAAAAAAGTTGCTTAAATGGGTAGTGTGAGGCAAGAGGCTGGGTTACCCTTCACTATAGTTATGTTTGTTACTATGTGAAAAATTTGACTAGGTTTGCCACAAACAAAGAATAAATCATCTACTCATTAAACATAAAAATGAGTGGTTTTAAAATAGCCTCTGTAGAGTACTGAAAATTTTATACAGGAAAACCTCCTTAGGAGTCACTATCTTATTCAAAAGCAAGTGCCAGTTATGGGAAACCGTCACTTTACAATGTGCACTGAAGACCATTTGTTACTAGTAATGGTATGGCCCAGTTATTCTTCGATGTGATATTTACAGAACCAAAATATGGCTTTGTTAACTAGTGAGAACATTATAGAAGAGCTGGTTTTGAAAAAAAAAACTTTTTGGATTGTTTGATGACTGTACCCATAGCTCAAAATAAGCTACACAATTTGAGCTACACAAATAGAGTAGCTTATTTTGATTCAGTTTCAAAATAGCTTATTGTCTATATCAGTGTTTCTCAACCTCTTTGTATAAAGTACAAACTGGTAAAACTTAAAACAAAAATTCAGTTTTCTCCAAATTTCAGTTGAGTTGAAATACCCCCCCCCCCCCAGACTTCTCTCAAATACCCTTAAGGGTACTCGTACTACTGGTTGAGAAACACTGGTATATATAGCACTTATTTTGAAATAAATAGCTATTCCGAAATGTCCCTTATTACTTGTGGAATGAGGTTTACTGGGACGTCAGAATAGCAAGCCCGTTATATTTCAAAATAATGGGCATACTCAAAAGACATGGAATAGTTATTTCAGGATACCTCTGGTATCCCAAAATAGCACTGCAGTGTAGACATGGCCTAGTTGATTTGGTATAAATTAAATGGAAGAAAAGTTGGTAATCATGGCTTTCCATTTCAAAAACCAGATTTTTTAAGAAATTAGGGCAAGTTCTACACTGCAAAGATAAATTGGAAAAAGATACACAATTTGTGGTACGCAAATTGTGTATCTTCTTCTACTTTACTGCTGAAACAGGCTTTTCCAAAATTTGGCATGCCTACATGGTGCCAAATTTTGGAAAAAAGTCCTCTTCCTCGTAAAACAAGGTTTACAGGGATGGCGAAAGAGCACGTCCACTTTTTCGAAAATTTTTCCGAGAAAGCAGACATGTTCCTTGGACACAGCATTGCTTTTCTGGGATACCTCCAGTGTCCCGGAAAAGCAGTGCAGTCTAGACATAGCCTAAAGGATTTAGTTAGTGATTTTAGCTGGACTTGATAACTCGGGAATTTTAATATAGGGTATGCCTAAATTTTCATCCCACGCATATGAGAAAAAGACACCTAGGAAAGGGCTCCAGAACTAACTGGGCCTAAAAAACAAAGAAAATACATCCATACCTCAAAAAAGGCTATTAGGAATAATTAGAAAATCTTCAAGGAATGGAAAAAGAGAATGACCAGCTGTTTGGATGTTAGAAAGAGTAGGGATAAAATGTGAATTGTCAAAAGACTAGCTGAGTTAAACCTTGCAAAGGAAATTAAAAAGTAAGTTTATGTATCCATATAAATAAAAAGAGAAATGAAGTGGAAGGAAGGGAATGGCACAGAGATTAAACATAATCTAAGTAAGGCATAAATGAATGAACACTAAATGAATACTTTAGTCTTAGTTGTCAATAAGGATGATAATATAGAACAGTGGTTTTCAAACTATGGGTCATAATCCAGTACCGGGTTGTGGACTGTCAGGCACTTGGTATGATTGCTGCAGGGTGATCAGGTGACCAGTGGGGATGCTAAGGCAGCTCCTTCCTGTTCTGGCACCACAGACTGCTCTGTGCCCCAGAAGTGGCTGGTAACAGGCCCATCTCCTAGGTGGAGGCAGAAGAGACCGCACAGAGCTCCCTGCATTGCCCCTGCCCTGAGCACTAGCTCTGCACTCTCATTGGCTACTTCTGGGTGTTAAAATAGAGAAGATGGGGAGTAGCACAGGGATTGTATGGTGGACAAGGAATTGGCTGGAGAAAACAGCAATGAAAACAGTGCTGAAAGCAGAAATGTCAGACTGGAGGGAGGTTACCTGTGTAGTTCCCCAAAGATCAACCTTGGGCTAATCTTATTTAATATTCTCATTAACGATCTTGGCACAAAAAGTAGAAATGAGCTAATGAAATTTGCTGATACTACAAAGCTGAAAGACTGAATACAGAGGAGGATTAGAATATTACTTTGGAAGAATTGGATGGCCCTGAAGATAGAAGTAATATAAATGTGATGAATTTAATAGTACAAAGTGTAAAAGTCATGCATTTATGGACTAATAAGAATTTCTGCTATAAGCTGGGGGCTAATCTTTTGCCAGTGACAGAAGAGAAGAAAAACCTACATGCATTAGTCAAATGCAAGATGACTATAACCCAGAAATGTGATTATATTTGGTGTCAGAGGAGGTATTTCCAGGAGAGATGGGAAGATAATAATGGTATTTGTCCAGAGCACTGGCAAGACTTCATTTGTAATACTGTATACAGTTCTGGTGACCCAGGTCAAGAAGGATTAGTTCAAACTGGAACAAGTACAGGGAAGAGCTACTAGAATGGTCAAGGGAATGTAGTAGACACTATCTTATGAGAAGAGATTAAAAAGCTTGGTTTCTTTAGCTTAGCAAAGCAAAAGCAGAGAGGGCTAGGATTGTTCCCTATAAATATTTTTGGGAAGGAGGATAAATACCAGTAGAAGTCTGTAGAGGTAGCCTCAGAGAGAAATCTGGGTAGAGACAATGGTGTTTTTCTATGTGTTTCATATTTGTATATAACTAATCTATATAATGTTTCAGAGAATAAGCAATTTTACCAAATGAGAGAATTTTTAAAAAAATCTTAAGACATCCAGCATCACACATAGTTGGAGTCAGAGCATCATCTAGTGGTCAGTTATTAAAAATAGAAATTCATCACTGCCTTGCATCTTGTGCCATCATTTACACCATTGTTAACTGACAGAAAACTTGTTGCAAAATGCTACCAGAGCAGGATAACAAATTCTGTCTATCTACACTGGTGTAAATGACTACAAAGAAATACCACATACTTGTGTTGCAGTTATTATCTGCCCAAATATATGTAATGTAAATTGCAATCCTAGTGGAAAAATCCTTAGTCCACATGTAGACTTTATTTAGGTAGACCGTAAATGAAAGTCAAATCCTCAAAATTTGGTCCATTATATGCCAAGCAAAATGAAATGTAGCAACCCTGATGCTAACTCAGGCAGTGGTTATCTTTTGTTATATATTTATCCCAATGCCTAGCAACCAGGGCCTTGGGCCATGCCTGTGGCTCCTAGGCACTAGCACAATACAAATGAGTAATAGTAGTAAAAAGAACCATTATGTTAACTGTCCTCTGACTTTACCAATACTAATGCCACTTTGTCACAGTACATTATTAATTTTAATAATGTACTGTGACAAAGTGGCATTAGTATTGGTAAAGTTAAAATATTAAAATATTAATTTTAATATTCAGCCACATGGGATTCCTACTATGAAAATCTGAATTCCCAGCAGCATTTTCATTTTGACCCTACTTATGGACTGTTACTTTAAAAATTATAATAATTAAAATAGTTTTTCCTGAGGCTACTAAAACAGCACACTTTTATTGAAATAACCCTAGCTGCCTAATGTTATCTCTCAAGCTGATGGGAGATACATTATGCAAAGATGGATCTATCTTAAAAATGTCCAAAAAAGAATGACTGGTAATGTCTACACCCTTTTTTCCATTTCTCTGTTCTGCACAACTGTTAGTGGAGAAAGGATAATCTAGTGAGTAAGGATAGAGAGTCAGGGGATCTGGACTATGATTTTGGGTTTTCTCATAGAGGACTGTTGCAATCAGAATAACTTTGTCAGGCCCAGAGTCTACAAGTACAAACACAATGTATCATGCTTGTGACGTGATCCCCAAGGTGCAGCCTGGGACTCTGGGACTGCTGTGCCTCCTTAAATCTCCAGCGTGGACTGTGACTCATGATGTTTTGCTAATGCAACAGCATCTGGAGGAGTTTGCTGCTTATCACTCAACACAGCCGCATGTGGAGCCCCACACCTAGCAAGGTTGCATGAATGCTCCCAGAGCCACTCATGAGTCATACAGAAAAAGGCCCCAGGCAAATAACCTCAGCTCCCAGCCTTGCACCTCGAGAACATACTGCATTGCACTGCTCAAGAACCTTTCTTGAGCGATGCAAATTTATGAATTGGTTCACCAGTTCATCATTGGAAAGTGGTTATACACCAGCCTTTATAAATCTGAGCAGGTTTATGAAGCACTTCAGGCAAACTGCCAGGTAAAGATAAACAGCAAAACAAGTTTCTTGATTACAACAGATATATTTTAAGTGATTGTAAATAAAATGTCCGGTACTTTCTGATTTTTTTCCCGGCCAGGAGGCAAAAATCCCAGGCTGTCCGGCTCAATACGGAGGCAGCCTGGCAACCCTAGTGCTTACCGAGTTCCGCAGGGGAGCTGTCTGGCCCATGTAGGCAAGATGGCGGGCGGCTGCTAGTAGCCTGTTAGGGCCAAAAAGCCTCACCATGCATTTCTTAAAGGGGCCACACTTAACAACTCTTGCAGTTCTTTTTCTTAACAACTCTTGAGGTCCTTTTTGTTGTTGGTTACTTAACAAGGTTACTTAAGGGCTGCCTTTGGCTTTCCCCGGGGCTGCCCATCTGAGTTGCAAAGTGCAGGAGTCATTCAGACGGATACGCCAGGTCCACGCATGGTAGGTTTAGGGTTGTGGGAGGTACGCTCGCATGCAAGGAGTGACATCCATCGTCACTCCTCTCTGGTCAGGACATAATTGCACCCATGACGGTGCAGGGAGAAAGCGGTTTGTTAGGCCGAACAGATCCAGCCACAGGAGGATCCAACTGTTCTGATCCTGCTGTTCCAAACGTCTAAGACCGAGT
The DNA here is from genome assembly GCA_032595735.1 of Pelochelys cantorii. NCBI lineage: Eukaryota > Metazoa > Chordata > Testudines > Trionychidae > Pelochelys > Pelochelys cantorii. The sequence goes on along the minus strand of CM064334.1, from coordinate 25,190,273 downwards.
CCGGAATCCAGCTGCTGCTATGAGGGTCCCAAGCTTCAAGACATGGTATTGTCCCCGTGACATTCCTCCGATTACCTGGGTCCTTACCGTGTACCAGTGCCGGCTCAAGCAATTCTGGCGCCTCGGGCAGCGGGCACATGACGCATGCGCGGCTCCACCCTGGGCACACGGTGCATGCACGGCCCCGCCCCCTGGCAAAGTGAGCACCTTACAGCTGCCATTGGGCGCGTGGTGCCTGATGGCAGCTGTAAGGGGCGGCGCGCGGAGCTGGCGGCGGCAGTACGTGTGTGTGCTGCGCTGCCCGTCCCGGCCACCGCCTCTGGCACGCAGCCCAGGGCCGCCCGGGGCGGGCCGCGCCTGGCCGTGCAGGGCCCCGGGGCCACGGGGGGAAGGGTGCTGCTGGCCAGCGATGCGGGGGGTTAACGCAGCCCCCTCCCCGGGCGGCCACTGCAGGGTGGCCGCTGGGAGCTGCTGCAGCCCGCAATCCAGGAGCCGGGCGCGCAGCACCTGATGGCAGCTATAAGGGGCGGTGTGCGCCCCTTACAGCTGCCATCAGGCGCCCCCCATAGGTTGGCGCCCCGGACAGCTGCCCAGCTAGCCCACCCCTTAATCTGGCCCCGCCTTGTACCTACCTTTAGTAGCAGTCAAGCCTGTTTTGTTCTATTTCCTGTGGTGGGGTCCTATCTTATTCTTGTTTATACTTACTTTGTTTACTGTTTAATAAATCCTTGTTAGTTCACCTCTACTGTCTGTCCTAGTCCTTGGGGAAGTCCTTATAACTCCCAATGATAGATGTGGGTTTGGGGATGGGCCAGAAAGCCAGTTTAGTTTAAGATCATTAGTTTTCTGGCTAACACCCTAACTGGATATTGCAATTCATAGTACACAGATTTCATCTTTGAAACCTGTGCCAGTCTCCCCTGTTGGAGTCCTCAGTCTTCTGGGTGTCCTTGTTGCTTGCAGCATAGGTGGGGGAAGAAGAAAAGGCCAAGCATGGGGCCCCCTGTGTTTTGCTTGCAAGTCCAGGCATGCCCAGTGGGCTTTGCTGAGTCTCCGGGCAAGGCTAAGTAATTCCCCTGGCACAGTGTTATGCAAGTGACTCACGGCATTGGAGCTCTCTTGCTGGATATTGGCAACAATGATTGTTTGATACCCACGCAGGTATTGGTTATTTTCCTTGCTGTTGTCTCTGGAGAGCTAATATCTGGTCCATTCTCCATTTTTGTTTGTTTCCAGCATGTTTAAGTGAAAACGATACAACACAATTTCCTAACATCATATGCACTTATTATATATATAGTTAGGTAAACGATGATTTTCAGCAGATCCTAACTTTTTCTGATATCTCACGTCATGTTTTATATGCAATATCACAATTATCTAGATAGAGGAATGTAGTGATTACAGAGTGTTCCACCAAGGTACAGAATATCACAGTACTAATCTCTTGGGGTATGTCTACACAGCAAAGTTATTTCGAAATAACAGCCGTTATTTCAAAATAACTTTACTAGCATCTACACAGCCAAACCGCTATTTCGAAATTAATTTGAAATAGTGGAGCACTTATTTCAAACTTGGTAAACCTCATTCCACGAGGAATAACGCCAAATTCGAAATAGCTATTTCGAAATTAGTACTGTGTAGACACTTATATCGAAATAGGAGGCCTCCAGCCTTCCCAGGGTGCCCTGGTGGCCACTCCAGCCTCAACCAAGAACACTCCTCTCCCTCCCCGCTCCCCAGAGCCCTTAAAGGGGTTGACTATGGCCACAGTGCCTGTGCCAGCTCCAAGCCTGCCAGCCCAGAGCCAGCAGTCACTGCCCCTGACCCAGTGGCCCCAAAACATGAGCCAGCAAGCCACTGGCAGCCAGCCCTCCACTGCTCCCCAGGAGCAGTCTGCCAGCTCCCAGGAGCCTGCCAGGGCCCGGAGAAGGCGGGAGCCTTCCTGGTCCAGGGTGGAGATCATGGACCTTATTCAGGTTTGGGGGGGATGCCCCCAACGTCCATGATCTCCACACTAGATGGAGGAACGCGGCCGTCTATGGCAGGATAGGTGCCAGCCTGGCCATCAAAGGCCACATGCGAACCCAGGAGCAGGTCTGCATGAAAATCAAGTTGGTCCAGCAAGACCCCCAACCTTGAGCCCTGAGCTTCCCCTCCCCCTTGTTCCGCTTGCTTCCCCCTTCCCCCTCCCCTCTCCCACCCTCTCTCTTCCCCTCTCCCACCTCCTTTCCCCAGTCTCACCAGAGTTTCATTCCCCACGCCTCCCCAGTTTTGTTAAATAAAGAGAGTTTGTGTTCATGAAAATACATGTATTTTATTTGACATCAGGAAGGGAGGTTAGGGAGGGATAAGTGGAAGGACGTGTGGGAGGATTGAGGCACAAGCCTCCAGTGGGGCAGACCAGGGAGGCTCTTAGTGCTCCTCAGGGTGGAAGCTCTCCCACAGGGCCTCCTGGATACTGAAAGCCCCCCAATGGACCTCCCGGATGGCAGCCTGCAGAAAGTGTAGCCAGGCTCACAGCAACGAGTCCACAAGAAGCACCAGAGTGTCCAGGGGCAGCTCTGGCTCCATGTTGCAGAGTGCTGTGGTGTCCCAAGTCAGGGCAACCAGAGCATGCAGAGACAAAATGCTTTGCTGTCCCTCATCCAGGAGTGGCCTGAGTCCGGCTGCAGCAGCTGGCGCCCCAGGCGGAACGCACGATTGGCTCCCCTGCCTGCACGGCCGTCAATGGGCCGTCAATGGGATGACGTCATCATCGGATGCCCCGGGCGCCCCGTGACGTCATCATCGGGCACCGTTGAAGGCGGAGCCCTAGGTGACGGCCGAGACTGCCTACAGTCACGGGCCGCCCCTGCCCTCATCGAGGTAGGCAAGCAAGCAGGGAAACCTGAGAATTGGCTGTCCGGGGACGGGGGGGGGGGGGGGTGGTCCCTTTAAGCACAGGCCTCAGATAGCCTCAGGCAGCAGCCACACAAAGTAACTCCTGACCTGATGCCCTGCCGGACCTGGTTCCGGCCGGCCTTAAATGCAATTCAGCATCCACTCAGTGTGGACACGCTATTTCGAAATAGCAAAAAGCTATTTCGAAATGCATTTTGTGTGTAGACGCTTTATTTTGAAATAAGCTATAAGATATTTCGAAATAATGCTGTCCTGTAGACATACCTTCAGGGTGCATCTACACTGAGAGCTATAGTCAAGTTAAGATAAGCAACTTCAGCCACTTGGATTGCGCAGCTAAATTCAAAGTACCTTAACTCGACTTTTTGCACTGTCTACACAGCAGGAAGTTGAGGGAAGAACGCTCTTCCTTCGACTTCCCTTACTCCTCATGAAATGAGGGTTACCGAAGTTGGAGTAAGAAGCCCATTATTTTGAAATTATTCTGAAATAACGGGCTTGCCTTGTAGATGCACACTCTGTTATTTTGAAATAAGTGTGCAGTGTAGGCAAAGCCTCAGAAGATAATAGCTCAATACTTCTAGTGTTCTGGTCTGATATAAAGACACAGACTTCTGAGCAGTCCACTAGCTCAACAACTTAAACATACTGAACTGATGACACACTACAAGCCTCTACGTTACAGATTCAGCACTCTGACCTGACATCATGATGTACATTTTTGTGAAATAAATTAACTAGCCCAACAGATTGAGCCTATTGGACTGAAGTTGGTGCCCAGCCTCTTGTTCAGGTACTAGTTCAATGCCTCAGCTTCTTCTTTGAGGAGTGTCCCTTTGGGTGTTTCATTTTAGGTATTTTGGTGCCCTGTGATTTTAACTGGATACTTTTAGTAACAGTGTCTTGGATGGTCATGCACGTGCAGTATCTGTCTTGTTCCTCTCTGAGAGGGTACTGTGGGGGTGCAGGCAACACTCACTTAGGTCCTTTTCTACCCCAGAGGATCAAGTCAAATTCTGAAGTAGAGGGGAGAAGAGTGGGTAGTGGAGCACCCACAGGGATAAGCATCTCAGAGGTGAGTAATCTTCTCTTCTTCTTCTTCAAAGCGTGTCTCTGTGGGAGCTCCACATTAGGTGACTGAAAAGCAGTGCCTCTTGATTTAGAGGAGAGGCTTCTGAGTTGACATTTGTACAAGGGATAGCAGTGATAGCCCAAAGTGAGCGTCTGTAAGCCGTTGTTCCAGGGTGTAATGGCATAAAAGAATGGGGCAATGCCCAGATAGATGCTTTACAGATGTCAATGACAAAAGTCTCTGACTAGAAGCACAGCATGCCAAAACACCTAAAGTGGAGCACTCACCGAAACAACCATCTTGAAGAACCTTAGTTACTGCACAAAGCGAGTAACCGTCTCTTGCTAGTCACATCAAGGAATAGGCCATTGTGAGGTCTGTGACTAAATATCTTTGCTTAGCTGATGCCAAGGGGCAGGTCACTGTGAACTCAGTAGCTTGCTGGACTTATTTCAGAAGCATAGCCTCTGCATATATACAAGTCCAATAATATGGACAAAAGAATACACGTATCTAAAATGAGTCATGTTCCCATAATGGGCCAGGACAAGACCAACAACAAAAAGTTTTGTGTGTGCACATGAACATGGACTATGAAAATCTGTAGGGAAACTTCCCTTGTTCTACCAACTGATTTTACCAATTCTTTCCTTGCTTCACAATAGCATGCCAGGAAGAAGAGAGGGAATTAACAATGTTTTCCCTAGAATGTAGCTAAGGGTAGAGATAGTAGGCATTTCCTCTCTGCCCTTCCAGAGAGGAAATAGAACCAGCAAGGGAACAGATCTTCCTGTAATAGTAGTAGTAGTAGCATATAACTAATCAAGGATCAGAGCCCTACTGTACTGGGCACAATACAAGCTTACAATACAGACAGTCCCTCTCCAAAAGAGCTTACAGTCTAAAGGACAAGTAACAGTAAGTGGATGCAACAGATGGGAAGAGCACTAGTTAACACTAACACAGCTATGACCATTGTATGGCCATACAGGCTACCTGACCATTATAACCAGGGCTCGACAAATCCGCTTATTTACTTGCCCATGGTGAGTAGATTTCAGCTGGTCGCCCCATTCACCGATGGTTCGTGCATGCGCAGTGTGGGTCTCACGCATGCGCAGTGTGGGTCTCACGCATGCGCAGTGCGGGTCTCGCGCATGCACAGTGCGGAGCTGGTGAGTGGTTTTCGCCGCGATTGTCGAGCCCTGATTATAACTGCTGTCATAGTTCCTGAGTTGCTGAACTTCTGCCTCCTCTATGGTCTTCTCAAAGATGCCTCTTCAGGTCTTAGGTTTCCACTTGACAACTCTTTACAGTTGGGGACCTGCATCTCTCTCCCTCCAGATCTGAGGTTTAGGCTTGCATACATACCCGCCTCCAATTCACTGTGACTACCCCAAGTCTGACTTTAGTCCTGCACCTGTGGTTTGTTCTCCCTAGGGACAATGTTTGCCACTGACTAGCCAGTTTTCGCAAAGCACTGTATATTTATTTTTAGGCCAAAACCATTACAGAGACAACATAAAATAAAACAATAAACAGCCTAGAAGCAAGATATGCATATCAGGTGTCACTCATCTTCCATTTGGAGACACTAGGAGGTTTCCAGTCCTTCAAACCTTTACAGCGGGTAACACAGTATACACAATTGTTTCTTGGAAGTAGCACTTCTCTGGAGTTGTGTACTTATCCTGGGATGTAGCAATTTCCCCCTCTTCCCCACACACACAAACACAGATTTTTAATTCTTGAGGGAAACTTCATAATTGTCCCACATGGAGCTAGAATACAATCCTTAGTAAACAAGGATACCTATAACACTTACAGATACAAAAGTTTGAGTAATCTCCATGCCTTTAGGTTATGTCAAGGGTGCACCTACACTGCAGCGTTTTTCCAGAAATATGGCCATTTCCCTGGAAAAACAATACTTTGCATTCACACTGCCATTGAGTTCTTTTGACAGAAAGTCGGAAGAACGGAGGGGTTTTTCTGACAGTGGTAAACCTCATTCTATGAGGAAGAAGCCTTTTTCCAAAAAAGCTTTTTCGGAAAAAGGCGTGTGTGAATGCAGAAGAAGGAGTTCTTTCGAAAGAAGAGGTCTCCGGGAAATAACACAGGTGCCCTGATGGCCACTCAATCCAGACTAATCACAAATTAAACGCAAGATACCGTCCAATCAATGTGGATGCTATCTTTCAAAAAAGCACATTGCTTTTTCACTGCGCTTTTGCTGTGCGGACGCTCTCTTTTGAAATAAGCTTTTCCGAAAGATCTCTTCCGGAAAAGCTTCCTCCAAAAGCTTGCAGTCTAGACGTAGCCTGACACTTCACAGTTATTTCAAAATAAGCAGGTTTACACTGGAGGGAAACCTCAAAATTAGTCCAAGGCAGGCTTCCCTAATTTAGACATGCTATCTCTATATAGAGCCCCAGGAGGAATAACTTAGAATGGCATTGCTGAGGGGCTCTTTCAAAATAGCAGAAGTGGAGTGTCTACACATGTCTTATTTTGAAAAAGCTATTTCGGAATAGGCATTATTCTTTGTAGAATGAGGTTTACAGAAGTTGGAATAAGCCATCCGTTATTTCGAAATTATTTAGAAATAACTGAATTGCTGTGTAGACACACCCTTAGTATCTGGTACATTTCAGTATATATCTGTTGAAGTTTGTATGATTCCAAGGCCTCACATCTGTGACAATCCCCACCAAATTCACTTTGACTGTTTTTAACTATCACTTCATACAAAACTCACCAAGCACTAGAAATAAAATGGAGCCAATGTCTTGAGGATTAGTTAGCTTATCCTCAGTCTTCAGGTGGGGCTAAGAGTGAGGCTGGGCCCAGATGGTGTAGCTTGGGCCTTGAATCTAAGGAACTCTGTTTTTGTTAGAATCTGGTGGTTGTCTGTAGTAAGGGCATGTTTGCATCCTACCATCATGTGCTGGAGCTTCCTCACATGGGCACATTTCCCCCTATTCAGCCACGGGATGTAACCTGCTTCTGCATCAGAATCCACTGATTGACAAGGTCTGCTGCAAATGATGTACCCTCAGAAACGGCAAAATAACTCAACATTTTAACAAGCGATACTAATCTAAAACAGTACTGCAATTTAATGTGGCAAAAGAATCTTGATCTTCTGAGAAGACATACATATTATTGGGGATGCATGACTTTGCTGTTTGCATGCATTATGAAAACCAGAAAGCATTCGAAGTCATGAGGAATGCTTTTTTTAATCTTGCAGTGTTGAAATGGGAACAAAATGTGCCTGGGTATTAAATGATAAATTAGCCCTGATCCATATGAACGTACACTGTGGTGCATATTCCTTGACTTATTAAACTAAGACATTTTGCCCACTTTGAAGGCAGAAAATATTTGAATTTTAAAACAACAGAATGAAAGGGCAATAATGAATTTTGATAAATGTCAAATGCTAGAAATATGTTCCATCTTGTCAGAGATTTGCCTTTTTACATTGATCTTTAAAAAGCCTTCTGCTTGGATCCCTCTTTTTGGGGGAGAGGGTGGTCCTAGTTCTTATGTGAGCAAAAGTAAACGCCCCTCTTTTCTGCCTTCTGTACTCATGCCTCCCACAAAGGTAGGTCTATACTTCATATATATTTTTTGGAGGAAGAGGGAAATTCCAGATTACAGTGTCCCAATCTTGCTTCACAAATACTTTGCATCAGACAACTTCTGAGGATTAGAATGTTGATCCAGTGCACAACTTGGGGCATGTCTACATTTCCCAATAAGTTTGGACTAAAGGGATTTTAATAAGCACTGTACACTGAAGTGCTGTGCTGTAACTCCCCCATGTGGACACTTGCAGGCATGTGCAAAAAGGTTCCTAGTTAGCATTAACGTAGTCCTGTTTGAAGGGGACTATGTTAATGAGAACTAGGAACATTTCAGTTCCTGCCCACAACCTCCACACAAGGGAGTTACAGCATTTGGTGCATGCTTTTATTAACATCTCTGTAGTCCAGTGGTCTCCAGCCTTTTTAACCACAAGATCACTTTTTCAATTTAAGTGCAATGTAAGATCTACCTCAAACTCAAATACCCTTGCCCCGCTTCCTTCCCCCCCTTCTTTGAGGCCCTGCCCCTGCTCCACCTCTTCTCCTAGGCCTCACCCTGCTTACTCTGTCCCCCTTCCTCCCCCAACCTCATTCACTTTCATCAGGCTGGGGTGCAGGCTCTGGTCTTGGGCCAAGGTGTTTGGAGTGTGGGAGGGGCTCCAGGCTTAGCCCAGGGCAGGAGATTGGGGTCCAGGAGGGGCTTCAGGGTGCAAGCTCCGGGAAGGAGTTTGGGTGCCAGGGGACTCATGTCTGGGGCAGGAGGTTGGGTGTAGGAGAAGGTTCAGGGCAGGAACAGGAGTTCAGGAAGCAGGCTCTGGCTGGGCACCGTTTAACTGAGACAGCTTCCAGGTGGTGGAACAGAGGAGTTAAGGCAGGTTTAATCCTGCCCTGGCCCTGCACCACTCCTGAAAGCAGCTGGCATGTACAGCAATGGCTCCATGGCATCATGTGCTGTCCCTCATCTACAGACACTGAGCCCACAGCTTCTACTGGCCATGGTTCCCCATTATTGATCAATGGGAGCTGCAGGAATGGTGTCTTCAGGCAAGGACAGCATGTGGAGACCCCCCTGCTCTGCCTTTCTCAGGGGCCGTAGGTATGGTTACCAGGTGTCCGGTATTCACCCGGACAGTCCGGTATTTTCACCTGCCATTGCGGAGCGATTAAATGATTTCTTTGCTTCAGTCTTCACGGCTGAGGATGTTACAGAGGTTCCTAAATCTGAGCCAGCCTTTTTAGGTGACAAATCTGAGGAACTCACTCAGATTGAAGTGACATTAGAGGAGGTTATGGAATTAATTGATAAGCTGAATAGTAACAAGTCTCCGGGACCAGACAGCATTCATCCAAGGGTTCTGAAAGAACTCAAATGTGAAATTGCGGAGTTATTAACAGTGGTTTGTAACCTATCCTTTAAATCCACTTTGGTACCAAATTACTGGAAGATGGCCAATATAACACCAATATTTAAAAAAGGCTCTAGAGGAGATCCTGGCAATTATAGACCGATAAGTTTAACATCAGTACCAGGCAAATTAGTAGAAACACTAGTAAAGAGTAAAATTGCAAGGCACATAGAAGAGCACGAATTGTTGGGCAAAAGTCAGCATGGTTTCTGCAGAGGGAAGTCGTGTCTAACTAATCTGTTAGAATTCTTTGAAGGGGTTAATAAACATGCGGACAAGGGGCACCCAGTGGATATAATATACCTAGATTTCCAGAAAGCCTTTGACACGGTCCCACACCAAAGGCTTTTACGTAAATTAGGTGGTCATGGGATAGGAGGAAAGGTCCTTTCATGGATCAAGAATTGGTTAAAAGACAGAAAACAAAGGGTGGGAATAAATGGTAAATTTTCACAATGGAGGAGGGTAACTAGTGGTGTTCCCCAGGGTCAGTACTGGGACCAATCCTGTTCAACTTGTTCATCAATGATCTAGAAAATGAGGTAAGCAGTGAGGTGGCCAAGTTTGCAGATGACACAAAGTTGTTCAGGACAGTCAAAAGCAAAAGGGATTGTGAAGAACTACAAAAAGATCTCAGCAAACTGAGTGATTGGGCAGCAAAATGGCAAATGAAATTTAATGTGGGTAAGTGTAAGGTAATGCATGTTGGAAAAAATAACCCAAATTACACGTACTACATGATGGGGTCAAATTTAGCTACGACAGATCAGGAAAGGGATCTTGGAGTTATAGTGGATAGTTCTATGAAGACATCCACGCAGTGTGCAGCCGCAGTTAGTAAGGCAAATAGGACGTTAGGAATTATTAAAAAAGGGATAGATAATAAGACAAAAGATATCATACTTCCCCTATATAAAACTATGGTACGCCCACATCTCGAGTACTGCGTGCAGATGTGGTCTCCTCACCTCAAAAAAGATATATTGGCATTAGAAAAGGTTCAGAAAAGGGCGACTAAGATGATTAGGGGCTTGGAAAGGGTCCCATATGGGGAGAGGCTAGAGAGACTGGGACTTTTCAGTTTGGAAAAAAGGCGATTGAGGGGCGATATGATAGAGGTATATAAAATCATGAATGGTGTGGAGAAAGTGATTATAGAAAAATTATTTACCTTTTCCCATAATACAAGAACTAGGGGACACCAAATGAAATTGATGGGTAGTAGGTTCAAAACTAATAAAAGGAAATTTTTCTTCACACAGCGCACAGTCAACCTGTGGAACTCCTTGCCCGAGGAGGCTGTGAAGGCCAGGACTCTATTAGGGTTTAAAAAAGAGCTTGATAAATTTTTGCAGGTTAGGTCCATAAATGGCTATTAGCCAGGGATAAAGTATGGTGCCCTAGCCTTCATAACAAGGGCAGGAGATGGATGGCAGGAGATAAATCACTTGATCATTGTCTTCTGTTCTCCTTCTCTGGGGCACCTGGCATTGGCCACCGTCGGCAGATGGGATGCTGGGCTCGATGGACCTTTGGTCTGACCCAGTATGGCCATTCTTATGTTCTTATGTTCTCCTGTCCGGTAAAAAAATTCAGAGAATACCGGATACCTGAGATGTCCGGTATTCTCTGAATTTTCCCCGGCCAGGAGGCGAAAATGCCGGGCACCTGGCAACCCTACAAACACTCAGCGCCTGGCCTCCCCCCCTTGCCCGGATCCTCCCCTGGCCCCCAACACCTCCAGCCCCCCAGCTCCAGCCCCCATGCTTACCTGGTTCCCCAAGGCTGCCAGCACAAAATGGCTGCCAGCCAAAAGACCTAGAGAAAGCAATGCTTCCCCTGGGTCTTAGTGCTCAACTTCTCGCCTGTTCCTATCCCTGCACTCACTCTTAAAGGGGACATGCTGTTTTAATGCTGTTTTATTTTAATTTTTTTTAAGTCCTTGGAGTCCTTTTTTTTTTTTTTCTGCTCAACAACTTTGGTCTCCCCCCCTTTTTTCCCCCTTCAACAGAATTTTTTCCCGGTGTTTTTTTTGGGGAGGGGGGATGTTTGGTATTTTTGTTTCAATCATCTGGCAACCCTAGCCACAGGGACATGCAGCAACTTCCAGGAGCAGCAATTACCATAGGGATAATTACTCCAGCCATGACAGGTTAGGCATTTTAGAACTCACTACTCAATTTAAGCACAAATGAAAATTATGAAATGCAGAGACCAGTCTAAAACCAAAAATAACACACTTTGCAAGCAATAAAAGAAGTAACAAAAACATCAGAAGCAGGAAGCCTGCTTGTTTCAGGCCAATTCCATAAGCCAAATACATAGGGAAATGATGGAACTTAACTTCATTTACAGGTTTGGGACCCATCACAAAGGTATGAATAAAGACATTGCCTGGCTACCACACTACCTTCCACATCCTAATGACTTAAAAAACCAAACAGTGGGTACTTAAGAACAATTTGCACCTTCTCTATCAGCTTCAGGTAGCATGAACACTCTAATTGACTTCCCCCCCTTTTCCCATCTTTTTCCTTCTTCCCCCCACAGCCCCTATTTATTTTTGAACTGGACCTTTAATAACTCCATTCTTCTGAATCTGAAGAAGTGGGTTGTGCCCATGAAAGCTCATGATACCATCTACATGTTTTGTTAGTCTTTAAGGTGCTGCCAGACTAGTCATTGTTTTTCCAGTTACAGACTAACTTGGCTACCCCTCTGAAGATTTTAATCTAGTAGAGTTCTTTGAAGGGGGTTAACAAACATGTGGACAAGGGGGGATCCAGAGGATATAGTGTACAGTAATTCCTCATTTAACATGTGCCCTCTTAACACATTTTCACGATAGCACGATTTTTTTTTTAGGGAACATTTTTTAAATTACACGACCATCCCCAGAATAACACGATTTCCCCAGCCGGCCCATTCCCGGCGGCTGCGCAAGGCTTCCCCTGCCTCCCTGCAAAGCGGTGGAGGGTTCACCGCTTGCCGCGCCGTTCCCTGCTGACTCCCCCTCGCCGGACGCCTTGCTCCCTCTTCTCCGCCCCCGCTTGCAGGCCAGCGGCTGGGTTTCCCCAGCCGGCCCATTGTCGGTGGCTGTGCAGGGCTTCCCCCGCCTCCCTGCAAAGCGGCGGAGGGTTTGCCACTCGCTGCACCGTTCCCTGGCAACCCCCCCCTCGCCGGACGCAGTGCGGGTCCCGGCAGACCCGTCACAGGGGCATAGTCCCAGCCCAATCCCCCTCCCCCCTCCTCCCCTTCTCTTCCCCAGAACCAAACACCTCCCCTCCCTGCTGTAACCCAGTCCCCTTTCTCCCCCAACCTTATGTCCCGGTCCCAACAGACACCACCGCTTGAAACACAACCCCCACCTTTTCCATTATTTTCAATGGGAAAATTGACCCCGTATAACATGTTTTCACTTAACACGATCATTTTCTGAAACATATCTATAGTGTTAAATGAGGAATTACTGTACTTAGATTTCCAGAAAGCCTTTGACAAGGTCCCTCACCAAAAGTTCTTAAGTAAAGTAAGTTGTCATGGGATAAGAGGGAAGGTCCTCTCATGGACTGATAACTAATTAAAAGACAGGAAACAAAAGGGGGAATAGTTTTCAGAATGGAGAAAGGTAATTAGTGGTGTCTCCCAGGGGTCCGTACTGGGACCAGTCCTATTCAGCCTATTTATAAATGATCTGGAGAAGGGGTAAACAGTGAGATGGCAAAATTTGCAGATGATACTAAACTGCTTAAGGTCAGTAAAACCAAAGCAGACTGTGAAGAGATTTCACAAAACTAAGTGATTGGGCAACAAAATGGCAAATGAAAATTAATGTTGATGAATGCAAAGTAATGCACACTGGAAAAAATAATCCCAACTATAAATACAAAATGATGGGGACTCATTTAGCTATAACTACTCAAGTGAGAGATCTGGGAGTCATTGTGGATAGTTCTCTGAAAATGTCCACTCAATGTGCAGCAGCAGTCAAAAAAGCAAACAGAATGTTAGTAATCATTAAAAAAGGTAGAGCGAATAAGACAGAGAATATCTTCTTGCTTCTATATAAACCACTGTATGCCCACATCTTGAATACTGTGTACAGATGTGATTGCCTCATTTCAAAAAAAGATATATTAGCATTGGAAAAGATTCAGAAAAGAGCAATAAAATGAGTAGGGGTTTGGAACAGATACCATATGAAAAGGGATTAAAAAGACTTGGACTTTTCAGTTTAGAAAAGAGGAGACTAAGGGGGGGATATGATAGAGGTCTATAAAATCCTGACTGGTGTGGAAAAAGTGAATAAGGAAAAAGTTACTTACTTGTTCCCATAAGAACTAGGGGTGACAAAATGAAATTAATGGGTAGCAGGTTTAAAACAAACATAAGGAAGTTTTTCTTCATGCAGCACACTATCAACCTTTGGAACTCCTTGCCAGAGGATATTGTGAAGACCAGAACTTTAACAGGGTTCAAAAAAGAACTAGATAAATTCATGGACATTAGGTCCATCAATGGCTATTAGCTAGGATGGGTAGGAATGGTGTCCCTAGCCTCTGTTTGTCAAAGGCTGGAAATGGATGACAGGAGAGGGATCACTTGGTGATTCCCTATTCTGTTCACTCCCTCTGGGGCACCTAGCACTGGCCACTGGTGGAAAACAGGACACTGGGCTAGATGGACCTTTGGACTGACACATTATGACCTTTCTTTTGTTCTTATGTAACAACAACCCACATATGTGTTGGGTCAGGAGATGAGAGTGAAGGACAGTATGAGTTTGTGAGAATGACAGAGGCAATGAGAGTGACAGATTTGCATTGCCAAGCTCCCTCCATCCCCTTCTCTCTGTCTGGAAATAGGGTACGGAAGTGGTGTGGGGGGGAGGGACACCCTGACATCAGCACCTCCTCTCTTCTATCTCCCACACCCTGCACAGCAAGCAGGTGGCACCCATGGGTTAGCTCCAAAGCAGAGGGCAGGGGCAGCATGACAGTGGGTGGAGGGGCAACTGAAGTGCTAGTGCTTGATAGCTTTCTGGCCAAACCAGTCAGGATCATATGTCAGAGGCTCCAAGATCACGGTAGATCCAGATCTACTAGTTGGTGACTACTGCCATAGTCCAAACTGTAGGGCAGCGTAGACATTACCTCAAGACTAAAGTTTGCTCATTTCATTACACGACAGAATGTTTGAAATTGTAGAGTTCACGAGTTTCAAATATAACTGTAGTGCATCAACACTATAACTGATATATTAGATGAAAAAAATTGCCTCTAAAATATAAAAATGAATGCATAATAGAAAGCAAGGCTTTGATTCTGCAATCTGATCCAAATTTGTGTAAGGGTCAGTGCCACAGCTAAGACCAAAGTGCTGGACCAGAGGGTATCATCATGTTTTGAATCAACAATTCAAAAAACAAAGATATTCTTTAAAAATGGAAAAGCAAGTGCACAGAAACTCACTTAGTGCTGCATCTTAGCACACAGCAATCCAAGAACAGACCCACTAGAATTATAAAGAAATTCTACATATACTTTGTCATTATATGTGAAAGCAGTTTTAAATAGTTCTTTATTGTTAAATTGTAGCACTTGAAACTAGTTCAGAGGTGTTTGCACTAGAAAAAATTCAGTGGTTACACGTTTACACAAATAAACATATTTTAACATCCCTAGTTTTGAGACAAGTGATTGGATGTTTTTGTTGGGATTGCATGGTGGTGGCTACTTTTCTCTAGGTGCATTGTGGTCATGTAGCTAGCATGTGAACTAAGTATATAAATGACAAATTGACAATGTCTTGAATAGGCTGTAAGATATATTGGAGTTACTTGGAAATATGTCTGATATAGGGAATTCCCAATATATGTCTCCCCCTTATCTGTGATTTTAGGTATCCATCATTCATCAATAAGTGAATGTGTTCCAATTTATGCTGATCCTGATTTATGTCTCTGTCTTTTTCAATTTACTCACTTCACTTTTTGCATAACTTTGCTCACTCACCAGCAGCCAGTGCCCCTAATCTGCTGGTGGCTCATCTCCTAGCACCTCCTGCACCCCACAAGTTATTCAGCATTCATGATCCAGCACTAACTCCGCAAATTCAGCAGCTGACCTCCCAGAAATTTGTCACACACCATCTACCTGTACCCCCAGTCACTGTACCTACTAAAATGATCTGCCACCCTTCAGTCCATGAAAACTCTCCAGATTATTTCTGTGTCTGTGCCTGATGTGCCCAAAGTGTGGGAGAAAAAGCACACTGCTATGTACTCTGTACCTACGCTTGCTTTTGTAGGCACTCTTGGTACCAATATCTGCTTGACACACACGCAGTGATTTAATGTGTGGCACACAATGCTGCATGTTCACTTTTCCACCTACTGCTTGGAGTCCATCTTGGTCCTTGGACCATGTGTGTCCAAAGGCGAGAACATCGGAATTTAGCTTGAGCCCAGGGTACAATTTTTTTCACAACCCTGGGCAGCATGGCCAGGCTGATCTAATGTTGCAGAGCAGGCCGGCGGCGCAGTGAGCGCGAGGCTACACTGGACAACTGACGGAGCATGACACGGCGGACGAAGCGGCCGCAGAACTGCTCCGTGTGGACGCGACCTGGAAGCGAAGCGACTTCTAATCCCCTTTGGGCTGAGGATCGCAGCGCCCGCCCATCGAGCCCGCCACAACAGCAATTCGTTGGGCAGGCGCAGCGCTGGCAGGGGACGGGAACCGAGGCCCAGTCCCGCCCAGGCCAGTGTCGGTCGGAACCGCAGGGGGGCGGGCAGCCCGCCCTGAGTGCGCGTCTCCCCCCCGCCACCCAAGCTCTTCCAGCGGAGCAGCCTAGGAGCGCGCGCCGAAAGAACCCGGAGCTTAGCTCACAGGTTCTCGCGAGGTCTGAATTCCCCGCCCCTCTCTCCGGTAGTTCTCGCGAGGGTTGGGGGCGGCAGTCCCTGGGTGTCGCGGCCGGGTTCGCACGGTCTGTCTAACCCCGGATCACGCCCCCCCCCCCCAAGATGGCAGCCACCGGCTCTGAGGAGGACCAGGCAGCGGCAGGGGGAGGGCCCCCGTATGTGGGGCGGCGGCGCAGCCGGACGCTGCTGGTGCGGCACCTGCCCGCCGATCTGACGGCCTCGGAGAAGGAGGATCTGCTGAGGCACTTCGGGGCCGTGTCCGTGCGGGTCCTGTCCGACCAGGGGCGGCTGGTAGGCAGCGGCCTGGTGGGAGGGTCACGTCCGGCGGGGTTCTCGAGGGAGGGAGACACCTTGACGGGCGGGGCGGTCAATTGTGAGGTTCCGGTCCGCCGGGGGACTCCCACTGAGCCCTGGCGGCGCCGGAGCTGTGCGGCAAGAGGCTCCGCCCCGCCCGGGGAACGGAAAAGAGCCTCTCCGCCCGCACGCGCGAAGGGAGCCGGGGCGCGGTGCCCGGGCGAGGGGTTTATGGGTTTGTTCTTGGGTGTTTGATGCACAGTCAGCTCTGTATCGGGCTCCATAGCCCCGCGGTTGGAGACCCGAGTTCCTGGCCCTTCATATTTAATTTGTACAGCGTGTAGCCGCTCTCTTGACAGAGCAGAGGTTTGAACCTGTGTCTCCCACAGCGCAGCGGCGCAGCCTCATCGCCAGGCTAGTAGCTATTCGGGGGTAGCCTCTTAACCCTCAGATTCCATCATGGGTTCAACAGAAGTTTCCTTGAAACTGTTACTTTCTCATCAAACATAAAAAGATCTTGAAAAATTCTGACTGACCCTCAGAAATTTCAGTGAGGCACCAGACAGATGCAGGGATGTGTCCACATACAGCTTATTTCAAAATTAAGTTTTTGTTGTGACAATGACATGGATAATAAAAGATCTGATGGGACCCTAAATAATACACCAGAATTATACAATATGATTCACATGCCTAGGGATGTGAACGACTAGTCAACTATCCGATAAATAATTGGATAGTTGACACACCAGTAAACTAGTTGCGCGGCCCCCCCCCCTTGCTGCCTCTATCAGAAAGAGGCGGGGAGAGGGGGGGAAGAAAGGGTGCATTAAAGCAGCAGCGCTGCATGGAGCCCAAGGTCTGCCGCTTTGAAATGCCGCTTTGAAACGCTGCAGGGAGCATGGAGCCAGAGGGGGACTGCTTGAGTCCCCTGCTAGCCCTGTGCTCCTGCAGCACTTTTGCCTCAAAGTGTAGCAACAGCCCTAGGGCTGTTGCTAAACTTCAAAGGAAAAGGCACCCTTATTGACTAATCCAATAGTTTATGCAAATTGCATTGATTAATCTGTTAATCTAAATTTAACATTCCTACCCATGCCCAATACTATTAAGCATTCTGAAAATAACCATATAATTTATTTTTTGTATTGATATATAGTGGGGTTAGTCTTATGTAGGGATGTTAAAAAAAGATTTATTTGTGTAAACATGTATGTAACTGCATGCAGGGACCTGGCTTTTAAGCCACCTTCCCATGTGTATTGGCTCTCATCCCATCCTGCTTGCTGCTGCATCTCTATCAGAGGGAGCAGTGCAGGGGCGCAGGCAGGTCCAGAGGAGTCAGCTCCTCGCACATACCAGCCACCTCCTGCTCCCTAGCATGCCTCTGCTACAGAGACAACAGCGGGGGAAGGAGGCTTGAAATCTGGGTTCCAGCATGTACTGGCTTTCATCTGCCCCACTATCCCCCCTTCCTCTCTACCAGAGTGCTGGCTCCCACCTGCCCCAGGCACTGCTCTCTCTGTGGGACAGAGGCGGCAGAGGGGTGCATGTAACCATTAGAATTAACCGATGAGCCCAGGCTAACATCTCTAATTTTAAGGGTCAGAATAGAGACTCCAATTTGGGGTTAAAAATTGTCAAGCCCCATTGAACCGAAATTTGAAAATGGTCTTTATATAAAATAAAGGTATTTCAAACTCTAATTTAGAATTCAATAGTGACAAAAATTCTTATAATGGTGCCAGTGGACAGTTCAGAGCTCCCAGACATACAAGATGTGTGGGTTGCTGGTTAAAGGTGAAAAAGCCAAATTGTTTTTTTTTTTTTTTAATGCAAAATAATTTAAAAGCCTGAACTACTGCAGGCAGGAGTTGTTTTTTTTTTTTTAATGTTGGACAGTTCCAGAGTGGAGTGGCTTCGTTAAAACTTAGTTTCGGCAATGCCCTGTTATAGTTTGGTCTGTCATCTTGAGATATGAATTTTCTTTATTGTTAGACCCTTAATGCTTTTTTACTATAACAGACTATATTGTTTAAACCTCAGTTTAAATTTTTCTTACTGAAATTAGTATGTAAATAAATAAAGTTAAGTATGTCTTTTATTGTTTGCAAGATAAGGGTATAAAATGATACCAGCTAATAAAACTTTAGACTAAAGTCTACTCTATTAATTAAATGATAGATCATTTCAGATTTGAAATCTGAGAAGGCACTTTAGAACAAGTGTCTTGAACTTAGGGAAAAAAAGAGGTAAACCATCCATGCTAGAAAATAAGCAGAAAAACCTCCCAAATACCAGAACATGGTATTAGGTGTGATATGTCCTTTGCAATAGGAGTAGTAGTATTGATAAGAATTGCTTTGATGTTCCACCATTTGGTACTGTTGACTTTGATTTTATTAATGGGAAAAGTCTGTCAGAAAAGTTTGTCTCATATGCAGTTAGGATGACTTGGAGATGGCCTTGTCATCTCATGTTAAACTCTGGCCTTGACAAACTTTCTCAACATCTGCTTGGCCAAAAACTAAGCATGCTTTAATTTTACATTGGGGAAGAAGTGAAGATTTGTCAAAACCCTCTACCTCAGTGGTGGGCAACCTTCAGCCCAAGGGCTCATGTAGCCTATCAGTTTTTCTGTGTGTGTTTACGGTAGCTCACAAGCAGGGTTGCTAGAGTATACTGGTTTTTGTCTACATAGTTTTTTCCTAATGGTATTAGTAAAGTGACATGCACATAAAGCAAGGGCACGTGAAGAGTTGTGCATGCTGACTGCACACATTGACTATGACGTCTCTGCGCTCCCTCTTCATCCAGCAAAGTACTGCTCTGTTCAATCAAAACACTCCACAAATTCTAGGTAAGCGCAGTTAACAAAAATACCTTATCTCAGGAGACCATCTTGGGGCACACTGAGATGAGCTCAAGCACGTGCTTATGTTGCAGAGTAATTATCCCCTCAAAGAACCTGTGTTGCCCATCACTGCTCTATGTTTTTGCAGAGCTTCCTTGCCTTCATGGACAGTGTGTCAACCATTATCCTCCCTCTTATTACTTTTTGTGTGCCACATACTCCCAGGTTGTCTATCTCTTGCCCAAACATATTGTATGTTTAGTAGGCTAAAAACCAAAAAACCTGAAACCTGCAAATAATGTATTAACTTCTAGACTTAAATGTAATTTCTAGTGCTAAATCTTTGGAAAATACTTTTAGTCCGAAAGTTTGTGTATATGGTTTGAAAGCTCATATATGACATAGCTTTTTTATATCAGCAACAGACAAGTAATATTTATTTGTTTTTACAGAAACATACAGCCTTTGCTACTTTTCCCAATGACAATTCAGCTGGAAAGGTATGTATTGAGCTTTCCATTAAATATTTTAGTAAATGATTTTTCTAAGTCTCTAGTTAACTTTTAATATTTCCTTGATTGTCCAATATTATGTTTTAGGGGGAAGGATGCAAAACAAATGCTAAAATACAGTAAAATTTAGTATAAGTATATACATGTTACTAATACTGAAAAAAACACTGTTATATCTAGGGATATTAGCTATCATGTAATCAAATAGTCGTGTAACCTCATGAAATTTTAGACGTTACACGTCTATTTGATAGTCCCCAGGGGTGGGGTCGGCAGCCAGTGCGCTCCTGGCTTCACTCCTGGGGAGCACCCTGCACTGCTGTCTCTGTATTAGTAGGTCCCAAACCTGGCATAAGCAAGGACTGAGCCGGGCTGCTGACCTGTCTGCTAAAAAATGTACTGGGGGGAGGGAAGGGGGAAATGTGGGTAGTCTGTAGCCTTAACCTGTAAGCTTTCGCTTCTCAGTTAATTGGTTAATCGACTACACTATTACATCCCTAATCTGAGTTGGGGATGTAAATGAGTAGTCAACTATAGAATTAACTGATAAGCCTCGGCCTTGCCTCTATCAGCAGGGCCAGCCGCACCTCAGATAGAGGCTGCTCCACATCCTGTAGAGCAACTTCTGTCTGCGGCGACTGTGGGCCTGTTGTGAACAGAGGCTGGTCCTTTATCGGAGGAAGCAGCGTAGGGCGGCAGGCAGCTGGTCTGTGCGGGGAGCTGGTTTTTAATCTAGCTCCCCCCACAGACCGGCTCCTACCTGGCATCCCACACTGCTGCCTCTGATACAGAAACAGCAGCACGGGGTGATAGGGGGTCCCTGGGAGTGGGACCGGAGCTCACTGGCTGCCGGCCCCGTCACTGGAGGCAATAGAACAGTCAACTAATCACTAAGAATTTACACGGTTACTTGACTATTCTATTACCTGCTCTCTAACATCCCTAATCTGAGTCCCTGCCATTTGCAGAGGGAATTAGGCTGACTAATGGAATAGATTGTAAACTTGAAATAGAAAGGGCTAAAAGTTAACTAGGGAATTGTGTATGCTTGCATCTGACTCCCAGGACTTAGAACTTGGATACTGAGTCTCTGCTTAACTAGAGCTTAGACCCTCCACCTTTGCAGGGTCCTGGGAGCCTGGCATTAGTGCAGATGCAGTCTAGACACATAAAAAAGGGGTTAGAACTGAGCATAGGCTTAAGCATGGGCTTATGTTGCAGAGTAGCTCTACCATCAAAGAGCTCTTGAAATATACGTCCTTTATGTCAAATGTTTTTGTGATGTTCATGACTTTGTTGACATAATAACTATTAAGAATTGGTGAGAGGCGATTAGCCTTTGAAGTAACAGGCTATTTACACCCTATTTATATCATGATTTTTCAAGTGTTCTATTTTTAATTAGTCTATTAATAAATATAGAACATTTAAATTATATCTAGAGAGCAACAGATTAGCTGAATGGATTCTGGCGTAATAATTAAATTTTGTTACATTGTTTAAAGGATAGTTGCAAGTGTTACTAATATTGATACAGCTGCCAGTTTTCCTATTTGATACCCACATTTTTAAAAAATAGTATACAAAAATCAAGCCGCTTTTTTATATCAAGTTAAAAATATAGCATGTAATCACGGGAACCTTGATTGTTGATAGCCTTGACTTAGCTCTTCAGAAAATTAATAGAAATTAACGTGTTTGCCTTTCTCTTTCCAAAATCAACTTCCGCCAGGTTGTGTTTTGGTATACTTCTGTCTGTTCTGTTTTATATAGTAGAAGTTGATGTGAAAATCAGGTTATATTAGAAATGACAACTGAAGAGCCAGGATGTAAGGAAGAAAAATTGAACCTTTAAAACTGAAGAAAACATTAATTTATATTGGAATGTATTTAAATGTTTCTCTTAACGGAATCTATATATTCTTTCTTTCTGTTGTGGTTATTTGAAGGCATTATCAAGACTGCATCAGCTGAGACTTTTAGGTCATACTTTAGTTGTTGAATTTGCAAAGGAACAAGACAATGTTCATGTTCTTAGCCAACCTTCTCTTTCAGAAAAAAATAAAAGGTATGTATGTGCATAATACCTTGTTTCCATGTTTAGAGTTTTTTATACATTTGACCATAACAATGAGAGATGAGAATTTTTAAAATGTTCACTATATCTGAATTATTTATTTTCATCACAAAATAAAACATGTCCATTTAAAAACATTAACATATTTGAGTCCCGTTTCTACAGTAAGGGCAAAAGTATATCTCTAGACTGACAGCCCAAATCCTGCCCACATTACTCACTTCAGGTCCACTTGTGCCATCATTATATATAGAATGGTACCCTAATCCAGTGTTTCCCAAATGATTGGTCTTGACCCACCAGTTGGTCATGGAAAGGTTGTAAATGGGTCACAGGCTGGTGCAGAGGGGAGTCCATGAGGAAGGGGGATGGATTGCTCTGCACTCACTGCACAGTAGCAGGTCTCCTGTACCCTAGGGATGGGTCCAGCTTTCCACTTGGGGCATTGTGACCCAGCATACATGATCATAGTGTCATTCAGGGGTAGAGAACCAGCCCCCCTTTCCACCTGACCCAGAATTCCTTTGCATTTATCAGGGATTATGGTTGCAGTGCTAGGGCAGAGGCTATTGCTGTGGGTGGTCAATGCCACCTCATGAAGAAAATCTGGTGACTGAGGAAAAGCAAGTTGGCCTGTGATATTTGAGGGCACCCCATGAATTTAGCCATGGGTGAGTTTTAAAAGAAGACAAAATGAAGGTGGAAGGACAGGAGTCACCTTAGTCAAAAGTTTGGAACCTTTGCCCTAATCTGTGTGTAGTCCCACTAGTGTCCACTTGCAGAGCAAGTCTCCAGTTCTTCAGGGACCTCCACATGTACTATCCGCTACCCCACACAAAGGCCATATAATAAGGCTGGAACATCTCTCACTTCACTCATTCAGGAGCTATAATTCTCTATGGGATTTAAACTAGTGCACAAAAGTTTGGGGAAGTTTTCTGAGCCCTTTTTTCATTGTGTATTGTTTTACAAGCCAAGCAGAATCTGACTATCGCCTCAGTCTTCTGAGGAGCTCTGCATAAATGCCTGGCTCCCTTTCAGGGAGCTTCTTGCAGACTTTGGCCTTAACAATTAATTCATATTATTAAATGGCTTTTAACATTTTGAATATGATATAAAAAGGCTGAGTTCTTGAGATTTATACTTCATGTGTAGTTATTCTTCAAAATATAAACCTTTTTTCTAGTCCCATTCATTCTAAATCTAAGCATATAACCAAGGAGTATGATAATTTGGGTCTCATTTTATAATATTGCACACAATACTTCATTTCCAAAAAATAATACATTAAGGGGTCGAGTAAAGTAAACTAATCTACTGTATTTTGGAATAAATTAGGAATGTTACAAGTGAAGCATGTTTCATATTCCTGTACTGAGCATTGGGTATTACATATTTCATAGAGTTTTGCCCAACTTTATGTAATATTAATCTGTTTTTCAGGTCAGAAGAACCGGTGAAAAAAGAGAAAGAAAGGAAAGAGCCAAGCTGTCTTAAAATAGAGAATGGAATTGCTCCCAGCCATGGGTAAGTACTAATTCTTTATCTACTTAACTATTATATTTGTGGCACACAATAGTTAATGTATAAGTCTCCTATTCTGTAAATTCCTACTTATATTATTAAAACTTTAAGTATGTAAGTAAAGTATGTGCATGAGTATTGTTGGAGTTGGAGCCTTAATATGGATGTGTAACCTAGGGATGTATGCTATTAGTTGAGTCAACTACTCAGCCCCCACCCCCTTGCTGCCTCTGTATGACAGGCAGCAGCAAGTGGGTGGGGTAGTAGAGGCAGCCACAAAGGAGCCTTTGACCACAGCGGGCCAAGGTTTGCTGCAGGCAGAGGCTATTCTGGCAGCAGCTCCTATCCAGGGTGGTCCAGTGTGGCCCAGGTAGAGGGTGCTCAGCAGCCCCTGTCCACGGCCAGTGCCAGCCACCCGGCTCTTACTACATCTAAAAGGCAAAGCTGCAGTGGGGGTAGCTTGTGGACCGGCGCAAGCCAGGACAGAGCACCTCCCAAATTGTATCGACTACATGATTAGTCAGTTATCTGCCTCTTAACATCCATAGTGTAATCACACAGAGCATATTTTGGAGCAAAAGCTGTAACTAGCAATCTGAGGAAAGAGAATTCAAAGTCGTCTGTAGACTCCAAGCCCAACTAGTCCAGCAGCCTGTTTCATGTATTGGCCAGTGTCGGATACTTCAGAGTAGGGATGTAAGTAACTAGTCAACTGATTGCTTCCCCTCCACCACCGTGCTGTCTCTATCAAAGAGAGGCAGCAAGGGGGGGAGCAGGATCTGATGCTGGGGGAGCTGGCTTAAAAGTTCGTCCCCCCCCAGCACTGTCTCCATGGGGAGAAGCAGTAGTGGCACAGCAGGGAACTGGCAGCGCTTCTGCCTTTGAGATGTAGCAAGAGCAGGGCTTTTGCTACATTTCAAAAGCAGAATTGCTGTGGAGAGGCTGGGGCAAGCTGAGGACTCAGTCTCCCACTGGCCCAGCGCTCCCTCCTTTTGAAATGTACAAGACCCAGGGGGCTTTCCTTCTGAAATGTACAAGAGCCCTTTCAGGTCTCTTGTACATTTCAAAAGCAGTGAGCGCAGGGCCAGCGGGGGACTGCTTGAGTCCCCCACTGCCTGTGCTCCCCACAGCGCTTCCACCTTTGAAATGTAGCAGTAGCCGGCAGCGCTCTTGCTACATTTCAAAGGTGGAGGCGCCCTCATCAAATAGTTAATGCAAATTACATGGACTATTTGATTAGTTGATTAATCTAAATTAAACATCCTTATTTCAGAGGAAGGTATTAAACCCTGCATGATAGAGTAATCTATCTGCCTCTTTTTGTTAGGATTCATCCTGGTCTCTGGTAATCAGAGAGCCGCTTAATCCCTGGAACCTGAAGTTTAATATCCCTTCGATGGCAGGTTTTTGGGTTGTTTTTAATCATTTAAGTGTGATAACTTTGGACAGGAGATCAGTTCTGAAATTCAAGGTTTAGTTTTGTGCTGTATTTTTTTGGCTGAAATATCTGGATTTTATGGAATGCTTTATTCTTTTAACTATAAGTGGCTCTGATGTATTTCAAAATTTATTTCAAAAGTTATTTCTTTTTCTTAATTTTACCTCTGGGCTCAGAAAATATAAGGTTATTTGATACTGCTTCTGGTTTACTGATTTTAAAAGTTTCTATAATGTTTATTGTTCTCAGGCTAACGTTTCCTATAAACTCTTGCCTCAAATATCTATATCCACCACCTTCAAGTACAATCCTAGCAAATATAGCAAATGCCTTGGCAAGTGTGCCTAAATTTTATGTACAGGTAAGTGAAGAAAAAGAAAACCAAAGGAATACCAGTTAAGTGCCAATATTTTCCTTCTTTATTTAAATATTTACTGTAGTGATGATTATGCTACATAGTGCTGCTGTTTCAGTTCTTGTGCATAATTAAGACTTGATTTTTCCAGTGCTATGAGTTAACTTTCTGCTATTAAGTAAGTTGAAATAAATATAGTGAAAATTTAGTTGACAAGAAGTGGGATGTAATTTCGCTAGCATTGAACATTGCACTGGCTAACCTCCTTGTAGTCTGGTTTTGACTCAGGTACCCAGTATTGCAAATTGGCTCATAGTAAATCTTTTGTGTTAATTTTACTTGACACACCTGAAAGTGGCTTAGCATCCATTGCTTACTCATTAGCGCACATTTTATCTTGAGTTTTTATTTTTTCATAGCAAAATACTAACTTCATAAGATAAGTTTCATATGGGGTTAAAATCTTCAACTGGTGTTAATTGGCATAACTCTGACTTCAGTGGAGCTACCCCAATGTATACCACAAGGGATATCACTCGTGATGCTAAGCTACTTTATAATACCAAAGCAGGCAGTGAACAATATAAGTGTTAAGTACTAAACAAAATAACTACATTTTGATTGTAGTTGAACTGAGTTTTAAAGGAAACTTCTACTTGAAAATATTTACAAAAAGACACCCTCTTAGTGGAATGGAAACTGAAGATTGAAATAGCTTGTGCTGATAACATTTCTGCATTTAACAAACATAGTTGTTGTAAAATTCTGTAGATTTTTACTTGTGTTATTTAAAATTGAGTAGAATACTTTAAAATAATATTAAAGAGTTGGAAAGTACTGTGCTAATGAACTTCTCTGTTGCTAAAAAGAATTGTTACCATTTTTTTTCAGGTGCTGCATCTTATGAATAAAATGAATTTACCTCCACCTTTTGGACCAGTTACTGCTCGGCCACCCATGGTAAGAAATTTTATATACAGGTTGGACCTCCCTGGTCTGGCACCCTTGGGACCTGACCAGTCCTGGATGAGGGATTTTTCTGGACAAGGAGAGGCCATATCTGCTCCCTTCCCCCACTCCCAGCCTCCATCTCCCCTTGCATATTACACCGGGCAGCCAAGCTGGGGTGGACAGCGCAGCCCTGCTGTAGCCCCCTGAGGTGCTCTGAGCTCCAGGCTCCACCAAGCAGCCCCACTGGGGCACTCCAGGCTTCGCGGGGCAGCCCCACTGAACAGCCCCACTGCAGCATGCCAGAATCCCAGCCCCTTGAGCAGTTCTGCTGCAGTGTGCCAGGCTCTGGGCCCTGTCGAGCAGCCCCTATGGGGTGCGCCAGGCTCTCAGGTATTCTGGGCAGCCCCATTGTGGGGAACTTGGCTTCTGGCCCTGCTGGCAGCTTGTTGCCAACAGCTCGTAGGCACCTGTGCTCCACCGGGACTCTCTGGTCCTGCAACATCTATGGTCCTTTCAGATCATAGATGTTGCCGGACAAGAGAGTACCAGTTTACAGAGGTTCAACTTGTATTACATTTAATATGTATGCCTTGTCCTAGGAGGTTTATTAGTATTTGCTGCTGATTACACATTTGTGCAGCTATTGGATGTATTGGCATGGGCACCAAATTGGTGTATGTCTATTTCTGCCATAAGGAAAACTGAATTTTCCAAAAGTATGAGAAGCAAGTCATTGTGTCATGACCTTTTAGTAATATTTTCAGAATATTTCAAAGAATAGTGAAGAGCAGTAACTTGGAAAATATGATAGAGAAGACAGTATCTTGTAGCAGTTATAGGAAATATGAAATTAATTTGACTGCCATTCATGTATTACACTAACAGTAATAACATATGAAATGTTCTTTAAGCTGTGCATTTGCAGAGAGTGCTTATGAGATTCACACAGCTTGTGTGAAATCCACATGATCACTTGATTTCATCCTAGAATTTAATTTTCATGATGAAAGCAGTTTCTCTGGTGTTATGAAAGGGAAGAAACAAAGAGGACCAGAACCTGTGGCCCCAGTTTGCCAGTGTGTCTGGACACAGGGAGCTGGGGCCAGCTCCTTGGCCCCAGTGGATGTTAAAAGCCCAGAGGGCTTACTCTAAATTATGCCATTGGCAGGATCAAGCATAGGGAAGCTCAGGTCCAATGCATCCCATAGCTTGCTCTGTATACAACCACCTGCTTTTCCAGGGATTGAGTGGGTAGATGTTTTAGGAGGTTACATTGTGAATAGTAAATTTAGCATACCAGTGAATTCACCCAGATGTTTTTGAAACTACCCCATGACTCTTATAGGACAAGATCAAATACTGGAAATGTAATGGCCAGGTAAAAATTAGAAACATTTCCAAATATTCAGTGCCCCTAGAGTGCTGAGCAGCTACTAAAGATAGCTGAACATTTTCACTTTCATTGACTTCAGCACTTTATGCAGTTGTCCCCATGTTGTTCATCCAAGTGACCATAAGCTTTATAGTAAAGTGCACTTGGAGTCATGTAAATAGATGTGAGGTTATTTTGGTTGGGAAACTGCTGATAATATTCTCTCTAATCAATAACTAATCCTTACTACGCTTGTTTTACAGAGGGAAGGAGTTTATAGCTTGTCCAAGGTCACAGATGCAATTCAGCGTGATAGCTGAGAATAGAATTTGAGAGCACCTGGTTTCCTGTTGTATGTTCAAACTAAACTCTTTTCTAGTCTATAAAACTAAAAATAGAAAAGCAAAATTCCTGTTTGAAGCCAGCTGTTTCTCCTTCCTGAGTTTCTGAAGTGGTCTTTTTTTCAAATTAAAAATGGGAGTGAAGGGTGGGAGAAAGAAGAGTGTTAAGCATTTTGTTACTATTTTTGAGTTTGAATTGTTAGATGTAAAATTCTCATAAAACTGGATTTGTCAAGAGTGCGTACATAAATCTCAATAAACATGTTGGGTTTTGAAAAGCTTTCTTTGCCATATGCCAGTTTTATCATATTTAAGGCTTTTTATTTCTGCAAAAGAAATTAAAACATAGTTTTTCAAAGTGAGTGTTATAATAATTCATGTTTATTTTTCATTGATCAGTATGAAGAATATTTACCTATGCCTGTGCCGCCACCGCCTATCCCTCCTCTACCTCCAGAGGAGCCTCCTTTGCCTGAAGAAGAGGAAGATCAGGTATCTAGCAGAGAAGAATCTGAATATGAAAGTGCTGATGAGGAGGAAAAGGAGAGGTTTGTAATTAAAATCAATAACAAACCATGCTTAAAAAAAGTGCTGTTCTTATAGGTCTCAATCCAGCTAAATCAGACTCTGTGTCTCCTGGCTCATAGAAGCTCCAATTTTGTGACTAAATATCCCCAGCTATTCAAATAGGTAGATGGCCTTTCCAGATGTAAATTTTAAAGAAGCCGAAGTTCTTAGTATATTCTCTAAGGCTGACAGCACTCTTTTGAAAGTCAGGGCACATCTAGATTACATTTTAATTTCGATCTCTTTTTTGAATAAGGGAGTTTTTTTTCCAAAAAAACCCACATACAGACTACTTTCACTTTTGAAAGTCCTGCTTTCGAAAAAGCGATCGGAAGAAGATATGCAAATTTCCACGGAATTTGCATATCCTCTTTCTAAATTAAAACATAGACTAGACGTGCCCTTATGGCAAGGATGAACTTGACCATATGACTCAAAAATTAACATTACTTGTTTCTGTACACTTGTTCTCTCTCTTCTCTTCCAAAATTCCTCTATCATCTGTTAGGGGAAGACACGTAAGAAAATCTAGTCTGTGCTCTGGATTTGATATCATCTTTCCACTCACCTGCATACTGATTATTCAGTCCCATTTGTGGGAAAATTAAGAGTCATATACTGAATATGATGCGGGAGGTGCAAAGCTCATTTGCATGTGCTTACCTCTCATGAGTAGCCATGCCACATGCTTTTGATTTTGGATTGCCTCTTTTGTGATAGTTGTGAAAGTCTGACTTTCTCCAGTTCTCCATCCTGCTACCAGTGTCAAGGGCTTGACTAACTTGCAAAGCCAGAAACTGATTATGCCATGTACTGTGTGGTATTAGGCCTTTAGGGTAGTCTTTAAAAATATTTCGTACTGCTAATCTGTTGCTGCCAATCTAGGAGTATCTAAAACTCCTTGAAAGAACAAATATTTTTAATACTATGTATAAAGATTTCCTTTTATGAGTCATAATGTACTAATGAAACTTCTGTGTGTCACTTGTAGGTTTACCTTTTTTCACTTTGGTGAATGATTTAGGCAGCTCTTTTTACATCCTTTCCTCATGTCCAAGTACTAGTAAAATTTAATAATCCGTGTTCTCATCAATCAAAATGTTCTGTACAGCTGAAAATTGCTGGTATATAATAGAACAGTTCAACACACTTAAGTTTCAGAGGTCCTGTTCAGAAATAAGAGGCTACATTTCTAAAATGGCATCTCTAGTTTAAAAACAAAACCATTTTGGATTTCTTTGTGTTTCACTTTTAGAATGACTAAATTGATGGAATTAGCAACCATTCAGCCTAAAAGACCAATAACCACAAAGCCACGTGGTGTGAGAAAAAAGCAAAAGATAAAAGACTTGCTGAATGCTCCCACATCTACTCCTCACAGGTACTGTTTTATTATTATTTGTATTTCTGTAGTACTCATCATATATTTTACATATAAGGAATAATCCCAAAAATTGCCTTACTCAGGATTTATTTTTCTACCTCACCTCTAATATAGAGGCTCCTTCTGAATGATGAAGTTCAGTTGTTACTAAAACTTCTTTGAACAGCTGGTACTTGCGGAGCCACTTCCCCTCCTTCCCCCACCTTCCCCTCTATATCAGAGGAAGCAGTGTGAGGCAGGCAGATGGGAACTGGCTTCTCTGCCTTCTCTCCCCCCTGCATGTAAACTGATAACTGCTGAAATTTTCAGCGGTTACATGTTTACCTAAATAAACACATTTTAACATCCCTAGAAGGCACCATTGTGATCATGTAGTCTGATCTGCACATTGCAGGCCACAGAACCTCATCCACCCTCTCCTTTAATAAACACGTACTTTGTGGCTGAAGTCCGTAAATCTTGATTTAAAGATTTTGACCTACAGAGAATCCACCATTTATTCTAGGTCAAACCAGCTAGTGACCAGCTTCCAATGCAGCAGAAGAAAGTGAACATCATTGCCACCTTTGGGTTTTTGCCAATTTGACTTTTGGCAAAATTTCTTCTGGACCCCAAATATGGTGATCAGTTAAACCCTGTAGATGTAGTCACACCCAATAGCCAGGCACCTGGGAAAGAATTCTCTGCAGTAACTCAGAGCCTTCCCGATCTAGTGTCTCCTCTCCAACAGTCTTGAATGGGCTATATGTCATTGTAGGCAACCTCATCATAGCACCCCTTTGTAAATTTATGCTCAGTCTAGAAATGTTTTGTTAGTCTTTAAGGTGCTATTAGTCTGTTGTTGTTTTTTAAGCTTTTCCTGTTACAGACTAACTTGGCTACCCTTCTGGTACTGAGAGTGGGTACTAAGAATTCTTATCAGCTTCATTTAGCATGGACACCCTAACTGACAATTTCTTTCCCCTTTTTTTTTCTTATACCTCTCTGCTCCCCTCTCCCCACCCCCCCCAATCACCTCTCTGTGCTATTTATTTGAAAACTGGATCCCTATACTCCAGCCATCTGAAGAAGTGGGTTGTGCCCAGGAAAGCTCATGATACCATCTGTATGTTTTGTTAGTCTTTAAGGTGCTACTAGTTGTTGTTTTTTAAGTTTTTAGAAATAATTTGTGTTTTGCCCTGACTTCTCCCTTTGGAAGGCTCTTCTAGAACTTCTTGACTCTTTTCATGGTTAAAAGACTTCATCTATTTTCAAACCTAAGAGTGAAGCTAATTTTTTTTAAATGGTATGTATTTCAATCCTGATTTGTGTAGAAAGACAAAACACGCCAAATTTCTTTTCCTTGGCATGCCGTTTTTAAGAGAGTGCATTTGATTATGCTTTATATTATTCCATTCACTGTTCAGACAATTTTTTTAGTATTACAGTCTATTAGTATTTATAAGGTTGTCTCAGATCTTTGTTTTTGCTGTTTACCCACTATATATGATGTATCGCTCGTGAACTTAATGTAACTCACTAATTGTTAATAAATCTGAAGTTTAAAATTGCTTTGAAAATAGAAAACTGAAATATAACGTGAAATATAATTGGGAAATATACATATATTTTGTTTGATCATGCCTGTTCCACTGACGAATTACATTTTAAGTAAGATTGATATGTTGTTCTTTTAAACAGTAATCTGCACCCTATACTGTCCCCTTCGGATGTGTTTGAGCAACCACAATCTGTAGGCCATAAAAAAATTAAGTTCCAGATTTCTGCAGACATTCCAGCTGTTCTTCAAAAAAGCTTAGAGAGAGAACAGAATAATGGTGAGAATGCTTATCTTTAAATACTTCTTGTAATGCTTTGCAGTATTTTAAGATGCAGTGAACAGGTAAGATATGCTAACTGAGTTGAAGATTTTTATATTCTACTAGCGGTCTGACCCAGAGTTGCCAGAGTCTTTCAAGGCAGGGCCTTGGGGATGTTGTGGGGAGGGTGCAAGAGGCTGGGGGACAGTGGTGTGTGTTCTCTCTTTCCCTCCTAGGTGCCCCCCAGCACACCAGGGGCTTGTTGTCTCCCTCTCCCCTCCCGGCACTGCAGCCAAGGGCCAGGAGGATGTAGGGAAAGGTTTGGGGCAGGAGGGCTACTTACACGCTCTCTCCTGTGAGCTCCCTCTCATCAGTGACCACTCTTATATCATGTCCCTCCAAACAGAAGTCCCTCCCTTTGTATGTTATGGAAAATTGTCCCTTTCTCAGCACTTTTGGTTTTCCTGGGACAACCAAACTCTGATCTTGCTTGAAGTTAAGAGAAGAGGATGCTGCATACCAAATTTTGTGGCCTTATATTTTTTGTGTGTGTGTGTGAGAGAGAGAGACAGACTGACAGACTTGGAGACTGAGGATTCTGTAGATAGTACTGATTAATTTTTTTATATTTATTTAATATGAGTTTTCCTTCAAGGAATTCAACCCTAAGGTCTGTTCTACACTTAAATTTTGGGTCAATGTAGCTGTGAAACTCAGTGGGTGAAAAATTATGTTGACCTAAAACCTGCTATAAACACAGGTTGACGGGGAAAAATGCTTGATGGAAACAAACTGCCATGAAGGAAAGTAGCGTTCCTTCAGAGGTGAAAAAACCTCTTCCATCACTGTAGGCTGCATCTGTGCTACAGCCATAGCAATGTCACTCTGGTCACCATAATGTCCATGTCTTCAAACAGTAAACCTGCTGCTCTAAAAATTCACTTCTTTCAGGAATTCTCTTTTATAAGATTTTCAATTGTAATTCAGAATGGAGGATGGGGGTGAGATTTTAAGGCTCTAAGATTGCCTCATCAACACAAGATGATGTCTTTTTCATGTGAATTATGTGTTTTGTTTTTTTAACAATATTATAAATTATGCTGAAGACTTTCCATGGGGTAAAGAGGCATTTCAAAATACTTAGTGTGTGCTTCAGTCTCTGTTTCAGATTTTTGAAGAGAGCAACTTTCCTGTGGTTGTCATTTTTGTGATGCTCCATCGTACAGTTTGCTCGTTACACATTGTCTTTATAGTGAATTTTCCATAATTACGAAGTTCCTGTAGTAACAGTGTAGCAATGACAAAAGGTGGATCTTGCTGATAGATATTTTCTCCAGCAAAATAAATGATGGAGGCTTATATGAAGCAGACATCTTCTGTCAGAATAGGAATTAGGACACTTTGCTTGCAAAAAATCATTGTGTATATACTAAAATTCCTTTCTATCTTGACTGATATTCAGAAATTAAACCCTTTAAAACTTCAGGATTTGCTAGCTTGCAGCCATCCCTCTCCCCCCTGCCCTTTTTTTTGGAATGTGAAAACATTTTGTACAATGTGTTGTTCAACTTTCAGACCTTTATGCAACCACAGAAGAAATAACTAATGCAGGATTTGGAAAGATCTTCCCAGCTCCTAGCTCTAATGATAAAGAGGAGACAGAAGAAGAAGAAGATGATGATGAAATACTGTCAGAATTTGTTTCTAGAAGGGAACTGGAAAAGGGCAGACTTTCTAGAGGAGGTATTTTCTCTCGATTATATTTTAACTAATATTATATACAAATCAATAAGTTAAAAATTGATGTTTTGCTTAAAATAGTAAGTTACATTACTGTTACATAGCCTGTAGTTTTCTATTCATGTTGTAAGATATTTGTTTTTGTTACAATGTATAATTTTAAAGAGGTTTTAAAAAGCCGAGGTAAAGTTTTATGAAGTCATATTACATGCATATTCATTATTTTCCTCTTTTTTCTGTCTTGGTCAAGAAATGGAAAAACTTTCCATTTTTAAAAATTATGAGCCAGGTGATCCAAATTGCAGGATTTATGTGAAGAATTTGTCAAAACAAGTTCAAGAAAAGGTGAGTAAAGCTTTATGAAAATGTTATGTTGTTTTTCTTTGTTTGCTGCCTTTTCTTACACACCCATTTTAATTTCAGGATCTCAAGTTTATTTTTGGACGATATGTTGACTTTCAATCAGAAACTGAACGAATTATGTAAGTTATTTCAGTTCTTCGTGGAATTAAACTATGCACTAACTTTTAAAGCAATGGTAAAAACTACAGTTGAAATTACAGTCATTTTAAGTACCTTTTGTCTGCTTCTAATTTTTGGAAGAAAATCAAATTGGCATGAAAATGTTAATTGTTAGGAGAGAACAGAATTTTTCATATGTAGTTAGCAAATGGTGGAAATGTGTGCTTTTGAAGTTACGTTTCAGTACAAAATGCCCAGTTTAAGTAGTTTATCTGGAAATGGTGTACTTATTAAAAGAATATTTTTGACACCTATCACACAAAAATGGAGAAAGACTGGCTAATATTTTTTTAATGCAGTATTTATAATCTATGCAGTATGTGCACAGCTGCTTTCTACTAAGTGGAGTGGTACATCTTGTTCTAAAGACTGAGCTGTGCCTTTACAACAGAGACCCTGATTCCATTCCTGATGTCACCTGATTGGCCTAAATGTACAGCATTGTAATGACTGAAGTTCTAGTTGGCTATGCATCTGTTAAATGCTTGCTTGTGTATGCAGTATTTGTTGCAATAGGACATCAACTTGCTATTCTGCCTTCTTGATTATGACAAATTGCTAATTTATTTTTCTAGGCAAACTATCATCAGTATCTAGAGAAATAACCCTGCCTGTACCAGAATGTGGGCATTGATGCCACTTCCATTCACACCTCGTCTTGCACCTTGTGAAATGAATGTCTATTGTAAATTGTGGTGGTGATGGGGCAAAATTTAAACCTGTCATCCCTCTATCCATTTTATTTCTAGGTTTGATATACGTTTGATGAAAGAAGGTCGCATGAAAGGACAGGCTTTCATTGGCCTTCCTAATGAAAAATCAGCTACTAAAGCTTTGAAAGAAGTAAACGGATATGTTTTGTTTGAAAAACCCATGGTGGTTGTATCCTTTTCCAAATAATTGCATTTTAGTGCCTTTTAAATTTAGGACAGTTCCAGAGATTCTTGCTTCCTGTCTTGTAAACCCACTATAATTCATAAATGACTGTAGAATAGATATTTATTATTAAAATTACAGACAATGTAATAGTCATATCATTCACATTTGTTTTAGTTATAATAATTTAAAAGTTGATGGGTTAGACTTTCAATCTGAACAGAAGAGTAAATGTGTGTGACCTTATTATTTACCTTTACTCATATAAGAAGTCCCATGGACTAGAGTAAAGTCAAGTATGTAGGTATTTGCAGTATCAGGGGTATTATTGTGGAAGATTCTGACTCACTTGTAAATTCTCTTTACAAATCAACAAGCTATTTCTTTTCAAAGTTTATATTCAGATAAAAACATCATTAAATTCAGAGATGTTTTTAAAAATAGTTAATATATGCCAATGAAATTATGGATCACACAGAAAATCCAATTTTTAGCTACAAGTAAATGTGATGGTGAAATTTGATTTGAAGAAAGGGTAAGTGTAACTTCATGTAACTGGAGTAAGAGGTAAAGTTGGATTGAGCATGCAAATTACATACATATTACATGTGCATCAGAATATGTTCATTATC
Organism: Pelochelys cantorii; assembly: GCA_032595735.1. Classification (NCBI taxonomy): domain Eukaryota; kingdom Metazoa; phylum Chordata; order Testudines; family Trionychidae; genus Pelochelys; species Pelochelys cantorii. Next base: position 25,155,138 of record CM064334.1, on the reverse strand, counting down.
CAAGCTTTATTTACCTTCTAGTAAATTGGTATTCCTCAACTAATTTAATTATGGTTTCCTGCTAACAATTATCACTTATACTTGGACTTAAAGTCCTTAACAGAAGCTTAGCAATTTGCACGATCTGCTAGACCAAAACAGGATTCCAAAGAAGAGAAAAGAAAAAGATAGAACAATGCTAAAGGTAAGTAGATTTAGTGAGAAAGGAAAGAACATTCAGACATACACAGGCTGGTTTTTTTAATAGTCCATTATTTGAGTGCATTGTGTGTTGGGGGGGGTCTAAAAAAGGAAATCTGTCACAGGACTATTGACCCTACAGTTAACTTTGGGGCACACGGGTGAGAGTAGGACGTTGCCAGTCTAATCCCCGAGGATCATCCTCCTACAGTCCTATATGCCCTAGAAGCAGATACTGCTTCATTGCTGTAATGCATAAATAATACTTGAGAGTTTCCTTGCTGGCATCTCCCAAAAAGTCTTTGCTTTGGTGACTCTATAGTTAGTGGCATTTTTTTAAGCCCTCCCTTCCCCCCCCCCCCCCCCCGTCTAGGTGTTAGTTAATGCTTTAGCTTGTGTAATGTTAAAAAAGATTTTGGCCTTTCTGTTAAGGATGTAAAATCCCAGTTAATCGGTTAACCAGTTAAACATTAGGTTAAGGTAATGTTTAACTAGTTAATCTTTTAAGCAGTATCTCAGGGCTCAAACACCCCAACCTGTGGGGCTCCCATTCTCAGCCCCACCTTGAGTCTGGCTGCTGTTTCCTGGCCCCAGCCCTGTGGAGCTGGGGCTGGCTGCCAGAGCTGGAGCAGCCCTGTGTCTGCAGTCAATTGTGCTTAAAAATATGTTTGTTGGTTACGGTTTTCTGTAGCACCTCTGTCCACACTGCCAATAAAAGTATATTTAACATCATGTTTGAAAAAGTGTTTGAATTTCCTCATACAGTCAAGTCCTTAATTTGTATCTAAGAAAATATCCCTAAAATGTTATGATTAAATTGATTATCTATTGATTTTTTTTAAAAAAATGAAGATAGCTTCAATGTTGCTGTTTCCAGTAGAATAACAGCACATATTCTTAAAATTATGCTCAGCTTTACTGTCACTGATAAAGTATTTATTAAAATAGATGTTTTATTGTAGATTTCTTGTGTCCATTGAAGGCCAAACTATATACATGCCTTTGAGGGTTTTTCTTATGTTTTTGAATTGTTGGTGAAACTCTCTGAAACTTATATATGTGCAATACTGAGATGGTGTGTAATCTGTTTTTGAATAAGCTTTGGTCCCACTTGGCAAAGTTAACTGTTTAATTTGATCAAATTAAACAAATACCATTCACAAATGTTTTCTTACATTAGTTGACAAGAAACAAATACAAGTTAGCTAATTTACTCTAAAAGTGATAAAGGCATAAATAAGCTTTGTTTTGAAACCTGTTCCCTTTTGTTTCTTCATGGAATTATTCCATTGTTTTTCAGTTATTTTATGTAGTGGGACAAATGCTGGAAAAACAATGAAGATACTCTTTGAATGGGTGTTGGCAACCTTTAACTCTGAACACTGAAAAAAACTGTACTGCAATTAAATTCTAGTCTTCCCAATTTATTTTTTGTAAATAAAATAAGTCACTATTCCTCTTTCTGACTAAACTAACTACAGTTCCAGTTCACATTCATATTATATAAATACAAAAATCTAGTCTAGACTTTGGTTTGATCTCTGATCATATTCTTAACAGTCAATTCACAGTTATTATATTTGTAATGATTAGATTTGCATTAGCAGATTAAAATTAAAAGCCTAATAAAAGGAGTGAAAGTCAAAACACCTTCCTTTAACCCAGCCTTTTGTAAGTATCATGGAATACATACAACTGTTGTGTTTATGATTGCCCACTACAGAACTCAAGCACAGTGGCACAGTGGATGGCTGAGTTTCATTAACTTTGAATTGCTTTGCTTTTGGTAAAGAAAAACAAACATGAATCCTAATTTTCTATGGTTGCCACGAGCCAAAATGACTTGATGCAAAATAGTTGTTTCTGTGGTATGAAGTCTGGATCTGCAAGGAACAAAGGCTTAAGAGATTCAGGTTTATAAGTAAATTTTGTAAATAAAATAAAATAAAATAAAAATACTATAAAATGTGAATTGTATACCCAGGAGGGATGTGAATGTGTACTCATGTACACTGTTAACTGATGAGCCTAGGCTCACTCGTTAACTGTCACAGTTACACGCCTTTATCAGAGGCAGCAGCAGCCTGGGGGTGGGGCAAGCTGGAAGCTGGCTCCCCATGAGCACTGGCTCCTGCCTCCCCTTCCCCACCAACATGTAAACAGGTAATTGCTAATACCCAGCAAATTTAAATTGATACACCAATACTATATAAGTGTCACTTTATATGGTAATATATTAGTGTCAAATTATTTTTTAACAGTGAAAAAGGCTACATTTAACTGATGTAATTCTAAGTATTACTACTTTCTCCTTTATGAAAACATTGTAATTAACATGCTTTCCTAGAAGATGAAAAATACACAGCTTTGACTTTCATGGGCTGGAATTCCCTTTTCCTGTCACGAATATTTTCATGAACATTTGGGTCCTCAGTTCTGATCTAAATTAAATGCCAACTATATGAAAGAGCGCAATCAGGTAGAAGCTAATGTGTCAAAGGTTACTGGCTCCGTAGACTGCATTGGATTGAAGCATAACTTTAAAACAATGGAGTTGATGAAAAACAGAACCCTATATAAAATGCAGACCACTGAATGAATGGGACAGTAAATGTTGGCATTTTCCTAATAGTTCAAGTTGTAAAGAACCTCGTTTGCTTATGGGAATGGAGTCGTCATTGGTGCACACGTGAGCTCTCACTAATGTGCAGAAAAGGGATCAAAACAGCTATATTTTATCAAACAGTCTTGTAAGAGATAGTAAAAAAAAGTTGTGTAAATGCAATACTGAGAATCAAGTAAAATTAAACCACATTCTGCTGTTCTTCTTTAGAAACATTCCTGCGTAAATACTGCAGTAATACTGTCATGCAGAGTGTATCCTTTCTTGTTGTATCCTTTTTTTGTACAGTGTTTCCCATAGCGCTCAAATACCTCAAAGTTCTCATTTGGTGCAGGTGCGGGGAGGAATTTACACTTTTTTCATATATATATACAATTTTGTAAATCTATTAACATAAGTAAGACACTTAAATTATGAAAGGAACTTTTTTTCTGAGACACAGTGAATCAGGTCACTTATTTACTTAAAGGGACACTATGAATGTTCTTAGTCTCAAAATGTGACCATTCCTCCCTGTTCCTTCTGACTCCTTATAATTCATTTTTATGGGCCACATCCTCAGCTGGTGTAACCTGGCTTTGTTCCATTGATTTTAGTGGAGCTATGCTGACTTATATCAGCTGCAGAGCTGGCCCTAGATGTTCTTTTTAATAAATAGCAACACCACACAGCATGTTTCAATTTTGTTGGGGTGGTTATAAGCAGAAAACAATCCTTGAAGTTGTCTTTTTATCTAATACTTTTATGTAATGACAACTTGTGTCTGAGTTTCTGAGAAGCAACCTGAAATTAGTTTTTCTTGTAACTTTTTTTACAACAAAGAACAAAAAAATCTAGCTGTCTCATGATGAAGTAATGCAGACTGACTGAAGCTAAACTTTATTATTTATTGCTACCTTTGTTTCCCACTTTCTGGTAGTGTTTTGTGGCAACTAATCTTTATTTTCCTGGGAGGGTGGGGGTTGTACTGTAGCATTCTCTGATTAACCTTCCTTTTTTAATATTAATATAAACTAATATATATGTGTAGGAAGTTAAATTTAGCTGTCTCGTATGATTCACTAATTTTCTCTATCTTAAGATTTTCAACTGTCTAGTTAAGCTTCTGACAACAGAACACAGTAATTTTCCAGTAATTTATACGTTTTAACATGCCTTTATAATGTTCCAGGTTCCTTTTGTGTTCCATCTCTTTCAAGTGTTACCAAGCTATGGGATGAAGCAATGTGATCATCAGGACTATTGAACAGTGCGTAGTAGCATTTCAAATGTATTTAAAACAAGACTTAATTCTTTTCATTTTTAAAGGTTCCAAATGCTTTTAAACAAATTGTAGCTTATGAGAAGACAGATATATGAAAAATGCATATTCGTGTGCTTGTTAAATCTCTAATAAATTATTACTTTCCCCTTCACTTTGCATTCTAACGGCTCTTTTTTGGAGAGGAGATGTTTAACTCTTACAGAAATTCAATACAGGTTACACCTCCATGGTCCAGTACTCTTGGGACCCGACCAGTCTTGGATGAGGGATTTTACCGGACCAGAAGAGGTCATTTCTGGCCTACAGGGCTGCCAGGCTCCTGGCCCCACGGGATAGCATCGCTGCCTCTCAGTCCTACCAGGCAGTTGTGCTGCTGGATGACAGTCCAAGGCCGAGGTTCAGCTGTGCTGCCAGGAGGCAGCTCCGCTTCTGAGCTCTGGCCCCTTTGGGGAATTCTGTTCGGTGGCAGTCCCACTGCCAGGCAGCCCCACCGCCTCCAGTCCTGCTGGGCATCTGCAGCGCTGAATGGCAGCCCTACTGCCTCCGGCACTGCCGGGAAGCTCTGTTGTCGGGTGGCAGCAGGACTGCCAGCTCCCGGTTTTGCTGCCACAGAGCAGCCCCACTACTGGGCTCCAGCCCCAACTCAGGGCTCCCAGCACAAGCCTTCTATCGGGACTCTGGTCCTGGAACAGTTGTGGTCCTGCCAGACCACGGATATTGCCGGACCAGAGAGTCCCAGTTTAGAGAAGTTCAGCCTTTACTGAATTATTTTACATCTTTATGCCACAGAGTATTTGTCAGAAGAGACATTCAGAGGCTCCATGGTGAATCCTGTTTTTTCTCTTCCTTGAGGATGTTGATGTGCTGTCCAAAAGCAAAAATGGGAATAAGAATTGGTTTTAGTGAATCAGGAATTTTTGTTTTGTCTTTGAAATCATACTGAACTAATGCCCTGGTTTTGTGCTGGAGGCACAGTGCCATCAGCGATTTTGTCATTCATGTGAATGCAAGTTGCTGTTGGCGAATGTCAGTAAAGCAAGGATCATATTTGCAAATACATGAAGAGGCCTTAGTCCTGATTGAAGCCTCTGCACATTACCATAAGATGAATATTATACGCTAATAATTTTAAGCGGTGGTAAGCCAAAGGACCATGTAGGCTAGCATTCTTATTCTATTATTGAGTCAGCAGTGCTAAAAAAACCAATGCTTTAGGCTATCTAAAAGTATCTTATGTTAATAATTTTCAGAACTGTAATGTGAAGCTAGTTTATATATTACCTGCTAAAATCATGTGGGAAAGACTATGTAAAAATGCTCTGTTGGCAGTGCAGTGCGAATATTTTGAGGAGCAATAAACCTTACCCTCAAATCCAGAATTAGTATTTTGTAAGGCAGGGGGATATAGATCACACTCTAGTTCCCATGCCAGTAGCAACAGGGAAAGAAATCAGTTACTATTGAACTAAATGTATTACATTTGCATTCTTTAAGTAAAAACTGGTTTTATCATCACTTAAAATGCTTTCATATGAATTTGTGAGTTTAAGAATTTATGTAGGAAGGATAAGATGACTTGCATCAAAACTTTTAAAGAAGCTTTAATAAACAGTGTCCCAGCCAAGTAATCATCAGAGTGTTCTTTATTTTGAACACCACTTATGGAGATGAAACACTAGCACAAGTTATGAACAGACATTTTAGAAAATTAGCCTGTTACACAAAAGAGCTGGGGAGCTTTGGGTTCTTTTTATCAAATTGTGTTTATCAAATTGTGTTTAGAACAACTGAGATGACTACAATTAGTAGACACACACCACTCATGCTGAAAGGTGTTCCTCCCTGCACACTACCATAAATAAAATATATATGTATAGTTTCTATGTTTGTCTCAAGTTTAGCGAGCAAGCAAAATTGGTTGTTAATTGAAGTTGGTTAGTTATACTGTAGAGTTAAAGCCACCTCACATGTTAAGTTACTCAAATTTGATAAAGAAAAGCAGAATAACTTAGAAGAACAAGTGTTTGGATAGTCATGTCAGCTTCCCAAACTAGCTTTGACTCATCATCCCTACCTGAGCAATGGGTGAAACCTCTTCTGGGGATCCAAGTGGGATTATATTCTAATGAAACCTAGTCCAAATTTCAGAGTGACTGGATGTTAAAGCTGTGTTTTTTAAATGCTTCAAAATTAACATCGCAGTTAGATAAATAAGATAAAAAGTAAGTTAAGTTATGCACCTGCAGGGTCCATAAGCAGTGTGTGTGTCTACCATTTTGCACCAACTGACTCACAGAAGCCAAGGTGCTTCTGTTATATCCAACTCTGTCTTTGTTACTTAAGCCTTGACTGTAACAATTTGCTGGAGTTACTAGAGTGAGAGAGTAGCCAGGATACATAAACAACTTAAGTTACACAGTATGACTTCATTAATTGCTCAGAGTGACTGGATTAACATCTGGTGAGTTGTTAGCAGCAGCAAAAGACTCTAGCTGTGTCTTTAAAGCTTTTTTTTTAAGTTCATGTGTCAATAGTATTTAAATGTCTGCCCACTGCCCTGACAGATCATCTAGCTCAAGTTTAAGCACCACATAACTCAAGCTAAAGATTTGTGTGTGTAGATGGGAGTTAGATTAGAAGAAAATCTAGTTATACCTTGAGCGAGCTAAGTGCAATGAAGACAAAGACATTAGAGAAAAAAAAATTTATAAATGTATAAAGCTTTCGTTTTGCAGACACTGATAAGTAGCCTTCAAATGTACTGAAACAGTGTCTGTAAATACCAACCCAATCTTAACACTTTCTAGTCTTGCCATATCTCCTACCTACTTCAGAAGGAGTTTTTACTTCTTGTGTATTATTTTAAAGGGATTAAATGCCTTAAATCTTAGCATCTTTTAAATTACCCCTTTTTAGCAAGTCATGGGGAGTCTGCTTCCCAGATAGTGTATAACTATAAAGTTCACTTACTTTTAGTAACAAATGGCTTATAAAAATCACAGCACTTAAATTATCGTTAACTTAGTACAGGGGTGGCCAACCGGTGGCTCGTGAGCCGCCTGCAGGTCTTCACCCCTGAAAGTGTGGCTCACAAAGCCACCCCATGTGCCCCTGCAAACAGTCCCCAGCTCCCTGTGCACACCGGATGCAGGGGAGCCATCTGGCACGGCAAGATGGCTGCGGTCAGCTGGAGCCTGATGTGTCCAAAAAGCCTAACCCATTGTATTTAAAGGGGTAGCGTCCCTTTTTTTTTCTCAACAACTCTGGCTGGTGGGGAGCTCTTTTTCTTTTTTCCCTCTCAACAATTCTGATGCGGCTCTTCTCATTTTTTCTGCCGCTATTGCAGCTCTCTTAGTTTAATGGGTGGGCCACTCTGACTTAGTACAATATGCATGATTTTTAGATATAGTTGCCTATCTCTGTAGGTTTCAAGCAGATGCAATAAAGCACTTGGCTAATTCTCACAATAGATTTTCTTGAATAAAGAAGGTACTTCTTAAGGTGTTTAAGGTCTTCTAGCAAAAAAGTGCTTGATGAACCATTAGGAACTTAGGACATCAAAAAGTATATATTTTTTATATAGCATAAATCTAAAATTTGGCTAGATTCTTGAGTATGACTTGGTCATTCTGTGACACATCGCTGTCAGAATATGCCTGTCGTGCATGTGTATCAGTCCTCAGAAGGTCACTTGAACCCAAGATAAGTCTAGTCATTTTCCTTGAAAAGCGAGCCTATTGAAAATGTATTGCTGTGGTTAAATGGAAAATGCATGCAGCTGGGTGCACTTCTACTGCTGGAGACTGGAGTTAAGAGCATTTCCACCTTCAGACACTTAAATTTTGTGGTATATTCCAAAGAATCATAGCTGACTGTCCACTGAATATAAAGCTAACTCTGTATGAAGTGTATGATGATGATAGCACATGAAGAGAAAAAGACCTCCTGTAGCCACAGCGGATCTACTTCCTCAAGAATCAAGAATATCTTCAGTAACCCATCCCACAGCTGGAGCTCACAAGAAAACACTTGCCACACTACTACTGTGAGAAACAGCTATCACTCAGGAAGCCAGCCACTTAGAAAAGATTCTGACATGTTGCTGAGTGTGAAGGTTCTGAGGTGGAGGGTGGGTGATGGAAAGATGGGAAGAGTACAGAATGGATGTTGGTGAGGATAAGTTAGAGGACCTTTTCCAGGGAACATAGCACATATTACTGACAGGCATAATATATTGCAGCAGAGCCCCTTTTTTGCCAGAATATTTCTGTTGCTTTGGTGTATGTCTTCCTTCAGTTTAATCCAAGCAGATACGTGAATGGTGAGTGGTATATTTTCCCCAAAAGTATTTCAGGAAAGGGTGGGGTATTTTCAGTACTGATCACACAAATATCTAGAAAGGTATGAGATTCCCCCTTTTTCTTAAAAATCTCTTCCTGGTTGGTTGGTTGGTTGGTTTGTGGGTTTTTGTTTCTTTTTCAAACTGTGGATTTCAAGGAAACTCCTGGGCTACGCCTAGATTGGCATGATTTTCCGGAAATGCTTTTAACGGAAAAGATTTCCGTTAAAAGCATTTTCTGAACAGAGTGTCTAGATTGGCACGGATGCTTTTCTGCAAAAGCACTTTTTGCGGAAAAGCGTCCCTGGCCAATCTAGACGCGCTTTTGCGCAAGAAAGCCCTGATCGCCATTTTAGCCATCGGGGCTTTTTTGCGCAAAACAATACCACGTTGTCTACACTGGCCCTCTTGCGCAAAAGCATTTGCGCAAGAGGGCTTTTGCCCGAACGGGAGCAGCCTAGTATTTGCCCAAGAACACTGACGATCATACATGAGATCGTCAGTGTTCTTGCGGAAATTCAAGCGGCCAGTGTAGACAGCTGGCAAGTTTTTTCCGGAAAAGCGGCTGATTTTCCGGAAAAACTGGCCAGTCTAGACACAGCCCTGGTGTGCCTTACTTCCCATTTTTTTAAGTAGCTCTTTGAAGTAGCTCATGCTACTAATATTCTCATAGAGGACCTTCCTTACACTTTATGGGGCCCTATGTAAATGAGTCCTGCCAGTATGGCTTCTGATGGGGCTCGGGGCTTCCTTCCCCGACTCCCGCCGCCTGGTTCCCCATGTGTGTTTTGTGCCAGGGGCCTGGGCTTCCCTTCCCCCAAGTCGGCTTCTTGCCAGGGATGGGCTTAGGAATTCCCATCCCCCTGCACATATTCTGCCTGTGTTTGGGGGCTTGCCTGGGGGTGGAGCTGAGACTGAGGGCTCCTCTCTGCCCCCAGCCTAACATGATAGAGCCCTCACTAGTGCGTGTCTGCTGGCTGAGAAGAGCATGTTGAAATGATACCCGGTAAAGGAGAACAGATGGAGGCAGGAGGCAGAGAGGAACCAAGAAGGCAGCAGCAGAGGTAATAGAGCTGTACTTATACATACAAGTACAATGGCAGCTGCTTAAGCAATGTGAAAATTTGCTGCTCCAAATTTTCAGGTGCCCTTTGTAATTGCATATGCCTAGGGGCAACTCCATTCTCATAGCAGCACATATTTAGCGGACAAATTGCTCAGGTCATGCTTGGGCTTTTTCCTCTTTTGGAGCACTCTCCTCAGTTTCTGAAACTGGATCCAAGTTGGTTTTGTGTGACAGCACAAATATTTATTCTAGCCCTTGAGCTCTAGTAGTTTTCACCATGAATAAAGCATTTCTCTACTCCAGCTGCAGTTACCTAAGAAATAGGATATACTCCAGTCTCATATGGAGAATGCAGCATGGTAACAGTAATATAGGCAGGTCTATAGAACACAATATTGGTTGGTCAACCAATACTACTACTTGTTGTAGTACTTAGATATTCTTTGAAAGGAGCTGAATCTCTTAATGAGTTAGACCTGACATCCTTAGCTCGTCTGAAAAGCAATATGCAGTCAGGCTACTTAACAAATGAAGTATTAAGCAAGTCATGCAGTTTAAAATGTTTTAAAATATTTCTGCTGTGTTCCCTGACACACACATTGCGCCTACTTGTTCTACCAAACAGCCAAAAATATGACATTAGAATAACTTACTTCAGATTGGGAATCAATAGGGTGGAAGCAAAATGGTGACACATAAGAAACAAATACATAATATCCCCAATAATCCCCTTTTCAAATCTCAGAAATCAAGACAGGGTCCATTTCTCAGCAAATGGTTTGAACTTGAAAATAAAAGTGAAAACAAAACCGTTTTTCACATGTGCTTTTGATATACCCTGGTGTTTAGAAAAAGCCAAACAAATCTACTTCCTAAAACAAAATATATATTAGAGGTTTTAATATTTGTAAATCAGTAGAGCAGCAGAGGGCAGCATTAAGAGGCTTATGATTACTGGCAGTAGCTGCAAGAAGCAGTCCTGGCATGCATCAGAGGAAGAGAGTCTACCTACTCTTCCTTTAGAGACAGGAAGGTCTGCCTTTCAATGACTGACTTAGTTATGACATTGCATCAGTCCTACTTCAAACTGTAGAATGCTGAGACGGTTGTAATGCATCAGGAAAACAACTGAAAACACCATCAATCAGTCAAAAACGTATGTCTTCAGATCTGCTTTGCATTTATTTTTGTGAAATAGTATTGCTATCATGAATTTGCTTATTTCTTGTATTTACAGGAAAAAAAACCTACACAGGGCTATGGTTAATAAAACTGTTCCTACAAGAGAAATTAGAAATTTATTTAGAGAAACCTTTATTTAAGGAGATAGGCAATATTGGAGAACAATTCTAAGGAGAAGAGACATCAGATTGCATGAGATTTAAATTACTTCCCTCTGAGGAAATCTGTAGAAATGCTCATCTGACATAACAGGCCGGATTGCAATCTCACAGTTAAATTCAACTGAGTTAGTCCTCATCTGCACAATTGAGTTAACCTGTATAAAACTTTAGTGAGAAAAGAATCAGGCCCCCCGGTATATGGATTTTGAAGTCAACACAGATGACTATTTGCATTCTTAAATTTGCTCAGAATTGACAGGAAAGTGTGCCTATTTAATATTGTTGAAAGCTTGGAAATTTCCATACTGAATTGCAATAGCTTTCTACAGTTAAATGCAAAAACTAAATTAAGAAAGAAGTTTGGAATTCCAATTTTATGTTTCCTGAGGGAATTCCAGTTTTATGTTTTCTGAGCATCTCTTACTTAGACTATACAGTATTTTGCTGCCTTTTTTGTTTTATTATTATTGTTTGAGTACTGTGTGGATAAGGTACCATGGGCTGCTAACTTAGTTCAGCATCTGTTTACACATTCACGGTCTCACATACCAAATGGATTTTCACGATTCTGTTTTGAAATAGCTTACTTTGAAATTTGGCACATCTACACAGTGCCAGATTTCAAAATAATGCACTATTTCGAGACATCCCTTAGGCCTCATTCCACAACAGTTATCTTGAAATAGCGGGCACGTTCAAAAGACATGGGATAGCTATTTTGGGAAACTTCTGGTATCCCAAAATACCCCCTCCTCCCCTCCCCTCCCCCCAGTGTTTTAAAGGGACTGAACAGGAGACTACTTTTCCCTCACTTATCACTTGGAGCAAATTAATTAGCTCCCTCTATATTTCAGAAAGAAGTCAATGAGAGTGTTCAGAAGGTCAGCCCCCAGCCTGCTTCTCCAAGTTGTAGCAGCAGGATGTATGTGCTCTTCTACATTTTTCCATTCTTCTTCAAGGAGTGTCCCTGTGGGTGCTCCATCTTGCCTGCGCCAGTACTTCTGCGCCTCTGGTTGGTAGACTTTTGATAGCAGTGCCCCACCCCCAACCAGCAGTGCATGCAGAATGCTGATGCGCAACGCTTCATCCCGTGCACACAGCCAACCACCTCCTCAGTTCCTTTCTGACCACCGCTGGCTTTGGTCACAACAGAGCAGTTGCCCTTACTTAGTTTCTCCTACTATATTCAAATTTAGTATTAGTCGTTCACCTTAGCATTAGTTGGCTTAGATTCACTTTTTTTTCTTCTTTTCTTGTTACATTAAAAAAAAAAGGAAAGGGGAGAGAGTTCTTTCCCTCCGCTGAACAGAAGCCATGGTTCCTACACCACCTGCAGAGACCCACAGTCTTTAGAAAAAGGAAACTGTTTCAAAACTGCCTGAAATTGACCAGCAGGACAAAATTCAAGAGCTGCCACCGAGCAAACTAAAATCTCGCCCCCCAGACTCATGTCCCCTAGGGAGGATCATACGACCACTCTCTTAAAACCCCAGGGACCAAGACAGGGTTTAAGCACCCAGAAAGAGGTTCCATTTCTCGGCAGGCTCTGACTCCCTGCTGAGGAAACACTCGGCAAATAACAAGTCTGTCTCCGTGCCTGTTACAGCTAAGGCTCTGGAGAAACAGATGGGGAACGGGGCCAGTACATACAAAAGCCAGGACCTCAAAGAGAAGGTCCAACCTTCCTCCCCCAAGCCGAGCGTGGAACCGAAGCACAGGAGCTCCACACCAACACCGACGGAAGCGCTGTCAGCTCCGGCACTGAGCACTTCAACACAAGCACTTAAAGAGCTGGCACCGGCCAAACGAACAAATGCGCTTAAGTAGCACCCGGCACCAGCTGAAGCTTCAATGCCAGTGCAACAATGCAAATACCCCCGGTGCCCATCCTGCTCCCCCCACCTCAGCTGCCCCAGTTTATGTCCACAGCAGAGTTGATAGTGACATTTGGTAGCAGGGATGCCACTATATGAGACAGATGGCACCCTAAATACCTCGAGATTTAGTGTCTCTTCAACACCAGCTATGGTCTCTCCCTTAATGAGTGACGACGACGGGGAGCCTATATACACGCATACTCCCAGAAGTTAGTTGCCCAAGCCAATGCAACAAGTGCAGCAATGGCAACAACCATGATGGCTCCCACTGCCCATACCACCCAACTGGCTGTACTGGGACCCATGGGCAGCATACACAGTTCAACAACCTCAGCAGCTGCAACTACCACAGGTGCCCAAACTTCAGGTCCTCCCCACTCAGTCACCTGACCATTCTGCCTTCTCAGAGGACGAAGAGGAAATGGACATCACAGGGGCAGAATGAACAATTGACTTGCCACAAACTATGCATCCTCTATCCTTGATATTGCTGTCAGCTATGCCGGAGACTCCGCGCAAGCTGATGAATATTCTGCGTGCTTCACCACATGCCAAGCTGGCAATCCACATGAATGAAGCACTCATGGATCCTGCCAAAACCTTATGGCAGATGCCAGAAACAATCCCATCAACTTGCAAAAGATCCGACCGCAAGTATTAGGTGACCCTGAAAAGTGTGGAATTCTTATTCTCGCATACCATGCCAAGCTCTCGTTGTCGAGGCGGACAACCAGAAGAGCAAGCATCACGTCATGCGCACAGTCCCCTACAACAAGGACTGGAAACGTCTGGACATAATAGGCAGGAAGGCTTACTCCTCTGCTAGCCTTCAGCTCAGAATCGCAAACTGTGTGTCCCTCTTTGCAAAATACACACATCACGTATTTAATCAGCTGGCAAATTTTATTGAAGACCTTCCTGACAATAAAAAAAAAGAGCAATTCAAAACGAACATCAATGAAGGAGCATTAATCTCCAGAATAGCCCTACAGGTCACATTAGATTAAGCAGATACGGCCTCAGGGTCCCTAGTGTCAGCAATCATCATGAGGCGTGCTTTGGGCTTCAACTTTCCAACTTCCCAAGGGAGGTCCAGTCCACGGTTGAATATATGCTATTCGAAGGCACAAAGCTTTTTGCTGAATCCACCAACGCCTCAAGTCATACGTTGAAGGACTCACGAGCCACATTGAAAATCCTAGGCATACATGTACCTAGGAATAAGAAAAAACAGGGAAGATCTTTCACACAGAGATATAAACCAACCCCGTTTAATCAACAGCCAACATACTACAACAACAGACGTCGACCATGGCAGAACAGGTGCAGACAATCGCATGGCAGAACAGGTCAGACAATCGCACAAAATCCTTCAACATCCCATCAGGCGTTTTGAAGGTCTGATTGAGGGTCAGAAAGCACCGAGATCTCCAAGGCAGCAATTCAAACACAGTACAATATGTGACAGCAGACTAGCTGCATTTTATCTAGCATGGCGAATCATCACCACGGACAAATGGGTGCTAGAGATCATCAAATAGGGTGACTGCACTCCATTCATTTCCATCCCCAAACCCCCTCCCCCGTCCCTCTTCAGGGACCCCTCTCATGAGCATGTGCTTGTACAAGAGGCACAATACCTCCTACAATTTGGAGCTATAGAAGAGGTTCCACCAGAGAACAGGGGGAAGGGAGACTATTCCCACTACTTCCTCACCACCAAGAAGTCAGGAGGTTGGAGACTAATTTTACATCTCTGAAAACTCAATCGCTTTGTTCATTATCAATGGTTCAAGATGGTAACCCTAGCCACCATTGTTCCTGCCTTGGAGAAGGGAGATTGGTTGTCCACCCTTGACCTTCATGATGCATATTTTTGTATTGTAATACATCCGGCCCACAGACAGTTCCTAAAATTTCCTATAAGGTACCTACACTTCCAATACAAAGTGTTGCTTTTCGGGCTCTTGACAGCCCCAAGGGTTTTCTCAAGGGTTCTGGCAGTGGTGGCTGCCCACCTAAGGAAAGGGGGCATCACCATATTCCCATACCTCGACGATTGCCTGCTAAAAGGCCCCATGGTGCACGACACAGAGTGGGCAATAGCAATCACCAGAGCATTATTCAACATTCTGTATCTATAGATAAACCTGGCAAAGCGTGTCCTCATTCCAACCCAGAGCATAGAATTCATAGGAACGCATTTGGACTGAAGGAAAGCACTAGTATCACTACCAGAGCATAGGCTCTGGTAGTTATCAAGGACCTGGTATCCCTGGCACAAGCCAGCCCATCCATAATGGCACGGCATTGCCTACAACTACTGGGATACATGGCAGCAGCCACATTGTGGTACCACACTCCGAGCTGCACATGAGATTGTTGCAGGCCTGGCTAAGGACAGTGTACAGGTCACACATACACTATAGAAACAGACATCTCTCCATGCCAAACAAAATAAAGTCCACACTCGCGTGATGGACACTACATCACAACATGTGCAGGGGGGGTTCCTTTCCAGCAGCCACCTGCAACACTACCAATCATGATGGACATCTCATTAACAGGCTGGGGAGCTCACTTGGGCAAACACGTTGTCCAAGCCCAATGGGGCAAGGAGGTGTCCAACAAACACACAAATCTACTTGAGCTCAATCTTACCAGTTATGTTGGGAAGCAGTGAAACTGTGGGAATGATACATCCTGGGAAACTTAACACTGATTGCAACCTACCTTCCAGGCAAGGACAACGTCTTGGCTGACAGTCTCAACAGAAACTTCGCACACAAGCATGAGTGGGAGATCAATCCCACAATACTGAACCATCTATTTAAAAAATGGGGATCTCCCTTGATAGACCTCTTTGCCACCCACAAAAACAAGAGGTGCCCATGTTATTGCTCAAGAGTCGGCATAGGCCAATCTGTGTGGGACACATTCAGCATAAATTGGGAAGCACCTCTCCTATATGCATTCCCATCATTTCTGCTGATCCAATGCACAATCCTGAAAATCAGTCAGGGCAAAGCAAAAGTCATACTCGTAGCCTCGAATCGGCCCAGACAGGCCCAGGTATCCTTACCTGCTGCAGATGAGCATATGTCCACCATATGGCTTTTCACCAATCTGGTCTCTGCTTACACAGCAGAACTGGTAGAGATACCACCAAGGTGTCCACACACTCCATCTCCATGCATGGATAGTGGTTGGCTAATGCCTGCAGAAGTGGAGTATCCCGAGGAAGTGCAGCAAATCCTTGTGAACTGTCGCAGGCCTGCAATCAGAAAAATACACACACAAAAATGGCATCACTTCAAGGTCTGGTGCTCTGAACAGAACTACACTCCAATAGAGATGAGGGTTTCAAAGATACTTACTTACCTGCTGGAACTACATAAAACGGGACTATCACTAAGTTCAATTAAAGTGCATCTCACTGCCATAGCGGCACTACACCCACCAATATAGGGCTACTCTGTCTTCACTCACCCATCCACCAAGAGATTCCTCCGGGGCCTACACAATATGTTTCCACCATGATGAGACCCCAGCATGGGACCTCAACCTTGTCCTAAGGGCTCTTCTAGATAAGCCCTTTGAGCCACTAGCCACCTGTTCCCTTCGACACCTATCTGGTTGCAATTACCTCTGCAAGAAGAGTGGATGAGATAGGAGCACGCACAACACACCCTCCATACATAATATTTCATAAGGACAGGGTGGGCCTATGTACTCACCCTAAATTTTTCACAAAAGTACTTACATCCTTTCACTGCAATGAACCCATATACTTAACCCGTCTTCTTTCCTAAAACTCATAAGGACAACAGAGAAAGGGCACTACACACTCTAGGTGTCTGCAGGGCAATAGCCTTTTACCTAAAATGCAGAGTCCTTTCAGAAATCTCCATGACTCTTCATGTCCTCTGTGGAGACATCAAAAGGATTACCCATATCCAGACAAAGACTATTTAAATGGATCTCGGGTTGCATACATCTAGCATACAACATATTCCAGAAGAGCATATGGGCTCATTCCATGAAAGCAATGGCAGCGACAACAGCCTTCTTCAGAGAAGTACCAACAGAAGACATTTGCAAAGCTGCCACATGGGGCTCAACCTACACATTTATGCAGCATTGTGCAATACAGGTGTTGGCAGACACGGACATGTGTTTCGGCTGAACTATACTCACAGTTACCGAGTCAACACTACTGAAGCTCCCACCATCAAGCATGAATACTGCTTTGTAGTCACCTAAGGTGGAGCACTCACAGGGACACTCCTCGAAGAAGGGAAGGTTACTCATCTTGTGCAGTAATTGGAGTTCTTTGAGATGGTTGTCCCCATGGGTGCTCCACACCCACCCTCTTCCCCTCGGCTTCGGATCCAACTACATCCGGGTCAGAGAAGGAACTGAGGAGTCGGTTGGCTGTGCACGTGGGGTGACTGTTTCAAGTGTCGCACACCAGTGTTCTGCATGCACAGCCGACCGGAGCTGGGGCACTGCTATCAAAAGTCTACCGACCAGAGGTGCAGCAGTGCTGGTGCACCTAAGATGGAGCACCCCTGGAGACAGCCATCTCCAGTAACCTTCCCTTTTTTGGATACTAAAAACACACTGAGGCCCAGATACCCTGTGAGGTTGGAGAATCCTGGAGCTCAGGCTGCAGCCCAAGCACTGAATATCTATGCTACAGTTTCATATCCCATTAGCCCAAGTCCTGTGAGCCTGAGTCAGCTTTCATGGGCCAGATTCTGGAGTATAATTGCAAGGTAGACAAACACTCAGGGTGCACTGAAGGATTTCACAATCACCATCATTAACTGATCTGACTTCACTGCAGGCTAATCTTCCACCTCATCTCCAAAAACTAGAAAACCTCTGCAATGGATTCTCCTTTCAAACATTACCTTAAGTGGGTGAAAGTAAGGTCAAAGTTTATATTTAGCATGCTATTCCATATGTCCTTGTCATCCATTTTACTTATATGAGTACTCACTTTATGATGGATAAAAATATGTAACTGTTCTCTTGGAGTTAGGATGATGTAACCACTCATAGTCAGAGCCATGGTACAAAGGTATTAAGTAGTCAGTCAAAACTTTAGACTCACTTTTGATTGCTGGGGTTGCACATACACGTGTAACTCTGTTACTGTGTGAATGTAAAGATAAACTTAACTTTAAAATCAGACTGCATGGTGTAGAATTGCCTGACTTTTATAGCAGTGGTGTATAAGACAAGGTGTGATTCCACAGTTCGGGAAAGAAAAAGATTCCAAGTACCATAATTCTGTAAACGGTGTAAACTGTTTTTATCCTCTCCAGATAAAATCAAAAAAAGTCAATGACTTGATCACAAATTCTACTTTTTATCTCAAATTCTCCTTGTTCCCTCTAATCAAGGAACAGAAACAATACTATGTGATCAAACAGGCATAGCACATGATGAATCTACAAAATGCACACAGTTCATAAACAATTCCTAGGCTGAAACCTGCTCATGAATTACTCAACAGGTACAGATGGCATGAAAATCAGTTTGTAAGCAGAAAAATGGGCTATATTTGTCAAATGATTCATTCAAAATAGCTCCGCTCCCAATTATGACTGTTAGTTACAATAACAGCTGATGGCAACAGGATCTGGCAGCAGAAGCTGTGCTATATAAACTGGCACACTTTGCAATTGAACAAGTTCCAAAGAGTACAGCTACACAGAAAGAGTGAGGTAGTTCTTCCTCTCTCATATTTATATTTCAAACAAAGGGGGATTGTTATGTAGGAAAAATTTTTTCTTGACATTTTGGATAGCTCCTTTCCTATTCCATTAGCTTGTTGTTTGTATCATGATGCAGTTTTCAGCAGCATTTTCCATCCAAAACTTATTTACAAATGAAAGCTGTGTGAGTGGTACAGAAATCCTGAACACTAAGCCTTCTGAAAAAACACATGCTGCACTGAGCTTTCATTATAGAACACCTCCATTTTGAGCATCACCAAAGGGCAGGCATGTCATGATTGTTTTTATCTTGCGACTTCATATATGAACCTTAGTTCTTTCCTCTATTCTCCTTTAACCCAATATTCAATCCTGACTATAATGTTGACTTTGATCAGAAAGAACAGCTTTTTCAGCTTGTTCTCTCATTTTTAGGTCTTGCATCCAAGAAGAGCAGTTCAGCTCTCTGGTTACAGGAGGTATTTATCATCCAAATGTCACTGCTACAAAATGAGAGTATAAAAGCTGGGGATCAGGTGACTTCCAATCTGTTAGGTTCTATGTCCTTGCTGGGTTTGATGACGAGAGCACAGGATGTTTTCACAGAAGCATTTCAAGATCTCCCAGAATTTTGTCAAACTCATACTTTAGGGAACATGTTTGGGAGTCTTATTATTTAAAACAAGGTCTGGAAACATAGGACTGGAAGCTGCTTGGCCCTTGCTTGGCTGCACAGACTATTAAGGAGCTTTACAAAGTATGGAGCTGTGCTACTTAAGTTCAGGGGTAGGTAAAATGCATTTACTTCACCCAGTAGACCACAGTGCTCCAAAAGGGCTGGAGAGTAGGTAGCCATGGCTCTGGCCTCACAATGTGCCAGCCAGGAGAACTAGCTATGCCACACAGTGGACACTGCTGAACCTGCTAAATGAGTGAAGCACATTCAGCTTGTTCACCTTTTGCACCAGGGAGCCAAGAGAGGCAGGACAACACAGCTGCACAACACTCCCAGGCCTGTGCCTGAATGGCATAGTCTACCCTGAGAGACAGATATCTATTTTGTACATTTAATACAACATTTTGTACTATCAAGCTGCAAAAGCAGATCGATATCAAATATTTAGTGTTTCTGGTTCCAACCCAGTAAAGACCTACAGCTCTGAGAAACCCTTTGGATCTTAAAGAATTCCACCAGGATTTCAACAATTTCCCCCTCATCATCAATCTCAGCCTGGACCAGTCCATACAAAAGATCCACTTTTTGGACACTACAATGCAAATAAGTAATGGTCAAATAAATGTCACTCTATACCAGAAACCTGTTGACCACTATACTTACCTGCACGGCTCCAGCTTTTATCCAGAACATATTATACTATCTATTGTCTACAGCCGTGGTTCCCAATCTTTTCACTAGTACAGACCCCCAATCACCCCCTCAAACTGTTTATAGATCCCCAATCACCCCCCCAAATTGTTCGTGGACCCCCATCAAAGCCAATTCTAGCTGCATTTCTAGTAGTCAGTGGAGTATTTTCTCACTTTTTGTTTACTTATGTCTGTTTGATTAGATGTTCCACTTGTGGATGCTTCACTCTGCTCATCAATCTCCTTTCTCTTCAGCAAGCCTGATTTCAGCCACAGATCCATGTTGAATGTATGGCTAACGTTTGCATGCTTCTAACCGTCCCGATTGTTTCATCACACAAAGGCACCACAACATAGATTTTTGGACAGCAATTAATAACATTACTGGAAGATATTTAATTTTAAAATAATAATTGATTGTAACTGCAATTTATTTAAAACTTATTTGCTATGAGCATTTTTATTTTTATTTCATGGACCCCCTGCAATATTCTCGTGGACCCCAGGTTGGGAACCATTGGTCTATAGCAAAGCCCTGAGATACAACCTCATTTGCTCCAATCCCTCAAAGACCTACAGGAAGGCTACTCAACTTTGGAAGCCCTGGGGGCCACAATGATACTCTCCCCACATGCCAAGGGCCGCAGCTTAAGTGTGGTTGCGTACACATGCTAATATATATGCAAATCATTTTTTTCACACTAACGGGCATGAATACAAGGATTAAGCCTTAAGCTGTGGCACTGGACCCAAACGTGGCCAGTGTGAGCCAGTCAGAACCTCTCAGGCTCTGCCCACATGGCTAAGCAGCCAGCATTTCCCACAATGCCATGGCACTCCTGGCACCTCCTCCCTTGGGGCTAGAAACACCAACACCTTGTACCCGTCTGTTCCACCTGGCCCGTCTGCTTGTGTCTTTCAATGCTCACCCCACCTGGGAGATGCCTCGCCATTGTGGAGCCTGTTTCCGGTGGAGGCCATGTTCAAAGGATCCCACCTGCGGGCTGTGTGTTGAGCCCCATGTAAACCCAAACCGCACCATGAGCCTCAAACGTGGCCTGCAGGCCACATGTTGAGTAGCCCTGACCTACAGGATCTCTATCAAGCATTCTTAAAACTATAATACCCACCTGGGAAAGTGAAGAAAGAGATTTACAAAGCCAGGCAGGTACTCAGAAGTCACCTACTACAGGACAGACCACTAGCAACAGAACACCACTAGCCATTACCTACAGCCTCCAGCTAAAACCTTTCCTTTACATCATCAAGGATCACTACCTACCCTAGATAATGATCTCTTGCTTTCACAGATCTTGAGAGGCAGGTCAGTCCTCACTTACAGACAGCGCCCAACCTGAAACGAATACTTACCACCAACTTCACATACCACAACAGCAACACTAACCCAGGAACCCCCTGCAACATATCCCATTGCCAACTCTGTCCACACATTTACCCAGTGACACCATCACAAGACCTAACCACATCAGCTGTACCATCAAAGGCTCATTCACCTGCACACCGACTAATGTTATGTATGTCATCGTGCCAGCAATGCCCCTCTGCCATGTGCATTGGACAAACTGGACTGTCTCTGTGCAAAAGAATAAATGGACACAAATCAGATATCAAGAACAGTAACATTCAAAAACCAGTGGGGAGCAATTTAACCTCCTGGACACGGAGTTACTGACTTGAAAGTTGCCATCCTTAGGCAAAAAAATGTCAAAACAGACTGCAATGTAACACTGCTGAGTGGAATTAATATGCAAATTTTACACTTTCTGAATGGGTCCGAATAGAGACATGGAATGGCTCTCTTCATTACAATAAGTAATTTCCCCTTCAGGTACTCTCACCTTCTCATCTCTGTTGGAGGTGAGCCCCATCCACCCTGATTTAATTAGTACTGATGTTATACTCTTATCTCTGTATCCCCACCTTTCTTTCACTTCAAGCATCTGAGGAAATGAGTTGTATCTTACAAAAGCTTACTCCCTAATAAATTTGTTAGTCTTTAAAGTGCCATCAGATTCCTTGCTGATTTCGCTGAAAAGACTAACACGGCTCTCTCTCTCTCTCTGAAACCTTAGACTGTAGTTACATAATCTGATGCTGTGTTCGTCTGGTTTTGACAGTAAGTATTTGTACCCACATACACACACGTCACAGTCCTTTGAACTATTGAATTTGTTGACAGAATTAAGCCCAAAACCAAAACACTGAAGGCTTTATCTAAATACAAACATAAGTATAGTTAAAAGCTACACTATAAGGTCCCTTTTGTGCAGATATATTTATAACAGTATAAAAGTGCCTTATGTCTGTGTCCATAGTAGGGATAGTATCAGCATAAATATAGCTGTAAAAAGCTCACTCTAGCAATCAATATAGTTATATACCAGCACATCTTTGTGTAGTTGAGGACTGAGCCTTAACTTGTTACATTATTGAAGTTATCATGAGAGATTGTGGTATAGCTTCATCTGATAAGCAATTCCGAAACAGTCAATACAACAGCAAGATAAACAAAATGCATGCTAAAAATAGTTGGCCTTTTTAAATGTGTAATTTGTACTATGTACTTTACCCTCTTGCATGAGTATAAAAATCCAGGGAGAAGAACACAAGCTATTATTAAAAGAACCATGAAGGCCTTTCTTCTGCTAGCTGCCGTTGGACTTTGCTGGGCCCAGTACAACCCAAATACAAAGCCTGGGAGGACATCTATTGTCCACTTATTTGAATGGTGTTGGGCTGACATTGCTCTTGAATGTGAACGGTATTTAGCACCCAGTGGATTTGGTGGAGTTCAGGTATGTAGCCTCTAATGTTAATATATAGTGAAATTGCTTAATAATCAGCACATTTTATTTACCAAAGTAAAAATCCAAGTCACATAGGACAGACACCAAGTTGAAACTAAATAGAACTTGGTAATGGAAATGCTAAATGCTAAAACAGTAAAAATGAGACCGGTTCATCATGATGGTGTACATTTATTTAGTCACTCAAAAGGGTGTAATTAAAATATTCATTCCTCTAAATGCAAAATAACACTTGAATCGTTATGAATTACTGTGGAAATAAGGGAGATACCTGTATTTTTGTATTAATATTCACTACAGTTTACCTGGCTGATATTTTGAGTAGGCCAAATTGAATGGAAGGAGAATGTTTAGGAGAACAAAGAGGAAATGATAGAGATAAAGGTTTCCACAGAGATACCAAAGCTCCTTAGGGAAACAATGGAGTGAGATTTAATTGGGAAGTGCCCACCTGTCTGACTCCCGCTGAGCTAGCACATTTATTTTTCCTGACCCTGGGATCAAAGGAACAGTATGGCAGAGACTGACACTCCCCCTCCCCGCATAGGAAAAAGGGTGGGGGGGGGGGGAGAGATGAACAAGCAGCTTTGGCTGGAGCTAACTTTGACAGAGATAAGATGAAAATATGCTGTCTCCCTCTCCCTGCCCAGGATTATGGGGGGTTGGACTCTATGAAGCTTGAATAAAGTTGAGGTAAGACACATGAACATGTATACAGGCCCCTCACTTTTTAACTCTCTTCTCAGAGTATTGTGTATCATTGGGTGAATACATAATACTTAATTTTGAAGAAACTGTTTTGTAGTGCCTTTAATCAGCATGTGGTCACAGGCTCTTAGATAAAAAGGGCTGGCAGGCCCACTGCCAAATGCAGTTGAGCCTGTCATATGTCTGTTGGTAAATGGGGCCTGCAGCCCAGAGCCTCATTCTAGGAGTTGTAGGATTGTGTGGTTCCACTGGGAGAGGGATGAGGGCCATAAAACTTGTTGCCAGAGGGGTATCAAGAAGGCCTAAAAGGGGTCTAAAATGCAGCTCAGCCTGTTAATGTGACAACTCCTGGCCCGTATGCAGGAATTTCGGTGGGGGGGTGTGAGCTTTGGGAAGGGCTGGTGGCTGCCCCCACCCCCTTAGGGTCTGGCCTTACTCATGGGTGAGGAAGGGGGAATCAGCCCCAGCCTTTCCTGGCTGGCTGGTGCACGGGGGAAGGAGGCTGGGGCAGTGCACCACCCCTGCCTTTAGGGTTGCTAGATGGTTTTAACAAAAATACTGGACACACCTGACATTACATTACAATCTACATTACATCTTATTTAGATAATACCGGACATTTATATTTTCTCAATTTGTTTCCTGAACAGAAAGCTCAAATACTGGACTGTCCGGTTCAAAACCAGACACCTGGCAACCCTACCTGCCTTCCCTAGGTCAGCAGGAATCAGCCCTTGCCTTCCCTGGCTGGCTGGTGCACGGAGGAAGGAGGCTGGGGCAGTGCACCACCCCTGCCTTTAGGGTTGCTAGATGGTTTCAACAAAAATACTGGACACACTTGACATTACATTACAATCTACATTACATCTTATTTAGATAATACCGGACATTTATATTTTCTCAATTTGTTTCCTGAACAGAAAGCTCAAATACTGGACTGTCCGGTTCAAAACCAGACACCTGGCAACCCTACCTGCCTTCCCTAGGTCAGCAGGAATCAGCCCTTGGCACATCATGAAGAACTGTGGGAGGGAGGGATGTTCGCATCCTTCAGACAGCCCCTGAGTATGGGCCTGAAGTACAATTTGATACATACCATTTCTCAACATGCTGCATGAAGCTATGTCTATTTCATATGCTGGCTTCATTACACACTTACATATAAGCTATCTCAGGGGCCTGATCTCCCAGTGAGTTCCTGTCTGTAAGGACTGCCTCTGAGATGCTGAGGTGCTTCATCTCTTATTGATTTCAAAGGGAGATGACAGTGTTGAGTATCTCCCTGAACTGGGTTCTGGTATAGCCAGCTACTTGCTACAGAGGGTCAGGGCCAGTGTTCCCTGTAAGCTGGGCATTTATGCAGCTGCTCAGGAGAAATTCATATGCCACTCAGCTAATTAGGAAAGGTCTACAGCAAGGCTTTTTGTTTCTACAGGTGGTGCACATTCATACAGGCCTTGATGTACACAAAATTCATTCCTCATATGGATAAAAAAAATCCACACATGGATGAAAAAGATTAGATGGAATGTTCACCAGGCCTCAGACCCTCTGTCTTTATAACTTTGAACACATACATAAGTAATGACTATTTTATTTTCAAATGACATCACTTTGTTTACAGATATCTCCTCCAAATGAAAATATTATAATTACTAACCCATGGAGGCCCTGGTGGGAACGATACCAGCCAATCAGCTACAATCTATGTACACGATCTGGATATGAGCATGAATTTAAAGACATGGTGACCAGATGCAACAATGTTGGAGTAAGAGACTTTGAAATTCCTCTTGTATAAACAGTGTGGGAAGATGAAAGAGATTTCAGGTAGCCCTCTGTCCTAGTCCCAATGAAAAAAGTTTATATTCTTCATGAAAGCCAAGGAGATAACTTGCCAATTCATAGCACAGGTCATGTTTCACTTGTTCACAATGGAGGACTACGTCAACCAAAAGCTGCATCATGTAGCAATAGCTCAACACAAGAAAGTATTGTTAAAGAAAATCCCAGCAAAAGTTGGGTATGGGTTGTTGGGGTCTATGTTGATTTTTTTAAAGTTTGTAATCAGGAGAAATATTTGCTTTCCAACAGGTGCCAATTTTTAAAATTGAGTATAATTGCAAAACTTTCAATTAGCAAAAATCAGAGTAACTATTTTTTGGCGATAGAAGAACTTAAGATAGATGCATAAATTTAACGTTTTACTTCATATGGTCTTGACTGCTGTATTACTGATGGTATGTGATCATTAGCACTCAAAATCAGGTCACTTAGGAGGGAAGATATGGGGAGGTCAGAGTTAAAAAGAAAGATGATACAATTTTTTTCCCCAAGCAGTCTGGTGTTTCAAAGGTGGTGCGTATGATTGATTGGTGACCTAAGTTCTGGATATTTAGAAAAAAATACTCTTATCTCTTTGGTCACATGAAAAAGCTCTAGAAAAAATGGGGAGTCAAAAGGGAATGAGAGAATAAGTATTATTCATTTAGTGGCACACAGGTACTAGCTTCATTAAACTGAAATGTAAACACTGCTCTCTAGGTTCATGTTTATGTGGATGCTGTAATCAATCACATGTGTGGATCTGGTGCTGGCTCTGGTAATAGTTCTACTTGTGGAAGCTATTTCAATTCAGGGACCAGAGATTTTCCTGCTGTGCCATACTCAGCCTGGGACTTTAATGATGGTAAATGTAAAACTGGAAGTGGAGACATTGAAAATTACCATGATGTGACTCAGGTAAACAATTGTAAAATATATTTTCTCTTTCAGTTCTTACTCACATCCTCTTCTTTAGTGGGCTTTGCTGTCACATATAAAACCTCAGATTAGGGAAAACTTAGGGAGCGGTAAATAACAGATTTCTCAGTTCATTGGCAATTTAAAAATAATATAAAATAATTTCCATGTTAAGCTTTTAAACTTAAAAAAATAGATTTAAGGGACATTTTGAAACTAAAAGTAGTTTCAAACCAAAACACTGATTTTTTTTTTAAAGTCAAAATTAAGTTTTGAAATTTTAGGAATTTCTCTCCACAAATCCACCCCGTCCAAACAAATTTGGTAAAACTTTTTTTTTTTTTTTTTGCTTGAAAAACATGTTCCATAGCAAATTCTTGCCCAGCTTTAGCAATATTTCGCACATAGTCTCTGCATTAATTAGCTACTAGGAGTGGTGAGAATTATATAACCAATAGGCTACAGTTCAGCAAGGAACTTTAAGCATGTTGATCTATCAAATCAGTGGGATAACTCTTACAATTAAATCTGAAGTGGGTTGTGCCCATGAAAGCTCATGATACATATACATTTTTGTAAGGTGCTGCAAGACTATTCTTTGTTTTTTAAGTTCTTACAATTAAAGTTAGGAATGTGTTTAAGTACCTTGCTAAATGAAGGCCATGCTGGTCATTTCAAACGATATTGTTACCTCTTAAAAGCTAATCAGGACTGTGTCTGATCAGCCTGGGCACCCACTGGCTTGCCCACTGGGGGAGACTAACCCTTCTTCCCCCTTCACTTCTGCCTGAGGCCCTGCCTGCTCCCTCACAGGAACCCAGAACATCACCACTACAGCCTCAGGCCTTCCTGCAGAGTGACCATGGGGTGAGGCCCCAGCCCTCGTGCTCTGAGTGACATGGCCACAACACCCCCAGTGCTGGGGCTCCGGGCAGTGCAGCCACAGAGTCCCCAGCCCCAGTGCTCTGAGTAGCCAGGCAGCGTGGCAACAGGGCCCCCATCCCTGGTGCACCAGGAAGCAAGCCCCAGAGCACCAAGCACTGGACCAGCAGCACAGCCCCAGCACCAGAGTCCTTGTGGGAGGCCAGGTAGCCAGCCCCAGTCAGTGCAGAACTCTGTGAAAAGCACACAGGGGTGGGGCCTGGCCTGGGGGTGGAGCATGGGCGGGGCCATACCCCTGCCATTGACACCCATACCCATGCTGATCTAGAAATATGGATGGAAATCCCAGAGTGATACAAAAACTGTGATTCAGTAGATAGCACATTTCCTTGTGCTTGTTATGGGTGAGCCACACAACTGAGCTTTTGACCTCTTCTGATTGGTAGGTATTTGATTGCTTCTTTTCCCAGTGCAGGGTCTAAGGTCAGCTGTATTCACCAAATCCCATTATGCAGTCTCCTTGCTTTAATTCCCAGGGCGGCTTCATTTGAAAGCAATATTCTTCACCCCTTACCCTGAATAGTTAGGTAGTAATGCTGTGCATTGCTAAACAGCAATCCTTTCATGTACCATTGAAATAGGGTTTAGCAATGCTAAACCCTATTTCAATGGTACATGAAAGGATTCCTCTCTCTCTCTCTCTCTCTCTCCTTTTGTCCCTGTCTTGAGGGCTGGAGGAAGGGAAGGAAAAGAGAGAGGGAAATTGTAAAAATCATTAAGCAACTGGGCATCCTTTAGGATGAAAGGTGCAAAAGTTTCATATTATACAACTCTTTACTGTAATGCAGAAATAAAACATTTGATTACAAGTCGCCTCTCTGAAATATATTAGGTTTGCCATAGGAAACTATTTTTTGTATGATAATATTTTAAAATACTGCTTTAAAAAGACTATTTAATTAAAAATTCTTGTCAGCAAAAAGGTCGTGACCACAGTCAATGTGAATTTGTTTAAAATTGTGAAATAAAATCTGTGGCAAACATTTGCATTATGAATTCAGCTCTAATAAAATCTCACATACACTCAAGCTAAGAGTAAAGTGGCATGTAGTTGATCTTGAAGAGAAATATTTTTGTCTGAATATTAGAACTGAAGTAAAAAAATGCATATTAAACCAGATTACTTCTTCTAAATGTATTAAAATCACATGAGTAAGCTTGGCAGAAGTAGATTTTTATTTTGTATAATATTGTTTATTTAGCCCTTTTATAATTTGTATCCATTTAAATCTTCACAGTTGCAAAAATTGTGCATTTTAAGCACTTTCTAATATTTTTATTCATTTTAAAGTCTCGGAATTGTGGAAAATTATAGGAAAGGTCAGATAATTGTTTAATGACCATCCACATTGGGATTAAAAAAGTTCAAGCTTTATAGGCAAGGAAACATGAATCAAATATTAATCACATTTCAGTTATTATTGGTGGAAATATTTTGTCATTGGTTTGTGTGTATATGATGAAATCAAGGTGGACCGATAGTTATTGATAAAAATCTAGTCCCGTGGTCACCAACCAGTAGATTGTGATCTACGGGTAGATCTCAGGGGCTCTAAAAGTAGCTCTTGAGCCCTCTCTGAACTGCGCGCCTGCGCAGTACATTTACATTAGATTTCCTCATTTGAGGAGCAGCTACTCACCGAGCAACAACACAGCTGAGTAGCTGCAAGGAATGGTGGGAGCTGGGAGGTTGGGAGGGCTGAAACACCCCAGCCAGCTGACTGTGGCTTTCAGCTGAAAGAGGCTGCCCCGCGCTCCAGCTGATCGGCGGCTTCTCCTCTGCGCCTGCCCACGTGGAGCTTGATGCACCCTGGCTGAGCGCCATGGCCAGCTGGCTGGGCAGCCGCTTCTCTTCCCTCCAGCCCGGCTGCCCTGCGGTCAGTCCGGAGGGAGCGCGGGTCTGAGGTTTCCCTCCGTGGCTGGTGTAGGGAACTCCCTGCCCCCAACCTTGTTCCCTCTCCTCTGCCCCAAACCTGTCCCCCACCCTCCTGGCCTCTTGTTCCCTCTCCCTTGCCCCCCCACACCGCTGCAGAAACCTGCCCCCCCTGCAGAAACCAGTTCCCTCTGGCACCCTGTCTCCTACTGCAGAAACCTGTCCCCCTGCCTTCCCCACTACAGAAACCTGTCCCCCTGCTCCCCTCTGCAGAAACCTGTCCCCCCCAGCACCCTGTCCCCTGCTGCAGAAACCTGTCCTGGCACCCTGCCCCCTCTCCCCTGCCCCCACTGGCACCCTGTTCCCTGCCCCAGAACCCACTAGCACCCCTCCCCAGTACTGTGTCCCCTGCTCCCAAATGACTTTTCTATGGGTCAGTGACCCCTGACTGAAGGCAGGTTCCCTGCCATTCTCATAAATAAAGACAATGCAGAAACTTTTTGTGTTTGACATAGTATTTTATTTAAAAATGAAGCCTGGCCAACAGACCCCCAATTGGGGCCAAGCCCCCATCTGGCCACAACCATTCCTTCATTCCCCCTTTCCCAGACCCTAGATCTGAGCCTATCAAACACTGGAACCCCCTGCCCTGAGCCCCTCACATACCCCAACCCAAATTCCTGCACCCTCACATCCACAAGCCTGTGGCTTGCTTAGTATCCCAACACTGCCCAGCCTGGAGCCCCCTCCCCAAGCCAGTGTCCCCTTCTCCACCTCCTCCTGCATCCAGTTTTCCTCCCAGAGCTTGCACCTCTTACCCCTTCCCACACCCAAATCCCTCATTCCCACCCCAGAGACTACACATCCTGTCTTAACCCAGCAAGGGTCCAGCTAGACTGCAGGAGTTTTTCAGGATTCTGGAGATATCCCAGAAAAACTCTTCTGCATCCAGGGTTGCGTTTGTTCTTCCGCTTTTTTAGTGGAAGAGCAAACAGGCTCTTTCGGTCACCCCTATATTCCTCTTTCCACAAGGAATAAGGTGGCTTCCAAAAGAAGGGTTTTTTTTCTGACATTTGGTCCAGTCTAGACAGGCCAAATGTTGGAAAAACCTCTTCCTACGGAAGAATTTTTTTTTTAATGCAGCAGTATAAGGATTGGGGATAGCAAGTGATGGAGAGGAGGAGAATAGAGAGGGCGGGGCTTCAAGGAAGGGGCGGGGCTTCAAGGAAGGGGCGGGGCGGTAGATCTTGGCTTGGTCTGTCATTTAAAAAGTGATCTTGGGTTTAAAAAGGTTGGAGGCCACTGATCTAGTCCTTTCAAACCTCCTTATGAATAGAGAATTAATGGACTGATTCTTAGCTGGCTTCTTCCTAAATCACTTATACTGAGCCAGACTGGGTGTAAAATGCAATCAGTCTTTGTCCTAATCTAAACAACTATACATAGTGCAAGGTAGTAGAGGATCAGGCCCTATATTAGTATAATCATATATAGACTATGTAATCCCAATGTCGCCTGCAACCATATGTATGTTATGCACATTGTGTTCCACTGGTAGTGACAACAATGAGGAAGTCTGGCTGGTCCACTGGCCACGCATGTGTCCCTGCTGTAGAGGGACCAAAATTGAGTGATATTGCAAACTGGTGCACACTCATCACAGTGCTACTCACATTTGGCCCCATGCTCCCTGTGTCATGACGGCAGGGCTATGGGACCAAACCTGAATGCATTACACTAATGACCCAATACTAATCCTCCTTGCTAGTGTCATAGGGCTAGCTCCTGCACTGGGGCCTACCCTTCCTCATCCCACTTACAACAGCCTGTGTTCCCTCTCAGGAATGGGTAGTGACATAGCACCTGAGTAGGCTAGGCTGGAAGACAGGGGCTGCGCATGACACAGGCAAGGTCCTGGCACCAGCAGCATGGCATGGGCAAGGTACTGGCACCATGACTCCATAGGGACTGACAGTGTGTACCATGGAAAAAATTTCTGGGGCTGCCCTGCGAAATTCCATCTTATTCTGTGGGGTTTTTTTTTCCCAACAATGGCTTTGCAGGAACTGTGTCCAGGATACTTCATTTACCACCTGGGATGAAAATTGTCTTAAATCAATGTCCCAGCTAATTTTTTAAACAGGTCCGTGACTGTCGACTTGTCAGTCTTCTCGATCTCGCCCTGGAGAAGGACTATGTGCGCTCAAAAATTGCGGAATACATGAACAATCTTATTGATATTGGCGTGGCAGGCTTCAGAATTGATGCTTCCAAGCACATGTGGCCTGGGGACATGACAGCAATTTTAGACAAACTGAAAAATCTAACTGAACAGTGGTTTGCCGAAGGATCAAGACCTTTCATTTACCAGGAGGTAATCTAGTTTTCTTGGTTTCCCTCTACAGCAGGGGTGGGCAATAATTTTTAATGGGGGGGGGAGGGAGCGGGGTCACTCCATGATTTTGGATAGTGATCAAGAGCCGCACTCTTCCATGATATTAATGGAGGAAGTGCAGGGTCTGGGTTGGAGGTTGGGTGCAGAGGGGAGCTTGGGATAAGAGATTTGGGTGCAGGAGAGAGACTGGAATCTGGGAGGGAGTTTAGTGAAGGAGGCAGTTGTGACCTAGGGCAGGGGACTGGAGTGCAGGAGTTTGGGATGTGAGCTAGGGTAGGAGGGGATTGTGATCTGGGGCAGGAGATTGGGGTGCCAGATCAGAGAGCGGGTATGGCTGCAAGAGGGGGACAGAGGTTTTGGGTGTGTTGAGTGGGAGGGGCAGAGGGTTGGGGCAGGGAGGGGCTGGGGTTCCAGAGGCAGGCTGTGGCCAGGAGACTTACCAGCCAGCAGCCAAACCAGCCTACCTTCCTGCAGAGCTAAGGCGTGCAGAGCTTAAAAGATTTCCTAGTCAGCCAGCCTGTCTGCTTGCCTGGCCATGTGCTTCTGTGAATAACTGAGCCGAGGAGAGGGGGAGTGGTTCTTCTTGGCTGCCTGTTATTCAAACAAGCAGCTCCCATTTGCTGGATTCTGGCCAGAAACTAGCCAATGGGATTGTGCTGGGGTCAAGAAAGCTCCTGAAACTTCCCCCCTCCCCTCCAGTTTTGAAACAGAAAGGAAGTCCTGCACGGCATGCAAGGCTATGGGGCAAGCAGGGGAGCCTGCCTGGGGCTCCCCACTGCCTCCACGGGCTGGATCCAGTAGGCTGGCAGGCCGGATCCAGCCTGTGGGGCCGTATTTTGCCCAGGCCTGCTCTGCAGAGAAAAGGGTTCTTTTATGCAAATAGTGTATGTACTTGATCCTGCAGGTGTGTTAGTGTTTTGATGGATCAGGATCAGAGTGCTCAGCAGCTTGATTGAATTATCTACAAATTAATGCAAAAAGATCTAATGTCAAAATGTTCATGTTTCTAATTTGTACGGGCCCAAATGAATCCTTTTGTTTGCAATCCAATAACGTCTAAATACCTGAGGTGAACTCCTGGTTCATTGACTTCAATGTCAACACTCCCATTGACTTCTAGTGGCCAGGATTTTATTCTTGATATTACCCATGCATACATATTGTAGCTGTCTAACTGATCACGCAAAGTTAAAAATAATGGAGAATCAGGCCCCAAAAGTTTTAGTTCCTGTGGATTCTAGCCTTTAGTACTTCACACACCAGCCCCCAGTTTCCTATTTTGCTACTAGAGATTTACGTTTGCAAGCCTAGTTGACTTTTTCAGTGAAAAACTTTAAAACATGTACATAATTCTTTCATGCATTTTCTTTTGTTTTGCTTCCTTTTTGTACCTCCACCCCCACTGCATCATTATTACCATATATATACAATCATTACAAATATATATAGACAGAGATCTCTGATTTTTATTTTGTAACTTAACTGCTGCAGCACCAAAAAAGAAAGTATAAAAAGTATGCCCTAAAAAGGTAAATAACTTTGTACGATTTTTCCCCAAATCTCTGCAATATTGTTACATGACTTTTCTATGTAAATGACTGTTTTTAAACTATTAGACAATCTGTCCCAATTTAAACTTTTAAATGTGAATGAATATTTTGGACCTGAATCCCTCAGCAATGACACTTTAAAGTCAAACTTCTCATTTGATTCTTTTTATTGTCAATCTGATTGGAACTGGGTCATGTATTTCATTACTAATCTCTTCGTGGTCATGACGTACTGGGGGATGGAGCCAGGGACAAGAGGTTTTTAAATGTTTTTAAAATGCACCTGAATTTGGGATGCTTTAGGAAGCAATAAATGGGATTTAGCAAGTAACCCAACTTATTTCTGTTCTAATATGTTCAACTGTTTTTTTTTTTTCTTCCCTAAAAGCATCCCATGGGGCTGGCATTCACAGAGCAGGGACTGAGAAGGTGCTTGGTATTAGAGGCAGGGTGGCTGCATGAAGGGCTATGATTTCATGTTTTATCCAGCTGATTGGACTATAATAAGGGCTTTTCTTATTTGAACTAGGTAATTGACTTGGGTGACGAGCCAATTAAGAGCAGTGAATACTTTGGAAATGGCCGAGTGACTGAATTCAAATACGGTGCCAAACTGGGTACAGTACTCCGCAAATGGAATGGAGAAAAGATGGCCTATTTAAAGTAATATAGCTATTATTTGAATTAATCATTAGATTCCTGCAATATTTGAAATACTAATTCCAATGTATTTGATTGTTTGATTAGGAACTGGGGAGAAGGCTGGGGTTTCATGCCCTCAGACAGAGCCCTTGTCTTTGTGGATAATCATGATACCCAGAGGGGACATGGTGCTGGGGGAGCTTCTGTTCTAACCTTCTGGGATTCCAGGTAGCTTTATACAGCCAACAGAGTTCCCTTCCTTCCTCCCTCCCTTTTTCTTCCCTCTCTACTCGCCCCCAAGTCAATGTTATTTTCATGTATATCATTACTCTTTGGTTTGCAGATTGTACAAAATGGCACTTGGTTTTATGCTTGCACATCCTTATGGATTGACACGTGTAATGTCAAGTTACCGTTGGCCAAGATTTTTTCAGAATGGAAAGGTAGGTTTATGGTCAACGAGAACAAGTCTGTAAGCCATTAGGCTATTAACTCTATGTCAGCTTTTGTGCTCCGTTGAGCCCTCTCCCCAGATAGAATGTTTAATCTGTATAACTTTGTGTTTAATAACAAGGACATTAATGATTGGGTGGGACCACCAAGTTACGAGGATGGATCAATCAAACCTGTTACAATTAATCCAGACACTACTTGTGGCAACGACTGGATCTGTGAACACAGATGGCGTCAAATAAAGTAGGACACTGCATATGGCAATTTCTAATGTATTCTTCCCCTGATGTGGGGATATTTTAATTAAAGGCATTGGTTGTATTTTCAGGAACATGGTTATTTTCCGTAATGTAGTTGATGACCAGCCTTTCACAAACTGGTGGGACAATGACAGCAACCAAGTGGCTTTTGGGCGTGGTAATAGAGGTTTCATCATCTTTAATAATGACGACTGGTAAGAGGGAGAGGTGAAAAGCTTCAGAAAAAATGTTACTCCCTGTCCCTGCAGATAACTGCACATCTGTCTTCACGCTTTTTCTCTTGTCTCTCTCTCTGGAGTCTAATTCTGTCTTCTGATGTGTATTCACAGTCCCCATTGACTGTCCATGGACATTATGCCCACATGATACAGGGCATAATTTATAGTACAGGTTATCCCTTCCTGTTCCAAAACCCTTGGGACCTGACCGGCCCCAAACCAGGGAACTTGCTGGATGAGGGGAGGTCAGTGCCAGCCCCTCTGCTGCTGCCAGCTGCAGGGCTCCACTCCGGCAGCAGCACAGGGGCCAGCATTGGCAGAGCAGGGATTGAGAAGGTGCTTGGTAGAAGAGGCAGGGTGTCTGCGGATCACAGCCCTGTGGGAACTCACTGAGCCCCACGGCCATCAGGCTGTGCTCCTAGCCCCCAGTCACTGGGCTCTGCACCCATCCTGCCTCTTCCCCTGAGCGCTCCCCACCCCAGTCCCAGCTTGGCCAATGCTGGTCCTGCTGCTGGCAATAGGGATCCATTCCTGGTCCCCGCAGGGCTCCGCAGCCACCCTGTATCTTCCCCCAAGCGTCCCCTCTCTTTGCTCTTACTGCTCCCTCCCTGAGCTTAAGCACTGCAGATGAGCTATTTGTGGTGCTCCAGAAGCTCTGGGAGGACGGCGGGAAGAGGGGCTGAGCACGGGCTTTCCCCATGAGCGCTCCAACCCAGGAGCACCCACGGGGATGCCAGACCCTGGATGTTACTGGACTGTGGAGAATAGAGGTCCAGCCTGGAGTAAAAGGTGAAAGCAAGTAGAATAGAATTGAGTCTTTCATATGTAAATTACCCTGTGGATAGTCTCCTCTTCATACAAAAGGAGGAGCAGATGTCAGATAGAACTGCATGCATGAGAGACTGTCTGTCTGAAAGATACTTCAGCAGATTAACATTTGTCCTCATGTCTATCCCAGATGAAATGGGGCTTCAATTTTAATTAATTTGTGCCCTTTCGAAAGTGGGATCATTCTACAGATAATCAAAAGCTAATTCTTTAAATGTCCAGGTTAAATGAAAAATGAGTCTGAATAATTTATTTTCGCCAGCCTGTATATTGAATTATAAATATATGAAGCCTTTGGGAATGGGAATAGACGGAGTAGCCTCTGCTTACTCATTCCTACACATGCAAGGCCTGCTGGCATTTCAAATTGGAACCTTCTTTCTTTATGTCTAGCAGGGCTGCATGGGCCCTTTGAGACTATATAGACAACATACACAATGACCTAAGTATTCACTGTAGGCTGATGTTTGTCCCTCCCTAACACACCCAGACTTTGCTGCATCAGGGTGTGAAAGAGCAGACCCAAGAGTACTCAGTAAACCCCAAGCGTCAGGTATTGTGGTGCAGAACACTTCCCAAAGCCACCAGGGAGGTCAAACATGAAGCTTTATTACAAAAAAAGAAATAAGAGTCTGAATTAAACTTACTCCATTTCCATCTGTTTTTCATAGGTACTTGAATGTAAACTTGCAAACTGGCCTTCCCAATGGCACTTACTGTGATGTTATTTCTGGTCAAAAGGAAGGTGACTGCTGTACAGGAATACAGGTGGAGGTTGCTGGTGATGGCAGGGCTAACTTCCAGATTAGTAACCATGCTGACGATCCTTTCATTGCAATTCATGTTGATGCTACATTGTAATCCAGGCAAGAATTAATGATTCTTTGCAGAACATCTCTAGCAAGGAATAAAATGTATTGGTGCAGAAGTCGTGGTATGTTTAGTCTCATTAATGAAATATTGTGTAATTGCTGTACCATTATTACACAATAACCAGCACTGATACTGAAACACATTTCTGAGATGGTGAAATAGGTCTACAAATATGGTTCATTTCAAAGAGTACTTCATTTTTGTTTCACATGAAGATCGTAAAAGTGAAATTAAACCATGATTTGAGATGATTTTACGGCTTTAATTCCAAAACTCAGCCAGATAAAGAGCACCTATTAGAGCTGGCTGAAAAAAAATGGATATTTTTGGTTCACTGGCAATGCAAAAGTGTTGAAAAAGATTTTGTTTCACATCAAATCAGTGACACTCTATCTCACAGTAGCACTCTGGGATCCCCCATATTCACTGTGTCATATAATGACACGTTTTGTACAAAATATGTCTTGGTTATGTATCAGTCTTGACCTGTTGAACAATAATAACCTGTTGGACTGTATGTACAATCATTGTATATGAAGTTCTAAAGGCATTATATAGAGCAGGAGTGGGCAAAAGGGCCTCCATGGGCTGGATCTGGCCTGCCAAGCGGGTTGATCCAGCCTGCGAAGGCCCTGCCGCTCCCCCATCCCCAGGCCAATTAGCATACAAAGTTTCCTCCACCCTGCCAGGAACATGCGGCCCTTAGAATTGCTGTGGGCTCCTGGCAGGGTGGGAGGAGACTTCACGCGCTCCTCCACCCCTAGCCCTGATTGGCCTGGGGGCAGGGGAACGCGGGAAGTCTTCTTGCACTGCCAGAGACATAGGTGCCTAGGGGGAACCTGGAGGTGGGGGGGTGGGCAAAGGCGCTCTCCCACCCCCAGACCAATCATGGTCTGTGGGTGGGGAAGCCCGGAAGTATCCTGGTTCTGCCTCTTCTGTTTGAGGCCCCGCCCCTTCCAGTGCAGCCCAAGGCTACTTCAAAAATTTCAGAAGTGGCCCCTGGCAAAAAATTATTGCACGCCCCTGATATAGAGAATAACATAATAATATACATGTTACTGAACCATGTTGTGAGGTTGGAAACACCTACAACCAGCCTTTCAGTAACAGCAAAGGAGTAGCCATCAGTAGGCAGATGGCATTAAAGCAGGAGTGGGGAACCTACAGCTCGCAGGCTGGGGCAAGGGGAGCCACTGGCTGCATCCAGCCCATGGACTCTGCCTGGAAAAGAGAGGAAGCAGCTCTGTGCTGACTTGCAGGCTCCACCCCCCTTAACTCCCATTGTCTGTGAATCCTGCCTAATGGAAGCAGTGGGAGTGATGCCTGCCAGCACGGAGCCACCAGTGCCCCCCTGCAACTGAGCCAGGTAGGCACGCCCATCCCCCTGTTGCCTCCTGTACCCCACCCTCACCCTACTCTTGCACCCCCTCCTACCCAGATGCTCCATCACCAGCCCACTCCTGAATTCTCCCTCACTCCCTCCCAGACCCCACACCCCAGCCTGCTCCTGCACCCTACCTTCTGCCCAGACCCTGCACCCTCATCCTCACTCCCTCACCCTGTTCCCTGGCAGCACTCTCCCACACACTGAAACCCATTTTCGTCCCCACCCCAGAGTCTAGGGGGATCCACAGAATCTACTACCCCTAGGCTCTCAGAGTTAAGAACATAAGAATGGCCGTACTGGGTCAGACCAAAGGTCCATCTAACCCAGTATCCCGTCTGCTGACAGTGGCCAGCACCAGCTGCCCCAGAGAGGGTGGACCGAAGACAATGATCAAGCGATTTGTCTCCTGCCATCCCTCTCCAGCCTCTGACAAACAGAGGCCAAGGACACCATTTTATCCCCTGGCTAATAGCCTTTTATGGACCTAACCTCCATGAAATTATCTAGCTTCTCTTTAAACTCTATTATAGTCCTAGCCTTCACAGCCTCCTCTAGCAAGGAGTTCCACAGGCTGACTACACGTTGTGTGAAGAAGAACTTTCTTTTATTAGTTTTAAACCTGCTACCCATTAATTTCATTTGGTGTCCTCTAGTTCTTCTATTTAGGGAACTAATAAATAACTTTTCTTTATCGGCCCTCTCCACACCACTCATGATTTTATATATCTCTATCATATCCCCCCTCAGTCTCCTCTTTTCTAAACTGAAAAGTCCCAGTCGCTGTAACCTCTCCTCATATGGGACCCGTTCCAAACCCCTAATCATTTTAGTTGCCCTTTTCTGAACCCTTTCCAAGGCCAAAATATCTTTTTTGAGGTGAGGAGACCACATCTGTACACAGTATTCAAGATGTGGGCGTACCATAGTTTTATACAGGGGCAGTAAGATATTCTGGGTCTTATTTTCTATCCCTTTCTTAATAATTCCTAGCATCCTATTTGCCTTTTTGACCGCCGCTGCACACTGCATGGAAGTTTTCAGAGAACTGTCCACGATAACTCCCAAGATCTCTTTCCTGATTTGTCATAGCCAAATTAGCCCCCATCATACTGTACGTATAGTTGGGGTTATTTTTCCCAATGTGCATTACTTTACACTTATCCACATTAAATTTCATTTGCCGTTTTGTTGCCCAATCACTCAGTTTGGTGAGATCTTCTTGGAGTCCCTCACAGTCTGCTTCTGTCTTGACGATCCTAAACAGTTTGGTATCATCTGCAAACTTTACCACCTCACTGCTTACCCCTTTCTCCAGATCATTTATGAATAAGTTGAACAGGATTGGTCCTAGGACCGACCCTTGGGGGACACCACTAGTTACCCCTCTCCATTCTGAAAATTTACCATTTATTCCTACCCTTTGTTTCCTGTCTTTTAACCAGTTCTCAATCCAAGAAAGGACCTTCCCTCTTATCCCATGGCCATGTAATTTACACAAGAGCCTTTGGTGAGGGACCTCGTCAAAGGCTTTCTGAAAATCTAAGTATACTATATCTACTGGATCCCCCTTGTCCACATGTTTGTTAACCCCTTCAAAGAATTCTAATAGATTAGTGAGACAGGATTTTCCTTTACAGAAACCATGTTGACTTTTGTCCAACAAATTATGTTCTTCTACATGCTTCACAATTTTATCCTTTACTATTGTTTCGACTAATTTGCCCGGTACTGAAGTTAGACTTACCGATCTGTAATTGCCAGGATCGCCTCTAGAGCCCTTTTTAAATATTGGTGTCATGTTAGCTACCTTCCAGTCATTAGGTACAGAAGCCGATTTAAGGGATAGGTTACAAACCACAGATAATAGTTCAGCAATTTCCCATTTGAGTTCTTTTTAGAACCCTTGGATGAATCCGGTCCCGGAGATTTGTTAACATTAAGTTTTTCTATATGTTCCAAAACCTCCTCTAATGACACTTCAATCCGGGACAGTTCCTCAGATTCATCACCCACAAAGGACGGTGCAGATTTGGGAATCTCCCCAACATCCTCAGCCGTGAAGACTGAAGCAAAGAAATCATTTAGTTTCTCCGCAATGGCTTTATCGTCCTTGATTGTGCCTTTTATAGTTCGATCGTCTAGGGGACCCACAGGTTTTTTAGCAGGCTTCCTGCTTCTAATGTACTTAAAAAACATTTTGTTATTTCTTTTTGAGTTTTTGGCTAGCTGTTCCTCAAAATCTTTTTTTGCTTTTCTTATTACATCTTTACACTTGATTTGACAGTGTTTGTGTTCCTTTCTATTTATCTCACTAGGATTGGACTTCCACTTCTTAAAAGATGCCTTTTTGTCCCTCACTGCTTCTTTTACATGGTGGTTGAGCCACGGTGACTCTTTTTTAGGTCTCTTGCTATGTTTTTTAATTTGGGGTATACATTTAAGTTGGGCCTCTATTTTGGTGTCTTTAAAAAGTTTCCATGCAGCTTGCAGGGATTTGGCTGTAGTCACTGTGCCTTTTAATTTGTGTTTAACTAGCCTCCTCATTTTTGTGTAATTCCCCTTTTTGAAATTAAATGCCAGGGTGCTGGACTGCTGAGGTGTTCTACCCACCACAGGAATGTTTAATGTTATTATATTATGGTCACTATTCCCAAGTGGTCCTGTAACGGTTATTTCCTGGACCTGATCCTGCGCTCCACTCAGGACTAAATCGAAAATTGCTTGTCCCCTTGTGGGTTCCTGCACCAGCTGCTCCAAGAAGCAGTCATTTAGGCCATTGAGAAATTTTATCTCTGCTTCTCTTCCTGAGGTGACATGTACCCAGTCAATATGGGGATAATTAAAATCCCCCATTATTATAGAGTTCTTTATTTTGGTAGCCTCTCTAATCTCCCTCATCATTTCAATGTCAGTATCGCTGTCCTGGTCAGGTGGTCGGTAATATATCCCTACTGCTAATTACTTATTATTGGAGCATGGAATTACTATCCATAGCGATTCTATTGAACATGTTGATTCACTTAATATTTTTATTTCATTTGATTCTACATTATCTTTCACATACAGTGCCACTCCGCCACCCACCCGGCCTGCTCTATCCTTTCGATATATTTTATATCCCGGTATGATTGTGTCCCACAGATTTTCCTCATTCCACCAGGTTTCAGTGATGCCTATTATGTCAATCTCCTCATTTAATACTAGGTACTCTAGTTCACCCATCTTATTAGCCAGACTCCTAGCATTTGTGTAGAAGCACTTTAAAAATTTGCCACTGCTTATTTGTCTGTCCTTCCCTGGTGCATGGGATTCCTTTGTATGCAGCTGTTTGTCTGCTCTGGCCCATGGTTTGCCCTCTCCCCTCCTCTCTTTCTGACTACAGCTTAGAGAATCTCTGTCAATGGATTCTCCTCTAAGAGAAGTCTCCCTCCGATTTACGTGCATCTCCGCACCAATTGGCTTTCCCCCATCTCTTAGTTTAAAAACTGCTCTACGGCCTTTTTAATGTTTCGTGCCAGCAGTCTGGTTCCACCCTGGTTTAGGTGGAGCCCATCCTTCCTGTATAGGCTCTCCCTCTCCCAAAAGTGTCTCCAGTTCCTAATAAATCCAAACCCCTCTTCCCTACACCATCGTCTCATCCACGCATTGAGACTCTGAAGCTCTGCCTGCCTACCTGGCCCTGCGCGTGGAACTGGAAGCATTTCCGAGAATGCCACCATAGAGGTCCTGGATTTCAGTCTCTTTCCTAGCAGCCTAAATTTGGCCTCCAGGACATCTCTCCTATCCTTCCCCACGTCATTGGTACCTACATGTACCACGACCATCGGCTCCTCCCCAGCACTACACATAAGTCTATCTAGATGCCTCGAGAGATCCGCAACCTTCGCACCAGGCAGGCAAGTGACCATACGGTTCTCCCGGTCATCACAAACCCAACTATCTATGTTTCTAACGATCGAATCACCCACTACTAACACCTGCCTCTTCCTAACTGGCATTCCCTCCCCCTCAGAGGTATTCTCAGTGCGAGAGGATACCGCAACATCCTCTGGGAGGAGGGTCCCAACTACGGGATGGTTTCCCTCTGCTCCCATTGAATGCTCTGTTCCCTTGAGACTTTATCCTCCTTAAGAGCACTGGGGCTCTCAGACTGGAGGTGGGATAGTACTACAGTGTCCCAGAAAGTCTCATCAACATATCTTTCTACCTCCCTTAGCTCCTACAGTTCAGCCACCCTGGCCTCCAAAGCCCGAACCCGGTCTCTGAGGGTCAGGAGCTCCTTGCAACGGGTGCACACATATGCCACCTGCCCACAGGGCAGGTGATCATACATGTTACACTCAACGCAATAAACAGGATAGCCCCACTCTGCTGCTGGGCTTCTGTCTCCATTTTTCTAATGAATAAATTTAAGCAGAAACTGGGATTTTTTAAGCCTCTGGAATATAGATTATTATAAGAGTTATGTTTTAAAGAAGGTCAGAAGTCCCTAGTGCCCTCTAACCTCCCTCTCCAAACTCCCTGTTAGCTGTTCCTGGTCGCTGAGTCACAGGCTTATATAGCTCTGGTAGCCCCTCCCCCTGACTGAGGCTCAGCCAATTAACAGAGGCTTCTAGATTTCAAACCTTTTAGAAGCTCCTGAAAACAAACAAACCAACCAACCAACCACACAAACACAAGCTCAGCACACAGCAAATAACTCCCCCACACACAAACACACACTCCAGACAGCCACTTACCACAAGGGTCCCGTTTTTACTCCTCTTTTACCTGGAGAACTCCCTCTCCAAACTCCCTGTTAGCTGTTCCTGTTCGCAAGTTAATTTGGCCCTGAGGGGAAGCCATGAGCTATCATGCCCCCTCATGACGCTGGAGTGTGAGGGGAACCCTGGTACCCTGAGTTGCATGAGTGAGGTATCTTTCTTTCTTTCTTTCTTTGTTCTTGTTTGTTTGTTTGTTTCTCACTTACATGTGGCTTCGGACTGACTTTTCTGTGGGTCAGTGGCTCTTGACCCAAAAAGAATTCCCCACCCTTGCATTAAAGAGTCATCTGCCCACTATTGTAGAGCCTTCTGGGAGGGGACACACATCCCATGGGAGCAGATTAAACTGCATCACAGCAAAGAACTTTGCAGCAAGCTGGAAGAAAATATAAAAGAGAAACAGTGACAGCAGCACATGGTCTCTGTGCAGACACACACACACACTCTCTCTCTCTCTCTGACTGGATGACAGTCTCAGCCTGAGTATTGAGAAACTGTAACCCGCATGTACCATCTCTGAGGGTGAGACATTGTTTGCTTCATCACTTGCTTAGAGTAAAAATTTAGCATGTAAAATGTGTGTTTGTTTCATTTCTTAATGTAATCTCTGATCTTTATGCCCATCATGTATAATCATGTATAATCTATCTTTCTGTAGTTAATGAACCTGATTTATTATTTTACCTAAAACTGTTTTGATTAAAATGCTTGGGAAAACTCAGCTCAGTTTACAATGGCTACTCTGTGTCTATTTCATCTTGAGGGAGTGGCAACCTACTTAATGAACTTGCCTTAAGCAGTGAAAGACTGTATAGTCAGTTCTCTGCAGTGCTACAGCCCAGGACCAAGGCCCCAGAACTGATGATTCAGGAGTGACTGGGAGATCATTCAGGTAACTATGTTTGGTGTGTCCCTGCCCACAGGTGCTGGCTTCCAACTTTTACTGGGGGTGCTCACCTCCTGCTCTGCCCCAAGTCCCTCCCTCTGACTCCATCCCTTCTCCCTCTGACTCCACCCCTTCTCCCAGTCACCCACCTCTGCCTGGCCTCTGCCCAGCCCTGCTCTGCCCCAGGCCCCTCCCCTTCACCCCTTGCCCATCCGGAGCCCCTGTTTCTTCCCACCCAGTTCCTCCCCTGAATATATCCCATCCCCTCTCCTCCCTGTTCCTCCTGCATGCCACAGAACAACTGCTCTCTGGTGCGTGGGAGATGCTGGGAGGGAGGGGAAAGAGTTCATTGGCAGGGCCACCAGCTGCCATGTATGATGGGGGGGGAGGAGGGTTGTTAGTGAGTGGTAAGCATCACTCTGCTGTTTTTTCCCCATGGGTGTTCTAGGTCCGAAGCACCCATGGATTTGACACATATGTCCCTGCCTGTGGATGTCTAAGTGCAGTCCCTGCCACAAGTTTGTAGCTTGACAGCACCTTTACACCAGGCCCGAACTA
The DNA here is from genome assembly GCA_032595735.1 of Pelochelys cantorii. Taxonomy (NCBI): domain Eukaryota; kingdom Metazoa; phylum Chordata; order Testudines; family Trionychidae; genus Pelochelys; species Pelochelys cantorii. The sequence goes on along the minus strand of CM064334.1, from coordinate 25,111,446 downwards.
CTCCCCAATAGGAGTAGGACATTGGCTCTAGGGGATAGGCATGAGGACTGAGGCCGAAGCTAAGAGTGCGGGAAAGGATTCAGGGATGCCACAACCACGTGCAGCTTCTGTTGTCCCCACGAAATACTGAAGCAACGCTGGCAGGGCTGCTATTTAAGGGGCCACCTGAGGTCAGTGCCACTGAGCCCCCATGACCCTGTAGCCGGCCAGAGTAAGTCTAAGGTCCGACACTGGGCTCTCAAGGTACAAAATATGCCACACAGGTATCTGTCAAACACAAGGGCTGTGTCTAGACTGGCCAGTTTTTCCGGAAAATCAGCCGCTTTTCAGGAAAAACTTGCCAGCTGTCTACACTTGCCGCTTGAATTTGCACAAGAACACTGATGATCTAATGTATGATCGTCAGTGTTCTTGCACAAATACTATGCTGCTCCTGTTCGGGCAAAAGTCCTTTTTGCGCAAAGCTTTTGCGCAAAAGGGCCAGTGTAGACAATGTGGTATTGTTTTGCGCAAAAAAGCCCCGATGGCTAAAATGGCGATCGGGGCTTTCTTGCGCAAAAGCGCGTCTAGATTGGCCAGGGACGCTTTTCCACAAAAAGTGCTTTTGTGGAAAAGTGCCCGTGCCAATCTAGATGCTCTGTTCCGAAAATGCTTTTAACGGAAAACTTTTCCGTTAAAAGCATTTCCGGAAAATCATGCCAGTCTAGACACAGCCAAGTAGTTTATTTCCTGACAGCTAACAGCAGTGCCCCATAAATGGAAGAACAACATAACAAAGAAGCGGCATATCTTACGTCCCTTCCTGCAAGTCTGGAACCCTGGGTAGGCTGCGGACGAAGTGGGAGGTTGTCTCAGCTTCCGAGGTGCTGGTACCCAAGGCCCATCAGTGAGGTTCAATTTGCTAGGCTCTGAGGCAGCCTTAAATACAGTTTTCCTGCCTTGTTTGGCAGTTTGGAAATTTCCAGGGGTTACTCATTACGTGCTGATGTAGGGCTTAGCTATTAGTTATCGATCTGGTTCTGATCTAGTTCTACTTGTTCTTTGGCCCTGTTTACGTGATCAGTATGTTAGGGTAAACAGAATTGTTTATGCGTTCTTCCCCTTTACCCTTATCTCATACTTGTTCCTGCTATGCTGGCAACAATACTTATCTTAAGTGGCATATGTTCCCAAAGACTTGCTTCTGGCTCGTCAGATATAGGGAAAAGGGAAAGGGGGGAAAGAATGCAAGCTTCACCACCCCTAAACTAGCACGTACAAAGTTCTTCCGCAATTGACCACTACATTCCACCCCTGGGTGATGTGGCATGCATTCTACCCCAATACATCCCTTCTAGGGTGTCAGTTGTTCCAGGATGACCTGGTGTTTTACTTGCTGAGCCAGTAGTGTCATACGGAAAGCCAAACACCTTCCATAACAAGCTAACATACTAGTAATAATACAAATAGCTACAAAACCCAATAATACAATAACAATAGGATGGAGGATTATATGGAGACTGGATGCTTTTTCGTTGACAAGGGCTCCCTCATAATGTTGCTTGGTCCAAGGTCCCAACTGCATACTGGCATTCCAGGACTGGAGGATCAGGCGTTCAGACACAAATCACACCTTTGCGAACGGGGGGCATGATCCATTCATCCAGGTCTGGGAGGATCTTTCCACCTGGGAAGTCAATTGCTACCATCCCGAAGGGTTAACTGACAGCACACTTGGAATCAGGAGCACCCACCGCATCATGCTGGAGGGCTATTCTCGTTTATGCAAGCGTGCCTGAGGAAAACATTGCAAAGTGACATCATTAGCAGGGAGGACCCACCACGTAGCCCCTGGGCCCTGGGCGATGGTTTCTGCAGCCACCATAGGAGTGGAGTCTCCCAGGCGGGTAGTATAAAGACCCTCTGCCCAACCTCCTCCACACCCTTAGGTGTACTTTCAGCAGGAGGTGGGGTGCTAGGGCCACCCTGACCCTTAAAACGCTCGTAAGGGGTACTGCCTGCTATTAAGTGAGAGTTCAGATTACTACAGGCTTGCCCCAACACTGGCTTCCATGAATTTTCCAATTAGTCTGAGCCCAGTGCCCTGACCAAACTGCTAGGCCATTGGCCACTGCCTAGGAATCTGTGTAAAGGAGGCATGTTTCGTCTAGGTGGCAACACTCAGAGCAACCTAGAGCTCGAACACTGAACCACCTCTAATGCCCCAGCCCTGCTGTACCAGCTTAGGACATCCCCCCTCACCAAAATGCCCTCCCAGACCCTGCACCCCAACTTCTTGCCCAGGCCTGAGGCCCCCTCTCACACTCCAAACCCCACAGTCTCACCACCCTGGAGTCCCCTTCCAAACACTCCAAACCCTCCAGCCCCACCCTCGAGCCTACCCCCTTCTCAACCTCCTGTCTGAGCTTCCTCCTCTCCCCCTGAAACCATCATTCTGGCCCCATCCCAGTCTGGAGCCGTGACCCCCCCCCCCCCGACACCCTCCTGCTCTTCCTAGCAGGTGAGCCAGCTCGGTGGCCCTGCTCTCCACAAGTGGCTGCTGGCTGCATTGAGAGGATGGGTAAGGTGGTGATGGTCTAAATGTGAAGCTCCCTTCCCTGGTGGGTGAGGGGAGAGTAAACGGCTGGTGGGGGAAATGGAGACAACAGGGATGAAGCAGTAGAGATGGGGCAGGGCAGCGTGGGGCCTCTGGGAATGGGTGAAGCAGAGGGCAGGGCAGTGCTGATAAGGTTTTTTGCTGTTAGAAATTCAGCAAGTCCATGTAAAGTGGGATTTGGTGGTGCTAGCCGTGCGGCCACATGGCCATGCAATGTCCTCTTTAGCACAGCGCAGGCACTTGCAGGGAGTCCATGCAAGGCAGGAACCTGTGGCAGCCTGGACAGGACCACCCACGCCTGGCTACAGCCTTGTCATGGGCAGGGTGCCCCGGCCCAGCTTCGATCCTGCTGCGGCACTAAGCTTGGCCCGAGCCTCAACTCTGCTGCAGCTGGGGCAGCCCTAATCTTGGCCCCGACTCTTCTGGGGCAGCCTGGCCCCACCTCCAGCCCCAATCATACTGTGGTTAGGGTGGCCTGAGCAACCAAGCCCCAGCCCTGCCATGGGTTGGCCAAACCAACCCCACTCTGATGCTTTATGAGTGTGGCACTGAATGGCTGTGTCTAGACTGGCCAGTTTTTCCGGAAAATCAGCCGCTTTTCCAGAAAAACTTGCCAGCTGTCTACACTGGCTGCTTGAATTTCTGCAAGAACACTGATGATCTCATGTATGATCGTCAGTGTTCTTGCACAAATACTATGCTGCTCCCATTCGGGCAAAAGCCCTCTTGCGCAAATGCTTTTGCTCAAGAGGGCCAGTGTAGACAACGTGGTATTGTTTTGCACAAAAAAAGCCCCGATGGCTAAAATGGCGATCGGGGCTTTCTTGCACAAAAGCACGTCTAGGTTGGCCAGGGACGCTTTTCCGCAAAAAGTGCTTTTGCGGAAAAGCATCCATGCCAATCTAGATGCTCTTTTCTGCAAATGCTTTTAACGGAAAGCTTTTCCGTTAAAAGCATTTGCAGAAAATCATGCCAGTCTAGACGCAGCCAGTATGTTTGAATATTCTTTAACAAAGTTTGAATATACATTGATAGTTTCAAATAATATTAAAAATTAAGTCTCATGCAGTCTGTGAGGAAGCACTGGTGCTAAGAAATTCACTGGGATGGGCATGGGGGAGGAGACCTTCTAACTAGCAAGCTTCTGGGAAGAGGTTTGACCCCCCCGCCCACCTACTTATTTATTTTTTAATACTAAAATCAGTTTGTGCTGCCTCTCTGCTTTACAAAGTTTCAAATAATATTAAAAATAGAGCCTCATTATGCACAATCTATGATGACAAAATTCACTAAAATCTGTACCACAGCCTATCTACAAAGCAAGTGGTTTTTCAAAGCTACAGCTGAATATTTCAGCTGTCTCCATGGCAGCTGCAGATCCTACAGGATTCCCAGTGCCTGTGATTTAAAGTTTCCAAGAAAATAAAATTCATTTGTGTGTGCATATTTGTGCACATGCTTCTACACTAGTTGCTAACTGGGTTAAATAGGAAGGAAAGCTTTGATTTTTCCCCCCCGAGGAACTTGGATTGCTAGTTGAATGTCCAAATGCCTTTGTCTGCTGAAAGGCACAAAAAATACCAAAGTCCCTTACAACTCTTTGTGGATAGGACCACGTATCTGTTTTATTACATCAATGTCAGAATGTTCCAACTTGGATACCTTTCAAGCATTTAAATTCCTATTGCATCCTGTTACACTGTGTTTGTAGTATGCCATTAATAACTTTTAACCATTCTGGATCTTTGTGTATCTTTTGTTTGCAAGATTAAAAACTCCCATCTAGTATCAAATTTCTGGTCCATGTGGGGGGTCAGATATGGTAGTCATATTAGAGTTTTGGAAATTTGTGTTTTGGATTTAAAAGTTTGGTGAGTTTGACCAGGTAGGGATGGTTCTTAATCTATCGTCGTTATAGTAACTCACTAGCTGTTGGCATTTGGAGGCTTCTTGCTGGAAAACAAAGCTTGCTCTGCAACTTGCTTTTCTTGTGAGATAACAGAGCCTCTGAGTTAGTTGCCTTTGAACAATCGGTTCCTGGTGAGCAAATGAGTTCTGTCTGATAGTTTCTCCACTTCTGACTGTCATTTATTCACACCGTTAAGCGTCTCATCTTCCAGAGTCTCTTTTGCAGTTTGGTACATTTTCTTAATATTTACTTGTCTGTGTATTTCTAACACTGTGGAATTTTGTTACTCTTTGTTTCAATAGGAGATTATGATTTGATGCCTCTCCTTGAAATTCATATTGCGTTTGTCTTCACTGCAAGAACTGTTATTTTTCCATCAAGATAGCTACTTTGTAAAATATATCTATTAACAAAACCTGTTTTGTTTTGTTTTGTTTTTTGCTTTAAAGAAATAGCCACTGCCTCTTTAAAATAAAACCAAGTCAGTTACCTAGTTCAAGGAAGAAAAGCCACAATTATAGTCCTCCTTACATCTGCAATATCATTTCAGCTGGACTGTCACGATATATTCCTATTATTCTGAGTCCTTTCCACAGTGAGCAAAGCCCACAGGTAAGTGGAGAACATGGAGACTTGGGAGATGGGTCGGAAACGGGAGGGAGCATGGGCTGTAATGGCAGAGAGAAAGGAGGATCAGGGCAAAACTGGGAGGCAAGGTCAAATCAATATCTTAGATGCCTATATATAAATGCGAGAAGTATGGGTAATAAGCAGGAGGAAGTGGAAGTGCTAATAAATAAGTACAATTATGACATTGTTGGCATCACAGAAACTTGGTGGGATAATACACATGATTGGAATGTTTGTATAGAAGGGTACAGCTTGCTCAGGAAGGATAGACAGGGGAAAAAGGGAGGAGGTGTTGCCTTATATATTAAAAATGAACACACTTGGGGTGAGGTGAAGATGGACATAGGAGACAGAAGTGTTGAGAGTCTCTGGGTTAGGCTAAAAGGGATTAAAAACAAGGGTGATGTCATGCTAGGAGTCTACTACAGGCCACCTACCCAGGTAGAAGAAGTGGTTGAGGCTTTTTTTAAACAACTAGCAATATCATCCAAAGCCCAAGATTTGGTGGTGATGGGGGACTTCAACTATCCAAATATATGTTGGGAAAATAACACAGTGGGGCACAGACTATCCAATAAGTTCTTGGACTGCATTGGAGACAACTTTTTATTTCAGAAGGTTGAAAAGGCTACCGGGGGGAAGCTGTTCTAGATTTGATCCTAACAAACAGGGAGGAACTGGTTGAGAATTTGAAAGTGGATGGCAGCTTGGGTGAAAGTGATCATGAAATCATAGAGTTCACAATTCTAAGGAAGGGTAGAAGGGAGAACAGCAAAATAGAGACAATGGATTTCAGGAAGACGGATTTTGGTAAGCTCAGAGAGCTGATAGATAAGGTTCCATGGGAATCAAGACTGAGGGGAAAAACAGCTGAGGAGAGTTGGCAGTTTTTCAAAGGGACATTGTTAAGGGCCCAAAAGGAAGCTATTCCGCTGTGTCGGAAAGATAGAAAATATGGCAAAAGACTGCCTTGGCTTAACCAGGAGATCTTGCATGATCTAAAAATAAAAAAGGAGTCCTATAAAAAATGGAAACTAGGACAAATTACAAAGGAAGAATATAGGCAAACAACACAGGAATACAGGGGCAAGATTAGAAAGACAAAGGCACAAAATGAGCTCAAACTAGCTACGGGAATAAAGGAAAACAAGAAGACTTTTTATAAATACATTAGAAACAAGAGGAAGACCAAGGACAGGGTAGGTCCACTGCTCAGTGAGGAGGGAGAAACAGTAACAGGAAACTTGGAAATGGCAGAAATGCTTAATGACTTCTTTGTTTCAGTCTTCACCGAGAAGTCTGAAGGAATGCCTAACATAGGGAATGCTGGTGGGAAGGGGGTAGGTTTAGAAGATAAAATAAAAAGAGAACAAGTTAAAAATCACCTAGAAAAGTTAGATGCCTGCAAGTCACCAGGGCCTGATGAAATGCATCTAGAATACTCAAGGAGCTGATAGAGGAGGTATCGGAGCCTCTAGCTATCATCTTTGGAAAATCATGGGAGACAGGAGAGATTCCAGAAGACTGGAAAAGGGCAAATATAGTGCTCATTTATAAAAGGGGAAATAAGAACAACCCAGGAAACTACAGACCAGTTAGTTTAACTTCTGTGCCAGGGAAGATAATGGAGCAGGTAATTAAGGAAATCATCTGTAAACACCTGGAAGGTGGCAAGGTGATAGGGAACAGCCAGCATGGATTTGTAAAGAACAAATCGTGTCAAACCAATCTGATAGCTTTCTTTGATAGGATAACGAATCTTGTGGATAAGGGAGAAGCGGTGGATGTGGTATACCTAGACTTTAGTAACATGTTTGATACGGTCTCACATGATATTCTTATCAATAAACTAGGCAAATACAACTTAGATGGGGCTACTATAAGGTGGGTGCATAACTGGCTGGATAACCATACTCAGAGAGTAGTTATTAATGGTTCACAATCCTGCTGGAAAGGTATAACAAGTGGGGTTCCACAGGGGTCTGTTTTGGGACTGGCTCGACTTCAATATCTTCATCAACAATTTAGATATTGGCATAGAAAGTACGCTTATTAAGTTTGCAGATGATACCAAGCTGGCAGGGGTTGCAACTAATCTGGAGGATAGGGTCATAATTCAAAATGATCTGGACAAATTGGAGAAATGGTCTGAGGTAAACAGGATGAAGTTTAATAAAGACAAATGCAAAGTGCTCCACTTAGGAAGGAACAATCAGTTTCCCACATACAGAATGGGAAGTGACTGTCTAGGAAGGAGTACAGCAGAAAGGGATCTAGGGGTTATAGTGGACCACAAGCTGAATATGAGTCAGCAGTGTGATGCCGTTGCAAAAAAAGCAAACATGATTCTGGGATGCATTAACAGGTGTCTTGTGAGCAAGACACGAGAAGTCATTCTTCCGCTCTACTCTGCGCTAGTTAGGCCTCAGTTGGAGTATTGTGTCCAGTTCTGGGCACCGCATTTCAAGAAGGATGTGGAGAGATTGGAGAGGGTCCAGAGAAGAGCAACAAGAATGATTAAAGGTCTAGAGAACATGACCTATGAAGGAAGGCTGAAAGAATTGGGTTTGTTTAGTTTAGAAAAGAGAAGATTGAGGAGGGACATGATAGCAGTTTTCAGGTATCTAAAAGGGTGTCATAAGGAGGAGGGAGAAAACTTGTTCATCTTGGCCTCTGAGGATAGAACAAGAAGCAATGGGCTTAAACTGCAACAAGGGAGGTTTAGATTGGACATTAGGAAAAAGTTCCTAACTGTCAGGGTAGTCAAACACTGGAATAAATTGCCCAGGGAGGATGTGGAATCTCCATCTCTGGAGTTATTTAAGAGTAGGTTAGATAAATGTCTATCAGGGATGGTCTAGACAGTATTTGGTCCTGCCATGAGAGTGGGGGACTGGACTCGATGACCTCTCGAGGTCCCTTCCAGTCCTAGTATTCTATGATTCTATGATTTTGACTATGGCTACATCTAAACTGCAGCCTTCTTCTGCAAAAGCTTATGCAAATGAAGCGCAGAGTAGAATATCGTTGTGCTTCATTTGCATAATTAATTAGCAGCCGTTTTTGCACAAGAGGCTTTTGTGCCAAAAGGAGATGTGTAGACTGCTCCTTTTTGTGCAAAACCCCCTCTTGCGCAAGCGCCATTCTTCCTCATTTTTTCAGCTGTCTACACAGCTCCTTTTTGCGCAAAAGCCTCTTGTGCAAAAACGGCTGCTAATTAATTATGCAAATTATGCACAGCAATACTCTACTCTGCGCTTCATTTGCATAAGCTTTTGCGGAAGAAGGCTGCAGTATAGATGTGGCTTAAGATTTATTGTATTTATGAAAGATCAGCTTTTGTTCAGCCACAGGTTTTTGGGCTTGATATACAAATTATTTGTGAAATTTCTGGTCTACATTAAGCAGAAGGTCAGACTAGCTGTTCCTAATAAGCCCTTTTAATCTTAAACATCTATGCATATATACTTCCCTACTGCATCTCAAGCATGTATCAGCTTTGCATTGATTCTACTCAATTGTTCCCATCAAATAAACAAGGAAAAATAGTAATGGAGAATTTAACTTCTGTGGCTATAATCTTGTTGACCACCAAACTATCAAATATATTGGGATTCCTTTTGAGCCACTTGGTTTATCCAGAATACCATGTCAAGTTCTGGGAGAACATATCATCCAATTCTCTGGGATCCAGAAGTCATTTGACTCCAGCTTAACACAGATTACTTTTTTAGGCATGCAACATTTAATAAGTAGGTTGAAAACAAACAAAAGGAAGTATTTCTTCTTACAACACAGAGTCAACCTGTGGAACTCCTTGCCAGAGGACATTGTGAAGACCAGGACTTTAACAGAGTTCCAAAAATAACTAGATAAATTCATGTAAGTTATGTCCATCAATGGCTATTAGCCAGGATGGGTAAGAATGGTTCCCTAGCCTCTCTTAGTTAGAAATTGGGTGACAGGGGTGGGATCACTTGTTCTGTTCATTTCCTCTGGTGCACCTGGCACTATTAGAAGACTGGATATTGGGCTAGATGGGCCTTTGGTCTCACCTAGTATGACCATTGTTATGTTCTTATATTCTTATTTTATATAACTGCTCCTTGTGTACACAAGCCATGCCTAGATGCAAAGGGTTTATGTACAGGGGGATGCTACAATTCTAATCATGGCACACCACAGTTCATATACATCTATCATAGCTAACAGCATCTATGCTTGCATGTAAAGATCAATTGATTTGCAGATTGCATATGGCATGCTTATCAGTTCAGGACATTTCTGCTGACATTGTTTATAAGAAACATAACTACATTAATTAGTTTCTACTACCCTCTATAATATATTCACAATAGTTAGTTGTTTAAGCCATTACAGTAACTGCTGTTCAATAATTACTTACTCTGGCATGTCTTGTCTTAACTTGGAACTGCACTTTTCAGCGAAGTGCATAGTTTTGGAACTCACAAATTACAGAAAAATACAATTTCTTCTAGTTACTCTTAGAATATTGAAAAATGCATTTTAAAATAGCCAAAGCACAATGCCAACCATATATCTGCTGGGGCTGTGAAGTCCTATGCCTTCCCACCCCAAAGGCTATCTAGCTATCCTACAGGGCAACAATCGAGCCTTCAGCAAGAAATTCTGGAGTTTTAAGAAATCATGGAGCCCTCTAGAGGCACAGTGTTGATAGACGTTTATTATTAAACCTCTCATTCTAAGCCATTGTGCCTTTCAGATCTATGAGAGCAAACCTCCCAGCTTAGCCCTAATTATCAAATGGCATGTTCATATCTGCTTTTTGTCAATGAGTTTGTGTCCCAGGGTGCACCCACACATACCTGAAACCTCTGGAAAATGCACACACAGGCATAATTTGTTTTATTTAGAGTTAAAGTTTGTTAGCATGAGAATTTGTTTTATCTTCACCTGTTGAGCACTTCAGACACAATCAGATAAAATGACAAATGACTGGTTAACCAAACAGTAGGCAGTCATGTGAAATATGTCACATGTAAATGTAATGTGAACTGTACCCTCTAGCAGGACTATAAAGAGCCAGTGAGAGCACTAAACCTCAATCTCAGGCACCATGAAGGCCTTTCTTCTGCTAGCAGCTGTGGGCCTTTGCTGGGCACAATACAACCCAAATACAAAGCCTGGGAAGACGTCTATTGTCCACCTTTTTGAATGGCGTTGGGCTGACATTGCTCTTGAATGTGAACGGTTTTTAGCACCCTATGAATATGGTGGAGTTCAGGTATGTAGCCTTTACCATACAATACAATTTCTCTATGTTTTGGAATTATTTATTTACCAGAGAATAAGGTTTGGTTTGTAGAGGGCAGGCAACACATTTACCAACAGTAGAAATTGGTGATGGAGGTAGGAAATGCTGACAGGTATGTGCCTAGACCAGTCACTGTGAAAGGGTGATTTTACTTTGTCCCAAGGAAGACAGCTACAAAAAACGTTTTCCTTGTGTGTTATGCACATTCTCATTCTCCCAGTCAAAATAACAATTTATTTACTATTGATTATCATTTCAGACACATGTATTCTCCAGGAATGTGCACAAACAGCAACTCTCATCCTACCAATTTAAAAAGAAACTTCTAAATTACTTCATTCCCCCAGAATACTTTTGTCTTTCTTTAAGGAATCAGGATTAGGTACCTTTTGTGAGGTGCTGAGCTCCTGTTACTTCCACTGATTTCAGTGTGAGTTCTCCCAGGATAATTCTTGTGAGAGCAAGCTCTGGTTGGGTAGAGTGGGCTGGATTATGATGTAAATCAGGATTAATACTGGTGTAAGTGAAATCAGTTTGTGCTCCTGCTACGTGTTGTGCAGCATTGAGCATCCTCACTGTGCTTATAAAAATAAAGCTCAAAATAATTACTAGTTTATCAAATGACATAATTTCATTTACAGATATCTCCTCCAAGTGAAAATATTGTTGTCAATAACCCCTGGAGACCCTGGTGGGAAAGATACCAGCCAATAAGCTACAAACTGTGCACCCGATCTGGAAATGAACATGAATTTAAAGACATGGTGACCCGATGCAACAATGTTGGAGTAAGTATCTGGAAGTTCTTCTTGCTGAAATAGTGTAGGGAGAAATAAATGATTTCAGCTGGCATAGCTGTCTGTTCTATGCCAAATGGAGAAGGCTTCAAAGAAGTTACATAAAAGAGAACGAATGTAAATGGGGAATAAACAGTGACCTGGTCAGAGACACTTACAATGTCACCTCACTTACTCTCTTTTGAAAAACAAACTGACATGCAACCATTGCTCCCTAGGTTCATATTTATGTGGATGCTGTAGTCAACCACATGTGTGGATCTGGTGGCGGCTCTGGAAACGGTGCCACTTGTGGAAGTTATTACAATGCAGGGAACAGAGATTTTCCAGCTGTCCCGTACTCAGCCTGGGACTTCAATGATGGTAAATGTAAAACTGGAAGTGGAGAGATTGAAAATTACAATGATGTGAACCAGGTAAATAAGGATGTGTTTTTACTGTCCCCTCCCTCTTATCTTCTTGACCAATCTCTGACCATCTTAACAAGCTCCCTCCTCTTGCCCAAAAAAAGATCTTTTGTGGAACAATGCAATACACACTCAGTTCTAGATGATACTTAAGTATAGGCTTACAATTAAGTGTGGGAGTATGACCACTAATTTCAACGATGCTTAGAGTTATGCTGCTGCACTTATTTATGCAGTTCTGTTCACTCCTAACTGATGAAGACACTACTGTGGTCAAGCTATTACATAACTTTCCAGCCTGATCAGTAACTACTAATGAGAGATCACCTTAGAAAATCCACAGGTCTGCAGCAAAGGATGTTGGTGATTCAGTGGATGCTGAGCCATAAAACTGAAATCTGAGCTCTTGTAATCATTAAATGGCTAATGGCTCCTTTCCCAGATTTAGGGCTTTTAGCTTCTCTGTCTTGTTTGCCAAGTTCCTTCCTAAACTCCCAGGCAGCTACGTTTGGAGACAATATTCTTCACTTAATGGCCTGATCTGAGATTTACACCAGCTCAGTATAGTAAGTTCCAGGATGCATTCTTCTGCAGTGACTTTGAAGGAATTCTCTTCAGAACAGGTTTAGCTTGTGGATTGAACAGATTTATGGTGTGAATTGAAAAACATGTTCACAATAGATCTATTTTAATCAGGAATTTATAATGTGGTGCATAGACACCGACACTGTGGTTCCTTCTTCCCACAATGCCTGTCATTGGCCAGTGGCCTAGCTGATTGAATTCCTGTTCTTCCTTCCATCCCTCCTTCCCTCCCAGAGCTTCTCACCTGCCACAAACAGCTGTTTTGCAACATACAGAAGGCCCTGGGATAGAGGGGGAGGAACAGGGACAGGAAAAACATGGAGCAGTGGTGGGAAGAAGCGAGGCAGGGTGCTGAGTGAAGGAGTGAAATGGGGCAGGAGGTGGGGTCGAACATCAGCTTGGGAGAAGGGGTGGAGTGGGAGCAGACCCTGGATCAGAGTGGGGGGTCAAGCACTCCCTGAGCTGGAGGAAAATTGGCACATATGGTTTGGTGTATGACTCTATGGCATCCCATCCTATTTTTAAAACAGGTCCGTGACTGCCGCCTGGTCAGTCTTCTTGATCTTGCCCTGGAGAAGGACTATGTGCGCACAAAAGTTGCTGACTACATGAACCACCTCATTGATATTGGCGTGGCAGGCTTCAGAATTGATGCTTCCAAGCACATGTGGCCTGGAGATATGAAGGCATTTTTAGACAAACTGCACAACCTAAATACTCGATGGTTTTCCTCTGGCACCAGGCCTTTCATTTACCAGGAGGTAATCTCATTTTCTGACTTTTGCTTTGCATAGAAATGGGTCCTTTTGCATAAAAATACAAATACAATATTGTCCGGATCCCGCAAAGCACAAAGTTCTGAATGTTGTGGGCTTAATATATCAGAGCAGGCCTGCTGATGTGAGGGGGAGAGCAAAGAGGGCTACTGCCCAGGGGCTCAGTGGTTCAAAGGAGCCTGGGGCTCCCAGCTGCTGCCACTACTACTGCAGCAGCAGCTTGGTCAGAGTCCGGGCCCTTTATATTGCCGCTTGAGCACCATGCTGGCTGTCCCAGCCCTGTCCCTTCTGGGAGAGTAGAGCTGCCTCCCCCACCACCTTGCCCAGGGGCCCAGGAAGTCTGTTGCTCGCTTGTAGAAGGGTACTTAAGAACTTACTTAATAAAAAGTACTTAGTACTTTGAAAAATCACACCTTATATGAGATAATAAGGGTTTTAAAGGCTAAATGGTAAATTCTATAATTTTACATGATCTCCAGTTTGAATATACAAATAGATCCTTTTGTTTTGAAATCAAGCAGGGGCATAAACGTATGTTTTTCATGCAAATACTTATGCATTTGCTCTTCCCAGGTGAAAATGACATCATGAAGTTTAAGGAAATAATGAACCATGAAAAAATACTCCTTATGGTCACTTACCTTTGCCATCTAGGAATCCCTTTTAGTCTTCTGTTCTGACATTCGGGTTTTCCAAGGAAATCTTCAGAGAACAGTTCACCATGGCTTTTTAATTTGTGCAGGTCCAGGAAATTTTATTTTGCTAGCTAACCTACTCAGAGGCAACAGAAAGATCACAATATTGATTTTGTGTAGGCCCTAAACAAATGATAAAGTTTTGATTTTTAAATATAGTACTTCTCTCTATTTAAATGGCTATTTAAAAAACTGATGCTAATAACTACCCGTAGAAACAGTTTAGTAGGTTTTCCCCCCCTAAATCTTTTAAAGTCAGAATTTTCAACTCTCTTTTGAATTCTCAAACTCATCATTCTGACACAAGGGTAATTCTTTTAACACTCATAACAGCTAAGCATGCTTCTTGTATAGAAAATAAGATGGTTTTAATGTTCTTCATGGTTTTTCTTGTACAGATTTTTCTTATACAGTGTTAACTGTGTATATCGTATGGCTTTTTAAACAGCTAGGAATGTTTTAACAGCTTTTTCTTACTTTGGCCAGGTAATTGACTTGGGTGGAGAGGCAATTAAAGCCAGTGACTACTTCGGAAATGGCCGAGTGACTGAATTCAAATATGGTGCAAAACTGGGGACCGTGATCCGCAAATGGAATGGAGAAAAGATGTCCTATTTAAAGTACATACATTTGGATTAATTGTGAGATTCATGCAATAGCTGAAGAACAAGACTCAATGTGTTTGATGCTCTTTTTTTATTTTATTTTAAAGGAACTGGGGAGAAGGCTGGGGTTTCATGCCCTGTGACAGAGCCCTTATCTTTGTGGATAATCATGACAACCAAAGGGGACACAGTTCTGCAGCATTCAGGGCAAAGGGAGCAATAAAATCAGCATAGTCTTTGAAGCCTCGACACAGGCCGGAGACGCTGGCTTATTTGACCCTGGGTAGCCATAAATATAGATATGCGAGGGTGATCAAGCTAATAAACTGACCTAGAGGCTGTGAGAACTGCCCTTGGTTGGCACCTATATTGATACGATCACACACAGTCGTCCCTGGGAGAGGAATCTCCCACTGAGAAAAGAATGCCCAGTACTTTCAATATTTAGTTATCTCTCTTACAAGCGTAAATTAAGTTCACAACTCCCTTGTAAGAACTGGCATCACAGAGCCGACCCAGCACCATTTGGCATCACAGATAAGAAAGAAAAATACGTGACCCCACGGGTATAAAGATGGGTCCAGCAGCCCACTCACTCTGAGTGCCAATCCACCCTTTTCCTGCTGGTCGGGTAAGGTGAATTGCCTCCCGAGGTCCACGGGGTGCCCACCCGGAAGTCTGTTGCTCGCTTGTAGAAGGGTACTTAAGAACTTACTTAATAAAAAGTACTTAGTACTTTGAAAAATCACACCTTATATGAGATAATAAGGGTTTTAAAGGCTAAATGGTAAATTCTATAATTTTACATGATCTCCAGTTTGAATATACAAATAGATCCTTTTGTTTTGAAATCAAGCAGGGGCATAAACGTATGTTTTTCATGCAAATACTTATGCATTTGCTCTTCCCAGGTGAAAATGACATCATGAAGTTTAAGGAAATAATGAACCATGAAAAAATACTCCTTATGGTCACTTACCTTTGCCATCTAGGAATCCCTTTTAGTCTTCTGTTCTGACATTCGGGTTTTCCAAGGAAATCTTCAGAGAACAGTTCACCATGGCTTTTTAATTTGTGCAGGTCCAGGAAATTTTATTTTGCTAGCTAACCTACTCAGAGGCAACAGAAAGATCACAATATTGATTTTGTGTAGGCCCTAAACAAATGATAAAGTTTTGATTTTTAAATATAGTACTTCTCTCTATTTAAATGGCTATTTAAAAAACTGATGCTAATAACTACCCGTAGAAACAGTTTAGTAGGTTTTCCCCCCCTAAATCTTTTAAAGTCAGAATTTTCAACTCTCTTTTGAATTCTCAAACTCATCATTCTGACACAAGGGTAATTCTTTTAACACTCATAACAGCTAAGCATGCTTCTTGTATAGAAAATAAGATGGTTTTAATGTTCTTCATGGTTTTTCTTGTACAGATTTTTCTTATACAGTGTTAACTGTGTATATCGTATGGCTTTTTAAACAGCTAGGAATGTTTTAACAGCTTTTTCTTACTTTGGCCAGGTAATTGACTTGGGTGGAGAGGCAATTAAAGCCAGTGACTACTTCGGAAATGGCCGAGTGACTGAATTCAAATATGGTGCAAAACTGGGGACCGTGATCCGCAAATGGAATGGAGAAAAGATGTCCTATTTAAAGTACATACCATTTGGATTAATTGTGAGATTCATGCAACAGCTGAAATATTAGTGTCAATGTGTTTGACACACTGTTGTTTTTTTAGGAACTGGGGAGAAGGCTGGGGTTTAATGCCCTCTAACAGAGCCCTTGTCTTTGTGGATAATCATGACAACCAAAGGGGCCATGGTGCTGGAGGAGCTTCTATTCTAACCTTCTGGGATGCTAGGTAGGGAAAGCTATTGGCTGTGTAAGGGTCTTATTATTTTTTCCTAACTATTACAATATATCTTCATGTGTCTCATTACTCTTTGGCTTGCAGACTATATAAAATGGCCGTTGGTTTCATGCTTGCCCATCCTTATGGATTCACACGGGTAATGTCAAGCTACCGGTGGACAAGAAATTTCCAGAATGGAAAGGTAGGTTTCTAGCAGTTGAAAATAAATTCACAAGGCTCTTACTTTTCCTCTCTGTGGAGTGACAGTGCTGGGATTAAGCACTATTGAGTTCCCCTTAAAATCTTTGGGACAGGAGCATTTCTTGAGTGATGAATAAACCTTGTTTTGCCTCTCTGCACATGAATGGGAATTATCCTGCTTCCTGTGGCCTTTTTCATAGGAAGAATGTTTCATTTTTACTATTTTCTGTTTAACAACAAGGATGTTAATGACTGGATAGGACCACCAAGCAATGGTGATGGCTCCATCAAAGCTGTTAAAATCAATGCGGATTCCACTTGTGGCAACGGTTGGGTCTGTGAACATAGGTGGCGTCAAATAAGGTAGGGATCTGTAGAGAGAAATTAAATACAGATAATGCATTTTGCAATATATCTTTCATTGTCTGGGAAGATTTCAATTTGCCTATTTCTTGTATTTTCAGGAACATGGCTATTTTCCGTAATGTGGTTAATGGCCAGGCTTTCTCAAACTGGTGGGACAATGGTAGTAATCAAGTGGCTTTTGGGCGTGGTAATAAAGGCTTCATCGTCTTTAATAATGATGACTGGTAAGTAAGTAGGGTAAATTGGAACAGACTGGACAGGAGAAAAAATTTGTAATACAACAGATTGTGACTCTTAAGTATTGCAGTTCGAAACCTGCCACATGCCACCACCTTCTTCCAAAAACACTTTCCAAAACCCAGCATTAGCTTCCAAAACAATATATCAGTTTGCTGCTGATGCCGGAGTGTATTCAGATCCATCAGTGAGGAGGTTGGGCCCTTAGAAATGTATGTCCATAAAGGTCTGAGTGGTAACTAGGCATTAGCTAGAAGGTGGATGGCTCTAGAGAAATGAGCAGAGACTAAAACTTGAATCAGGTTGGGATGCCCTAGAAAAGGCCAGGGATGTGGGATTGGATCAGGTCTGCTGAAGGGAGGAGGAGAAGAGTTGATGACTGGATTAGATGATTTATAGGGACAGGATTCTCACGTTTTGAATGCTCTTCACTGAATTATTCTTGGCTCTGTCCGTGTCAAGGTGTGAATTGCTGCTATTGAATGCCTCCCTCTTCAGTACAAAAGGCATTTTGTACCTAACCAGTGCCTTCAATCTCTCTAGATATTCCCAAATACTCTAGTGGAGTCTCATGAGGGATGGCAGTTTGATAAGATTGGTGTTGTGCTCTTCTAGGCTCCTCTTGTGTCAGAGGTGCAAAAAGAGATTTGGGGAATTTGTGACATAGTGGAAGCCATAAAGAACATGACATTGCCAGAAAAAGGTCCTTCTGAAACCAGTTGTCTGCCAAGGTGCCTTTGGGGACAATCAGAAAAGGTCATTTGGGTGTGAAAAGAAGGTGAGATTCAGGAAGAGGAAAAAGGACAATATATGCACAGAAGTGACAATGAAGGGTGTAAATATTTAGTCTGAACCAGAAGCTGATCGTTCTGTCAAAGCTGGTAAATATTGTAAGAATCTGAGTTTGTGTTCTGTCTCTTAGGGTGCATGTACACACCACCCTAAACTTGGAATAAGATATGCAATTTGTGTTATGCAAATTGTGTATCTTATTTTGAATCTATTTTGAAATAGCCTATTTTGAAATTTAGCACAACTACAGTGCCAAATTGTGAAATAACACACTGTTTTGAGCCATCCCTTATCTCTTGTGCAACAAGATTTACTGGGATGGTGAAATAGTGCGTCCATTATTTCGAAAAATATTTCAAAATAACGGGTGGCTTGTGTAGACGTGGAGTAGCTATTTTGGGATAAAATATCTGTGCAGTGTAGACATACCCTTACTGCTTGCAGCTTAAATCTTCCCAAATTGATTCATGCCCTGTCTACACTGTGGGCCTCACAGCTATTGTGCTGCAGCTGTGCTAACAGTGTAGACATTTCCTACAGTGACAGAAAGGGTTTTTCCACCAGGGTAGTTAATCCACCTTTCCCAACAATGGCAGTTATGTCAGTGGAAGAATTCTTCCATGGTCCTGGCAGTATCTATGACAAGGTTATGTGAACTTAACTATGGCGCTCAAGGATATGAATTTTTCTCACCCTCAAGAAATATAGGCAGGTCAATCTAAATTTTACATTTAGAACAGGCCTTAGATGAAATTTCTGTGCCTTTAGTGGAGGGTTATATCTGTGAGGAGAGAACTATCTCAGGAAATAAATATATGAAGCTTTTGTCTTAATAAATGACATGGAACACCCTGTCTTGTTCATGTTGACCAGTGGTGCGGCATCCTTGTGAGGTGCCTATGAAGATTACACAGAGCACTTTCAATTCATTGCAGTTGCTCTTATTTCAGCTAAAGAACTCATTGTAGATTTCCCATTCCAGCACTTCCAAACCCACTGGCCCAATTAGCAAAAAAATCAGACTAAAGATTAAAACTCATCTGACCTTGTAGGGTCATCCCATGGGCTGCAGGCTAGCATGACTTTTTATTATTATTTTTTATTACAGAGAAAGATCTATGTTAGAGAGACTGAACTATCACTTACTCCTTTTCTATCTGTTTTTATACCCAGGGCCTTGAATGCAAATTTGCAAACTGGCCTTCCTGCTGGCACTTATTGTGATGTTATTTCTGGGCAAAAGGAGGGCAACTCCTGTACTGGAGCCAGAGTCAACGTTGGTTCTAATGGCATTGCCAATTTCCAGATTCATAACCAGGCTGAAGATCCTTTCATTGCAATTCATGTGAACGCTAAATTGTAATGTAAACTGGACGCATCTCTTCCCTTGGTTTTTCACACTGCGCTTTTTTTTTTTTTGGTTTTGTTTTGTGTAGCATGCAGCAATGAATGATCTTTTAATTAAGAAATAAATAGTAGTGGAGCAAAACTGTTGTGAGTTTCATTAATGAAATTAAGTGTAACTATTTGTAGTCTCAGCACGTAACTGATAGAAATGCTAACGCATGCTTGTAAAAGCATGTATTTGGCCAATGGTGTAGCTTAATACTAGCTGTACTACAGTAGTTTGTTTCAGGTGGAGCAAAAGAAAAGGACAGCAATTAGAAGCAGAAATTAAATGATCCATTATTTTACTGTCTTAAGGCCAAATTTTGGTACATGTACACACACATCACTAATGTGTATATATATGAATAATGAATTTAAAGTGATGAAAACAAGTGAAATAAATACATATTATTTTCCATAGGCACAATACATTATATTAAATGATAGGATGTTGCTCACACGGCATGGAGTGGCTCATGACTGTGAAAGCCTATCTCTGGGCAGACTGTCAAAAAGAGAATTTTTAAAAAAAACAACAGTCTGGCAGCACCTTAAAGACTAACAAAACATATGGTATCATGAGCTTTCGTGGGCACAGCCCATTTCTTCAGATGAATGGAGCACTAAAAATCCAGATCCAAGAATAAATAAGGGAAGGGGTGGGGAGGGGGGAAGGAAAGGAGGGGGAAAATGTTAGAATGTTCAAGTTGCAAGAAGCTGATGAGAATAATTTGCACTTTCTCTAAGTGCCCATTGTGTAGTTGATTAAGTCATTAGGATATGGAAGATAGTGTGCGAGCCAATCAATGTCTTCATTCATACCTCTATGATAGGAATCAAGCTTGTAAATTAAGTTACGTTCCAACCGTTCCCTGTGTATTTGGCTTGTGGAATTGGCCTGAAACAACACGGTGATGTTGAGATCCATTAATGAATGCCCGGGCAGGTTAAAGTGTTCTCCAACAGGTTTTTGTGTGTTAAAAACGGGACAGACACCACGAACTGGTAGTACATTCTATAATTACTCCATGTCTACACTTAGAGAGTTTGTGCATTGTCAGTTTCACTAGTGATAGAGAACTGGTAAAAGAAAATAGCTTTTGTGTTCTCATTTACTCCTGCAAGCATCAGATCGTGTTCACTTTTGCAGCACCTTCACTGCCAACAAGAGCAGTTCATTGAGGGCAGCTATCCCACAGTGTAGCTCTCTCTATTTTGAGGATAGGTCTTGTGGAAAAGGGGAAGGTGATCACAGGGGATCCTGGGTCTCTGTACAATCTTCTCTCCCCAAACACTTATCCGGCTCCAGTAGTTCAGTGTTGTTCCAACCAGTGGTTCCTTTGGTATGTGGAGCAGCCCTTGTCACTTGGCCAGATGATTAGTGAGCACTTGCAAAGAAAACAACAAAGGACGTTTCAAAATTCCCAGGGCTTTACAGGGGGAGGAGAAGACCTCCGTTAACCTGAATCGGAGCAGAAGATCTGATGGCTGGAGTTGTCATGTAGGTACTGTTGGATATCCTCCTGAGGTTAAAAGCTGTGTAAACAGGATGACCGTCCCTTCACTTGCACATCACCACAAAAGCATCACCGCTGTATGCCTCTCATGAAGGTGGTTTTCTGTTTGTGGTGTAGCCATGTCCTTAGAATTCATCAGCACGGTAATAAATGAGAATTACTGGATCGTGGTCACAATTTTAGCATGGAGTCTCAGACAGTCCCCTTTGGTCTCCCATCTTATTTGTCACCCGGGCAATCTGGATTTAGCAATAAACAGTCACACACACACAAAAATCACAAATATTTAAGTTGCTACCCATCCAAAGAAAGCTGGCTTTAACCCCAAGATCAATAGGTACCCTGCATCTTACGCCAAACACAATGTCCTGTAGCTACTTCTCTTACCATTTTAAGGTTTATCTAGGAAAGAGGAATAAGGTTATTTACTGGTGAAAGCAAGCAAGCATATACAAACAAAGGAGTTACCATTTATCATTCCTGAGGATGACATCATAATCTGTCAGTTCAAAATGCTCTTCAGGCTAGATCCAGATTAACCCTGCGTATCTCTGCGTTAATGTAGATTATGTCTGTACTACTAGTCATATCAGTAACATTCATGTTGCTTAGAATATAAATATCCCCCTCTTGATGTAAATTATGTTGGGATAGGGGCTAACAAAGGTACAACTACTAGTTGAGGGTGGATTAATTATGCTGATGGGAGATCTCTCCCCTCTGGGCACAGAGCAGCTACATGAGAGATCTTACAGTGGCACAGCTGCATTGGTGCAGTTGCAGTGCTGTTAGCTGTCCAGTGTAGACAGAGCTTTAGCGTCTCTGGCCCTGGGAGACTTCAGACAGCAAAGAGAACATCCTGTGAGAATCTTTATATGACCTTCCCTCAGCATTCAAACTGGGCATGTAATTTCTTCATGGGTGGAAGAGGCAGCCAGCAAAACCATTTTTGTCCTAGCTGGCCCATCAAGTCTTGATAGTTGTTCATGAATGGGGGAAGAATCTTTCCCTTCTGAGTTCACAAGTTGTGGGCATTTTTACAATTGTAGAACATAAGTTGTTTTACCTTGCTGCATGAAATACAGATATTACAAGTGAGATTAATGCATGCAGAACTGCAAAATCATTTCAGAGTCTAAACACTAAGTACATTCTTATATGATTAATACCCGTTTTGAACAAAATGAACATGCAGGTGAAATGGTTTAGTTCTAACCAAGAGTTTGTCAGTTCTTAGTCAACACTATGGCCATGCCAAGAAATGGTACTAGTTTAACTATTGGGGACATTGTGATGCTGGTAAAATAGGACAAGTTCAGTGCTAGCAACTCTCTCATCAGCAGACAGTAAAAGATATCACCCCCGCTGGAACAAAGCCTCTCTGATACAGACTGCTTCCACATGCTCCCCTTGGGCCAGTACAGCTCTATATCACTCCTATGTGCAAGAACCATGGTAGCAACAGAATCTAGTCCTTAGAGGTTTCATGTTTATCAGCCACTATCTTCAGTTTGCATAACCACACAGATAGAATATTATCTGTAAAGGGTGTGGGATAAACATCTTCTCCAGCTATTGTAACAAGAGATTAGGATGTCACACACGCAGGACTGGGTTATCACTGAATGAATCAATTGGGAGGAAAAGGCTGAATACAGAAAAGGAAACTTCTGACTAACCTGGAGCTGGGAACATAGTTTTATATTAATCTATATTAAGGGAAAAATGCTGAATGGTCTGAACCAAAACAGTTTATGAAATAGGGCGTTATTCAACAAATTTTCCAACTTGAAGTAATGTTGAGAAAAAAAAGTACAAACAACCAACCCTACAACATTTTGCTCATGTGAATGAAAAATCCCAGGCTTCTGGTTTACAATGACTATTTCATTTGGAAATTTAAGCTAGTTAGATTAAAAAAAAAGTAATGAAAAAAATTAAGTCTAGCCAAGATTCTTAATTTGATTTTTTTTTCAGTTCATGATTATTTTTTAGATTGTCTTTTAATATAAGACAATGAAGGGGATGTGAAACAATGACCTCTCAAAATACTCAAAGGAAAGGAAAACTGTTTCCTGCCTATATTTTCACAACAAATACATGTCTTAAAATCATAGAACTGGAAAGGCTCTAAACAGTGCCTGTAGTCCAGTCCCGTGCACTCAGGATAGGAATAAGTATTATCTAGGCCAGTGTTTCTCAACCTTTTTTTAATAAAGTATCCCCTTTAAAAAATATATATGTATATATGTAAGTACCCCCCAGTACCTACAGTTTTCAGACACACACAATTTTTTTCTACCATTGCAACACATTTGTTTCAACAACTTAATTGTAGTTGGGTGGGCAATGACGTTTTTAGGTATAAAAAGTACAAAAATAATAAATCGCTGTAAAACTTTAAAAAAAAAATCAGTTTTCTCCAAATTTCAGTTGTGATGATGTACCCCCCCCCCCGACTTCTCTCGAGTACCCCTAAGGGTACTCGTACCCCTGGTTGCGAAACACTAATCTAGACCAGGGCTACTCAACAAACAACCCATGGGCCGCATGCAGCCCCTGACCCCTTTGTTTGCGGCTCACGGTGTGATTTGGGTTTACGTGGGGCTCAACACATGACCAACGGGTGGATCCTTTGAACATGGCCTCCACTGGGAACACACTGCACAACGGTGAGTCAATATAATGGTCTTCTGCTGAGCTGCATTTCAATAATTAAATTCCTGGACTGTCATTGCTCAGTAAAAGTGCTGTCACGTGGATGGAAATCGGATAAATATTGCCTTTTATTAATATCTGCAGAACTGACTTAAATGGGGCCTGTGTGTTGTGTAGTCTTGCCTTAATCTTTGTATTCATGCCCATCAGTATGAAAAGTTATTTGCATATATATGCATACACATTTGCAACCACACTTAAGTTGCGGCCCTCAGCATGTGCTGAGAGTATCATTGTGGCCCCCGGGGCTTCCACAGTTGAGTAGCCCTGATCTAGGCCATCCCTGACAGTATTTCTACACCTTTAATCATGTTTATTTGTATTCTCTGGACTTTCTCCAATTTGTCAACATCTTCTATGAAATGAGGTGCCCAGGACTGGACCACAAAACCAGAAAACTCAGTAATAATGGGAGACTTCAACCCATTATTGGGAGGAGAGGAGGCAGTGATACAACTCTACACACCTTTAATGACTGTTTCATAGAGCAGCCAGTCCTGGAATCCACAAAGTGATAGGCAAGTCTTGATTCAGTCCTAAGCAGTTCACAGAATCTGGTCCAAGAGAAATATAGTTCAATCAGTCACTAATAGTTACGATAATGTAACAAAATTTAGCATCCAAAGGGTGGGGGCAATACCAAAGAAACCCAGCATGGTAGAACGGAACTTCAAAAAAGGAGAACTATAGAAGAATGAGGCGGCAAGTTAAATGGAAATTTCAAAAGTGTAATGCCTGCAATTTGTGTGCTAACTAATACCATAAAAGTGGATCAAACAGTAAGAGGAACCCCCAGGCACCCCCCTGAAAGATTACCAATAAGGCTAAAATGGGGAAAAAACATAGTTTAAAAATTGGAAGTTAAATCCTGCCATGGTAAACCTCAAGTGACTACCTATAGCAAGTTCATGCTGCTCCATTGTGCCGGCAGATCAGGCAGATATCTGGCTAAGAGTGCAGCAAGAGCTATGTTGGTGATTTACTTACATAACATCCCTTTGTAGTTTGTCAGCACAGTCTGGCTCTACATGCTGCCTCTGCCTACAGGCACCCCAAGCTCCAGCTCCATGCAGCCCACTGGCTGGGAATCTGCAGCAGGTGTGACTCTGGGATGCCATGGACACATGCAGCTTCCACCATTCCCACAAAATGCTGGAGCAACGTTGGTGGGGCTGCTATTTAAGGGGCCACCTTGAGGTGAGTGCTGCTGAGTCCCCATGACCCACAACAGCCAGAGCCACCTAGAGCTCAAACCCTGAACCACCGCCCATGTCCCCCTTCTGCCCCAGCTTAGGACCCCCCTCACCCAAATGCCCTCCCAGAGCCTGCACCCCAACTTCTTGCCCCTGACTGAAGCCCCCTCTCACACCCCAAACTCCCTGGCTTCACCACCCCAAAGCTCCCACCCAAACACTAAACCCCTCATTTTCCAGTCCCACCCAAGAGCCCACACCCACTCCCTCTTTCAATTCCTCTGTCTGAGCCTGCTCCTCTCCCCCCTGAAACCCTCATTCTGGCCCCATCCCAGATCCTGTATCCTCAGCTTAGAGCCCGGACTCCCTCTCACCCTCCTGCTATTCCTAGCATCCATCCCTGCTCGGGGATCCTGCTCCCCACAAGAGGTTGGTGGTGGAGTCTTGGAGAGTAGGGGTCTGGTGAGGATGCTCTGACTTTGCGGTTCTGTTCCCCGGTCGTCCCTACACAGAAGCCTTCACTTCAGCTCCTCTGAGCTCTCTGGGACATGTCTACACTGCAATTAAATGCCCTGCTGGCCTGGCTCGGTGGACTGGGGCTGTCACATCTCTGAGTCACTCTCCTATTGGGAGAGAGGTGTCCTTGTGCTTGTGGTTCAGCCAGCCCAAACACAGCTGCACAGTGAGCCAAAGTCAGTGGCTGGGGCACCTAGCTTTAATTGCTGTGTAGATACATTGACCCACCCCCTCTCCCAAGTGGCTACTTGCCTAGGTGGCTGTGCAGGCCAATCCCTTCCTGCAGGAGGTTCATGTAGGTGAGGCTACATCTATACTGTAGGTATTTGTCAGCAGTGAGTACGCTGTATACTTCCTTTTTTGAGGCATAAGGAATCTTGCACAGAAGGGGTTTTTTGGACAAAATGGACCCATCTACACTGCTTGTTTTTGCACAAAAAGCATCGGTAGAGATATGCAAATGACAGTGCGACAAATGCTAATGAGCGCTTCATTAGCATACTTGCTGCCGACAAATACCTGCAGTGTAGACGTAGCCTGAGTGTAGTGTTGGGTATGTCTCTGTCAAGAGGCAGTGCACTGGATCTGGGCTGGCCTCCACCACACAGCAACCCATCCAGGGCAGGGCACAGCAAGAGCGAGGCCAGCAACCAGACACTTTGTAATGGTGGATGGCTACCCAAGTCTGGAAAAAGTAAGTGGGTCGTATGGTCTGATGGTACCAACACCTCAGGTAGCACAACAGGAGCCTGCCAATAGCTTCACTTCCTGATGTAGAAGTGTAATTCCTGACTATGAAAAATCTCTTACAACTACACACTGATCCTTTATATTTCAAATAAAGGATAATTTGGAAATTATAGAAGAAAATTATCTTTCAGGGCAACACCCCAGTGTTTTAATTGTAACACACAACACTCATATGCAAATAATGCTTCACATTGCTGTGTGCAGTCATTTGCATGATTATTGACTTAAGACACTGTTTATTTATTTGGTTTGTAATTTGGGCACAGAACATAGCGGTTACACTGTGTGTGACCCTGTAAAATATTTCCTCTCAACTGGCTTTGGGACACATTGGGGACAGTAGAGGTGAGAAAACTTGAAGAACCTAGAAAATCTGGGTAAGTGGTATGGCAAAATAGAGAGGCAGTCAGTTTCTATGACATGAATTAAATTTTATGCACCCTTACCTTCTGAACATTAAAGAGCTATCTGAATTAATAAACTAACATCAGCACAATATAGAGGTTATATATTTAAATATAGATATCAGGAAATGTCAACATTAAGATGCCCATAACATTAATTTGTCCATCCTATTGGCCATTAAAGGACACAGACAACAAGATATTAAGCATGGAATAGTGTAACTATTCCCCCTGCATATTATGACGTAGGGAAGGAGTCAGTCAGTGGCTGCAGCACTAATGGATCCACTGCTAGGAGAGTTGGGTGAAGGCAAAAAAACCCAAAGCTCCTGGAACAGACTGTGAATTGTGAGTGAGTGGGACTCTTTTGGGAGGAAATTATTTTACTATAGTGTTTCAAATCTCTCTCTGGGGAGGTGAAGTGCTCTTGAACCACACATTCAATCTCCTACAGTCAAGCAGTTGCAGCCCCTGGTGTTCTGATACCTGCTTGGGCCTTTCAGTGAGAATGAGTGAGTGATCGGGAGTGTGAGTGGGGGAGGGAAGAGCAAGAGACTACTGGAGGGAATGGAGTGAGGGGGGGGCGGAGTCTCAGAGAAGGGGTGGGGCCTCTGGGAAGGGATGAAAAAGGGGCAGAGTAAAGATGATCAGTTTTTCTGCCATCTCAGAGGGGTTGCTGTGTCAATCTGTAACTTTAACAACAACAAATAGTCCTGTGGTACCTTAGAGATTAACAAAAATATATATAGTATCATGAGCTTTTGTGGGCTAGACCCACTTCAGCCACGCTAGGTGGAGCGGAATTCGCTGGGCTCTGTGTTCCTTATAAGCTGTGTGGCTGGGTGGTCATGCAGCTAACAATTTAGCCTGACGCAGCTGCAGGCACTCCAGGAGGCCATGCAGGGCAGGAACCTCTTGTGACCCTTTTCCTGCCACCTAACCTATCCTCCAACCTGGAGCAGCTGGAGCCACCTGGCCGTGGCCTGGACACTGTAATGGGTAGGAGTATTAGTCATTTTTTCTAAGGGATAACACCTGCTCATGTCCTAGGCAATGAAAAGGCTTCACTTTGATTGGTGGTCTCAGGCATCACTCCAAAGAACCTAGGACCCAGCACTGGGGTGGACATGGCAGAGGAAACCCTCTAACTAGCAAGTTTCCAGAAGGAGGCGTGACCCCCCCACACCTAATTATTTATTTTTAAATGCTAAAATCAGTTTGCGCTGCCTCTCTGCTTTGACAGTTTCAAATAATATTACAAATAGAGCCTCATCATGCACAGTCTATGATGGCAAAATTCACTAAAATCTGTACCATGGCCTATCTATAAAGAAGTTGTTTTTTCATAGCTACAGTTTAGTATTTCAGCTGTCTCCAGGGTAGCTGCAGACCCTACGGGATTCCCGGTGCCTGTCATTTAAAGTGTTGAAGAAAATAAAATTCATTTGTGTGTGCATATTTGTGTGCATGCTTCTACATGAGGTGCTAACTGGGCTAAACAGTAAGGGAAGCTTCAATTTTGTTCCCAAGGAACTTGGCTTGCTAGTTGAATGCCCAAATGCTTTTGTCTGCTGAAAGGCTGATGGGAGATAGCCACAAGCAGCACAAAAAAACCCCAAAGTCCCTTATAACTCTTTGTATGTAGGAATCAAAGGCTTTTTTATTACATCAATGTCAGAATGTTCCTTCTTGAATACATGTTAGGCACTAAATGCCTATTGCATCAGTTAGTTGAGTTCCTTCATGTGCGTTTAGTTGCCTCGTTTAGTTTAATTTGGTGGCATCTGTATTAGAAATTGCAGGTCAAAATTTTCATAGATTTTTAGGGGTAGTGGGGACTTCTGTGATCATTGAGTTTGAACTCCTGCATACACAAGCCATCAGCCTCCCATGAATCAATTCCAGTTTTCAGGCCAGTAGGAGTGGTTGAACCAGAGCATGTCTTTTATAAAAAAAATCCAATCTTGATATTTAAATTTCCAGTGACAGCAACTCCACCACAACATCCATACATTGATCCAATAGTTAATAATTGCCCTCACTGTTTTCTAGGGTTGCCAGATGGTTTCAACAGAAATACCAGACACACTTGACATTACATCATAATCTACTTTACATCTTATTTAGAAAATACCGGACATTTATATTTTCTCATTTATATTTTCTCAATTTGTTTCCCAAACAGAAAGCTCAAATACTGGACTGTCTGGTTCAAAACTGGACATCTGGCAACCCTACTGTTTTCAACTTGCAACTTTTCTAGGCTGCCATTGGTAACTTTTAGCCAATTTGGATCTTGTTATATCTTTTGTTTGCAAGATTGAACAGCCCTATTAACACATTTCTGGTACCTGTGTAGGTACTTTGGCCCTGATTTACACTAGGAAGTTATTTCAAAATAACTCCCCTTATTTCAAAATAACAAGTAAAACATCCACACTACCAACCCCATTATTTTGAAATAAGGGGCTGGTTATTTTGAAACAATAACGCCTGTTTTCTACAAATAACAACACTTATTTTAAAATAGCTATGTCGAAATAGCGGTAGTGTGGGTGCTCCAGTGCTGCTATTTCGAAATAACTGCTCCCCAGAGTCATTAAAACTAATTACTCCCCAGTACTTCCTAGGTCTCTAGGTTAAGATAGTGCATCCACATAGAGGGAGGCTGCCTTGGGCTAATTTGGAGGCTTCCCTATAATGTGGACATGCTTATTTTGAAATAGTTTGGGAGTTATTATTTCAAAGTAAGTTATTTCGAAATGACTTCCTAGTGTAGATATTCCAAGCGGAGTGTGGTGTAGACAGATGCCAGTCATGTACGTGTTTTAGAAGTTTGTGTTTGCATTTACAAGTTAGGTGAGTTTGACCAGCTAGGGATGTTTTTTAAATCTATAGAGATCATAGTGATTTGTACCAGATATAGGCAGTTGGAAGCCTCCTGCGGGGACGTGACGCTTGCTCTACCAACTTGCTTTTCTTGTGATGTTGCAGGACTTGTGTGTTAGTTGCCTGTGAACAGTCAGTTCCTGGTGAGCAAATGAGTCTTTTCTCATAGCTTCTCAACTTCTGGCTGTCATTCATTCTCACCATTAAGCTTTTCCTCTTCTAGAGGCTCTTTTGAAGTTTAGAACATGTTCTTAATATTTACTTTTCTCTCTGTTTACTAAGACTGGGATTTTATTACTCTTTGTTTTAGTAGGAGACTATGATTTGATGCCTCTCCTTGAAATTCATATTGTCTTTGTCTTCACTGCAAGAACAAATGTTTTCCCATCAAGATAGCTACCTTGTAGAAGATATCTATTGATAAACTGCTTAATCACATCCTTCTTATATCTTCACTATCACTTCAGCTGGTCTGTCCCCAGATAGCCCTATTGTCCTAAGTACCTTCCACATTGTGGCTAAGATTTGCTGTATTTATAAAAGATCAGCTTTAGTTCAACCACAGATTTTTGGGCTTGTTGTATACATTATTTTTGACATTTGTGGTCTGCATTATGCAGAAGGTCAGACTAGTTGATCCCAATGAGCCCTTTTAGCCTTAAAAATCTATGCATATCATACTGCCTCTCAAGCATGTTTGAGCATTGTATCGATTCCACCAAATAAACAAGGAAGAAACAATAATGGATAATTTAACTTCTATGGCTATAATCTTGTTGACCACCAAACTGCCAGATATGTTGGGATTCTCTCTGAAACACTTGGTTTAACCAGAATACCTTGTAAGGTTCTGGGAGAACATTTCATCCAGTTCTCTAGGGTCCAGAAGCCATTTGTCTCCTGCTTGACACAGGTTACTTTAATAGGCATGCAACTGCTCTTCATGTACACTAGCCAGGCCTAGATGCAAGGGATGTAGGTTCAGGGGGATCCCATAATTCCATGGCACACCACAGTTCATATACACCTATCCTAGCTACCAGCATCTATACCTGCATGTAAACATTACTGCTTTGAGATTGCTTATCAGTTCACCAATTCATCATCTCTGTCAACATTGTTTACAAGAAACATGAGCATACTCATTAGTTCTTATCTCCCTTCAGAGGTTCCAAAGAGGATGGAGAGAGGCTGTTCTCAGTAGTGATGGATGGCAGAACAAGGAACAATGGTCTCAAGTTACAGTGGGGGAGGTCTACGTTGGATATTAAGAAAATCTATTTCACTAGGAGGGTGGTGAAGTACTGGAATGGGTTACCTAGGGAGGTGGTGGAATCTTCATCCCTAGAGGTTTTTAAGTCTCAGCTTGGCAAAGCCCCGGCTGGGTTGATTTAGTTGGGATTGGTCCTGCTTTGGGCATGCGACTGGACTCGATGACCTCCTGAGGTCTTTTCCAGCCCTATGATTCTATGATCCTTATTAGCGTAGTCACAATAGTTAGTTGTAACTTGGGACTGGTCATGTCAGCTAAGCCAATGCTACAATACAGGTCTCAATATGCATTTTTTGTAACTCACAACATTACAGAAAAATACAATTCCTTCCAGTTACTCTTAGAGTATTTTAATGCTACATGAAAAAAACTAAAAAAATATATTTTAAAATAGCCAAAGCACAATGCCACCCATACATCCTCTGGGGCAGTGCAGTAGCATGCCTTCCCACCTAACGGCTATCCAGCTATCCTACAGAGCAACAACTGAGCCTTGAGCAAGAAATTCTGAAATTTTACGAAATCATGGAGCCCTCTAGAGGTGCAGTGCTGATAGACATTTAATATTAAGTCCCTCATTCTAAGCCATTGTGCCTTTCAGATCTGTGAGTGCAAACCTTCCGGCTTAGTCCTAATTATCAAAGCCAATGGCATGTTCATATCTGTTTTCTGTCAATGAGTTTGTGTTCCAGGGTGCACACACACATGCCAGATACCTATGGAAAATGGTGTTGTCACCCTCAAGAAAACACACACAAGCCTAATTTGTTTTATTTAGAGTTAAAGTTTGTTAGCATGAGAATTTGTTTTATCTTCACCTGTTGAGCACTTCAGACACAATCAGAGAAGATGACAAATGACTAGTTAACCAGATAGTAGGCAGTCATGTGAAATATGTCACATGTAAATGTAATGTGAACTGTACCTTCTTGCAGGACTATAAAAAGTCAATGAGTGTAGAAACCCTCACTTTCAGGCACCATGAAGGCCTTTCTTCTGCTAGCAGCTGTTGGACTTTGCTGGGCGCAATACAACCCAAATACAAATTCTAGGAGAACATCCATTGTCCACCTATTTGAATGGCGTTGGGCTGACATTGCTCTTGAACGTGAATGGTATTTAGCACCCTATGGATCTGGTGGAGTTCAGGTATGTAGCCTCTAATGTACAATACAATTTTTCTATGTTTTGACATTATTTACTTACCAGAGAAAAAGGTTTGGATCACAGAAGGAAGGCAACACATTTACCATCAGTAGAAATTGGTGATGGAAGTAGGAAATGCTGACAGGTATGTGCCTAGACCAGTCACTGTGAAAGGGTGATTTTACTTTGTCTCCAGGGGGTTAGCTCCAAAAAACTATGTTTTCCTTATGTGTCATGCATAGTCCGATTCTCCCAGTACAAAATAACAATTGATTGACTATTGATTATCATTTCAGACACATGTATTATTCAGTAATATGTACAAACACCCATTCTTGCAATCCCAATTAAAAAACAACAACAACAACTTCTAGATTACTTCAGGCTCCCAGGGTGTTTTTATCTTTCTTTAGGGAATCAGTCCCAGGTATCTTTTGTGAGATGCTGAGGTCCTTTAACTCTCACTGATTTCAATATGAGTCCTCCGAGATGGTGAGCTCCTTGTGGGGAAGAGTGATCTGAATTATGATGTTAATCAGGATTAATACTACCACCCGATATCAGTTTGTGCTCCTGGTCCCTAGCCTCTATTTGTCAGATGGTGGAGATGGATGGCAGGAGAGAGATCGCTTGATCATTACCTGTTCAATTCACTCCCTCTGGGACACCTGGCATTGGCCACTGTTGGCAGACAGGGTACTGGGCTGGATGGACCTTTGGTCTGACCCAGTATGGCTGTTCTTATGTTCTTATGTACGTGTTGGACAGCACTGAGCATCCTCTCTGTGCTTATACAAATGAATGTCATCATAATTACAAGTTTATCACATGACATAATTTCATTCACAGATATTGCCTCCAAATGAAAATATTATTGTCAATAACCCCTGGAGACCGTGGTGGGAAAGGTACCAGCCCATCAGGTACAAACTGTGCACCCGATCTGGAAATGAACATGAATTTAAAGACATGGTGACCCGATGCAACAATGTTGGAGTAAGTTTCTTGTGTTAAACTAATGTGGGGAGAATAAACTGATACCAAGTGAACTGCCTGCCTGTTCTATGCTAAATGAAAAGAGAAGACACTCTCAAAAAAATGAAGGAATGTAAATGGGGAATAAACAGTGACCTGGTCAGTGAGATTATAGTGTCACCTCATTCACTCTCCTTTATAAAAACAAACTGACATGCAATCATTGCTCCCTAGGTTCATATTTATGTGGATGCTGTAGTTAACCACATGTGTCGAGCTACTGGCGGGTCTGGAAGTGGAACTACTTGTAGAAGTTATTTCAATGCAGACCGCAGAGATTTTCCATCTGTCCCATACTCAGCCTGGGACTTTAACGATGACAAATGTAAAACTGAAAGTGGAGAGATTGAAAATTTCAATGATGTGTATCAGGTAATTTGTATTTAAGTATTTACTTTTGCTGTCCTTCCCGCCGGTCTTTGACCATCATAACAAGCCTAAAATAAAATAAAATAAAATAATTGGCAGAGCTAAGTAGTATGCACTCTATTTAAGATGTTACTTAAGGATGTAGCTACATTTCAGTGTGGGAGTATGAACACTGACTTCTCTTGATGTTTAAAATTATGCTGCTGCACCTATTTATGCACCTGTTAGTAGTTACGCAGTTCTGATCACTCCTAACTGATAAAGATACTATTGTGTTCAAGGTATTGCTCAAAGGCCTAAGGAGATGACTTTTGAAAACCCACAAGTCTTCCAGCCTGATCAGTAACTACTAATGAGAGATCACCTTAGAAAATCCACAGGTCTGCAGCAAAGGATGCTGGTGATTCAGTAGATGCTGAGCCATAAAACTGAAATCTGAGCTCTTGTAATCATTAAATGGCTAATGGCTTCTTTCCCAGATTTAGGGCTTTTAGCTTCTCTGTCTTGTTTGCCAAGTTCCTTCCTAAATTCCCATGGCAGCTACATTTGGAGACAATATTCTTCACTTCCTGGCCTGATGTGAGACTCACTTCAGCTCAGTATAGTAAGTTCCAGGATGCATTCTTCTGTAGTGACTTTGAAGGAATTCTCTTCAGAACAGGTTTAGCTTGTGGATTGAACAGATTTACAATGTGAAATTAAAAATATGTTAAAAATTAATATATTTTAATCAGAGATTTATAATGGGGTGCAGAGGCACCGACACTGTGGTTGCTCCGGGGCTGGAGCAATCACGGAGTAAAATTAGTGTGTACAAAGCATCCACCGGCAGCAAAGCCCTCCCCTCTTTTGTCCTTCCCTCCCTACCTCCCATCTCTTAGCACCCACCACCAGCAGCCGGCAGGCAGGAGGAGAAGCAGGGACAGGGGGTGCTTGAGGCAGAAAAAGGAGGGGAAGAGGCAGGGCAGGGAGTTCAGGGAAGGGGTGGAGTGGGGGCAGGATTGGCGGGGAGCACAGGCTTGAGGGAAGGGGAGCAGTGGGAGTAGGTTCAGAGTAGGGGTTAAGAAGGCTCCTCTCTATGGGGGAAGTTGGCACCAATGGTTTGGCGTATGACTCTGTGGCATCTCATCTCATTTCAAAAACAGGCCGCCTGCTGGATCTTCTTGATCTTGCCCTGGAGAAGGACGATGTGCGCTCAAAAGTTGCTGACTTCATGAATCACCTCATTGATATTGGCGTGGCAGGCTTCAGAATTGATGCTTCCAAGCACATGTGGCCTGAGGATATGAAGGCATTTTTAGGCAAACTGAAAAACCTAAATACTCGATGGTTTTCCTCAGGCACCAGGCCTTTCATTTACCAGGAGGTAATCTCATTTTCTGGATGTCGCTTTGCATAGAAATGGGTTCTTTTATATAAAAATACAGCGTATCGGCTGAACTCTGGAAAACATAAGATTCTGAACATTGTTGCCTTGATGTAGCAAAGTACTGCAGCACGGGCTTAATTTAATAAAGAGAAGTCAAAAGTTTGTTTTGAAATCAGGTAGGTGTATAAATATCTGGGAGGGGAGCATTGTTTGTTTTTGTTTTTTGTTTGTTTGTTTATATTTGCATGTAGAGATTTGTTTATTTGCTGTGCCCAGGTGCAAAATGTAAAGGATGACACAAAGAATAAGGAAGTAACAAATCAAGCAGGTAGTCAATCAAGCGCTCTTGTGGGGGAAGAGCTTATTGGCAGCAAAAGTGCCAACTAACAGCATTCACACAAGCTCAGTTTCAGTGACACTAAAAGCTATAAACATACCCTACGCTGAGGTGGGAAACCTTTTTTGGGTCGGGGGCCACTGACCCACAGAAAAATCAGTCAGGGGCTGCACACAAGCAAGAAGCAAGAAAACAATCCCCCCAAAAACAAACCCTTACTGATGTGTCCCCTGACTGAAAGGGAAAAGACACTCCCCACATTCCCCTCGCACACCAGGGCCTAGGGGGGCCTAGGCTAGTAGATTTTGTGTGAGCCAGCCCCACGGGAGGATGGTGTGGTAGATAGAGTGACAGGATGGGCTCCCCAATGCTGGGCGGGGGGAGCCCTGAGCCTTGAGTGCCAGACCCAGGCAAGCCGGGGGCCGCATCCAGCCCCCTGGGCCTTAGGTTCCCCACCCTTGCCCTAAGCATTCTGGCATTGGGGCAATTCTTTTAATACAACAGCTATGAATGCTTGTTGTATACGAAATAAGATCTGTTTTAATGTTCATTATTTCTCTTATAATTCAGAACCAGAACTAGCGTTAAGTGGTGATTACTGTATTGCTTGTTAAATAGCTAGAAATGTGTTAACAGATTTTTCTTCCTTTTGCTAGGTAATTGATTTTGGTGGAGAGGCAATTAAAGCCAATGACTACTTTGGAACTGGCCAAGTGACTGAGTTCAAATATGGTGCAAAACTGGGGTCCGTCATCCGCAAATGGGATGGAGAAAAGATGGCCTATTTAAAGTATATACATTTGGATTAATTGTGAGATTCATGCAATAGCTGAAGAACAAGACTCAATGTGTTTGATGCTCTTTTTTTATTTTATTTTAAAGGAACTGGGGAGAAGGCTGGGGTTTCATGCCCTGTGACAGAGCCCTTATCTTTGTGGATAATCATGACAACCAAAGGGGACACAGTTCTGCAGCATTCAGGGCAAAGGGAGCAATAAAATCAGCATAGTCTTTGAAGCCTCGACACAGGCCGGAGACGCTGGCTTATTTGACCCTGGGTAGCCATAAATATAGATATGCGAGGGTGATCAAGCTAATAAACTGACCTAGAGGCTGTGAGAACTGCCCTTGGTTGGCACCTATATTGATACGATCACACACAGTCGTCCCTGGGAGAGGAATCTCCCACTGAGAAAAGAATGCCCAGTACTTTCAATATTTAGTTATCTCTCTTACAAGCGTAAATTAAGTTCACAACTCCCTTGTAAGAACTGGCATCACAGAGCCGACCCAGCACCATTTGGCATCACAGATAAGAAAGAAAAATACGTGACCCCACGGGTATAAAGATGGGTCCAGCAGCCCACTCACTCTGAGTGCCAATCCACCCTTTTCCTGCTGGTCGGGTAAGGTGAATTGCCTCCCGAGGTCCACGGGGATGCCCACCTCGTATTTTGCCTTTCCGAGGAATTGAGGGACCGATCCTGGCCTGACACACTGAGATCGAGCGGTGCAGAAGGGGGTAAAAATTGTACCCGTATGTGCCCTTTTGTTTTTAATGCATGCATAGAATAGAGCTCTTTAAAGATTAAGCTGTCACTTGGTACCGTTATTTCTATTTTATTTTCTATCTTCTCTTTCCTTTTTTTTTTTTGTAACTGTTCTTAAGATCTATATTTGCTAGCAGTTAAGAAGTAGAGCAATAGCCATTGTAACCATATGCTTTTTACAAACCCCTTTAATAAACCTGTAACCGTTTAAGCTTTAACCTGACTCCTCCTGTTGTTATAACAGAACCAAACACAATTAAAAGAACTCCAGCTGGTCTTAAGGGACAGATACAGGCAGAGCTTGAGCGGTGGATCGTGACCTTCCCAGAGGACAGATCCGTTGGGGCATCTCTCAGCCTCCCTGGCTGCCCACTGCGAAGGGATCCTGTATCCTAGCAGTTAAAATCTGAGATGTACTAACCTCTCCCTGTAAACTCTGGGGCATCTGTCAGCCTGCTGGCTGCCCTCTGCGAAGGGATCCTGATCCTAGCAGTAAAGACACGGATGTTAAACTTTCTTTTTTGTTTGGGGCGCCCTTCAGTCTCTCCTACACTGCCCACTGCGACGGGGCCTTGTGCCTTAGCAATTGAAGACTTGGGTGTATCATACACACACACACACTGCCCTGACCGTCGGCTGACAGATGCCTGGTAAGGAATATGGATATGGTTGGCTGTGTGAGAGTCTTATTAATTTTTTCTAATTAAGACAATGTACCTTCATACGTCTCATTACTCTTTGTCTTGCAGACTATATAAAATGGCCGTTGGTTTCATGCTTGCTCATCCTTATGGATTCACATGGGTAATGTCAAGCTACCGGTGGACAAGAAATTTCCAGAATGGAAAGGTAGGTTTCTGGCAGTTGAAAATAAATTCACAAGGCTCTAACTTTTCCTCTCTGTGGAGTGACAGTGCTGGGCTTCGGCACTTTGAGTTCCCATTAAAATCTTTAGGTCAGGAGTGTTTCTTGAGTGATGAATAAACCTTGTTTTGACTCTCTGTGAATATTATCCTGCTTCCTGTGCCCTTTCTCATAGGTAGAATGTTTCATTTTTACTATTTTCTGTTTAACAACAAGGATGTTAATGACTGGATAGGACCACCAAGCAATGATGATGGTTCCACCAAAGCTGTTACAATCAATGCGGATTCCACATGTGGTAACGGCTGGATCTGTGAACATAGGTGGCTTCAAATAAGGTAGGAATCTGTAAAGATAAATTAAATACAGATGATGCATTTTGCAATATATCTTTCACTGTTTGGGAAGATTTCAATTGAAGCCAAGCCTATGTGTTTTGTTTTCAGGAACATGGTGATTTTCCATAATGTGGTTAATGGCCAGTCTTTGTCAAACTGTTGGGACAATGGTAGCAATCAAGTGGCTTTTGGGTGTGGTAATAAAGGCTTCATCGTCTTTAATAATGACGATTGGTAAGTAAGTAAGGTGAATTGCATCAGGAACACGACAGTTACAGACAGGACAGGTGACAATTTTGTAATGTGACAGATCTTGGCTCTTACATGTTGCAATTCGAAACCTGCCACCTGCCTGCTTCCAAAAACACTTTTCAAAACCCAGCATTAGCTTCCAAAACAATACATCAGTTTGCTGCTTAGGAATGTATGTCCATGAAGGTCTGAGTGGTAACTAGGCATGAGCTAGTAGGTGGATGGCTCTAGAGAAGTGAGCAGAGACTAATACTTGCGTCAGGTTGGGATGCTCTGGGAAAGACCAGGAAGGTGGAATTGGGTCAGGTCTGCTGAAGGGAGGAAGAGAAGAGTTGATGACTGGATTAGATGATTTATAGGGATAGGATTCTCAGGTTTTGAATGCTCTACACTGAATTGTTCTTGGTGCTGTCTGTGTTAAGGTTGAATCACTTCAAATTAAATGCTTCCCTCTCCAGTACAAAAGACATTTTGTCCTGAGCAGTGTCTAGAAGAGTCTCATGAGGAATGGCAGTTTGTTAGGCTTGGTGTTGTGCTCTTCTAAGCTCGTCTGATGTCAGAGGTGCCGAAGGAGACTTGGGAAACTTGAGACACAGTGGAAGTCATAAAGAACATGAGACGGTCCATCTAAAATTGGTGTAGGCCAGCATGACATTTTAAGTTTTTAATTACAGAGGAAGATATAAATTTTGGAGTCTGACTGGCCTCTTACTACTCTTCAAACTGTTTCTATACACAGGAACTTGAATGTAAATTGGCAAACTGGCCTTCCTGCTGCTGCTTATTGTGATGTTATTTCTGGGCAAAAGGAGGGCAACTCCTGTACTGGAATCAAAGTCAATGTTGGTTCTAACGGCATTGCCAGTTTCCAGATTAGTAATCAGGCTGAAGATCCTTTCATTGCAATTCATGTGAATGCTAAATTGTAATGTAAACTGGATGCATCTCTTCCCTTGGTTATTCACACTGCACTTTTTTTGGTTTTGTTTTGTGTAGCATGCAGCAATGAATGATCTTTTAATTAAGAAATAAATAGTAGTGGAGCAAAATTGTTGTGAGTTTCATTAATGAAATTAAGTGTAATTATTTGTATTCTCAGCACGTAACTGATAGAAATACTAAAGCATGTTTGTAAAAGATAACATATCTGGCCAACAGAGTAGTTTACCATTAGCAGTACTAGCTTGTTTCAGCTGGAGCAAAGGAAAGGAAAATTTGAAGAGTGGTCACCTGAGCACTGTTCAATACCATCCGGAGGCTAAAAGTTGTGTAAACAGGAAGAACACATCTTCATATATATATATAAGGAGATATACCATCTCATAGAACTGGAAGGGACCTTGAGAGGTCATCGAGTCTAGTCCCTTGCTCTCACAGCAGGACCATGTACCATCCCTCAGGGTATGTCTACACTAGCTCCCTAGTTCGAACTACGGAGGCTAATGTAGGCATTCGAAGTTGCAAATGAAGCCCGGGATTTAAATATCCCGGGCTTTATTTGCATCTTCCCGTCCAGGCGCCATTTTTAAATCCCCCTAGTCCGAACTAACTGCCCGCGGCTACACGCGGCAGTCAAACGTTGACTCGAACTAAGTCCTTAGTTCGGGGTTAACTGTTACACCTCATTCCACGAGGTGTAACAGTGGCTGGGGGCGGGCCAGAGCCATGCAACCTCCCCCCTCTTCAGTGCTGGGGGCACAGGAGTGGTACAGCCTCCCTCCTCCCTCCTTCCTGGTACTTGGGCAGGGGGCAAGAGCCCCACAGCCTCCTCCCTCCCCCCTTCCTGGTGCTCTGGGGTGGGGGAGAGCAGGAGCAGTGCAGCCTTCCACATCCCCAGTGCTCCGGCAGGGGGTGGAGCCACACAGCCTTCCCCTTCTCCTCTCCCTAGTGCTTGGGGAGGGCAAGAGCCCCATGGCTTCCCCCCTCCCCAGTGCTCCAGGGAGGCAGAAGCCACGCAGCCTCCCCTCTCCCTGGTGCACTGGGGAGGCGGGAGTGGGGTTGGCGAGTGTAGTGAGGAGGGGACACAGCTCCATAGTAACAACAAATAAAGCTGTGCATTTCAACTTGATTTGTGCAGAGCGTGAAATATCCTTCAAGTAATTAATAAGAAATCTTATATGTGAAAGGTAATTGTTGCAGATAACAGATCATCTTGCTCAGAACTGACTTGACACATATTAATATCTACAACAAATGCTTATGTTATGTGAAAAGGAAGAGCATGCACCACCTAGCAACAAAAAAACCCCCAAAACAGGTAGATGGCACCCTAATCTACACTTCACTGATGTTTCTCATCACAGATACCCTTATTCACATACCTTGCTCAGGAAGACCAACTTACCCTTATAATGCCTATTTGTAAATGTAATTCTCATTTTTAAAAGGGCACTGAAGTATAGGGAGAAAGTAGCACAGCTACAGAAAGGGAATATAGCACAGAGTTCAAAGAAAGTGCATTTGCTATTACATATGAAGCTGCATATGCCCTGAAAATATCCTGAAAACTGATTTATTTGTACAACAGTGAACAGTATTGTTTACTAGATTGCCAATTTTAATTCAACATTAACAGCTCCCTAGGTTGAATGGGATAGAAATACTCTTGTTGCTACTATTGTTTAGCTGGAGGCAAGTTTAAGCAAAGTTAGATTAACAGAGCAGTTTGAAATCTTCTACTTTGTGATGGCAAGATCCTGGCAATGACAATCTAAGAGCAAACTAATCCTATAGCTATGCCCATGATAATGTGCAAGTACTTGCCAAAACTGGTATGAAACCAATGGCAACTCTATTAACATGGTTGAGAGGGAACTGTGAGGGACAGCCACTGAAAGTCAGGACTTGAGAGCTGGCTGACCATTCCCATAGAGATTTCCGTACAACAGAAAATGACAAAGTTGTTGCTTTAATCTCAAAACGTTAAAATAACTTTATGTCTACAAAATTATGGTAGATATGGTTTTGGTTGATGCGGACTCTGGATAGAAAGTGTATTACATATCTATAAATAATTCTAAAAATTTATTATAATTACTTTTTAGTGTTAAAACAAACTACCACATCAAAAGGATTTGAACCTATTACCAATGAAATGTAAATCAAGTACTTCCTTTATGAAGCTAGTCAATCTTTGTTTACACATTCTTAGCATTTTACTGGTATTGCCAGAGCCCATGTTGTTCAATTTCACAGAGAAATGCTGAGAATCACAGTTAAATGAACAAAGAAGGAAAATCTTCAGAGGGATAGCCGAATGAGTCTGTAACTGGAAAAACTTAAAAAACAACAAATAAACTAGTAGCACCTTAAAGACTAATAAAACATGTAGATGGTATCATGAGCTTTTGTGGGCAAAACCCACTTCTTCAGATGACAGGAGTATTAGAAGTCCAAATCCAAGAATAAATAAGGGCGGGGCAGGGGAGGGGAAAAGGAGAAAAAAATAAAAAGAGAGAGAGAGAGAGAGAGACAGTGAGTAGATGGTTCAAATAGTTACAAGAGGCTGATAAGAACAATTAGCACCTCTAATTGTTTGGTTCGTAGGTTAAGTCATAGGATGTGGAAGATAGTGTGCAAGCCAGCCGATATCTTTGTTCATACTATTTGCATAAGAATTAAACTTGTAAATGAAGTTAAGTTCCAGACCTTCTCTGTGTATTTGGTTTGTGGAATTGGCCTGAAACAAAATGGTGACTTGGAGATCCATTAATGAGTGTCCAGGTAGATTAAGGAAAAGCTGATTGTAAGGGAAAATTAAGGGAATATAAGAAAGACTTGCCTCGTTGTGTGTGCGCATGTGTGTGTGTAAAACTTCTTGTGTAAATGATAGTTTGCTTCTTCAGCCACAAGAAGCTCAAAGCATTTTTTTAAGATTTGGGGCCTGCTTTTCAAAAGTCCTTGGCCACTAGCAGATCCCAAAACAATGAAGTATGCTGGTGAAATTTGGCCCATAATTTACATGCCTTTATGTGAATTCAACTATTGAAAATTTGATCTCTTTTGCAAATTTGGCCTTATAATTCTCTGCAAACAGAGCCCCAATTTCAATTACTTGGCATGAATAGATAAAAATATAAATATATTGTTAGGAGGTTAACATATTTCCCCTCAAGTTTAGTCCTTTATAGTAACATTCATTGTCTTTTTCCTACATGCCCTCAAATCATTACGGTGACTTTTCGCCTGCAACACCACCATTCAGATTGAATACATTAACATATCCCTTCTGCAGTTTGCCTGAGAAGCTTCTCATAGATTGTGCAATGATGGCTCTTTAAAATAACATAGGACCTTACACTGTCATTTATACCAGTGCAAAGTGGATGCAAATGCTGCTAAATTAGAATGATACCATTTTTTACAAAGGTACATGACAACACAGAGCAGCAAACCAGGCCCATTGCTTCTTTAGATGAGTAAAGGGTGTATACAAAACTTCCAAGTTTGAGGTCTTTGTTCTCCAAATACTGAAATCTAAGACCAAATCTCTAAGGTTTTTGGGTGCCCAACTTGAAACATTTGCAGCTTGATTTTTCAGAAGAGATCAACACCCAAAATTCCAGCTGAATCAAATCAGATCTAACTTATTTCAGGATGTTCACAAATACCCTGAAACACTCAAAATTACATGCCACTTTAGCTGCCTACTAAACATGCTGTACTTGGGGCTATGCTTGAAAAGGATTCAAAAGCTTCAGGTAGTGTACAATAGCTTGTTTCATAATGCATGTCCCTCTCAAGCATGTAACATTGGTACCACCTGCTTTGAAACCTGTTTGCTCTTAAAATCAAGTTGTTGAATGATATCTCTATGGCTGACCCTTAAAAAGTTTTGCACTCTGTCATCTAAGAGCTTACTTCTTCCCTTTTATCCTACCAAAGGAGCTCTCTCTGGCTATGTCTACATTGCACAATTATTTTGGAATAAGCTATTCCGGAATAAATACTCTGAAATAGCTTATTTTGAAATAGCGCATCTATACTACAGGGAAGCCTGGCAATTAATCCGAGGCAGACTCCCCTAATGTGGATGCGCTACATTGATTTAGAGCCCCAGGAAGCACTGGGGAGTAATGACTTTGAATGGCCTGGAAAAGGAGCTATTTTGAAATAGCAGCAGCGGAGTGTCCACACTACTTCTATTCCAAAATAGCTATTTTGGAAGAGGCATTATTCCTCATGGAATGAGGTTTACAAATGCCAAAATAAGCTGCCCATTATTCTGCAATTTTTTTGGACATAACGGGCTATCTGTGTAGATGCTCACATAGTTATTTCAGAATAACTGATGTTCTGCAGAAGATATATAACTTTGGAAAACAGTGATCTGCCATAATCTAAAGTTGGTGAGCTTCAGAGCACAATATGAGAAGACCTGGAAAAAGCCTTTCATTCATCCTCTCTAATATTAAGGAATAAGGCTTTTGTTTTTGATGGTGATGGTGGTGGTGAACAGGAGGGTCTGTTCTATTCTGTAATCAATTTTTCTTTCTGTGGGGTGCCTTGGTGTTTCACTTCAGGGCTTGATGTACATTTCTAAAATAAAATAAATAATTTAGAGACTGTTTCCAGGCAATGTGAATTCTTTAATGTGCTATTCTCCTCTCCCACCATTTGAAAATATTCTGATGTTTGCAGCATATTTATCTTGTAGGAAACCAGCTTCCTAGTGACTCTGATGTGTATGACACTTTACTGAAAAGAAGCCAATGAAAATAAGTCGTAATTTAACATTTCAAGAACACATATGAAAAAAATAAGAACACAGGCTCTTTTGCTCTCAACTGGAATCAACAACAAAAAAAGACCTTCAAAGGTCTTTGATTAGAAATTGAACAGATGGGCAAACATGTGATCTGCTTGCTCTTTTTGTCCTTGAATATAAATTCTAGGAAAGAGAATGAGGTTTATGACACAGAGCCACTGACATAGCTTGTTTTAGAAAGAGGCACATAGAATGAGAGTTCAGGAACAAAAGTGCATGGAGTTTAGATTGGTGCTAGAATTGATGTGATGTTTTGTTGATTCCTTTTCCCTCTCTCCGCCCTACATATCCACTAAGTGTCACTGACATTTTGTTCTTCAAGTTCTCTTGGGAAATCTTATAATTATCAACACAAGTCTAGTAATATATTTAAAGCGCTGTCATTGAGTCCTTCATTTAGAAGTCTGTATATCAGTATGAAAGCGTGAATATTTTAATTTTTAAAATATTTCATAAGAGCATGTAGGTGGAGAATTTCATGGAGCAAACTAGGATGCGTATAATTCATCTTCTTTATAGTTTCAATTGCTACAATGGTGATATTCATAGAGATTCATTTACTTAGGTATTCATTTTTTAAAATATTTCAGATTTGTGTGGACAGATAATATATTAGTCAACTACCCACCATGGGCCAAATTCAGCTTCCTTTATTCACTCAGGGTACATCTACACTACAGCGTTAATTCAAGTTAACTTAATTCGAAATAGTTCATTCGAATTAAGCTAATTCAAATTAACACATCTACACACAAAACCTATTTCGAAATAGAGTTTTGCTATTTTGAAATAGTGCGTCCACACTGAGTGGACCCTG
Source organism: Pelochelys cantorii (assembly GCA_032595735.1). Taxonomy (NCBI): domain Eukaryota; kingdom Metazoa; phylum Chordata; order Testudines; family Trionychidae; genus Pelochelys; species Pelochelys cantorii. The sequence goes on along the minus strand of CM064334.1, from coordinate 25,067,208 downwards.
AACCGAAGTTAAGGCTGTCTGGAACCAGCGCCGGCAGGGCATCAGGTTAGGACTTAGTGTGTGGGGCTGCTGCCTGAGGCTAACTGAGCTCCGTGCTTAAAGGGACCCTACCCCCACTCCAGATAGACAGTTCTCAGGGTTCCCCGCTTGCTTGTCTACCTCGATGAGGGACAGCAAAGCAGTCCTGTCTTGGAGTGGCCTGAGTGCCTGCACTCGGGACACCACAGCACTCAGCCACATGGAGCCAGAGCTGCCCCTGGGCACGCCGGTGCATCTCGTGGGGTCATTGCCATCAGCTCAGCTGCACTTGCTGCAGACTGCCATCCGGGGGGTCCATCGGGGGCCTGTCAGGATCCAGGAGGCCCTGCAGGAAAGTGTCCACCCTGAGGAGCCCTCAGAGCCACCCCAGTCCTCCCCACCGGGGGCTCGTGCCCCATTCCTCCTTCACGTCCTTCCACTTACCCCTCCCTAGCCCCCCTTCCTGATGTCAAACAAAAGACACGTATGTTCAAAAATAGAAACTGGGTTTATTGAACAAAACTGGGGGGGGGGATGAACCTCTGGGGAGACTGGGAAAAGGAGGTGGAAGAGGGGAAAAGAGAGGGTGGGAGAGAGGAGGGAGAAAACTGGGAGGATGGAGCTGGAAGGGGGAAGCCAGGGGAACAAGGGGGAGGGGAAGCTCAGGGCCCAGGGTTGGGGTCTCACCAGACCAACTTGATTTTCATGCAAACCTGCTCCTGGATTCGCATGTGGCCTTTGGTGGCCAGGTTGGCAGCTATCTTGCCATAGACGGCTGCATTCCTCTGTCTAGTGCGGAGATCATGGACGTTGGGAGCATCCCCCCCAAACCTGAATAAGGTCCATGATCTCCACCCTGGACCAGGAAGGCTCCCGCCTTCTCCAGCCCCTGTCAGGCTCCAAGGAGCTGGCAGACTGCTCCTGGGGAGCGGTGGAGGGCTGGCTGCCAGTGGCTTGCTGGCTCATGTTTTGGGGCCACAGGGTCAGGGGCCCTGGTGGCCACTGCTGGCTCTGGGCTGGCAGGCTTGGAGCTGGCACAGGCACTGTGGCCAGGGTTTACCCCTTTAATGGCTCTGGGGCTGGGGGAGAGGAGAGTAAGTTTTCCTGGTTGTGCCCAGAGTGGCCACCAGGGCTCGCTGGGAAGGGCTGGAGGCCCCCTATTTCGAATTAAGTGTCTACACAGCACTTAATTCGAAATAGCTATTTCGAATTTGGCGTTACTCCTCGTAGAATGAGGTTTACCAAATTCGAATTAAGCACTCCGCTATTTCGAATTAATTTCGAAATAGTGGTTTGCATGTATAGACGTTATTAAAGTTAATTCGAAATAACAGCTGTTATTTCAAATTAACTTTGCAGTGTTGACATACCCTCAAATAATACAATAAATCTGTTATATGGGATGATGGTATACGTTATTATTCTAATGATTTGTAGCAGTATTGCCAACTGCAAACATCACAAAATGAGCCATGAGATTAACATAGATATCATAAAACTTTTAAGTATAATACATTTTGCGTTTTTTTAATTTGACTTCATTTTTTGTACCTACAAGGTACACATGAGTCATAACGTCAAGCTTTTCTCGACAGTCATGAGAGCCAGAAATTTACCTTTAAAAGAAAAATGAAAGTAGGGATCCTCATGCAATCAGTTTATCTCTAGCAGCTGGTGCTTTATGAAAGACATCATATTTTGCAAATGTAATAAATGCATGAGAGTTGACAACACTGTTATGACTAACAATTTGGTTCTCTTCAAACTTATTTTTGCCACCTAAACTATAGTAGAACTGCTTCTAGGCAGGCATGGCCAAAGAGTTTGCAGGGCCCAAAGTGGCAATCTGTGGTTGACTGCACCTTGCTTGCTTTGCCCTCAGGTGGGGCTTGCTTCTACGTTTAACTGTAAATCATAAGACAACCTGTACGAGCTATAAAATAACAACATTTCAATAGTCCTGGGCCTGAATTTTTCAGTTACTTTTGAAATTCAAACCTTACCAATGGATAGCAAGCCAATTCCCAGTAAATGTGTTCCATTTAACTGTATGTAGCTACAACTGGATGTGGCATCTAAGGGTACGTCTGGACTACACGCTTCTTTTGAAAGAGATCATCTAGACAGCCACAACTTTTTTCGAAAAACAGATCCGCTTTTTTGAAAGAGAGCACGCAGGCAATCCGAATGCTCGCTTTTGAAAAAGCCTTGTTTGCGGGCAAGAACACCTTTTTTTGAAAGAGCTCTTTCGAAAAAAGGCATTCTTCCTTGTAAAATGAGGTTTACCACTGTCGAAAAAACTGGCACATTCTTTCAATTTAATTTCGAAAGCACGGTGGCAGTCTAGACACAGGTGAAGTTTTTTTGAAAAAAGGCCTTTTTTTCAAAAAAACCCCCCATAATCTAGACATAGCCCAAGAAACAACAAGTAAATCTTGTCTTGGTCACTTTTTGTACTGTGGCGGCTATATGTAACTTATTATTTATATCCTTTATTGACTCTAGAATTTTGTGTCCCATGTGACTGATTTGGAAGAGGCGAGGAGAAACACCTGTCAGGGATGGTCTGGAGGTAGTGTTTGATCCTGCCATGAATGCAGGGGAATGGATCTGATGACTTCTTGAGGGTCCTTCCAGTTCTAGTATTCTGTGATTCTAAGTTATGATGAAATGTAAAAGGTACCAACCTGCCAAGTATCCCACTATAGGTGTCCCGCTATAGGTGTGACACCTTCACTTTCTTATGAAGTATCAGTCTACCAGGCTGCTTTTACTTTTGCTGGAAGAAGATTATGGTTGTATGACCACAGTAGCATAAAACTAAAATGTGATTGTTTTCCCTTTGAGAGCTGAAAAAAACCCCATTCAACAGGAAAGCGAAAACCTGTTTGTAATGTAGATTTCTTCAGTTCCATTACTACAGAAAAGCATATTCAGAGCAACCCAGTTACAAAGAGCTGTTTGACTGACTTTTCATGGAGGAGTGAGTGAAATCAATCTTTGATTGTGAGGCTAAAGGGAAGATCCATCCCTCCCTAGGGGATTTTGTGGCTTGGTTCTCCTCCCCTATTGTCTCCCACTTGCCCAATTTACCTTCTTCTCGCTTTTAACTTCCCCTTTCACAGTGCTCTCTCAGCTCCTTCTCCTTCCATTGTGCTTTCTGCCTAAGCCACCTTCCTCCAAAGCATTTCCCTTCCCTCCCCATTTTGCTACACAACACTGCTTCAGCCATTACTGACTACCATTTCATTTCCAGCTACATCTTCTGCAGAGACTACATGTGACTCTGTCTTAGGCTCACCCACCTGAGAAGAGGGACATCCTGCTCAGTTCTTGTTTGGATTATGTGATATCAATAAAGCAGTGGAAATGTGTGGGGATGGGACCCAGTGAGACCGCATCACACCTATAGCAGGACACTTGGCAGGTTGGTAAATCATTTCCAGCATGTGAGCTGTTATCTTTCTCTGTACTCTTTAAAGATAGTCAGCATCTTGCTGAGCTAGCGTTGATGAAGAAAGGAGAGAGTGAAAGATCTTGCTTAATGTTTGGAAACGTTGCTTTTTATAGGCTCACCAGTCTCAAAGAAAACTCATCTGACTCATTAATGATGATGTTAGGAAGCTTTTTCGAAAGAGCTTTATGCTCTTTTCAAACTATATTGAAGCGAAAAGGCCTTTCTTACTGATAATTTTCAGAGGAGTAGCCATTGTTTCAGGAGAAACAACAAGGAGTCCTGTGGCACCATAAAGACTAATACATTTATTTGGACATAAGCTTTCATGGGCTGGAACCCACTTTGTCAGATGAATTTTACTGATAATATTCCTTCAGGCAACATGGAATCTATAATGATATGATTTAGGAGAGCTAAACTGCATAACTCAAACTAAGCAGAATCTAGTATACATCAAGATGTTGTTAAAGTATGTTTTGTTTTGTGCCATACAACATATGGAGGCATTTAAGGGAAATAGACTGGAACAGAAGGAAGATCAATGAAAAGGTAATTAATTGTGAGTGTAGGTGTGAGATAATGCCTTGATTTCTGTCACCCAGCTGCTCTATATGTATCAATTATTGGCAATTATATCCTCAACTTAGATTTACAGAGCGTTTTAAGGATGATAGTTTAATGGGTTTAACAGAAGAAATTGAGGGATGTGAGGAGGATTGGGAGTGGGACTGCACTATGGTTTAGGACCTTATTAATACTGTGGCAGTGGAATATTATTTCTGTAATCTATTTTGAATATTATTGGTAGTTTCCTTTGTGCATTAGGAAAGATCTGGAATAGTCCCTTTTTCAGTATTTCCAGTCAAGAGATGCTTTCATTGGGCTGGTTGGGCAGATGGATGATGGGGGTAGAGTAACAGAACAGTTAGCTATTCAAGACTGAGTAACTGTAGTTAGCTAACCAATTGAAATGAGATGTTATTCCCATTTAACAATAAATTACTTGCTTACAGAGTCTCTTAGGAATAATTTATCAGTAATAAGGTTTTTCCTCACTTTGTTAATTGTACCTGTGTTTAGCTGTGTTGTAAATAAAATTACATCCTTTACAGCTCACATAAATGTTGTAATGAGGTGTTTTAATTGGACTGGGATGGGAAAAGCAATGGCATTTTGCCAGCTCTCTATAGGTGCTTAACACTTAATGTTCATTTAAACCTTCCATAATTAGACCACAGAGTAAAGAAAAGAAAAGAGGAAGAGTAGCAGAAAATGTGGTTTTCTTGCTGTGGCCATTTGTTTTGATCATATGTTCTTTCAATGTATGCAAAATAACTGGATTAAATACCATGAAACAGCTTATTGGTTGATGTGGTAACTGTGTCATTTCCTTATTTTCTTTGGATAATCTTTTCAGTTAATGAAACATTTCTGAAATTTGTCAATCCCTTTCCTACATAATATATTAAATGCTTAAGTGGGAGCTATAGCAACAGGGGCTATGATCTTGGCACAAGCTATGGGGCTATTCCAGTCAGTATTAGAACTGAATAGTTATAACGGTATAGTATCATTTATAATCCTAAAACAATTATAATCAAATTGGGTTTTTGTTTTTTGGTGTTTAAAGGTGAGTACCTAGAGGCCAGGGAAAAACGTTTCACTACATATATATCACTGTAACTTTCTTCACCTTTCTCTGAAGCATCAAGTATTAGCCATTCCTGAATTTCAGATATCAAGTTTGGTCAATCAGTGGAAAAGCCCATGTTTTAACTGATTCTGAGCAAAAAGATTTATCCCTTTGGCTGAAAGATAATGTAACACAATATGCCACCTTGTTCTATTTGAATATTTATCACTTTTGATTATTTTACTTTCCTAAAACTAAAAGCACGTTTGCCAGGGACTGGACTCTACTGAAAAACTCTAAAACACAATTCTTAATAACATAAATAAATAATAATAATAATAATAGCAACCAGCCAGTAAATCCAGGATTTTATCCTCTTCCCCCACATCTCAAAACTAGATAGGCCAAAAGGTAATTTGAATTTATAACAAGGGGCCATAAGTTAGCAAGCCTCACTTTGCCCCCAATCAGATAGATGGACTTTGCACTAAGTCCTGAAGATGAGCACATGTGGGGTGGCAGTCTCTCTGCTCATTTTCTTTCTAGTACTAGTACTAACTTAAATACAAGCACTTGAAAATTGTTCTTCCCGGACAACACATATGCCATTCATTCACCATCCCACACATTGACTGTGTACAGAGGCACTGCAGTATTGGCACCCTACACATGACTGCAATAATATCTATACACACTCTGCTTTGTGAGGCACTGTCTGAAAACTGGCTATTAATATCCCTATAAAATGTGGGTCTTAATGTTATATGTGAAGTTACAAAGTCCCACTATATTATGTTATGCAGGAGGGGCCGACAGACTTGCAGGTGGGGGAGGTGGCTCCACACTCCCAGAAGGGGCGGGGCCTCAGGCAGAAGGAACAGAACATGTCATGCTCATCTCCCTCCCTCCCCCCCAAAGCATGGCGCACAGTGCTCTGACAGCAACTTAAAGGACTCAGGGCTCCAGCCACCACCATCACTGCACAGCAGTGGCTGGGAGCCCGGGCCCTTTAGAATCACCGGACCCCGGGACAGATGCCCCCTTTGCCTCCCCCTGTTGGCAGGTTTAATGTTATGAGAACATGTTTAAGACCAGAGAGCCTAGCCTACATAAAGTTAATAAACAGATCTGTCCTAGACAAGGAAATGTAACTTTACCTCAATTTGCATAATAGTTGTAAACAAAGCTATCAAACTAAACCAGCAGGGGGTTAGCCTGTTCCTGAACTTTAGAGAAAAAGAACTAAATGGCTCCAGCACCCCAGAGAAAGACACAAAATTAAAACATCTCTTTATAAGCCAGAGAGGGACTCCATCCTTTCCCTTCCCCTCAGAGAAAAAAACAAAACAAAACAAGTGATCTGATCTCTATGCTGAGTCCTGGCTAGGCTAGTCAATAAAAAACTGGAAGTAAGTTAAAAAAAAAAAGGGTACAGAAACCATCTTGAACAAGGACCGTCTTGTCAGACTAAATTTTAGACTTTTTAGATGTATGTTTTCCCTATTTTTCTTCAATACTTGGTATCTCCGAATCCATGCTCTTTTGTTAATGGGTTATTTTACTACAACCAAGGTCAGTGGTCTTGTTGAAGGGAAGAGTGTATTTACTCCAGTTAAATTAATAAGCAGCAGTAGCTGGAGCCCTGGACCCCTTAAATCACTGCTGGATCACTGTCTGCAACTCTACCATTTCTGCCTGAGGACCCCCCTTCTGGGACAACAGAGTTGGCCCCCCTCACATCTTGTCCAGGGGCTGGAGGAAGCTGTCAGTCCTGCTGGAGTGAACTAAATATCTTCTGAATACACAGACTGATAGAGGCTGTGTATTGGGTGCTGGAGTTCATGGACTGTTAACTGTTCTGTGCAGTTTGGGCTAGGAGAGCCTTGAGGAAGATGGATTGTGTATCAGTTCCCTGCCCCCACTAATTTATCACAAGCAAAACTCACATTTGCTGTGGCAGAAAGATAACACTGTGCCTGCAGCAGCGTGTTACAACTAACATATACAAACCCATGAAAATGGTTCTTTCCAGGAAATTCATTCACTATCCCACATACATCAAGTTTAAGTGTTTCATATATTATTTGTATCTAGCACAGGGGAGGGCAAAAGCTTCTCAGTGGGCCGGATCCAGCCTTCGATCAGGCCCACATGGCAGTTTCCAGCCCCGTCCCCTAGTGCATTGCCTAGGGTTGCCAGATGGGTTTCAAAAAATACCGGACACACATAATCTCAGAACAGGAGGGGCGGACTGCCCGGGAGGGAGTTGGGGGGGAGCAGGGCTCACTGGGGGGAGATCGGGGGAGGGGTCCGGACAGCGGGAAGCAGGGCTGGCCAGGAGAGGGTGGGGGGGAATGGGGCTGGCTGGGAGGGGAACCGGCCAGCGGGGAGCGGGGCTGGCCCAGACGTATGCAGATCCCAGGGTGCTCTCCGTAATGCACACAGTCCCAGCAGGGCGCACGGGCGAGTCCGGCCCTGGGGATTCCATCTCACCCCCAGGCCTGGCCCTGGCCCCCTCCTCTCTACTGCGTAGCTGTGTACTGTGTGGCTTGTAGAAATGCTCACTCAGCGTGAGTGTGACTACCAGCCAGGCAGTACGCAACTTCGTACTGATACTCCTGATAATAATAAAACATTTATATGTCCGGTATTTTCTCAATTTGTTTCCCAAACAGAAAGCTCAAATACCAGACTGTCTGGTTCAAAACCGGACACCTGGCAACTCTAGTGTTGCCTGGGAACCAGGATTCATGAGCCCTTTCAACTCCTTCTATTTAAAGGCTTGTGCCTGCTGGGCAGTTGTTTTGCCTGGCAGCCACCCAGCAAGCACAAGCCGTTTAAATAGTACCAATGGAAAGGGCTCACGGATCCTGGCCCCACACTAGCCTGTTGCCTGGGAGCTGCCCGGGAGGTGCGAAGTCTTTCAACTGTTTCTATTCAAAGGGCTTGCGCCTGCTGGATGACTGCCAGGCAACAGGTTAGCAACGGGGCCAGGAGCTGCGAGCCCTGTTATGTGAATTCTAAGCCTCCACCTCAGACAAATCTGGGAGGAGGCTAGCCCCCAGCACCCCTGTCCCCTCCATTGGCCAGAAGTCAGGCAGCAGAGACCCCAGGCCAAGCAAAGCTCTGGGTAGGGTAGCTCTCAACCCCGCCCCTTCTGCCTGAGGCCCTGTCCCTTCCAGGTCAGCCCACAACTGCCTCTGAAATTTGTGAAGTGGCCCCTCTTAAAAAATTATTGTCCACCCTGATCTAGCAAAATTCTGCAAAAATCAGATTGCTATAATCCAGTGTTTCTCAACCAGCAGTACGAGTACTCTAAGGGTACTTGAGAGAAGTCTGGGGAGGTACATCAACACAACTGAAACTTGGAGAAAACTGAATTTTTGTTTTAAGTTTTACAGCGCTTTATTATTTTTGTACTTTTTACACCCAAAAATGTCATCGCCCACCCAGCTACGATTAAGTTGTTTAAACAAATGTGTTGCAATAGTAGAACAAAATTTTGTGTGTCTGAAAACTGTAGGTATTGGGGCACTTACAATTTTTTTTTTAAAAAGGGGTTTTTTATAAAATAAAGGTTGAGAAACACTGCTATAATCTACCACTTCTCAGAAATATACTGATATCTTGAAAGCTTATCAGTAAAAGGTATCGAGCATAGTTGATAAGAGATTTCTTGTACTGTGGCCAATATTCTGCAACTTCTACAAAGCAGGAGCATCAGCAGCCTTGAGTTTATTTAGCTGCAGCTTCTCCACTTTAAATACAGGTACATGGGCATGACCTGATGCTTGGCATATAAAAGTGACTTCTCTGCTCGCAATTGTTATGGATAATAAATTAACCTGTAGAGGTAAAATAATGCCCAACATTTTCATAAATATTTGTTCAACTTTCTAAATGAATTTGTTTTGATTCTATTCACTCTCTTTTGATGTTTTCTATGGACATTCAAATGATCAGGATTTATTGGAGCAAACTTGGCACAGAATCAATGTGAATTTCATAGTTGCATATGCAAATATTAATGGATGCTGAATTTTAAATTCACAAAAGTATTCATGCTGAAAGTATTGCAGGCTGCTGACATCTAACATCCACATGATAGATCGGACCAACCACAACCAAGCAATACATCCTGAATTTTGAACATTGTATTTATCATCCACAGAGTAATTAAAAAAAAGCATTCAGATAATGTACACATTCAAGCAAATTGTGTGTCTGCTCAATAGCTATTCCATGAGTGGATTGAAAGGTTAATCAAGTAAATTATTCATTGCAATTTTTTTGCTCAGCTCTATTCAAGAGTGCAGACTCAGTCTGTTCTTGTTTCCATGGGTCATTCTTATTGTCAGACTGTTTCCATGAGTCATTCTTATTTGTCTAGCAAAAGAAAAAGTGCTACAAAGGGAAGCTAGTAATCTGTTATGCCTTTTATAGAGACCGAATGCCTGATTCAAGTTACCATTATGCATAGATGGAAACAAATCACAAAATCTAAAAGCACATAACACTTGAACTCAAGTGCATGAACTCTTTCTATGCAAGTCTCTGAGGATTTTTTTTTAATGCGCTTAGTCTCTTATCCTGACCATGCACATACAACCCTTCCTGGTAATGAATGGCAGTCGTATATTCATATGGCAAGAACAGAGCTATCACTGTCAGCAAAGAATAATATATTAGTTCAAGTACTTCCTGTATAAATGTTTTCTCAGCATCAGGCTGGCCAGAGGGTACTTCCCCGAGTGCCCTTCTAGCTAAGGGACAGAAGCCCAAACCCTGGCAAGGGCAAGTGGGTCCATGCTGCAGTACCTAAATTACCAATTGGATAGTGAATTGAACAGGGGTCTGGGGCGTAGGAGTGGGACCAACCCTGCCACACTATATATATATATATATATTGTAACTGATGCTCTGTAACAAAATGGACTATTAGAATACAGAGGCAACTTCACAAAACAGGTTTCTGCATGACAAGTGTGTCTATTATCTGTTATGACACATTCCATTTGCAAATTGGGTCTGGATTACCCTTTGCACATGGTTGTAATTTGTATATACAGGAGGAGGGAGTCCCCCTCCCCCAGCCCACAGTGCTGTGCGCCATGGACCACAGGCGATATAGATTCATGAAGCAAAATTGTAGCAGGATTTAATTTAGGCCTCTCTCATACGTGGAAAAATGGTGATGTATGAACTGGACTCAAGCAAGAAAGCCTGGTATATTCTCCTAAGCATGGTATATTCACAGGTTTTTGTCTTTTGACAAATTCTTCTTTTAACCTACTAGATAGTGATGCTTTAGAAACAGTTGATGTGACAGAACAAAGCACAATAGTGAGAGCGATATGATCGGGCAGTTAGTGGCAAATAGCGGGCATGGCACAGCAAGAGCTGATAAGAGAATAGCTAAATACTATTGTGAAAAATAAGTGACATGCCAAAGTAAATAGCATAAATGATATGTCAGACTACAAATAATAGAACACAGGCAAACTTTCCGGATTACTCAGTTAACAGACGAAGCTGCATACCCATGGGTAACAAATCCAAATGATTGAATCACCAAAGAGAGTGGAGGAAAGAGACTGATTCTGCAGTCACTTTGTTTATGCACAGTGTGCAGGATCTGTTACTTTCATGTTGTAGCTGACGAGCACATCTCAGGACAGCTGTGATAGGACTTTATGATTCCTGGAAAACACTGAGCACGTCTTGATACAGGAGTCTTCAGTCTCACTGCACAGCTCTGCTTCATGGGGGCTCTATCCATGGCAGAACAGAGGGGGTTCAAAGCAGGAAAATCAGAGGCAGAGCCAGCGGACCTGCAATTCCATGGGTTCTGTGGTTAGCCACAGTATGGATCAGGTTCCCTAACTTTACGTCATGGATGCAGTAACAGCAACAAAGCAGTTCAATTTTATGATCTCCACTAGATGGGCAGGATTCCCTAGCTCTTAAACCCCACAGAGACTCCCTGAGCAAAACCCATTCACTCTCTGGCACAGAGCACATTCACACGCTGCTTCCCAGCTTAGGCACAATCAACTCATTCCTACAGCAAGTGTGAGCAGTTATCCAAGTTTATACTGTACAAACTTTCAGTTTATTTACAGTGTTGATATATATACATGCAATAGATGTATGCACCTAGAGGAGGAGTCACAACCTATTTTAGCAGGGAATTAACACTAATATCTCATCCTTTGTAACTGTGCAATGGGATTTCACTTCTTATATTTCTTTCACTGGGATAAAAATTCATTATGGCTGATGCCAATAGCAGGTGTCTGTACAGAAGAGCTTCTTATTATTTTTCCATGTGCAGTTTATCCCATAGAGTTAGAGCACATAAAACCACCTGGGTCACTTGGGGTATGTCTACATAGTAATGTTATTTCGAAACAACTTAGTCCTCATCTACACAGCAGGCAGTTATTTTGACATAAGGTCAAAATACTGTCAAGCTGGAGGACTTCTTACTCTGACTCCTGTAACCCTCATTGTACGAAGAGTAAGGGAAGTCAGAGGCAGAGTGCTCTGGTTTGAAATAAGTGCTGTGTAGACGCTCTCAATTTTGAAACAAGCTACGCAATTGACGTAGCTCAATTTGCATAGCTTATTTCAAGTTAAGCCCTGCTGTGTAGACTCACCCTTAGGCTGTACTATTATTATAAAATTATCCTGTCCATTAATTGGCCTACTTTGGAACATGTTACTGTTGATGTTTCAGTGACCTCCAATTGCCAAAATACTCTATTGGCTAATGTATCATAAGGGCAGCACTTTTTCTCTTGGCATCTAAGTTAAATTTTCCATGTTAATAGTGCAGGTAATTATTCTTTTAATCACCTTAAATAAACGCTCTCTTTTCCCTAATGCTGTACCTTTCAAGTCTGTGAGAGATAAAGTATATATTGTATAAACACATTTATGGTGGCATGCTAGTGGTTATTGGATTATGAGCAAATTCAGAGTTAATTTCAGGGGCACAAAAAAACCCACTTCAGATTTTTTTCTCTCTCTCCTTTACTTTATCCATGTAGTCACAGAAATCTCATTAACATTCTTCTCCTGGTCCTATGTGAATTTATGCTAAATGTCCAATGCATTGTCAACTACTAAGGCAAACTTCATTTGCTAGCCTGTAATCATCACAGGTTTGGTTATATTTGTCCACCCAGAAAAGATTAGGTAAGCATGTAGCCTCATACAAAATTAAATACTGAATCAACATGAGGATACCTTCTTTCTACATACAGGACATCTCAAAGACTCTCAGGTGGATATTATATTAAATTATGTCCAATGAAATATTTATAGCTATCATTTTGTTGAATTTCTACCATAATGGTTTATGGATCTGGATTAGTTTTATTTCCAGGAAAATAATTGTCCAGGTGAAGCACTCCTTGTGCATCCAAAGTTTCCACTGTAGCCAAAGAGAGATTTAAAGGGGTGAAAAACAGGATTAGGTCCAGATTGGTCTTATGTTGTCAAATTATCTTTCCCTATAAAATGCTGAATTCTTTTACTCAGTTTCTGAGATAATTCCATGGCCAGATAGAATTTTAAGTCATTCTCATCCTAAGAAATTAGCAGGCAAGTAGGACATTTTATTGAAGAACAACCCCCTTTACAAAACAAGTTACCTATATTTTGATTTTTCCCTTTTCTTTCTTTTTCAAGCATACATTTAGAGGCCTACATAGCAAAAGTGATTTCTGGCCTTCTCCCCTCAAAAGAATGGCTTACTGGAGGGACAGGCAAAATATGATCTGTGGGCCGGATCCAGCTGGCAAGAGCCTTATTTGACTCCCTGCCCCGCCCTGCCCCTGCTCGGCACTCAGGAAAGCTGCCTGGAGGGCCATATGCTTCTGTGAATGCTCAGAGTTCAGGGAAGGGGGCAGAGGCTTTTCACACTGCTCTGGCCCCCAGTAGCTCTCACTGGCCAGTTTCCAGCCAATAGCAGATGTCTGTTTACAGGACAGGCAGCATGTGAAGTTCCCCTCCCCCCAATCTCGCATTCTCACATGGCCCCTATAGGTGCTGTGAGCAGTACATGGGCATGGAAGGCAGGGACCCCGGTTAAAGAACCTGCTGGGTTGCTGGCTGGGAGCCATGTAGATCAGTTCTCCCAGACAGAGCCTGCCTCTAGCACTCCACCTCCTTCCCCCCAATCCTCTGCTTCCCTCCTACACTCCTACCCCATGTAACCAAACCTTCTATATCCCTGCTGCAGCCCCCATACATCTTCCCAGCCACTGCATCGCCTCCTAGGTCCATCCTCACGTCACAACCCCCTCCCAGACCTTGCACCCCAATCCTTTATCCCTGGTCACAGCCCAAATCCCTGCACCCTTCCTGCACTCCTGCCCCAGGTTACAACCGCCTTCCAGACCCTGTACTTCTCCAAGAAGTACCTGTACCCAACCACATCAGCCACTGTACCCAACCACATCAGCCACCACATCAGAGGCTCATTTAACTGCACATCTACTAATGTGACCTATGCCACCAAATACCAGCAATGCCCCTCTGCTATGTATATTGGCCAAACTGGACAGTCTCTACAGGAAAGAGTTAATGGGCACAAATCAGATATCCGAAAAAGTAGCACACAGAAACCTGTTGGAAAACACTTTAACATGCCTGGGCACTCATTAAACGATCTCAGAAACACCATGTTGTTTCAGGCCAATTCCACAAGACAAATTAATAGGGAAGCCTTGGAACTTAACTTCATTTACAGGTTTGGGATCCATTACAAAGGTATGAATAAAGACATTGCCTGGCTAGCACACTATCTTCCCCATCCTAATGACTTAAAAAACCCCCAAACAATGGGTACTTAAAAACAATTTGCACCTTCTCTATCAGCTTCATGTAACATGAACACTCTCAGGTTACGTCTTCACTGCAGTATTCTAGTGCAAGAAGTCTGTAGCGCTATTTTTTTGGCACAAAGGCTTCTTACGGAAGACCACATCCACACATCAAAGAACGTCAATTTTGCAAGGCTTTTTTGTGCAAGAGAGTGTCCATCAGAGCACCCGTGCTTTTTTCCATAGGGGTTTCTTGTGTAAGAAACCCCTCTGGAGCGTACACTTGCCTTCTTGTGCAATAGCTGTAGCGCTAAAAGCAGTTATGCCTCAGAAAAGGAGGTTTACCTAGGGCGGAAAAAGCCTTCTGTTCTGCTGTTTAACTGCCCATTTAATAGTGCTAGAGCTCATTTGAGGTGTGGATGCTCCCCAGGTTTTTGTGTAAAAACAGCTGTTTTTGCGCAAAAAACTTGTAGTGTAGATGTAGCCTAATTGACTATTTTCCCCCTTTTTCTCATCCTTCTCTGCCCCGCCCCCATCCCCTATTTATTTTGGAACTGGACCTTTAATAACTCCATTCATCTGAAGAAGTGGGTTGTGCCCATGAAAGCTCCTGATACCATCTACATGTTTTGTTAGTCTCTAAGGTGCTGCTAGACTATTCTTTTTTTTTAAAGTTTTTCCAGTTACAGACTAACTCGGCTACACCTCTGAATTATTTTTACAGTTACACTAAATATTGATGTATAGTGCTGTACTATAAATACATCTATTACCTTCTAGATCCCTGGGCTCTCCTTTCTTTGGTGCTGCTGTACGCTGTGAAGTTTCTGGGAACATCTTGCCTTCTGTCTGTGCTGAGGCATCTCCATCCCTTGGCTTTCGAGAGACTTGTCTCGAGCAGATGGTGCCTGTCCTCTTTTTCCAGCAGTCAGTCCCAATGAGCCAAGCTGTTGGCTTTTGTACCAGTACACCTGTAGTGTGCCAAGTAAAGTGGAAGGGTTTCGCTTCCTCAGCCCATGATGCAGGGTTAACCCTCTCGTGTCCAGTGCAGGGTGAATGTGTCCCATCACATGGGGAGAAACAAAACCCCCAAAGGAAACCAAAGTTTCCATATTCTTAAATGTCTTCCTCCAATTAAATATAAAATCTGGATTTAAAATTAATTGTCATGGGTAAAGTATTTCAACTAGCCCAAAAACTTTAGTCATATGACTTGTCTCAGGGATTTCAGTTAGTATTACTTCGATGGGACAACAATGGGACAACTCACATGAAAACAACATTCCATATGTCTGCGTTTGCAGGACCAGGCTTTAAAGTTGTACCTAAACTAACCGAGGAACTAATTTGACCCATTCCCCAAATAAGCCGTAAGGAAGGGTATGCTGCTAGTTTGAGTCAGTGGGAAGAAGGAGTATGGTCCAGGCATTGTCTTACTGGCTAAATATTTAAACAGAGAGAAAAGAGAAAATAACTTATCCATTAAAAAAAGTCTGGGTCAATGGAGATATGCTGGACCATTACAACAATGAAAATGATGCAAGTATAAAAGAATTAAAAATACTACAAAAAGTTTCACACACAGATTGTTTATTGTAGAAATAAATGGTATATTTAATTGTATTACTGTCACATTTAGAGGCCCCTGATGAGATCAAGGCTCCATTGTGCCAGAATCTACAACATATAGGTTCCAATTCAGACAAACTGTGCTATTCAATACAGCACTTAAATATGTGCTTAAGTGCTTTCTTGAATCACCTGTTAAGATTATACTGTATACTCTTCAGGGAAGGAACTGTCTTACTAAAGCCCCTAAGACACAAAAGAGATGGGAGGATCAGAGGCACAGAGTGTGACATGCCTAAAGTCACACAGCAAGTCAGTAGCAGAGTGAAACAGAAACTAGGTCTCTTGAGTCCCAATTCAGTGTGCTGTCCACTAGATCGGTGGTCTTCAGCCTTTCCAGACCACTGTTTCTCTTTCAGGAGTCTGATTTGTCTTGTGCACCCCATGTTTCACCTCACTTAAAAACTACTTACAAAATCAGACAAAAATATAAAATGTCATAACAAGCTATTACTGAAAAATTGCTTTTCTCTCATTTTTACCATATATTTATAAAATAAATCATCAGAAGGTGAATTTTGTGCTTATATTTTAGTGAATAGCATATAAAGCAGTATACACAAGTCATTATCTGTACATGTGACCACCGACTTGCGACGCGATTGGTTCCCGGGGAAGCGTTGCAAGTTGGGGGCGTTGTACCTCAAACCCTCATTGATGATAGGCGCTGTGCGCCATCATAAATGCAGGCCAAGGACATAAGTTGGTGGGTTTCAGCCCCTTCTGCACTTCAAAAAATATTTGTAAGTGCAACTCAGATGGTTGCAACTCAGATGGTCACAACTCGGGGGTTTCTTGTATTACATTTTAGTTTATATTGGGCTTGTATGTAGTGCTTTTTGTGTAGCATGTTTTAAAGCAAGGCAAATATCTAGATGAGTTAGATGATGCACCGTCTGGATGACCCCCATGTACCCACAAAGCTATGCATACTCCAGGTGGAGAATGACTGCATTAGCCCATGCTGTTGTTATTTGAGATTTATGTTTTGGTGCAGTTACAATGGAATGGATATAAATAGATTTGCACAATAGGCAGAGTTAAGAGTGAATATACAATCTTAACTTTTGTTGTTTCCTGATTTTGGGTGCCCAGTTATGCAACATTAACATTCTCTTACATAGGGTTAAAAAAAAAGTGCTATTGAATTCTGTATATATTTAGCAGAGTCTGAGTTTCCACAGTGTGTTACAGAACTGTAAGCCTTGCAAAATATCTAACTGAATTGAAATAGATAGCTTAGGAACTCTGATTTCCATTTATATGCTCAACAAACTGTAACAGAGGAAGTAGTTTTGCATGGTTTATAACAGCTTCAAGAGATTTGAAGTTGTGCTCTGAATGCATTCAATTATACTTAATATAACCTTCAAAATTACTTTTTATCATTACCTCAACAACTTTGGTGCAGAGGAAAATGGTTAGTTCATACATAGTATGCTAATATCATACATTTGAACATTTGAGATATATTCAAACATGCAATTCTGTGTAAAGTGAAAATTGCATCAAGCATTTATTAAATATCAAGACTCATTTTTATTGTACATTCAAACTGAGAGGCTAGCTGAAGTGAATCAGCAAAAGAGCGAAGAAGAAACAGAATAAGGCCCAGTGAAAATGAGTTTGAGCTGAGTGCAAATGAGATGCTGAGAAGATAAAGACAAGTGGAATGATTATGGGCTTGAAAGCTTATTGAAGTTAATGGAGAGATTCCCTTTTATACTTCAGTGATTTGGCTCAGGCCCACAGAGGTGAAGAGTTAAACAAAGATTAGAAAGTTAGATGAATAAATATCTAGGAGTTCATTCCACCCGTAGGAAATGAATCCCCTCACCGCCACCACCATGTCTAATAATAGCATCTTGCCTAAAAAATCATCCAAACTGTTTAGTGCTTGACATAGACATACCAATGTCACTTGTGAAACCCTGCTCCCTTTTGCAGGTTTTTTAAATATCACCTGTCTAATCCCCAAGTATATTTCTACTAAGGGTTTACATGCCTAATCAATACCTTTATTGGTTTCATGTGTGTAGAGAAAAGACCCAAAATTAAATGGTCAGCCATGGTAAGAACAGTTTATGGATCTATGACCAAATGTCCTGTTTTCTTACGCCATGAAGTAATACAATAATTCTTGGAATACATATAACACCTGCAAGATGAAGTAAGATTAATGACTATTTCCTCGAACAGCTGGAAAGCCTGCCAAGAAAAACCTGGCATGTCCGTGTTTGATGATGCTGTCCTTACATTACCCAATTCTGGCTTACAAATCCACAGGATTTCAAATACCAATAACCTAGTACCTCCACTAATTCCAAAAGTTTTTCATTTAAGCTGTTGCTGAAAATACCACTCCTTTGTTCTGACAAACATGTATGGATACATAATTGTTGCTGCAAATATTATTGCTAGAACACAGAAACACACTTCACCCTAAAGCAAGACTATCAGTTATAATTAATTTGATGGATTGTTATAGCAGAAAAGTTGCCTCTTTTACTGAGTGACAAGTAGCCACAATTTATAGCCACTTATGGCCATATTGTGCATACTTCTGTGTGCAGAAATAGCTTGAAGTTTATTGTAAGTTCAGTTTAAATTATTACGTTGGGCCATTTTTCAAGATCAAAATTCAAATCCCAGGTCTGCTGACCAGATTCAAGCTTTCTGAGTAAAATATTGGTTGAAATGAACAGGCCTGCCAACAAAGGGTAGCAAAGGAAGCAATTACCCCGGGGCATGGTGCTTCAAAGGGACGGGGGCTCCAGATGTCATTGCTGGAACCAAGTATGTTCTTTCTTCAGGTGTGTGATGTTCATATTCAGTTTTTAGATTCACTCACTACAGAGCTACCTCAGAGTTTACAGGTATTCACTCTGGGCCCATGTGTGGCCAAATTCTGCTCTAATTTACATCCAAGTAATTCAATTGACTCATTGAAGTAGCAGAGCGGTATCTGAGAGAAAAATCTGATCCTCTGTATTCCCCGTTAATACCCAGATAACTTACTGAAAGACAGAAACCTGATATTTCACTATTTTAATAGCTAGATATTAGCTTAGCTACACTAAGAATAATTGTTCCTGATTCTATAAAAAACTATAGGAACCATGCTCTTTCAGATTTCAGAGTCAAATGTTATGTACTCCTTAAACCTATAATACACATTTTATAGAACTGAGAACCCAATCCTCGTCAGTGCCCTGGCTTCAAGGTGAATTTAAAATTGTCAAAATATTATTTTTTGTCATTTTTTAAACAAAGCAGCACATTATTATTTTCAGCTTGAAATAACATGTTTTTTTAAAAACAATAATAAAAATATAATAAAAAGTCAAAATCAAAACAAAAACATTCTGAAATGACTGAAACAAAAAAGTTTCAATTGACCCAAATTTATGGGGCCAGTCATTGACATTCAAGGAGTTCTGTTTGTGAAATCTACTCAGTTCCTCATTTTTCTGTCTATTTTAGGGAGGGGCTGATGTAGGTATGGTGAAGCCAGTAATGTCTGTAAACAGATCAGGCTTACTTGGGATGCATTTTTCATTTTTTGGAGAAGGAAAAAAACAACACAAAATGATATTATGAATTTTGAGCATTTAAATTCATAAGTGAGAATATTAAAAAAACTAGGTTCTCCTAGTAACATTGAGTACACTGCATTAATCATCCTATTATATTCATGTCTCTAAATATACAAAAGTTACAAGGTCAAAAAAGATGGCACTAAGCTTTTGAGGTTTTAAATTAGAAATATTATGATATATTTTACATTTAATGTCTGTGTCCTTAGGTTTTAGAAGTTTCAGGAGATTATGAATTGTTATTATATGGAGCAATTACTTTAGGCAGTACACCATTGTTCATGCACTTTCTTCATGAATACAGGGTAAAACTTTTAATTGAGTCAAAACATAGCAGCTGGAGATAGAGTTGTCAGGATGAATATTTACCTGTTTCAGGTCACCAATCATAGCTACAGATGGATGCTGTTAAAGTTTTGTTTGTGTTGTATTAAGTAAAAACAAGGTGCATAAGACAGGTGATTTTTTATTTAGTTTTTAGAACAAGATCATTGTTAATGACAGAGCAGATGGTCAGCTTTGTTAAAACAGAGAATTAAAATCACCAGATAGATTTTGGCAGATGTTCACTAGATTCATGCAGAAATAAGCCTAATTCTTATCCTTCAATTTTTGAATCTGGATACTAGGGTATAAGTAGTATGTAATATCATATTACAAAAAAAAAATAGAATATTCCATAAGCAAAGTAACCAGTTTAAACAACATTTATGACTCAATTTTAAAGTATAAAAAACCAAGATGCTGAATAATTTGTCACATTCAGATGGTATTACCATGTTCTGAAACAAGGGGATTTTTCTTTCCTACAGACATCTGATGTTTCTACTGAAGATAATTTGTCACTTCTATTTGTTTTTGCTTTGCAATATTGCGTAAAATCTGCAGTATATTTCTGAATGATCTCTTCAATTTTAACCTCTCCATTGTAAAAAGAATGCCATCTTGTTTCCTGCTCCACATTCATTGGAGGATATAAAAATTATATGAATCTTGCAATTACCTCTAATAAAGTTGTAAAGCAATAGTTATCTTTATCACAGAAAAAATTCTTACCATGAAAAGCTGCACTTTCATAATAAATTCCTAAACTTCAGAGTAAACTGGTGACTGTGTAGCACAGCTCCTCTACTGCTGCTACTCCAGCATCTGACCTGATGTGGAAGGGTTATAGTATCTCTTTGCTATGTACATATTATGTAAATATAGATTCCATAACTTCTGCTCTTGCCTGCCCCCACTGCAGCTGTCCACAACTGTAATTAGAAAAGTCAGGAATTTTCTGTCTGAAAATGCAGTTCTTGCAAAATCAAAAATTTCAATTTTTTCATGGAGAAAATCAAAATGAAACATTTAATTTGGAGTTCTTTCCAATCAAATGTAAATGTTTCCTTTTCTTCAAACTGAACCTGAAACACTTCATTTCAAATCACTGTAAATTGCATTTTCCTCAACTAGCACATTACCTTGTGTGAGTTGTAGTTTCACTCTCATGGACTGGCCTCCATGAAAGACTGCATCTCCCATAAAGCAATACACTGACGTCACTTGGACCAAGCTTTGTGGTTCATCATGTGAGTTATATGGTGTTGGGTGCATTGTAGCAGATGTAATCCGCTCATGGAACCTGTCCATAAGAGAGAACTTGGAGGGGTGGAGGTATCAGTTATCTGATCTACAGCTCCCATGAAGCTGTAATCTAGTGGCCACCTCATATTGCCTCTTGGCTAACTCAGTTCAGCCCTGCACACAGCTCCTCACCACAGTTTACCTTCTTGGATCGCCAAATTAACTCCCCACAGAGTTTTCCAGGCCAAACACAATAGCTCTCCTTAGTAATGGATTTATTAATTTGAAGTTTAAAACTAAACATAATAGTCTTTCCTTTACCCCAGACTCTCATGGTTTGAGCAGAGTCTTTCTGACTTAGCTCTTCTGAGAAACAGCAGTTCCCCTAGTCTCAAGAGTCTTCCCCTCAGGAGCTTCTCTCAGTGCTTTGTGCGGTCACTACCACCTCCTACACTTCCTTCCTTCCTGCATCTTTTGTTCTTCGTAGGAAATTCCCAGACTCCCCCTGAGGCGGAGCTTATTCTGTAATCAGGGTTGGCTGGGCCACAGGCTCTCTAGCCTAAAAGCAAATCACCCTTTTCCTTAAAAGCAAATCACCCTTTTCCTTATTTAGCAATAAGGAAATGTGAATGCTAAAACAAGGCAAAACAAAGCATTTCCAGTCATGTCAACAAGCCAAAGCAAAACACGTTGATTCGGGGAATGTTGAAATGCTTGGCTTTGATTAAGAATATCTGAATTGAAAAAATTAGGAATTTTCATTCTGTGGAAAATTTCAAAATTCCACTTCCAACTTTTCATCCTGTTCTAGGAGAAAAAACAAAGAGTGATATGTCAGATTTCCTATGGGAAAAAAATTCCAAATTTTGCTCAACTCTGATTGTAATGTCCCTGATACCATATCAGACAGAAACACCCGACCCTAGGGAATTCCAACAAACAGACCTTGATGACTGTCTGCTCACATAGATCACTGTGAATGCTCGGTATTGGAAGTTCAGCGCACTATGCACCGGGGCGACTGGTGAAGGGAGTTATGGGGGGGGAGGGAGCATGTTACCTCCCCCAGCTAGGATAACCCCCCCTTTGCCCCATGCCCCACCTATCCCCTCCTTAGTGCCACCCCCTTCTCTCCTCTTCTCTGCCCTTGCTCCATCCCACCCTGCCACTTCCCTCACTCCCCTCCTCCAAGCAATGCATTCCAAGGGACAAGTAGGGCTGAGGGGCAAGCGTCAGCACTGGGGGTCCATCTGGAAGCACCAGATCTGCTTCCCGCCAGTGAGTGTGGGGGCACTCCCAGCCTCTCTCTGGAGAGTGTTGCTCCACTTGCCCTGCTGCTGTTGGTGAATGTGGCGGGGTGGGGAGGGTGTGGCAGACCCTTTGCTGAGGGCACCAGGCTCCCCTGCTAGGCCCTAGGCCACCCAGGGACTCTGGCCCTGCTGGCTGTTGGCTGGCCTCTTGCCCCTCCCACTATGGTGATCGGGGCATGTGCCCCCTCATGTCCCTGCCTCCCCAAGTGTAGCCCCTGCTGGGCACTACAGTACTGGCCTATACATAGTAGGTGCTAAGAATCCTCCCACAACATGCATAGTGTAGGAGAATCCTTGCATGGCTCACCTCTGTCCCCTTGTGGTCTAACCTGTGAAGAGCCCTTGTTCTTGTTCATTATCAGAGGGCAAAGATCCGATTCCGCATGTACCTCTCCTGTGTAGCCTTCACTTCCAACCACGTCAGTAGTGTATGGGGTTTCAGAACATCAGAAGTACTTAGTTGCTTGCAGCAACATGCTCTACACATGTGGTATGCGTCTGGGAATCTGTGGTTTATTATAGGTCTGGGTTACTATTTCCATGATTTGTTTCCTTAGTATGTTGGATTGTCAATGGGATACGTTCTGCTTTGTGCCATGCAGTGAAGCGCCACGTAGCTACACTGATTTTGGAACTCTATTGTTCCCTATCTGTTGTGTTTCCCTTAGCCACAAGTGCCTTGGGACTGCCTTTAAAGGGGAATTACTGAAGCAGAAGGAGTTTCAGCGGCAGACCTCCCAGGTCACGCCACTGCATGGATTCCAAACCATTGTGCAGAGTGTCTGTGGTGGGATCTTGGGACAAGGGGATGGTGGCTCATCCCTCCTTTTGCACATGGGAAATCTGTGCATGGACCTCCAGGACACAGTCTTGACCATTGTGATCTCAGTCACTCAGTGGGGACTCAAGTAGAAAAATGACATTGTATTGAAAAAAAATGACTATCCTGCTTTAATTTTCAAGAGAACCATCATGTTTACAAAAAGAAACATTTGGATTAACTACTAAGCTTTAATGTTGTTCACCCTTCTTATTTTTAAGAAAGTTGTAAAGCCAGATGGAAATTTGCAAATATTTGCTGGAGGGTATTTGGAGAGCCAAATGCACTTAGGAAGAACGTATCTGAGGTTATGGATTGCCTGATTTTCAGAGGTTGTGATCAGTGTTTCCTGTAAGCTGAGCACTTGGGCAGCTGCCCAGGACAAATTCAAATGCTGCCCAGATGATTAGCGGAGTGTCCATAGCACTCACAGCTGGCAGCATGTGTTTTTATTGGTGGTGCACATTCATACATGCCTTGGTGCACATTACACAATTTATTCTGCACACAACTGGAAAAAATTAGAGGGAACATTGATTGTGATCATGTCCAGCTCCCAGAGAAATTATGAAAATGGTGTGTGCTTAGCATATATCTTTGGCAATGAGATTTGAGGGTGCTCAGCATCTTATGGGAAGAAGTCAACACCTTGACATATTGATTGGGCCCTTATAATGGACAGACTGGGCCTAATACTGTATTCTGTACTCTGGCAAAAGTTGTATGTTATTATTATCATTTAATATTGCAGTTGTGCCTAAATAGAGGCCAATCAGATCAAGGTCCCATTGTGTGGTAGGTGCTGTACAGATATACAGAAAATGAAAATTTCTGCTCCCAAAAGCCCATATTAATATCGTCTTTAGGATTGAGCTCCATGTCAAAAGAGAACAATTGTTTGGACAAGAAGTTGTCACCAATCATTTCAGAAGTGATTCTTGTAATTAAAAATTGCCTCTCCAATACTTTTCTGTTGAGGGAAGGTGACAAAGTTGTCTTGTCTTTCAGACTTTCAGACTAATGGGCTGAGTGTAATTTTCTTCTGAAGGTTTATACACTTTTTGAAATTGGGAGATGTAGTATTGTGGCAAATTTATATTATTTACTCTTTTAGGAGCTTTTGTCAATACAGTAAAGAAACTGCGACTGTAACAATAAGAAAAGGAATAATAGAACTAGTTTGAGCCACAAGATGGCAATACTGTTTAAAATATAAAATCATTACCCTGAATAGATTTGTATTTGCTGACTTAAATATGACCATTCACACCATATAGTTTACATAACACTTGTTTACAACTATAATATAGGGTCCTTAGGTAATTTTTCATCTGAAGATACTAACAAATTAGTGGCGGCTGCAAGGTTTTGTTTTTATTCTCCTTTTAACAAGGGCCACAGAATGGGTTCTTGTTACTATCACTGATCTAGCTCCGGTGGCATTGTACTGCTGGATTCCAACTAAACACTCTAAAGAGATAAGAATGAACATATTGCAAGTGATGAACACATTGCAGACTTGGCTTTTTTTTATGTCTTCAGTTTCTGGATGAGAGAAATTAGAGACCATTAATAGTGTCTGGCAACTACTTTTGTTGATTAGCTCTCCTGTTAATAATTACTATCACTTTCAAGCAACAGAGAGGGAGCAGATGCAGGCTGCTGCTGCAGCATTGCTTGGCCAGTATAAAATTTGTGTTGCATACAAAAGTCACCAGAGCAGTCAGATCAAATGATACCCCATTCTCTTAACATTAGCTCTGTGTCATTCTCAGTTCTGGTGCACTGATTGTTTGTCTACATTATGAATTCGTTATTATCTGCTAAATAATAAAAAGAAACCCAGCAGAACAGAGCATTTATGGAGCGAAAGCGCAGAGATAATACATGACAACCTTTCCATTTGATGAGACTAAATGTTGGTTGGTCTCCGAGCCAGGAAAAAAACGACCTTTTCCAGTACGTGTCCCCATACACAAGTATGTCTTCAGAAAGACGTACTTGTGTGTGGGCACATGCATGCATGTGCAAACACCTCCACACACAGCAGTAAAAGGGAAGATGGGAAATTACCAAGAAATTCTATTTCAGGAACAGAAATGATAATAAGGCAAAGTCTATTCAAGTCCAAATGCTATATAATAATTAAAAGAATCCTATTTGTACATGTTCTCACACCGCCAAAAAGGATCACTCTGTAGGCCGGCAGTTTGTCTCTTTTACTCCATATCTCACTCAGGATTCTAGTATGCAGCTGGCAGTTGAGTAGTTTTAAAAACTGATGACATACTGTACCAAAGTTTGCCCATGTACTGTAAAAAAACATGTCATTTATCTGCCAATCACTATGGACCAACTCAGTACATATCCTTCCTGCTCCTATGTCTACACATAAAAATAAAAGCAACCATGGGATTTCCCAAATTACAACATTTGTACTATATCAGAGAACATTCTTTAACAACATGAATATTCTGCTAACTAATAATAGACAAGGAGAAACTTAATCCCATTTAACAAGGGGGTATATCTTTGTTTGATGTATACTGGAATATGTAACTTCCAATAACTTTAAAGGGTTACATCCTCTATGAACGTCAAACTTGACTATACCCTTTAGAATCAAATTGTGCCCTTAGATGTGCATACACAGCTCTCATTGACAGTAATGGAAGCTTGCAGTCAAGTGTAGAACATAGGTTTAAATGTAGCTGTTAGCATGGGAACTTGGTAGCTGAATTTGTATTACTAATGGAAAATCCTAAATAATTTTAGAAAAAGTGGCAACTTCTGAACAGATTTTTGACCTATTCTATAAATTGAATAATGAGTGAGATCTCTACTATAGCATTCCTTGAGATAGTTTAAAACTAAAACCAATGGAAAGGATTTCCTTCTCAATTTAACTCTTATGAGCTTCATCATCTTCCTCCTTTCACCCACTTGGAACTTTTGAGGCAAGTTCTGGCCAAAATGTAGCCACCTGAGAATTCTCTCTGTGAGAAGAACTCTCAGTATGCCTATTCTACCCCAAAGTCTCCTCTCAAATAAGGAGCAGAAGAAAGTGGGTAGGGAGGGTGTGCACAATTTGTGATTGGTATTACAAGGTTTTTATGGAGTTGTTGTTCTGACAATTGTTGTAACACTGAGTGCCCTGTGTAAATGTGGGATCCACCCTTGCAGGCAGGACTTGCAGCAAATATACACCAAAGAGCTATGGGGCATCATTAGGACTTACCAGCCATCTATCCAGGGTTAAGAATGTTGGGACAATGGATTAGCTTCAGCTGGGAGAAATATTTCCTCCTGCTGTCTGAAGATAGTGGGGAATTGGAGTGTGGTGGAAAATTATCAATAGGCATGGACAGCATGAAGGTTTATGATTTTTGTTTTAATCTATGCATCCCTTGTGCAACTAAATAAAAAGCAATAATATATTAGACCTCTGTGCAAAGTATCCTGGTATTATGCCTTTCCCCTCTCTGATATGGTATTTTGAATGGAAATCAGAAGCTCCACATGTGATGGCAATCTAGAAAAGGGTGTGTTTAAGATACTGTGTTTAAGGTATCTTGGGGATTAGTGCTGATACTGGAGCCTATAGCATATAGACTGCTGGGTCTGTGCTCTGCCAGGTCCTCAACTAGCTACGGTCTTTTGGGGATCAAATCCAACTTGTAAATTAGAATAGCCACTGGGTTTGTTTAGTTTACTCTGGAGCTGTGGCCAGGGTAGTCTGCAAGTGATTTCTGACTGTTCCTATGTCCTCTTCCTGTGCTGAGCAAATCCTAGCACAGAGAGAATCGGAGCCTCTAGGTTTTTAGAGTCATTTCTATATAACCTTACTCAGCATTTATCCTTATAATTCCATTCAGACTGCATTCTCTATGGCCTATCCACAAGGATAGAAGTAGAAGACAATGAGCAACTCATCCACCAACCTGGGGGAATTTTGTGCTCCTAAATTAAAAATGCTGCACCAAAAATATAAACATTCTACACACAATATTTTAAAATTCTGCATATGTTATCAAATAACACACAGTAATCTCACTAGTTTTAATTATTTTGGTAATTTATTTTGAAATACCTGTTAGCAAATTAACATAATTCCCTCAGGAGCAGGGAGTTAACGAACCCCCTCTGACACTCAGAGCACAGCCAGTGGGAGTGGGGAGGGCAGGCACCCACAACCCCTCCCCACAAGATCAGCCAATAAATCCAAACCTCCTTCACTCCAGAGCCCATCAGTGACATCCCGTAGCCAATCCACCCAAACCCCTCCCCAAGCCCAGCCGTGGGGGACCCTCTAACCCAGATACCTACACCTCCCCCCACCAAGCCTAGCTGTGGACCACCATCCCAGGCACCCTGCTATTTCTCCTACCTCCAGAACCCAGCCATAGCCCCCATAGTCCAAACAACCATCCCCCTACTGCACAGTGGTCTGGTTGCCAGCTTCCATGCTATAAGTAAGTGCCCAGCTTTCACAATAAGCCTTAAACCCAGTTAATGCTATTTGAAAAGAACCTAAAAGAGTACTCTGTAGCCATGTCTCCATTACAGATAAGATCGAAGCAGCCACAGTCAATCTTCCAGGGTTCAAATTAGCGAGTCTAGTGAAGACACACTAATTCGAACGGAGAGTGATACTCCCGTTGATGCCATTAGTCCTGCTTCCAGGAGTAAGGGAAGTCGAAAAGAGAGTGTGCTCCCGTGGACGTCCCACAGAGTGGACGGCGCCAAAATTCAAGTTAAGATACTTCAACTTAAGCTGCACAATTAATGTAGCTGAAGATGTGTTTCTTAATTTGAACTTATCCCCTAGTGTAGACTGGGGCATGTGACTAGATCTCCAGCATGCAGTCTGGGATTGTTGTCTCAACCCCAACCCTTAAATCTCTTGCCCTCCTTACCCCTCTCCCCCGCAAACACCACAAGCTACCAACAACTTTTGAAATCCCCGACAAGCAAAAAAGTAGCCAATGGAAGCCAAGTGAGCCTGAAACAAGTCAAATTTCTGCTTATTTTCTGCAGGTTTGGCAGCAAACCTCCTCCCCTACAGTGACTTCCATGTAGCAAGCGAGGTTCTGTCAGATCTAGAGGTGCCCTAGTGGCAGCCAGCAGCACTGCAGTCAATTTGTGTGTGTGTGTGTGTGTGTGTGTGTGTGTGAAATTATGCACAAAAACCCATTAATTTCTGTCAAATTCTGCATTGTGCAGTGGTGCAGAACTCCTCAGTAGATGTCACGCTATAAACTATGCAAAATAATAGCTGACCATGTGCAAGTGTGATAGTAGGGGAGAGGTTCATGGTGCTCTGATTACCTCGGCACACCTCTGAAGGAGGCCATCATGATTTCTCTGCCTGCACTCAGAAGATCTAGGGTGAAGGCCAGTTAACCCTGCTGATTGCACTTACTGGCTCAAATGAAGCATGCCTAGGCAAAGAGCAGGTGGGGCTACTTCCTGCACTTCGCACTGGAAAGCACTGCCAAAAGAGCACCGGGGGAAGTGCACTTTAAAAACACGTAAAGATCTACAACATTAAGACCACTCTGACACTGTGGTGGCAAGTGCATTGCAAGGAGATATTTAGAGCCACTTCATCATGTCCCTCCACTCCTTAATACTGTAACTATTGGTGCTTGAGAGGTGATTCCCCCAGCTAAGTGCACCAGTGGCTGGTAGGCCCATAATTTGATCTTACATTTTTAGGTTAAAGTAGCTTTTGTCTATATGAAAGATTTGATAAGACTGGGAAGGTAGCAAAACTCAGGTTAAAAAGGACCAAGATATGTTCCTTAAACACTGACTATGAAACAAATGTTAAAAAGCATTAACAACAAAATTCAAGTCTGAAAGCCATTAACCATCTCAAGGAGGGAATGAAAAAGGAAAAGAAAAACAAATATCTTCGAAAATATATTTACTCACGTTTTATTGTATGGTATGCAAAAACACTCAGCAACTCAGCATTCATGGTTTGTGACTATACAACTTGTCATCTAATTTCTGCCCTAGTGCATGCACAACTACCATTGATGGGCATTATCTTATACTCTTCATGGAGGCAAACTTCTTATTGACCACAATGGTTCATTCACTTTGTGTTTCTCCTGATTCTGAAAAAGAATGACAAGATCAGGCTTACTAAATGAAAGAGCCAAGCACATATCAGAATTTGCTCCTTATTGCTTAATTTTCAGAGCAAAGTAGCACACACACTTACACATAGAACCATATGAGGATTTTGCATGCATATGTGGCTAGACCATGAACCACTTTGAGAAACACTGCTAACTGGCCACACCTGGCCCACGCCACTTTCTGCGGCTGCAAACAGTGGACTGGAGCCAATGGAAGCCATTGAGGCTCCGTGGCTATGGCACTGGTGAGTAAGCACACTGGTATGGCCAGTAAGCAGGTTTCTCAAATCATTTTGAGAAACACTGGGGGTACGTCTACACTAGCTTGTTAGTTCAAGCTAGGTAGGGTAATGAGGGCAACCAGAGTTGGAAATGAAGCCCGGGATTTAAATATCCAGGGCTTCATTTGCATGTTCCCGGGCGCTGCCATTTTTAAATCCCCCTTAGTCCAAACTCTGTGCCCGCAGCTACACGCAGCACGGACTAGGTAGTTCGAATTAAAGAGCCTAATTCGAAGTACCATTACTCCTCATTCCATGAGGATCTTTAATTAGAACTACCTAGTCCGTGCCGCATGTAGCCGCGGGCACGGAGTTTGGACTAAGGGGGATTTAAAAATGGCGGCGCCCGGGAACATGCAAATGAAACCCGGGATATTTAAATCCCGGGCTTCATTTGCAATTCCGGTTGCCCTCATTACCCTACCTAGCTTGAACTAACGAGCTAATGTAGACGTACCCTTGTAGCCAGACAGAGCACCCCCCTGTCACATCACTCTTGCTTGCCCCTCTGAGGTGCCTGGAGCATTCAGGGCAAAGGGAGCAATAAAATCAGCATAGTCTTTGAAGCCTCGACACAGGCCGGAGATGCTGGCTCGTTTGACCCTGGGTAGCCATAAATATAGATATGCGAGGGTAATCAAGCTAATAAACTGACCTAGAGGCTGCGAGAACTGCCCTTGGTTGGCACCTATATTGATACGATCACACACAGTCGTCCCTGGGAGAGGAATCTCCCACTGAGAAAAGAATGCCCAATACTTTCAATATTTAGTTATCTCTCTTACAAGTGTAAATTAAGTTCACAATTCCCTTGTAAGAACTGGCGTCACAGAGACGACCCAGAACCATTTGGCATCACAGATAAGAAAGAGAAATACGTGACCCCACGGGTATAAAGATGGGTCCAGCAGCCCATTCACTCTGAGTGCCAATCTACCCTTTTCCTGCTGGTCGGGTAAGGTGAATTGCCTCCCGAGGTCCACGGGGACGCCCACCTCGTATTTTGCCTTTCCGAGGAATTGAGGGACGGATCCTGGCCTGACACGCTGAGATCGAGCGGCGCAGAAGGGGGTAAAAATTGTACCCGTATGTGCCCTTTTGTTTTTAATGCATGCATAGAATAGAGCTCTTTAAAGATTAAGCTGTCACTTGATACCATTATTTCTATTTTATTTTCTATCTTCTCTTTCTTTCCTTTTTTTTTGTAACCGTTCTTAAGATCTATATTTGCTAGCAGTTAAGAAGTAGAGCAATAGCCATTGTAACCATATGCTTTTTACAAACCCCTTTAATAAACCTGTAACTGTTTAAGCTTTAACCTGACTCCTCCTGTTGCTGTAACAGAACCAAACACAATTAAAAGAACTTCAGCCGGTCATAAGGGACAGATACAGGCAGAGCTTGAGCGGTGGATCGTGTCCTTCCCAGAGGACAGATCCATTGGGGCATCTCTCAGCCTCCCTGGCTGCCCACTGCGAAGGGATCCTGTATCCTAGCAGTTAAAATCTGAGATGTACTAAGCTCTCCCTGTAAACTCTGGGGCGTCTGTCAGCTTGCTGGCTGCCCATCTCAAAGGGATCCCGATCCTAGCAATAAAGACACGGACGTTAAACTTCCTTTTTTTTTTCTTTTGTTTGGGGCACCCTTCAGTCTCTCCTACACTGCCCACTGCGATGGGGCCTTGTGCCTTAAGCAGTTGAAGACTTGGATGTATCATACACACACACACTGCCCTGACCATCGGCTGACAACCCTGGGTTAGAATGATAGTTGTCTAGCCAAATGTAAGCTTCGATCCCCAGCTTGTATGAACGAATAGCTGAGCATGAACAAATTAGACACACATATCAGGCTATGTCTACACTACAAAGATATATCAGAAAAACGTACGCAAATTGCGGTCTGCGTACCTTTTTTTCGGAAGAGGCTTTTCCAAAATTTGGCCCATCTACACTGGGAAAAGCCTCCTCTTTTGGAAGAGCCCTTCTTCCTTGTGGAAGGAGGAAGAGGGAGGAGGAAGACAGGGCTTCTGAAAGAGCATGACTGCTCTTCCGCAAAAAAAAATGGAAGAGCAGATGCACCCCCTGGAATCCTGGAAATACCCTGTAGTGTAGACATAGCCTCAGGTCCTGAATTTCAGCTGTAGGGGTATACTCTCTGGCTATGTTCATGAACTCACCACTGTTTTCTGATTGGCATCTAGGGCTAGACCTTCTATCAGTCTGCACATGGAAAAGACCAGCTGGAATCAATGGAATTGCAGAAATTAAACAAGGAAAAGATTTATTAGAACATTCAGTCCATTCCTTTACAAACGCAGGATTATAACCAATAATACGTTTTCTCATGTCTCGGAAGATATGTCCATATCTGTAAGTGCAGAATCTGGCCCACAGTGTTTTTGACTGATATTGAAGAGCTGCAGACTAGTTATTTGAGTGCGCACTGCTCTCTTAATAACTAGAATCACCTTGTCACAAATCTGGTAGCACAACACTGTGGGGAGAAAGCATAAATAAATAATAAAGTGACCTGTAGACTAATGCGCTATCAAATTGAAAAGTAATAAGTCATTTTCAAGTACATATTTTAAGCTGACATGCCATTAAAATAAAAAATTAATAAATAGAAGCAACAAAAAGCAGCACATTTCATTCCACATTGAATACCACTAGGTGGTTTGTCATGCTACCATTTCTTTCCCAAGAGATGGTCGTTAAAAAGAGCTTATTGGGAGAGTCCTGCACAGATACAACATTTTGTATCCAGATCCACAAAAATGAGCTACTGATATCCTCATCCATACATCCACACAGCTGCAGATGCAGATGCAGATACCTGTGGATATAAAGCAGATAGCAACAAATGTGCAGGGTTCTACATACAACATTTGTGTCGGCATCCCCATCTGTATCGCAAAAATGAACTGCAGATATCCACATCTACACCCACAGCTGCAGATACCCATGGATATAAAGTGGATATCCATGGATTTGAAGGGCTCTACTTGTTAGAATGAAGAATAGCACTACAAATCTCTTTAACTTTGGACTACTGGCGTTTTCATACCAATTCAGTGTTTCAGTAGCAAAGAGTGATGCTGAACTCTTGTTAAGCTGAACAAGTAGAAAATCCCAATGCACTACTCTGTCCCTGGGATTGAGCCGCTTCTAGCCTAACACCACCACCTGTTTCATGTTTCCCTAGCATTGCCTCAACCCCTCCAAGAACCATGGGTCTCTGACTTCAGTTGCAATGATTATGACACAACTTCCTAATTTTACAAACATTTTAAATACAAAAGCATTAAAAACAAATAATTGATGTCTGGACTCAATTGAGGTCCCTTTGGCAAGGAGTTGCTAGCACACAGCTTAGCTGGAGCATTATCTTTATCACAGACTCAGCTGCTTACATAGTCTTTGAGACAGAGTTTGAGCCCCTCAGCAGATAACTGCACCAGGAGTGACCTCTCTCTGTCTCCTTGTCAACTGTCTCTGATTCTAGGAAATTCGATGGAGTCTGCTCCCTCCCTCTTTTGGATTGGCTTCCAGATGTTCTCCGTCTCTCTATTCTGTTATGATCTGTGTTACTTCACCACTGCACACCTCACTACTCCTTCATTCCACTTCTGACATCTCTCTAATGACTGACTGTTCACAGGAGGGTCCATTCCAGGGGCTAGTAGTCCCTTGGCCGGCCTGTTGTACTCTAATAGCTGCTTTATCTCATGGCTAGCTATCTCCAGTTGAGAGTGTCCCCGTCCTTCTGGCTGCAGCAGGTCTTTTGTCCCATCAATGAGGAATTCCTATGTGCTAAAAATGCTAACAAAGTGTCTAAACCAGAAAAAAAAACACCTCCCTTGTATTACAATCTCTTTTCTGTTTCCCCAGCCTTTGCCGTATGGTGAGGAAGAAGAGTGGTGGTCCAATTCCCATTTGTATGCTAATACTTTGAATTCCTCTGAAGCAAACAAGAGTCCATTGTTTGTGAATAAAGTGTCCAGAGTGCCATATTTCACATAGTGGGCCTCCAGTTTGCCAATTATTGACTTTTTTTTTGTATCAGGCAGGACATCAACATCAACCTCCAAAGAGTTTGAATCGTAATCTGCTGTAATCAAGTTCTGCTTTTTTTTCTGAAGGTAAATAAGGCCACTCCTACTTTTCCCATAGCTAGATGGGCAGCTCATGTGGCAACAGAGGGTATGTCTACACTACAATTTTTTTTGAAAAACGGCCATTTTTCTGAAAAAACTTCAATTACATCCACACTGCAATCGCGTTCTTTCGAAAGAAAATGGAAAGAACAGAGAGGGGTTTTCAGCATTGGTAATTCTCTTTCGATGAGGAAGAAGCCTTTTTCAGAAAGAGCTCTTTCGGAAAAAGGCGCGTGTGGACGGGGAAGAGAGAGTTCTTTCGAAAGAAAAGGAAAGGAAAAAGCACAGGTAACTTGGTGGCCACACCATCCATAGTAATCACAATTTAAATGTGAGATAGCATCCATTCAGTGTGGATGCTATCTTTCTAAAAAGCAGATCACTTTTTCGATGAGCTTTGGCAGTGTGGATGCTCTCTTTCAGAAGAAGTTTTTTTGGAGGATCTCTTCCGGAAAAGCTTCTTCCAAAAAAAGTCTGCAGTCTCTTCCTTTGAAATTTATCATAAGACCAGCAGGTGTCACATTTTCCATCATTCCCACACTCTTGAGCCCATGTATTTTTGCATGCTGTCCTTATGTAATGAAGTAGGACAACAGCTCTCTGCCCTTGGAATAGTATGTCATCTTGCACACTCAGCTCTGCTTAAATTTGGAAATAGGATTCTGCTCCTACTTGTATTTAGAATCATAGAATCCTAGGGCTGGAAGAGACCTCAGGAGGTCATCAAGTCCAGCCCCCTGCCCAAAGCAGGACCAATTCCAACTAAAATTGGCTTTTGTCTTCTGGCCACCATTCTAGTATCACTGCCTTGATATCCAAAGTGAGGTGTTCTTTTCTATAGGCATGTTGATTTCCAGCAACCTCGCTGCTGAAACTGGGGGACAGCAAAAAAGATTAACAGATTCAATGCTCTGATCCCCTTCCACCAACATGCCCTGTGTGCTGTGTAAGCTAACATCAGTAATCATCCTGGGGTGCGTCTACATGGCACCGTTATTTCAAGATAACTAGCATTATTTCAAAATAACACCTACACAGCCATTCCGTTATTTCAAAATAATTTCCAAAATCTGTAAACCTCATTCTACCAGGAATAACACCGATTCTGAAATAGCTACATTGAAATAAGGCACGTGTAGAAGCTCCACTGCTGCTATTTTGAAATAGCCCTTCACTAGGGACATTCTAAGTTACTCTTCACCACTGCCTCCTGGGGCTATATATTGAGATAGCACATCTACATTAGGGAAGCCTACCTTGGACTAATTTTGAGGCTTCCCTGCAGTGTAGACGTGCTATTTTGAAATAAGCCTGTTTGGAATAACTATTCTGGAATAGTTTATTTCAAAATAAGCATGTAGTGTAGACTTACCCTTTGATAATGACCTGATAGAGCTGGCAGAGCATCTACATGTGTTGCAATCTCTCTATAACAAGAAGGACTTTGCCATAATTGTCTCTAGAGATTTGAGGTCTGACTGCATGATCATTGGTTAGCCATAGGTATACTCATAGAATTATTCCACCCCAAATATCACAGCTGCTCCTGCAAAAGAGCTACACCCAATCCTTTTGCCAATTCTTATGATGATTCTGTCAATGGCTTTCCTGGATGATAGCACTTTAGAGCAGGAATGTCCATTATCCTTGGTTTTAGCATGTATAGTGGTTGATATTGGGGACCTGCCCAGTCCTACATAACATTCTTCTGGGTCCCTACACAATTTCTCTCTTTACCTCCCCCATCAGCATACTCCATTTCCACTGATCATGATACAATCAGAACAGAAAACAACCTGAAGTTTCAATTAAAATCTTTAAAGTGGAGGTGTTTTCTGCTAAAAGATGGAGGGGGAAAATCTATAGGTTAGACATTTTAGCAAGGGATGGCTACACCTCACAATGTTTGAGATCTTGTTATTTCTTATATGGTCTGCAAAACCTCTTCAAGTTTATAAATGTTTTTTTCCCACAGAACATGAATCTCTTTTTCTATTCCAAAGATGACTTCATTTTAAAAAAAAAAATGTTTCTCTGTCTAAAGAAGAGCCAGTGTTTTGTACTAGTGATAAAAGAATCCCCCACAAGGGAAGGCTAGCACAAATGGATGCCCTCTAAAATAGAATACATATGAAAAAATTCTTACAAACTTTATACAGATTATTTTTCTCTGATATTTTAGAGTCTTTCTGAGCCAGATCTCCAGCTCATATCAATCAAATATTTCCATTGATTTCCACAGAACTATTCTGATTTACACAAGATCAGGATCTGGCCTTTTGTTTTGTTCCCCCTCCCCTCCCCCCCCGTTCCCCTTAATCTGGTCACATTAAGAAAAAGGTGAACACAATAACGTTATAGATAGATTTTCAAAACCTACAACATGGGGTCAATATTAAGCAAAAAAAGTTCATCCATATCAACCACCAGGAAATGTTAATGAATGCAACCATAGTATGGTTTTATTATTTCTTTTAAAAGTTAGATGAGCAATTAACTCTAATTTTGAGCATCTACACATATTAACATTACTTAGTATTAAAATATCTTGTTGCATATAATAAAACATAGTATCAACTATTCAGTTCATCAGCATATTATTCAGATACTGTACTGGAAAAGTAGGAGAAAAAATGAATAACTGAACAGATTTCACTGTCCTTTGAAAACCTAGACTGTACACCCTTCCAAAGGGAAGCCGGCTTCAAAAGTATAGTGCTCATTTGCGAAATGTATATAGTCTAGAGCACACTTCAGACAAACCTCTCTAGGGGATATTTCTGTGTTTATATGCATTCAGGTGAATATCTAAATCAGAAGAGTAGATCTTACATGTAGCACAAAGGCAGTAAAAATAATGGACACTGTTAGGCTCAATATTAGCAATTATTGCAAGGAATTTTATGGAAATGCAGAGATCTGTCACAGCAATTTTACCATCCAGATTTAATAAAACCCAAAATTTCATCACTTTAGGTTCACTTTAAGCCATGGTCTACCCTAGGATCTTATTCTGAAATAACGCCCCCAGTTCAAATCTATAAGCAGTGCCTCCACACTATCAAGCCCATTATTTTGAAATAATAGGCTGCAGAATTCGAACTCTGTACTCCTGATTTTCATCAGGAATAATGCTAATTCCAAAATAGTAATTCTGAAATAACATTAGTGTGGATGCTCCAGTGCCATTAATTTGACCTGTCAGCTCTGACCACGTCAGGCATCTCCACTACTCTCCTTCTCCTGCAGTTCTGTAAGGGTATGTCTACATTGCATTCCTCCTTCAAGAGAGGAATGCAAATGCAGACAAACAAAATTGCAAATGAAGCACAGATTTGAATTTCCCGCTCTTCATTTGCATAATGGCGTCCAGTTGCTTTTCTGAAATACCGTATTTCAAGAAAAAAAATGGGGTTATTTCGAAAAGAAACCCTTCCTTAGAAATAACCCTTACTCCATAAAAAATGAGGTTTAAGGGTTATTTCGAAGGCAGGGTTTCTTTTCAAAATAACCCCATGGGGATTGCATTTTTTTCTCAAAATATGGTATTTTGGAAAAGCAGCTAGATGCTATTATGCAATTGAAGTGTGGGAATTTCAAATCCGTGCTTCATTTGCAGTTTTGTTTGTCCGCATTTGGATTCCTCTCTCAAAGGAAGAATGCATGTAGACATACCCTAAAAGTCCTGGGAAGAAGAAAAGGGCTTGTCCCACATGGCCAGCCGCATGAGCCCTGTGTGAGCGACCAGGACATTGAGAAAGACATGAACACCCCCAATGCTCTGGTGGACCTTCCAACAGCTGCCAGAACTTCTGCTGCTCCCACGGCCTTAAATGCCCAGAAGAGCTCCAGCCTGGACTGGTGCAAAGATCCTGGACCTTACTGAGATGTAGGAATCCTCCAACCTCCAGGATCGCTGCACCAAGAAGCTCAAAGCCAATATCTATGGCAGGATTGCTGCACGAGGCCTACCACATGGGCAGGGAGCAAAACGGATGCTCTAGGGTGGCACCTCACCCCAGCTGCTACTATGAACAGCTGGTTGACATCCTGGGACGGGGGCTGGTCACCTCCCCTGCTGTTGTTGTCAAGTCTGGCCAAGATACACTTAACATCAGCCTTCAGGAGGGTGAGGTGGCAGAGAAGGAACATGACAACATGGAGGAGGAGGAGGCCAGCCAGGTCACCATGCCTCAGAGCCAGGAGCTGATCCCAGTTACCCCACCCAGGACATCACCCAGGGTTTCAAGGAACCCAGGGAGAGCACTTCAGAGCAGTTCTATCACTTTCCCTATCTACAAACCTACTCGACCTGGAGGGGTCACATAACAGCTTGTTCATGTATGTGCACATGAAGCATGATTCTGAAGCACTCAGCTCCATGATGTTCTCACACAGGATCCCCTCACTCCTTCTCACAAGGTCCCTGGAGAGGCCTGCCTTATCCCAGCTTCCATGGTAGGACACCTTTCCATGCCAAGTCACCGCTAAGTACTTTGGGGTCATGCAACCACACAGCAGTGCTGTACATGGCCTAGGGTCATGCCTGCACTAAGTCAGCACTCCAGATCAAGCACGGTGATGTGGAGGAGACTGATATCATTCGTGCCAGAAGGAGGAAGAAGAGGAGAATCCATTAGCACCCTCTCTGGCAAGCGGTGTCTGCTGCTCACACACACCTCCCCTAACCATCCCCCCTCCAGATGGCAGGATAGAAGTCTCTCTGTGGGACGCCACCGGTGCCGAACCCAGCATGTGCAGGACACAAAAGGAAGCCAAGTCACCCCATCCCCACCTCCCACCCAGGCTCCTGGCCTGGTTGGCACCTTCCCATGCCTGCTTGTTCTCGGGCCAGGAGTGTTTCAATGCTCCCCTGAGACATCTGCATACCTGCTGGGGTGTGTGCAGCAGCAGGAGCACCAGGATAGGATTTGGCTGAGCAGGGCTTGGGAACCATGCTCGGGTTCGTCCTCCTTGTTCTCATCCTTGTCCCATTGGAGCAACATGTGAGCAGTCTGGAAGTACTGCACCATGAGGTGCAGCACGAGAGCCATGAGTATGGCACTGCTTTGTAGCAGTTCTGGCTCCATGGTAGCTGTGGCATCTGCATGGGCAACCAGAGCACGAGAAGGTGCTTGCCCACTGTGTCCCTTTTCTGTCCTGCGATGGGGGAGGGAGTGGAGGAGTGGCTTGTGAGAGGAGCCCCTGTAAGTATGCGTCGTAGCTTGCCAGACCAAGCAGCCACAGGAAGTATCCGCTCTCCTAGTGCCCTCCCCAGAATGATTCTGGGGGCTCTAAGTCTGAGTCAGGCTCTGTTAAATGTGGATGCACTATTTTGGACTAATTTCAAGGCTTCCCCATAGTGAGGAAACGCTAGTTCGAATTTGTTGAATTGGGAGTTCTGAAGTCGAATCTAGTAATTTTGAAATAGTTTCCTAGTGTAGACATGGCCTGAGGGAGCTAGCTTTGATTCTTTAAATATGACAAGATTTAAAGGAACTTGAGATAAGAGGGTTTCTACTTTTTGGAAATTAAAAGTTATCTCATTTCAGGAAAAAAGTTATATACTTTGGAAATGCACATTATGTATATAATATTAATTTTTGCTGTTCTATACTGGATGAATTTTGCAAACTCCTCTTAGCATTTGCTGAAGAGGAACAGAGGAATCCTTGCCTCATAGACTCATGATTATTCTTTGATTTTTTTTCTACCAATATAAAATAAGAAAATGGTGATCTAAACGAATAAGAAATGAAGGATTTTCATTTAGGGGCTTGTGAGCTTATACATAGTGAAGAATATATGATGTGCCACTGTAGCATAGTTTTTATTTAGTAGACAGGTCATTGGGAATATTTCATGTATAGAATGGATGTGTTATACATTTACATTTGCCTGTATTCTCGTTTGTAGAATGCTCTTTAAAATCCTGCTCACATCATCAAACAAAGGAGTCTGCTGATTCATAGAAATTTCACAAACTGACAAAGCACAGAAGGCATATGTTAGATCTCAATTTAAGTTTTGCTTGTTTAAGAAGACTTTCTGATTTCAGCTACTGAAAAGGTGTGTTAGATGTACAAAGAATCTGAGTAAAAAATCATGTAGCATATCAATGGTGCCTAATTTTTTTATTAAGGTGGCTCACCTACTGCATTTTGTCTTGTTTGGGGACTGACTTGCATATATATGTACAGTGTGTGTGTAAGAGTACGTAACTACTCTTTGCTATTTTAAAATTATTCATTGTCTTTGCTCTCGCTCGCCCACCTTTCCCTCCTCATGAGGACCGAGAATTATAATAGGGCTCTTGCTACACCCCTTTAATTTGAATATATCACTCTTTTAGTTGACAGTAGAAGACAAACTGCAACAAAAAGGAAACACAAAACAGAACTCCAAGCAATCTCTGTCCTAAGAAAATATTAGCTTCTTAAAGTTCCTTTTATGTTGGGGAAATGGGGGAGGCTAGCTGATACAGACCCCAAAACAACGGTCTTCTCCTGCGGCTGCTGCCTTTCCAACATTGGCTACCATTCCCAACCTAGACCTGGTCTACACAACAAGTTTACTTGAACTTAGCTACATTAGATCACTGTTCTAAACAATACATTCATACCACCAAGCCCAGCAAGTTCACACCACCAAGTTCTGCCAATTTTAAGAGCTGTTAAAGTAAGTTTTGGTACTCCGGCTTTTCAAGAGGAGTAATGGTAAATTCGACCTGAGATGGTTGACTTAAGGACAGTGCAGACACAAAACTCTGAAAGTCAACATTCTTGGTCTCTGGGAAGTATTTCACAGTGTCCCAGTGTGAATGCTCTGGCCAACACTTTCAAAGCTGCTGCTCTCCAGGTGCACAAGAAAAGGCCTGAGAAAGTTTGAATTTCATTTCCTGTTTGGTCAACGTGGCAAGCAAGCCTCAGAGCAGGCAGGATACCTCAGCAGCACTCCTGGCCATAAATGTCCAGGGTCATGAACAAGTGCCAGCATGGAGCATGCTGGACCTAATTGCTATGTGGGGAGAGGAATCTGTTCAGGCAGAACTACAAAGCAGCAAAAGAACTCTGATATCTACGCCAAGATCACACAAAGCAGGGAGGGGAAAGGATATGTCAGGGAAACTCCTCAGTGCCTCAAGAATATAAAAGAGCTCAAGTAGGTGTACGAGAAGACAAAGGAGGTAAACAGATGCTCTGGCTCATCATCACAAATATGCCACTTCTATGAGCAGCTGCTTGGGATTCTAGGGGGAGGCGCCGACCAGTATCCCAATCCTGTCTGTGGATTCCTCCAAAAAGATTCTTCGGGCAGCCTTGGGCAAGTGTGGGGAGGACATTGTGGATAAGGAAGAGGAGGAAAATGGTCAGCTGGCAAGCAGAGTATTTGATCTCACTGACAGCCAGGACTGTTTTATAACTTTGAAGACAATCCCCTTCTCCTAGGGCATATCGTTGCCGGGCCCTGGTAGTGGGGAGGGCACTTCTGGAGAGTTCACATTTTTAATCACGCTACAAGTGGGTTAAGGCAATTGGGATGTGTGATGGCCATTCTACCTACAAAGTGGAGGCTCCCCAGAAGAGCTTGTTAACATGTCTGGAGATGGAGCAGGAATCCTCCCTGCACACCTCCATAAAGCACTCATAGAGGTTCACTTTCATCCTTCCCACAGGGTTTCTGGGGAGACCCCTCTTATCCATCCTCCACAGTACTGCACCTTCCCACACCAAGCCAGCAGTAAGTGACCTGGTGTCATTCAGCATTAGGTCTAGGTTTCTGGCCACGTTCAGTCAGCACCTGCCCCTTATCATTCTGTGTGATTCGGAGAAGACTGAGAGGGTGCATGGCAACCCTCAGGGTCGATGGGGACATGCTACATCAAACAATGTTGCACTCTTGCACGCAGCGGGGACATGCACCTTGGATTTTACAAAAATCTGGTGCTGAAAAACTGACCTTCATAAATTCAGCCTTATCTCGTAGTATAGACAAGGCCTGGGCTTCAAAGCCCTCCCCCAGGGTCACCCTCATTGCAGCTTGGGAGGCCTCAGGTAGGTGAGGGATTGGAGAACAAGTGAGCCTATCTTGCATTTGCATTGCATCAGTGACACCCATCCTGCAAAGTGATCTTAGCTTCATGCTCTGGACATTGTGACCCACTGTTCACAAATCACATAATCCCTATACGAAAAGTGCTTTTTTTGTGATGGTACTGCCCGGTACTCAATATTGGCACCTCCAGTCAAAGCTTACCTGGAAAGAACGGAGCGTGCAGGCACCTCTGTAATGAAAATGGCTGACAGTTGGCTGGACCACGTTTCTTAAAAGGGCCACATCTCTTAAAAGGGCAATGGCGGCTCCACCATCTTTTGGTTTTATTTGCTCAACAACTTTCCCCCTTGAGTACGGCACCTTTTTTTTTTTTTACATAAAAAAGCACTGTATATGAGCATTTCAAGTCATATACCAGTACATGCCTAAATAATAGCAATGCCAGTTAAGAATCTTGAAGTTTACAAATTTCATTAATGATACACATTGCACCATGTATCCTCTGTTGCATATTCATTCCCGTTTCAGTATAAAGGCATACACACACACACACACACACACACACACATGCCCATCATTGCATTTGCATCTTGACTTCATTTCAGTGACTAATTCATTCGCCCACACAATTTATTTTCCTCCTAGGCACAAAATTACAGTTTGAGTCCATGACAAGGAATTCATAAAAAAAGGGCAAAAGGACAAAGCAGAACTGTGTAGGGTGCAAATGGATGCAAATATTCTATTTGAAATTATACAAAATCTCCTACTCTCCTAATCTCCTACAAGCATCTGAGAAACAAAGTGAAAGAACAGGTCCTTCCCAAAAGTGTACCACACAAAGGGAAACAAAAGTGAGGAATTAGGGGTCCTGAAAGCACAGATAGTAGAGACTGAGGAAAGAGTAAGAAGGAAGCAAGTATTTTGTCTTGGAAACATACTTTTTTTATTTGATCTGATAGAACTAGTCAATTTTAAAAAGGGAAAACTCACATGGACTTTTACCCTCCTCTCTCAAAACCCACCAGCCCACCACACACAAAACACTTTTAAGTGCACTGTTTCCCTTTACATGTGCTCAAAACAGAAAAGGGAAAGTGAAGGGCACCTCCACATTAAAACAAAAATGAAGCAGCATGTTGTAATGCTTTTGGGAAGGTTTTAGTTTGTTTCATCTACACAGCAGCAAATCAGATCAATCAAAAAAGGAATAGGGAGAAAAAGATTCTGAGTGGGGAACAATGTCCATGCTATAAAGAGAGTTTTAGTCATGAAGGAAAAAAAAAGGAAAAATTCAAATAAAAGGGGTGATGAAGACACAGTGAAGGATCATTTCCCCATAGATTTTCTATTTAGGTTTTATAGAAAAAGTTGGATACTTAATACAGCCAAACATGTGCCAGTTTATTTTTTGGTACCAAGCACTGTTTTGCAGTATATTGCCCATTTTCACTTGAAATATTCAGTTGTAAAAAGCCATTTCTGCAATTCAGTTATGTTTTTTACTTCAGTTTTTCCTATGGATTTAGGTGCCTAATTAACATGCTCTTCAAAGGTTGGCCAAAATTATCTTTCCATCAGGTAAAAAGGAGGTTATTTTTCTTTCCAATGACACAAAAGGCTCTTTGATACATTCATAGGCAAAAAGGCAGACATTTCACATACAAAACAAAACTGGTCTAAAACCCAAAACTTCACAGTTTCACTTGGAGGATGCCATAACATTTCATCTATCCTATGAACAAAAAGGTAGATTTTGAGCCTTGATTTAGCTAAATATAAAATTGTTGGTCATTGTGTGAGTAAGGCCTCAGAGGCCACTTCTAAAGAAAAAATGTCTCATGACAGTGGGGTGGAGAGGCTTATGTAGTCGGTTAACTCTTTCAGGAGTGCCACTGCCTCTTTGCTACACTTTGCCTATGATGTAAGTTTCCTGCTTATGAGTCATTCAGTGAGATGCTCCTTATCAGCCAGAGGTCTACCAGGACCAGACTGAAGTGCAGCAGAGTATAGCTCCTAGCAGTTACTGTTGCACCCTTCAGGATCAACATACTTGGTTACAAAGGCCCAGGCCTCCCATAATGTTTCTGTCAGGACTAAAGAGCTCCTGTGGCTAAACATACTTTCTTTGGTACATGTGGATTTTTCCAAACATATTTGGTTTTCCTAACATGTGATTAAAGATTGGAAAAGTGGCAAAGTCAATGCAAGCCAATTTAGAAAGGCATGCTATCATTTCTGCCACTGTGGTGTTTCCACTTGCAGGGGTATTGTTCAGCAAAAGAAAGGGTTCCATAAAATAGCAAGGCCCCTTTGATCTTGACAAAAACACCATTTGTGCTCCATGCTCAGAAATCCCCCAAAGGGCATGTCCAGGATGACTGTGTAGGATGTTTTCAATCCACAAAATACCAGCTGATGGTTTTGAAATGAATACTATGGAACAATCCTACACATGATTCTATTCACACATGATAGACCAGTGCAGAGGCCCAGCATAAGGGCTATGCATTACGTATGTTCTACTCCAGCCATCTGCACAGGTGTGAATTTCAAGACCAAAAGGTATTGTAGAACAGACCACCGCTGCGCATATATCTTGCATTGGGTGATGCCAC
Source organism: Pelochelys cantorii (assembly GCA_032595735.1). Lineage (NCBI taxonomy): Eukaryota > Metazoa > Chordata > Testudines > Trionychidae > Pelochelys > Pelochelys cantorii. The sequence continues at coordinate 25,023,083 of CM064334.1, read as the reverse complement.
AACTCCAGTTTAATTCTAACATGATATGTGCCCCACACATCAGAGTTAGGGAGAAATATAGGAAATCCAGTAAAAAGTCAGCAATAGAAAGGGAGTGATTCTGACTCAGGGAGGAGGACTGTAGTTATCTTGAATACTGAGGGGCTTGTCATAATTCTCTCTCTCTGTCTTTCCCACTCTGTATAAAGCATGAATATGGCCAGACCCCTCCAAAGTTGGAGAGCTGTAGAATCCAGCATACCCAGAGCAGCTGTAGGTATGCCTCTGCTGATTTATCTACAGGACATGTCATATGTTAACAGGAGGGGCATCTTTTTAAAGAGACAGCCCACAGGAAAAAATAGAAATCAAGGGCCAGATCCCATATACAGAAGAGAGATGACAGACAGCATGCAAAGGCATGATGAGAATGTCTACACTGCAGCTGAAAATGAGTTTCCCATTCTGGGAAGAGAGATGCATATCATGCTAGTGGGGTGCATGCTAAAAAATAGCCATGTAGCTGTTGTGGCATCAGCAGAGGCTCAGGTTAGCCACCTGAGCCTCTGAATCCAAGCTTTGGTGATGGCCCAAGCCCCAGCTAGTGTTGCAATGTCCACACAACTATTTGTAGAGCACTAGCGCGAGCCCTGCTAAGGTCAGCCCAGGCCAGGAGGTTCCCTCCCAGCTGCAGTGTACCCTCAATGTGCACACCTTCACTCCATGATCCTGCTGTTTTTGTGAGCACAGTGGCTCAGCATGTGCCATGTTAGAGCTGCCTGACATCTAGAGGCCTAAAACTCAGAGGAAGATAAGCATGGAACTGGGGTGCACTCTTCTCCCTGCTACATCAGAAGTGGATAGGGGAAGAGCTTAAGTGCCTCAAGTCTACTCCACTCCACAAGAAGACCACCTATACACCGGGATGGGCAGCTGTTGGCTCCTTTAAGACCACCAGAAGAGCGCCATAAGGCCACATCACATCAGAGAATCTGGCTACATATTTCTAACTTGTGCATTCATGTAATTTGCAGCAACATTAACTAATATTGCATGGTGCTTTAAACATATGAGTTGATTTAGAAAACTGTTTTCCAAGTCAGGTGTTACCATCAATTATTCATAAGTAGGACTAATATTCTTAGGGTAAAAATCTAATGTAACAAATTTCAGTCATCAAATTAAACTTCTTGGAGTAAAATCTGATTTTTACTAGAATTCTAAATCCTCATTCAAGTTCCAGAAAAGAAACAGTTTCCTCTACTCAGCCCAGTTTATTGTGCAGGCTGTTGCCACTCTAACAAAACAACAGAGGTGTAGTGACCCCCTTTTCTCTTGCCGCTCACACCCTGTGAGATGCAATAAAATGGGAACATGCATTGAAGATGTAAATAATGATGACCTTGGCATGTCCCTGTAAGAGATCTAAGAAACAAAGAAGCAGCTATATTTTTAAATTTTTATACCTGAAATATTCAAATTCCAAAAACTATGGACTTAATTTGTGTTACCCATTCGCCACACTCCCAACAGAATTTGCATCGCTTTTCTTTGTTATAATCTGACTATTAAAAATACAAACCCTTCTCCAGAACAGGGCTAGACTCTAGACTCTGTCTCAATGGCAAGAGTTAGAATCTAGAACAACTCCATGAAGTTACTCTGGATTGAGACCCTTTTCAATAACATCAAAGTTTGGATTTTGCCATTTATATAATAAGCATTCAATGGATCCCTATATTCCAGGAACTCTTACAGACTCTATTACCATCAGAATATCTTCTGCATCAGAAATAAGTAATAAATAAATGAAGAGATCAGTCCTTTGCTAACTTACTGTACTACAGCAGTACTGCTCATAACATAATGAAAACCATAAGGGTAATAAAACTGAGTTCCCATTGAACTACTAAAGACATTCTACCTCCACAACTCTGCCAGAATGTAACAGTAAGATATACAGGAAAATCAATAATTGGTTAAGTTTGTGGAACGGTACAATTACCCCTTAAAATCAATAAGTCATGGCATATTCTGCAAGTGCATATGTTCGAAAGGATTATTGAAAAGATTATTAAATAAGTTTATTAAAAGCTCCCCAAATCTTTACGGGGCAGCTACTAAATAAACAGCTTATTATGGATGAAATTCAGTCCTGTGCAGAGGGCCAAAATAAGGCCCATTAATGGTACCTAAGTCTTGCATCAGCATCCCCTGTCCAAGTGTTATGTTATAACATTTTTGAAATAAGGACGATTATCTAAGTTCTATCTCGGTGTCTATACGCTGTATCTCAAACAATGTCTGCTTTTATCTTTCTGTACAGTTATGCTGAGAACATTGGATTGCTTCAGGAAGACATTTTTGAGCCAGCTATCATATCTAACTGTACTAAAATAACCTGTCCTTCAACAACAAAGTGAACTAATACAAATATTTCTAAACCAGGTAGAGTGAACAATCAATATGGCAGAATCAAATCCTTCACAGTCTGATTTTCTTTTAGAAGCAGGGGGTACACTGAAGCGTCTAGAAAAGAAATCTCAATGAAAATTATTCACAACCGTTAGGATAATTCTAATTCCAGTATGATTTTAAAATGACTGTAGACTTCACATCGTTAGAAGTAGTATAGGGCCAAAACCTAGTACTGTAATATAAAAGAAAGCCAGTGCCACCCCAGCAGTTGTATCTATTCAAATAGTTCAACCAATATGTGCTCTGAAAGAGAAGTCCAACTTCTAACATTCCCCAAATGCTCTGAACTGCATCTTTCTTTAGGTGTACTTTTTATTGGACCATCTTCTGTTGGCTCCACACTGAGGGCCCAATTCAGGACATCTTAACTTTAAGCTAGTGATTAATTCCCATTCACTTTCACTCACACTTTAGCAAATACATCAGTGTTGTCCTGGACCAAGATATTTTCTTGAAGTGAAGCCTGAAATTGTTGTGAATTACAGGAAAGTTGCTCACTAGATTTTCAGCAAATTATGCCGTTTTACCCTGAAACCACATTTCCTGTTGCCATTGTGTGTCATAACAGGAGGTCATCGATAGGTCCATTTCACACACAGTGCTGCTTGTGCACAGATTATGCCATCTTTAAGTCAATGTTACTTAGACATTCTAAAATATATTATATTCTAAATCCCATCCAGGTCTATGAGGTGCATAAAGAAAGTAAAGTTAAACGTCTGCAGGTTGGGAGGTTGTCACACACAGCATTAATAGAGAAATCACACTGTAGAGTATAGGCTGTAAATGATTTAAGTCTTGTGATGAGAAAACCAAAAGAAGGGCTCTGTGCAGCTTGAAGACATGTCTCTTTCACCAGCAAAAGCTGGTTCAATAAAAGGCATTACCTCACCCATTTTGTGTCTTTATGATAAAGTGATATATAATTATGCATGACTGGAGCTGGGTGATTGATGATCTAATTTTTCACAAGTGTTTATTCATATATTTTAATGAATTTTCTTAAGCCTAAATTTGCACCTATTTTGTGCTTCCCTTCTGTAAACATCCGAGTGATATTGTTTCCTGGTATATTTACAGAAAACCAGTTTCAGTATTTGCTCCAGAAATTCATGCATAGTCCCCCAACCAGTGAGCCTGAAAAACAAAAGTGATTTATCTGACAAATTACAGTTAAGGAAAACAGCATGACTTGAGATCTGTCCACAGATTGAATAATTTAAAAAAGATAAGTTTAGATAATGAATAAATTTGAGACAATCAGTATATGCTCATGAATATTCTGTGAGCAGAAAAAAGGCTAAATTAATCAAATAAATTGTTTATCATGAATTATTTGCTCAGATATATGAAAATGTAAGAAAGTTCCTCCACAAAAATTTTATAGATGACTTACTGGGTCATCCAGTTTCCTAATTCCTGTCTTTCTAGGACAACCAGCTAGGGTTTAATCAGGCTGACATGCAAAATATCTAAAACTACTCTCATGTATAAATAAATCACTTTTCTATTGAAATTAATCTGCAACTGACGATGAAGACTGTAAAGCCAAAAGTAATGATGCATTGAGATTATAGAAATTTATGGTTTAATATTTACCTGAATTTTTAGAATATAGCCCACGGAAACTTCCCCTCCTCCCCCCCCCCCCATTTTGCCCTTGGTTTTACAAACTGATATACTTAAAAATTCCCAACGTGAAACACACCTTGACTCAGATCTTAGTTCCTCCTGTGCTGCTGACAGATTGTTTCTCCATCTGTTATGATTCCTCACTAGTTGTGGTACTTCTAAAAGGAAGTTCTTCTTCACACAATGCATAGTCAATCTGTGGAACTCCTTGCCTGAGGAGGTTATGAAGGCTAGGACTATAACAGGGTTTATAAGAGAACTAGATAAATTCATGGAGGTTAAGTCCATAAATGGCTATTAGCCAGTATGGGTAAGGAATGGTGTCCCTTGCCTCTGTTTGTCAGAGGGTGGAGATGGATGGCAGGAGAGAGATCGCTTGATCATTACCTGTTCGATTCATTCCCTCTGGGACACCTGACATTGGCCACTGTCGGTAGACAGGGTACTGGGCTGGATGGACCTTTGGTCTGACCCAGTGTGGCCATTCTTATGTTCTTATGTTCTTCCCAGGTCATGTCAGCACATTTAATATCCTGTCACTATCTCTGTCAGTTCTTCCTTGGCCTTGCATGCATTTTCTTTTTCCCCTTGGGTACCCAATTCAATGCTTGCTTAGCATGTCTCTCAGCTTCCACATGGTGTACATATCTCAGCCACTTCTTTTTTGATATTTCCCAACATATCCTGCTCTCTCTGCTTCCTGTACTCTTGTGCTGTTTGTTTTGTCTTACTACGTACTATATATTTACTATGAATGTGTACTATATTCCTCATCTACCTGTAATGGGAAGCCTCCAATCTCTTTTTGTAAGCCACTGTCATTGGCCAAGTCTTTGCTCCCTGCACTAGTGTGCTCAGTACATTTGCATCGTAAGACCTCTTGGGAGGAACCAGACTATCCCAGGTGATGCCCATCAGGGATTCTTATGGGCAGATGTTGAAAGCAAAGAAGAACAAGGCAGACGATGGAAAGAACATTGCCATTCCCTATTAAACTTACCAGAGCGAACGATCATTGTGCAGGTTCTAGAGAAATGCCAATGCTAAATTAGAAATTGAAGAGGGACCAGAAACATCCCATGAAATTAAAGCTACCACTGCTGACAGTGAATGGACATAAATAAACAAAATACACATCTAAGTAGATCTTAAAGGCATAAAACATATAAACAAGGAAATTCAAAAATATAGAAGGATCTACATTTTTTTAAAACCAGGCCCTGAAGATTTGGCTGGATGCCTAAGGCATAATGCTGCTTAATTAACCTAGTCTCAGAACTGCACATACTGTCAATATTGTGATGATCACCTCTATTTAGTAAATAGGTCACAAATCATTTGCAGTTCCAGCAAAGAATTTGCATGTCAGACACTTCCATTTATCTATTAATTCATCAGTGTAGAAAGCACAGGAAAATCTTTCCTACATCATCAGATATTACACTTGAACTCTCCTGTAATTTAAGAGCCTGGAAAGAAACAGGAACTCACCTCATTTCACTACCTAAGATTGTTTAAGACTGTTGCACATAACATGCTTTTTAACTACATACAGTAAGCAAAGCGAACAGTAATCTGCAAATTTCAGGATAATTCCCTTAAGAATACTGGAGGCCATTGCTGTTTCTGCTTACTTTTAAATTACACTGTTATAAATTGCAAAAGATAAAATAGCTTTCTTCTTCCCAATCTATATTATAAATAAACAAGACATAGCAGGAAGACTACATGATGGAATGATACCTTTGGGGATGAATAGAATAGAATAGAATAGAATAGAATCCATGCACGTTATCTCCTCCAAAACACGCAATATTACATTTACTATAGATTTGACACAATTAGCTATACAGCGATAGCTTGTTTAGTTTGGTTTGATAGCTTGTTTAATCTGGTTTGATAACTATAATGTTAAATATTGTGGTTGTGACTGAAGTCAGTGGGGGTGCTGGGAGCTCATTTGAAAAGGAAGGCATTTGTCTAAGTGTTAGATTTACAAAAGTGCCTAAATAATGTAGGAGCACAATTTCCACTGACATTCATTTGTTCCTAAATTGCTAAGATATTTTTGAAAACCCTACTTTAGGTGCATAGTAACCTAACTTTACACACTCATTTTAATTTTTCTTGGCCTGGTTGCTTATTGATAAGAACTAAAGATGTTAAATTGAGATTAATCAATTAATCGATAGTTGATGTAATTTGCATCGACTATTTGATTAGTCTATAAGGGCGCCTCTGCCTCTGAAATGTATCAAGAGCCCTGCCAGCTCTTGCTGCATTTCAAAGGCAGAAGCACCGCGGTGAGCACAGTCAGTGGGGGACTCAAGCAGTCTCCTGCAGTCCCCACGTTTCCTGCTTTTGAAATGTACAAGAGCCCCGGAAGGGCTCTTGTACATTTCAAAAGCAAAGCACTGGGAGCACTGGGCCAGCTCCCAAACTGGCCCTGCTCTCCCAGCGGTACTTTGCAAATAAAAATCTTTCACACTTTATGTAAAATTAAATTGTGGAAAAATTGTTTCACATCTATCAAAGCATTTCATTTTGTTAAAACTGAAATGATTTGATCTGATTTCAACTTTTAAAATTTTATATGATCTTCCAAAAGAGTTTAGCAATGGAAATGAAAAGAAGTTTTCAAACAGAAAATCTATAATATTCTGTTTAAAAATTGGTCCAAACAGAAATTGTGATATTATAAAAACATTAAGATTTGTTGTAAAATGGAATTTAGTCAAAATCAAAATGTTTTGGCAAAACATTGTGATTTGATGAAATCGCATTTTTGAAAGAAATATGTTCAGTCAGAAAATGTTTGACGTTACTAAATACTACCTGAACAATGCTACAGTGTATGCATCATGAAACGCTCTTTAATTATATGATCACACACTTTTTCTCATCTTATATGCCATACAGTTTTATAAAAACTGAAATAAGACTAGCATCTTTTAATTTTTTTCAACTGGATATAGTTATACTATTTTCAGTGTCATAATATTCTAGTATATCTGTATTGATTTTATATGATACTGTACATTCTTTTCTCTAAAGATCTATATTTTCAATAACTTGTCTAGAACATATGATACACAAATATGCAAGGGAAGTAGAATTTTTGGCCTCTGCATCAATTAGCTTCTAGACAGTTCTCTGCTGAGGTTTGTTTTGGGGGAGAGGGGCATTCTTTTTAGGTGGGCTGGAGTATTCCTAGAAGCAGTTTGATACTTTGGGACAAAAATCCTTCATATATCTATGGTACAACTTCAGTTATAGGTTAATCTATGTTGATTTCCCATCGAACATGCTTTCTGAGTACAGGAAGCTTATGGAATATCTAGGAGAGCCACCCACATAGTGGCCTAAAGGTTATTCAGTCTCAGATTCAAATAGTCTTTCTGAAACAGAATCAAAATCCACAGCTGCTTATGCTTTGTAAGGAAGCTAGCATAATAGGTTCTTCATTCTGTATGAAATATGCTTTACGCTAGCAAACTATCTACAAGTCTGAAATAATTAGAATTGCAGAATGGCTGAAAACTTCACTGAACAAATCCCAACTCGTGAAGGCAGAAAGCTCTGTTTTATCACTTTTTGCTAGTGGAAACTTGTCATCTACCGAATCCTCAGAAATATGAAAATGAGAAATGAGAAAGACCCTGTGACCTGAATAACTTCATCACTATCTCAGCTAGCAGTCAGCAGCTGAGCTCTCTTCTCCACTCTGTCATGTGCTTCTTGATTTTTCCCCCAGAATACATTCATTAATATATTTTTCTCTCTACATATATTAATTTGTGGCTTCATTATACCAAATTAAGATATAGTGAAAGTCCAATGGAGTCAACTGAGACACTACAATGGCTCTCATTTCCACCAGTAACTGCTGCGAACAACACCATTTAACAAAACAAAAAAAAAAAAACCCAGCGGCAGCAGCTTTTTAATAATTTGGAAACAATATAAATTCCCACATTTCTCTTGGGCTATGTCTAGACTGAACTGTAAAATCAAAAAAAGATATGCAAATTGCATATCTTTTTTCTATTTAATTTTGAAAGAGGCTATTTAGAAATTTCGCACATCTACACGGCACCAAATTTTGAAATAAAGTGCTCTTTCAAGCCACCCCTTATTCCTCGCAGAACGAGGTTTACAGGGATGGTGAAAGAGCGCGTCTGCAATTTTGAAAATTTTTCCAAAATAGCAGACGTGTTCCTTGGCAATGCAATCTAGACATAACCTTGTATAATTTTCCTGTGTTCTTTTGTGTCATCTGTCATCAGCACTGGTTATGAAAATAAAGAGTCCAAAAACTATTTTTACTCATTTCTGAGGTCTTCTCGGCCTCAAGCAGATTGAGTATTACAAAACATCTGCCAAGAATACTCTTTTGATTTTTGATTTTTTGTTTGGGCCCCTTTTGAGCTTGTTTTCTGAATATCTTCCAGCAAAAGAATTTACTGTCAGGAGTGTTCGGAGAAAGTATGCATTTTGAATTAATTTAAAAATTGTAAATATTAGTGTTTACACCAGAAACCTGAACCTTCACTATCCAAAGGAAAAAAAAATAGTAGGTGATCTATTTGTCAAGTGTGAACAGTTAGAATTTTGGACATTCACATATTATACATATGCAGAATTAGCCATTTTTTTCAGTAAACAATTTCAAGTATGAATACATTTTTTTTTTAAAAATCAGGATTTATTTGCAGATAAATTATGAACAGAAAAAGAGATGACATCACTACATATATTAGCCATCACTGATTTATTCATCCAGCTCTAGCCAAGTCTGATAGGATTTGTATGAAATCACACTTTCTCTGCTGACCTGTCTAAGGTCAGCTAAACCTGTTTTCTTCCAGTTCTATATCCTCTTACTGGTATGTATGGTTGCATAGGGTGAAAAAGCCCTGGTGGTGATTTTCCAAATTAAAATAAAATTTTACACTACAGGTTGTACCTCTCTTAACTGGGACTTTCTGGTCTGGCAATATCCCGGGTTCAGCATGACCATGGATGATCCTGGACCAAAGAGCTCAGGTTTAGGGAGATCTGACCCCAGGGCAGGAACGTGGCAGGGTGGGCCAGTGACTCAGCGAGGAGCCCTGTATTGGGGGATGGTGGTTCAAGTGGTACAGCAGGGAGTTCTGGCCTCAGCAGCTGGTCAGTAAGAGGGGACCAGTCCCAGTCCCGGAAATCTGGCCCCAAAGGCAGCCAGGGAGTTCTGGCCCTGGCTGCAGAGCTCCAATCCTGGCTCTGGTGCTCCAAGTTCTGGCCCCCTGGCAGCAGACAGGGAGCTCCAGTCATGGGAGCCATGGACAACCAGGCAGCAGTGAGGCCATGCTGGAGCCTTAGTTGAGAACAGTGGTTCAGTATGGTCCATGAGGGGAGGGACCTCCCCTGGTCCAACAAATCCCCTTGTGCAGGACCGGTTATGTCCCCAGGGTGCCAGATCAGGGAGGTCCAACCTGTATTATTAAAGTGAATCTACATTGAAATAACAAATAGAGAGAAAAAAAGAAGATTCCCCTTTCATGGTTTAGATATGTAATCTTTCTGCCAGGTTTGCAGGCATCGAAGAGGGCCGGGTTCCATTTTCTAGGGGTTTCCTTAAAGACTTAATTCACACCAGTTCAAATCCCACCCAAAACCAAAGAGAACTTTATTGGGGTGGTGGCTGGTTGGTAAGGAAGAACAGAATAACTTTGAGAACAGCAAGAGTTAACAAATTAACCTGTTCCATGAAGTAACATTCCCATGCCTGGTGTATTTTAACAGCAGTCTCAGTGTCAGCCCTCCTTTGGCTGTTATGAATGGCTAACATGCTTTGGCCACTTTCCTCTTCTCTACTCCCCCCACTAACAATTAACTGTCCTGGGTTGAAGAAGTCCAAGGATTCTAGGAGATTAGGGCTGCCTAGGCTATCCTGGGGGCTCTATTACCTAATCCTGCTGGATAGATTTCAGCTTTAATTGCTGAGTAGGTAGGGCCACACCAGAGTCCCTTGAATAGGCTGCTGCTCTCTCTGTATATTGATACAATATCAATAATGTATTTTACAACTGCAATTTACAACAATTCAATTTTTATAAATCTATTTTCCATAAAATCAGCCTTATGAACAAAGCTAATATGGCCACACCATTCTGGATATTTTAGAAAGGAAAGCACAAATGCATTTTCAGGTTCTCCAGTGTTTACCTTTACTTTTGGAGGATTCCCAATATATGTAGGTAACAAACAAAACCAATGAAGAAGTGAGGTCATTACCACATGTATTCATGTATTCATACTGTCAATTCTGCATTATTCCCAAACTTTCTTTTTGTCTTGTAATTAGCTCCACGCTTGACTGGCTTCACCAAGATGGTAGAACTATTGGAAAACCAGAGCATACCAACTAGATACCAACTAGATGTTATGCCAAATTAGGGAAATGAGCCAGGAACTAGAAGATCAAGCATACCACTCCATGACTAACTAGCCCATCCCATCATGGAACTATCCTTTCTGCAGCATATATGACAAACAAGCATCCATGACACCAAAGTTTTTCTTCCTTCTCTATCCTTTCTTTTCTGCTCAGGTGTTTTGCCGTGATTGTCTCAAGAGCAGGAATAATCTTAATGAAAGCAATTGTGAGCCAGAATTCAAGGTTGTGATGTTTTGTCTGATTTGCCTACAAAAGACATTAGCCAGAGACACTTTAAGGAACATTTTTTTCCCTTTGACTTTTCCAAATTTGAAAGAGGAACTTTCTCACAAAGGCAGGATTAATTTGTTTTTGAATACCACACTTTTTTTTTCTTTTTTGTTTTTCTCAACTGTGCATGCTTAAGAAATGTTTAAAAGAATTTCCACAGACTGGCTGCTTTCACAAAAGTAAGTCAAAGACCCTTTCAGCAAAGGCCCATGAACCAAAATTAACAATTTTAACAACGTAATCGTAAAATGTTGTAGTAAACTTTCAAGTCCAATGCCACATCCTCGTTACAGACTGCTAGAGAGGAGCACATGCTGAATGAATTGCCAACATAGATAAGCTAAGCCTGGCCCCTTTGCATTCTTCTCGGCATGCTTCTACCTGTTTACCCTTCACCTAAAATCACTGCAACTCTTTACACGGGCGCATTAAAGCTTTTGAATATAGTGACAATATAGCTTGCTGTGACAAGATCGTCATTTTGAAGATTGTCAGAAGTACTGGTCAGCTCCAATGCAACTACAGCTTTTAAGTTGCCATGTTCTACTTATATCATCCTAATGTTAAATAAACATGTTTAGAATTCAGATACAGAGAGCTGTTCCTTCTTGGATTAATTATCTGTTTTACACATTTGTGAAATGTTACCCGATACTTGGAGAACATTGAAGAAATAGCAAATTCGCATTTCCCTTCATATGTCAACCAAGAATTGCATTGCACTAAACTATACCTTAGAAAAAAATGTCATTAATACCTGCATCCCAACTGAAATATAATAATTCTAAACTGATAGCTAATATGACATCAAATACTTTTATATAAAGTAGTATGTAAAAACTTACTAGTTGTCTGTGTATATTCCTTTGTGGAACCATATCTGCACCTCATACCACACCTACTTCTTGAAATCCTGGCTCCTTTCAAGTCAATGGCAAAGCTTCCATTGATTTCAGTGAAGTCAAGATTTCACCTACTATACCTCTGTCTATCTGTGGGTTTTCTCATAGAAAAGTAACAGCTCCAAAAAGCCTAATATTAGGGGTCTGCTAAAATCTAGCAATAACATTTTGATTAGATCTTTGTCTTAGAGACACGAAGAGCAAATCTATAGTTTAAGCATGAATTATTTATAATTTTAGGTTAGAAACCAGAAGACAAGATTGAAGAAAGTACAGTCTCTAAGATAACAGAGTGTTTCTCTCTCCTGTAATATGCTGCATCACAGGGTCTACCTACATGGATATAGGAAAGATATTGAGAAATAACAGAAGCTATACATTTAAAATTAATTAAACTGCTTTAAATCTCTGTGGCCATGTCTATGCTACGTGGAAGATCGACAGTGCTGCAGTCTGTCTTCCAGGGCTCAATAGACCTGCTAATTCAAACTGAGAGGGGTGCCCCCATTGGCGCTGGTAGTCCTGTTTCTCACAAGCAGTAAGGGAAGCTGATGCGAGCGTTGTTCCCGTCGACCTTCCACTGTGTGGACAGCATGAAAACATGATTTAAGATACTTTGCATATCTTAAGTTGACTTCCCCCTTTAGTGTAGACCTAGCCTGTGTGAACACTCTTTCACAATGAAAGTGGCCTTAAAAAATCACTTTAGTTTAATTCACTTCAAAGTGAATTCAACCAAAATGCATTAAGGCCACTTACTCCAAAAGAGCATATCTGCACAGGGATATAACAAAATTTAACTAATTCACCTTAAATCCTTGCTTTTAGTTAATTTGGATTAACTTTCAGAAGAGCTTGCCTACACTTAAAATGCTACAGCAGTACAGCTATACCACTGTAGCTTTCAGTATAGATGCTACCTATTCTGATAGTAGATAACATACTTTTTTGATACACAATATCAAGAGTGACAGAAAAATTTTTCCATCGACTTAGTACTAGTTACATGGGGCCTTAGGTCAGCTTTTGAATGCCACTCTGGGTATGGACTTTTCACTGACTGACAAAGTTAAACTGACCTAATTTTCTAGTGTAGACAGGCCTAAGACTGTCTCACAAAAGGGCAGCTGCTCCTGTAGACAACAGACTCTAGTCATTCAAAAGTGCTGTATTCAGAAAATGAAATCATAACTGTTACATAGCTACGAAGATAACAAACTATTCAAAAGGGTAAATTCTAGTGCAAACAAGACAAATTACTGTAGGAAAACTGATACGAGAAAGTGCAAAGTGCTTGAATGAAAATTGATTGGAGCCCATTTAATATATGGGAAACCTGTTGCATAAGAGTGGAATGCATTTTTTAAAAAAAGGTAGAGAGACTGCAGTTGAACCATCCAGGTTCAATTTAAACAGATAAAAAGACAACCGAGGTACCTATGATAATAAGACATAATAAGCACAAAACAAGATGAGCAGATGGATTGAGGAAAAATATAAACCATCCAGAAAAAAGTAAGTTTGGGAGAGTGGAAAATCAAGTTAATATAGATAGACAAGATAAACAGGTTTAAAACTGACAATTAAAAGTTAATTATACTAGTCTCTCACTTGAGAAATGTTTTTAAAATACAGCCTACTTCATAGAGATAGTGGGGGATGTGAGACAAAATATAACAGAATAGATTTATTAAATGTGTTGTTTTCCCTTTGTTACTATTGAATTTGGGAAGGAGAGTAGAAATCTGCCAGGGACCATATTTCTTCATCTGATTAAGCTATGGTTTGGAAAACTACCAGGTAGAAATGTACAGCTATGAATTTTAATGGAAATTAAAACATAACTTGTTATGATTGTTATTCTTACGTACGAGTTACTGACTTCTTATGAAAAACTTTTCAAAAATTTTGGTTTCAAAACAATTTTGGTTATGTATTGAACCACATTTGTTTGATTCTTTTTTAAGGCTATTTCTCTTTCTCTTTCACATACTCATAGAGTTTCTATAGTTTAAAACTAATCTGTTTCCACTGATTATTCATACCCAATAGACTCATTATCATGGCTAAATAGCAATGTTCACTGTTATTTTCACGGGGAAAAATTATTTTCACCTATTGTTTCTCAGTTAGACAAATCATGTGCTATCTCAGATCATTCAAGCCCACCTCATAAAAAATAGGATGTATCTTGCAGGATTTATGAAGAGAACATGAGTAATCTCTTTAGATGACCCTCAGTATGAATGTAATTCCAATTTTTTGATTTTTTGATTTTTATCAGGTTTAATGAATCATATTTCAGGAAAGGCTGCAAAAGAGAAGTTTATCCTCCTTAAAAGCCCAGTTCTGCACTTCCCTATTCATACAAAAATTCCAAAATATTTCTCTAAAAATTCTCCCAAGTAAGAATTCCTGGATTGGGCCTAGAAAATAAAAGATGAAGGTAAAAGAATTCTATTCTTTCTAGCATATCTTATAAAAGCAAACAAGATATTTGTGGCAGGCAGTTTGGCCTAGAGAAGGGCACTAGATTTAGATTCAGGAAACTTGAATTCTATTTTGGACTCTGTCAGTAACTTGCTTGTGATCCTGGGAAACTTATTTCATCTCTCTCTGTCTCAGGACTGGTTTACGCATAGTTAGGTTGGCTTAGTTACTTCACTCAGGGATGTGAAAAATTCCATGCATTGTGCAAAGTAATTAAGTTGACCTAAACCCCATTCTGGTCACTGCTAGGTGAATAGAAGAATTCTAACTACCACCTCGAATTCCAGCTACCGCCTCTTGGAGAGATGGATTTACTAAACCAAGTAAGAACTCCTTCCATTGCTGTAGTGTGTCCATTACAGCAACACAACTGCAGCTCTACAGCTGTTGCATTTTGTGTAACACAGCCTTAGTTTCCCAATTTATAAAATTGAAATAATGATACTTATCTCCTTTGTCAAGGGCTTTGAGATGCATGGATCAATAGCGCTATATAAGAATTAGATATTATCATCATTAGTTACCAGTATTCATTCAGAGATAAGACCCAGAAACAGATAGACCGAGTGGCTTTGTCTTCTCCAGTAACTGCTTATGTTCTTAATATAAATGGAAGTTTCTTTTAGCATATCCAAAATTTATAGGACCATTCCTGACCTGACGCATACTGGACAGCTTCACTGACTTTTGCCTAAGGCCATGTCTATGTTTATAAGCACAGCTGTATCGATATAGCTCTGCTGCTGTAAGACTGCTCATGGAGCTGTGTTATGCTGATGAGAGAGAATTCTCCTGTTCACATAATACCAGCTCAGCAAGCAATAGTAGCTATATTGTTGGGAGAGCATCTCCTACTGACATAGTGCTGTACACATGCATGCTGATGCCAGCAAAATGTATGTAGCTTTAGGAGGTGGGTTATTTCAGGGAATGGGCTTGCTGGCTCCTGGACTGCCCTCATGATGGGCTGCCTAGCTTCCCAGTGGCTGACCTGGGAGCTAGACAGCTGTTCTCTGAAAAGTTCCGAGATGTTATGTTTGTTTTTCATTCCACTACAGAACAAAAATTACTGCTCAGCTCTAATTTTAAGCCAGTGTTGGAGGGAGTATTATGTAAGGCAAGGGAGATGAAGAAACTATGGATTCAGGGTAGGAAGATCAGGGTCCCTCAAATAGTACAAATAAATATCTAAACTTCTAATGGATACTAATAAGAAACTCCCGCTGTGCTGTGCATTGCTGTGCTTGTCTTTAAATCCTCAGAAGAAATCAATACAATACCATATTGGTAGCACTGTGCAGTTCAACATCTAGTCTTTCACTATGTTAAACCTGGAGGGCTTTCCACATTTTGTAAGAGCACTATTGTCTAAGGGTATGTCTACACTGCAGAGTTTTTTCAGAAAAACAGCTGTTTTTCCAAAAAAAACTTCACTTGCATCCACACTGCAATTGCATTCTTTCAAAAAAAAATTGAAAGAACAGAGGGTTTTTTCTGACATCGGTAAACCTCTTTCTACGAGGAAGAAGCCTTTTTCTGAAACAGCTCTATCAGAAAAAGACGTGTGTGGATGAAGAAGAGGGAGTTCTTTCAAAAGAAGAGGAAAGAGGAAAAAAGCACAGGGGCCCTGGTGGCCATTCCATCCATAGTAAACACAGCTTAAATGCAAGATAGTGTCCATCCAGTGTGGATACTATCTTTTGAAAAAGCAGATCGCTTTTTCGATGAGCTTCTTCTGTGCAGACGCTCTCTTTTGGAAGAAGTTTTTTCGGAAGATCTCCTCTGGAAAAGCTTCTTCTGAAAGAGGCCTGCAATCTAGGTGTAGCCTTAAGCATTTTCTGGTTCTTAATACTGACAATGGTGCTAGGAATGCATATGAGTTATGCAAGGCACACAGGGATCCATTATTAACTATCATGGTGAGCTAAGAACTTTCCTCAGTACTCTGTGTATACAGTTCACATGATGCATGACCTAACACTTTTGCTCCTAACTACATATTTATTTATATGGCCCACAATTCAATGTAGTGCTAGAGGACCTCCCAACAAGCTAACAAGTTAAGAAAATATCCTCATTTTAATTATGGGGGAAAAGACGCAGAGGCTGATCTTCTATCCATCTTCTTCCAAATCTCAAGGGACATGCACCAGTGAGCCAGCTCCAGAATCCTAGGTAAATTGCCTTGAGCAGAAGACCTTCCTTCCTCAATGGATCAGTTCCTCCAGGCATTCATCAGTTACTAGGAAATATCCTTCCCTTTATTGCTTAATTAGAATATTTTGAGGAAAATTCAGCCAATCATATTCATTCTATGTGACCTCTGACATAGTTGAACTCCACAGGAAACAGTAGTATTTAAACTGCTATTATGTTATTTGTATTGTGGTAGCACTTAGGAATTCCAGTCATGGAAGACCCTGTTGTGATAGGCTCTGTACAAACACAGAACGAAAGTACAGTATGTGTCCAAAGGCCACTTAAACACTTACCCTTTTCTTTTTTTCCTACCGTGTTAAAAGGTTTACCATTGACTATTGTTATGTATGAAGTACAGACATAAATTAATGACTTTCATGCTTCAGAAAACATTGTGCATATAAACATAACACTAAAAGAAACAATTGTCACTTTTTGTAGGACAATCAGTCTCTAGATCAGCTGGACTGGGACTTCATTTTCAAGCTCACCATAAAGGATTTATTGGCCCAACAGGCTCACAAGGCTGAGAAAACATAGCTTCTAGGGAAGGAAGAGACTTCAGCTGAGCCAAGTCAGTTCAGGATCATTTAATTCAAAATCTCCACATAATTTCCTTTTATTTAAACCATTATTAAGAAATATCCTTCAGCTTATCACATGTGAAGCGTAAGCTTCCCTTGGTATTAACTTTGACACATACAGAGCACTTTGGGGATTATATTAATTTAAGCAGTAGTACCTGTTAGCGAGCATTTGATTGCACACAGTGAAGAAGGATTTACTCTTGTTATTGATTTGTTGGCAAATATATTGGGTGAAAATCCCCTGATATTGCCAGTACTGTGCATTCTAAATTTTATTGGATTTGTGAGCCATTTTCCTCTGTGTTTAAACTTGTGATATCTTTCTATTAAAATAAATGTCCAGGTGTTGGAAATGTTTGCTATTATTCTGATGAAAAGGAAGCCTTACTTTTTTTATTTCCATTCATAAGTTGTTGATTATATTAGTTTAGCTTTAGTTATAGTTATTGTTATATTTGGTTACAGAAAAAGAGCCAACAAACAATGAATACATTAATAAAAGGTCAGAATAAATAGCAGACAAGGGGGCAAAAGGGGAAATTCACCTTATGCATAAGGTCCAAATAAGGCCTATGCACTATTTAAGTGTCACTTAAAGCTTTAAATGGTTTAAGGGTTCTTCTGCATGGGGTCAGTTTCACTCTAGATAATTATCCTAGATTCTTCAGGCCATGTCTACACAAGGACTGCTCCATCAGAAAGTTGTCAGGCTTCTGCCATAATTTTGTCCAAACTGACAGGTTCTCATAGAACATTTTGATTTCAGTGCATCAGCATTCCCTGACAGAAAATTTCTGATCAGCTCTACTTCTGTTGGTGTCATAATATAATATATGGAATCAGAGATTTTAAACAGCAAGTGTTTGTTAAAGAAAACGCCTTCATTAATGCCTTGAGTACCAATTTTTTCCCTCTTGTTTACCAGAAACCATAGCTGCTTGAGACTCTATAAAGCTCACAGAGATATCTCATGGCTGAATAGTATACGACAGGTAAACTCACCAATCCATCTCTCCTCTATTGTTCCATATAACATTATAATGAGTCCATAATCAGCTTTCCATTTCCTTACTCTGACCCTACAAAGGCTCTCTGGCTTTTCCCTCACCACATTTCCTGTGATGTCACTTCATGTATCACAGAGCTCAGCAGCTTTTTCGGCCTCACTAGCTGCTGAATCTCTGCACGGTTTCTGACTCTGTCTCATGCAGTGTAGTGTGTATTCTGGATAATCAGATTTGAACTGAGGAGTACATGAAGGCCTAGCAGAGACGCTTTCAGAACTTAGGAGAGTCCTATGGAAGGTTAGCCATGGTGAAGGTCAGGTAGAAGAAGGGGGAAGAAAGTCCTCATCTGAATTAATCTGACCCTGATAGAAAAAGTCAAGTTTGGATTTGTGTCAGATATATGCAAAAGTGCATCTGATCTCTTTGTTATATAAACCTCATTCTAACAGCACAATTCATTGCATAAAATTATGAATTAACAGTAGGAGTGACAGAAAGTAATGAAATGTGCCAAAATTTGTTAGAAGAGTCACTCCTTAAGGCCCGGTCTACACTACAGCAGAAGGTCGAATTAAGATATGCAACTAGCTGGGGTCAATGTGTCTTACATTGATTTTCTGCACTGTCCGCACAGTGGTAGGATGACAGGAGCAAATGCTCCCATCGACTTCCATTATTTCTTGTGAGGAGCAGGAGTACCAGTGCTGATGGAGGTGCCCTCTGAGTTCAATTTAGCAGGTCAGCACTAGACCCGCTAAATTGAACCCCGGAAGATGGACCACAGCAGCATCAATCTTTTGCATAGTATAGCCATGCCCTTAGTAGCTAGAGCTGTGTCTAGACTACACCTCTCTGTCGACAGAGAGATGTAGATTAGGCACGTCAAAATTGCTAATGAAGGGGGGATTTAAATATCCTGCGCTTCATTCGCATAAACATGGCCTGTGCTAGAGGTTTACAGGATCTTTCGAAAAAGGGTTTATTTTTTGAAAGATCCACATCTAGACTGCCGTTTTCTTTCGAAAAAGCTCCGTTTTAAAAAAAAAGCAGTGGTCATGTTTATGCAAATGAAGCATGGGATATTTAAATCCCCGCTTCATTAGCAATTTCGACGTGCCTAATCTACATCTCTCTGTCAACAGAGAGGTGTAGTCTAGACATACCCCAGGTGGTGGTGTTATTATGGCAATGAACAAGTGCTTTAGTTGAAATTAGCTGAAGTAAGTTTAAGATGCCATGCAGAGTTACAACCCCAAAAAACGGTGGTTTTATATAGCTGAACATGATACACCAAGTCTCCTTTCAGGAAACAGTATGCACTTTAATAATGATAGTCTAATCTTACGCAGTATGAAGAATACATCCACAATTCAAAAGGAGTTCTCCAAATGTATATTTGGCAGAGAAGAGGGAAGGAGATCCTTCCCAGTATAATTCTTCAAAAGCAGAACATGTTAATGCTGGATTCAAGGTTTAAGAATAATAAGGGATTTAAAAATGTATCAGAGGAAAAAAGTGCTAGAGAGAAAGTGGAGCTGTTAATATGGGTAGAAGGAGGGAAAACGTCATACTGATTCTAAAATGGCTATGCTATTAATCTCACAACATGAGAGAGGGAGAGAGAGAAGGAGAGAGAGAGAGAACGCAGATTCAATAATGCAGATTCAATAATTAAGCAGTAATGAAGACTTTGGGCCTGATTCTCACCTTCCCTAGACTGATTTTATCCTGGTGCAACTGTTATACTGTTGTTAATAATGATTCATCCTATTGGGGTCTCGGAGGAGGAGGTGGGTGGGCATGAACCTGCCCTCATTTAAAGGACTCCCCCCCCTCCCCCCCCCCCTTGCAGCCTATAGGGAGGATTCATTGAGCTCTAGACACCAACTAATTCCAAGGAACAAATAAAGAAGAAAAACAGGGACGGGAGTGAACAGGACAAACAAGGTCAGAATCAGATCCCTCATCCCCACAGTGGCTGATTATAACCTAGTAAAGGATTATGCCGAAAACCCTACTATATACAGACTAGCCATTCTGAATGATGTACAGCCTAGGGACTCATGGATTTACTTTATAAAATTAACCAATGGTATTTATAAATGGAAATGTTTTTGGCCCTGATTCAGCAAAAAGTCATGCACATGCTCAATAGTTCCATTCACGTCAGTGGGATTCATGTGCTTAAAATCCACCAACTGATTAAACCTTTGAATGGTCAGGCCTCTGGAGAAACCAAAGGATTGGATGAAAATGTGAAACTGAACTTTAGAAGACAAATAAAGAGCAATCCTAGAAATTATATAATCTGGTCATCTCTAGTAAGATAGTGGAACAGTAATATTTTAAAAAATATATAGGCATGCAGAAGGTAGCATAATGGTAAGCAATGGGTACCAGTAAGGGTACCACTAGACTACAAGTCTCTTTCAAAAGATTGTCTAGACAGCAACAACACTTTTGAAAAAGCAATCCACTTTTTCGAAAGAGAGCACCCAGGCAATCTGGATGCTCTTTATTGAAAAAGCCCTGTTTGCATTCCAGAATGCCTTTTTTTGAAAGAGCTCTTTGAAAAAAGGCATTCTTCTTCATAAAATGAGATTTACTGCTGTCGAAAAAACTGCCGTGTTCTTTCAATTTAATTTAAAAAAACGCGATGGCAGTCTAGACATAGGTGAAGTTTTTTTGAAAAAAGGCCACTTTTTTCAAAAAAACCCTTTAGTCTAGACATAGCCCATGTGAAATTATGATAGCAGACATGCCTGCGGAAATCCAGGCTGACTTCAATGTGATTGCAATGGTGTAATGAAGCACCGCTTTTGGCACGGGATAAAATGCCTCAACTCATACTTGAAAAATTAATTTTAATTGGCTTGCAAATTAGCAGCGTCTCATGGAAAAAAAAATTGGCCCATTACAAATGGTAATGATAAATGACAAGATATTGAGTTCGGGAGAAAAGCAATGTAAAAGTTTAAGGACTAGAGCAATTTGATTGAGGTGGAATATTTAAAAGAGCTAATTATGTATATCATAGCTGAACACTGATTAAGTGTGTTAGTCAAAACCAAGCAGAGACAGGAATTATTTAGGGAGGGCCAAGAGATAAAACAAGAAAAAAAAGGGCTATAACTAAACAAATGACTGTATGGAAAAAATGTCCTGAGACATCTATACAGTATGGAACAAATTTCTTCCAAAGACATCAGAGCACATTTTTTTCAGAAGATGCCAAAGCACTATACAAAGCTGGTTAAGCATTATTACTTCCATTTTACAGGGAGGGTAACTGAGGCACAGAGACCTTGTCCTCCTTAGGGCATGGAGTGATTGCTTAGCTGCTTGACTCCAAGGCTGTTTTCACAGTGTTGAGGCCTCAGTAGTCCTCATAGTATATTGTGTAGCAGTGTGTATATTTTGCCCTTGTCCTACTCATGTGTTGGTCATTTTCAACATCTGCATTCTGAAGGAGCTGAGCAGCATGCCACAGTGATTCTGTACCTTCTGTGCAGCCTGATTACCTTACTGTTCTTGGATAGCAGGCCATATTGGCTGAACTATAAGGGGCTCCTCTATATCCACAAAAACAAGTAGTGGGATTTAACTCTATGAAGTAGCAGATCAAAAGGAGAACAAGTGAGCATTGATTGGCTACATCATAATACTATATAGCCCCTGAACTTTTCATTTGTTCTTTAATCCTTATTGCTAAATAATCAACCTACCTACCTCTCTGCCTTCGCCTCTCTTCACTATTTGGTGTTTCTGGCTTAAAAATGCTAATGCAGAAACAAGGAACTAAAGCCCCTGAAAAGCCATTAATCTATAGTATTATGTTGCAAATAAATGTCCTAAAACAATTCTGACTGCTGTCTTTCCCATTCGACCATCTAGTAGTACTTTAGTAACTTAAAGATTCTTCCGACTTAATAGGGGGTTGTGATTCAAGTATACAAGTACTGCCACGGCAATTGTCAAACTGGGCGTCATGCCTATTTTTACTGCTTTAACATTTGGGGTAAAGAAAATCAATAACTGACTGAGGCTATTTCTAAGAAAAAAGCAAGCAAGCAAACATCCAGTCATAAAGATTTCAAAAGCTAGATCAGGAACTATCTACAAGCCAGTCTCAAGCTGTTTTTTATCCTCAACAGCACTTCATGAATTGTATTAATTACTATTGTGGCAGCATTTCTTGATTCACCTATTTTTCCACACTATCAAGGAAATGTTCACACAGATTTAAATGAATGGCAGGGCAATATAGATTACTCCAGCACTCTCTAAAGTTGTTTTTCTCACAATAGAATATTTGGAAAAGTAAATATAACCATGGACCCAGGCAAGAAAAGTTATAGATGATGGTGGCAGTGGTAAGGGAGAACTAGTGTGAAGAATCAGAGAAGTTGATCATAAAAAGAGGGATGGACAACAACTACATAGGAAGTTATACAAACAGAAGTCAAAATCAATTACCATCAGAAAAGCGAGAGTCTACTATAACAACATTAGATTGTGATTTTTATGATATCAGGGCAATTGTTTTGACGGATTTGAGGGAAATATTATTATTGTGATTTATTGCTATAGCTATATTGTGGCAAGGTTTTTTTTTTTAAGTTTCAGACTACAAATCCAAGCAGATCTAAATAACCAAAATATTTTAAACCAGTGAAGTACTAAATAAATTCAACAAAGTTAGCTATTTTTGGATTTGACCTGTCATTAGCTACACATTTCCAAAAGCTAGTATCCTATTCAGGCAATCTTATAGTTTTACTCTTATAGTATGTATAAACATTGCTCACCATTAAAAACTTCTCATTCTCCAACAGTTACTAGCCAATACCAAAAGACAAAGATGCTAAATCCGCTTATTTGCTCAGTTTGTTGTTTTTCTTTCTCTCTCTTCCATCACAACATAGGCTATGTCTAGACTGCAGACTTCTTTCGGAAGACTCTTTTCCAGGAGAGATCTTCCGGAAAAACTTCTTTTGAAAGAGAGCATCCACATAGCAAAAGCACGTCAAAAAAGCGATCTGCTTTTCCAAAGACAGCGTCCACACTGAATGGATGCTATCTCGCATTTAAGTTGTGATTACTATGGACAGAGCGGCCACTAGAGCACCTGTGCTTTTTCCAGGAGGCCTCTTCTTTTGAAGAAAAACCCCAAACCCCTCTTCCCTGTCTACACACACTTTTTTTCTGAGAGCTCTTTCAGAAAAAGACTTCTTCGTCATGGAAAGAAGTTTACCTCTGTCAGAAAAAACCCTCCATTCTTTCGACTTTCTGTCATAAGAACGCAATTGCAGTCTGGACGTAAGTGTCGTTTTTCTGGAAAAACTCTGCAGTGTAGACATACCCATAATAATGCTTAGTTTGAGCCTGGAGTTGAGTGTTAGTCAAAATGAAAGGTTCTACAGCTTGACAATTCACGATACAGGGCCCCTGCTCTATTTCCTTTGCTCTGCTCCCTCAAAAATGTGAATGCCTGACACTTAATCATACAGTGCTTCTGTTATTTTATAGCCTTTTAACATGTATGACTATAAAGAGATAAAAGAAGGTTACAAATCCCTGGTTAGATCAATAGCATACTGAAAGGAAATCATTTCTCAGTCCTCATTAAGGACCCAATCCTGCCAGGTACTTTGTGAACTTTGTTGGCAGTGCTCAGCACTGCCAAAAAAATCAATAATTAATTTACCGGAGGGATCTACACGTGGTCTCATTAAAACAAGTTCTTACAGGTCCCATTTTTTAAATAATTCTATCTCCTAAACTAATTAGCAGATTTACTTGCAACTTATCAGAAAACTAATTCTTTGGCTAAAGAATAAATATTGAGAATGTGAGGATGGAACATTATATTATTCAGATACTGCAAAGAGGTTTAATTCCCGCTTTAAGTGCAAATCTCAATGCATTGAGAATTTAAGCAAGTAAGAAAAATCTAACCTCTAATTAAGGGATACTCAACTTTGGAAGCCCCAAGGGCCACAATGATACTCACATCACATGCCGAGGGCTGCAACTTATATATGCAAATAGCTTCTTTCACACTGATGGGCATGAATACAAAGATTAAGCTGAAGCGCCAGACCCAAAAGTGGCCAGTATGAGCCAGTCAGTACCTCTCGGACTCTGCCCACAAGGCTAAGCATCCAGCACTTCCCACAATGCCCTGGCACTCCCAGTACCTCCTCCCTGGGGGCTAGAAATGCCAACACCCTGTACCCATCTGTTCTAGCTAGCCTGTCCGCTTGCATCTTTCAATGCTCACCCCACCTGGGAGACGCCTCGCCATTGTGGAGCGTATTCCCAGTGGAGGCCATGTTCAAAAGATCCCACTCACAGACCACATGTTGAGCCCTATGTAAACCCAAAGCGCACCGCAGTCTGCAAACAAACAGGCTGTGAGCCACATGCGGCCTGGGGGTCCTGTGTTGAGTAGCCCTGCTCTAATTTATATAATAGAATCAGAGAAACATGTAACCCCAGGGTTGAAAGGAACCTCAAGGAGTCATCAAATCCAGCTCCCTGTGCTGTGCAGAGCCAAATAAAGCCAGACTATCACTGACATATGTTTATCCAAGCTGTTTTTAAAAATCTCCAGTGATAGGGATTCCACAACTTCTCTTGGAAGCTTACTCAACCCTATTTATCCAATAAACCCTTTGCTACTCAATCAATAACTGGTAATAATTGTAATGGTAACTACAAGGCTAGTCTTGAACATTTATTGGTCTCACAAGCGAATTACAAAGCCCTGGTCAGAAATATAAGAGGGATTCAGTGACCTGCACTCCCATCAACCTCTAGTGAACTTTACCTATTGTCCAATATTGCCCACTTGTTACACTGTTACTATCCCACTCAGTGTGAGCCAGGGTAAAATGGTAGTTTCTTGTATTCCAAAATAAAACCTTTTCTGGGGATATACTCTTCGAATTCTCCAGTGATGAACAATATTCAAACCCACTGACAATAGCAACAACATATAGTCCCTAGTATAACTACAGGAGCCATTGTTACAAAGCTTTTTCACAAGCTCCATGTTTTAGGCTTCCAGAAACACTGTGCAGAATTATTATGGAAAGACAAGGGTTATAGAGGCACAAAGTTCTAGCTGTGAGCTGTGCCCACTCCATATCCCAGAAGTGAACTAATGAGGCAATTTCTCCTCACAGTTTCATCCATGCTAATACGTCTCAGCTGTGTATTTTAAATTCAATAGACCTATTCTTTTGCATTTACTCTTTTCCTCCTTCATCCATATGAACATCTTTTAATCACTAAGTAAAAGTGTTACCTTGCATAAAATCAGAAAGGGCTGCAGCAGTAAGCCAGCACCACATGGTGGTCCACATCATATGCCTGACTTTTGCCAAGGACTCTGGGTGCAAGCCTTCTGAATTAAGCAGAAATTTTTATGACAGCACTGTCCTGTAGTGCAAAACAATCACTCACTACCTTTCGAGCTCTCTTGGACCTTTAGGATTCCAAAGACAGACTTCTCTGCTTATATTTACAGAGGGTACAAGGAGACAGAGGCAGGTAGAGCAGCCACTAGCATGCCATGTACTGGATCCCAGCATGATATGCAATAATGACCTGTCAGGAAAGTAGGCTGTGTACCATCACACTGTGAAATATCCTGGGGGACTTTCTTTATGAATTCTAAAAAGATTCAGCAGGCCTGTAGGCAAGAATGAAGTCACACATCATTTAAATATTATTTCATGCTTCTCTTTTAGGAGTCTTTTCTTTGTTCTGTTTTAATCTGTAGTTCTAAAAAAATTATCAAAATAAAAAAGATGTCTTGAAATCACCACCCTTTGCCTCCCACAAACTTTTATCTCAGTAGGGGTCTGTAAAAGACATCCTGAAAAATATTTTGCTAACCATTATCTGATCATTTTAAACAGGGATTGATTTCTTTGTGTTCTTAGCTTCAGAATTTGGCAGCAGTCTGCAAGCAGAAGTACATGTTTATGTGGAACCGGGAAGCACAGCATATTTTAGAACCTGGTTTTAAAGAATGTTGGGGGGGAAAATAGAACATGTCTGTCCATAGCACACTTGCAGTGAAACCTCCATAAACTGAATGTCCTTTATTTCCCATGGCTTTCTTTGCTGATTTTTAAACCAAACTAAAATAGCCACTTCAGAGATCTAGATTCTACAATAAAACATCCTTCCTTCCTTCCTATTGATGTGTTCCCAAAGACCCACATAGAGTGCCAAACTGGTGCTCACACAATTGCTGCTAATCACCTATGACACTTTTGTTCTCTCTCCCTGCTACTGCTCCTAGTCAACACTGGGGGCAACAGAATGGCTGGGAAGGACCACAGGAAGTGGCAGAATGTAGAAATTACCTTTGGAGGAACTGACTGAAGCCCTGTGGATTTTTGTTTGGTCACATACAGTCTCTGGTCACACTATAAAGCTATATGTCTTGACAGGTGCAAAGCAGAAGAAATATATTTAGAAACTAAACAGATGGTTGCTTGACCCTTTCCCACAACCATCAAGATTTTGTAAATACAGATAAGGGTCCTCTCTCCTGGAAGAAATGTCCTGTGTGTACTGTGCATGGACAAGAGGTTGGAGTCTTCACTTCTTCTGTTGTTACCTTGTTTTGCCTAGAAAAAGCTTTTTCCCTTCCCTAAAATGAGATTAAAAATTAATTGGAGGGGTCAGGAATATGCTATAAAGATTCTTTCTGCATATTGCTATGAATGAATCACATAGGCATGAGTCATATAGAGAAATACAATTTAGACAGCAGGCTAGGTCTTCATGCAAGGCTGAAAATGTATGTGGAAAACAAAATAGAGGTGTGGGCATGCACCTCATCTTCTCAGCGGGCTATCACCAATAACAGCAAATCATAAGCTTCTTCATTTTGAACTCTTGTTTCACTCTCTCAACATCCACAGAAAGAATGTCACAGATGACAGTCACCTCTGCCAAAGAAAATCTTTCACTTCTTTTCTCTCCCATTAGGGATGCAACATTCAAACAAATAATCTTTGCTACAGCTAACTACAAAATAACTGTTACACAAGGAGCCTTCCTTAAATAATGAGCTGATGTGCTATCAAAGTACTCGTCATAGTAAAAGCATGTATTTTATTGTATAGTAGAGGAGAAAAATCTACATAACTTGTTGAAATATACAGTGACTCATTCCAGTACTGGGGCTGCATTATTATTATTAGACATTCTTCTCCTAAATACACAGAACTTTTAAAAGGGTTTCAACACTATACACATCTTTAAAATATATTTTAGAAATGTGTGTCTGTCTGCAAGTTTGTTTGTTCAAGAACTCCTTCTAAATGGTAATACTGGGACCACCAGATTTGTTATGCAGCTTCCTCTTATCATAACTTCAAGCAAGGTCAGGAGTTGGTTTTGCCAGGCTAATGGGAGGTAAATGGAATTCAATTGTTCCTCATAAATTGGAAAGGGAGGAGTCTGGTAGGATGCAGTTATACTGCAGAATAATCACAAGGGGTCAGCAAGAGGCCAGAGTTCAGGACCTGGACTACTATAACCCCATTGGGCCCGCATGGGGCAGGGGTGGAGAAAGGAACAGCTATATACGATATATTTTACAGAGTTTGTTTCTGTGTGTGTGTCTGTCAGTCCCCCAGCTGTGGGACATGCACCCCTTCCCCAGATGTGCCCGCTGCACCTGCAGTGGCCATGGACAGGTGCTTCTCACCTGGCTCCAAGCTGCTGCGATGACAGAGGGCTGGGGTTGTCCTCTCTTCCTGGGGCAGCCTGCTTACAGAACCCCTCATCCCCAGCCTCACCACAGAACAATGATTAAATGGAGAAAACCAAAACTTCTCATATCTTATACAGAAGATGTAACAGTCCTCTATCAGCTGCTTCACCCTTTCCCGAGCTGAATCGAGTCTCAGGTGTCTAAATGCAGACTGGCTTATGTCTTTGCCACAGAAGGAGGTGAATGGATCACATAAAAGCAGTCTCTCCATGGATAAAATATGACCATTTACCAGACTTTTCCAAATACAGGTCTTAAGATCTGCCTGGAAAAGGCTTGATTCATGAGAGAGGAGGGGGAAAAAAGCCAGGCAGAGGGATGTTCATTTTTAAAAGAAGGTTTCTATTTCCATTTATACACCTCCTAATTTAACTGTTGGTAAGTGCACCTCACTACCCTTGTCTATTCACCTAAGCAAGTGACTATATGATTGTGAAGGGGGTGTTGACAGTTTTGTATCCATTATGTATTCAACCCAAGGTGCCCTTCTACATGTATTATACACTTGGGTATTTTTAATATTCAGTTTGCAGCTATTTAAAGCCTTGTTAATGCCTCATGGAAAATTTTGAAAACGTCTATTGAGACAGTTTTACCTATACAGCATGTATTTTCCATGCTTCTCTTGCCTCACTATTTTATAACTATAGAGAGACAATGTGAGCGAGGTAATATCTTTTACAGGCACACTCAGGACCGGACCGGTGCCAAACGAGGGGATTTGCCGGACCAGAGGAGGTCCTTTCCCTCATGACCCATACTGTCCTATTGCCCCCAGGCTATGGCTCCAGCCTGACCCTACTGCTGCCCAGCCCCTTGGGGCTCTCTAGCTGCTGTGGGCCCTGCTACTGCTGGGGCCGGTGCACAACAGCCGGAACTCCACAGCCAGGGCTGGAGCCCTGCGACTGCATATGGGGCTAGAGCTTCCTGGCTGCTCCTGAGGCTGGAGCTCCCCAGCTGCTGGAGCCAGACCTGGAGCGATATGGCTGGGGACAGAACTTCTTGGCTGCCCCTGGGGTCAGAGCCACTTGGCCATGACCAGAGCTCTATTACTGCTGCTGGGCTGGAGCTCCCCAGCCAGTGGGACCAGAACTCCAGGCCATGCTGCCCACCCCCAAACCTGCTCCCAACATGGAGCTCCTGGCTGAATTGCCAGTCCCTCCTACTGCACTCCTGCCCCATCACCAGACCTTCCTGCTCATGGGCTCTGTGGTCCAGGAACATCTGTGGTCCTCTTGGACCACAGATGATGCCAGACCATAGAGTCCCAGTTTAGGGAGGTACAACCTGTATTGCACAGATTTCTATTCATGAAAGAGACAAGCTTTCAAAGGACACAGAGCTTTTCTTTGGGTCTGGGTCACTCTAACTAACCACTGTAAGTAGTGACATTTGCACCAAAACAGACTCTTTCCTTGTGAAAGGTTCATCTAAATTTTGCTTTCCAATCCTTGTCAGAACTCATAGACCTCTATGACCTATCATCTTCAAGTCAATGAGTTGCGACAACCTAAATAAGATTATGAGTTCAGGGAAGGAGCCTGTCTGTTTTGTTTTCTGGAAAGAGAAAAATGTATATATCAGCTACAAAGTTCTACAGTGTGGGTTGCAGGAAGTGTGTTCCAGGTTTCTTCATAAAATTAAAAAAAGATTTAATTTTTTCCAAATTCTGTCAGCGTGGCTTATACATACTGTTTTGCTAAAATAACATGCAATGGATGAACTTAATCTATTCATGTCACTATTTATTCACTTCTTGTGATCATTGCAATCAGTGTTTCATCTAATTTCTAATAATTATAGTATTCTGAAATTATCTATTTGACAGCATTTTGTTAATAAGGGCATGCAAAAAATCGCTTCATTTATCTGACTTATTTTCCAGACAACAGATGTTTGGATTTGTTTATTGATTATGCATGACAGTCAAATGACAATGATTAAAACAGCCACAGTTTTCAGCAAATTGATACACTATTTAGTTTACAAACTGTATGTATTCTCAGGGAGAATCACTCTCACAGTGAAATAAAAATATTATGAATATTAAGGATCCCAGTCACACAATTCAACCTCTGTTTCTAATCCAGGTCTACATAGGTATTGTGTTTCAAATTTTAAGTATGCAAGAACCACAGCCTATTAGCATGTGAATTAGCCTAGTATTATTATTATTATTATTTTGCCTCTGCTCACCTGCGGTACTACAATACTGAAAAGAAATGAGATAACCTGTCCGACTCTAAATTATACATCAGATTCTCAGACCTTATTTGAACAATAATCTTCAAGGTTTAAAGATAGTCTTATAGCACTTAACTTGTTCCTATTATATTGTCTTAAAGATAAATGGACATTGTAAAACTTTTCACCTTTAGGATTCTGATCTGAATCCAACAAAGGTCAGTAGACATTAAGCTAAATGAACCGTATGAACTGATAGTAATTTTGTGTCCTTTGTGAAATGAGTTAGTGCTTTCAATCCAGTTGTTTTATCTCAAACATGATCACCACTAATTAACATCCTTCTTTGCAGACTCAGCAAAAAGGCCAGGAACTGAATAAATCGGATAACTGAAGATCAGTTTAGAAATAGTCTCTCCCATCCCCTAGACATGAGCCCTAAACATAGTCTATTTGCTATACAAATAGAATAGATATCTTGCTCACTGATGTGTATAGAGAAGACTGAATTGAAATGTTATAGGTGGCGCTGACAGTGTTGCCAATAGTTAAAGCTGTTATAATGTTCAGTTTGGAAAACACTTTGAGCTCTTGATAAAGAATGCAGTGTAAAAGCAAATTATTGATCATTATTCAAAATATATATTATATATGATTGATAAGTTTGAAGTACATTGTTGGGAAGAGAATGTCACTATCCAGGCCTGAAAATCACAAGAACTAAACTCAAAATATATTCATATATATATTTTCTCAGTGTGTTAAAAATTCGCACATAGGCCATCAGTAACAGGGTTAAGTTGTTCTTCACTAGCTTACAACACTGAAATAAACTGGAGCTTTTTCTTTCTTTAGAGGGAGCAAGATTAACCCCTAAATGTGGATGCATATCCCCGGAACAAAATATTCAACGGTATATAACTTTTGTATGTTGCATGGAGCAAGAGGGCTATAACAAACACAGATCTTTAACTTTAGTAGCATCATAAAAGTACCATCACTATTACATATATGGAAATACCAATGTTCATTTTATGCATCCTCAATTTCTATGCAAAACAAATAGATCTCATGCATTGACATTTATACAATAAACACACTGATATCTGGTAAGTGTTACCCTCTAGCCTGGTAACTCAGTCAACTGTGTCTTCGGGGACCATAAAAATCTCTTAATGAAAAAATACATAAGTAGATTAATACAAACCCATCATGTGAATTAACTTATTTTAAACACCACTTTACATTCACCACAGTCTTTACTGTGACTATATCATTGTGAAATAATAAAACAAAATATTCATGTTTTATATTCCAAAGATACTATGAATAATCCAATTTAATAGCTACTTTTTTCTATTTTAAGCAAATACTTTCTGATTACAAATAAAGCCTATGGTCAGCTGACCTTACAGAAATTTGTTAAGAATCAAAAGATTTTTCTACTCACTGTATTTTAGCCTGTAAATATCATAATTTCCTTACCAGACTTCCGGTCTTTGAAAAACAAATAAATAAAAATGGGGCAATACATATCTTCCCACTAAAGTAAATACCAGTGGCTTGACGAGGGCCAAGGTGATAGACACCAGTTGAGATTCTAGAATGCAGTCTTAAAAAATAATAAAACCAAACATGTATTTTTTTGTTTTGTTTTTAGTGTATTTTACATATCTGTTGATGGAAACTTATTTATGTATGGTAGGTAATACTACGGAGTAGTTACAACACATAGTTGGGAATCATGTGAGATGGGTTCTAGTCTTGATTTGCCAACAGCCACAATTCAGACTAAATAAGTAACATGTTTTTAGTCCTTAGCAAGCGTGGCATAGAAGCCCAATGGTGGTTCATTACTTTGTGTCATCAACTCTTGTCAGCCCTGACACACACACTATGCCTTGCACACTGCTGTAATAATCTGTATCTAAAAAGTGCAATGTAAGGTGCTATAAGTCAGACTTCTATAAACCAGATTTCCCTCATCCAGCAACATCCCTGGTCCAGCACCATGTGTGCTCTCTGGGCCTGTAGCATTCATGGGGAAAAGCCGAGGGCCCCATTCTCAGCAACTCCTCCCCCACCCTCCCAGAGCTTCCAGAACACAATAAATAGCTTATTTGTAGAACTCAAGCTCAAGGAGGGAGGGCAAGGAGTGGGCACTAGGGAGAACACTTGGGGGAAGAGGCAGGACAGCTGGGGTCTGGGAGTGCAGCCCTGCGGTCAGCAGTGGAGTCCCGTGGCTGGCAGCAGAGGCCAGGAGTATAGCCTTGTGACCAGGGATGAGGGCCAGTAGCACAACCCGGGAGCTGTGGGGCTCTGGTGCCAGCTATGAGGCTCCGCTTTTGTCCCCTGTACACAGAACTCTGCAACCGCCCCTCAGCTCAACCCCTCAGTCAGCCCCCATCTCTGCTTTGTCAATACTGGCCCCTCTGTTGCTGCCAGAGCGGAACCCCATAATCAACAGCACAAGAGGGGCTGGCATTGACCTCCCTTGGTCTGGAAAATTCCCTGGTTCAGGACCCATCAGATCCCAAGAGTGCCAGCCTAGGGAGATTCAACTGCACATACAAACTGGTAATGAGCGGGTCCTAAAAATCATTGCACAGTATTTGTATATCAGGCGTTTTATTAATAATTTACTATTTAAGTTTTAATTGGTTATTACTTTAATGCTGTTCTGCCAAAGAAGCTTCCATTCTGGAACCTTGTGGTTGTAGCCACTGTAGGAGCCAGGAAATTAGAAGCCTTTCTGAGTCCAAGGTCTGCATTAGTCTTCCTTGCTGCTTCAGCCTATCCTTTCCATTCGGGACTCCATCATATGCCTTTCTAAAGTAGCAGCTACATTGGCTAGGCAATCATGTTAATACCCTGACAAAGAACCATTTCAGGCTCACACTGCAGAAGGCTGATGATGGCCATGTACCACAAAGAGTACAGCTCCCTATTGAAGTATAAATGTGTGGTAACACCATTCTTACAGACTGGTAACAGTGAATGCTTCAGGCAATCCTTGCAGATCCCTAGCTATTTTGCTCTTTACTTTGAACATATCTGCAGGGGAGATAAAGCAATATCTAAGGCAGAGAAATTGCTCAGTTTTTAATCAGATAGTATGAGGAACAGCTGCATGGCCTTCCTCACCTGTCTCCCTTCCATTCCTGCAGCAGTTCTTGGGGAAACCATCTTGGCAAATAATTTTACAGCATACCTCAGTGGTCTGCCTTTTACCTTTGTGAAAAGACCAATCTCTGACACCTAATCATCTGCCTCAGTGTAATGCCATCCAGTGAAGACAGCCAAAATGAGATATAGAGGAGATTACTATACAGCTCACCTACATATTTATTCTACCACCACCATCAAAACTTCAAAGGCATATGAAAAGTGCAGAGAGACAGGAATATAATTCCCAAGCCCGTCCCCAGACCAGAAACATAGTTCTCAACCCAACCTCATCCTACCCCAGCCTGCAAAAAACAGTGGCAAAACTACCCAGCATATATTGCACACACCATGTCTCTGAGATTCCTCCAAGATTGGGAAGAATCTCAGGGAGTTAAAGCCAGAAATGCATGTAAAACAAAATGCTAACACAGGCTCCCGAGAATTTGATTAATAACTATCTCATTTTCTTAACATTCCCCTGTTATGATACATGCACTGGCCAGACCCATAAGGACAGAGACATTATCTACAGCTGAGTAGCAGGCAAACCTAAAGGGGGAGAAAATGGAAAACTCAAGATGAAATGTTCAAAGGCATCTTGGCTGTGACATTAAGCCCTTGCACTATGTGTTCTGCATTGCACTTTTCTGTTTGTTTCACTGCTGATTTATTGAAAAGACTCTAGGTAGTTAGATAATAGATTGGTTTTTAATATTTTGTTTCATAATTAAAAGCCATTGGTTCATTTTTTGCTTTAGTTAAAAGTTCCTTTTTGTTTGTTATATAATAGATTAATGATAAAAAACTATAAATATTTCATTCCTAAAGAGTTGACAGCTCATTTTACACAGAAAATAATTAAGTTTGCACTAACTTATGAGTTTTTCCAAGCATAAGTAGGCAAAGACACAATGGGAATTTCTACAATGTTGCACTTCCACCACCCATAAACAACCCTGATCTGCACAACAAACTTCCACCCACCTGCTCTGCTATAGGTTGGTGGGAACAGCTGCACAATTTCAGGCCCAAAACAAAACAAGTGAAATAGGCATCACTCCATGACAGTATTGTTTGCATTTTGTAGTCAACTCCTTGCTGGCTGCTAAAACCACTTAGCAATTCCTTGCAGCTCAGTCTCTGACCCATCTCTAAAGATTTCTTACTTACACTCTCAAACACAATGCAAAACACAACCTGCTGCTTTAGTTGTTGGATGTTTTCTTTTGCTGCTTCCAAACTATGTCACAAACAGTGCAATCTCCCTTTCAAATGGGCACATGCACACGCCACTGTCATTCTGCAGTTATCAAGACAAGAGTTAAATAGTTATTTCTTTCTGTCTATGATGCCTGGAATGGCTTCATTCATAAAGAAATCATAGAATCACAGAATACAAGCACTGGAAGGCACCTCAAGAAGTCATCAATTCCAGTCCCCTGCTCTCATGGCAGAACCAAGCACCATCCCTGACACATGTCTGTCTAACCTTCTCTTAAATATCCCCAGTGATGGAGATTCCACAACCTGCCTAGGCAATTTGTTCCAGTGTTTAACCACCCTGACAGGAAGTTTTCCCAATGTCCAACCTAACCTTCCCTTGCTGCAATTTAAGCCCATTGCTTCTCATCCTATCAGCAGAGGTTAAGGAGAATAATTTTTCTCTCTCCTCCTTGTAACACCCTTTTAGGTTCTTGAAAGCTGCTATCATGTCCCCTCTCAGTCTTCTCCTTTTCAAACTAAACAAATCCATTTGTTCCTTCCTAAGTGGAGTACTTTGTATTTGTCCTTACTGAACTCCATCCTGTTTACCTCAGACGATTTCTCCAGTTTGTCCAGATAATTTTGAATTATCACCCTATCCTCCAAAGCACTTTATAAGCATATTCTCTATGCCATTATCTAAACTGATGAAGATATTGAAGAGAACCGGTCCCAAAACTGATTCCTGTGCACCCCACTTGTTATGCCCTTCCAGCATGACTGTGAATCATTGATAACTACTCTCTGAAAGTGGTTATCTAACCAGTTATCCATCCGTTTTATAGTAGCCCCATCTACATTGTATTTCTATAGTTTATTAATAACTAGCAGAGGGTAAGTCAGGTCTCCCAGGGTATCCAAAGCAATGGCCACACTTTAATAACCACAGCATTCCCTGGGCAGACTGTTCTTTTTCTAGTTGTTTAAACAGAGCTGAACTCTAAAAATGTCTTCGCATTGTGGATCCTTCCATACTACCCAGCATTTATGTCTGTAAACCTGCTGTAAACCTGCCATGGTGGTCAACAAGCTCCCCTTTCTGTTTTTGAATTCTGAGCTCCAATGGATGAGGGGATAAATTATAGGCACAATGATCAAATCAGTTGCCCCAACACAAAGTCATCATGGACTCCCAAAGATCAGCTCTTCAAACCAGAACCGCTTTACCTGTTGCCATTTTGGTGGCACTTGCAAATGAGTTATGGTTGTCTTCTGAGTATTAGACAAAAGATTTTTAAAGAAGTATGTTTTCCATAGTATCACATGCCTGCTTGGTAATAGCCCCTATAGCAGGGGTGGACAATAATTTTTGATGGGGGGGGCACTCCAAGATTTTGGTAAGTGGTCTAGGGCTGCACTACTCTATGGAGGAGGTGCAGGGTCTGAGACAGAGGTTGGGAGCTTGGGGTAAGGGACTTGGGTGCAGGAGAGGGTGTAGGGACTGAGAGGGAATTTGGGTGAAGGAAGGGTTGTAATCCGGAGCAGAGGATTGGAACGCAGGATCTGGGATTGGGTATGGGTGCAATAAAGGATTCTGGCCTAGGGGATGGGTGTAGGAGGGGGGGTGCAGTTTCTGGGACGCAGTTGTGATGTGGGGCAGGAGAGGGTAGTGACCTGGGGCAGGTAGCTGGGATATGGGAGGGGCTGGAGTGCCAGAGGCAGGCTTACCCTAGAATCCCCTGGCCAGCATCCCTGAAAGTCCCTGAGGCAAGCTGCTAGCAGCCCCAGACCACTCGAAACAGCAGCTCCCAGTGGCTCTCTGCTCCTGGCACTGTGGGGGATAGGGCAAGACTTGGCACACTGCTTCTGCTTCCAGCACAATTTTTCAGTACCTGTTGGCCGGAAACTGGCTCATAGGAGCTGAGCGGTTGTATTGGGAGTGGTAGCAGCATGCAAAGCCTCCTCGCCCTGGTGCCCAGAGCAGAGAGCTGCAGGGAGCACCCCGTCACATATAGTGGCATTGTTCAGTGCCTGAGGTTCCTTTTTTGGGTGTAGCCTATGGGCCTGATCTAGTGGCTTGCCTGCCCCAATCCTATGGTCTATCTTACCATGCCAAATAGCTTTGCTACGGACTGGTACTATTCAGGGATGACCAGCTGCCATATGGCAATTACAATCTACTTGTCCATGGGTCTGGGGCCCTGCATTCTGGGACACTGCTGTTGTAACTGTGGGATAGCTTTAGCACATCTCCAAAAAAGGAATCTTCTCCATTTTTAATTTCTCTTGCTAGTCAACCCAGGTCTGCAGAACAACCCTTCTCCACCTCTCCACACAGGTCTCCCAAGCCCAGAAATGGCACTGCACCAGGCATGCATTCTTTACTCTCGGATGCCTGGTGCCTTTCCTTTGTGCTTGTTCACATCCTGGTCCTACTGAAGACTCTCCCAGAGGCAGGAAAGTCCCAAACTGAATTCATCCAGCTCAGTGTGACAGAGTATTGTTGGGGAGATGCTGGCTGACAGCAGTTTGAAAATGGCACTGGCCCACCCATAAAGGAGGACAGGGAAGAACCAGACAAATTGTGGATTAAAAAAAAATCTGAATAGCAAGAATAACTGGAGAATATTCGCTGAGAATATACAGTCATTAGAATGAAAACATAAGGCTAAATTCAGCCTTGGCATCAATGGAATTACATGACAGACATATCTGGCCCACAGATCACTACAAGAATAGTCAAATGAATAAAGATCTGAAGCGCATGTAATCACAGTCTTCCTCTTCTAGCCTGATTTGGAGAATAACCACATTTCTTTTTTCTCACTCCTCACTTCTTTTGCATATACTTTACTTACCTCTCCTAAAATCTCTGGCAAGGATGCTGGACAATACTTGGTCAAAGTCACTAGGCAGACCATTCAGCTACCAAATACGAACACTGCTTTTTGATTTACTAAGCAAATCAGTGGCTGTGTCTACTCTACCAGGTTATTTCAAAATAAGTTATTTCAAAATAATAACTCCTGATATAACTATTTCAAAATAAGCTTATTCCTCTTCACAAGCAGCAGTTATTATTTCAAAAGAACCAGCCCATTTTTTCGAAATAACAGGCTTGGTAGTATGGATGCTCCACTTGTTATTTCAAAATAAGGGGACTTACTTCAAAATAAATCCCCAGTGTAGACATACCCAGAAGGACCAGCCTTTACATTCTGTATGGGCCAACAATAATAGGAAATTCTTTAGTCCTCTTCCAGACTTATGTAATAGTGCCTATAGAGGACTTTGAGCTAAGTCAGGTGCCAGGAATAATCCATTATATTTTCAGGGAGTGAAAAATGTTCTGTCCCAGTGAGTGCTTTGTATTTTCAAGTTTCATTTTCGCAGAGATCTAAAAATATACTACTTTAAGATGTGAAAGTTGAGGTTGCCATTAACATTTAGGGAAAACCAGCCAATTTTGGAGAAACAGTAGCCATAAGTGTTTCACAACCTAAAGGCCAGCTCTTCAAACCAGAACTTCTTCACCAGTGGCCGTTTTGGTGACACTTGCAAATAAGTTGTGGCTGTCTATGTCTTCTTTATGGCTTTTATCTTTATTTAACCCTAAATAATTCGGAGAGAATGAAAAGCCAGAATTGATCTGGCTGTTTAGTTAATTGAAATGTTAAAATGAAAGCTTCTGTTTACATTAGAAGAAAGTATATCATGAAAAGCTTTGTCCATCTTAAAAGAATGATGACAAAGCAGCTGAGATGTGATGGTGGCCATTCAAGAAAGGAGGGCATGAATGCCAGTTTGTGAAGTGCTACTTCTCCTGTCTCAGGAGAGCAGCTGCCAGCTACACTCGAGAAAGAAATCTGAAATCAGACATCTGTATGTGCATTGCATCCACCATGTTTGCTCTGAGGAGAGAGAACCATATGAAGCAAGACAGCAAAGGTGAAATCCAGCAAGACATCCTACTTTATTGCCATGGCAACCCACCCTGATGAAAAGGAGAAAAACAATAAAGCATCTTTAGGGGGAAAAAATCAGTGCTATCTACCAAGAGAATTGAGGGAAGATGCACTTTAAGGAATTGCTTGACATTTTCACCATTTGGTGATTCCTTGAAACAAAGGTACGGCTGCAACTTTTGCAAGCAACAGAGTTAGAACATATTGTATTTATTAAATTATTTAGCAGCTGAATTTGTTTAGCAGCTGAATTCTGAATTGTAAGTGAAAGCTGTAGATAAAGACTAGACATTTTGGTGCCAATGGAGCCGATCAACATAATATTGTTGCAGTTTTCCTTGATGCCTTTTGACATTTGTCACCATATTGCACGGGATTAAGCTTTCCTCTGTGTGCACATACATGTGCATGTGGCTGCATGTGCACACACACACAAAATGTGGTCTGTAGAAAACATATACATATATAATGGAAGAATTTTGTCTAATGCAACTATCTAAATTGGAGTTATTTATGGGGTAAATTAGGCTAGATTCACCCCAGGGTCTACGTATGCTCCTAAGAGTGAAAAGTCTGCTGGGGAGGAGAAGGCAATATAAACAAGTAGCCAAAAGGTATCTTGTACTACTAGAGCAGAAGGGGACCATTATATGATAAAACAGTGGGCAATTCTAGCTGAATGGGGGGCATAGATTGGCAGAGGCTCCTGCTAAGCAGTTTCTTTGCCGAGCTCTGGTGAGAGTTTGAACTGTTCTCTCCAGAAGGCTCCTGAAAAGGAGCAGCAGCAGTGACACGACATGCCCTTCTCTGAGTTGAAGGAGCCTCCTGGTACAGCAGGGGACTTAGTGCCAGACAAAAGTACAATTTATACCTCCCCCAGCTTTAGTGACTCATATACATATGTTATGTTTGTTTAACATACTCCTTTCATTTTCATCTGTTGTGTGCAAACAAACATTTTGGTTTGAAACTTGATTTGCATGGACAACAAATGTTCTCATTTGGTACAGTAGTGAGAAAAGCAATCCAATGGTTTTATTAAAAGGCACTATCAGGATTTTTTTAACAAAACATTGCTTTTTTAAAAAAAAGGTACATACAGTTGATGTTGTTATTATTGTGAGCATTACTACTAGTAGCAGAAACAGTACAGTAGCATCTAGAGGCCTGATTTAAAATCAGGGCTCCATTATGCTTGGTGTTGTACATAGAATCATAGAACACTAGAACTGAAAGGGACCTCGAGTGGTCACCGAGTTCAGTCCCCTGTCCTCACGGCAGGACCCAGTACTGTCTAGACCATCCCTGATAGATGTCTATCTAACCTGCTCTTAAATATCCCCACAGATGGAGATTCCACAATCTCCCAAGACAATTTATTCCAGTGTTTAACCACCTTGACAGTTAGGAAGTTTTTCTCAACTGTCAACCTCAACCTTCCTTGCTGCAGTTTAAGACCATTACTTCTTGTCCTATCCACAGAGGCCAAGGAGAACAATTTTTCTCCCTCCTCCTTGTACTCCCTCCCTCTTTTAGGTACTTGAAAACCACTATCACGTCCCCTGTCAGTCTTCTCTTTTCTAAATTAA
The DNA here is from genome assembly GCA_032595735.1 of Pelochelys cantorii. Taxonomy (NCBI): domain Eukaryota; kingdom Metazoa; phylum Chordata; order Testudines; family Trionychidae; genus Pelochelys; species Pelochelys cantorii. Next base: position 24,983,189 of record CM064334.1, on the reverse strand, counting down.
ACAAGCCCAATTATTTCAGTCTTCCCTCATAACTCATGTTCGCGAGACCTTTAATCATTCTTGTTACTCTTCTCTGGATTTTCTCCAATTTCTCCACATCTTTCTTGAAATTTGGTGTCCAGAACTGGACACAACACTCCAACTGAGGCCTAATCAACGCAGAGTAGAGCGAAAGAATGACTTTCCGTGTCTTACTCACAACACTCCTGTTAATGCATCCCAGAATCATGTTTGCTTTTAATAATAACAACATACATTTAATAAAATTCAGTCCCAGCCTTTACCCTGCTCATGGACAAAGAGTAGGAGACAATGAGTATTTTTATTTGCATTTTACCAGTTGGGAACCATGGAACAGAAGAGATTAGGCAACTTTACATGCAGAGTCAGCCAAGCTGAGAACTGAGACCTTTAGGCTATGTCTACACTGCAGGCTTTTTGCGCAAGAGTGGCTGTTCTTGTGCAAAAACTTGCGGAGTGTCTACACTGCACGTGCATTCTTGCACAAGTAAATTTACAGTAAGGCGTCAGAACAGAGGGCTTCTTGCACAAGAGTTATTCCTTTCCCCTCAAGGAATAAGCCCTCTTGTGCAAGAGCTCTTGAGCAAGAAGGCAGTGTGGACGGGCAACAGGGGTTTCTTGCGCAAGAAACCCCTATGGCTAAAATGGCCATGAGCGCTTTCTTGTGCAAGAGAGCATCCACACTGCCATGGACACTTTTGTGCAAAAGCACATGGCAGTGTGGACATGCTCTTGTGCAAGACCTTTTGCGCAAGAACTCTTGCGCAAAACAATTCTTGTGCAAAAAGCCTGCAGTGTAGACATAGCCTTAGAGTCTCAATCCAGTGCTTTAAATATATGAATCTCCTTTTTCAGCAACAGAAATGGGGCACAGTACAATGGCAAAAGACAGAGTCCTCAAATTTAAAATACAGCACTGTAGGTAAGCCTTTGGTTCAGCTAGTATGACCGTACAATTTTAATATGAACACTGAAATGTCATTCATGTGGTGTATGTTTATTGCAGAATGGACTCTTTACCCATTTTTTTGCAATCAAAAGCAATAAAGAATAAAGAATGAGACTCTGAAATTCTTACTCACTCTGAGCAGCATTTTACCCAACAAGGCCTCCTGCTGACTTCTAGTGGGGTAGTGCTCTGATTCACACTGGTAGGAGGATCCAGAATAAGTCACGGTACGGCAGTGAAATTATTTTAGTTTTTCGCTGGTGGAACTCAGATCAGAATCTAGCCATGATATCCCCATAAAAAAAGATCAATTCAATAGGGATATGCAGTCATACTCACTACTGGTTACTGCATATGTTTTCTTTTGTCATGATTGGATGGCAGGATACTTATTAGCTTAGCCAGATCAGTTCTGTAGTAAATTTCAGTGGCTCTGATTTCTTCACGTTTTTAGTATAAAAGGAAGCATATGGCCCGTAGTTCCTACCACATTTATCAAGAGCTGTGTCAGGGATTATCACAATACTGTGTTAGTGAGTGGTGTAAAACGGAGTTATGATCACAAGAACTTGCAATAAATTTTGTTCTCTCCTGCGCAATAACTCACCACGACATTGTGAAAGGTATATATAGGAGCTCAGATGTTAACAGAGAGGTGAATTCTCTTTGAAAACAGCAGCAATACAGTACAAATGTTTGATTAAAAAAAGAGACAAAATGCAGAGGTGACATGCTTGCCTGATACTGAAGAACAGGCTGTTCGGCCTTGTTCAAGGAACAGATCACCCATGGGAGAAAGAGACCTGTATAATACGTTCAAGGTCAGTGAGACCTATGGTGATTTGCTGAGAAAAGGTTAGTGCCTCCTTAAAACAGAATTAAAAGGCAAACTCAAATTTTGCATGAATTAGAAAAAAATACAATAAAAGGAAAAGGTTTCTCCTTGTAATGTGTCCACATCAGCCCCACTAATATTAATGAAATATGTGCCTTCCTGCAACGACTATCAATATTAATGAGTGATGCACATGCCATTAATGTTAATGAGAAACGTGCATGTATACAACTCCCATTAATGTTCAGAGATCCACGTGTGGGTAACCTCCATTAATAGTAATGAGCACTGCACGTACATGTAACTCTCATCAGTGTTCATCAGAGAGCTACGTGCATGTATTACCTATTAGTGTTAATGAGAGATAAACATGCATGTGTGTGAAGCAGCCATTAATGTTAATGAGATGTGTGTAGTTACTGACAAGAGACCATACTTTATCTTGAGCGGTGTAATTTGCCCTTTGTGTTCCGGTTCTAGCATATGTTCTTCTTTAGGAAATGCACTTCATATTAATCGAGCTCAGGCCTTATGAAGGCCTTGTATCTAAGCACCAGGCAAAACTAAGAAAATATATCAAGGTCCAACCTCAAAATGGTGGTACCTCACTCTGTTTCCCACTGATGGGGTATACTGAGGTCTCTGTTTAAGACTCTGTTTCTGGATAAACCAGTTATTCAAAAGGTGTTTGTAAATTGGGACTAAACACACCCAGTCTGGTCTCCTCTGCCAAGGCTCTCCATAGACGTGGTCTACCAAGAACAGTGCTCTGTCTCAGTTTCTGGATCTCCACAGTGGAACTGTCAGCATTTAAGGACAGAGGGACCCCAGGATCATCTAGCTGGGCCTCCTGTATATCACAAGCATACCACATTACCCAGTACTCACACACTATACCCAATAACTAAAATTAGACCAAAGTATTAAAACCCACATGAGACTAGACTATTAAATTCTGCAGTTAGGAAACAGGAGAGACCCATACTTGAGGCCCCCAAAATAGCAGGGAATTGGTTAAGTCCTAATTTCAGTTAATCCTGACAAGAGACCCTCACCCACACACTACAGAAGAAGGTGAATCCTCTCCCCCATTAAGGCCACTGCCAACCTAACCGAAGGGAAAACCATTTCCCAACCTCACATATGGTGATCAGTTAGACCCCGATCATGAGTTCATGAATGAGCCAGCCAAGCACATGAGAAAGGAAAAGTTTTGTGCTATTTCAGAGCTCTGGCCAGGCCCTACCAATGACCCATCTCCAGCCATGACCTTTCCTGATGCATCCACAGGATGCCAAAAAAAAAAAAAAAAAATCCTGTAGGGTATAACTGTCCTTGTGGATCATGGAGGATGAGGCTTTTATCTGAGGTAGCTAGCTAGTTCCCAGTCCCTTTCAGGTTTTATAGGGTGAATTAAGAGAGGAACTTTAAATTCTGTTCTTAAGTAAACAGGGAGCCAACAGGGAAATTTGCAAAGTGCAAGTGTGATATGTTTGCATTAGCCTTCATTGCTGATAGGGCATGCTGCTTATGGGGCTGATGATGGAGCATGCTGCTTTCTGTTGTTCCTGTCTTTTGGGATGAATACACTGCATATGCACTGAGAACTGTGCCACACTCCAGTTCACATTATACAAAAGTCTCTCCTACCCAGGCCCGCTGATGGGGGGGGACAAAAGGAGCAACTGCTCCAGGGCCCAGTGATTCAAAAAGGCTCCTGGCTGCTGTCATCACTACTGAGGGAGCAGTGGTGCCTGGAGCTCCAGGCCCTTCAAATCACTGTCATAGTGCCAGGCAACATACTCCAGGCGGCTCTGAGAGCTGGCTGCTATGGCCCTGCCCTTTCTGCCTGAGGCCCCACCCCTTCTGGGAGTGCAGAGTTGGGTCCTGTGCCCAACTTGCCATGGGGTTCAGCAAGGCTGTTAGCTCCCCTGCACCCACAAAGCAGCAAACACAAAAAAAGAGGAGCACTAACTGCTAAAGTGAAAATCAAATGAAAATGTTGAAAAATAAATTGTTACTAAACTCTCTTTTTTAATTTTAGAAAAGTACATAACACACACACACAGCCTTACAAAAATCCCAGAGCTTCTTTATTCAAAATGAGGGACTGACGCCGCACTAGCATGCATGCTATGCAGTCATTTATACCTCTGAAAAGTGGATATAAAATACAATAAATTCAGCATGATAATAGTTCACCCCAGATATAAATGACTACAAAATGAAAAAGGCAGTGGAGAATCAGGTCCACTGTACCTCATAGTAGTATGAGTTCTAGTCTACTTTTGTTCCCCGTTTATACTTCATTGCCTTTATGCCATTCTAATTGGTTGTGGAGCAACAGTGTGGCACAGAAGAAAGCCCAGTAGCTAAATGGTCCATATTCACGTAACAAAAGCAACTATTTTGTTCTTTGATGTTATCTATATTTGTATCCAGTAAATCTTAGGAGAGAAGAAACACCATCTAGAATCTTTATGAGACAGGATCAGCCACAAATCCTGTTCTTAGTCACACTGATGAGAATCAAGAGTAATATCACTGAAAACAATGGAGTAGCTTTACCATAGAATCGGAATAGATTAATAAATAATAATAAAAATAAATAATAATAATAGTAGTAAGAAGAAAAAGAAGGATGACTCAGGAATGAACAGTATCCTTTTCTATGTAATGATCTCTTTCTTGGTTGTACTACCCTGTCATATAAGCCAGTCTTTCATAATGACTTTTTTCCATTGTAAGAACACCACATAGGAAACAGGGGCAGTAACTGAGCAGGGCAAACATAAAATGAAAAACAAGAAGTGAACTTTTGGAGGTTCATGCCTTCAAACCCCAAAATAAGGAATTCCACATGGCATAGTGCTTCAAACCAGCAGCAGACCAAGAGCTAACAAAGGCCTATCACAAAATAGGCTCAATTTCTATTTCCAAGCATGTCAACTTTGTTTTCATACTTGCAACTCTAGAGATCATCAGGGTAATCAAGTGCTTCTGATTTTAAATGGGGGTGGGGGAAAGGGGAGTAATATTTGCATATCCTACTCCCATCTTTCTGCTGGTGATATTGCAGCAAGACCAGAAGCACTGAATGAAACAACAATAAAAATAGGTTGTTTAATCATTAAAATAAAGGAATAAAGATGAAAATATAAAAACATTTCCATTAATACTCTCAACACGTGTGAACTAAGCTAGTGGCTTTCCACCAGTTTTTAACTGCACAAGTGATTTTCCAGATCACAAATGTTCCAAGGGCAATCACAATTGGCATAGATATTTTGGCCTTGGAAAGGGTTCAGAAAAGGGCAACTAAAATGATTAGGGGTTTGGAACGGGTCTCATATGAAGAGAGGCTAAAGCGACTGGGACTTTTCAGTTAAGAAAAGAGGAGACTAAGGGGGAATATGATAGAGGTCTATAAAATCATGAGTGGTGTGGAGAGGGTGAATAAAGAAAAGTTATTTATTAGTTCCCATAATAGAAGAACTAGAGGACACCGAATGAAATTAATGGGTAGCAGGTTTAAAACTAATAAAAGAAAGTTCTTCTTCACACAGCGCGTAGTCAACCTGTGGAACTCCTTGCCAGAGGAAGCTGTGAAGGCTAGGACTACAACAGAGTTTAAAGAGAAGCTAGATAATTTCATGGGGGTTAGGTCCATGAAAGGCTATTAGCCAGGGGATAGAAATGGTGTCCCTGGCCTCTGTTTGTCAGAGGCTGGAGATGGATGGCATGAGACAAATCGCTTGATGATTGTCTTTGGTCCACCCTCTCTGGGGCACCTGGTGCTGGCCACTGTTGCCAGACAAGCTACTGGGCTAGATGGACCTTTGGTCTGACCCAGTATGGCCATTCTTATGTTCTTATGTTCTTATGGCATAAATGATCACACTGCAGAGGCAGACGCTGAAATGATGCAGAATGTAATCCCATGAAAAGCCAAAGGCTGGTGAAGAACTGCAGTCTTGAGGCAAAGCTTCCACCATATCATGGGTGCTCGCCTCTCACAGAACCACCCTCTCAATCTGCCCCACTGCCTTGATGAGAAAATCCCATCTACTGTGGCCATTGAAACAGAATTCCACTACTTCTGCAGTAACTCCCCCTCTCTTGAACCCTTCTGGAAATAAAGATACTTTAGTCGGGGTGTTGGTGGGAGTCAATGTGAGACAATGCTGCTGATGGTGTCTGTATTAACTTACATGACAAAATAAGTCTTTGTGGGTTTCATATAGGATAGTGCCATGGACAGCATGTGCCTGCATGTCCCAAGCCCCAGAGCCCCAAGCATGCATCAAAGAATGACACAGGACTGGACAGGGGTATTGTTCCCTAGAAGCTGTGTGCTTCTGTGAGAATCTCAGGAGAGATTCAAATGCCACTTGGGTAATTAGAAGAGCGCCCACAGCTAGGTTTTGTGTTTCTATTGGTGGGGCACATTTGCACTTGCCTCAGGGCACATACAAATGTATTCCTCATATGGATGGAAAAGATTAGAAGGAACATTTTGGGGGGGGAGGCGGTGGATTTCCCACAACAGACACAATCACAACTCCTTTCAACAGAATTCATAACTCTGGTCAATAGCAATAATTTCTTACTCCCATTGACCACTTTACCCTTGCTTCCAGGACAGACCGGAGAGGAGCATAACTGAACACAACTCAGAGCAGCATTCATTTCTACTCAGTTTCCTGCACTTTCAGGAGGGAGGCATTCCTGAGAACCTGCAGAAAGAGCATACCACGGAGATCAGTATATCTGTATTAACATTGGACTTGCTCCATACTACAAAATATAATACAACATAACAGGCTCCAGAGGAGCCACTATGGTCTGTTGAGTAAAATATGCCCTTTACAAATTGTTCCAATGCATATTTACATGATAGGCTGAAAATACAGAGTTGGTCTACGAATAAATACTGCTGTAAGCTTCAAAGCTGTTACAGTCTATTGAGCAAATAATAAAAAGCAACAGAATTACAATTCTTTCTTTCTTTCTTTTAGTCAAGATATTGTATATGCTATATACATAATGATATACATATTCACTCACCTCAGTTCTTTTCAGTCCCTGGATTGATTAGAATCATCCCAGAAATTCATCCTGCTGCTAAACACAAACATTTTTCTACTGGGTTTTTAAGTAATAGTCTTAACATTATTTCAACTTAATTTGGGGATTTGGCAGGGTGTGAGTGTGTGTGGGAGAGTGTCAGAAGGGAGGAGTTTTTTGGCCAAATGGGACAAATTGAAATTTCCACATATATTTTTCTGATGCATTATTTGAATGTCTCCCTTATTTTCTCTTTTTCTTTTTTGTTTTACAATGGTTACTCTTTCCTAAAATAATAATAAAAGGTGCCCCTTTCATAGTACAGCATTTAATGACTGAGATTAAAAAAAATCTTGATCTATGCTCACAGTCAGACTCAGTATTCATTTTATTTCATCCTTTAACTTCAAAGGGCTTTCAGAGAATGAAACTAATCACAAGTTTGATGCTCTTATGCTGTGCAATACAATAAATTAAGAATGTCACAGAAATTGATTGCTACCACCAGCAGTTTGTTGTCTAATGATCCAGGACCAAACTATTTGTTGTTAATCTTCTAACAGACTAGGAACAACTAAATTCATGAGACCATACTCTGTTCTCTTTTGCATTTGTGCAAATCCAAAATAATTCCATTTGTCTCGATGGAATTACTTTGATTTTATTCTCTTGTAGCTGTGAATGGAATTTAGCTCACTGAGGTTATTTTAATGGGAAACATGCTCATTGGTTTCCAACACAAGGAGGTATTAAAAAAAGAAGTAATTATTCCTTGAACCAACTGCAGTAGACTATAGATTAGTCATATTTAATATTAATATTTAGAGCTGAGTAAATCTAATGAATGCTTTTAAAAAAATGCTGCATAACTCTTCCATTCCAAACTGCGTTATTTCATGGCTCTGAAATCTTGCTTTCCTGAAGACATTTTAGGCAATAGTTATTTTTCCCAATGAATTGGTGAAAATGCAAAAGCCACTTTCATGTAAAAGTGCATGATTGTGACATTCAGAGAAGAAACATGAATGGTTTAGTGACTATGTTTGAAAAGTTTTATTGAGGGGAAGGGAGAGTCCTGGAGAGAGAGAAAAATCATTTTACTTACATACATTTTCAGCACAGACAGACACAGACATGTTCCTTCTGTGACAGAGGAGAAGGCTGCAAATATAGATGATGATGGTGGTGGTGGTGGTGGTAGTGGAGGAGGACAGGGAACAAAATGTTAAGGTTTTTCTTTGGATAAGGAATGTAGTTTCTGATATTATACTTAAATGCAAACAATATGGAAGGGTATTTAGCTATGATCTAAGGCCAGACATAAGGAACACAATAACGGTGCATCTTAATATGTGTCGTCTGCACTTGGGTAACCCAACCAAGTGTTCCATCAGGAAGGCTAAGAGCATAGATGCATACACCTGGGCTGTGTCTAGACTGGCGCGATCTTGCGCCAGAGCTATGCAAATGAGGCTCAGCGTGGAATATCGCCGAGCCTCATTTGCATAACTAATGAGCCACCATTTTTGCGGAAGAGGCTCTTGCACAATACGGAGCTGTCTACACTGCCCCTTCTTGCACAAGAAAAACCCTCTTGCGCAAAGCCGTTATGCCTGAAAATAATCAGCATAACGGCTTTGCGCAAGAGGGTTTTTCTTGCGCAAGAAGGGACAGTGTAGACAGCTCTGTCTTGCGCAAGAGCCTCTTCCACAAAAATGGCGGCTCATTAGTTATGCAAATGAGGCTCGGCGATATTCCATGCTGAGCTTCATTTGCATAGCTCTGGTGCAAGATCGCGCCAGTCTAGACACAGCCCTGGGCTACGACTAGACTACATCCCTTTTTCGGAAAAGGGATGTAAATTAGACGTATCGCAATTGCTAATGAAGCGGGGATTTAAATCTCCCCCGTTTCATTAGCATAAAAATGGCTGCCGCTTTTTTTCCGCACGGAGCTTTGCCGGAAAAAAGCGCCAGTCTAGACGCTGATCTTGCGGAAAATAAAGCCTTTTCCGAAAGATCCCTTATCCCTCTATGAACTAAGGGATAAGGGATTTTTCGGAAAAGACTTTATTTTCCGCAAGATCAGCGTCTAGACTGGCGCTTTTTTCCGGCAAAGCTCCGTGCGGAAAAAAAGCGGCAGCCATTTTTATGCTAATGAAGCGGGGGAGATTTAAATCCCCGCTTCATTAGCAATTGCGATACGTCTAATTTACATCCCTTTTCCGAAAAAGGGATGTAGTCTAGACGTAGCCAAGGGGTTTAACGTAAGGAACATTGAAGGATCTTGGCTAATTAAGGACAAATATGTCTATATCACATACAAACCTTGCACTTTTGCTAGCATAGACTTTCACAAGCCTTCCCTTTCAAACCTTAATTTCCATTTCCTTGTGATGTCTTCTTATGGGGAACACTAACCAGCCTTCCCCTCCCATCTAGTATTTTTAATAGATAAGAGGCCTAGTCCCTTGGAGATAAGAAAAGAAGCAAAAATGACTTTGTGGGCTCTTGTAAATATTTGGAGTAGATTCAGCCAGTCATGGATCCTGAAAAAATGCTATAAGAAAAAAAAAAGCCCCTGTTGATTATTGCCACACCAAGACTTCAAAAATTATTATCAAAGCCCTCACTCAACCATAATGTAAACTTGAGGTTTTTTTTCCAAAAGGAGTAATATATGTGTGTTTCTTTCTATTTCACGTCTGGATTTTATATCTTTAGACTACACTTATGCTTCTTTTTTTCAGGTTATCTCCAGAACCATTAAGATGAGATTGAAGGTTGATATGCAGAGAATTAAAAAAGAATGCCCCAGACCAATGTTCCCTCTAGTTTTTTTCCATTCCCTGGGCAGAATAAATTTTGTTATGTGCACCATGCCATTTATGGATGTGGACCACTAGTACAAACACATACTTCCGGCTGTAGGTACTCTGCTAATCAGGTGGGCAGCGTTTGAATCTCTTCTGAGTGGTTGCCCGAGTGCTCAGATTACAGGGAACACTGCGAGACCCACCAATTGTTTGCTGATGTGAGAATAAAAATAACAATCAGGAAGCTGAACTTTCCCACAAGTTTTTGTGAACTTAAAATAAGGCCAAATTTTGAGTGATTTTAATTTCACATCATATCTATCATAGCACTGATGACATAGCTTCTGTAAATCATATGATGTATTATACTGGGATTTGTAAAATATGCAATGGTTCTTATATGGAAAGAAATATGTCTAGTATTTAAAAGAATACTAATATTGAAAAGAACACTCAACCAGCTGTTGTGATTGACTATCACTGGGATTTGCACAAGTTCTTTCTTAAGCAGAAATTATTCAATATCTCTTCGGTTTCTATATAGTAAGAGGATATGGCTGTTAGGCTCTGCCACAGTAAAATTTTTAAAATGCTATATAAAAATGCTTAAAGGAACATCTTGGGGAATTTTATTTCAATAAAGTGTTACTTGCATTGAGATGATATGGCATATGATATTGATACGATTATCCTTACAGATAGGAAATTGAATACTTTTTCTTTTCTATGGCAAGTATATGTGATCTGTTAGGTGCTAGGAATTCAGTGTGTTTATAAAAAAAAGTGTATGCTCATAGTAACATACTATAGCTAAGTGACTTCTTCAAGCTACACAGAGAGACAGAGCTAGCAGTAGAATTCAAGAGTTCCTGGCTTCTAATTATGTGCTTGGTCCATTAGGTCACAGTGCCACTCAACATTCAAAATAGGTTGAAGTCTTTCTTCTACAGACTGCAGTGCCATATACCACTTAGAAGCCCACAGCACAAGAGACATACTGAGCTAGCCCAAGAGAGCCCATAGACAGCTGGCGATGTGAATACAAGCTTCTGGTTACAGAAGGCAGAAGCAAACACAGGACAATATGGAGGTATGGTAAGATGCACACCCAAACGTGTGCACAGCTTTGCTGTCTGTGAAAAGGTGGGACCACAGAAGTTATAGTTATTAGAATTACTTGTATATAATTGGACAGGCCTGCCTAGGTATCCAGCTGTAGTTATACAGACACATTTACTAGTCCATTACTTATACCACAACCCGGTTTGGATCAATGGTTGACAATGATGAAAAAATTCCAAAAATCTGGAGGGAGAATAACAATTTTGGACAGTTTGGAAGTTCAATGTTCTGAAGCTATTTGGTATGGTGCCTGAGGAATGCTGCCACGCTTAGCCAATACCAATGGAACATTGTGATTCCTGACAAAGGCTTCCTGAATATTTACCACTCAGTGGATCCCCATTACACAGAACTTACCCCCATACTGTCTTGATTAACTAGCAGCCACTACAATTCATTGTCATCCGTTTCCAGGGAGATACCCCAGTAAAGCTGACATCCCTGTTCAGCATACCCCAGTTATGCAGAGTGCACAATGATAATTTACATTTACATAGACTGTTCATCCTAATGAGCTTTAAAGATTATACAGGGTTCAGATACCTCTGCAATGAATACATTATAAATGCCTAGCTGAACTGCAACAGCCAAATGCAGGGCAGCAGCCAATTGGAATACCTGTTGCTGCATCACATTGTGAGTGGTGGGGTTAAAGTTCCCCTAGGCCAAATCATTACAAAACAGATCAGGGCTCTTCAATATCCTTTGAGAGGAAAAAAACAGAGAGTTTCAGCTTTTAGGTCTAGTCAGAAAAATCAACAGTGTACGAAACTAAATTTATCTAACTTGAGGATGACAGACAAGACATCCCTTACTAGATTTGAACCTGTATGTCCTGGCAGATTAAATACTTAAACTCTGATGTTTAGATTACTAAACTCTCTCTCATGGCACCTGAAAGCCCCATTACTACTCTATGTTCCTTATCTTGTTTTACTGTTTATATGCTTCATCTCCAGACAATGCTTTTACCAAACAACACACTTTCTCTTAGTCCTTCCCAATTTCAAACCCAGACCACCTTCATCTCCTTCCAGGTTCTATGGAAGGTAGGGGAATTATGACACTAGACATCTATAATTCACTCAATTCTCACTCAATTTGTGCCACAGTTAACATGAAGTATGTGATTTGTGGACACTGCATGTGCATAGTATGGCATCCTGCTTGATTCAGCTATAAATCAACAACTACCTCGTATTGTCTAATGTCTCCCCCCAAAGCTGACTTAAGGGTATGTCTACACTACAGGACAAGGTCAAATTAAAGTACGCAACTTCAGCTACATTAATTGTGTACCTAAAGTCGAAGTAGTTTAGCTCAATTTTTGGTACTGTCCACGCTGCAAGAAATAGAAGGGAGAATGCTCATGGAAGCAGGACTACCAGCATGAACCAGAGTGCCCCTCTCAGTTCAAATTAGCTGTCTTAACTAGACCTGCTCATTCTAACCCTGGAAGATCGACAGCAGCAGCTTTGATCTTCCCTGTAGCGTAGACATATCCTTAGTGGGCACACTAATGCTTACTAAGTAACTATTCAGATAACTGGTCCAGACATCTTGTTTGTGGTGATCTGTCCATCCCATTTAGCTCCTTCAACAAGTAGAAATACCAATAAATCAAGGTTCAGTTCTCAAGTCAATAAACTTTGAAAGCAGCACATAAGCCAAGTCTAATTATGCAGAAATCATTAGCTGCTGCTCTTACCCAGACAGCCTTCCTTTTGATTACTCTGGATTAATCAAAAGAATTCAGTGAAGTAATGCCATCTTACAGGTAGAAACACTGAGGCACTCATGATATGTCTACACTACAAAAAAAAATCATCTATAGCAGCAAGTCTAAAAGTCTGTAGCTTGTGCTACAGCATGTAGATGTTCGGACTTGGGATGGATTTTGGGATCTGAAACCCAGCAAAAATGTGGGTCTCGGAGCCCAAGATCCAGTTCAATGCTGCCATTTTTAGTTTTGTAGCATGAGCACAAATCTGCTCTGCAAGCCCTGTACTATACCCACTTCTGCAAGCTCTGCAAGCTTGAGTCTATAGACCTAGACTCTGACATTGCTGCAGGGGTTCTTGTCTGGATTTTTTGTAGTGTTGATAGATCCAAAAAGATTATGTAATTTGTTTGGGTTGTCCTGTGGCCTACTAGATTAGGCATGGGCCCAAGCAGCAAAATTAGGGTTTAATTTTTCAGAAGTACTGACTACCTGTGACTTTCACTTACTTCAGTTGGACTAATTCTAGACTATGTGCAAGTGAGGGTTTAAAGGGTTATTTATTTAGACATTTATTTATTTTCATTCTCTCATAACTCAGAATCAGATTTAGAGATTTGGCTCAAACTTCTAAACATAAAAAAATCACTTTTGTGCAGAGACCCTGTTCAGGAATGTATTTAAGCACCTGCTTGTTTTTTCTAGTATTTAAGCATTTGGTTCAAGTTACGCATGTACTTATGTGTTGTTCCTGAACAGACATGCTTTTCTGAATCAAAGTCTAAGCACTAAAAAAATTCATTCCCAAAGGTGAATGTTTTGGAAGGTTATGGTCTGTGGAAACAGCAGATTACAAGGTTATGTTTAGCAATTGCTGTTGGTAAAAGCCAAAATAAAGAATCACTTCACCCACCCACTGAAATGGAGCTGCCTGTGGGGAGTAATATGCCAATACTTTAGTGCAAAAGTTAAGACAGAAATGAAACAGTATGCCACAATCCAAAAAGAGTGTTTGTCAGTGGAGTTATTAAACATGACATTTGCTCTCCTGTTGGAAGGTAACATTGATAGAACACTTTGTTTCCAAAGAGTTAGGTTTGCAGAAGCTGGAATTTCTTTAAAAAGAATCAGAGCATCAGTGCTAATGGTAATGTCATAGACCAGTATCCTTATCTAGAATCAGAAGACAAGCAAGAGAAACATCATCTTTCTAAATCTTCCTGGGGGACAATGCAGTTGCTGTTAAAGGAACAATTAAAGGAAATGACCACTTGAAAGGGGGGACTTTCATTTATCTCTTCTTATTTTTAAGTGACCAATGACGATACACAATAAGCATTCTTGTTGTGGCTGGCAACAGTGCTTTAAATACATTTCCCTTTCTTTTCCTGAAATATTAAGGAAACACATAATTATCTCTTCATAATTAAGACTGAAATCAGTTTCCCATTAAACTCTGATTTCATTCCCCTCCAAATTTCCACCTCACTATTTGTATGAAATCTCACCTGCCCCTTTCTTTGACTGGTTAGATGTTTTGGGGTTATTTAGTGTCCTTTCATTAAAGAATGACAAGTCAATAAAAATTGTAAGCAGCACACAAGCCAATACAGCACATGTATTTATTTTTAAAACCCCCTTCTTTTAAAATGAATGAAATGTGTTATTATTATAATGATTTCATCACTACTGCCTTTTCTTTCTTTAAGCCCAAAGAAAATACCCAATTTTTCACAATCTATGTACTCTCTAAAGCGTAATACATACTTTCCCCATGTGAATACTCAGAATGAAACGCTCTGCAGTAGTTTGAACGTCTAATTATGCAGAAATCATTAGCTGCTGCTCTTACCCAGCCAATTATTATACACACTTTGGCCTCAAGGTGGCAACATTGAATAATATTCAACAAAAAGACATTCCACATACTGAGGCCTTTAATTAAAATTTTATATTTTAAAATGAATATCCATTTTCCTCACTTATTCACAATGTGATTAGAAGGAAATGGCATCGGGGTGTCAGACTTTGTTTCAAATAACCTTGAGTGCACAGAGTATGCAAAATTATTTGCAAATTGAAATATAAGCAAATACTTATGTATAAATACGTATACATAAGCTAAACTCCCTTCCTCTTCACTGTAAAATAATTTTTAAACATAAAATACAGTGTTTCTTTCACATAGAATTTACATCAATAGGTGTACTTAACTAGTTCTTTTGAAGAAAATCTTGCTCTCGTATTATTTCTGCTGTATTCAGTAAATGTTGTGTTTTAGAATGTGATGCATTAATCAAGCAATAGGATATGGCATTCAGTGTATTGTCCTAGATATTGATACAACTTGGGTACATTTCAGAGCAGCAGGTGAAGCTCAGTATTTCTAGTACATCCAGAAAGGGCTGATAATCAGCACAGTAACATAATCTGGAGTGCTTTAGAGCAGCTATAGAGACAATATGAGCTTTATATATTATTTAAACATTCTTAGATTAATTCTTTTAAAGTTTGGTTTTATTTTCACTTTGCTCCTAAAAGAAACTCTTTTTCAAAAAATAAATATAGTAGATAGATAGGCATCTGTTCCTTTGGATGCATGGATCTATACTGAAGGGGAGTATCTATCAGTGATTTCCAAGGTATTGAGAGATTTTCTCATTGTTGTAAAAATCAGTTTCAGGATCTCTCAGTGTTCCCTATCCTTGTCGTTACACACAGGGTATGACATTCAGAATCAAAATGGTAATATCCTTTACACAGCATTGGTGAGGTCACATTGGCAGCACCGTGAGCAGTTTATGCTTCCGTGCTATAAAAAGCATTTTGCTAGATTTGAAAGGATCTAAACTAGGGCAGCAAAAATGTTCACAAGTTTTGAACAAAAATGTTCACACAGCTACTGTATTGAAAGAAATGTAAAAAACTCCCAACCCTGAATACGTCCCGCCCAGAGAAAAGATGACGTGATAACAGTATCTGAGTACTTGCAAAGAATCAACAGAAAGGAGAAGGTGGAGGCTGGTGTGGGAGGATTGTCAGCAGTGTCGTGAATGAAAGTACATGTAGCAGTACTGGCTAAAATTATAGAGGGGAATAATGTAGACTAAATAGTACAAAACATGAGATTAGGCCAAAGAAGTACTCTGACAAAATGGCTCATAGACTTTATATCATTAGAAGTATTGAAGGCAAAGCCAGATCACACCAGCCTTCATTACTATCCTACCTATATTCAAAGGGTTGGACTAAAACACCCAAGAGGTCCTTCCCAGCTTTGATATTAGGGATCAGATCACCCCTGCCCACGAAAATTGCTCAAGGATGCGCAGTTTCCCTTAGAACATTCTGATATGGATGAAGAACAGGCAGGGGCTTTGCCCAACACCACGAATTCTCTGGTGACACCCCGGAGGCACAAGGTTATCTGTGCGACTGTCCTGTGCCCCACACCAGCTTCCGGTCCCCCAACCACAACTTTGGCACTCTGCTGCCTGCAGCTACCAAGAAATCTCTTGTGAATGATGCTACATGAGAAAACGTTTATGTAAATAAATTGCAAACGAGAGCCAAAGAAAAATGAGGAAGACCTGTGGCCATGAAAATTAATAGAGTTCAGAAAGGAGCATATGATAAATCAGTTGTTCGGAAAAATAACCTAGATAAGGTAATTTCTGGTTTAGCTAGCCAACATTTTACTGTACACCCAACCCTGAGCAAGGGATAACAGTCAATTAAAACTTGCTATGATGGCGTAGTTACTGGCCATTGAATAGAGAGGAAAGTAGAACTAAGGCTCTGGTCATTCACATGCCTATTCCCATCTCTCCCCACTCACCTGTTCAACATAGAGAGAAAATAATTAAATAAAAATCCTGCATCCTAAGACCAACACTTCGTAGGATGTTCTTACTGCCCTGCACAGGTGCATAACAGGAGTCACAATCTAGCCCCAAAAAATTAGCAAAGAGTCATACATTCACAGAGTTTCAAATGCTTTTTTGGGGGAAATGGGAGGCGAGCCAAGTTCTAGACTAAAATTTTGATTTTTATTAAATGCACTTTATGATTTTGAAGCCAGATAGTCATGAAACTAGGTCTATTGTGCTTGGCATGTCTATTAAAACTCACTCTTTTGAGTCACTCACAAAAGAGCACAGGTATCACAGAATGAAAAAAAATATGATTATTTCCAGCAATGAGCTGGCACTTGAATAACTCTTATAGAGAACTGACAAAAGTGCAATATAAACTACAACATCACAAGCTAAAAGGTTGGGAGAGCAAAATTAGCATAATGACAGCCTCATTCACTTCAATCTTCCTGTTCTAAAAGTAATAATAATATTAAGAACGCTAACAAATGAGTTGCCATTCAGTATCATACCAGACTCTTCACAGAGGCAAATTTGATATCAGTATTCTATTGTAACAGTGTGCAAGCTGCTCCTACTAGCCTGGAATTGTTAGGCTTCTCAAAACATAGCTGCAAGAAAAGATAAAATGTGTGAATAAGCTGTGTATTGTGGCCCCTGTGTAAGAGTCTTCAACAAGAGAAGTTTAAATTATTTAAATGTGGACAATTAAGACATAGACATGAAAATCATAGATAATAGATAAACTAAGAGTTGTGCCAAATTTGTTTCTTCATCTTGCAGTGAAGGTGAACATGACCTATCCTTCTCAGATCTGGTGGGATTTCACTTTGGAGACCTACATCTGCAGATCAAAGGTATGGGGCATAATCCTTGGCTATACCAAGCTTATGCTTGATTCTTTGAAGGAGGGAAGTGAAGGTGGATCTAAGATACCTTTTCTCTTTCCCTAATCCTGAGTCAGTATAAGCATCTCTCAGTCTCTAGCATGCTCCAGAGAGGGCACAGAATGGCTACAATTTATGCCTACTCCAAAATCCTCTATGAAACCTTCTCCCTGGGGAGGATCTGTGGAAAACTGCACTCCAGCTCTGTAACCTCTTTCCCCTTAAATGTCTCTCTTCTTCACTGATCTAGTCCTGATCTGACCCCTGTGGCCCAGTAAGGGATGTCTTAAAGTCAGCTATGTTAGCTTTATCCCAGTCAGGAATTGCCCTCCTTCCCCATGCTGATTACCCCTTAAGGGCAGCTTTAAAGTCACTTCATAGCACTCCAGCAGTGAAAAGAAACCTTAGTAGTAGTATTGATCTGGCTCACCAATTTTACTTAAATTACTTTATCGAAACTATCTAAACCTTCTTGAACCAAATATCCTATGCCCTATAATGTGATACAGTGGATTAGAAGACAGCATCTTGCATAGCATTTAGTGTTAGGCATAATTTAATAGTGGATGTTAATCAGTGGTGTAAGGAGAATCCACTTCTTACTGTACAGGTCAGGAGATACCAGCTAATGGGGAGACAACATGTCCTCCTCACATGACCCTCCACATGACTCCTACCTGCCCCCAGCCCATGGCCCACGTACTTTCCCCCATCCTCTCCCCATGATCCACTCCCCTTACCTGGAGAGGAGGGGCTCTGTCCTCCTCTCACTAAGCCAGAGACTTTGGAACTGCAGCGACGAAAGGCACAGAATGGGGGCAGGGAGTGGCAGCTCCTCCAGCTCGGTTGTACTGCCCCCAACGGGGTTGCTTTACAGCAGTGTTCCTCAAAGTGGTCCACGGACCCACTCTGAGAGAGCTGCTAATGGGCCACTCCAGTTCGTTTATTTACCGGCTCTGTAGCCATGGAGCCTTGTGGCCCCCATTGGCTGCAGTTTGCTGTTTGCCACCAACGTGAGCCATGGGAAGCAGCGGCCTGGGTCACACCACTTCCCGCAGCTCCCCTTGACTGCAAATGTTGAACCAGAGGGAGCAGCAAAGCTCCATGACTGCAGAGCTGGTAAGTAAACAAACCAGAGTGGCCCATTAGCAGCTCTCTCAGAGTAGGTCCGTGGACCAATTTGAGGAACACTGCTCTACAGACAGAGGATACCCTGTGTGGAAAGTGTAGGGGTGGGTCAGCCCTCACCCTACCATGCTGCTAAAACTATTGTATTCTGGTTGCCAGTGAAGAACCACCAAATCCTGTGATCCTTGCTAAGGTCAACTTAGAACAGCTGCCTCGTAAGCTTGTATTTTACTGAGCAAGTCCAGGAGTTCACACAGCCAACAAAACCTACATGGTGATACAGCGGTTGAATCAGTCCAGTTCAATGGTGGCAGAACCTGGGCCTTGATAATGGAAAGTTCCCTTTGTTAAGGGAAACCAATGGAGGTCCAGCAGAATCCTAAAAATGTGCAATATCATGTGGGAAGGAAATGTGGCTAGAAATGGGGGGTGAAGACTGATTCAGCATATTCATGCTGTGAGCTTTGCTGGTGATATTCCTGTGGTATAACTTAAAGCTGCCTTCTCCTGGTGGACCTCCCTTCTTTCTTTTCACCTGAGTGTGGTGATCTTTGCTTACATAAGGTGATACATATCTGGCCCAATATGTAAAAGCATTCACCTAACTCCTACACAAAAAGAAGGACCACCGTGTGTAATGTAGCCATGGGAGGCTTTCAAAAGTAAGTCTTGGCCTTGAGAATAACTCTATTCTTTGTTACCTAACAGGTAATCTCTGTAATCATAAATAAAGCATATTTTATCAGAACTACTCCTTTGAAGAGTGTCATGTTCATTCTTGTTTTGTCTAGCAAACCAGCAGTGTGCTGGCCCAGCTCTGAGCAGAGAGTTAGCCCACCAGACCTTGACAGTATTACCCAGCGGGAGCACAAACTCCATTTGTTGGTGAAGACCCCCTGCTAGATTTATTGCAGCAAAGCATGTTACTAGGGATTTGGGTTTGTTTAGTCTGCAGAAGAGAAGAGTGAGGGAGGATTTGATAGCAGCCTTCAACTTCCTGAAGGGAGGTTCCAAAGAGGATGGAGAGAGGCTGTTCTCAGTAGTGATGGATGTCAGAACAAGGAGCAATGGGCTCAAGTTACAGTGGGGGAGGTCTACATTGGATATTAGGAAAAACTATTTCACTCAGATGGTGGTGAAGTACTGGAATGGGTTACCTAGGGAGGTGGTGGAATCTCCATCCCTAGAGATTTTTAAGTCTCAGCTTGACAAAGCCTTGGCTGGGTTGATTTAGTTAGGACTGGTCCTGCCTTGGGCAGTGGGCTGGACTTGATGCTCTCCTGAGGTCTCTTCCAGCTCTATGATTCTAAGTGCTACAGGCATACTAATGCATGTATGTACATGATAATGGACCAGCTTAGTCATCAAAGGGACTTTCTGCTGCCCCTTAGACCAGACAGGAATTTCTCTTATACACTAATTCAAAAAAGTAACCACATTAGAAAGGCAATAAGTAAGTTATCATCCTACATCTTGTAGCTACTGGTTCAAACAAAACATTTCCATCCATTATCCTGCCATGCTGATCTTATCTTATGGGCAGACTAATGAATGGGCCATAAGATTGCTGTAACCAAGATGGTCTTCCAGAATAGGCTAGTTCTGCTAACTGTGCTCATGCACCTAGAATTTGCAGAGTATGCCTACTAAACCATAGCAGTGCTTTGATTGGAGGCAGAGGGAGCACACGGCTCTTATAATCATTGTGTGCAATCAGAATGCACCTCATGTCACATGCCCTTGCTTTACATGCCTGTCACATTAGTAATACCTGTAGGGAAAAAAAGACACTGATGGAAACCAGCAGAATGTGGCAACCCCGTGCATGAGCAGTGGTAAACTAAATGTCTTGTGGACTGCACATAAAAACCCTGATGTGGCACTCTGCATGCAGGTTGCCAACCACTGGGCCAGCGTGTCCCTGTACTATCTTCAGGAATGGTGTTTATATCATATTATATATGTTCGGGTTTACTCATGCTAGCTTCCTGGAATGTGTTTATGTGAACACTGAGTGCCTAGTATGTCTTAGTAAAAAGCTCACTGGAGTTGCTAAAACTCTAGCACTCCTAAGTTCATATACCAGATAGTGAACTTGTTTGCATTATGACTTGTGCTACTAGTCTGACTTTGTTTCAGACCACAGGACTTGCAGCAGGTTCTCTCTATTCCATTCTCTGAAAAAGCTGGATGTCAGAAAGTGGAAAAAAAGATTCACACTCAGTTTGAGGGAATCTTCAATGAATGGCTATGGCAGAAGAAACGTGTTCTTCAGAAATTCACTTGCCAGTATTATCAAGACTAACTAGACTTTAAAACTGTGTGAATTCACTGTAAGAAAATGCATATGACAAGACGTCTATTGGAAAACTTAGGGGAGCTAGGAAGTGACCCTTATTCCTCCATTATCGATGAGACAGCCATGGGAAATGTCCCATCATTAAGCTGAAATAATACAAGAGTTTGTATCTTGGTTTCTGTACACACTCTCTGAAAAGAAATATTTATTGCAATTGGAAGTTAGATTTAGAAGGGAATAAGTAATCAGAGACAAAATAATAGTAGTCAAACATCCTGATATGTGACTGGGATCCAGCAGTGCAACTAAGCCATAGCTCCAAACTCAGGATTTATACTAGTTTTATTTAACTTGTCTCCTACCAATAACCCTCATAGTGATAGTATATCTAGGAGAACTTTAAGAAAGATTAGAAAGATAATCCTTTCATGCTGGGAGCTGCATTTCTCTGCTTAAATGTCCATTGCTAGCAATGATAACACTGGCAGAACTGACAGAAAGAAGATATCAGTGGAGTGCCGAAGCTGAGTGCTTTCTAGAGTCAGTTTAAATTATCAGTTAACAGATTGCTACTACACTTCTCTCTTTCAGAGAAAATATATGATGTATATTATATTGGCACCATTTGTTAATGAAGTTTCATTAACACAGACAACATCATATTCATTGAAGCTGCATATTTAATTTTTTTCTGAGGAGAAACTGTCTGAAAATTAGCACTGAAATCTCTTTTATTTCCCGTTGAAGAGGAATACATTTTGAAACATATAGCTGAATTTTCCTTCAGCCCCATTTGCAATGACAGATCAAGGAGATTTTCATTGTTTAAAGGACTGCCACCAGTTGTCTCTCTCTCTGGCTCTTTAGAGGACAAACATATGGATAAAAATTTAACACAACTGCTGCAATCAGCTGTGCAAACAATAGTCTATGACCTGATAAACTTTGTTAAGTAGAAATATATATCCTCTTTAAATGATACATTAAACAACTGGCTGTGAGTGAAAAGTATGGGCCTGAGTCTCTTCTCATTTACGCTTGCATAAATAGGGAGTAACTTCATTATTAACAGTGGTGTCTCACTATTCTAAATGTACGGGAAGTTAGATCATATTCAAGCTTAGTCTTATGTACAATGTAACTGATATATTGAGATAGACAGCAACATAGCAGTGACCCCCGCTGGCTGGATTTTCTTGAGGCTTATGGGGAAAAAATGACCTTGTATGGTCTCCACGCTTAGGTGGCTCTCATCCTTGTGATTTTCTATAAAGAGAATTTTCCACTTTCAACAGGATGGAGCAGGGGTTGGTATGTGGCAGGAGATGTGGTCTCTATGCTGAGCCTGGGGTGGGGGTTACAGGGCTGGAGTGGGCGCGGGCTCTGGGATGGAGTTTGAGTGCAGCACAGGGTTCAGAGCAGGTGTAGAGATTGGGGTTCAGAAGGGGATGAGAAGTGTAGGCTCTGGGAGGAAGTTTGAGTGTGGGGAAGCTCAGGGCTAGGACAGAGGAGGTGCAGGAAAGAGTGTGAGTTCGGGATGGGGCTGGAGCAGGGTGCAGAAGGGGGGTGCAGGCTCTGGGAGAGAGTTTGGGTGCAGGAGCGCTCAGTGCTGGGGCAGGAGGTTTAGTTGCAGGAGAGGTTTGGAGTGTGGGAGGAGGCTCAGGGTGCGGGCTCTGGGAGTGGGCTTAGGGCTGGGACAGTGGGTTGAGGTGTGGGAGGAGGTGAGGGCTGCAGGCTCTGGCCAGGTGGCATTTACCTCTGGCAGCTCTACATAAGAACATAAGAATGGCCATACTGGGTCAGACCAAAGGTCCATCTAGCCCAGTATCCTGTCTGCCGACAGTGGCCAGCACCAGTGCCCCAGAGAGGGTGGACCGAAGACAATGATCAAGCGATTTGTCTCCTGCCATCCCTCTCCAGCCTCTGACAAACAGAGGCCAAGGACACCATTTTATCCCCTGGGCTAATAGCCTTTTATGGACCTAACCTCCATGAAATTATCTAGCTTCTCTTTAAACTCTATTATAGTCCTAGCCTTCACGGCCTCCTCTAGCAAGGAGTTCCACAGGCTGACTACACGCTGTGTGAAGAAGAACTTTCTTTTATTGGTTTTAAACCTGCTACCCATTAATTTCATTTGGTGTCCTCTAGTTCTTCTATTATGGGAACTAATAAATAACTTTTCTTTATCGGCCCTTCCACACCACTCATGATTTTATATACCTCTATCATATCCCCCCTCAGTCTCCTCTTTTCTAAACTGAAAAGTCCCAGTCGCTTTAACCTCTCCTCATATGGGACCCGTTCCAAACCCCTAATCATTTTAGTTGCCCTTTTCTGAACTCTTTCCAAGGCCAAAATATCTTTTTTGAGGTGAGGAGACCACATCTGTACACAGTATTCAAGATGTGGGCGTACCATAGTTTTATACAGGGTCAGTAAGATATTCTGGGTCTTATTTTCTATCCCTTTCTTAATAATTCCTAGCATCCTATTTGCCTTTTTGACTGCTGCTGCACACTGTGCGGAAGTTTTCAGAGAACTGTCCATGATAACTCCAAGATCTCTTTCCTGATTTGTCGTAGCCAAATTAGCCCCCATCATACTGTACGTATAGTTGGGGTTATTTTTCCCGATGTGCATTACTTTACACTTATCCACATTAAATTTCATTTGCTATTTTGTTGCCCAATCACTCAGTTTGGTGAGATCTTCTTGGAGTCCCTCACAGTCTGCTTCTGTCTTGACTATCCTACACAGTTTGGTATCGTCTGCAAACTTTACCACCTCACTGCTTACCCCTTTCTCCAGATCATTTATGAATAAGCTGAACAGGATTGGTCCTAGGACCGACCCTTGGGGGACACCACTAGTTACCCCTCTCCATTCTGAAAATTTACCATTTATTCCTACCCTTTGTTTCCTGTCTTTTAACCAGTTCTCAATCCAAGAAAGGACCTTCCCGCTTATCCCATGGCCATGTAATTTACACAAGAGCCTTTGGTGAGGGACCTTGTCAAAGGCTTTCTGAAAATCTAAGTATACTATATCTACTGGATCCCCCTTGTCCACATGTTTGTTAACCCCTTCAAAGAACTCTAATAGATTAGTAAGACAGGATTTCCCTTTACAGAAACCATGTTGACTTTTGTCCAACAAATTATGTTCTTCTACATGCTTCACAATTTTATTCTTTACTATTGTTTCGACTAATTTTCCCGGTACTGAAGTTAGACTTACCGGTCTGTAATTGCCCGGATCGCCTCTAGAGCCCTTTTTAAATATTGGTGTCACGTTGGCTATCTTCCAGTCATTAGGTACAGAAGTTGATTTAAGGGATAGGTTTCAAACCACAGATGATAGTTCAGCAATTTCCCATTTGAGTTCTTTTAGAACCCTTGGATGAATGCCATCCGGTCCCGGAGATTTGTTAACATTAAGTTTTTCTATTTGTTCCAAAACCTCCTCTAATGACACTTCAATCCGGGACAGTTCCTCAGATTCATCACCCACAAAGGACGGTGCAGATTTGGGAATCTCCCCAACATCCTCAGCCGTGAAGACTGAAGCAAAGAAATCATTTAGTTTCTCCGCAATGGCTTTATCGTCCTTGATTGCGCTTTTATAGTTCGATCGTCTATGGGACCCACAGGTTTTTTAGCAGGCTTCCTGCTTCTAATGTACTTAAAAAACATTTTGTTCTTTCTTTTTGAGTTTTTGGCTAGCTGTTCCTCAAAATCTTTTTTTGCTTTTCTTATTACATTTTTACACTTGATTTGACAGTGTTTATGTTCCTTTCTATTTATCTCACTAGGATTGGACTTCCACTTCTTAAAAGATGCCTTTTTGTCCCTCACTGCTTCTTTTACATGGTGGTTAAGCCACGGTGACACTTTTTTAGGTCTCTTGTTATGTTTTTTAATTTGGGGCATACATTTAAGTTGGGCCTCTCTGAGTCCTGGTTGCAGTGCAGTGGGGCTAAGGCAGGCTCCCTATCTTCCCTGTACCCGCACTGCTCCCAGAAGCATCTGGCATATCCCCGTGGCCCATAGGTAGAAAGGCCAACTGGCTCCACATTCTCCCCCCATATGCTGTCCCTGCCTGCAGACACTTCCCCCAGGGCTCCTACTGGCTACAGTTCCCAACCAAATGGCACTGCAAAGTCGTCACCTGAGACAGGGGCAGTGTATACAGACGTCCACAAGGATAGACTTTCTGGCAACTTCTGGGAGCAGCATAGGGTCAGGGGGCCCTCTGAGTTACCCTTCCTGGTCCTCTGCCTACCACTGCTTTCTTCCCTCAGTTGCTGATCCCAGAGAAGTTAAAAGAAAAAGAAACCAAACTGTCTCCCTGGGCTCAGGATATAGCTCTAGTCCCTCAGGGATGCTTCTCTAGCCCCTTGGTCAGGCATCTTTGGGAAAGGCCCTCTTCAGCCTCCTCCTTCTGAGCTGGGTTGTTTCCTTTTCAAACCTGTCTCTAGCTGGAGGATACTTTGCAGGAGAGGAGGGGCAGGGCTATTTGGGCCCAGTACTTTGCTTTCACCCGTTCTTACCCAGTGTGGGACTTGTATAGCCCCTCACCCAGCCTTACAAAATTCTGCATGACAACGTGGGGGAGAATATTTTAACAAGACAAAGAGTGGGCCACAAGGTTTTGTGCCTCGACCGGTAAATGTTTAGAACAATTTTTAAAAATGGCTGCATTGTATCATGGAATTTGAAAGATAGGATAATGAAGGAATTGGAACATCACAGGCAAAACTGTGCAATGTTAGGTGACATTTGCTTTGTTTTATTTGCATATATTTATGAAGTCAACTTAGAACAGT
Source organism: Pelochelys cantorii (assembly GCA_032595735.1). Taxonomy (NCBI): domain Eukaryota; kingdom Metazoa; phylum Chordata; order Testudines; family Trionychidae; genus Pelochelys; species Pelochelys cantorii. Next base: position 24,957,643 of record CM064334.1, on the reverse strand, counting down.
CAGCCAATGATCATTTCAATGCATTCATATACCTAGGTATTTCTATGGTCTCCATCACGGTAGCATCTGATATTTCCCAGGACAAGGCTTTGTCCAGGACAAAGTGAAGTCATGGCTGGATGAATGATCTGGCTCCAACCTAAATGCTTATACGGGCCTTGAGACTTTGCAGTTACTAGATGTAGCCTCACAGCATCCATGTGAGGAAAGAAAGGGTTATCATCATCCACATTTTGCAGATGAACAATTGAGAAACAGAGAGATTAAGTGATCTGCCCATGGTCAAATGGAAATTAAACTCAGAGCTTTAACTACAAGACCAGGGACAACAGAAAATGACAGCTCTTGATATAACTTCCAAGTTCCATACAAAAATAGCAGTTTTTCAAATATCTGCAAACAAACAAGTTGTATAACAATCTTGAAATAAAATTACTTTGCACAAAGCTTGCTCTCATGTAAGTATTAATTCAGTAATGGACATTTAATGTCCATCTTATAATGACTCTATAGTGAAACCTTTCTAGCGTTTGAAACTTTTTTAGTTAAGCTAAGAGTCTTAATCTGCACAACTCACACTCAGTTATATTACATATTCTCACTATCACTTTCCTCCGCATTACATGGTGCTAAGATATTTTACGATCTAATTTTAGCTTTCTACTGACGAGTTTTATTACTGTAGCACTTTAAAGGCTTGAATTCTGGAACCAGTTTGAAGATAAGACAAATAGTTTGGGGATAAGTGGAATTTGCCCAACATTGCTTGTAGTTGTTTTCACCAGATAGTTAATTAGCATTATAACAAGCAAGGATACAACATTCAAAATCACAAGGATATTTGATGATTTCTCTCCCTCAATGACTGGAAAGCTTTAACATAATGTTCAAAGGAAAATTATAGAAATTATCTCATAGCAAAACTTGCTGTTTTTGAAAGCCAAATAGAAAAAAAAAATAGCAGAAGGAATGATTTATTTGAAAAACAAACAAGACAAACCAAAATCCTATTAATGATGTTTTATAATTGCCTAATGTCAAATGTAGATTTATGTTTAATTAAAAAGATTTGGAAATTAGAATTCCTTAAAGAGTTGAACATTTCTTAATTTGCCCAGCCCTATTTTCAGGTCATTTTTATTTTGGAATAATTGAAGCTTCATCTCCTGAGTGTTTTCTATTATTCATTCATCCCAAGGACCATGTTCTTGCCACTGCAGGGAAAAACAGCAAAAACACAATCCCAGAGAGCATAAACACAACCCTAGATGATAGAAAAGAGCCTGGTTTTCTGGCTCTAAGCAGCCATGAGGATAAGTCACCCATAGATTAATTTCAAGGAACCAATGCTAAATTAGGGAGCATATGTACATAAATATTTAGACTATGACCCAAATGTTTCCATAGTGGCAGGCCTGCAATGCTATCTTGACATATATTCTTGGTGGAGGCAGAAAAAGGTGTAGACAAATGTGTCCTCACTCGAGCTGTTAGACTCAGATTATCAGGATGAGGTAAAATGGGATGAAGAAGGGGAAGGAACCAGAGACAGGGGAAAGGGCACCTCTGTGTACCAACTGCAAGAATTTAACCACAAGTTAAGAAACTTTTATTCTTAAATCTCAACACTTCAATGCATAAATAATTATTCATTATTCATAAGACTTTGACCCCTTAGTTTGGAATGGTTTGCAACTAAGTCTAAGTGATAGTTCCCCCGACTCAATGGGTTAAAGTAGCATTAATAGATGAGTTGCATATCTTTAGCCAGCTACTAGCTGGGTATTCCTCTTATTAGCATTCTGAAGTTCATGGTGCTAATGCGAAGGGTTATTATTTTTGTCAAAAAACTAGCAAATGGCCCAAAATCTGGGTTCAGATCAGGACTTTCTGGAACAAATTCTGGTCCCTGGTGATGTCTCTCAGGTGCCTTTTTGCCATTTGCTTCTCCCTCCAGAGCAATCATGGAAGAGATATGTTGAGAGAGGCCAGTTCCTAGTCATTATCGCCATCACTAGATCATTCCTGCCAGCGTAACTGACTACTTAGATGACTCCAAATTATGTGTGTATGTGTGTGCACTCACACGTGCAGAGGGAAGGAACCAAGCACCTCCTAGATCAGTGTCTCTCAAAGTGGTCTGTGAAATCACTTTGAGAAACCTGTTAACTGGCCACAGCGGTTAATAAGAACATAAGAACGGTCACACCAGGTCAAACCAGAGGTCCATCTAGCCAAGTATCCTGTCTTCTGACAGTGGGCAACGCAGATGCCCCAGAGGGAGGGAACACAACAGGTAATCATCACGTGATTCCCCCCTCCTGTCACCCATTTCCATACAAACAGAGGTTAAGGACATCATTCCTACCCATTCTGGCTAATAGCCATTGACAGACCTATCCTCCATGAATCTACTGAGCTCTAGTTTGTTTAATTACTAGCGCTGTGGCCATGGAACCTCGTGGCTCCTATTGGCTCTGTTTTGCTGTTTGCAGCCAAGGGGAGCCTTGGGAAGTGGTGGGCTGGCCCAGTAGGAACCAATAGGAGCCACGAAGCTCCGTGGCCGTGGCGCTGGTAAGTATACAAACCAGCGCAGCTAGTTAACAGGTTTCCCAAAGTGGTTTCATGGGCCATTTTGAGAAATACTTCCCTTGATCAAGGAAGCAAAGAAGTGTCTCACGGTCACTTTTCTCCTCCCTCACTGGATCTTGAACTGAGTACAACCCAGCTTTACCCAGAGACCTGGTTCCGTATCTCTAAAATGGTCAGAAGTAAAACCTCTGAATATGTCCAAGAAAGGGATTTGAAATACGGACATTTTCAGCCTATTTGGATTGGGTACATTATAAGGAGAGATGCTATAATGCTATTAACCCTTTCTTGAATGCAGGGTCTGGATCTTGGGCACCCCTCTGGGGACATGTAGTGAGGCAGCTGCCCCACTTTGGCCAGAAGGGGTTGAAGCAGTCTGGAGGGAGCCTGCACAGAGTACTGGCCAGAGAGGGGCTTAGAAGGAGTCAATCAAAAGGCAGTTTGCTGAGGCAGCCCTGGATATAAAGAGCTGCTTAGCAGAGCAGCGAGCAGTTGGGGCCTGAGCAGGGAAGGTGCAGGACTAGTTCCCAGAGAAGCACATTAGAGAGAGCAGTTCTGGGCAGGCTCAAGAAAGTAGGTGTGAGGGTCCAGCCTAATACCTGTCAGACCGCAGGCCTTGACAAAGGAGGTGCAAGGGATCATGGGAAGTGGCCAAGAGAACAAGAGGCAATAGAGGGAAGTGAAGGAGGGCAGAAGGAGGCCAAGAACCAAAGGGTGCTTGGGCCAGGACCCAGGTTAGACTCGGTCCCCCCCTTTTCCCATTTGCACTACATGTAGACATCATGGGTGCATCTACACAGCAGGGCTTAACTCGAAAAAAGCTATACAAATTGAACTACGTCAATTGCATAGCTTCTTTCGAAATTGGGAAAGTCTACACAGCACTTATTTTGAAATAGAGCGCTCTTCCTCCGGCTTCCCTTACTCCACATACAATGAGAGTTACAGGAGTTGGAGTAAGAAGTCCTCCAGCTTGAGAGTATTTTGACATTATTTGAAATAACTGCCTGCTAGGTAGAAGCGGACTAAGTTATTTCGAAATAACACTAGTTATTTCGAAATAATGTTGCTGTATAGACGTACCTCATGGGAGTGTGGCCTATACATGCTATAGCTTGCCCCTGAGGTGAGGGACAAGACATTGGATGCAAGTGGCCATGTTGGCAGGGGCAAGGCTGAGGACAGCTGATACCTCTGGAAGACGGTGAAAGACCCAAGTAGTGGGCACTGCCAGAGAGTAGTGTTCTAAAGAGGACGTCACAGTCCTGGGAGCCATGCAGGTCCAAAGCTAGAGGATGGAGAGAACAGAGAGGACAATGGATAAGACTGGCCAGAAGAGGGAGCCCTGCTGTGAGTCCAAGCTAATTCCCAGAGTGACCAACATGAAGTGCAACACTGGTGAGTCCAACCTGTTATAAGTGATATCCATTAAAAAATTTTATGTAGATTAAAAAAAATTAGTTAATTCCCCCCAGTTTCATGTGTCTCTTCACTTCCAGACTCTGACCAGGAGCAGAACTGGGAGAAAAGAAATACTGCAAAAACCTTCTTAAACCCTCCTGTGGCATTTCCAGAGTGACCAGATGCAGGAACCAGGAGTACCATATTTTAACTGAAATACAAGAAACAGGGTCTGCTTCTATGAACTACGTGGAATCTTAGGGTCTTTGGACTGGATTCTCCATTATTCTGCATAGTCATATCCTATAAATTCATATAAATGTAGGGCTGGAATGGACCTCAAGAAGCCATCTAGTCTACCTGAAAGCTGAGTCAGGGCCAAGAACACCTAAGATGAGTCCAACCTTTTCTTAACAACTCTCAGTTATGAGGATTAAACAACATCCCTTGCTAATGAATTATTCTTATAGTTAGAAAAAATGTTTAATACTAATGTAAACCTCCCTTAAGGAAGGTTAAGACATTACTTGCCCTGCCTTCAGTAGATAAAGAGAACAACTGGTTAATGTTCTGTCTGTTTGTAATAACTCTTACTACACTATGATCAGGTTCTCCCGCAATATTCTTTTCTCAAGACTAAATATACCCAGTGTTTTTTTCTAAACCTTTTCTCAGAGTAATATTTTCTAAAACTTTGATCATTTTTACTGCTCTCTTTGGGTATGTCTACATAGCAAAGATATTTTGAAATAACAGCCCTTATTTCGAAATAACTTTACTAGCATCTACACAGCCAAACTGCTATTTTGAAATTAATTCGAAATAGCAGAGTGCTTATTTCGAATTTGGTAAACCTCATTCCACGAGGATAACGCCAAATTCGAAATAGCTATTTCAAAATTAGTGCTGTGTAGACACTTATATCAAAATCGGGGGCCTCCAGCCTTCCCAGGGCGCCCTGGTGGCTACTCCAGCCTCAACCAAGAACACTCCTCTCCCTCCCCACTCCCCAGAGCCCTTAAAGGGGTTGACTCTGGCCACAGTGCCTGTGCCAGCTCCAAGCCTGCCAGCCCAGAGCCAGCAGTCACTGCCCTTGACCCCGTGGCCCCAAAACACAAACCAGCAAGCCCCTGGCAGCCAGCCTTCCACCGCTCCCCAGGAGCAGTCTGCCAGCTCCTAGGAGCCTGCGAGGGCACGGAGAAGGTGGGCGCCTTCCTGGTCCAGGATGGAGATCATGGACCATATTGAGGTTTGGGGGAATGCCCCCAACATCCATGATCTCCTCACTAGATGGAGGAACACGGCTGTCTATGGCAGGATAGTTGCCAGCCTGGCCACCAAAGGCCACATGCAAATCCAGAAGCAGGTTTGCATGAAAATCAAGTTGATCCGGCAAGACCCCCAACCCTGAGCCCTGAGCTTCCCCTCCCTCTTCTTCCCCTTGCTTCCCCCTTCCAGCTCCCTTCTCCCAGGTTTCCCCCTCCCCTCTCCCACCCTCTCTTCTCCCCTCTCCCGCCTCCTCTCACCAGAGTTTCATTCCCACCCACCCCCAGTTTTGTTAAATAAAGAGAGTTTGTGTTCATGAAAATAGATGTATTTTATTTGACATCAGGAAGGGGGGTTAAGGAGGGGTAAGTGGAAGGACGTGAGGGAGGAATGAGGCACAAGCCCCCAATGGGGCACACCAGGGAGACTGTTAGTGCTCCTCCAGGTGGAAGCTCTCCCACAGGGCCTCCTGGATACTGACAGCCCCCCGATGAACCTCTGGATGGCAGCCTGCAGCAGGTGCAGCCAGGCTCACAGCAACGCATCCAAGAGAAGCACCAGAGCACCCAGGGAGAGCTCTGGCTCCATGTTGCAGAGTGCTGTGATGTCCCGAGTGAGGGCAACCAGATCATGCCAAGACAAAAATGCTTTGCTGTCCCTCATCGAGGTAGACAAGCAAGCAGGGAAACCTGAGAACTGGCTGTCCCGGGGGCGGGGAAGGGCCCTTTAAGCACAGACCTCAGTTAGCCTCAGGCAGCAGCCCCACACAATAAGTCCTGACCTGGTGTCCTGCCAGAAATGGTTCTGGCCAGCCTTAAATGTCATTCGGAGTCCACTCAGTGTTGACGCGCTATTTCGAAATAGCAAAATGCTATTGCAAAATGCATTTTGTGCGTAGACGTGTTATTTTGAAATAAGCTATTTCAAAATAACTATTTTGAAATAGGATATTTCGAAATAACGCTGTAGTGTAGATATACCCTTCTGGACCATCCCCAGTTTATTCACATCTTTCCTAATGTGTTGTCTACAAAATGGGACACAGTTACTTCTCACCAGTGCCATGAAGACCAGATCAGTTATCTACTGTGTTTTACATATGGCAGTCTTGTTAATATTTGCCTCTTTCACAACTGCATCAGAATTGGTTTATACTCAATATGTGATCTACTGTAACCCCCAAATACTTTTCTGAATTACTACTGCTTAGCTAGATATTCCTCATCTTGTATTTGTGCATTTGATTTAGTTTTCTCTCCTACATGTGGTTTGCACATGTCTTCTTTCAATTTCATCATGTTGATTTCAGACCAATCTTCCAATTTATCAAGGTCATTTTGAATTCTAATCTTGTACTCTAAAGGGCTTTTAACCCCTTCCATCCTGGTATTATCTGCAAATTTTATAAGTTTAGTCTTTACTTCATTATTCAGTCACTAATGAAGATTTTAACTAGTACTGGACCCAGGATATTCTCCTGCGGGTTCTCACTAGATAAATCCTTCCAGTTTGAGAGTAAACCATTAATAACAATTCTTGAGTATGTTTTTTCAACCAGCTGCAGCACCCACCTTAGAGTAATTTCAATTAGACCATATTTCTCTAGTTTGCTCATGAGACTGTCACATGGGACTGTGTAAAAAGTCTTATTAAAATTAATATATATCATGTCTATTATTTTCCCCCATCCACTAAACTAGTAAACCTGCCAGGAAATTAGATTAGTTTGGGAAGAGTCATTCTAGACAAATCCATATTGCCTATCACATTATTATCCTCTGGGCGTACATCTAGAGTGTGTCTAGACTACAGGGTTTTGTCGACAAAAGTGGCCTTTTGTCAACAAAACTATACCTGCGTCTACACTATTGCCAAGTTCTGTCGACAGTAAGTCAACAGAATGCGGCAGTTTTGTCGACTGCGGTAAACCTCATTCTATGAGGAATAACGCCTTTTGATGACAGAGTTCTGTCGACAAAAGGCGCTATTGCATCCACACTGTGCTTTTCAAAAGAGAGCGTCTAGACTCTCTGTCGAAAAAGCAACTTGCTTTGTCGACAGAACTGGCTGTAGTCTAGATGCTCTTTGTTGACAGAGGCTTTGTCGACAGTATCTGTTGGCAAAGTCTCTGTCGACAAAACCCTGTAGTCTAGACGTACCCCTACACAGTAGCGCGTACCTTGAAATAAGCTACGCAATTTGAGCTACGCAGTTACATAGCTTATTTCAAAATAGCTTATTTTGAAATTTGTTACTGTCTACACAGCATTTACTTCAAAATAAATCGCTATTCCACTGACACCCTTAATCCTCGTATAACAAAGTTTATAGGAAGTTGAAGTAAGAAGCCCCAAATAATGGGCTTCTTGCTTCAAAATAACGGGCTTTTTGTGTAGACAGCACATAATGTTATTTCAGAATAACGAATGTTATTCCAAAATAACTCTGCTGTGTAGATGCACCCTGCAAGCTTATTGTATCATAGTTCTTGATGATATATTCCGAAATAGCTTATTTTGAAATAAAGCATCTACACTACAGGGAAGCCTCAGAATTAGTCTAAGGCAAGCTCCCCTAATGTGGATGTGCTCTCAGTTTAGAGCCCCAGGAGACACTGGGGAGAAATTTCTTAGAATGGCCTGGGTGAGGAGCTATTTTGAAATAGCAGGAATGGAGCATCCATACTGCAGCCATTTCGAAATAGCTATTTTGGAAGAGGAGTTATTCCTTGTGGAATGAGGTTTACAGAAGTCAGAATAAGCCACCTGTTATTTCAATATTATTTCAAAATCACAGAATTGCTGTGTAGACACTCGCATTGTTATTTCAGAATAATGCTGGTTATTCCTAAATAACGGTGCAGTGTAGATGCACCCTTGGTGTTTATAAACTGATTGATAATTTGTTTCAGTGCCACTATCTTCCCAGGAACTGAAGGTAGGCTGACTGGTCTATAATCTCCAGGTCCTCCTTTTCCCCTTTTTTAAAAAGATAGGTACTATATTTGTTGGGACCTTTCCCGTCCTCAGAGAATTCTCAAAGATCCTCGCTTATGTTTCTGAGAGATACCATTCAGATTTGGGTAGTTTTTGTGCACTCATCCTGCACAGGTACAAATGCTGGCCCAATGACAAGCAGAATCAAACCCAAAATAGAGATTATATTATTGTTATTCACAGCTTAAGTTGGATTTGCAGTTCTCATGTTACCAAGGTGACATAAGACTTGCCCTTTTATTGCCTACCCATGGTCATTATTGGGATAGTTTCTGATGCCATAGCCCTCATGCTCACTGGCAAAGTGCTAGCAATTGCATAGCTTGTGAAATGGGATAAAGGTTCATCAGCTTCTCCTTGGTCAAATACAGCAACAAATGCAGAGTTGCTTGATCATTTTCCCAAAAGGCATTGCTATGTGCCACTTTGTGGTGGGAGATGAGGACAAAGAATAAAATATAAATAAAAAACATATTTTTGCCAGGGGCTAATGAATTCATTGCATTGAATGTCATTAAATTACACTTTTTTTCCAGAGGTTTAAATAAAAAACAGTTCCTAGAGATAAAAGGCATGTATTCCGGCAACATACATTTCCATTCCACCACCACCATCCCTTTTCTGTACTATCCTGCGTTTTCTTGTACTGATCTGTCTTGTCATTCAACTAAAATAGGGTTCAGAATCTTTTTCTCACCATTAGTAATGAATCCAGGATATACCCTGGGAAATCCACTTCTTTATATATATCAAAATACTTTACCAAAGCCTTGACTGTCTGTACTAAGGTTGAAGGGACAACTCTACCACCTAATAAACACAGAATAGGTTTAGCAAAGAGATTCAGAAAGAAAGAAAAAGCAGAAGAAAATGTAGTACAGCATTAAAAGAGAACCTTGAGACTCACATAGCAGATTAAAGGATTACTTCCATCTTGGAAGCTTTTGAGAACGAAGGACCTAGGTAGCCTATGCTATCACCAGCACTGTTAAATTCTCTAATAGTTTTCTTTTTTGTTATTCTGCATATGATAAAGTAGTAACTTGAACGATGGTGTCCTGATGGATTTCAAATAATGAACTCACCATCAATGAGATCAGAGTGAATTCAGACACAAGGGAGAATAGTCCACTGCAGCTTAATGAAACCTCATTGTGTTGTTATCCATTTCACATCTTTATTCTTTATCTAGGAGATTTAGCACTATGATTTTATTTTTGTGTATAAAATAATACTTAGCTTCCCAGTGGAGAATATTTGTACTATATCTGAATAATCATTCCTCTAGAATTCTGGGAAATCTCACAATAGTCTGTATTAAAACCCAATCAAGCGTTCTAGTGTACTAGTAAAGTATTAAATAGCCAGCAATAGCATCAGGATTGTCTAGTGAAATCAAGGCAGAGATATCCATCTATGCAAGATATCATTGAAATATACCACAATATTGTATAATTTCTCAATTTCACATAAAGAAATTATTTTTCACTTTTCCATCTCCCACGCTACATAAAAACTATACATTTGATAACCTTCTATTTGGGATTCTTTCACCAGCTTTAACATATTTAATCAAAGCCATCGTCACAGACTTTGAAATGCATTCTTAATGCCACCTCTTTTGTATATTCCATATGACTTCTCTTGTTGTACTCACTCATGTCACCCTATCCTCTCACTTGCTCTTTGGACATTACCGTGTGCCAAAAACTGCTGATAAATAGTTTATTGAGTTGGCTAATCAGTAAGTGAGATGAAATACTATTTTCAGTTACACAGGCAAAGCATCCTTTATAAACATATTATCCAGGGTCTACACTACAGAGTTTTGTTGGAAAAACGGCCATTTTTCTGACAAAACTTGAGGAACGTCCACACTGCAATTGCGTTCTTCCACAAGAAAATCAAAACACACAGAGTGTTTTTTCCAGCATTGTTAATCCTCATTCTTCGAGGAAGAAGGCTTTTTGCAAAAGACTCTTTTGCAAAAAGGCTTGTGTGGATGGGAAAAAGGGAGTTCTTTCAGACGAAGAGGAAAGAGGAAAAAGCACAGGTGCCCTGGTGGCCGTTCTATCCATAGCAATCGCAGCTTGCATGCAAGAAACAGTCCATTCAGTCTGGATGCTCTCTTTCAAAAAAACAGATTGCTTTTTTTGATGCACTTTTTGCAGTGTGGACTCTCTCTTTCGGAAGAAGTTTTTTCAGAAGATCTCTGTAGTCTGGATGTAGTCTAAGTGCTGGAACGGCACTTACCCTATTTGTTATTAATATATAATTATTTTCATACGTAGCATTTATTTATTTTAAAAAAATGGACACTTTCATGTACCTTTTGTCATGCCAGCCCCATGTTGCTCTCTATTATATAGTCTCTAGTACTTTGGCTCTGTTTACAGCAAATTGTGGAAAATCTCCCACTGTTATGCCTCCACTGTGGATATAGATATTCCATCCTAAGAGTTGGGTGCTGGTGCAGGCCAGGTTCTGGCATTTTAACACATGCCCTGCTAGAACACATGAGCCAATGCCCTCTAAATAAGCAAGCATGGATAATGGCAACTTTTCTAGAGGGAAGATTTCTTCCAGCTGGGATTCTGCCCTTTTCAGATTTCAGGATCAGACAACTGTGTTTTTTTTAATATATCATGCCCTAGCAAGGTCACTGCAAATTGATCTTATCCTGTAAAGTACTGAACACCATCTAGTGAAGTGCTGAGCATCAATAGGAGTTGAAGGCACTTAGTACATACCTATCAGAAATATTCTGTATTTTACAAGATTTTGTCTTTATAATATGCTTTTCAGCGTGTGATGCAGGAGATTTAGTTGTTTTCATGAAATAAGGAGGGTTTGTACACAAGCTTTGAGGGCCACATATATAAGGTGCTTCTATAAATGACAAAGATGAGATGCCGCCTTGAAAATTTGTGTAGTTCAATATCTGAGTTGTTTCACTAACGAGCGTTACAGCATCTTCTCCATCACTCCACTTCTCAAGGACTAGTAGAGCTAAAACATTGGCTTTGCACTTCTAGGTCATCTAATTCAGTTCTCATATGAGAGCCTGAACAGGGCCTATGTATCATAAAGATGCCAAGCACTAACACAGGTTTGCAGGTAAAATAGATTTTCCTTCTCTCATTTCCCCCACCACAAAGCAATAGGTTTTTATTATGATAATCAGATATACAAGGAACTATTCCTGTCAAAACTTTGGCAAAGAAGCTGAGTATACAGTTTAACCTGAGCTATGATCATGAAGCAAATTCATATAAACCAATAGTAAAAATTAATTTCCATGGTAAATGGAGAAAAATACTCACTTTATATGGGTATATATATATATATGAGATACCAAATATACTCCACTAAAACTATTATATTATATCTCCTATTTTGGAGTATTGTAATTTGCACAAGAAGTGGCAGCTACTGCAAATGTGCTTGTTTTTGTATTTATGTTCAAGTTTATAAAAATGTGGCTATCCTTGCCTGTTATATGTGCAAAAACTATAAAAGACACATAGATCCAGATTCTCTCTCTTTATAGTGGTGCAACATGGTTGACTTTACAGGAGTTATTCCTTATTTGTACAACATCATCAGAGGGAATAATTAATTAATCAAGTCTGAAATTTGTCCAATGTGAAGGGCCCACACAAGGGGTCCTAGCATGGGACTTATGTGGTACAGAAGTCAGAAACTTGTGCTGTCCTCTCCCCTGATGTGAGTTTCACCCTAATTCAAATGAAGGTAAGTCTACAGTGAAGAAATGTTATTACCTTAGCCACTGTCCAAAATCCTTCAGACCCACCCACAAATACCTTCTTTCAGGGTCACCCCAGTAGGGCAGTTTGCTGTGGTACTTCCATTTGAAAAGGTTCCCAAAGAAAATGCATTGTGTCAGATCCTATCATATGGACTGTCTGACTCAGTGGTTGGAGCTAGGAACAGGCTCAGGGTCTTGGGCACACCTAGAGTATGTCTAGACTGCATCCCTCTGTTGGCAGAGGGATGCAGATTAGGCAGGTCAACATTGCAAATGAGGCAGGGATTTAAATACCCCATGCCTAATTTGCATAAAAATGGCCACCGCGTTTTGCTGACTCAGCACTTTGTCGGCAAAAAGTGGCAGTCTAGAGGGGGATCTGTTGAGAGAGAAAGCCTTTTTTCGACAGATCCCATATGCCTCCTTCAAGGCATTAGCAGCAGTTCTCTTATCAGTCCTTACAGCTTGGTAGTGCAGAGAACTGGACTCCTCCTTACCATGACCCTGGCTTCAAGACCTATGGCACCTGATGTGAAGCAACTTGTACCAGGTTGCAATGCTACTTTCTGAAATTTGGCCCCATAATCATGACAGAAGATGGAGAGATCAAATCTAACTGATGACTTACTAGCTCACAACAGACAAGTCATGGTGGGCTTGCTTTCCCTCGGGCCCCACTGTTTTTGTACCCTTCATTTCAGATTATTCCTGGCCTTTTAAAATACTATGCAGACCCGCCTCCTTAGGAAATCTACTAGAGCTTGGTACAGATGCTGGAGGTTCACAATCTCAGGAACTTAAAGGTGGACACAAAGGCCCTGCCTCCAGCTTCCAATCAAATCTGAAAACACTATCTATACTAGTAGTGTAACAGGTTGTATCCCTGAAACACTTCTGAGTGAGCAGGCACCTAAATTCTGTACTAGCTGAAGTTTCCAGATGAATTTCCCAACATGGGAATACCAACGGCATGGATATCTATTTTATTGCTCTCAAAGAGAAAAGGTTACAAGAGACTTGCCAACTGAAGACAGAAAGAAGTGCTTTTGGGCTGTCTGGACATTCAGAAGTAGATGAACAGACAATAAGATATTTAGATTGTGAATTTTATTAAGACAACTGTGTGCATATCTTGTCTTTTAAAGGAGGAAATATATTTTCCATTATCTGCTCTGCTTATTTCTGTTTATCGTTGTTATATGTTTGTAACCCAGTAACAATAAGAAAATCGGGTTTTTAAAAACCAGAAGTTCGCAGCTGAATGAGATCACCCTACTGGAGAGGAATACATCCTAAGACAACATCTCTGTGACATGTGAACTGCTTCATTTGTGCCAGTGGGTGTTTTCATCTGCCTCCCGCACAGTCAGTACCTGTGAAGCTTTGGTTTCTGCCACTCATTCCTATTTTGAAATGGTCTCATACTTACCATCTTGTACTGGAATCCCATCAGAACTCACAAGATAAGTAATACAGAGCCAGGGCAATGCTTGAATGGGACATCTCCCAGGCTTTGTCTTTGCTGAAGCTGGGAGTGAGCCTCCCAGCCCTGACATATGGACTTGCACTAATGACAGAAACTATAATACCTGTTCCCAGCTTCTCACTGCACTGTACTGTGTGATCGGTCCTTGCTCCAAGCATGCCTGTTCTTGGTTCCCCACAAAGAGCGCATGTGAGGGTACAGGAACAGAGAAATGGGGTTAGGCTGTCAGCCTCGGTCTACACTAGGGCTTTATTTCGAAATATTCCCCCTTAGGTCAAATTTATAAGTAGAGCATCCACACTACCAAGCCCGTTATTTCAAAATAAGGGGCTACTTATTTTGAAATCGGTACTCCTGCTTTTCTCGTGGAATAATGTACATTTTGAAATAGTTATTTTGAAATATTGGTAGTGTGGACGCTCTGGAGCCACTATTTTGAAAGAACTACTCCCCAGAGTAATTCAAACTAATTACTCCCCAGTGCTTCCTGGGGCGCTAAGTCGAGGTAGTGAGTCCACTTTAACAGAGCCTGCCTCAGACTAATTTTGAGGCACCCCCATAGTGGGGACAAGCTCTTTTGATTTTGTAAAATTGGGAGTCAAGTTGAATTTACTTATTTTGAAATAGTTTCCTAATGTAGACATAGCCTAAAAGGGCAGGGAAACCTAGATCACATGAGGGGGAAGGGGGTGGGGCTCAGAGGTCTGGAACCCTCCAGATCCCAAAATAGAGGTGCAAGGAGAGGCGCTCAGGACCATTCACGGGGGCAGGACTCCTTCAGTTCCTGAAATACTCATAAGAGGAGAGAATGAGGCACTGCCATCCCCCCATATTTAAACCCTCCCCTCCAACTCTTCCACCTCGATTGATTTTGTATAATACTTGGGGTTTCTTTGGGTGGGGACAGAGTGTTTTTTGCTCAAACAACCCCAAATCTTGGTCATTAGCAATACACAACATCATCACGTGGCACAACAATTCTCAAGACCGTTTGAGTAAGCATCTGAATTTCAGAGCACTTAGAAGAGAAAATCCTTTAACCAGGAAGTGCTTCAGAAACTTAACTATAGCTAGGCTTGGACGGAGTAGATTTTTACTGGCAAAAGTTAGTAAATGTCAATTTCACCATATACACAAAGTAGTAGAATAGAATTTGAGTTAAGGATATTCACTTTGTATATTTTGACTTGTGAGGTTGTCAATTTGTATTTTAATAGTTATAGAATTGTGGAAAGTAGGGCTGAAAGAGACCTTGAGAAATCCTCCATCCCAGCCCCTGGTGCTCTGGCAGAACCAAATAAGGATAGACCATCCTTCATAGATGTTTGTCCAACCTGTTTTTTTAAAAACCTTCAGTGTTTCCACATCATCTGTTGGAAGCCTATTTAGGAGCTTAATTATTCTTATAGTCAGAAACTTTTCTCTAATATCTAACCATATAAAAGCTTTAACTTTTTGAAGTGAACATTTACTACAGTTATTGAACCATGACTCCCAACAATTTCCCAAAAACTGTAAAAAAAAAGGATTTTTTTACAGTAAAGTCCATAATTTAGCACAATTGTGAACATGTAAAGAAATAAAAATAGGGTAAATACTTCAAAATAAGCATTTATATTATAATTCAAAATTATAAAAAAAATTAATTCTGCCAAGCCTAAATCTAAAAGAGCTAGTGCATCTCTATACTGTAATATTCAGTTTGCCAAGAATGTTAATGTTTTTAGAAAAAATGACATTAACAAACATACTGGATTTAAGTATTACACTGATTATTTTGTCCTACAAATGCTTTCATAGAGGTGACTTTTCTCCATCAGAAGTGTTGGTCTTTGAGAAGCTGCTTTTTTTTGGTGCAAGTCTTTTATGGAGCTGGCAGAATGAATGAAGTAAGCAAAATAGATCAAGGTGTTTGACAAAATCATTTTGTTTGCAGCATATCTTTTAGCTACTTGACAGGATGTTTTACCCCTGCTGAAGTATTTTGTTAATATGCTGGCATTAGTTTTCATAATTCTACTGCAGTGAAACTCATTTCAATATCTGATCAGAGAATGAACATTAAAAAGATACAATTTCTGGCACAGCTTCCATGTATCATCTATTTATAGTGAACATTTTTAAAATACTGCCTGACAGAAGAATAATGAACATTGTATATAAATGAACAAGCTAGGACCAACTGGGGAGATAGTTTTTTACTTGCTAGTAATCACAAAGGGCACATATGTATTCCAGGGCAAAAATTGAATTAAGATACGTAACTTCAACTACATCAATTGTGTAGCTGAAGTTGAAATAGCTTAATTCGGCTTTTGGCGCTCTCTACATGGCTTTTGGTGCTCTCTACTCCAGTCATCTGAAGAAGTGGGCTGTGTCCATGAAAGCTCATGATACCATCTACATGTTTCGTTCGTCTATAAAGTGCTACCAGACCATTTGTTGTTTTTTCTGTAACAGACTAACTCGGCTACCCCCTGAAGCTTCTACACAGCAGGAAGTCGAAGGAAGAACACTCTTCCTTTGACTTCCCTTACTCCTCATGAAATGAAGGTTACCATGAGTTGGAGTAAGAAGTCCTCCATCTTGAAATTCTTTAGAAATAATGGGTTGCTGTGTAGAAGCACACTATGTTATTTTGAGATAACACCAGTTATTCCAAAATAACACTGCTGTGTAGACATAACCAAAGGCACTTAGAACACTAATATTTACACAACAACATAAAAGTTGCCCTCCTAGGATTAGTTTGAAGTTAAATTCTACACCATCCTTACTGATTTACTCTATAATGGCTAGTGTCAGAGTGACCTGTTGGCGAGAATAAGGGACGTGCAACCAAGACTTTTGAAGCCTGTTCCTAGCTCTGCCACTGCCTTGCTGTATGGTCTTGTATAAATCCATTGACCTCTGCTTCAGTTTATCCATCTAAATATGAGGATAAGAATATTTACCAACCTCACAGAAGTGTGAAGGGTTAATTATTTGATTTGTAAAATGCTGTGAAATGTTTGTATAACTAGGTCAATATAAGTGAACAATATGAATATTAATTATTGGAGTGGATATTGAATGGCATTTAAGATAATACACTTTTTAGACTGTCCAAGAACAACATGTGCTAGAATAATTAGACCCAAATGAAAAATAAGAATGATATGTCAACCTTATGTCAGATTGCCTTTGCTTTTCTGGTGTGTGCATGTGTCTGAATTACAATGTTCTATAAAATGCATCATCATTAAATGTAATTTAACACACACAGACATCAACTTAAAACTGTAACACCTCCTTCTTGCAGTTGTTCTGATGCCACGTTACTTTCATGTTACTTTCTCAATGGTTTTTCAATGAGATTCTTTCATTTTTTTGTTTGGTACTCTCAGTGTCATCTTTCCAGATTTTCATTTTGTTATAGTGATGCCAAGATACTATATGAAAATTAATCTTACACTGGCTCTGAAATATTTTTCTTATGGTAATGACATCATAGAACTCATCACTGAATAGCTGAAGAACTGCACTAAAATTGCTTTTCCATGGCAGTATCACACAGAATCAGCATCCTTGTGATCAGAGGGCATTATACTGAAATGAAATATTTGGTGCTTTTGAGGCAAAGACCAATCCTTATGAAAATGAATTAACAAACAAATTCTCCCTTACCAAAGCTTTTTCCTAATTAACTATATTGCTAATGTGAGCACTTTTGAATGACCCTACATACACCAAATATTATGGAGTTCCATTTTTCCCTTGATACCTTGGTCTGTGGCTAGATAAAAAGTAACTCTCCCCATCCTGTATGAGTAAGCCTCAGTAGGGGGCTGGTCAGACTGAGACGGGCCCCTATTAGAGATGTCTGAAGAAGCTAGGCCTGCCTGAATCAGCATCTCAGAATGGCATGAGAGATGAACATGCATGTAGACTATTGTTAAAATCCTTTTCTGTAAATGCTTTGTTCCTACCATGAAAGTTAAACTGTACTTTATTTTAAGAAGGCTTTCTGTTCACAGTTGTCAAGGGGCAGCAAGCACTTGGAGGCCCCTCAGTTTGATTTTCTCAGTTGAGAGACCTCACAACCCCCAAGACTATTTACCGTATGGCCCAACAGCCTCAGTCAATATAAATACCCTTTTACTCAGGGTGTTATGGCCCCTGCAGCCTGGATCAAAAAGTCCACCCCAGTGTTCAGGGTATTACTGCCTAGTGGCCTCAGACCACATATACAAGACCCCCTCTTCAGAGAAATACTGCCCAGTGGCTTCAATCCCCATATACAGGTTCCTCCCTCTTCAGGATAATATGGCCCAGCAGCCTCAGTCTACATATACAAGTTCCCTCTCTTCAGGGTAATACAGTCCAGTGGCCTAAGTCAATACAGCCTTGGTAAAATTCCCCACCCTGGGCTACTACCTACCCATATTTGTTAGGTGTCTTCTCCACATGCTCACTCTCAATCTGCAGCTTCTCTGATAGCCGCTCTCGGCCTGGCTGCCACTTGTTGGTCTGGCTGCACTTCCTCCTATGGAGCTCCCGCAGCACCTCCCTCCCCTTCTACAGTCAGCCCTGACTGAGCTACTCCAGAAGCTTTCATAGTCAGTCTCCAGTTGGAGCATACTCAGCAGGACTGTGGGGCTGGGACTCTCCCTGCCAGCTGGGTCAGAGTAACTCCATTAGCTTCAGTGCGGGGTTGATACACCCTGTCACACCAGTGACACCTACTGATCACCTACTCCGAAAGGGAAGAAATTAAGGTCAGACCTGCTGGATAAGCATGGTTGATACAAGAAGTACTGTAGCCCACAGCTCAATCGAAGCATGGAGGAAATGCATGATCCCAACTCAGGAGAGGCCTGTCACCAAAAGAGGTGTACTCAGAGGCTATGCCTACACTAGGGAGTTATTTCAAAATAATAACTCCCAAAATAACTGTTTTGAAAAAAGTTTATTCCTCTTCACAAGCAGGAGTTATTTTGACATAACAAGCCCTTTATTTTGAAATAACAGGCTTGGTAGTGTGGACGCTCACCTTGTTATTTCTAAATAAGGAGAGTTATTTAGAAATAGACATGTCCAAAAGAGATTAGAAGGGTATGTTTGCACAATGGCAAACAGATGCTACATGCACAATTGCCAACTTTTCTCCCCATTCCTCAGGCAGCTGGGGGGGGGGAGGGTGGTAGTGGAGGTGAGCAGGAACCTTTGCACCCCACACAATGGTCACCAGATCTGAGCAGGCAAGGGAACAGTCAATTGCAATGGCTGAGGAGCAAGGAAGGAGTCATGTGCTGCTAATGAGCTGTCATACTAACTCACTGCCTCATAAAAATTACTGTCCAGACCTATGTTTGCATTAAAAGCTAAGTTGCCCTTCAGTTTGTTCCTTCATTGAAAACAGGGAATCCCACAGAAACAGCAGGTACATTCTGAATTAAGAGTTAGTCTCCAAAGCAGAAGAGGGCAGTAAGGCAAAATGTGAAAATCCCACATGCACTAAGTGAGCCAAATGCAATAAGAAGCTGAAATGAGCATAAAAGACTCCAAAGAGAAAGAGAAATCAATCACAGGTAAAGAAAAAGCAGCCTGGTATAAAGCAATCTTTAAATATTATTCTTAATTTTTGTAAAAAAAAATCCTTTAAAAAATATTACAATGCAGGTGCTGTATACTACCCTCTTTATGCTCATCTGGGTCTTTGAAGTTGGTTTGAAAACCTCGCCCCCAGACATGCTCAGATGTATCATCCCCTTGATATTCCCCTTTCTCTCTGTGCCAATACCTTCCTCCTGCTTGCTGCTTATTCACTTTCATTTCCAGCTGAACTATTGCTGCTGAGTGGGCACTCACAGGACCTAAGAAAGAGCTGCACTTGGAGTGAAATTCCATGTGTGTTTGATGGACCTTTGCACAGAAAGCCAACCGAAATGAAGAAAATTCTCTCTTTTAGCTACTGCAATTTGAAGGTCTTCTTGTAATAAGAGACGGCACAACATTTTCAGATGGAAATGCTATTTTTCAAGTGAACCATATAACTTTAAATAAAAGGGAGAACATGGAAAAAGCGTGCCATTGTCAAAGAAATCTCCCAAAAAGGAGCGAACTACCGGTAGGTATAACCAGTCAGAGGACACAACAGAGCAAAGACACATGAGACATTAACTATAAGCCATTGAGTTCAATGCTACAAGTGGAGATATAAAAAACTAAAGTGAAAGGTTACGGAAATAGTCAAGCAAGCACAGATTAAACATAAAAGGAGACAGGTAAATTTTTGTTCCTGTGAATTCTGGCTTGGCCTGAACAGAGAAATTTAATTTTGTATTGTTAAAATAGGGCTCAGTTTACAACCAGCACTCATCTCTGCCATATAAGCAGCATGGACGTTCCAGGATCGGAGAGTCCTGGTGCGCCACAGGGGCGGGATGGCGGGAACCTAGTGTGATGTGGGGAGGGGCTGGGAGGAGCCAGCACACAGCCCAGCTATGTTGCAAAGGGGGGATGGGAAGCCTGGTGCGTGTGACCCAGCTGGGTTGCCCAGAGGAGCCCACGAGCCTGGCACGCAGCTCAGCTAGGCTGCAGGGGGAGCTGGGGAGCCTGACGTGTGGGTCAGCTGGGCTGCGAGAGGGTAGTCTGCAAGGCTGGTGTGGCAGCTGGGCAAGAGGAGAGGAGGGTGGGAAGCCTGGTGCATGACTCAGCTGGGCTGCTGAGGGAGCCGGTAAGCCTGTTGGAGCAGCAGAGTAGGAGTAAGGCTGACAGCACGGGGGGGGGCAGAAATGACCTCCGCCTGGTCCAGCCAAATCTCTCATACAGGACCAGTCAAGTCCCAAAGGTTCCTAACCAGGGAGGTCCAACTTGTATTATTTTCTAAATGAAGATAATGTAGTAGAATAACCACATGGCTGGGAACCAGTAACTTCTGAGTTCCAATCTCAGTTTTTATAGTGTGTCTCTGTGCAGCCTTGAGGAAATCATTTATTCTTTCAGTCTTAGTTTTGCCATTTCTGATATTTTGATAATGGTTACATAGCTAGAGATTGTTGTAACGGTATGTCCATATCATGTTTTCTCTCCATTATCCAGTATGGCTGTTTATTATTCAGGTGTATTATTAACCCAATCAGAACGTCATTATAAATAAATCAAGTGAATCTTTTCTTAGTTCATAGTTGGAATCACTCTCTAACCAATGAATAATATTTTTTCCTGATTCCTCTTCCTAGTTTGTGGGCTTTGTTTCTTTATTTCTTTTTTTGGCTTCTACTTTTAGCTCTCAAATTGTAAAAGTTGCAGGTATCCTGTTCATGTATTTCATCCTGCAATTTAACAACTCCTCTTTGAGAGAAAAACGAAGCACTTGGAAACGGACAAGTTGAGTCATCCCTTCTTTTTTCATTACCTTACAGAAGGATTTCAAAAGAACAGGCATACTCCTGTTTCTATGTTTATAACCATCATATTCTAAAAAGGATAACATGCTTTGCTATTCACCATTTGCATCACATTTAAAATGAAGAAAAAGCAAGTACAAGTTATTAAATGTCTTTTTTCACAAAAGAATTAAATAACTCTTTTTTAAAGCTATAATGAGATTAATTTACTTCAAATGAAGAGTATAAGAAGTAAACATGACTACTCATGTGCAATGGGGACGGGATTGGGCTTTAAGTGTCTAATTTGCAAAACATAGTATATTCGTTGCAATATTCTTATCAATATCTAAAGAAAATCTTGAAATATGGTTAAAAGTAAACAAAGGTTACATAAATTTTGCACTGGTTCTCATCGTGACTTATATAGCCCTTGTACAATTACACAGAAACTGTTATGTTCAGGTCTGGGCAGTTTGACATTGACAGACCAGAGGGAATTTGAAGAACCAAAAATGGAACTGGAGTGATAGACTTTCAAGGAAAGATTTAAAAAGCTAAATGTATTTACAATAGCTTAACTATACATAAAGAAAATGGGGACATAAAAACAGTCTACAAATATTAGAAGAGTGTTAATGCAGAAAGAAAGCAATTATTTTTCATAATTAAGAAGCAATGAAATGATATTTAAGGAAATAATAGGCTGATTGTAATTATATATTTTTCCTGAGAGTGAGGGCTGTTAGTCTTGGGAATCATTTCTTAAGGAAGAGAGCGAAGTCCCATCACTTGTCATGTTTAAGGACAAACTTGCGAAAATACAAATACATGTACAATAAGGAACAATTTTACACTAGCAGGGAGATGAACTAGATGATCAAGCATGCACTGAATTCCACAGAAAGATAACAGTAGATGTAGTGGCCTTTCTATCTGTTAGCTAGCAGGTCTTTCCATCTGTGATTTTTATGAATCCTCAAAAAATGTTATTTTTTTTGTCCTAAACTTATTTCAGCTGGTACTTTCCTATTTAAGTTAAAGGGAATTTGACCCATTTTCAAACAGTAGCTAGCTCAACAGTTTTTGAGGCAAACATTATTGCTCAACCAGGACAAATGATATAAACCCCTCAGGCCCCCGAACCTATCTCACTTTACTGACATGTGTTTTGACAGTCCCAGGATAGGAAAAAATACACAAAGGGACTGCAAACGGAAGGTTGAGGGAGCAGAGATGAAAAAATGAGCTTTTAACTTTGCTGTAAACTATTTTTTAATATTTACTGGCTGGCCACCAAAGCAAAAGTTTAATCTGATTTTTTAAATTTTAGTCTACTATACACCTTCCCACCAGTGAGGGCTGCCAAGCAATACAATAAATCAGTAAAGGCTGCCCTGGACAAGCCCTTCAGAGGACAAAAGCCAACAGTACTTGCTGCGCAGCCCTAGCCAGTTGATGGCCCTTTGACTGAATGGGAAATGTATGATGATGAATCCTGAGTGGACTATTCCACCCCACTGGGGTTGAGGGAAATAATGCATTCTGGGGTTAGTTCTGATCTATATATCTACTATATATTAAGTTTGTCTATCTGTCTGTCCATCTGTCTGTTCGTTCAAGAATTCCTCCAAAATGGTAAGAGCTAGGACCACCAAATTCAGAATGCAGCTTCCTCTTATCATAACTTAAAGCAAGGTCAGGGGTTTGGTTGTAAACAGGATGTGCCTAGCATGGGATTGCTTCTCAGAAAGCCATACAGAAAAGAGACAGAATTACCAGGCAGGTGAATGGGGCTGACTGAGGGCCTTCCACCCCCCGCAGGTACCCTTCCACCCCGCACAGGTACCCTTTAGCGGGCGGTGGGGCTTCAAACCCCCACCCCATTGATACAGGAACATTGTTTCCCTTTATCAGGGAGCCAGGAAACAGTGCATAGATTTCTTCATTCCTCATTCTGGCTGGGGAGTGCAGTGGGCAGACGAACCTGGATCTGCCCCAGCCAAGGGACATGCACTCCTCTTCTGGCTGTGCCCACTGGAACTGTTGCAGCCATGGAGAGGTGCCTTTCACCTGGCCCCAAGCTGCTGTGGTGAGAGAGGGCTGGGGTTGTCCACTCTCCCTGTGGAGACCTGCAATACTGGACCCTTCATCCTCAGGCCCACCGCAGAACAATGATTTAAATGAATCATGGGCATTTTCATGTAATTTTCCAAAAACCAAAAATTAATTGAGTTAAGGACCCAAGCAAATCTTCTAGTAACACAATATTTTAAAAACTTTTTTCTTCTTTCTGACAGTGTAATTGTTTTTGCCAAGTGTTTAATGAATAAGGAGAGTGTGCTATATCTTTCAAGGAGTTAAACACAGGGAACCCAACTGTTGATCTCAATTTACCCCTTGTGCAAACTCCCAGTGATTCCAATTCAAGCAATTGTAAGAGAAGGAAAAGTCCTGAGTCATTCCTAATTCTTATTGGGCATTGTTCCTCATTGCTTCAGGTGCCTCCAGAGGTTGGCCCTTTTGGTTTGAGATCCCAGAATCTCAAAACTGATGTATGCATAATTACTTACACAAACTGTTTCCTCCTAAATTTTGAGGGTCTGGACAAAATCAGATTCAGGTCCAAACTAACCACAGTCTTGGAATTAACATACCAAAATTCACACTCCCTGGTACATCCCTTGTTTTCTCTCTCTCATATGTGTGGATACACATAGAGATCGCAAACAAATACATGATTGAATTCATTGGATATAAAGTACATACATATGCTATTTTATATATTACATTCTCATAAATCATGGTTATTTATAATAAAGCATTTTTATTTTCTTTATTTTAGTGCCAATCATATAATCAGGGTTGTACAATACACAAAAACTAATATAGTCCCTGTTATAAAGAGTTTCTGGTTTATAAACATAGCTAATAAATAGTGAATATTTACCATTAGTTAACACAAAGTGGTATGTGAGTTAGAACAGAATTAATTAATTGCTGCAAGTATTCACAAACATGAGGTCAAACTGCTGTATCTTAAATATCCACCATATGGCAATTGATTGCAAAAGTTGGCTTCTTGATAGCTAGTGCAGGACTCAAATATGCATAATAGGATAGAAGGATAATATGGTGACAAGTAATAGCCGACATGGATATCTTGAAAATAAAACATGACAAACCAATCTAATTTTCTTCTTTGACAGGGTTATTGGCCCAGTGGATAGAGGGGTGGGAAGCAGTGATATATCTGGATTTTAGTAAGGCTTTTAATACAAAGCTACATGACATTCTCATAAACTAGCTAGGTATATATGATCTAAGCAAAGTTACTATAAAGTGGGTGTAAAACTGGTTAAAAAATTTACCTCAAAGAGTAGTTATCAGTCAGTAGTTCATTGCCAAACAGGGAGGATGTGTCTGGTGGAATTCCAGAGGGTGTCTGTCCTGGGTGTGGAGAGTATGCCTATAACATATAGATGGCACCAAGTTGGAAAGGGTTGCAAGCACTGTTAAAGGGCTTATCCCTTCACCCTCCCACTTCCCTGGTCCCTCTCATGTGAATACAGAACAGCAATACCCGAAGTCCATTCCGATTTTTATTGGGGTTAACTTCCAGCAAGCATGAATCTAGTTTCCTTTTCCCTTTATTCCTTGTTGCCTTGTTTCTCCTTTCTCCTCCCCACCCCCACATACTTCCTGCTGGCCCTTTATATATCTATAGTAATATTTTCAGGAATAACTGAACTGATCATTCTTCTGAAATTAAACTAACCAATTCTAACTTATTGTAACATGATTATCTAACCAACTATATCCCACCACCTTAACTGGTTTACACCCAGCAACATTAATTATATAGGAGACGGAAATAATCAAAAAACCAGACAGAGACCATAGATATAAACAATAGAGAGATGTGGAGCATAAAAATGAAGTAATAATAAAATGAGGATTTCACAGCCTTGCCAGACAGAAAGCTATCAACCTCAGTTTCCTTTAAATCTTCTAGGCTCTTACCCTTATTTCCAAATTGCCTTATTTCAATGTGACTGGTTTGTAATGTGTCAGGACATGACTGTACATTTCCCAGCTTATGGATGCCCCTGCTGCTTAGCCAAAAGCCTAAGCTTAAGAACAAAGCCTCAGACTATCTTTTATAGAAAGATTGTAATTTTGTTTTTATACCCCTATAATTTTTAAAATCGTAAGAGTACACCTACATTCTTAAAGTATAGGCATTTATAGGCAAGCCTGAATATTTATCTCTTAACGAACACATTGGAAGAAAGGATTAGAATACTAGAACCTTAATACATGAGAGAAATAGTTAGAAATTAACAAGATGAACTTCAAAAAAGACAGGTGTAAAGTACTGCATCAATATGAAACAAAATCAAATGAACAACTACAAATTGGGGGATCACTGACTAAGTAGTAGTACTGCTGAAAGGAAGCTTGGAATGATAAGGGATCATACAATAAAAATAAATCAACAATGTGGGATGCAGTTACTAAAAAGGCAAATGTAATTTTGGGGTACATTAATGTGAACGGTGTATGTAAGACACAGGAGGTGATTGTTTCACTCAACTCAGTACTGGTGAGACCTTAGCTGGAAGACAGTGTCCAGTTCTGGGTGTCACATGTTATGAAAGATGTGGAGAAACTGCAGACAGTCCCATAGAGAGCAACAAAAATAATAAAAGGTTTAGAAAACCTGACCAGTGAGAAAAGATTAAAAAACACTGAGCATATTTTTAGTCTTCAGAAAAAGATGATTAAAGAGGGACCAGTGCTGCCCCAGCTGCACTACTATTTTAATGCACTAGGCTTTATCCCTGCTGTGTAGTTGTGGACTCCTCATCTTGGGAAGTTTTTAAGAATCAGTTAGACAAACACCTGTCAGGGACTTTTAAGGCGCACTTGGTTTTACCTGAGATGGGGGACAAGAGGAATGAATTAGATGATTTCTCAAGGTCTCTTCTACGTCTACATATCAAAGATTCCATGATAAAACTTATCTTTGACAGCAGTGTGCAAGTTGTGACTTAATCTAGTACTTAGGCAGTCCCTGTGTTTTTCACAAATACAGTCTATCCAATCTGTAAATATATCTATCAACATACTTTTGAATAGTAACACACAAAGAGAGTTATTTGTTTGCTCTTTCTTCTGTGAAAACCTATGGTGAATTCTTTCCTACAGAAATAGAAAATTAATAGTAGTGAAAAACTCTAATAATTCTTTATGAGAACCCACAGCTGGTTGTCCATTTGGACTGTATTATTGAATTCTGAAGTGTTTGTGCCTACACATAATCAACTGAAAATTCTATACAGTTCAAAAACATTGAAAGGATTTTTGTCCTATTTTATCTTTTTGGAACAGCTCTAGAGTATTCAAGTTCCTCATACTGAAGCTTGCCCCAGCCTGCCACTGAGAGACTTCATTTTCTCTTTTCCTTCCAGAATTTAACATTTTTGGTTTAAACAAATGGTTTCCAAAGACAGAGTGAAATTAAAGAATGCAACATTCTCTTTTATTTCTTTTTGGTTAAGGTGTCAAATCAGAGTCTAGATTCCTTTTTTAATCAGAAAATGAGTGTCTTCTGAGTCTTACTGCTTGCCATAATGATGTCCCATTTATTATAAATTACTCTCTTCTACTGTCCTAATATAAAATGCCCTTGTCAGAGGGCCTCATTCTCTTCTCCCTGACACAAGTTTTAGACCTCTGTAACTCCACGTACTTCACAGTGAAGTTACTCTTGATTTACACTAGTGCATTGAGAGGAAGACAAGGCCCATTGTGCTTATATGAAGTATTAGAACAGCGCTGTGATCAGAAACAATATTGTAGAGAAATGCAGACAAATCTGGAAAAGCGGAAGAACCCTTAAGGGAGCAATCTTAGTAGGGAATCTGTGGATTCTTTCAATAAATGTCCTGGATAAAATAGTCCATTGTTGCATTAAGAGACCGGATAAAAGTGTTCTATGGAATATTGTATTTAAGTCTCTTTGAGTGGTCCTCCTGTAAAATACTAATATTTCAAAAAATGCAAACTCTTTGATTCTGAGGGACAGTTGTGTGTGAAAGGCACACTTACATTTGTTTTAGGGAAGCAGACTAAAGAAGAATTGGTTACTTATTGTAACTGTGGTTCTTCAAAATGTGATGCAGCCTTATATTCCAATCAGGTGCATGTGCTCCCAGTGTGTCAAAATTTGGCTTAGCAATTCTTATAGAGGAGGGTGTTCATGGCTGTGGCCTCTCCCTTGGGTATATAAGGAAATGCTGCCTGACACCCCCCCTCCCTCCTCAATTCCTTTGGACTGAATGTTCATGAGAGAAGACTCTGAGGCAGAGGGGATGAAGGGTGGTTTGTGGAATACACATCTTCATCACATATTGAAGAACCACAGATACAGTGAGTCAGAGTTGTAACTAGCTAATTTGGTGCCTGAGGCAAGACTGTCCTCAGCGGGGGCGGGGGTGCTGATGTGCCATGAGGCACGAGCGAAAACAGCATAGTAGCTGTCTTTTCTGTGCCCTCAGCTATGCGCCTGAGCAAGTGCCTCACTTGCCCTTGTTATGGCCCTGCAGAGAGTAACCTTTTCTACTTCTTTAAGTAGATACAAATTTGTATTCCGCTTAGGTGACTCACAAGCAGTACACCCATGCAGGAGAGGAGGCTCGTAGTCTCTTGGGATTGAGATTATAGGGACCACCCATATGTTTGTTCTGGAAGATGCAGTAACAAACTGTACTGTATAATGGGGTGGTCAACCCATTTAACAAAGAGAGCAGAAACAGTGGCAGAAAAAATGCGAAGAGCCGCACCAGAATTGTTGAGCAAAACCAAAAAATTAAAAAAAAAAATGTTAAAAAGGAGGCTCCCCCGGTAAGCACAGGGAAGCTGGGGGTCGGGGGGGAGGAGCTAGTGGGGGGGGAGCAGTGGCCGTTTGAGGGGAGCCGCACTTTTGGGGGGCAAGAGCCGCATGCGGCTTGTGAGCCACAGGTTGCCACTGCTACTGTATACTATTACTGCACACATCCAATATGAAAATGACACTAAGGAATGCTACTGATGTTGCTTATGCTCTCATCAAATGTGCTTATATCTGCTGAGGAGATGTAGCCACAACTATCTCATATGGCATCTTGATACAGGACGCTATCTTTTAGATATGCTCTATACTCAAACCCCTTGCCCCTTTGTCTGGTCTGTATATAACATGAACAGGTGAGACAAAGCACTAAAAGGTCCAGTCCTATTTATATAAAAGACTGGATGGTGCCTGACATCGAAACTGTGGAGGCGCTGTTCCGCAGGGGATAACTGAGGCTTAGGGAAGAACAGAGATGTTACCCTGGATAAACAAAACAATAACAACAAAAACAAAAACTTTGGGTGTGGTTGTAAAGTTACCTTGTTTTAGGAGAAGAGTGTGTAAGCTTGCAACTCTCATGTCCTCCTTGCAGACACAAGGACTACCAGGAATTTGATTTTCTGACACACAAGGGCAGTGAACAAGATTCTAGGGGATTGAATGTATGGCCCACCAGAGCTGTCAAAATCATATTTAGAGCTCAGAAAGGGACTGATTCCTGGACTGAAGGGTATAAGCAGAGAAGCTCTTTCAGAAATCTTGTGACCACAGTGTTGGCAAAGATCCATTTTCTCTGCATAGAAGAATGAAATGCAGATATTGCAGCTAGATGGACTCTTAATGAACTGAGAGCAAGTCCTGATTTCTGATGATATAGCAGATATTGCAAAAAGTCCCAAATAAAAGTTTGCCTCACTTGGATCCCACGGACAAAGGCCCACAATGAAAACCTCTTCCACTTTGCTAATTAGGCCATCCCGGAAGAGGACTTTTTATTGTTGAGTAGGACTTTTTGGAAAGTTCTGATCGGTGTTCTTCTTTTAAACAACTAACAAAATCACCCAAAGCACAAAACTTAGTGGTGAAGTGGGGACTTCAACTGTCCGGACACGTCTGGAAAAATATCACAGCAGGACACAGATTATCTCACAAGTTCTTGGAATTTCTTGGAGACATTATTTTTTAGGTCAGAAGATGCAAAAGCAATGACGGTGAAGCTGTTCTAGAATTGATTTTAAGAAATAGGAATGAACTGGTTGAAAATTTGAAAATGGAAGGCAGTTTGGGTGAAAGTGGTCATGAAATGATAGAGCTCATGAGTCTAAGGAATGGCAGAAGGGAGAACAACAAAATAAAGACAATGGATTTCAAGAAAGCAGACTTTAGTAAACTCGAGGAGCTGGTAGGTAAGTTGCCAAGGGAGCAAGAGAAGAAACAACTGAAGACAATTGGCAGTTTTTCAAAGGGAAATTATTAAGGGTGCAAGAGCACACTTATTCCACTGCATAGAAAAGATATGAAGTTTAGCTGTTTAGCAAGAGAACACCGTGTCTTAACCTGCAGCTCTTGAATTATCTAAAAATCAAAAAGGAGTCCTATAAAAAGTGGAAACCAGATCAAAGTATAAAAGATGAATATAAAAAAATAACACAAGTATGTAGGGGACAAAATTAGAAAGGTGAAGCCACAAAACAAGCTCAATCTAGGTAGAAACATAAAGGGCAACTAAAAAACATTCTACAAATATGTTAAAAGCAATAGAAAGACCAAGGACATGGTAGACCCATTGCCCAATGAAGACGGAAAAGCAGTAACAAAATGTGGAAATAGCAGAGGTGCTTAACAACTTTGTTTTGGTTTTTAACAAGAAGATAGGTGACAAATGGATGCTTATCATAGTGAATACCAGTGAAAATTAGGTAGGTTCAGAAGTTAACCTAGGAAAAGAAGTTAACAATTGCTAAGAAAAGTTAGATTTCTTCAAGTTATTAAAAAAAAAAGTTACCAGTGCCTGGTTAAATGCATTCTAGAATACTGAGGTTGCTGAATGAGGAGGTATCTGAGACATTAGCCATCATCTTTAAAAAGTCAAGGAAGACAGGAGAGATTCCAGAAGACTGGAGAAGGACAAGTATAGTGCCCACCTATAACAAGGGAATTAAAGACAACCCAGGAAACTGCAGACCAATCAGCTTAACTTCTGTGCCAGAAAAGATAATGAATACGGATAATAATAATAATAATAATAATAATAAAGAAAGAAAGAAAGAATCCATCTGCAAATATCTGGAAGATAATAAGGTTATAAGTAACAGCATAGATTTGTCAAGAACAAATGGTGTTAAATAAACCTGATAGCTTTCACTGATAGATTACAAGCCTTGTGGATAACGGGGAAGTGGTATACATGGTATACCTAGACTTTAGTAAAGCATTTGATACAAAAATCTCATGACCTTCTTATGAATAAATTAGGGAAATACAACATAGCTGAGGCTACCATAAGGGGGATGCATAACTGGTTGGATAACCATTCTCAGAAAGTAATCATCAATTGTTCACAATCATGCTGGGAGGGCATAACAAGTAGAGTTCCTCAGGGATCAGTTCTGGGACCAGTTCTGTTCAATATATTCATCAATTATTTAGATGATGGCACAGAGAGTATGCTTATAAAGTTTGCAGATGACACCAAGCTGGGAGGGGTTGTAAGTGCTTTGGAGGATAGGGTCATAATTCAAAGTGATCTGGGCAAAGTGGAGAAATAGTCTGAGGTAAACAAGATGAAGTTCAATCAGGACAAATGCAAAGCACTCCACTTAATGCACGTCTAGACTGGTGGGTTTTTCTGGGATACCGGAGGTATCCCGGAAAAACTCCACCATATCCAGGGAATGCATTTGCTCTTCTGCTTTTTTTTTTTGCGGAAGAGCAAACGCGCTCTTTCAGGGAGACCTACATACCTTGTCCTACGAGGAATAAGGGCTCCACCAAAAGAGGAGGCTTTTCCCCTATTTGGCCCCGTCTAGGTCCTCCAGTCCTTCATAATTGCGAAACACAATTTGCATAGTTTTTTTCTGATAAAAGAGTGTAGTCTAGACCTACCCTTAGGGAGGAACAATAAAACCTGGTTCAAGACAAGTGGAAGAAGGAAAGAATGGCTTTGGGAAAGGAAAGATTGTTTGAGACAGGAGAGAGAAGGATAGCTATTGGACACAGGGGAAGAGATGGTGTGTAAGCACTGAATATATATGACAATTGAAAATGAAGGTGCAACTGATTTTGGGTAGCCTCAGTACAGACCTGAGTTATTCATTGAGAGCATGTCTACACAGCAGCATTATTTTGGAATAACGTCAGTTATTCCAAAATAACATAGTGCAAGTCTACCCTACAAGCCTTTATTTCAAAATAATGTTGAGCTGGAGGACTTCTTACTCTGAATCATACTAACCCTCATTTTATGAGGAGTAAGAGAAGTTGAAAGAAGAGTGCTCTTCCTTCAACTTCCTGCTGTGTAGACAGCACCAAAAGCCAAAATAAGCTATTTCGACTTCAGCTACGCAAGTGATATAGCTGAAGTTGTATAGCTTATTCCAACTTTAGCCCTGCTACCACAAAATATTGTTAACTGTTTTGTAAGAGCTAGTCAGTGGCTGCACAATAACTTCACTGAAACAAATGGCAACCAACAGTAGCAATCCATAGCAATGAACTCAGGACATTTAACATTCACCTTCATTTCTCCAATTGCATTTTAAAAAGATTTTTTAGTAGGTCAGGAGTCACACACTGACTACATGTAGACTAAACCAATTTCTCTAACATGTTTTTCATCATGTAATTTTCTTCATATAAAAAAACCTGGAATGGTTTGACATTTGAAACAAACAACAACAAAAACTGTTGAGGAAAATATCAATTTACACATCAACAGATAATATATTACTGCAGATTTAAATATTCCATTTAAATGTCCTGTGACTTCAGTTTGGTTTGGTTTCTGATGACTATTATTACAAAATACAGTTACTATCATTGCCATGAAACAATATTTTTGTGCCCCTCTCTATCACTTATATTTTGTTTGTGTCACTTTCGAGCAAGCATTTACGAAGCAACATATATTAAATCTATCACATACATAATACTTTACAAAAAGCCTATGAAAATTATAATGTGTGTTTCTAATTAGCTGATCATCAAGTTATAATCACCTCATGATAAATTATACTAAGGGCATTACAAACAAGTAATGAAGTGCTAGAATCTGGATTTTTTTTCAGTTTTTTTTCCATGTGGTGCATATAGAGTAGAAGGTCTTAGCAGGTTTATTTTGACTTTAACTTGATTGCATGTGGTAAGCAAATATGAGTTTTTCAAACCCCAGACCAAAAGCTCTGGTTTCTACTGAATATTTGATCACAGATGGTGTTTCTTCGTGGTGAGAAATAATTTGCCTTTGTCAGTTGTGACCCCCCGTTGTCTTCATCAGATTACTTTTTGAATAAAAAAATTATGATTATCTTCCCTCAAAAAAGAAATAATCTACTGTTTTAAATTTCCCTGAAATAGTGACCTCAGAAGTTAAACTACAATCCTGAAAAAAAAAGACCAATATTCCCTCCCTTCTTATCACTCCCCACTTAAATGACTGGCATCCCGATATTAAAAATCTTATGATACAAGTGGACTAATATGCAATTAGATTAATTGCTCTAATAAAAAATGAAAACCTGGTACCTAGAACTCATAATATTCTACCCAGATAGTGTGTGTTGGCATGAATAATGAGGCTGAAAATCCGAACGACATTCTATTGTGACATCTGCCAGCTAATATAAAAGAAATTAAAAATGAATAACTTAAAACACATAGAAAACCTTTAGAACATTGCAGGCCTCAAAATTCATAAAAAAGAAGAAGAAGCAGTGTTCAAATATTTTATAAAATGTGGACTGTAATATCACTTTTATGTTTTGTTTCTTGGGGCTATTTAAGAAGAAGTCCTTGTTTATTTGGGTTTTACTTGATTAGGTTTCCTGTTTATACATGAACCATGGCAATTTCAATTTGCATTTCACAGCCATGGCCCTTGTAAAGCCTTGCTTAAGATTTTAGTTCTAAAGTAATTATGCTTTATAATACATTTGGGTCCTCAAGTTTGAATGAGGTCGGCATGGCAGATTAGCACATACTGGATTCATTTCACAAATGCATTGGACTTCTTCCGCTCTGGCATAAAGTGAAGAAAATTTGAAGTGATGATGAATTTAGAATTTTAATAGACTGCAATTAATCTTTTGTCGCTCTTTTCCTAAATGTGGATGTAACATATCTACCTTCCATCCTAATTATAAGACTGGCTGTAACAGTGTAATTTGTCATGCAAAACAGCTGTTTCTGGATCCTCTGTTATACTGAAGTCAAGGAATTGAAGTGGGGATACATGTGGAGCTAGAGAACAGTGACATATAATAAATTATACTGAAAGCTTTTTCTTATATGAGCCAGCAAGAGATGAAAGCAGTATAAAGGAGCCATTTAGAAAGTTCTTTTAACTACTACTATGATACTATGCACACTTTGACATTCTATTAGTGGTTTTACAGGTTCATGTTGTAATGACAGTGTAGTATACAAGGCCAAGTTATTCTCTTTGTTTTAGTTTCAAATATACTCTGATCAGTTTGAACAAATTATCATAGTGACTAGTACATAGGCTCAGATCCTCAAAGTATTTAGGCTCCTAATTTCCATTAAAATCAATGCCTCAAACACTTTAAGGATCTGGGTCATGCTGCTTCATATTTTTCAGAGAGTTGCACTGTGATGGATGAGGGCAGAAGAGAGTAACACCATTTTCTCATGTCAAAGTTGTTTCCCCACTCTGCCACTTCAAGTGCAGAAGATGGGGACCTACAAAAGACTTTTACATACTTTGCCATTAAAAGTTTGCGTTATACTTCCCCAAGGTTACAGATTCCTGGGTCTTGAATTGGTGTCACTGCCACCCAGGCCCTCTCAGAGAACGAGAGAGGCCCAGGCCACTTTGAGTTTAGAGGCCTCAGTCCAGCCCCAACCCCAACCCTTAGAGACATATCTAAGTTCTCATCCACAAGGCCATATAAAAACCAAAAGAATATATGAAAATTAACACTTGAAACATTTATTTAACAATTAAGTCATTATACCAATAGCATGTATATTAAAAATGTAACTAAAATTGTGAGTTTCCACTGCAAGCAAAACTCTTCATTTTAGGAATGCTTTTCTGGCTTTATTGTGTGCAAACTTGTTTATAATTGAAGAAAAATCTAATCTATGTGCAACATCACGGTTAATGTTAAGCACTGCGAGCCCATTCAAACGCTCTTGTCCCATTGTGGAATGATGATAGTGCTTTACTTGTTTTAACACGTTGAATGTGCATTCACCTGAAGCCACTGATGCAGGGATACTGACAAAACTATGTAATGCAATTAAAATATTAGGAAATACAGCTGACAGACCAAGATCGAATATTTCTTGAAGCAATTCTTTTGGCTTGTAGTCTAATTTAAAGTTGGTGGAATGTATATGTTTCAGGAAGACGATCTCGTCACAGAGATCTCTTGAATTTCATTGTTGTACTTTCGTTGAAGCTGTTCAGCTGCTGAATATAGATTTTCATCACTTAATTCTCTGAAATCCCAAAGGAATCCAAAAAGGGTACAAATTTGTTGCAGTGACTCAAATTGATGAGAGTTGATTTGACCAGATTTGATGGAGTCAATAATAACAAAAAAATAGTTGACTTAGTAGTGCCTTTCTATATCAGATTGAGATGTTAGTCTTTGATTGAAATGTTAACATGCTGCACTACTGATTTGGACTCAGAAAGGATTGTATCTCATTAATCACGAATATTTTGAATATCTTTAAGAAGACGTTCAGTGTTATCCCTCTCAATATCTAATGTAGCATTGCATGCTTCAATTACAAGATTAGTTACGCTGATCATTTTTAGCAGCTTCATCCACATGGACAACATTAAAATGCATTCAGATTTGGACGTATACTTCTGAATTGACCTAAGCTCGGTGCGAGCCTGTGCTGCGGGAGTAAGAGATTCAAGCTCGCTTAAAGCCTTTCTCATGTCATCCAAATCCTGTACAACTGATTTAATGCCATAATTTCGTGCTGACCAACATGCCATGAAGAGAAACAGGCAGATGCTGCTTTAGAATTTCCAACTTTCAAGGATTGCTACTGAAGAGGTTGTACAATTCCTGGATTGTTCCAAAATATGTGATTACTTCCTTGCATGATTCAGCGCAATCAACGCTGACAAGTTTTAGTGTGTGGTTGCCACAATTGGAGAAAATACAGTTTGGATTTTGCTCAAGAAGGACTGCTTGTACTCTGTGGTACTTCTCGGCAATATTGGATCTGTTGTCATAGGCTTGACCAATGCAGACTTGAAAATTTAATTTGAAGCCTTCCAGAATTTCTAATACATGAGAGGCAATTTCTTTTCCAGTTTTTTGTGTGAAATTATTAAACAAAATTAATTGTTCTTCAATTGAAACCTTTGAACTTCCTGCAATTTTAATATATCAAACAGCCAGGGTCAACTGTTCTTTATGAGAACAGTCTGGAGTTGCATCAATAATAATTGGAAAGTATATTGTGTGTTATATCTTGTTAAGAATTGTTGTTTGTACAAATGTCCCACACAGCTCAATAAACTCATTTTGTATTCTGGTAGACAGATAATGGACTTGCATGCATTTTCTGCTCTCTTGTGATTCACAAACACGCTTCACATGACCTGATAAAAGTGGGTCATACTTGCTAAGAAGCTCAAGTATATCAAGTTTTCATTTGTAGGGTCACCAATATGTTGCCTGGAACCAATCAAAGCCAATCCCCATTCAGAAAGAAAAAGAATGACTTTCAATATGCACTCAAGAAGATTTTTTCCAGTTATCAGTTTATGTGTTTATTTCACTTAGGAGTAAGTTTTCAACTGAACTATTAGCTAGTGTTGCTCTACTAGCTGATTTCCATGTAACACAGTTATCTTTATGTGATACTGAAGTTTCATGTGCAGGTATTGGGTCTTTCAACTTCCTCCAACCTCCACTGATGCTCCAAATGGATGGATCAGCAGTATTGATGCATTTGAAGTATTACTGTTAAACGTGAAACAGGGTATACAGTACAGAGCCTGTTTTCCATGCTCCAGCAGGGCCAGTCTTTTGTGTAGACCTCTCCATTTTGAAAAGTTTTTGTCAGCAAATGAGTGGGAAAAGCATGATTTTCAGCATCTTTCGGTATATTACTTGGAATCTGAAAACAACTAACTTTGAGAAATGACTGCATTTGAGCAACATTGTTCTTATCAAGAAGTCCAATATCAAGTTCTGATGCCACTGTGTCCTATGCTAGTCATAGGTTCTTGCTCTTGCAATGCAGCATCTCCAAACTCCTCATTTTCTGCCTGCAGTCTATAAATCGAGCATAGATTCTGCATCTATCACTACTGTTGGCATTCCTCTGTCTTGATTAATGATCTCCTCATTTTGAGGCAGTGGCATTGAAATGTTATTTGTAGGTACAAAGTTTTCATTATCGGAACTGGAAGAGTCACTGTCAGTATGGTCACCGTCTAATGGCTGAGGCATCTTTTCTATGAGCAATGTTGTTACTGGCTTTAAACTTTTAATTGCTTCTTCACTCTGTTGCTTTCACTGTCTCTTACTTGCACCGCTTTCAAATCTTCGCTTCATTTTTATAAAGGGGTTCTTTTAAAACACAGTGAGAAGTCCTGTAGACACAGTGACACACAATAAATTAATTCACTAAAGGCTATTGGTTATACAAAATTTTAATTGTATATACTTCGCAATGAACATGATATAATAATGGTTTGGTGGTGTTATTTACTATGGCCTTTATAGCCTTATTTCAAAGTCTTGAAATTTCATCTCCTAACATGCTTCCATTATTAAATTCCTCTAATAACTGGTGTGTTATTATGAAGTTCTTAAAAGCATGAAGTTCTTAAAAGCATGATTTTTCTTATTAAAAAAACCTCCACATTTTGTAAAACACTGATTAGTTACTAGGTGTTACAGAGTAACTGGAAAAAAAAAGATTAAAAACAGAGAATTGCTTTCGTGGGATTCAGCTTGCAAAATTACAGTATAAGGGGGCAGTTAAATGTGCTCTGCACAGAGAGGTCTAACAAACTCCAAAATAAAGAAATAACCTGATTGTTCTGACTAAACATTCCCTGTTCTATTCACATGTCTGTAGTTTCAAGACTTAGTCCTTTCCTAGGCATGGATGTCCCTGGATTCTCCATGCCTGGCTCCCTGGCTCCTTACTGGTCCTTCTAGGAGCATTTACTTGGGCACAACAGGAAAAAGAAAGGCTGCGGCTTCCAATTCAAAAACCCATACTCTGTTTTCATAATCTCTCCTGCTTCTTGCCAACTCACGTCCTACTTTTCTAAGCATTCCTAGGATCTTCTAGGACAGTGGTTCCCAACCTGTGGTCTGCGGACCCCTGGTCGTCTGCGATTGTACTGCAGGGGGTTTGTGAAAAGTCTAAAAGTAAGGAGTGAGGTCACCATAGATCCTTACTTTTCTTTTCATTTTCTTTTCTTACTTTTCTTTTTCTTTTCTTTTTTTCTCCTCCAGGAAGCAGGGTCCTTGAAATTTTAATAGCTTGAAAAGGGGTTCACATGCTTGAAAAGGTTGGGAACCACTCCTCTAGGTCTCACTGTCCCTGGTTTTAACCCTTACAGGCAAGTCAATAGGGCTAGGTCTAAAGAGTTAACACTTCCAAGAAAATAGTTTAGCTAACTGAATAACTAGAACATCCAGAAAATGTTGTTACCCTCCTTCTCTTGCTTATCACATGTACAAATACTAATAATTAATTCTCACAAAACTCTGAGAGATAGTTAAATATTCTTTTCTTCATTTAATAGCAGGGGAAACTGGCACAGAGTGGCCACAGACTCCACAATGTCCAGTATGGACTTCAAATTGTTTTTTATTTTATAAGGATGGCACTCAGATACAGTGATGGTGGATGGTAGTACAAAACCTTAACACAGGCTGTTCAACAGCCATAATCTATTCTGTGTGTTCGGGGGGCGGGGGACTGTATTGTGTTGTGGGGTATCAGGCAGGCATTGTTCCTCTGAAAGTGATTTAAAGTTATCTATAGTTGTAGCAGCTCAGTACTGCTCTGTCTAAACGCTAACTAGCAAACAGGAGGAGGAGGAGGAGGAGGAGGATGACATCAGATCAGAATTTTACCACTGGAAATGGAAGTCACTAGCAGAGCTTTGATGTGAAAATACTCATGGAAATGTCTCTGCTCCTTTGGAATCTTACTGTCCCTGGGTATTAGGGTGCACAAAAGGTCACAAAGACAGGATTCATGGGTTAAGGCCAAAATTTTCACAAGCAGCAAGTGATTATTGATGCCTCAGTTTCTGGATCACCAACCTGAGACACAACACACCTGCATTTGAAAAGTGTTCAGCACTTGATATTCCCACTAACTTCAACTGGAAATATGAGTGCCCATATTTCCCTCTGAGCTTTTATTGTTTCAAGTCAGGCACCAAAAATGAATAACACAATTCCATTGTTTGTTTGTTTGTTTGTTGCTCCTACTGAGTTTTAATTAAAATGAAATATCTAATATTTAACTTCTTTCTATCTGTGGATAAGAGTACTAAATAAAATATGAATGTGTCAAGATGAAATGTAGACACGTGCCATGGTTTGTCATTTTAAAATATATTATTCATATCACCATCAGCAGTCTCAAAGGCTAGGAATCAACTTTTCTCAGCTTGAGATGACATGAATAGCTTGTGCTTATGCCCTTCCTGTCTAATTTTTTTGAAATGGGTAAAATGTGGCTAATGATTAGGGATAGTCCAGAGACTTAATGTTGATAAGCATCCAAAAATTCAAAAGTTTATCCAAATTTACCCAGGATCCCTCTCAAAATGTTAGGGAGCCTTCACCAAACCAAACTCCCTCGTACCCCATGCCAAGGATCTTTTCAACAGGTTCTTCATTTTCTCTATTTGTCCCTTTCAATGGAGGAGCTTAGTCAAGTGACCTGTTTATCCCTATGCTATCAGGCTTATCATTATCCCAAACCACTTGCAATGCATCAGTGCAAGGTAGGTGAAAAATGCTACCAGACCAGAATAGCAGTCTCTCTCAGCAACTGACATTGATTTAATAACAAACAAGATGCCGGTCAACAATGAAATGGACCTCAGATCATCTCTGGGTCTTCTTGAGATGAGAAATTATGGGTTCTGGATAGGGACCCTTCATCAAATTTTTTTTTCAACAAGAAGAGGTTCTTTTGGGTTTGGTTTGAGGTAGCTGTTGTGTGAACTGTCAAACTACCATAAATTAGCATACATAACCCGCACTCGTGTATAACCTGCACCCGTGCATAACCCGCAGTTTTTCCTGAATGTGTAAAAAAAGTTTTAGATAACCTGCGGGTTATATACGCTACTTTACTGTAATTGCACATACCAGGTTAAACTGCATCTTCTGTTAGGTAGCCAACCTGCTGCCAGCAGGGGGAACGTAGAGCGCAGCTCAGGCAAGCTGGCCGGCCTGCAGGAGGGGAGCACTTGCGCCCAGGCTCCATGCAGTCACAGCCAGGTGCATCCCATCCTCCTCCAGGCAGGGGGAACAGAGAGCACGGCTCAGGTGAGTAAAAATAAACTTGTATACCCCGCGGACATGTATATCCCGTGGGGGAGGAGGGGCGGGGTTTGTAAAAATGTGTATAACCCGCGGGTTATATACGCTAATTCATGGTAACCCCTGGCAATCATCATTGTAACATTGTAGTACCTACATAACTACATTTAAAATACTTCATATTCTCCCCTATCCTGAGAATTTTGTTTGTAGTATATTTTAATTTATTCACAAAGACCCTCTCAGTGAAATTGATAATACCTTTGAGGATTTGGCCTAAATAACAATGAGGTTTGGATAGATCTGATGTGATTTAGCTAATTTCTAGATATCCCACAGAATGTCTCAGAATTGCCCTCCACTCGCTACTTCATTCTAACATTCACATATCCATACAGACTATGGGACATTGAATGGACTGTGGTTTTTTGAAGAAAGAAAGAAAGAATTCACTTACAATGGCTCCAATCCTGTAAACAGTTCTACAATGACAAATGCTTATGCCCACAAGAAACTTCACTTAACTGGGAGTCTGCAGAAAGAGAACAGGCTTGTAAGGCTCTTTTTAGAGCATGGGCAGAAGAACTGCTCTGCTTTCAGTAGTTTACCTTGAGGGGAATGAAGGGGAAAATAATAGATCCGTTAGTGTTGTTGCTTGTATATGTCATTTGACCTTTCAGAAACAACAACTTAGTGTAGTACCTGTTTTAAGTATTGTGCTCATTTCAAGCTGTCATTTTTAGTTTATATTAGCATGTAGATTCACTCCAGTTAGGGTTCTTAAACACTAATAAAATTTTGAATATGTGACAAAAATAATCAGAATGGTTTGATCACGGGATATGTTGATTTAAACTGTGCGCGTCACTATGCCCAGAAGTAACTGGATTATCTATGTTACCTCAGAGTTCTAATAAATAAAGTACTTCTGTTACTGTCACACTTGCCCATCTAATCCTGGCTGCTGCCTGCATGAGGATACACAAGATGGTGTCAGAATTGGCTGCACTACCAATCCAGAGACAGGAAAGAAAACAGGTTAAAGGAATAACAGGGAAATGATTAAATGCCTCTTTACTGAGGAGTTTTCTTTAACCCCCCAACCACTTTGTGCTGCTAGGGCAAAAGAGGAGAAATGGCAGCAGCTAAAGTACCAAAGAGAAGCACAGATAAAGCAGAGAAACATTAATTGCATTAAGTAGATACTAGTCAGAGAAACTGGGTTATAAGCCAAATGCAGAGGAGCTACAAGTAGGCACAGATACCTGCCAAAAATGGTTTGATTTGGAAAGGGGGGTTTCAGTTCTGAAGGAAAAAACACACATTCATTTTGACAGAAACCCAATTTTTCTATCAAAAAAAGTTTTGCCTGAAAATTTTCTTCCAGCCCAGGTGGTAATTAGAGAATTGATGTCTGAAGATGGGAACACTGAAAATGGTAAATAAAGAACCAGATAAAAGGAGACATCCACAATAGAAATGGTCATAGGGCTGACATTGTCTGATTGTGACAGTGTGGAGAATAAAGCTTCAGCTTTATCCCTCATAGCCCACTGAGGAACAATTTATTGAAGATTATACCGCAGCAACTGAAAGATGCATGAGCCTCAAAAAGCACAGGACTTTCTCTCCACCTCACTGACCCCAGACTCAGTGCTGACTACCAGTGTCACTTCTGGGTTATTACTAATACAACATTTTGCGATGTTGCAATCAAGTGTCTTGCTGTGCTCTTTGCTTGCAACAGGACATGGCAAGGGCACTTGTTAAGTGGCTTTCCTAAGGTGACTTCACATGCATATCTCTGGTGGCGTAGGGCTTATTAATGGGATTATTTGTGACAATTTACAACAGGAAGAAAAGTTAGCCCTCCTAGTGTAAAATAAGAGCTAAAGGACTGGGTTCTTGATGTTTGGTTTGGAATGCTTCCCAGTTAAACTAAATTAAAAAAGCCATAGGTTATCTCTGATAACAAGAGACAAGACTGGCTAGGAAACCAAGAGGAGTGACCATTTCAAAATTTATTTCCATCATCCTTTTCTCCCCACTCCCAAATTTATTAGTGAGGAGTCACACTTTTCTTTGTGACTTAGTGCCTGTTAAGAAATGAAAAATTCAAACTTCATGCTGGATGCATGTCTTGCTGCCCTCCTATTCCACTGGTCTCATACAGAATGGATTATGATTTCACAGCCTGTATTCCACCCCATCCGCCAAACAGCTAGCAAAATCAATAGATTTGAGTTAATCACTGTCATACTGGAAAAAGATTCCATCTTTCCACATTCGGGCTTTCATTTATTTGAACATTTTCTTTGCTAAATATTTATATCCATGGTAGCTGGTAGTGCTCAAGCTTGTCAGAATTCTGACTGCACTTCAGACCTTTCTGTGCAAGAAATCAATATTACTGATTCACCAGAAGTATCGCTCACCAAGGCTAACTCTTTCATGCAACGTTGTAGTCTACTAAATAACTCTATGGTTCTATTCCTCGGAAGATACATCGCCTCATGCATTTGGTAAACTAAGTCCTTTAGTTTTTAGTGAATACCCTTTGTTTCATAAAGTTTTAATATCAAGAAATGCTGAAGGGATTATCTTGAGTGTGACTATTAAAAAAGGTAACTGTATTATAATAAAATATTGCTTAGTCCTGCCAGACAACAAATGATTCTTGTATGCCAAACAATATTTTACAAAGTAGCATTTCTCTTGCATTAAACAGTACCATGCACATATGAACACACAAAGTAATACATTGAAATAATTTCAGATGCAGTTAGTTATCTTTATCTTTGAACATTAAAATGTTAACTTGATTATCAATCTTAAATCAATTACCATGTAATTGCTGAGTCAATAGGAGTGTAGTTAAATATTGATAAGTATCTAAAAGCTCTATCAGGAGATATTGACAACCAAAGAGATGAATGTGGGCTTGGGTGAGAGGAGAGCTAGACTTGCATTGCTTTGATGGAAAGCAGCACAAGGTTGAGTTTACATTCTTATTAAGGCTGTGAGAGGTGACAATCGATATAGACGGCCTCTGCTCTGTCAGCATGGTGCACTGAAGATATCTAGGTATTAGTTTGAATCTTTGTCTTCATAAGTACATGGAGTGCACTAAATAACATCCTAGGCAGCTGGGAACAGAGGGCAAAGGACTTGCAGCTTGACAATTAAAATAATGTATATGTAAGGTACAAATAAAATGATAGGAACAGGAAAAAATATTCAGCTTTGAAAGGTATGATGCTGCTTCTACTTAGCATTCTCTGGCTATTGCAAAGGTAGTCACAGTAGCCTGCAGCCATCCTCACTAGTGTGGCTATGTTTATAAATTATGAATCAGGACTCAGGAGTTCTTCTATTTTGATAGATGTGAACAAAATGGCTCCAAGGATTTACACAGTATACACAGTTAAATAAAGCTGGAGCACATTTTAATTACATCCAGCTTTGGTTTTGCTATGATATTTAGCAAAGGAGTCATCAATTTTGTTCAATGATAAAAATGGAGAATTCATCCTGGCTCATTTATGAATGCTCCCTTTGTCTCTAAAATACCAAGCCATTCTTGTTCCAGTTTGTGTAATGAAGTCATTACACTGTAGCTAATACACTTCAATATTTCTTTTGCACTTTTGACTTGGTGAATAATTGGTGTCTACCTACTAATATACTTTGAACAAAACATGTTCAATTTTATCTGTAGCCAGCAGTAAAATATACAGGAACAGAGAACCAAAGTATTTGTTGTTGGATTTGGGTCAGATAAGGCACATTATTATAGCAGGCTCCAGGTAAGATCAGCTGTTAAGTTTATGCCAGGAATGTCAGTATAGCTTCATTTTTTCACAATAAGTTTTTGAAATATTCTCCTTTCCTGCTAAAATTTTCTCTACTTTGTGCCAGCCAGAGGGAAATTGGTTTTGGTAAATTTAAGCAAAATCCATTCAACTATTTTGTGTTACAGAAAGGTGAAATTTCCATCCCATTTTTAGCAAACATGATTTTGTAGGTGCATTTTCTTCCTCCCATGACACAAAAATGGCTGAGTGCTAGCATTTGAAAGTTTCAAATTAGCACTCACTGAAGATGTAGCCCTTTTGTTGCTTGAAAAAAATAACGAAGCCTGATGAAACCCTTAGTTTGGGCCATGCTCAACCTTGTATAATAGACTGCAAAAAAGCACAATTCTCCCATCCAAGTCAGTAGCAAGACTCACATTCACTTCACTGGGAGCAGCATCAGGCATTGAGTTTGCAAAGTTGAAAAGATTTTCTGTAGACAGAGTTCAATGTCGAAATGGTTTCTATAGAGAAAGCTTTATGTTCCTGTACATCTTTTCAGCTTGTTCCCTGGTGCAGCTTTTAAACTCTGCGGGATGTGGCTGTGCAGGCGCCGAAGCCTGACGATTCCTGAGGATTCTGTCAGTTGATGATTCTTCCACATGAGGCTCTTTATTCCCACAAATCTTATATGCTTATTAGGGTTCTTTGATTTCCTACAAGACTTAATGCATCATCAGAATTCCCACTCTTAGGAGCCTCAGAGGTCCACAGTGCTAGATCTGGGAGGTATATAGCCACCTGTCGTGTGGCAGACTCACCACCATGGTGCCTCCAGCCAGTAGCCCTGGGAATTAGCTTGTCAGCTCCCTGGATGCCTCCCTCTAGCTGGTGTCTCCCCATGTTCTCGCTTCCCTCTCTAGTCCAGGCCCGTGTCATTCTTGGACCACTGAGTCCTCTTCAGGACAATGCCCTGCGGCAGTGTCCTCTCCACTGTCTCTGAAGGTGTTTATCCAGCTTTGCAGTCCAGGGTCCTCCCCTCCCCAGGAGCACCCAGTTCTCCTCCCAGGGAAGTGGCTATTGAAGGTGCATAATAAAGATTATATTGGAACAGGTAGTCGCATGGAGTCTATGAATCACATAGACTTGTTAAAACATTTGGGATCAACAATACTATGTTACTTTTTTTTGCTCATAGAGAAATGAAGTAAATCTGTGTAACTATGATTTTAATATCTTATTTAGATTCAGAATATGGATGTGATTATTTTTCTATCTAGAATGGTTCTGTATATACAACCATAGCCATCAATGAAAAAATGACTTTAATGGGAAAATATATCTTATTATTCCTAATACATGTACATTTTCAAAATTTCAAGGACATTTTTTAAATCACTGTATTCAAATGTAACTGTTTAGGGAACTTAAGGAGCATCAGGCTACAGGTCATTTTTGGTAAATATGTTGGAGGAGAGTGTGGGAATGATGGATTATTACAATTTATTAATCTTTTAAAAAG
Source organism: Pelochelys cantorii (assembly GCA_032595735.1). Classification (NCBI taxonomy): domain Eukaryota; kingdom Metazoa; phylum Chordata; order Testudines; family Trionychidae; genus Pelochelys; species Pelochelys cantorii. The sequence goes on along the minus strand of CM064334.1, from coordinate 24,912,805 downwards.
AGACAGAAACATAAACAAGTTATAGATTAATGTTTCTGCTAATGACATCCCCAGATAATTAAGAAATTACACTCAATGTAAACAAATAGAAATTCAATAATCACAACTCCCACCCCCACTACTTTTCTGCCAAAAGCATGGATATAAAAGTATTCTTCTAAAACAGTAGGAATATTGACCCAATTTTGCTGTACATTTTCAGGCAATTAATTAAATAATAATAAATAAAAATAATGATAGTTTGCACGTTTTAAAAGCATTTTCCATAGAACTTGTTAATAAAACATGAATGAATTAAAGCTTAAAATTCTCCCATAAGCTAAGGAGGTATCATCATTTCCATTTTACAGATACAATACCTAACACCCATTATGTTTAAGCAACTTGTTTAAGGTTAGAAAGCTAGACAGTGGGAAAAATGGGCATAGACTCTGATGCCCAGACCTCTCTTATAGACATTACATCATAGTGCTTCTTTGACTTCAATTTAAAGAACCACGTTTCATTTTAGACTATGTTCTGAGAATTTCTATGAGATTTTCGTCAAAGTCATTCTGATAGGTACAGTTCATGTTACTTTATATACCTCTGAATATAAAGAAAGAAAAATGACAAGTTTTTAAAAAGTTTTAGTAATGTGAGAAAGCAAATTAGGACTAATAATACTAAAGCATTCTTTAAACAAAATATAAGGGTATGTCTACACTACAGCGTTATTTCAAAATATCTTATTTCGAAATAGTTAATTCGAAATAAGTTATTTCGAAATAACGCATCTACACACAAAATGCATTTTGAAATAGCGTTTTGCTATTTCGAAATAGCGCATCCACACTGAGTGGACGCTGAATCACATTTAAGGCTGGCCGTAACCAGGTCCAGCAGGACATCAGGTCAGGAGTTACTTTGTGTGGCTGCTGCCTGAGGCTATCTGAAGCCTGTGCTTAAAGGGACCCCCCCCAGACAGCCGGTTCTCAGCTTTCCGTGCTTGCTTGCCTACCTCGCTGAGGGACAGCAAAGTATTTTGTCTCTGTGTACTCTGGTTGCCCTCACTCAGGACACCACAGCACTCTGCAACATGGAGCGAGAGCTGCCCCTGGGCACTCTGGTGCTTCTTGTGGATGCGTTGCTGTGAGCCTGGCTGCACTTCCTGCAGGATGCCATCCAGAGGTCTGTCGGGGGGTTGTCAGTATCCAGGAGGCCCTGCGGGAGAGCTTCCACCCTGAGGAGCACTAAGAGCCTCCCTGATCTGCCCCACTGGGGGCTTGTGCTCATTCCTCCCTCACGTCCTTCCACTTGCCCCTTCCTAATCCCCCCCCCTTCCTGATGTCAAATAAAATACATGTATTTTCATGAACACAAACACTCTTTATTTAACAAAACTGGGAGGGGTGGGAATGAAACTCTGGTGAGACTGGGGAAAGAAGGTGGGAGAGGGGAGGGGGAAACCTGGGAGGAGGAAGCTGAAAGGGGGAAGCAAGGGGAAGAAGGAGGAGGGGGAAGCTCAGGGCTCAGGGTTGGGGGTTTCGCCGGACCAACTTGATTTTCATGCAGACCTGCTCCTGGGTTCGCATGTGGCCTTTGGTGGCCAGGCTGGCAGCTATCCTGCCATAGATGGCCATGTTCCTCCATCTAGTGTGCAGATCATGGACGTTGGGGGCATCCCCCCCAAACCTGAATAAGATCCATGATCTCCACCCTGGACCAGGAAGGCGCCCACCTTCTCCGGGCCCTGGCAGGCTCCTGGGAGCTGGCAGACTGCTCCTAGGGAGCAGTGGAGGGCTGGCTCCAGTGGCTTGCTGGCTCTGGGCTGGCAGGCTTGGAGCTGGTACAGGCACTGTGGCCAGAGTCAACCCCTTTAAGAGCTCTGGGGTGGGGGGAGGGAGAGGAGTGTTCTTGATTGAGGCTGGAGTGGCCACCAGGGCACCCTGGGATGTCTGGAGGCCCCCTATTTTGATATAAGTGTCTACACAGCACTTATTTCAAAATAGCTATTTCGAATCTGGCGTTATTCCTCGTGGAATGAGGTTTACCAAATTCGAAATAAGCGCTCCGCTATTTCAAATTAATTTCGAAATAGCGGTTTGGCTGTGTAGACGCTTGTAAATTTATTTCAAAATAACGTCTGTTATTTTGAAATAACTTTTCTGTGTAGACATACCCTAAGAGTGTTCATAAAACATCTTGTTGAATCTCCCTCTTCCCAAAGATGAAAAGCAAATTCTGCAAAAAGAAAATGCCAATTTTCTTATGCAAACACTAACTCTGTGATAATGGCATTTTTGCATCACTCCAGAGATGCCACCTTTACATTCAGAACGCTTTTCTCTGTAAGGTATATTTGCAAATTTGTTGTGTTTTTTTCCTTTTCATAAACACATTTTTTACCTGGTACTTAATTAACAGTTCCCATTTAGGTACACCAAAGTCATTTCATTATGATATTAAATGAATGAAACCCTTCGAAAAGCTCTCAGTGCACAATCTGCAAGCACCAGTATATTTCCCTTTGCTACTACTAGATACTGCAGTAGATAATCAACAGGCACTTGACCCTGTACCTATGAAATGAAATGGGAGTTTTACATTAATTGTAATGGGAGTAGTATTTGGCCCTAGTAGTACTGCACTTAAAAGAGTTACGACTAAATTCTAGTTTCTATTCTATTGCTCTCTGCATTCAAAAAAGCTTTCAAACAATACCTTTGGGGATGCAATTTTCCATGCTTCATATCAAACAGTAAGGTGAAAAAAAATGCCAAGTATATTTTGACTAGAAGAGTTGTTTTTGGACTTGGCTTGTTTTTTAGATCTGATACCTAAAATCCACACTAAATAAGAGAAATGTTTCAAAAAGTTATATAAATATTAAAGTCAGTAAGTTGTGAGAAGATTAGCAATGGGGAGATTCTTAAAATGTATTTTAAAAAAACAAGGATTGAAAAGTCACAGAACGTGTATGAAAAACTATTGAACTTAAACTTTCATTCATTAACATCGCTCTAAAATGCTTGTGTTTTCCTAGTCTCCACAATATTTATAAAGCAAACTAAGCAGCATATATTTAGTAATCTCTCCACATATTTGCCATTTTAATACAGTTTATCATGTTAAAAATATCTTATATAATGTAGCATGTGCCCCATGGCTATTTGAGCCAATTTGGAACAACTTGAGCTTTCAGAATATACTAAATTTTTAGTGCTTCATATTTCATAGTTTAAATTGTTGCTAATATTTTTATCTCATACTATTCATTGTTACTATTGAATCTTCAAACATAGGCCTATACTTTTTCAAAAGTGCAAAAAACTATTCTCAATATGAAGACCTTTGCCTTTCAAGACTGAGTGCAAAAACATAAAGGCATGATGCTTCTTTACAAGCAGGACAGGAAGTCTGTTCAATATTTATGAGTTCCAAATGTAGAAATACTCTTTATTGGCTCCTATTTTGCATTCTGTTCAACTAAGATTGCAATCTAGGTCAGCTAAAACAATATTACCAGTTTAAGATAAATAATCAGCTATAGACTATAAGTAGTACAGCAGCTTAAATGTATAATGTACAGTATTTTTTTAAAAGGAAAAGAAATCAAGTCTGATATTGTAACATTTTTAATGACTATTATTAAATTATTCAAAATGTTTTAAATTGAATTTCTATATCTACTATGATTGCAAAGTGGCAGTGGTTATGTTTAGAGAGGTTATTTTTAAAGACAAGAAATTCAGAAACATATACTAGGTCAAACACTGTTGTCCCAGTGTAAATGATAAGGGTTCAATGTTACAAAACCTTGAGCAAATGTGTATTTTCACACTATCTGCAACGGGGAATTGTTTTGGGTGTCTGAAAAAGAGCCTTTGGGGCAGGCTAAGAAGGGAAGCAAACAAAATACTCAGCACAAGAGACGAATAAATAGATTGCATAAAGCACAGTAATATTTTATTAGTAGCTAATGTATAAAATGGCTATTTATGCCATACCACTGATAGGTTCTGGGTTTAAGGTCATTGTAGCCAAGTATAGGTTGTCATTGAGCTGCTTTTGATTTATATGTAGTGTAATTAAGAGATTAGTTTGGGTCATTGATTTGCCCAATCATGGGCATCCTTCTAATGCCTTCTTTAAGTCTTTTTTCTATTTCGACAGAGAGGCCATGGGATATATATATAACATATATCTTCATATATGTCTAATTTTGTTGATATTAGGTATTTGACCAGAATTCAAAGTTTGTGATGAAGTTACTGGTCTAAATCCTCAACTGTGGGTTAAGAAATTACAGCATAACTCACAACAAGATGTGTAAATGTGGCCTATGTGCTCCCCTGATGCTGTGCCAGGCCCTAGCAACCCACTTAAATGAGTCCCAGCAACCTAATCAAATTGGCCTCATTTTGCCCCCATACGTTAACGATACTAAGTATTCCAGTCTCTGGGGTAACAAAGGACCCACAAAACTAGCTCTAAACCCTAGATCAGGGCTTGGCAAAATGCAGCTGGGAGAGCCGGTTCTGGCCCACCTAACACTTTGATCTAGTCCCTGAACTGCATCTCACCACTTACTATTTATATCCTAAAAAACAACAAATAGTCTGGTAGCACTTCAAAGACTAACAAAACATGCAGATGGTATCATGAGCTTTCGTGGGCACAGCCCACTTCTTCAGATGACTGGAGTGTTGTATGTCCAAAACCAAAATAAATAGCGGAGGGTGGGGGCGCGGACGGAAGAAGGGGAGGGAAAAAAATGGGAGGGGGGAACAAAAGGAGGCAGTGAGTATATAAATATCAAAGGGAAAACCGAGCTGGTATGTAACAGGCAAAACTGATAGTCTATAAGCACCTAAAAGCTGGATAGTTAAAAGAAGCAGATAAAGACCATTAGTTAGCAATTAGAGAGGAAGAGTACTAACACCAGAATCTATGCAAACAAAGAACCTTCATTGTTTGGCTGGTTGATAATGTCCCAGCCATCCGGTATCTTGATTCAAACCATTGGCATGTGAATTAAATTTGTGAATGAATTGTAGTTCATTCCCTGTGTATTAGGCTTGTGGAATTAGTCTGTAACAAAACAGCAACCAAACCAGACAAATTCCACAAGCCAAATACACAGGTTCAAGAGGCAGGTTTTATATAGGCTTGACACATAAAAAAGGAGAAGTTTAAGAGGAATTCAATGGACCAACGAAGAAGAGAAACAAACATTTGAGCAATGAAAAAAATTGGTATGATTTCAAATTAGGCAGTTCATCACTTACCAGTTTAAGATCACTAATGATGCAAATTAGTTGGTGCATACAAAGAAATTCAAATGTGTCAAAGCTTGTGCCTTTTCTAGGAATGTGACATTAAAGCAAGAAGTAAGCCAATCTGGAGGTACAGCAGCAGCAGGTCGAAACGCTGCCATCTGTGAGATCTATATGTTCAAAAGGAAACAAGAAACTTAGTTTCCTCATGTTGTGCTCAAATTGTTTATTAAAAAGGTGTTCCTTCTATATTCTGTTCAAGTGTAATGGCTCCCATAGAGAAGTGAAAGCAATTACTGTGTGCATAATTTAAAGAGTATTTTGGGATCTCTTTGGTGAAAGAGACTCTTAAATCCAGTGCTGGATTTGTCTAGAGACTGCCATGTTTTTTATCCTGAAGTTTATCCAGTGCGGAGGTGGGCAAGGCAGCCTTTGTGGGCTGGATCCGGCTTGCGGCCATTCTGCCACCTCCCAGCCAATTGAGACTTGGGGATGGGGGAGCATGTGAAGTCTCCTCCCCCTGCCAGAGGCACACAGCACCAGAGGAACTGCTAGCTGTTCAAAACAGCTGCTGGTTCTTTCTAGGGGTATGTCTAGACTACATGGCTCTATTGACAGAGCCATGTAGATAAGTTTACTAGACATAGGGAAATGAAGTGGCGATTTAAATAATTGCCACTTCATTTACATCAAAATGGCCACCGCGCTGTGCTGATCAGCTGTTTGGCGGCACAGCGCGGTAGTATGGACGCGCCGCTGTTGGCAAGGGAAGCCTTTGTCGACTGCCCCAGTATGTCTCGTGAAATGAAGTTTACTGGGGCGGTCGACAAAGGCTTCCCTTGTCGACCGTGGCGTGTCCAGACTACTGTACTGTGCCACCAAACAGCTGATTGGCACAGCGCAGCGATTATTTAAATCGCTGCTTCATTTCCCTATGTCTAGTAAACTCATCTACATGGCTCCGTCGACAGAGCCATGTAGTCTAGACATACCCCAGGTGCCCCATGCCCCTGGCAGGGTGGGAGTGGAGGACAAAGACTTCAAGCACTCCCCCACCCCCAGGCCCTGATTGGCCTGGGGGTGGGGGGAGTTAGTCTCTTCCCACCACCAGGGGTGTGCAGGGTGCCTAGAGGGAATGACCAGCTGTTCAAAATAGCTGATGACTTCTTCTAGGCACCACACACCCCTGGCAGGGCAGGGACTGGTGGGGCAAAGACTTCACACACTCCCCTGCCCCCAGGCTAGGATCTGTGGGCGGGTGAGCACGTGAACTCTCCTGCCCCCACCCTTTCCACCCAAGGACCCACCCCCTTCTGGGGTGGCCCATGACCACTTCTGAAATTCCTGAAGTGGCCCCCCTTAAAAAATTCTTGTCCACCCCTGATCTAGTGGCACGTGCAAATATTTTAAATGCATTCCTTAAATTTCTTGCCAGGTTATAGGTTAAGCAAAATGACTGAATTGACAGTTTTACAGTTGGCTGCAGGGAAATTAACATGTCCCCTTTTCTACAGGGAAAATAATGTATTGTGGCTTGTGGGGAGCAGTCCCAGTGTACACACGTAGCTATCTATAGTTATAAGTATTATTGAAACAATGACAAAAGGAGAGTTCAGAAAACAAAAGTTTGCTAGAAGAGATTTTAAACATCTGAAAAATCATTCTATTAGCAAACCTCTTTGATAATTAAAAATGAAAATACAGATTTTTTATTTCATCACCCCCCAGTAATATTACTTACCAGGATAAACACTGTCATCTTTTTATTCATCATACTCATTCCTCAAAAGGCATATTCAATCCTTTATTTCAAGCCTTAATCATTTAAGGCTATACAATTGATTCAAAACAGAGGTCAGTGTGCAGGTTTACTCTGACTTAACCTGTGGAATGCTAATGCATTCAACCACATAGAGATTTTCACAGTTGATTTTTGAATGCGGTTTGAGCAAAAGGGATGCATATAGCATTCTGGGCTAAGAATGTGCTATGCATCCAAAGGGAAATCAGAATTACTGTGCCTGGAGTTAGTTTCAGTTTAAAGTGAGAACCCACAGAAAGTTCATTTTAGAAGGCTTTTCTAAATCATATAGATCAGTTTCTATTAAAAAGATTGCATCATAGCATCATAAAACTAAATAAAAAAATGGAGTAACTTGAGATTTATTCCAAAGTTCCTACTGTTTATTTTTTCAAATGGTACGATCATAATTATAGCGTACCTGTTAAGGAAATTATTTAGTACAAATGCCTTAGGGGTCTAGAACATTTTTGTTCTAAAATATATTGTATTTTTTTTAGAGAGAGATTTTTCGAGTACTTATAGCAGAGAAAACGTCAGGATATAACTAGAGCCCTATGCGGATACAAAAGTGTGGTTCCACATCCCATCCGTATCTGTCAGACTCAAGTCATCATCCAATCGGCTCTCTGCAATCCAGATTTCTCTTTCACCCACATCTGCACATCAAGCCATCTGAAGGGAAGGGAGCACAGATAAGTGGGGGGACGAGGTCTTGCAGGGAAGAGGGAGGCAGGCAGCATGAGATCAAGGACTAGGGATAAGGGGCAGCAAGGTGACAGGGTAAAGATCTCAAGAGGGGGTAGGGGTTTGAGGGGAGGGGACTTGCTGCTGCCACCGGAGGCTCGCGAGCCATGGCACCCAGCAGCATTAGCTTCCATCAGACCACAGCAGGGCAGAGGGACACAAATTATCAGGACTCAGGGACCCTTCCAACACCAGGGGTTTCTTTGGCCTGTATGTTAATCAGGCTGAAGGCCAGACAGTTCCTATGCTATTTCAGACATTGTGTGGAATTCTGAACAAAGCCATTAAAATGAAAGGGGAAAAGGTCAAGTCCAACTGGCTTTAGTCATGCTCTCCAGCTTCTAGTTTTATAGCATATCTTGTTGTTTGAGTGTGGAGTTGCTGCTGGTTTACTGGGTATGATCAGAGGAAAAGAAATGTTGAATTTTAACTCACACGAGTTGTCAAGTAGAAACACTTTGAAATAGTTCTACATGAAATTCACAGGGCAAAATGGAAAGAGGGAATTTATTATGGTCCTCCTGTTCACTAAACCTGAGTGAATGAAGTATGAATCCACAAAGTTAACCTACAGCTTTTCTGCCTGCTGATAGTCACTAACACTTAGAATTTAAAATGTTATGGTCCTCTTTCAAGTTTTACGGCTTTGTGGAGGGAGAAGGAGAGCTCTTCTCTTACAATATTCACCAATTTGTTTTTGTATTGACCCTATCAGATGTCAGGACTCTAGTACTGCCCATGGAAGAGAGAATGGCCTTTCAAAATCAACTGGAGTTGGCATGTGAACAAACCTCCCAATTTTATTGAATCTTTAAAGAGAAGGTTAGGGCAATTATCCCAGTGCTTCGTTGGTAATGAAAGAGGTACTAGAGTTAGGGTCTGAAGCATTTTTTTCATTCATAACTGATGCAGCAAGGTTCCAGGGCTATCAACTGCCAAGCCGAGAGATATGGAGTCTCTGGCCTGATAAGCTCTCACACAAATTAAGCATTGGATATGTGGGGAAGTTCCTGGTGCTAAGAGGAGACCAGACAAGTAGAACATCCACAGCTTTGTGAAATGGGAATAGGGTATGTTGACTTGTGCTGGTTAATATGTACACATATGCCTTGGCACTTTACCCTACCTGTCTATGTTCTTAAAGCATGGATTCTGAGCACCTGCATGTAAGGCCAGACCTGCTTAAGAACATAGACCTAATTTGCCTTCAGACAGGTGACACACGAAGAAGCTAATTCAACCTTATTCAACCTAATTCTGCTGTATATCTTATAAAGATTTTCCTTGAGTTCAAGTGGGATGGTCCTGTGCATTTGCAGTAAAAAGACCCATGTTCTGGTTTCCAGTGATAATCTTGGCTCTTATTCTACCACTGTCATATACTGGTAACCAGCTACTGTATTTGAACTCCTGTGAACCTCTTTTGGTTTAGGATGAGCTTTGTCAAACTGCAGGAAGTACACAATAGTAGACAAAAGGGCCTTTATTCAATCCCTCATGCCAGGAGTATTAGCCCTAGATACTAATCATGGTGTCCTTCGTTTATATCCATTATTTATTACACTGTTCTCTTTGACTACTGGAAACTACATATTAGAGTTGGGAATGTCTAGACAAAATACAGTTATTTACAGTCACTTTGTTCCTTTATAACTTGCAAGTGTTATATGAGCTTTCCAAATAAATATTTGTTGTTTTAAAAGAAGTATTCATGGTATCATTGGAGGAAAAACCAGTGGCTAAACTCTACAAATTTGAGTGTCTAAAATTAAATAATCCAAGTCTATATTTAGGTGTCTAATCGGCTTACAATCAAAGCATTTACACAGGAAAACCGTTGATTTATTTTACAAAATATTAATTTGATTTACTTTGTTCAGGTCTACCTTGTGGATTTCTCTCTGGAAACGTTTATTTTCTGCACTTACTTGTACCTTATATAGTATGTATCCACGTTTTTACAGTTGCAGTGTGTAATTTAATTTTGTATTCGCATTTCACTGTATCTGAATATTTCATAAGTATTACAAAAATTAAGAAAAATAAATTAAATTATGCAATGAAAGCTAAAGAATAATAGCTAGTACAAGGAAGCACCTTAAGTTAAGACTGATGTTATGTCATTTATACATGTCTGTTGTTGCCAAGTCATTTACTTATGCTCCTTTTTCAGCTCAGGGCTATTATGAATGATACTATGCAAAGTCTAGGCTAAGTAGAAGATGTCAGTGCAGGCATACTATTCAATTTTCTTGACCTTTGGTAATATTTGAATGATTTAATTATTTGTGAAATATTTTACAAAACACACATACATATGGATGTTCAGCCAGTTAGGGTATGTCTACACTAGCCACCCTAGTTCGAACTAGGGTGGCTAATGTAGGCATTCGAACTTGCAAATGAAGCCCGGGATTAAAATATCCCGGGCTTTATTTGCATGTTCCCGGGCGCCGCCATTTTTAAATGCCCGGTAGTTCGAACTCCCTGCCCGCGGCTACACGCGGCACGGGCTAGGCAGTTCGAATTAAAGCTCCTAATTCGAACCACCGTTACTCCTCCTGCAATGAGGAGTAACGGTAGTTTGAATTAGGATCTTTAATTCGAACTGCCTAGCCCGTGCCGCGTGTAGCCGCGGGCAGGGAGTTCGAACTACCGGGCATTTAAAAATGGCGGCGCCCGGGAACATGCAAATAAAGCCCGGGATATTTTAATCCCGGGCTTCATTTGCAAGTTCGAATGCCTACATTAACCACCCTAGTTCGAACTAGGGTGGCAGTGTAGACATACCCTTAGATATCCAACTTAGCTTATACCTTTTTAGACCAAATGCTTGGAGGCATTATGGTGTCTTATGCAAAAGCATATGAAAGATTTTTCCTTTGCTTATACAGGCTGAACCTCCCTGGTCTGGCTCCCTCGGGACCTGACCGGTCCCGAATAAGGGGATTTGCCGAACAAGCAGAGGTCCCTCCCAACGTGGCCTGTGCTGCGCCTGGCTAGAACTCCAGCCATGCCCCACTGCTGCCTGCCTGGCTATGGCTCTTCAGGCTGGAGCTCCAGAGCTACTGTGGCTCTGTAGCTGCTGTAGCTTCTGGGGCTGTTGAGGTTTTGCGACTACTGCAGCTTCTGGGACAGCCGAGCCTCTGCAGCTTCTGGGACTGCTGGGGGTCCACAGCTGCTGTGTCTTCCAGGACCAAGGCTCTGCGGTTGCTGGGATTCTGCAGCCACTGCCGGCCCCCTTTACCACCCTGCAGCAGGGGCCAGAACTCCCTGCTGCGCCTTCCTTCTTCAACACGGGGCTCCTGGCTGAGTCATGCTCCTCCTCCCCCACTCCTGCCCTGTGGCCCGACCTTCTTATCTGGACTCTGTGGTCCAGGAACATTCATGGTCCTGCTGGACTAGAGACATTGCCGGACTACAGAGTCCCGGTTAAGGGAGGTATCATCTATACTGAGAGAGACATATTTTCATGTGATATTTGGAAAACACAATATTTAAAATGTAGACTATCCATGAGATTTTACTTGTATATTCCAAAGGGTAGAGTGCTTAGCAAGTGCTGTGTTTGAGGGAGCCTCACAGCCTGAAGCTTGCCGGAACAACTTTTGTTCTTTTCAGGAAGTAGAGGTTGTCTTGCCTAACAAAGAGACTGATGCCTGATGCCATTGGTGCTGGTTTTACACCAACAAAAGGTCAATGGCATGAGAGAACAATGCTCCCCTCTCCCCAATTCCAGCCTACAAGTTTAGTTAGGCCAGAGCATAAGGGAAAAACGAGAGAAGGCCTGACCATACTCCCATTTTCCATATTTCTCAGTGAGCATCCCGGAATGGGGAAGAAAAAAAATCATTCTTGAAGGTGCCTGTTTGGTTCTGAAAAGTGTTCTTTCCATTTGCATAAGTGCACAGAAAGGAAAAGACAGATGTGACCAATTCTTTAACATACATTTTTGTTCAACCCCATTACAATCATTTGGGGTTAAACTAGCATAAACGAGTGGAGAATTTGGCCCTAGGTTGCAAGGAAAGCTATGAAGATAAAAGGCTACTTCACTTATTCCTATGTTAAATGGCAACTCAATGGGATAGCGAATGGGAAGGGTTACAACAATATGCCCTGTATGGTTTCCTTTTATGTGAAACTAAGTAGTTCACACTCAGGGGAGCCGATAGATTTGCTGGGCCCCTGAACAAGGTGGGGGAGGGTGGTTCTGCGCACCTGGAAGGGGAGGGGTCTTAGACAGAAGGGGTGGGGTCAGCCCTCAATGCTGCCTAGACCTTGCCATGCTTCCCACCCTAACTCTCAGCACTTCCCAGAGCACGCTGCCTAGGGCTCCTGCAGCAATTTAAAGGGCCTGGGGCTCTGGCTGCTGCTGCTGCTGCTGCATTAGCCTTTTTGTTCACCAGGCCCTAGGACAGTTGCACCCACAGTTCCCGCTAAGGTGCGTGCCTGCGTGGCCGTACACAACGTCTTCTCCCACCCACCTCCTCTGGAGAGCCAGCTGCTCCAGCAGGCAGGGCCTCCTGAGACGGTGTGGTGAGGGAGCAGCAGGGGTGGGGGGCTGAGACTGGCCATGTGGCAGGGAGGGGAGGCCTGCTCCAGTGGCTGGGGCTGCCACGTGGCGGTTGGGGCCTGTACAGGGCATGCTGCATGGTGAGGTCAGGGGGTTCTGCTCCAGCAGACAGGAACGTATGTGTGTTAATAAATGTGGTGCCACCATGGCACATGTCCAAACCAGTGCCCATGACCCAAATATTGATGCACAAGGCAAAACTCATTCCACTCATGGTTGGAAAATCTTAGAGGGAACACTGAGTTGCGCCCCTTGCCCTCCCATTGGCAGGCCTGTTTGCACTCAATATTTAAGTAAGAAAAAAACCACATTTTTCTCCACCTCACCATTTTTTTGGATCTCACTGGACTACTCACAACCCCCCATTACTCTAATATGAAAAGAAACATAATTTGGCGGAAGGATGCATAGTACACTTAGGTTTATGATTACAGAAGCCAAGCTGCTCTCAAGTCATAGTCCCAAATATTGAAAATGTGCATCTTTTGATGGTCTGCCAGCAGTTTATAGATATATAAACCACTATGGGTATAGTACCTCATAAAGTTTTATTTCCAGGTTTGATCTGCCATAGAACATTTACTTGCTGTCAAAGAAAATAAAAAATATGCTAATAGCACTGGGATTCCTTTACAAGCACTGAAATTTTTGAAACCACCTTATAGCTACCACTTTTTCATAATCCTTGCAATATCTTATGTACTTGTGAGGTAGGGAAAAATTTATCTCTAGAATTGCTATATTTTAGTATTGATCTCAAGGGAACAATGATTCCTGGAGATATGATTTAATTTGGGCCTTCTCTGTGACATTTAGGCATGAGTCTGTCAAATGACATTGTGTTACTCCTTTTTATTGGAAAGAGTCTTCATGGAAAGGGCACCTATATAGTTTATTAGAGCTATGTATTGTTAGATTCAAGCCTGTTTCAGCTTATACGAATACATACCAAGCTCCTTGCTAGCTCTAAATTCATTCGCTTCACTGCTGCTTAATGCACTGGAGTGAAAATGTTACCCAATGTAGCAAGTATTTTAGCTTATGATATCCTCACAATAGAATGCTAGAAATTAGAAAAAAAAGTACCTGAGTTGCGGGACCAGCAGTCAAGAGCTATAATACTTAGGGACTGATCCTACACCATTTCAGTTAATGGAAGTTTTGGCAATGGAAGTAGAAGTGAATCTTAACCAATGCCTACTTAAGTTAACAGGAATTGATTTACTTCAATGAGCACTGAATCAGACTTTTAGTTGATTAATGCCTTGCCACCATAATGGTTATATTAGCCCTATGGACTTCTGTGTCGAGTATGGCCAATACCATAAATTTTAAAATAAAAGATCTAATTCTGATCTCACACCATTTTTGCTCCTGTGTAAACTCTATTGACTTTATTATTGTTACTCCAAATATACACTGATGTAATTGATATCAGAATAACACCATTTAAACTTATCATAAAGACAACACAGTCATGCAGCAGACAGACAGATCTTTATATCCAAGCAACGTTTACGTTTCAAGACATTATAGCACTGTCACATGGCTAGGGTGAATATAGCTACTCTTTCTAGTTGCTACTATTATGGTATATAAGTTTAAGTGAGCACATATACTTTACGGAATTATTCTATGATGCATGCCAGTTCCTGCGTGTCTATTTCAAGGCAGAATAAAACCAACTATTGAGTGTTTTGTTAGACTGAGAAGATTGAAAAGGCATTATATATAATATTATAAGAGTATTATATCCATGATGTCATATTATTCAAGTTATTTTAAGGAATATCAAAAAGTTAAACCTATTTGGAAATATATATTTTTCTGTATTCCTTATACTGGCCATACAGTCTGTGCACTTGATTCACCCTTAGTGGTGCAAGGAGATGAAAATGGCAGTCTCTTCAGCTGCTGTACCTCAAGGGATATTTACTTTAGGAAGTTTAAATCATGAATATATTGCCATCCTTTCTGGGACTTCAGGGCACCTATAAATTACAGTGAGGACTCTCATGGAACCTTGTGACTTCACTTTCCAGACCCACCTTGTTTTGATGCAGTAGGATGTCTTATGCTGCAAACATGCCTTCTGGGCAGAGGTTCTAGCACCAAGGGCTCTGCATCCTGAGTTATAAAGACACCATAGCCCAAGATGGAGGTGTATTTGGTATCATGTACTATATTACCTATAGATGCCTTCATAATGCCATTCCTATTCACTTGGTGCTTACATCATTATGAAAAAGCAATATTCATTTAATGCTTGTTTTGATGTCTGGATTAAGCTCACACCTTGGAAAACTACATTTGAGCTGGAACCAATCTCAGTATCTGGAGGTTTGCAAATCATAATATTTCAACTTTTATTGTCATTGTGTCTCTTTACAAAATTCGTAAGCACATGCAAAATAAACACATCCAATTCCCTGTGGAGTTGTTCAGTACGGTAGACATTTATGACAAGTAAATTGCCAAGAAAACATTTACAATGCATATATTTGTTCATGTTAAATCATACCTCTAAAATAAAAAAAATAATTTTTCAGAGTTTTGCAATTTTTACATCAAAGACTTGAGAAAAGAGTGTTTCCCCTTTAGAGAAATAAAGCAACATGATAACTGCAGAGCTGCCATGAAGAATTTGGCAGAAAGCCGCTCACCATCTTTGAGATCATCCCTACGGCAAGGTTTACTTTTCATCATAAAGCGAAATACATCTTTTAGGTTTGTAATGAAGACTCAGCCTGGAAAAAGGCCAGTATCTTGCTACCACATCAGTGGAAAACTGAAAAGTTACTTTGGAAGTGAATTAAGCTAAACTGAATTAAGGATATTTTAATTCCAAATGAGTGTGTCTGTGCAGAGGCTTTAATGAGATTTAAACTTATCCTCTTTAAAGTCACATGATTAATTAATTTGGATTAATTTTTTGAGGGTTTCGTGCTTTTACCTGGATAGAAATAAGGATGTTGGACTATGGCTTAAAAATTAGATAGCACCAAGCAATGTTAATGAAAAATGTTGTACTTTGAGTACTGGAGTTAAGTCAACTGAAATGCAGGTGTAGAGATGGCAAAGTCAACATATGACTTTTGAACTGGCCACCATCATTTGGAGAGGTGAACTAACTATGTGGACTCTGTTGAAGTAGGAGGCACCTTACACTATGGTGATGCCAGTGTAATGGCTGTAGCATAGACATGGCCAATGCTGGTTTGTTTGTTTTTTCATTTGTTTCCTAAACAGGCAAAGGTAGCAGTTACCTTTGGACTCATGCGGCCTCCATGTGATGGGTACAATTTTCCAGCAGGGAAAATAAAATAGATGAGATTTTTTTCCTATAAATTGTTCACTGTCAATTATTTAGCTTATTGTTGCCAGTGCTCATGAGTTTTTAGATATTTGGTGCTCTTGAGCCACTAGACTTCATCACAATCCTTCTCACATTCCTACCTTTCCCAAAATTTCTAGCCTTCAGAAGAGGAGAGCAAAGCTTGTGAATGTGAACCCTCAGGCCTAAAACCCTGGAACCAAATAAGGAGAAACTGAAATGTATTGTATTTTAAAGATCCATGACTTTTGAAAGCTTAGATGTTGGCCACACTGTTACCCTCTCTTCATGTTCATTAAGGCAGAGATTTTTAAAAGGCACAAACAGCAGTCACCTAACTGCATCTGTGCCTTTGAGAAATCCCCCCACCCAATCGTTGAGATTTTATTAAACATAGATACAGATAGTCAGAAATCATGCTGATGTCTCTATAACCACAGGGCACAGTGAACAAGGAAGGGTACAGTCTGAACCATACAATAAGCTCTTGTATTTAATGAGCCATGAAATGTGAAAAATAAACTGCTGTTCAGCAGGGCGGAAAGCGTGGCTTCTGAGCATTTCATTGGTTCATAGCATGACTCTCTAGTCCCACACATTCATGAGATATACTATGTAATGGTCATTGGTTTCTCACACCAGGCTAAAAGTAAGCCATCACCTCACATTTGTCAGATAAACCAGGATGCTTGCAGCACCTCAAGCACCTTTTGAGCTAGCCTGCCCTCAATATGACATGGGAATATTCAAGCATAAAGAAATTCTTTGCACATGTTCAAGATATCACTTCAAATGTTTCACTGCGATATCTAGTGGGAAGTCAAAGACTGGCCATAAAATCATAAAGATCATGGATATTCATTAAAAATTGCTACTTCGTATGCGGTATAGATATACCTTCATTCTGGAGATCCCATGAGCACTTTGGAGAACATCACCTAATATACTACGTAAAAGTGTTTGATTTTCTGAAATATCAATCAGTACGTAGCAATTAAAGATTTTCTTTCACAGTGATGTGAGCAAAGGGCTGGAAAAAACATATTGCTCTATGTTAGTCTTCAGTGAAATAAACCTGCTGGAGCCACACTACCCATTTTATTGGCCAGGCCAGAAAATATTTACAGCACACAAGCACTCACTCAAATGTGCACATACTCACAGCTGAGAGGGGAAAAGTCCAGAAAATCAGAGCAAGGCAAAAATTACCAGCTAATCAGAGTGGAACAAAAACAGCAGCACACCAGCTTCAGAGGGGTAGCCTAGTTAGTCTGTACAGGATAAACTTAAAAAACAACCAATAGTCTAGTAGCACTTTAAAGATTAACAAAACATGTAGGTGGTATCATGAGCTTTCATGGGCACAGCCCACTTCTTTAGATGACCGGCCACCTGTTCAACCCTCCCTCCCCAAAATTCACACTCTTTTTGCCCACTCTGGAACCAGTCCAGTAAACCCATAAGTGAATTCAGCTTTCTACCAACCCAAACAATAGTTCATACCCCCAAGACTGAATGCTGACCCTGATTGATGATGTGCATGGAAACTCAGTGGTTTCTTTTAAAAGCTTCCCTAGTAGCCGGGAGGAGGGGGGGGAGGGGAGGAGAAGAGGAGGGTGTATACTGTACTATCTGTTGTACATGACTGAAGGCTCCCTTAGGAGTCCACTGAAAGGATTTCTCTAGCTTCACCACATTTAATAGTCTGATCATAAACTTAACAAAAACTACAGTAAATCGCTTTTCTGATGTTCCAATTAAAGCAATTTCTGGCTGTTTCTAACTATAATTTGTGTAGTGCTATAGGATTTCTTTGAATTACTTTGTGTGCATTTTAACCAATACACTTTAATCTCAGGATTTCACATACCAATTATATAGTCATTGTGGCTATCTTCACCTCTCCCCAGTTTTATGAATTCAGTAAATTATATTAACCATATTCTGGCCTCCATCTAGGGTTGAAGACATGCCGTATAAAATGAGAAGGTGCTGTAAAGTCAGAGATCGATTAATATAACTCCAGTTACTAAGCACAGATTATGACAACTATGGGCTATTGCGAGCTATATTTCTATTTTGGAGAGCACTTTAAAATATGTTTTGTCAGCTAATAATAGTTTGCAGTTAAGTCACTGAATGATGTGCACAAAACTCTAACAGAAGGAAATACCAAGATGGATTTTCTTTGTAAAGGTGGGACACTAATCTAATTAATCTGACTTGGCTAACAATTTCATTAAACACATCTAGTCTCCAAACCAGCAAGTAAATTGTATGTTCCTGAACCAAATAGGAAATATCAAACATTCAAAAAAAAGGGGGGGGGCAGTGTGTACCTCTCTACATTTTGTCCCAGGAGAGTAGGATAAATTACCTCGAATTTTCAGAATGTATATTTAAAGCAAAAATAAAATTCAGCTTCAGAAGACTCCAATAATGAATGTGTTTGCATGGATAAATTACAGTGTTTACATAGTGCACTTAGTATGTATGACTTGCCTTCTGTCCCGCTGGATCCTTATAAAAATTTGATGTGGCTTTTCATGAAGGTACTGGAGAATATTTTTAAATAAGTAAGCCCAGCCTATGGTAACTAGCATTCTAATCCAGAATTAATGTGCCATAACCGTTCCTGAAAGTCAAAAGAATGGCAACAAGACATCATCACGATACACCACCAGCTAAGATATGGTGGCTATACATTTAAAAATGCAGATTGTTAGCATGCCTCTTGCAATATGAGGCATTTAAACGATAGCTGCTTTAATGTCACATAATTTCTTTATGCATGTGGCATTGCATGTGTAATGAAGCGGTAAGTTTGGAGTGTCACATTATCAACAGTGTTGTTATCTGAAGCTGAGAGGCTTATTCGGATTCCACAAGCTGTCACTAAAGAGGGGATGGAATAAGTAGTCTACCTGCTCAAATGTTATTTCTCTCTCAGCAGGAGGAGAACTGAATGTAAACTAATTCCACAGACACCTCCTACTCCTGACCTTTGCATGGTCATATCTCAGGGAAATATCTAGATGAAAAGCAGGCATTACAGGGGCATGGTTGCTCTGTGCATTATCTTCTCAAAGGGAAATACCCATAGGAATGAATGATGACCCTGTCAGACGCATTCCCATGGGTTCCTACTTTGCATCTGCAAAAATGCTGAAAAGAAGCTAATTAGCCCAGGTGCAGGTGGGATGCCATTGCAATAAGTTTCAAATCAGAGTAGTATTTCCATGTGGGGTAAGGTGGCTCCCTGAAGAATACTGGCCCCACAAAATGATCTGGCTCTCCACATATGTCTAAAGTACAAGGGAAGTTCTAATGGCTCTTGCGACACTTTGGTTTGGAGAATTATGTGCTTACCCCATCATGAGCCACCAAACCCATTTCATCAAATGAAATGATGTGTGAAAAACTGCAAAGCTTCAGGGTCATGGAAATGC
The DNA here is from genome assembly GCA_032595735.1 of Pelochelys cantorii. Lineage (NCBI taxonomy): Eukaryota > Metazoa > Chordata > Testudines > Trionychidae > Pelochelys > Pelochelys cantorii. The sequence continues at coordinate 24,893,640 of CM064334.1, read as the reverse complement.
TTTACAGTTGCCTTCATTTAGCTTTTTTTCCAACGCCCTCAAAGCTCCTTACTTTCCTTATTTAGCAGGAACAATGGAATAAATAGAGATTTTCCTTAAAATAAAAAAAGAAATCGGGAGCTTTTCATAAGCTTTTTTCAACATACTTCAAAGCATACAGAATAATCCTTGCTCCAATACGAGCAAGAGGCATTTTGCCATTAATTTCAATGGCTGTGAGATATGGCCAGGAACAAGGATAGGATATTAGGAAGATAATTGAACTTGAAAACCTAAAATACCTGAACGGAGCACATAAGTACATAAAAAATGAAAGACCTACTTAGAAAGTCAGTGAAAATATGTTCCTCTGAAAATGCAGCTTGAAGCAGTTGCATACACTTTCTTCAGAAAACTAGTAAGCAACTCTTAATTTACCTGAAGATTTACAATTGTAAAGGCAGGGATCCTGCAGAATTCTAGTTCCCATGGCTCCTCCTAAGTGATTCAATTTTCCTCTGTGAGTATCTAGTCAGGTAAATAAGAAAGTACTGAGTTATGGAGGAGTATGTATTTTCAAACTTTTTGACACATATGTTGGGTAACAACAAAAAAAGTGCAATGAAGCAAAACGTCTGATTAAATATAAACTTTTCAGCTACTTTCTGACATGTCTTATTACATTACTACTCAAGTCATGTTACTTATCTTCAACATGTGGAGGAAACAAAAGTATTTTTGTCTAATAAGTCTGGTTAACCTCCGGGGGTGGGGGGGGGGAATGAAACAGAAGGGGAAATGAAATGTAGCCTTAAGATTATTGTTTTAACAGAGTAAATTCCCTATCTAGTATGCTTGGGAGACCACTGCCATGTTTCTATGTGACCATCACAAAACAGTGTAGTCTACTGCAGTTTTCAGAACATATGAATGGGAATTAAGACTTCAGGCTCTCTTTGGTAAAGACATGCTGTTCTTATTTTTTATCACCCAGATTTCTTGCATTAATGGGAATGGATCATTTTTTATTGTAAAACATTAACTTACTGCTGGGGCACCCAGAAGCATAAGCTACTGTGTTACCTCTTTGCGAACAGGAACAGCTAACAGGAAGTTTGGAGAGGGAGTTCTGCAGGTAAAAGAGGAGTAAAAACGGGACCCTTGTGGTAAGTGGCTGTCTGGAGTGTGTGTTTGTGTGTGGGGGAGTTATTTGCTGTGTGCTGAGCTTGTGTTTGTGTTGTTGGTTGGTTGGTTTGTTTGTTTTCAGGAGCTTCTAAAAGGTTTGAAATCTAGAAGCCTCTGTTAACTGGCTGAGCCTCAGTCAGGGGGAGGGGCTACCAGAGCTATATAAGCCTGTGACTCAGCGACCAGGGAGCTTGTGAACAGGAACAGCTAACAGGGAGTTTAGAGGGGGAGGTTAGAGGGCATTAGGGACTTCTGACCTTCTTAAAAACAACTCTATAATAATCTATATTCCAGAGGTTTAAAAAGAATCCCAGTTTCTGCTTAAACTTATTCATGAGAAAAATGGAGACAGAAGCCCAGCAGCAGAGTGGGTGCTATCCTGTTTATTGCGTTGAGTGTAACATGTATGATTACCTGCCCTGTGGGCGGGTGGCGTATGTGTGCACCCATTGCAAGGAGCTCCTGACCCTCAGAGACTGGGTTCGGGCTTTGGAGGCCAGGGTGGCTGAACTGCAGGAGCTAAGGGAGGTAGAGAGATATGTTGATGAGACTTTCCGGGACACTGTAGTACTGTCCCACCTCCAGTCTGAGAGCCCCAGTGATCTTAAGGAGGATGAAAGTCTCAAGGAAACAGAGCATTCAATGGGAGCAGAGGGAAACCATCCCGTAGTTGGGACCCTCCTCCCAGAGGATGTTGCGGTATCCTCTCACACTGAGGATACCTCTGAGGGGGAGGGAATGCCAGTTAGGAAGAGGCAGGTGTTAGTAGTGGGTGATTCAATTGTTAGAAACATAGATAGTTGGGTTTGTGATGACCGGGAGAACCGTATGGTCACTTGCCTGCCTGGTGCGAAGGTTGCGGATCTCTCGAGGCATCTAGATAGACTTATGTGTAGTGCTGGGGAGGAGCCGGTGGTCGTGGTACATGTAGGTACCAATGACATAGCGAAGGGTAGGAGAGATGTCCTGGAGGCCAAATTTAGGCTGCTAAGAAAGAGACTGAAATCCAGGACCTCTATGGTGACATTCTCGGAAATGCTTCCAGTTCCACGCGCAGGGCCAGGTAGGCAGGCAGAGCTTCAGAGTCTCAATGCATGGATGAGACGATGGTGTACGGAAGAGGGGTTTGGATTTATTAGGAACTGGGGACACTTTTGGGAGAGGGGGAGCCTATACAGGAAGGATGGGGTCCACCTAAACCAGGGTGGAACCAGACTGCTGGCACTAAACATTAAAAAGGCCGTAGAGCAGTTTTTAAACTAAGAGATGGGGGAAAGCCAATTGGTGCGGAGATGCACGTAAATCAGAGGGAGACTTCTCTTAGAGGAGAATCCATTGATAGAGATTCTCTAAGCTGTAGTCAGAAAGAGAGGAGGGGAGAGGGCAAACCATGGGCCAGAGCAGACAAACAGCCGCATACAAAGGAATCCAATGCACCAGGGAAGGGCAGACAAATAAGCAGTGGCAAATTTTTAAAGTGCTTCTACACAAATGCTAGGAGTCTGACTAATAAGATGGGTGAACTAGAGTACCTAGTATTAAATGAGGAGATTGACATAATAGGCATCACTGAAACCTGGTGGAATGAGGAAAATCTGTGGGACACAATCATACCAAGATATAAAATATATCGAAAGGATAGAGCAGGCCGGGTGGATGGTGGAGTGCACTGTATGTGAAAGATAATGTAGAATCAAATGAAATAAAAATAAGTGAATCAACATGTTCAATAGAATCGCTATGGATAGTAATTACATGCTCCAATAATAAGGAATTAGCAGTAGGGATATATTAGCGACCACCTGACCAGGACAGCGATACTGACATTGAAATGCTGAGGGAGATTAGAGAGGCTACCAAAATAAAGAACTCTATAATAATGGGGGATTTTAATTATCCCCATATTGACTGGGTACATGTCACCTCAGGAAGAGAAGCAGAGATAAAATTTCTCAATGGCCTAAATGACTGCTTCTTGGAGCAGCTGGTGCAGGAACCCACAAGGGGAGAGGCAATTCTCGATTTAGTCCTGAGTGGAGTGCAGGATCAGGTCCAGGAAATAACCATTACAGGACCGCTTGGGAATAGTGACCATAATATAATAACATTCAACATTCCTGTGGTGGGTAGAACACCTCAGCAGTCCAGCACCCTGGCATTTAATTTCAAAAAGGGGAATTACACAAAAATGAGGAGGCTAGTTAAACAGAAATTAAAAGGCACAGTGACTAGGGCCAAATCCCTGCAAGCTGCATGGAAACTTTTTAAAGACACCAAAATAGAGGCCCAACTTAAATGTATACCCCAAATTAAAAAACATAGCAAGAGACCTAAAAAAGTGTCACCGTGGCTTAACCACCATGTAAAAGAAGCAGTGAGGGACAAAAAGGCATCTTTTAAGAAGTGGAAGTCCAATCCTAGTGAGATAAATAGAAAGGAACATAAACACTGTCAAATCAAGTGTAAAAATGTAATAAGAAAAGCAAAAAAAGATTTTGAGGAACAGCTAGCCAAAAACTCAAAAAGAAATAACAAAATGTTTTTTAAGTACATTAGAAGCAGGAAGCCTGCTTAAAAACCTGTGGGTCCCCTAGACGATCGAACTATAAAAGGCGCAATCAAGGACGATAAAACCATTGCGGAGAAACTAAATGATTTCTTTGCTTCAGTCTTCACGGCTGAGGACGCTAGGGAGATTCCCAAATCTGCACCGTCCTTTGTGGGTGATGAATCTGAGGAACTGTCCCGGATTGAAGTGTCATTAGAGGAGGTTTTGGAACAAATAGAAAAACTTAATGTTAACAAATCTCCGGGACCGGATGGCATTCATCCAAGGGTTCTAAAAGAACTCAAATGGGAAATTGCTGAACTATTATCTGTGGTTTGTAACCTATCCCTTAAATCAACTTCTGTACCTAATGACTGGAAGGTAGCCAACGTGACACCAATATTTAAAAAGGGCTCTAGAGGCGATCCGGGCAATTACAGACCGGTAAGTCTAACTTCAGTACCGGGCAAATTAGTCGAAACAATAGTAAAGAATAAAATTGTGAAGCATGTAGAAGAACATAATTTTTTGTACAAAAGTCAACATGGTTTCTGTAAAGGGAAATCCTGTCTCACTAATCTGTTAGAGTTCTTTGAAGGGGTTAACAAACATGCGGACAAGGGGGATCCAGTAGATATAGTATACTTAGATTTTCAGAAGACTTTGACAAGGTCCCTCACCAAAGGCTCTTGTGTAAATTACATGGCCATGGGATAAGAGGGAAGGTCCTTTCTTAGACTGAGAACTGGTTAAAAGACAGGAAACAAAGGGTAGGAATAAATGGTAAATTTTCAGAATGGAGAGGGGTAACTAGTGCTGTTCCCCAAGGGTCAGTCCGAGGACCAATCCTGTTCAACTTATTCATAAATGATCTGGAGAAAGGGGTAAGCAGTGAGGTGGTAAAGTTTGCAGATGATACCAAACTGTTTAGGATAGTCAAGACAGAAGCAGACTGTGAGGGACTCCAAGAAGATCTCACCAAAGTGAGTGATTGGGCAACAAAATGGCAAATGAAATTTAATGTGGATAAGTGTAAAGTAATGCACATCGGGAAAAATAACCCCAACTATACGTACAGTATGATGGGGGCTAATTTGGCTACGACAAATCAGGAAAGAGATCTTGGAGTTATCGTGGACAGTTCTCTGAAAACTTCCATACAGTGTGCAGCGGCAGTCAAAAAGGCAAATAGGATGCTAGGAATTATTAAGAAAGGGATAGAAAATAAGACCGAGAATATCTTACTGCCCCTGTATAAAACTATGGTACGCCCCCATCTTGAATACTGTGTACAGATGTGGTCTCCTCACCTCAAATAGATATTTTGGCCTTGGAAAGGGTTCAGAAAAGGGCGACTAAAATGATTAGGGGGTTTGGAACGGGTCCCATATGAGGAGAGGCTAAAGCAACTGGGACTTTTCAGTTTAGAAAAGAGGAGACTGAGGGGGGATATGATAGAGGTATATAAAATCATGAGTGGTGTGGAGAGGGCCAATAAACAGAAGTTATTTATTAGTTCCCTAAATAGAAGAACTAGAGGACACCAAATGAAATTAATGGGTAGCAGGTTTAAAACTAATAAAAGAAAATTCTTCTTCACACAGCGTGTAGTCAGCCTGTGGAACTTTTTGCCAGAGGAGGCTGTGAAGGCTAGGACTATAATAGAGTTTAAAGAGAAGCTAGATAATTTCATGGAGGTTAGGTCCATAAAAGGCTATTAGCCAGGGGATAAAATGGTGTCCTTGGCCTCTGTTTGTCAGAGGCTGGAGAGGGATGGCAGGAGACAAATCACTTGATCATTGTCTTCGGTCCACCCTCTCTGGGGCACCTGGTGCTGGCCACTGTCGGCAGACAGGATACTGGGCTAGATGGACCTTTGTTCTGACCCAGTACGGCCATTCTTCTGTTCTTATGACAGTAGTGAGTTTTGCTAGATATTAGACTGTGTGTCAGCCTCTGCCACAATAGTCTGTCTTTCTTTCCAGCCAACTCCTTAAAGCTCTCTTGGCCTAAAACTCACCTAGCAGGTTACAATTAGTGAACCCAAACCCCTAAAACAATAAAACACTGGTGGTTTGCCATGGTTAGCCACTCATGGGACACCACTGCTATATTTCCAGCACTTCTATGTAGCTCTTTGTGTTTTTACTGTACATATAAAACACAAAAATATGAATGACCAGTGTGTTATTCGTTTTCCAGCGATACCTTATGACACCTATTGGATGAAGATTATGACATTAGTGATTTGGGATACACTAAACAGGTTGGGACAGGTAAAACTCACTGCTAGATGCCAGCGGGCTCCTTATACTCTGGCACTGGGATGCTGTTATGGCCACAGAAACCTAGGTACCTTTCTTGGCCAGGGTTAATGCATAAATCTTATCTGAGGCGCAGCTTTTACTGCAATGTTTTTATGCAGAGGAAGAGGGGAATTTAGTAGATACAACCATTACATTGTCCTCCCTTGAGACTGTGCCCCTCTTCCTAATTCCTATTATTATTATTATTAGTGTCTTTTCTTGACTTCTCTTTCCCTATCTCCCTCCTTTTCATTGTGCTTTTTATAACAATCTCTTGAAGATATTAAAATTAATAAAAAATACCTAAAGCTCTCCTCAGTCTCAAATCAAGTGGGCAAAATGCAGATAAAAAAAAGCACTCAGCAAACGAACATGTTCCTTTAATTTCATTCTCCCCCACTTCACTCTGACAAAAAACATATTATTAGCCTGGCAAAAATAAGAGCATATCAGTTTACTTGCAGGACTTTGGCAATCTCTCTGTGCTAAATCCCAATCTCACACTGAAATTTAATTTTTGTCAATATACCTCTCTTTTCAGCTTTTTTTCATTCTCTTCATTGTAGAGATCAGTTACTCTTGGGCCAAATTTGTACATTTATTCACCACAAAAAATACAGATGTCCAGAGGAAATATATATATTTGTTCTAAATGGTGAATTTTTTTTCTAATTTCTTGAGGATATTTTTCTTCTGTCTGCCTGACGGATGCAGTTACATAACTACCTTTTTGACTGTAACTTTTAACTACTCGGCAAAGTTGGAATTCAATATTTTACTCAGGACAATAAAAACATGCCTGTTATTTGAACTTGATGTCAGGTTGATCTAAAGTCCATCAATTCACTAGGGCTTTAAAAGGCACGAGATGATGATGCATGGATTAAAAATAGGAAAATAATCCATTCTGTGTTCAGATACCATGATCATCAAAAAGCTTTACCACTTTGTGTCAAACACAAATGTTTACTATGAAGTTTCTAGCTCACCCAATTGGATTACTTCAGTACCTCAGTAAGAATCACTGTCTAGTTTTCTCAGCTATAGGTAGAATAGAGTTTCCAATAGAAAGTTCATTCATGCAATGGACAAATTTCCTCTCTGAGATCACCACCAGCACCACATCTTTGCAGAAATAGTCTTGGATGACAAAACATAACATACAGGTTATGACAGGACAAAATCCTTCTCATCTTGTATGCAGGAGCTGAGGTACCCCAGTAGCATCTGGGCTGTGGTTTCTACTACTGGATATCAGAAAGAGCATCAGAAGTGTGTCAGTGCTAGAAGTGACCTGCCCACTGCTTCAGTCAAGGGAACAAGGACTGGACTCTACTGTGTAAGTCATGTTCTTTAAACAGAAGATACTCTGCATTCTCACATATAACCAAACTCCTTACGGCCAAACTCTGATACCCTCACTCACAGTAATTCATATCTTATTCTACCAGTTGACTCACTTTTTTCAAAGGGACCGCTCATAAGTAATTCAGTTCGAGAGAGCACTCACATTCAGAACAGCTCTTAAAGCTGTCGAGGGGCTCTAAAGACATGATTAAATGCTGCTCTGAAAAGGTATGGAATTAAACTCAGACCTAAATGAATTCCTGAATCAGGGTCAGCATAAGAAGCTATTTCACGTGTATAAAAGTATCATAACCTAGCCTCGGTCATTCGGGTAAAAATCAGAGGAATAATATTTTCTAATATTGAAATGGAATTTTACTAGATCATCAGTACATTCTATTGCTTTCCCCTGAACAATTCTTCCATAACTATGTCCTGTGTAAAGATGGACCTTTGATCTGACCCAGTATGGCCGTTCTTATGGACTTTCAACCTTTTTGCAACTGTGAGCAAGAATCCATGGGCCCATTCCTGCAGTAAACTGTGCACTCTTACAAGACCCCACTTAAGACACTAGTCTTAAGACACTAATTTCATCCATTCACACAGTGCTACTTGAAGGTTTGGGACCTTGCACACATATGCAAAGTAATGACGGAAGTATCTCTGACAGCATGAGACACAATGCCTATTGAACTTAATGCCTTTTAATGGACTTCAAATGTGCTTCAGATCATGCCCAAAGAGAATTTTTTTTTACCAAACATGAAAGCAAAGAGTGTACAAGTTTTTCACCAATTGCCTACTCCTCCCTTCCTCCAAATCCCTGGAATGAATAAAATATATTAAATGGAAAGATACTTTCCAATTTTCTTGGTCACCAACGCGCAGTATTTTAAATGTTAAATATTTAACGCAGTGATGTTTGGTAACATGCTCTACCAACCCAACTTTTCATTTTTCTTTCATTGCCGGTATTGATTAAGGGTTGTATTTCTGTTTTTCTGCTCCAGGTAATCCATTTGTATGCATACTTGACGTTAGTCAGCCATCATCTTTTACCTCTTTTACTGTTTGCCTCTTAAATGTGGATTAAGCTCACACAACCAACCAAATCATTCAATTCGTGTATGTCAGCTCATACTGTTTTTAAAAAATAGCTTCTGTGGTATAGTACATTAAAATGTGATACATCAATCTGATAAAGTATTCCTGTTTCTTAGAGATGTCAGTGGTATTTTCTGTCTATTCATCTTTTGTTGTCTTTAATATCCCAGATACTGTAACTCAGTTTTTAAGATGTTTAGTTCACTTTCAGGGGTACTGTGTGTTTGCATCATAATATTCAAGTAATTTAGGTTTTAGAGCTCAACTAAGTCTCAAAAATTGCTTACCTAATTCTTCATGCACTATAGTGAAACAGCTTTTAGTACCAGAATACACCACACCAACCTCATCTAAGACTGTACTTTTGAACTAGAAATACCTCTTCTTCATCTGATTTCACTCACTTTCACATTTCCATGCCCCTTGGAAGGGAGCTAAGAAATTACACAGGGAACATTTATATGCTAAGTCATTCATTTCTTATGCAAATGTTGTGTTCTGCTTCAGGGTGCATCCTTAAACTGCATCAGATATTTACTTCCTTGTTCTTGGAAGAGTTCCCTATACTTTAACAGTGGTAAAATTGGGGCATCTGCCTCTCAGTTGCCTAACCACTTGAGTATTCACACTGCATCGTATAAAGTTAGACAAAATCTAAGTAGTCAGTGGTCCTCATATTCCACTGGCTATTTTTACCGAATGGTAAGTTACTTTTTTTAGACCCTATTCCTATAACTACACTATTGCAGAGACCATCAGCAGTCCCTGATATTTATGAAGCAGAGCTACTTGAATTCATTCATTTTCATTTCACAGTTTTTGTGTGCATTCAATGATTAATATTTTATTGATTACACTTGAGAATTTGTGGATGTGAAACCGAATCTGAAGCTCAATGATCATGTCCTAAAGCAATGATTTTTTTCTCTGTCAGCAAGTGAAAACACAGATTTCTGCAGTTGAATGAAAATAACATTGTACTCTGCGAAACATGGCTCATTTTTAAATGTTCACCTCCCATGAACTTCTGTCTTGCCTGATATATATCACTCCTGTAAGGGAGGGAAAGAAATTTAATAGGAGATGCATGGCATGAAGCAGTCTCTTCCATGCTCAGCTCTGAGCCCAGATGTAAGTGAAGTGACATGACAGTGACTAAATTTAGAAACCCAAATCCATATTTAGGCATCTAAAATTAAAATGGCATGATTTTCACAGTTCCTGAGCATCCACATCTTTCACAGTGAGTGCTGAAAAAGTGTAGCTCTTCTGGAATCAGAGTGGCCTGATTTTAAAATCTGAAAGATGGACCTGTAGAAGCTTAATGTCAGAAATCTTTGTTTAAAAATTCTGTCCATAACAAAACTTTTACATTTGTAAGGGTACCAAGCAAGTCTTGATCATGTAGACTTACTTCTGAAAAATATAAATTCCGGATTTTTTTTGTGGGGGGAGGCATATCTACAGATGCAAGATATGTCTGGAGCTGGAATTTCATCATGTAGCTGCCTATATGTAGTAGGATATGATCCCACCAATACCTAGACTCAACAGGACCAAAATTTCCAGTATTTTGTGGCTCCAAGGCAGGAACCCAAGGTTACTTTAACATACTTTTTTCTGTATTTGATAATGCCTATTTTCTGCTGAGACCAAATTGGTTTAGAAGCTGTCCTGCCTTACATTGCAATTATTTTTTCATCAGTTAGGAGCAGCTGCCAATTTACCACACTTTGTGACCTGCATTAGCTGGTTTAGAAGTCAATCTAACAATAATATGCCTTCCTGAACAGGAAGAGCTTTACTGCACACTATTCAGGGGATGCAGAAGGATGATAGCAGCAGCCGTGCTTATCAGGTATAAATGCAAACCCAGTTTTGATACAACCCTTTGAGGGATGTGAATGGATTAGTTCCCCCATAAAATTTTACCTGTGATCTCTGTAAAATAGATGATATATCACAATGAAAAAAATGCCATTCATTTAACTTCCTAGCATTCTATTTTATTTTCATTATAAGTATTTCATCAAGTATGTGATGTGCATTAATGCATGCAAAAATAAAAAGGGCCGTACAGTATATTTTCAAGATACACTAAAGCAAATACATGGTGACTTGCATGCTTGATATGTTTTAACAAATGCACACTGCCACAATAGTATCAGAGAAATCAAGAGATGAGAAAGGCACGTGAAGTCATCAAGTCCATCTCCCTTGAAGAAGATTGTTCCCTATTGCACATTATCTCATGAGAAATTAGAGCTGATGCAATAATTAGGTTTTCTGCCAGATTGCCATATGGCATATTAAATTCTTGACTTCCCTTAAGATTTTCAGTCAAGTACTTTAGCTTTTTTTGTACATTTTATTTTTAAAGAGTGTTCTCAGTGTCACAGAATGAAAAGTTTGTCTCGTAGTTTTAAATTTGCTTTCTTCGTATTTCAACAATTGGAGTAATTATCAGATTTCATCAACAAAACTAAAGTGTCTGATTCTGCCTTCACAGGCTCTCATATAACTTCCATTCATCAGCGAGATTCATGACCACCCATCAGAGCAGAACTAAGGTCAGAGAATTACATGTTCCCAGGAAGGAGATAATACTACGGATCTGAGAATGGAAAAAAGGGGAGAATGAAAGAGATTAGAATAACGCACCAGAGATTAGGACAGTCTACTAGATACTGAAAAAGGAAAAAAGCTGTCCAGGATAACTAGAATTGTATTTTTTTTAAGTGGACCAGAACACACAGAGAGCGGTAGTACAGAGTTCAGAGCTAAGCACCTAATATCCTAAAGGTTCCTGGTTCTGTGAAAACATGTACACAGTGTTTGAATTTTGTACAGGAATGATTGTGTCTAGTATCAGTTTTTCCTCCCAAGATAATTTACAGAGGCAAAAAACCACAAATTATAGGTGAGTTAAAAACTTATATCCTAATTAACATGGAATCGATCCTTTTTGTTTTGCAAACTGGTCCCAAACACCAAAGTTTCAAAGAAAAGTAGATGAATGCAATAGTCTTTCACTGCTTCATTAATAGAGAACTGTTGTACCAGTCTGTCCTTGCAAGCTTGGATAGTAATATGTCTCCACTGAGGTTAATATTAATTATTATTATTAATAACGATAATAAATACTTGGCACGTATGTGGTGCCTTCATACAAAAGACCTAGAAAGTCATTTAATTTATGGTTAACCTACCCTTTGACGTAAAGAAGACATAAATTGGCAACACATTGGCATCTTGGCATCTGACAGATGGTAAGGTTACATCTTCCAGAGCAATTAAATGTCACTGTTTATATTATAATCAAGACCAGATAGTGTCATGAAGGCACAAGTCTGTGCTAGGACAGTGCAGAGCCAGCTCACTCAAGGAAAAACTCCATGGAGGTATTTTAGGTGCAAGGTGGGGCAGAGGGAGACTCATTGCATGAACCCATTCAATATGAGATTAATAACGGCCAATATATCAACCAGCTTCAACATATGTAGAGACTCTGGGCACCAGACTACTATTATTAAACAATCTAGCAAATCTTCAGAAAAGCAATATATAGATATGGACCACATCAAAAAGTTCCCTCCATGCTAGACATCACCAGCCAAGGAGGACGTGGGTCCAAGTCATTGGTCAAGGTATATGAGACTGGCTGAAATTCAAGCAGACAAGATGTTCTGTTTGTCAGCTTATTCCCCCAGACATAATTGATAGATAACAAAAGTGTCTTAGGTGTTCAGACATCATGGTGTTGGGTACGCTCTAAGAAACTAGACAGATCATCCAAACACAAGTGATATTTACAAAGCAATCTGAACGTTTCTTATGGCTCGAGATACTTAGTTCTGGAACCATGGAGAGACAATCCAAGGTATCTAAGTTGTTATGACAGTGGAAACATTCTGGATATCAAGTTTTCACAGATATTATAGCACAGAAGTAAAGTTTCTGGGCTGCACAGCCACAGCATAAGAATTCTTTCCACATTAATCAGTCAGAATGATATTTGCTCACTGGCAGTCTAGCTACCATTCCTTTTGTTTGACAGATCTACATACCACATTGACAATCAAATACAAACTTGGAAAATAAGGCATTTAGAGGCAACTGTATCCCCAGGGATCCATATTCCAGTTCAAACTCAGCTAGTGACAGTATCTATATTTAAGGCATCACCTCCCACCCTTGCTGCAATAAAGGTACAATTCTTTCATTTAAAAATAGTTGAGAAATAAAATAGCAGGAATCATACATTCTAGACAAGGCCCACATTGGGGGCCATTTACACAATTCAGATCTAGGTTCAGATTGTGAACATCTTCAAAGTTCAGCTCTTGGATTTTGGCATGTACCTGTATTTATGAGAGATGGGATGAGTTTACAATTTGGACAAGTCTGCCTTGGTTCACATGCAAAATAGGTATTGTAAATCAACACAATGGAAGCCCGTTTGCAGGAAACATCAATATTAGCATGTGCAGGAAGATGGAAACAGCACATCAGGAAATAAACCACTGGAGTCATCATGACTCAGGGGACAAAACTATTTTGATGAATATAAGGCATTATATTCTTTTATCCTTCACCAAGGAAGCAAAAAGAACAGAGGTTTTTTGCATTCATGGAAACAGGATCCCAGCCTTATTGTGGGAGTTGCTCTAGGTGAGATAAACTACTTTAGACATGGGTTTAGCCTGCTGAAATCAAGTTTAGACTGCAAGAAACATACTATATTTTTAGTTCTATATGTAGACATTTGTTTCCATTTTTACCCTTATTCACTCTTGCTTAAATCTTAGTCTTTGATAATAAACTTATGATTGTTTTCACTATAAATAGCGCCCTACCAAATTCACAGTCCATTTTGGTCAATTTCACAGTCATAGGATTTTAAAAATAGTAAATTTCATTATTTCAGTGATTTAAAGCTGAACATTTTCTAGCATTGTAATTGTAAAAGTCCTGGCCCATAAAGGAGTTGGGGGGAGAGGTTACAAAGTTATTGTATGGGGGGAGCGTGGGAGGGGGGGAGGATTGCGGTCCTGCTTCCCTTACTTCTGTATTACTGCTTGCAATGGTGCTACCTACAGAGCTGGACAGCTGGAGAGTGGCTGCTGTTGGATGAGAGTCCAGCTTTGAAAGCAGAGTCCCCAACAGCAGCAGCACAGAAGTAAGGGTGACATGGTATGGTGCTGTCTCCCTTTCTTCAGTGCTGCTGCTTTCAGAGCTTGGCCCTCAGTCAGTAACTGCCATTCTCTGGCTGCCCAGCTCTGAAGACTAATGCATAGAAAGGTAGCGTAGTATGGTATTGCCACCTGTATTTCTGCCCTGCTGCTGGCAAGGCACTGACTTTAGCCCTGGGCACCTAGCCAACACTTGCCACTTACCAGTGCCCTGCAACTCCCTTTAAGCCCAGGACCTCCCATTTGAGAAACTCTGGTCTCATCAATGAAATCTGTGTGGAATAGGGTAAAACACAGAAAAGACCAGATCTCATGGTGGGATACCAGATTCCACAGACCATGAAGTCTTTTTCCTGGGCTGTGAATTTGGAAGGGCCCTAACTATAAATATAGCTCAGTGCTGTGTGTGTTATGCTGGAGCTGATCCTCAGTTGAATCAAAGAAGCTGGTATGTACACTGTTTCTTTGGGGAATGGTAATTTCTGAGTGTCCAGTGGTTAAGGGCTAGACACTTCAGGGGAACATTTTAAAGGGGTTCAGGAGTTGGTTCCATCTATTTTTAACCTTCAAGGCAAAGTAAAGGCTGACATAGCCCTGAGAATATGATTTGGGTAGCTAACGTTAAAAAAAAAGTGGTGACAGTTTTAAGCACAAATACTTTTTTTTCTTGCTGGAGGCAGAGGGGTAAAAAGTGACTTACGGCTCAGGGGTCCCTGAGGAAGCACCACATGGTATTATGGAAAACATTAAGGACATCTGAGATGGGCTCTGGCTTTGACACAACTCAGCAGCTGCTGTAAGTTACACCACTGGTATAGAGACCATTTCAGCAAAGCCAGGTATAACAAATCCCTACTCTGCCACACCTCATGCACTCCTCTTCTATCCCCAGCACAGCCTCATTCATAATTTTGGGCATCTATTTATTACACTGATTTCAGGAGAAGGATAAGTCCTCATTCCTTTTATTTTGTTGGGTTTTACTGGAATATAATGTGGACAGTTTGAAGGTTTGGGTTCAATTAACTACCAAAATCAAAACAAACAGAGCTTTGTGTATATTCAGAGCTCTGCTTTCAGAGGTAGACTTTTCACTATATGGAGACTAAAACTATAAATTTAGGCAGAATTGTGTAGTGTCAGTTATAGACAGTGCTACACACAAACAAAAAATCAATAACATTTGTTTATATCCTCATCAACTGAATTTTCAGAAGGGGTTTTAAACCTCGGGGTGGTATTTTGTATTTCTGTTTGGTTACCCAGAATCTGGTACCACATACAAAAACTTGTACTTGTGAGCTTAGACGTCAACTTCATGGGTGTTCTGGGGCACAAGCATCAACAGAAAAAAATAGGGGGGGCTCAGTATCTTCAAACCACAACTGTTTGGCAGCCCTGCCAATCAGCTGTTTGGCTGCTGATAGAAGCCTCTCCGGGAAGTGTGGAGAGTTGTGGGGCACGAGATCTTGTGAGCACAATTTGATTTATATCTGCAAAAATGAGCTGTGAGTATCCATATCTGCATCCACATCCATGGATATAAAATGGATATCTGTGGATTTGCAGGGCTCTTCTTGGATCTATTAACAGGAATGTTGTAGTAAGCAAACCATGAACATGATTGTCCTGCATTGAATGCAATTGCGCTTGAACTCACAAATTACAGTTATTGCACTCCAAGAGGCATGGGCATCCAAAAATTCCATTCTCTAAAAACAATCCATCAGAACATGTTTGCATTTATCATACTCTTTCTAACCTTCAATGGAGAAGAGAATTATCTGGACTTGATTATATATGCCTATTACATAGATATTCAACATTTCACAATCTTGTGATATGAATAAAAATAGTGTGAGAAACTCAACTGGATGCTAAGGAAACACAGAGATAAACAAATATGATCAAGGTGAGTCTAATCAGACAGAAGAAAAAAAGCAAATGGAAATATACAACAAACAATAAAAAATTCTTAAGCATCTCACACTAAAAATAGGTCAAATCACTTAAAAAAAACCAGATTGTTAGTTCATGAATCTATCATGGTAAATCCTCCATGTATCAAAAAGGTTTATCAAAATACTAATCCTCAAGACATTTAGTAATGTTCAAATATTGATATTTTTCTTTGCTCATAAGCAGTGCATATTCATAATAAGATTTGACTGAAGAACAAACAATGGCAATTGTCAATAGTGGAAAACATTTTATTTTTGTGCTACTTTTTGAAGCAAGGATAAGCTGTTAACTTCAAGTCCCTTCAAGATTTTCAAGGTGAATGTCATTTTGGATAAGTTTGCTTTAAGTGGTTTATAAAAGAGTGAAGATTAATCTGTACATGATAACAACCTTACGACCAATATTATTTTTTGCAGAAACAATTAAGAACAAATGTACTGAGGAAAAAACTGTGGAAAGGAAAAAAAGCTAATTGATTTCTTAGGGATAACATGCATTATTCCATGAATGAAGCAAATATCACAATGCATTAATGATAAAAGCACAAGTGAAATACAATTCCTTTTTTCATAGCTGGAACTGCAATATTATCTCCCTGAAACATCTTAGATATTTTACACTCTTGGGCTAAGAACAAGCCTTTTGCTTTGCACAGGAAGCTATAAAGTATTCTGAGCCATTTTTTGCTTATGACACAAATATTACAATATTAATGCTATCAAATTCCTTCATGCCATTTAGTTCACTGATCTATTAAATCAATGTAATGATCTTAGATCGCATAGATTGTGAGCACTCTGAGACAGGAATTGTCAACATCTTTATTGCTTGTCAGTACGATGATTGTACAATGGAGCAATTCTTTTTGCTGGTTGCGAGGCGTTATTATAATTCAATGATAATTCTACAACTGGTGGTACTCATTTAGTAATGGTGGTACTTTTAATTTCCTTGTACTTGTACAGTTCTTTGTTTTCTATGCTGGAGTCTATGCAGGGCATGCTACTGTTTTGGTATGGGCTGGTTGTCCCTTCGCTAATTCTATGCCAGGAAACAATCTCTGTTAAAACACAGTGTAATGTTCAAAGCATCTCTCAATCTTTGGTCCCATTACCCATGTTCTAGGAAGTACTAGGCATTACTCCTGAATAGTGCTGCAGTAAAAGATTAAAAAATGGGTGTATATAGGAAGTCCAAGTGGAAGGGAAAACAATTTAATATTATAGCCAAATTATAGAATATGGATTGATTATTTGTCTTCACATAAATTTAGCTCATATTGTCTAGTCTATATACTAGACTTTATAGAGTTGTCTACATTTTTTTATATAAAATATCTGATCAGCCTTAATTCCGCTCTCTAACTGGTGGTGGTTCCATGATTTATACCAAACATCTTCTGATTTACAAGAGTGTAACTGACAGGAGAATCAGGTCAATAATATGATTCCTATTTCAGAATGAAATAAAACTAATTATAAGAGAACTATATAAAAAAAGCTTTCTACAGAAGACCAGATCATCCGCAGTAGATATCAGATTAGTTCCATTGAAATGATTGAGCTACACTAGATTTACATCAGCTGAGCATCTGGCACAAATAATTTACTAGAAACAGATTGAAAAATTGTACTAATAACTTCAGGGACTTGCCATACGCTCCTCCTGGGTGCAATGACACATTCTGCAGGCAGGCACAGATGGAACAAATCTTTGGATTGCCCACTACCTGGAAACCTGTTTCTATTCCTTCATTTACTTTCACACAAGCTCTGATCACACAAGGCCAAAAGAAGATGACATTTAAAGGCCATCCAAATCAGTTAGTATTTTCACCATTTTGATTTTTTAATATTAATGAATTAAGGAGTCATCTGCAGAGTGATGTTTATATCAATTTATTCTAGTCAAGAATATATCCTCTTATCTGGATTCTAAGACCATTTCATTTTGCTGGCTGTTATATGTGAATTAGTATCCAGACCATTCTTTCACTATACACAGTGCAGGGATTTCCAAGGGTGTGTCTATACTGCACCCAGAGCTCGAACTAAACTATGCAATTTGAGCTTTGCAAATTGCGTAGCTTATTTCAAGTCAATTTCAAAATACCTTATTTATAGCTTATTTCGAAATTTGGTGCTGTCTACACAGCACTTATTTCAAAATAAATCGCTATACCAAAACATCCCTTGCTCTTTGTGGAATGAGGGTTACAGGGACGTCAGAATAGCGAACCCGTTATATTTCAAAATAACTGGCATGCTCAAGAGACGTGGAATAGCAGTCCAATGTAGCCCACGTCTGCCTCCTTTAGCAGAATTTGACCCCAACTGTAATGTCTAGGTGCTATGGTGTATATGGAAAAGACTTAAGATTTGGGATTGGCCTGATCAGTGATACATACATATGGACCTTACATAAAAGCTCTTTTAATTTCTTAAAGCAAAAAGATTTTAAAGTGGTAATACAATAATGGTATGTACAAAAGATCAATAAAATAACTATTTCAATATTTACTTTTAAGCTTTTGTTGGTATAACATTTTTCACCTTTGGTAGAAACTTTCAATATAGATACAAAGATAGACAGACAAGCGGACAGACACTTGGCTGCTTCACAAAGAAAGAGAAGATAACAAGGATCAAGTATACAGTACTCTTGGCTTTCCTCCCTCTCCCTGTTTCATTCCAGATGAAAAGGAGGCATGTGCCATCTTTTAAAACTGTAGTTTTACACTATCTTCATATTTTATACTAACTACAACTAAAGATTAGATGGTGTGGAGATACTCTGTGCTCTAGTTGCCTACTAGTCAGGGCTGCTGTGAGTGGATGTGAGGAGATATTTCGTAAAAGAATCATAGAAAAAGCCACTTTTGTCTGATAGTGAACAGAGAACATTACTGAAACAAGGTAAACATTATGACTAAGCTAAATTCTCTGTCTGCTTCACTGTTCAGTTTCTGCCCAGAACTTTCCCTAGCTTTACTTCTACCTGGTTTCCTGCTACTGATTTAAACAGTATAAAGTTAGATATTTGGGAATATAGTATACACATGAGGAATCCATGTAGCAAAACCTTTATAAATGTTGTTTGTTTTCTATTTTTTATTTGATAATGACCCAACAAAATGTCGCCAATTAAATCCTGTGTGTCCAAGGCTAGAGCTTCTGTAGGGTCACTAATTGTACACACATCTACATTTTACCTTCTGCATTGTTTTCACTGGCTTCAGATAGTTACTTTTCCCATCACACTTAGAGTGCAGAGATGGGGAAATGGTAACCTTCCTGTTGCTCAGTACATGAAGGACAAATTATTCTTCTTGTCATTCAAATGTTAATAAGCAATGTTAAATAATTAATGCACCCTATTATTGTCATCACTGAATGTTTGTCATGATTTGCTCAGTCTATTAAAAGTGTAAAACATGAATTTTGTTGAATCTGATGTTATTTGGAGAATTCTGAAGATAAAGAAACCCAGACAACACTATTCAAATGATGTGGTCAGTGATGAACATATCAATAATTTTTAGCACATCATGTTTAACATAGCATTTTCTCCTTAATCACTTGTAGAAAATGGACTTTGCAACATGATTTATATCTGTGAGAAATACGGACTTTTATTCACTCCCTAAACTAGCCGAGGAACTATCGAAAATATAGAATTTCCTATTTTGTGACATTGTCTCAGGCTCTATAGCTGTGAAATCAGGATTAATGCCAAATTCTTTTTCACATATGAACAATCACTTTGCCCTTGACGTCGAGTCCTGGACAAGTACACAAACTTTTAAAACATCACAACTAAATTATAATAAGTGTGAAGATTACAATAAATTCCCTTTACTTTTTCAGCTGGACTGTCCAGAAGGAAGGGTCTTCCAATCTCCATATGGAAGAAGGGGAGTTTTTGACCATACAATGTCTTGTATTTGACCTAGATATGCCTCTATAATTAGAGGTTGTCTGAGGGTGAGCTCTGAAGACTTGAAGACAGAGATCATCACCACAGAACCATATGTCTGTCCACTGCATAACATATCAAAAAGTGGAAGCAAAGCAGGCAGAACTAGCAACACTTTTAAAGCTCCTTAAATAGCAGCTCTGTCTTAGCCAGCTAGCTCTCACTAGAGGCAGTCAGTTGATTTTGTGTTTCTAGTCTCTTCGGATATCCAAATTGATCTAGCCTTTTAAAAACACAGGTAAATTGTTTTAGTAAGGAGTGTGTATAAATGAGTGATTCAGGTCTAGTGTCACCCTGGCACTCACATTAACAACCAAGTATCTATCATGAATGTTAGAATACACCACTCAGAAATATTCAGATCACAGGCCAATTTGCCATGAATCCAAATGAAGTCAAAGTGCCGTAAAACCAAAATACATTTTCACTGTAACGACAGTGAACCAAACCTTTGAATCTTTTATCCATGAGGAAGATGATTTGCATTGACTAGATTTAAATAATTGACATTGCAAAGTTAGTTGGAAGACCTCAAAGTCTACTTGCATATTTCCTGCTTTAAAGGCTGACAACAGTCTGGCTATGAAAAAGTAGTGTTCTCTGACACAAGGATTCAACAGGCAAAAACGTCTGCCTTGTAGCAGGCTGGGTATATTGGTTTAATTCTCACTAATACTTCAATGTCTAGGGAGGGAGAGTAGACTCTGTGGAGGGAACAGCACAATTTGCAAGGCAGTGCTGGCAGTGTACTAATAAACCTCAAGTCTTCCTGTTCCACATAGTCACCTAATCTCTGGAGATGCTGTGCACAGTTGACATCTTGCCCCCTCCTATTTATAGATAATTACAAAATATAAATCAACTGCAAAGAAAATAAACTAATAAATAATGCAAAATGTTAGAATTCCTAAAATTGCAGTTCTAATCCTACATAATTCAGACTATGGGGTGGACTATGGAGCCTGTTTTCACACTGAGGAGTATTTTTCACACTGAGGAGTAATGGTATCAGAATGTAGCCCTGTGTTAGACTCCAAACCTATGTAAGCAAGCTGACAATATTAAGTGGCTGCCACTTCTAATGAAGTTAGAGTTGTAGGTCCCTAGCATCTTTGAAAAATCAGACCACAGTTCAGGCATTTAAACATAGATTTGTATGCCTATTTGAAATTTTGCCCGTAATTGGAAAAAAAAAGTTTGGTACAAATGAAACTTAGTGAAAAAAAAATCTTCTGCTTATTTTGGATCTTGTTCAGATGGTACATTTCTGCTTTTCTCCTTTAATAATTAGGCTGCTTTCTCTCTTCACTTCCCTGCCAGTTGCTTATTTCATGGCATTTCAGGAACAGTGTAAGTCTACCCTCACCTTCTCAATGCTGAGCAGTCACTTCAGGGATCCTTTCCTCCTCATGAATAGATTTAAATTAGAAAACCTAGGAACTAAACTATTTATTTTGTGAGCATTTGGCCTAGAAGCTACTCCAATTTATATTCCAACAATGAACAGAACATTTTGGATTTGCCTACTTCTTCTGATGAATGGAATAAGGGGTCCAGGGTACAAATAAATAGCAGAGAGAGAGAAGGGATGGCTAAAGAAAGAGAAGGAAAAAATATTGTCAGTTAGAGTGTCTGTGCTAAATGATGCTAACAGAGTAGGCTGTAAGCACCTGGTACTTAGCTTTTTATGTAATTTGGGTGTGGAATGTAGAGGCCCATCCAGGTCAGGTCTTTGTTCAAACCTTGATTACAGGTGTCTAACTTGTAAATGAAACCAAGTCCTGCAGCTTTTCTCTCCAACTGGTTTTTGAATTTGCGTTGTAATAATATAGTCAGTTTTAGATCCATTAGCGAGTGCCCAGGCAAGTTCAAATGTTCCCCAACAGGTTTCTGTTACCTTTTCGAATATCTGATTTGTGTCCATTAATTCTTTGTCGTAGAGACTGTCCAGTTTGGCCAATATACATGGCAGAGGGGCATTGCTAGCTCTTGATGGCATAGAAAGGGATGTTAAATTTCGATTAATCAGCTAATCAAATGGAAATTCCATTGACTACTTGATTAGTCGATAAGGGGGCTTGGGTGCTTGCTATCCCTGCTGTGCCTCTGCCTTTTAAATGTAATAAGAGCCCCAATGTGATATATGCTTAGGGATGTAAGCGACTAGTTAACCAGGCTTATTGGGTAGTCGTGTCTCTACTTGACTAGTCGCTCCCCCCGCCCCTTGCTGCTTGCTGAGACAGCAAGGGGGGGAGCAGGAGCTGGTGCTGGGGGGAAACAGCTTAAAAGCCGACTCCCCCAGGCACCATCTCCACGGAGGGTGGGCAGGGAAGGCAGAGACGCAGTGGGGGAAATGGCATGAGCGGGGACTCAAGTAGTCCCTGCTTATGCTGGGTCCTGACTTCTGCGCCTCTCCCTTTTAAATGTAGTAAGAGCCCCCCCAGTTACCACAAAGGCAAGGTGCAAATTACTGCATAATTCAAAGTAATGTGGTCCGGGGAGGAGTTGGGAAATCTAGGTTCTCTTCTAGGTTCTGTCACTGATGTGCTGCAAAACCTTGGGCAAGTTAGTTCTCTTCTGTCTCTCTTCCCACCTTTGGTCCATCTCATTCATTTAGGTTGTAAACTCTTTAAGGCAGGGACTCACTCTCTCACTATGTGGCTGTATAGTATGTCATATAATAGGGGTCTTAATAGGACCTTCTAGGCATTACTCTTATGCAAATAATTCTGCACTTTGAAAAGTTGCCATCCAAATCTTACTCTGTGGCACAAACTCCCAGAAAAGATTTTTGGGGATTGATGAAGCAATAGATAGAGGAGAAGCAGCATTGAAGAGACTGAAGAAAATGCAGGAAACACAGGGAAGCTTTTGGATAAGACACTTGCTGTCTGGAGGTGTAACATCAGATCTGGTACAGATTAGGACAGTGACAGGACAAATGCCCTGTGTACTTGTGGAGCTCCTAAATTGTTCAAGCAACACAGAGTTGCAGGCCAGATCATCCAGTCCTACCTCCTGTATATCATAGGCCACTGATACCACCCCCACACCTCCATACTAACCAAACAACCAAAATTAGATTGAAGTATTACAGCCTGAGAATACTAAACCTTTTTGTATCACAGGCAGAGAATAGGAGAAATCAATATGCACCAGCTTTCCAATCAGTAAAAAATGGATCCTAATACCTATCTCAGGCACGATTGTTGGAGAGTGATGGAGGCTGCACATCCTGGCATCCATAGGGATGAATCAAGACTTTTGTATCTATCCTACTGTCAGGGCAAGTTTATATAGTCATGAATGACTCTCCAATGGCAGCAGACTTTACTTTCTCATACTATATAACAGGATGCCATTATATGCCAAACAGATGGCCCATGATACCATTATTTTTGTGTATAGGGCACACCAAGGAACCTCACTTACCTCTCTTTAAAAGCAAACTCTGTGGCCTACTTGCCAGCCCCTTGGGGCATCTTGTTCCATCCACTCTTCACTCTCATTAGATGTAGCAGAATGTTAGAAACTTTTTTAAAATACAGAAAAGCCTCCAATTGTGTTTTCACTATCAATCAATTTGCATAAACGCTGTATATTTGGAGAGGATTTTTTAAAATACAGTTAGATTTGTCTATTCCTTGCCAGTCTTATCTTCATAATCCCATAAAACTGTGCACTACATTGCTGATCCATGGCTAGAATGCTGTTTTATGCATTTATTTGCACCTCTATTACACAAACAATACTGATGCACAGTTAGGGTGTGCCTACACAGCAGGGCCTAACTCAAAATAAGCTATGCAAATTGAGCTATGTCAATTGCATAGCTTATTTCGAAATAGCTTATTTTGAAATTGGAAGTGTCTACAGAGCACTTATTTCAAAACAGAGCACTCTTCCTCTGACTTCCCTAATTCCTTGTACAATGAGGGTTACAGGAGTCAGGGTAAGAAATTCTCAAGCTTGACAGTATTTCGACATTATTTTGAAAAACCTGCCTGTTGTGTAGACACAGACTAAGTACCCTTACAGAATTTCTCACTTTCCGCTGAATTGTCTCAGACATAAAATTGTTCATTTAATTAATATATTCAGATGAATAAAGCATATATGCAGTGGTCTTTAAAACTAGTAAGTATATTACTTAGATATTTGCACATCGAAAATTTAATAAATGACCAATGTTGATTTATTGTATCATAATGGCATATTTTCTTATCTACTGAATACTAATGGTAATAGCTGTCTGATATAACCACTGATAATGTCAGGACAAAACTTTACCTTAAATTGCCTTCCTGTCCATGAACCACAAACACAAAAAAAGATTTGTTCCTTTAAGCATTCGGTTGCCTATAAAGAGAGGTGGGTTTTTTTTCAGGTTTACTAGTATAAAAATGCCACTGTTGGCTTACACTACATGAAATCCCATCAATGCAATTGGAGATTTGGATACATAACCCTTATTAATGCTAACCTATGCATTAATAAGAGAATAAAATCCTACTAAGTGTCTCCTTCAGGGAAAATCTAAAAAAATATACTGGTTTAAAAAATGAATATAAATGTGGGTCTTTAAATCTCAAAACTTTTTTCTGTAAAGCTTTTCATGAAAAAACATAATTAACAGGTAAAGCCAGAGTTAGAAGAAAACTCCTCTGCCTTGCCAAATGATTTAATGCTAAAGCCCTAAAAACTTAGTTACTCTTCAGATACCAAATATTTTTAAAAATAGACTTTTTAAAAATAGACCTAATTTGCACCAGCCTTGCTAAATAAAAACAGCCATGTGATTTGTGTCAGCTAATATTAGCATAGGGTGGTCTTAATTATAGACTGGCCTATACAAATTAAAAATATGAAACAGGAAACATGTTTGGGCCTGATCCAAATCTTATTTACAGTATTATGTATCTGTAATGATTCCTTTGAACTTAAGCAAGTTAGGGCCAACTATTTTCTTTTTCTAGGTGAGAGAGCCAGGAATTCTTGTTTTGTAAATTGAACTTTGACAAACTCCCTTTGTGACTTGTGCAATTCACCTCACTGTTCATTTACCCATCTGCAAAAGATTTTTTTTAATGAAGATTAGTTAATTATCATACAGCACTTTAACACCTGTATCTAACATTCTTCAGTCATTATAGAAAGTTGCATTAAAAAGTTTACTGAAACAGCATTCAAGAGTTTTAGGCTCTGGTTGTCATGATCTGCAAACTCCTTGTGACTATTAGCAACAATTAAGGCTGCTTTACTGGTCAACATTTTTAATGCAAATGGTAAAATCTTGGCTCCAACTAGGTCAGGGGCAAAACCAAAAAGTAAATGCTGAAAGAAGGGAGATATGAACCCTGAAAGAAAAAAAAAATAAAGCTTGCACATGTACTTGGAGTCCACTTCAGGAAAAAAAACACTGTCCCCCAATTCTAGTATTGCCTCTTTGCACCATCTATTTATTGGAGGATTTTACAGTGTCCCTGATCACATAGTATCCGAGCACCTTTATTATCGTTGTAGGATGGGGAAACTTCCACACCTTTCAGCAGCAATAGGACAACCTAGAGCTATTTCAAGAGTTGAAAACTATTGCACTAGCAAGATAGAAGATGGATGCCAAAATCACCACCTTAAATTAATGGTAACCAAGGCCTTCACCTCATACTCAGCAATGGATCTTTCCTGCTTTCAGTGGCCTCTGAAATGTGACACTCTATGTGCTGATCAAATGTCTTCCAGGTCCTTTACAATACCATGGTAAAGGAGGGACGAGGGTTATACAGACTCTGCAGGGGCATCTCATCCTCCATGGACTCTGCAGCAGAGGCGGGTATCCAGCTTCAAAGGGTATGTCTACACTACAGCACTAATTCGAACTAACTTAGTTTGAATTAGTTAATTCGAACTAAGCGAATTCGAATTAGCGCATCTAGACTTAAAAATTAGTTCGAATTAGCGTTTTGCTAATTCGAACTAGCATGTCCACATTGAGTGGACCCTGAACCGAAGTTAAGGCTGGCTGGAACCAGTGCTGGCAGGGCATCAGCTTAGGACTTAGAGCATGGAGCTGCTGCCTCAGGCTAGCCAAGGGCTGTGCTTAAAGGGACCCGACCCCCACCCCGGACAGACAGTTCTCAGGGTTCCCCGCTTGCTTGTCTACCTCGATGAGGGACAGCAAAGCAGTCCTGTCTTGGAGTGCCCTGAGTGCCCACCCTCGACACATCACAGCACTCGGCCATCAGCCCGGCTGCACTTGCCGCAGGCTGCCATCCGGGGGGGGGGTCATTTGGGGGGCTGTCAGCATCCAGGAGGCCCTGCAGGAGAGCTTCCACCCCGAGGAGCCCACAGAGCCACCCCAGTCCTCTCCATCGGGGGCTCGAGCCCCATTCCTCCCTCACCTCCTTCCACTTACCCTTCCCTAGCCCCCCTTCCTGATGTAAAAAATAAAGGACACGTGTGTTCAAAAATGGAAACTCTTTTTATTTAACAAAACTGAGGGTGGGGGGTGGGGGATTAACCTCTGGGGAGACTGGGAAAAGGAGGTGGGAGAGGGGAGGTGGAAACCTGGGAGGAGGGAGCTGGAAGGGGGAAGCCAGGGGAAGAAGGAGGAGGGGAAGTCTAAAACTATGGTCCACCATATCTTCAGTATTGTGTAGAGATGGGGTCTCCTTACCTCAAAAAAGATATTTTGGCCTTGGAAAGGGTTCAGAAAAGGGCAACTAAAGTGATTAGGATTTTGGAACTGGTCCCATATGAAGAGAGGCTAAAGAGACTGGGACTTTTCAGCTTAGAAAAAAGGATACTGAGGGGGGATATGATAGAGGTCTATAAAATCATGAGTGGTGTGGAGAGGGTGCATAAAGAAAAGTTCTTTATTAGTTCCCATAATAGAAGGACAAGAGGACACCAAATGAAATGAATGGGTAGCAGGCTTCAAACTAATAAAAGAAAGTTCTTCTTCACAAAGCAAATAGTCGACCTGTGGAACTCCTTGCCACAGGAGGCTGTGAAGGTGAGAACTAGAACAGAGTTTAAAGAGAAGTTAGATAAAGTCATGGAGGTTGGGTCCATGGAGTGCTATTAGCCATGGGGTAGGAATGGTGTCCCTGGCCTCTGTTTGTGGAAGGCTGGAGATGGATGGCACGAGACAAATGGCTTGGCCATTGTCTTTGGTCCATCCCCTCTGGGGACCTGGTGTTGGCCGCTGTCGGCAGACAGGCTACTGGGCGAGATGGACCTTTGGTCTGACCCAGTACAGCCGTTCTTATGTTCTTATGTTCTAAGCTCAGGGTCGGGGGTCTCACTGGACCAACTTGATTTTCATGCAACCCTGTTCCTGGGTTTGCATGTGGCCTTTGGTGGCCAGGCTGGCAGCTATCCTGCCCTAGACAGCCACTTTCCTGTGCCTAGTGCGGAGATTGTGGACGTTGGAGGCCTCCCCCCAAACCTGGATGAGGTCCACGATCTCCGCACTAGACCAGGCGGGCGTCCGCCTCTTGCGGCCCTGGGCAGGCTCCTGGGAGCCGCCAGCCTGGTCCTGGGAAGAGGGGGAGGGCTGGGTGGCAGCGGGTGGCTGGCTCGTGCTGTGCCAGGTGCAGGGTCTGCTGGCTGGGTGCTGGCAGGCTTGCACCTGGCACGGGCACCGTAGCCAGACTGTGGCCCTTTAAGGGCTCCGGGGCCGGGAGGGGGGCAGATGAGTTTCCCTGGCTTGGCCCAGAGTGGCCACCAGGGCAACCTGGGAAGGGCTAGCCTCCAACTAGTTCGAATTAAGTGGCTACACAGCCCTTAATTTGAACTACTTAATTCAAACTAGGCGTTAGTCCTCGTAGAATGAGGTTTACCTAGTTCGAATTAAGCGCTCCGCTAGTTCGAATTAAGTTCGAACTAGTGGTTTGCATGTGTAGCGCCTATGAAAGTTAATTCGAACTAACAGCTGTTAGTTCGAATTAACTTTGTAGTGTAGACATACCCAAAGATAGCAGCATACAGCACATGCAGGTGCCCAACACCACCTGCTTTGCAAGGGCAGTCTGACTTGCATGTGTGTGAGAGAGAATATGTCACTGCAATTCTGAGAACAATGTAAAAGGAGAGACCCATGCATGCATGTTCCTTGCTTTCTGGCTACATGCCTGTGTATGACAGGGGAGTCACTTAAAGAGATAACATGGCCTGACAACAAAAAGGGGGTCAGACAGAGAGTTGGGACTAAGGGCTTCATCATGCTGAAAATGAACCTCCTCACTATTGCCATCAGAGATATAAAAGGTGAAGGAAGCCAGTACCCCTTCTCTGCATCCAACAATATAAGCATGGGGTTTCATCACAGGTGAAGTGCCCCTTTAAAACTCTTCATCTCCATACTACAGAGAGTCAGAGGTGGTAGGTTAGTATTTTAAGAAACAGAGTATAAACTCTGCTATACAATAAAGGTCAAAGAATCAATACACAGCTAGTAGACATGTTATAATGTTACATATCAAGAAGTTAGCAAGATTTATGACTCCTCAGGAGCTTGAAATTAAGAATTGACATATATCATACAAGAAAACAATCCTGGAACAGTATCCCATTATCAAGAAAGAGTTTTAAAATTTTGTTCATAACCTTTTTTGAACAATACATTATTCTTTTGGAAATAAATTTAAACAACAATTTTAAGAGATATTTTTTCAATCACAAAGAAATTCTAATTAAATTCCATGATAACAGAAGAAAAACAAAATTTAAACTTCCATAAACTTGAATATCTTCATGTGAAGTAACACAGACAGAAAAAATGTTCAAGAAATAGCTGGCTTCAAAATGATATCCCATAATTGGATTATAGAATTAAGTCATGTCAAGGAAGAATTTCTAGCTTTGCAGTTGTTTTAACGGCTACAAATAGCTTAAAGGCCATCAGACTAGAAGCTCATGATAAAATGAGTCAGAGAACTAATGTTGCCAACAAAATGTTAAGGGTATATGTAATAAGAATCCAGTAAGGCACCAGACATGATTACTTGGTATGTATTATAAGACTGGCTGTCTAATGCACTATTCTAAAATATGCAGAACAAAAAAAAGATAAAGATGTAGATTCCACTCTAAAGCTTTTGTTCAACTGATGCCAAATGGTTACAAAAATGTCTCAATGCAATGCTTTCTTCTCTTGCAGCCTGTCTTCTAGTTTGTCCTATTTAACTGATTTTTTTCTTACATTTCTTGGTGAATGTTTTTATGCGGTGCATTTGAAAGGGAAAGTAGGGCTAATGACAGAACTGAGATGCAATTGAGACAAATGCATATTTTATCTGGTGACAGCTAAAGGACCGTTAAAAATGTGTAGATTCTATATTTAATCCCAAAATCATGAAAGGAAGTTACAGCATTAGCTTCCTTCAATGACTTCAAAAAGGTATAACCTTGATTCACTCTATGTAAGAGGAAATTTAGAGCCCATCCTATATTGCACACTCATGTTTCAGAATTAATGGGAGATTTGCTTGAGTCGTAATTCAATATTGAGCATTTCCAGCTGAGCATCTTTCAGTTAAGGTATATATTTGGTAATGGTGAAATAGGTGCACATATCAGTGAGGAACAAACTCAACTTATTCAAATTACAATAGTAAGGAATCTAAGGCCATGTCTTCACTCAATGGAAGATTGACACCGCTGTGTTCGATCTTCCAGAGTTCAATCTAACAGGTCTAGTTAAGACTCCCTAAATTGAATTCAGAGGGCACCCCTGTCAATGGCTAGTACTCCTGCTCCTGCAAAGAGTAAGAAAAAATTATTGCTATTTCACTCCATTTGCTGGAGGTTACCTACACTGGCTGAAAAGCTAGCTTTGTGGGACTTTCCTAGCTTGGGAGAATCCCTCAGTGGCTGGGGCTGGCATTGCAGCGGTTACAGTAAGACAGCTCAGGGAGGCATGCCTGGGAAAAGGGAACATGAATTGAGAGCTGCAGGTACTGATTGATCCCTTGATGACGAACAGAACATGGAGGCCAAGGGCAGCCAGATTTGCGATAGGACCCAGTGACCTTGTGACCAGAGTAATGTCAAGGTGATTTCCAGTCACTTTTGTGCCTGGATCATGCCTCATAATTACTCTGTTCCTAACATGGCTGGCTCTTGGGATCTAGCCTATTGATTTAAATGGGAGTGATATGCCCAGAAAATGGCAGGCCGTGTCCCACACCAACTAGGGGCCAGGTTTAGGGGGCCAGGCAACATTTTCAGTTTCATTATTTTCCTGAAAAGATACATGGGACTTGCTTCCAAACTAGGTTGGTGTTTGCAGCAGTTAAGTATATTGTGGTAGACTCTAGTATGCAGAAATATTTCATTCAAGAGTCTCTATCATCCCCTTCAAATACAAACACTAGAAAGGAAGTGATGTGCCACAAAACTGGCTGCTTTCCTCCTTCTGATACTCAGGAATTTATGTGCAGAAGCAGAGAAGGATGTGCTGTGTGCTGGTCTCCCAGGGCAAATACCAGGGTAAAAGATAGCAACAGAAAAGCAGTGAAGTCATGCACATTGATGACATCTCCTAGCTGCAGGGATCACGTCAGACAGTAACCATCACATGTTAGGAAACTACCCTTTGGCTGACAGATGAGGTGTCAGTGCAGGCGTAGCAAATGAGACTACTTTATTGACTGGTCTGTGATTGATGACACAGTATTACTGAGATTCAGTCTGAGAGCAGCTTGCCACATGTGACAGTGAATTATACAGCACAGGGTGATGGATGTCAATAGCAAGTGCGCAAGAGGGCGCTGACTAGCAGACAGGTGAACACCGCAACTGCGATGAGGTCATCCTGTATGGAACAGATATTGAGGTTACCACATTTGCAGTTTCTAGACCATGATCTCTTGCAAGTGTTCTATATTGCTTATTAAGTGCTATCTAGACACAGCCATACATCAGCTCTACTATTAACCCTGATAAGACACTCACCTCTTTCCTTGCATGCCCTAGAGTCATTCGATATGCATAATGGACAAAGTTTAACACTGGAACCTTAAATGTTGTCTACATACTGCAGAAATTGTGCTTTGTAACAGAATCTACGACTGTTCAGGTATCACACCTCCCTTATTTCCATTCCTTAATGAAGTTTAGAAACAGATTAACTCGGCCATTTTATTTAATCCCTAATTTTACAAAGTATTCAAGCAACACTTATCTTTCAAGCTTGAGTAATCCTACTAAAGCCAAGCACATGACTGAGTACTTTGCTAGATTAGGGCCTTAATCCTGGCCAATACTATTTTGTCTGAAGCCCTTCCCCTTTTTCCAAATGTGCACCTCCTGAATATAACATGATTGAGGTGGGGGGTGGGGGGCTGCAGAGCCCTTGACTAAACAGAAGCATTACATGACTTCATTTCTCTAGTCATTGGCACGACTGTAGTCCATGTCACAAATATGTGGTGTGTGTCTTATGGGATAATTGGACTCAATCAGTGCAGCCTTAGAGCTATACTGAACAATCATGGGGCTATGACTGTGCCTGGATACCTGAATTTCAGATAATTGAGGCAGCTTTCAGAATAATTCATGGATGTCGAGGAACACAAATCTCATTATGCAAAACAGAGTTCCAGTTCATTTTGTTTTGAATAATCAAGAATTAAATATTTCCACAGCAAAAAAGGGAGAAAGAGAAAGGTTTTGAGAAATCACACGAGTGGGTCAACCACAAGACCATAGCAACTGGGTATTCCCCTTGAGAACTGGTGAGTTGATACAATTTAGGTTTCATTCAATAAGTTAAACTTTGACGTGTCGAAATCCTAATAGCTTCCTGTGGGATATAAGTTACTTCCACTCCAGTGGAAATTTCCTTTGATAACTTATTCATTACTTTGCCTTTTAAGAGTTGTAATGCCTTTCTAAATGTACTGAGCATGCAAGTTCTTTTATAAAGGGTTTCTTGTTTTTTGACCAAGTGTAATTTAAGCCTCAGCACTTGATTGCACCAAACTTTAAGGGGGCAATGTGAAATGAATAGTTGTAGAAAAGCTCGAAAACTAATAAGAGAAGTAAAATCCATCAATTACATCAAATTAATATTTCCAAAATCATTCCTGACAGGAATTATTTTATACCTCATACTAGCTAGCTCGAAAGAGTGAACAAAGAATTCAAACACCTCCCACTAGGTTGTAACGTAAAGATAAGGATGCAATGGAAACAAGATATATGCAAATGAGAGCGCCATAATTATCTAAGCAATGAGAAAAAATTCTATTTGTTTTGTATTTAGAGTTCCTGGCAATTAAACCTTTTTGGCAAACACACAGGTTAAAAGAAATTGCCTACCCTTCTTGTGGTATCGTTTGGAAGGGGAGGTGGTCCAGTTGAGAGGGAATCATGTAAGGACTTATACAAGTTTGTTTACTATGTGCCACTCAAATGTCTTTCTAACTCAATTTATCTAGCTGGAAAGAATTACATCTCTTCTTGTTTCTTCTCCCATGCATCAGTAGGGTTGACAGATGGTTTAAAAAAATACTGAAAAAAAAGGGACCCCAAGAGGGTTTGGAGCAAATGCGGTTATACCTTAGTGCTTGGCTGTAGACAATGGATCATGTGGTGTGTCCAGGATGGAAGCTGGTAGGTACTGACCACTATGCCTACCTTTATGCCTCCAGCTTCCATCCCAAACACACCACACGATCCATTGTCTACAGCCAAGCACTAAGGTACAACCGCATCTGCTCCAAACCCTCAGACAGAGATCAACACCTGCAAGATCTCCACCAAGCATTCTTGAAACTATGATACCCATAGGAGGAAGTGAGGAAACAGATTAACAGAGCCAGACATATACCCAGAAGCCTCCTACTACAGACAAGCCCAAGAAAGAAACCAACAGAACACCACTGGCCGTCACCTACAGTCTTCAGCTAAAACCTCTCCAACGCATCATCAGTGATCTACAACCCATCCTGGACAATGATCCCTCACTTTCACAGGCCCTGGGAAGCAGGCCAGTCCTCACCCACAGACAACCCGCCAACCTGAAGCAAATTCTCACCAGCAACTATACACCACACCACAAGAACTCTAACTCAGGAACCAATCCATGCAACAAACCTCGGTGCCCTCATATCTACACCAGCGACACCATCACAGGACCTAACCAGATCAGCCACACCATCACTGATTCATTCACCTGCACATCTACCAATATAATATACGCCATCATGTGCCAGCAATGCCCCTCTGCTACATACATCGGCCAAACTGGACAGTCCCTACGTAAAAGAATAAATGGACACAAATCAGATATTAAGAATGGCAATATACAAAAACCTGTAGGAGAACACTTCAATCTCCCTGGACACATAGTAGCTGATTTAAAGGAAGCCATCCTGAAGCAAAAAATCTTCAAGACCAGACTTCAAAGAGAAACTGCTGAGCTACAGTTCATCTGCAAATTTGACACCATCAGTTTAGGATTAAACAAAGACTGTGAATGGCTAGCCAAGTACAAAAGCAGTTTCTTTTCTCTTGCTGTTCACACCTCCACATCAGCTGCTAGAAGTGGGCCTCACCCTCCTTGACTGAGTTAACCTCATTATCTCTAGCCTTATTCTGGCCTGCATATTTATACCTGCCTCTGGAAATTTCCACTACATGCATCTGATGAAGTGGGTCTTTGCCCACAAAAGCTTATGCTCCAATACATCTGTTAGTCTATAAGATGCCACAGGACTCCTTGTTGCTCAGACATTTTAGGTGTCCGGTATTTTCTGAATTTTTTTACCTGACAGGAGGCAAAAATACCGAACTGTCCGGTTCAATATTGGACACCTGGCAACCCTATGCATTGGTGAGGCCTCAGCTGGAGGACTGAGGCCAGTACTGAATGCCACACTTTAAGAAAGATGGGGGAGAAAATGGACAGGATCCAGAGGAGCACAGATTTCTCTACCAATTACTTGTAAAAAGAAACCTGAGTGTGACAGGGTGTGCATACCCCACAGTGTCCCCACACTGGGACAGAAGGTGTTAAAATACAGTGAGCAGAAGAAATCCCGCCCCTCCAGCCAGACTGGGCATCCTCCAAGTGCTAGGGCAATATAAAAGGGAGCAGCTCCGATCAGTCTTGGCTGGAGAGGAAGGATCTGCTACAGGAGTTCCAGAAGTAACCTAGCCAGAAACTCAGATGAGGGAAGCCAGAGATCTGAGAGACCACATTGAGCCTTCAGAGCCTATGGAGCCTCAGGGGGAGAATGGTGTTGTGGAGCCTGACGATACCAAAATCATAGAGATTGCCCCAATGCCAAAGTTGGTAGGAAGTAAACCAGGGAGGGTATGCAAGTGGTATTTCTCACCTGAGTGAGTTCAGCATGTTGTGGTGGAATTCCCCACTGACCTGGCCCTGGGTGGGGGCCTGGTGGAGTAGGCTGGGCCTAGGCCCCCTAACAGGGCTGCTATCCCACTTCCTTTGATTCTAACCACTAGGCTGTATTGCCTTGACCCCTATGGGCCACTTTATAGACTCTAGCCACCAGGCTGTGCTGCCCTGAACCCAAGGCTCTGGACTATTAAGCTCTGGCAGTTGGGCTATGCTGCCCTGCATTCCAGGACTATGAGAAAGACACTGACCATTAGGCCATGGTGCCCTGAACATGAACCTGAGGGCTACAGTACAGCCTACAGCCATTAGGTTGTCCTGCTCTGAACTCAAGGACTATTAGAAAGACTCTGGCAATTAGGCTGTGCTGCCCTGTGCTCCAGGGCTATTAGAAAGACACTGACCATTAGGCCACGGTGCCCTGAACCTGAGGGCTACAGACTGTGGCCATTAGGCTATGCTGCCCTGAACTAAGGGCTATACTATAGACTCTGGCCATTAGGCTATGCTGCTCTGCACTCCAGGGCTACTAGGCTGACTCAGGCCATTAGGCCACACTGATTCAGGGTGATGGACTAACTGAAGTCATGTATGGACTGACAGCAGTGCAAGTGGCATCCACACACTCCTGTGCCCTCACCCTCACAGGACTGGATGTCATATGCTGAGATATGAGAAAAAGCTTAAAAGGGGATCGAGAGAGGACCGTTAACAGCCTTCAGATATGTTAGGAACTCTATAAAAAAAGACAGAGATCAGTTGTTGTCCATGTCCACTGAGAATACAAGAAGTAGTAATCAGCTTCATGTGCAGTAAGGGAGATTCAGGTTAATATTAGAAAACACTTTCTAACTAGAAGGATAGTTCAGTACTGGAACAGGTTACCAAGGGAAGTTGTGGAAATCCCATTATTGGAGATTTTTTTTAGAACAATTTGGACCAACACCTGTCAGAAATGGTCTGGGGTACTTGGTCCTACATCAGTGCAGAGGGCTGAATTACATAATCTCCTGAGGTGACATGCAACCTTACATTTCTAGGAATCTATGAATTTTTCAGGAGTGTACCTCATTTTGGGTGCCTCAGTTTTAGGGTTTCCACCATATACATCTAGTGTCTTGAGACAGAAACCCACAAATTGGCTTCTCTTACTTCTTATACCCCCTCAGTTCAAATTAGTGGGTCTTCACTAGACCCACTAAATCAAACCATAGAAGATTGACTGTGGCACGTTGATCTTCCATGTAGCATAGACATGGCCTTGAAGACTGTCTGAACTCCTACCTCAAGGCAAGATCAAGCAGCTAGTTGTGTGGGGCAAAGGGGAAGTGGGGAGAATGTATAAAACATTAAAAAAGCCAAAGAAATATCTGTCCCTCTCCATAGCGCATCACTCCTCTGATGGAGTACAAAAGAGGTGGGACAAAGACCTATGACCCCTCAAAATGGAACACAACAATAATTGGTAAAGGATGGGACTGAGGGCTTGCATTATGTAATTATGCCTGCTAAGGAAGGAAGGATGGAATACTGGGAAACAAAACTCTGTGATGTCATAGTTATGGTACACATGTTTGCTGGAAACTAACCCCAATAAACAATGTTCCCATTCCTCTTCCCCTAAAAAGGGAACCAATAAATAGTCACAGCAATGCTATTACTTAAGGGCTTGTTGAGAAACAGCTTAAAAGGCTCACACTTGACACCCTCCCCTAAGGAAGGGCCAAGTGATTGCAGTCAGTGGAGCCAATGTTTCACCAGAGAAGGAACAAAAGCAGAAAAACAGTCCAACTCATAGGTTGCTAGATGAGAGTTTTTCCACAACTTTATGACAATTCCATCTTCCCCAGTCAAACTTGTCACTGCTTGGGTGCCTGTGTTGTGGTTTACTACAGTAGAATCCCAGGCTACATCTAGACTGCAGCACTTTTCTGTGATACTGCCAGTATCGCGGAAAAGCAATGCCGCTTCCAAAGAATGCGTCTGCTTTTTCAGAAAATTTTTTGAAAAAGCGGACACGTTCTTTTGCCATTCCTATAAACCTCATTTTCAGGAGCAAGAAGGGATGTGTTGAAAGAGTACTTTTTTCCAAACTTTGGTGCCGTGTAGATGTACCAGATTTTTGAAAAGCCTCTTCTGACAGTAAATCGGGAAAAGATACACAATTTGTGTACCGCAAATTGTGTTTCTTTTTCAGATTTATCTTTGCAATGTAGACCCAGAGCAGAATGTGGTAAAATCATTGTAACTCTAATTCACTTAGGAAATAAAATCTAAATGTAAGATGATAGGACAAACAGGACATGCCTTTAAAGCTGATGGTTTTCTTCTGAACTTTACAAAGTCAAGTAAAAAGATAAAGCTACTTCCTAATTTGACAGTGATGCTGTATATTTATCATGGGCAGATTACTACGTAGGATACAGCAATTTCTCTGATCTGAAAAATACAGATCACAAAAGATAAAAATATGAAATCTTTAACTTGTGATCAGTAACACAAAGCTTATACTGTCTTCCCAATGAAGACAATGAGACTTTGTTGTGCAAAGTCTCCTAATCTGGATCAACACACACTATCTTTTGGTGATACATAAAAATTACAATAAGTGTTCTGATTTTACAAGTCATTTTCAGCTTCATTCTTATTTTGGAATAAAATATATAGGCCTATTTGTCCTGTCACTTATACAAAGTAGAACTCCAGCAGAACTCCATTAACCTCAGTGGATTTCCTCTTAATTTAGACTAGGACATGTAAGACAAGAATCAGGTTCTATGGGTTTTTCCAAAGTTTCTATCCTGTGTTCTCACTTTGCAAACTAACCTGCAGAGATATTGTTATAGCACTGCTTTTAAAAACAGACATAAATCTTTCATTATGTATTCATCCCATTATACTTGTGCTGAAGTGCCAAAAAATGAATAAATAAACAAATAAAGGAACACAGCTATGTGTGCCTCTTTACCAGACTCACGTGGCTGTACATGATGTTATTACATCTTCCCATACTTAGGTTACGTCGAGACTACGTGGCTCCTTGTTTCACGAGGCATACCGGAGAGGTCGACAAAGGCTTCTCTTGTCGACTGCGCCGTGTCTAGACTGCCACGCTGTGCCGGATCAGCTGATCGTTGGCACAGCGTGGCGGCCATTTTTATTTTAATGAAGCGGGGATTATTTAAATCCCACTTCTTTGAGTATCCCGATTAAACTACTTTACATGGCTCCATCGATGGAGCCATGTAGTCTAGATGTACCCTTAATGTAATAGCTTAAGTACAAAACACTTTAGTCTTTTTTCTCTGAATCTAGTGCTATAAAATCTTGTTTTTTTAGAACTCTGGAACTGTTTCCTGCATGTGTCAGGCTTCATGGATATTTTTATTCCTCACTCAAAGAAGAAGTATAATATGTGACACAGGTTAACTTGTAATAGGCATTGTGATAGTTATCTGATTAAATGTCCATGTGGTTTGACATATAGGATAGATTTCCACTGCTCTCAAAATTATAATTTCAGAACATACCTGTGTAGAAAAGGAAGGAAAAGATTTTTTTTACAAACTAGAATCTGTTGCAAAAGCTTTACAGCAATAGGTTATATCCTAACATCTTTGAAATTCATGGGTATTAAGGTACACAAGTATTGAAGACAATGGGAGTTAGGTGAGATCAGGAGTGGATTCTGAGTGCATAACTTGATCCAGCAGGGATGAAGATACAACTTATTTTTCAAGAGCTCTGAGGTGTTTTGGGTGTACACTTTCAGAACTTTAACTCACAATGGTTTAAATGGGGAACTTGATTTAGCCCCTTCCATTAAGATATCCGTTGTAAAGTTAACTGATCTTTTTATAAGCCAGTTGATGATGCATCTATTTTATTCCACTGGTATACTGCACAGACCATGGTATTTTTAATAATCTGTAATCAACGCCAGTTGTACAATCTATCGCTCTCTCTCTCTCTATAAAACATTTCGCGTGGGATGACAGAGTGATGTCATACATCACTCTGTGTTGCCTTGCCCCCAACTCCAAACCCCAAACACACCTCCCACACAGAAACAGCCTCTTGCTATGCTACCAGCTCCACCGGCAGGCTTCCCCAATGACTGGCCTCTTCGCCCGCAGCCCTACCGGGGCTGCAGCCCCTCCAGGCTCATATGCAGTAGTGC
Organism: Pelochelys cantorii; assembly: GCA_032595735.1. Taxonomy (NCBI): domain Eukaryota; kingdom Metazoa; phylum Chordata; order Testudines; family Trionychidae; genus Pelochelys; species Pelochelys cantorii. The sequence goes on along the minus strand of CM064334.1, from coordinate 24,855,488 downwards.
GAATGTACGCCCCCATGGCCCTCCTAGTAAGTGTGAGACTGGGGCAGCACATTACCCCAGGCTCCCTCCCCCCGTTCTCCAGCTGGGGAGGGGGCAGAAGCCACGAGCTGCATAGCATCTCTCCTCCCTGCTCCTTCCTCCCCGGTGCTCCGGTGGGGTAAAAGCCACTAGCCATGCAACCCTGGGAGATGTGCAGCTTCCCCCCTTCCCAGTTCTCTGGGGAGGGGCAGAAGCCATGCGCTGTATGGCCTTCCCCATTCCTGTTGCTCTGGGGAGGCAGAGCTGGGAGCCATGCAGCCTTTCCCTTCTCTGTTGCTCCAGGGGGGTGGGAGCCGCACCTCCTCCCCCCTCTATAGCTCCCTTCAGACTCCCCTAGGTTGGGGGGAGGATCTAGGGCTGGGGTGTCGCAGCCCCACCCTGCCTGGCAGCAGCGGGCAGCGGACTGGAGCGGCCTTGGCTCTCGGCCTTCCCTGGCAACTGGGGCGGGGGGGGGGGTGGGTGGGAAGAGAGAGCTGGGCATGCTTGGGGGGAGGTAGGGTGAGAAAGAGCTAGAGAGTGCTGAGGAGAGGGGGTGCGAGATGGAGGGGTGAGAAATAGCCAGGGCCGGGCCCTCCCCAGTGGCTGGGGGGGAGGGAAGAGCTGGGGCCAGAGTGACCTTGGCCCTGGGCCCTCCCCAGCCTAGAAGGGGGTTGGCGAACATAGTGAGCAGGGGACACAGCCCCCTCGTGTATATATGTTAGAGTCTGTGTGTCTGTATGTGAGTTCATCCATCTGTTAGTCCATTTGTTCAAGAACTCTTATATGGTAAGAGCTAGGACCACCAAATATGGCATGCAGCTTCCTCTTTTGCTAACGTAAAGCTAGACCAGGCTTTTGCTGTGCCAGGAAAATGGGATGTTCCTGGAATCCAATTATTTTCCATAACATGGAGAGAGGGCTGAAATCAGGGACAGCTATGCTCCACAATGAGCATTGGGGGCAACAAGCATAGGGAACAGTTATGCTGCAGAGTGACTGCTGGGGGCAGTGAACATGGCGGGGAGGGGGACAGCTCTACTGCAGAGTGACCACAGGGGATGGCCACACCAGAAAAAGAATGGCCACCTGAGGATAGAATTTTTATTGCCATACGTGGGTAAATGGCCTCCCTGCTCCCAAACTCCTCCCCCTGGCTCTTGGCCGCAGCACCAGATAGGGAGGCACCACTGTTCAGCAGTCCTGCTGCCACAGCTCCCTTGGGAGTGCCACTGGGGCTCACCCTCCGAGGAGGCTGGCAACTGCAGTGCCATCCTTGTCTCTGTGGGCTGCCCCAGATCCTCCAGATCTCCTAGCCTCCTGGCCTGAGCCCCCTGCCCTGAATCTACACCACCCCTGCCCTGGCCCCTCAAACCTCCCAGTCCCTTTCCCTGAGCCGCCCTACACACACCCAACCCCACCTGACTCCTACACCCTCCCACACCACCAGCTCCCTGCCATGAAGGACTTGAGCAATGCCGGGTAAGTCTTCTATTAGGAAATATCAGAGCAAGACAGACAAATTCATCTAGGGTTGTTAATTCACCTAGGGTTTTAAACTAGATGAAGCAATCCAAATCCGTTAGCGATTACCTTAGGGTATGTTTACACTACCACCCTAGTTCGAACTAAGGTGGTTAATGTAGGCATTCGAAGTTGCAAATGAAGCCCGGGATTTAAATATCCCGGGCTTCATTTGCATCTTGCCGGGCGGGCGCCATTTTTAAATCCCCTTAGGTCAAACTCCGTGCCCGCGGCTACACGCGGCACGGAGTAGGTAGTTCGAATTAGGATCTCTAATTCGAACTACCGTTACTCCTCGTTCCACTCCTCGTTACTCCTCGTTCTAGACATACCCTTAGAGAATTCCTGGAATATGGATGAGGTCACAGAAAATCAGTGCAGTATAAATGCAGTGTCTAACTTTAAAAAAAAGGGGCTAGTCAGCCTAACTTTGATACTTGGAAAGATACTGGGGCAATTTTTTAATCAATCTATTTGTATGCACCTAGAAGATAATAGGGCTATAAATAGTAGCCAACATGGATTTGTCAAGAACAAATCATACCAGACCAGCTTAATTTCCTTCTTTGACAGAATTATTGGCTGTGGATGTGGGGAGGAAACTGAAAGAGTGATATTTCTTGATTTTAGGAAGGTTTTTGACAGTCCAATGTGACATTCTCATGAGTAAATTAGGAAAACTGGTCTACATATAATTACTATGAGGTGGGTATATATATGGTTGAAAGACCATCTTCAGAGAATGATTATCAATGGTTCAATGTCAAACTGGAAGTGAGGTGGTATACCTAGTGGGGTTCCACAGTATTTTGTGTCCTGAATCCAGTATTATTCAATATTTTAGTGAATTACTTGGATAATGGAGTGGAAGACACCTCACAGTGAGGGTCTTACATATGGGAGGAAAGGATTAGAATTTAAAATTACATTGACAAAATTAAAAAACTGGTCTGAAACCAACAACATAAAATTCAATAACAGACAAGAACAAAGTACTACACTTAAGAGAGAAAATCAAAGGCTAACACATGAAATGAAGAATAACTGCATAGGTAGTAGAGCTATTGATATAGATATTGATTAAAGTGGGTCACAAATTGAATATAAATCAATGTGATGCAGTTTCTAAAAAAGCCAATATCATTCTGTGGTCTCTTAATGTGACTGTTGTAAGACACAGGAGATCATTGTTCATCTCTGCTCAGTACTAGTTAGGTCTCCACTAGAGTACCATATATGGTTCGGGGCACTGTACGTTAGAATCATAGAATACTAGAACTTAAAGGGACCTTGAGAGATCATCAAGTCAGTCCCCTGCCCTCACGGCAGGACTAACACCATCTAGATCAGGGGTGGGCAATAATTTTTGAAGTGGGGGGCACTTTGGGAATTTCAGAAGTGGTTGAGGGGTACCCCAGAAGGGGTGGGGCCTTGGGCAGAAGGGGAGGGGTCAGGATACTTCACTGCCCACCACCCCTGATTGGCCTGGGTGTGGGAAAGCATGTGAAGTCTTACCCCCTCCCCCAATCTGACCCTCACCCTGCCAGGGGTGTGCAGAACCTAAAGAGAACCGACAGTTGTTTTGAACAGCTGGCAGTTCCCTCTGGTACCGTGTGCCCCTGATGAGGCAAAGAAACCGTATTCTCCCCTGTTCCCAGGTCTCAATTGGCCTGGGGGCAGGGAAGGGGCAGAGCGGCCATGGGCCAGGAGCCCTCTCCACTGCTGCTATTTAAAGGGCTTCTGACTCTGGCCAGAGTTGAGAGCCCTTTAAATAGCAGAAACTTAAAGGGCTTGTCCCTGCCAGGCAACTGCTACCACATGGCTTTGTGTAGTGAGGAGGCATAGCCCCCTCAGCCACAGACACCAGGGACACGCCCCAAACTGTCTGTTTGGTGGAGTCAGGAGGGCCCCACCCCTCCCACTGGAAGTAAAGGGGTAGGCCTAAAAGATAAAGCATAAAAGGCCGGCCTCACTGTTCAGTTGAGGAGAAGCATCTGGAGATAAGACACACTTTAAAATAAGAGATGTTACAAGAGCACAGTGATCATTTGCTCTCCATTTCCACTGGAGGTGGGACAAGTAATTATTGACTTAATCTGCAGCCAGATTTAGGTTAGATATTAGGGGAAAATTAACAATAAGGGTAGTTGAACTGTGGAATAGGTTTCCAGCAAAAGTTGTGGAATTCCTCTCACTGGCAGCTTTTAAGAACAGATTAGACAAAATACCTGTCAGGGACAGTCTAGATATACTTGCTCCTGTCTCACTATGAAGGTCTAGATTAGATGATCTCTCGAGGTCCCTTCCAGCCCTACATGTCTATGCCCATTCCTCCATGGAACTGGATGCTCCCCTCATAGCAGTGCAATTCCACAGTGCAAGGAATGAAGTAAGATACTAGGAGCCATGTATACAAGACAGGTTGTCTCTGAGGCTACGTCTAGACTACAGGCTTTTGTCGACAGAAGTTTTGTCGACAGATACTGTCGACAAAGCTTCTGTCGACAAAGAGCATCTAGACTATATCCACTTCTGTCGACAAAGCAAGCTGCTTTGTCAACATGAGAATGTAGACGCAAAGGACAGTGTAGATGCAATAACGCCCTCTGTCGACAGAACTCTGTTGACAAAAGGCGTAATTCCTTATAGAATGAGGTTTACAGCCGTCGACAAAACTGCTGAGTTCTGTCAACGTTATGTGTAGATGCAGGTATAGTCCACTTTTGTCGACAGAACCCTGTAGTCTAGATACACCCTGAAGGAGGAATTGGGGAAAAGCCAGGGGAAATATTGCTATATGGATCCTGCTAGACTCACTCTTCCCAAGGATGCATTATCACTACAGGGCTTAGAGCACCTCAGGAGAGTACTGCTGGAGATGGGGTAGCTTTGCATCTGCTTCACAAGTTGGACGGGTAGGGGCAGTTCTCAAACAGCTACCCAGTACATGCCAAGGAACTCCGTGTGTGCTGTGCCTTTGTGCATTCGGCCTCCCTACACGCGTCACACTGTAAGGAAAGTTGTTAATCCCTCACCAAGGTGCATATGTATACCACATTTAAACTTTTAAAAACTAAGCAAGAGACTAGGCTGGCATGAAGCCAGTGTAACACTCAGGACAAGGCTGTATCAGGCTCAGCTGCTGTAGGAAAGAGACATTCAATGGAAGGGGGGAGGATGTGTGAAGAGCCACAGTTTTATGCTGTCTTTGTGTGCTGCCCATCTAGTATGCAACCTTTCAAGTCAATGTGAGTTAGAACAGTGACAAAATGCTCTGGCGTGCAGTAGATGTCATTTTTGATCCCGAGGAGTCAAATATTGGCAGAGACAGAAAGGTGAATTAGGTTCTCCTCCCTATTGCTTTATCAAGTGAGCTCAGCTGTTCTGAAGGACTGAGTGCAAACTTCTTTGTTTTCAGCAGAGATATTTGAGCCTCAAGAGTGTGCTCTGAAGTGTGGAGAGCAACATTTAAATATTTACACAAAAATTAGAATACTTCTTAACTGGCCCAAATACTCCATCACCCCCACCCCTTTGTATAAGGGAAACGGAGGTGGGGCAAGGTAGAAAAAATAATGAAATTTCAGACCATTCAGAGAAGGGAAATGCACCTGAAAAAAGAGATGTTGGCACAAAATATCTCCTCAGCTGCCCAGTGATAGAACTACAAATGGATTTCTAAGTATTATAGCTTTTATGCCCTCTGCACAGGGAATTTTTTCTCTTAAATTTGGTTGTTAGAGGACATTTGAAACAAAAACAGCACCAAGTGGGCTGACTGCAGGCAAGCCAATCTTCCAAAGTTTATAACTCATACATTCAGCTTTCTCATGTGCTACGTTTCTAGTGAGCTACTGTTAAGTGCATTATGGAGAGGTCATTATTCGTTCTGATGGTTTATTTTCTTATGCAGAAGTCATTCTCTAATGCCCCTTGTTCATACTAAAGTTCTTGATGCAATTAAACTTTAGGGCACCTGTATACAATCACCAAGGGTATGTCTAGACTACATGGTTCTGTCGCCAGAGCCATGTAGATTAGTTTCCTAGACATACCCAAATGAAGCCGTGATTTAAACAATCGTGGCTTCATTTACATGAAAATGGCTGCCGCACTGTGCCGGGGATCAGCCTCTGTCGACCGCTCTGTTATGCCTCGTGAAATGAGGTTTACCGGAGTGGTCGACAGAGGCTTCCCTGTCGGCCACGGCATGTCTAGACTGCTCCGCTGTGCCGGGACAGCTGATCCCTGGCACAGCGTGGCAGCCATTTTCATGTAAATGAAGCCGCGATTATTTAAATCGCGGCTTCATTTAGGTATGTCTAGTAAACTAATCTACATGGCTCTGGCGACAGAGCCATGTAGGCTAGACATACCCCAAGCTATGTATTTTTACAAAGAAAAGAATATTGCTTTGTGGTATCACAAATCTTTTACATTGGTTAAGTTTTTTTTTTCTTTCTGTACATTTGTTGTTTTTTCCTGCAGCTCAATGTGTTTTTTGTTAATTTCCCTACCTCTACTGGGTCTATTTAACAGTGCCATTTCAGAATGCAATACTGATATCCAAACAAAAGCAGTTTCAAAGCCCGTTGATTTAACTGTGTGCACATATACTGAGGATGTACCACAGGGCATCAATCAAGTCCACAGAGTAAAGAAGGCGGAGGAGAAAAAATTGCCCAATGGTTAGGGCAGCAGGATTTTGGTGATAGGGGTGAGGCTCTGATCTGCTAGACTTCCTGAGTGACCACAAGAAAGTCGTTTAGTCTTTTTGTATCCATTCCCCATCTGTAAAATGGGGACAGTAACACTTCTTACAGAGGTGTGGTATATGCAAATACATTAAAGATTTATTCAGACAACAAGGTATTGGGGTCCTATAAAGTGGTTAAGCAAGATAGATTTAGAAAAACAGGCACGTGCTGTGTGGAAAAATAAACCCTTGGGACTGAATCTAATCTCATACCACTGTGAGCAAGTCCAGAATCAGGAGCCAATTGATGGTATTAGCAAAGGCCTTCGGTGCTTGCATCCAGTGCTGGGCAGTGGACTTCAGGAAAGAAGTAACACATTAGAGAAACTCCAGGTCACAACAACAACAACAAAAAGTCCTAGAAAACATGACTTGTGAGGAAAGAGAAAAAATGTGTTTGTTTATTCTGAATAAGAGAAGACTGCAGGGATGGGGTGATGGGGACATGACAGTCTTCAAGTATGTAAAAGGTTGCTATAAAGAAGAGGGTAATGCACTGTTCTCCATATTCACTGAGGACATGATGGTGGTTGAGGTTGGACATTAGGAAAAACTTCCTAACTGTAAGGGTAGTAAAGCACTGGAACAACTTACTTAAGGAGGTTGTGGAATTTCCATCACAGCAGGATTTTAAGAATAGGTTAGACAAATATTGGTCAGGAATGGTCTAGCTAATGCTTAGTCCTGCCTCAGTACAGGGAGCTGGATGGGATGACCAACATCTACAGAGCAGGGCTACAGCCGAAATAAGCTACGCAACTTAAGCTACGTAGCTTAAGTGGAAATAGCTTATTTCGGCTTTTGACATTGTCTATACAGCAGGAAGACACAGATAGAGCACTCTTCCTCCAACTTCCCTTGTAACCCTCATTTTATGAGGAGTAGGAGTTGGAGTAAGAAGTCCTCCAGCTCAACATTATTTTGACATTATGTAGAAATAACTGCTTGTAGTGTAGATGTGGACCAGTGTTTCTTAAACTGTGTTCCGCGGCACACTGGTGTGCTGCGAGGCAGTTGGAGCTGTGCCACAGAGAACAACAGAGTTCAAATGGCCGTCCTTAAAGGGGCACGCGACCTTTTTTTCCCTCAATAACTTCCCCCCCCCTTTTTTTTTTGCTCAAAAAAAAAATCCTTGGTGTTCCTCATAAAAAAAAATTATTGTTTAGTGTTCCTCGGTCGTAAAAAGTTTAAGAAACACTGACGTGGACTATGTTATTTCAGAATAACATCAGTTATTGCGAAATAACTCTGCTGTCTAGATGTACCCGTCCAGTCCTTCATTTCTATGATCCACCTAGCCTCGGAGTTAAGGCCAGAAGGGACCACCAGATCATCTTGCTTGATCTCCTATTGATGTGCCTCTACCCAACATCCACATACCACAAGCATTCTTGGCCAAGATATTACAGCCCTCTGGAAATTAAAATATTGTGTGTGTTACAGATGGAGGGACTAAGATGCACCAATGCCAGAGGCCCCTGAAATGGCAGGGGACTGATTAGGTGAGATAGTCCATTTAGATCATCTTCTAAATAATCTGTAATGCTTACCTGCAATGATTTTAGTGCTTATGCCTGTGGAGACCTACTTTATACCAATTGCCACTTTGAGTGTTCTCTGTTGTCACTGAGTAAGTCAACTCTTACCCATACAACAAGGTAAGCTTCTCTAAGGAGTGTCAGATTTTGGCATGTGATTCACTGGCTGCATTTGGGCAGGATCATACATAGACTCCCCATTGGAGCGCCTAGAACCATTGTTCCTCACTCAAGAGCAATGACTTCAGAGCAGAAGGGAAATGTGGCTGTTACTACAAGGGGTCAGCAATTCTTCCCTTATCCCACGTTATTCTAATTCTGTTTGCTGTTGTGGAGGTCGAGCAGCATTTTGAGAAGCACAGACCAAAGATTTGCCTCGTCTTTGTGCTCCCTGATGTATAGACTGTGATTTTTCTGCCCCAGCTTCAGGTTGCAAAGGAATGGGCAGAAAGAAAGCTTTACGTATCTGTGCAAGGCTAGGTACATATCCCCTCTGTATTTATGTAAGACTTGCATAACAGGACTAATCATTCACTGTGTTAACATACCATTTGTGATACCATCAAACTTATATTTTCATTTGGCTCTCCAATAATTATGCTGCTGTTGTTCCCATCAGCCACAGATGATTGTTCGTGCTTATCTTATTCTACTAAATGAAGATGCATCCATAAACAGTCTCTGTCCAGTAATCAAACATACAGTACTCAGAATGTGGCAAAAACTACTCACAGACTAATTGGATGCAAGTTTAGGAGGTTAGAACTCGTGTGACTATTCTTGTAGCTGCTGCTGAGGTGTATCACATGAAGAGCACAGAGCTAATTCACACATGGACCAAATCCAGGAAACCGTTAATGCCATATGTACATTCCATGCGTTAGGGCCAGTTCAGATGGCAGTAGCAAAGTGCACTGAGTGCTCTGCAGCAGTTTATAGACTCAAATTCATTTTCTTTTGTGCTTTCTAGCAAATGCTGAAATCCATTCTTGATTGAAGTAGAGTTGTCCTAATGAAGTTCCTGCTTAATTGTGCTGCACATGGAGTGGATTGGATTTAAATCACCAATTTTAATCATGATATAAATTGTCAAGTAGGAAAACTTGATTTTAAAAAACCAAAGAAACAAAAACAAAACAAATATGGTTTTAATTTTGTTTTGCACTTTGTACTTTCCTAAGGAAAGGTTGATTCTCATTGATGGATATAATTTGGTACTTTTTAAAAGCAAGGATGACATACTTATTCAGATGCTTAACGTTTCCTTTTTTTAATATTAAAAAGTGGTGAGTGAATTTCTTATTTACTTTCCATGCCCTGATGTCCCAGTTTTACAGGGACAATATTGATATGTGGGGCTTTGTATTATATATATATACACCTATTGCCTCCCATACTGAATTTTCACACTTGCTATCTGGTCATCTTTTATTTATTAGATTTTTTTTTAACTTATTTATGTCAAGTTGGATTTGGGTAAAAATTGGCAGTGAGTCCTATGGGACTCACAAGATCCCAGTGCTGCTGAAGGGTTCTGCCCAGCAACTTCCACAGTTCAGTGATGTGACTTTGTTTAAAACTTTGGCAACAAATATGTACAACATTTACAAAAAAATCAAATGTAAAACATTTTAATAGATGATAGTAAATTAAGGCCTTAAAGAGAAGGAAGGAAGGAAGGAAGGAAGGAAGGTTATATATCCTGGTCACATACGTGCTGATTCTTTCCAGATTCCAATCACCTGACGTAAACACTATAAAAAGGTTAGTACACCGGGCAGATGCACTAACTCCTATGTCTACTGTTTCAAGTTCATATACTATTAATTGAAAATTCTTTCATGCTGTAGTGAAAAATTGATATTTAAAATGTAAATTTAATATTTTTATTCTGGTGGCTGACACTCATGGAAACGGCTTCATCTATTCTAATTAATATGTTTTGAAATGGTATTTCCTGTGCAAAGGCTAGTTGTGAGCTATAGAATGAGGGAGTTGACTCATGAGAACCTGAAGTGTGGTAATGTGGTGATTCTGAGTGGAGAATTCTTTCAGTTTCTTCCTACCAATTCCTTCTGAAGCCTTCCTAAGGCACCTCAGGTTAGAGTTATGGTCTAGTTATGAACATGAAATATCATTACAATTGGGGTGCATTTCTACGAACAATGCCCCCCCCTCCCAAGTACTAAGCCTCCATTTTCTCATCCTTGGGAAAAAGGTATTCCTTTGGTCACTTCAAATCCACTTGACATGTCTTTGCCTATTTTGCATCCCTTGTTCTCCATATCACATCAAGCAGCTCCACATTGCCTAGTGATATCTGGCTGCTGCCCACAAAAACGTAAAATCCTCTCTCAGCAATATCTCCATTTCTTTGAATCAAGAAACTCTTGGAGGCAGGGAACTTCTCTCACATATTACTTATCCCAAAACAACCACATTGCTTCTACTCTGCCTTCCATCTTCCTTCATCATTCTGTCCCGTATAAGATTTCCCTTCTGATCATCAATCTATGCTACATCTTTAAACCTCTTCCCAACAGACTTCATTTCTCATTTCTTATCTACAGATAGTAGACATAGACTGAACAGCTTACTTGCATTTTAAAATATAAGCATACTCGCAGGTGAGGCCCATCATTGACAGGCAAAGTCATTTTGTTTAGATTACATTTATAGGAAAGTTCAAGAAATTAAATATATGTAATAGAATTTTTTATTAATGTGCTTCCAAAAGGGAAGTAAAAGAACAGTTTTAAATTCGTAGGATTTCCACTTCAAACATTATTCATTTTATTCAATAATTACCAGACATAGAAAATTTGAATCAGAACTCGTAAAGCTTCCATTACTCTTTCCATAATTAATTTGAATTATTTTGTGATTTGTAACAGTAAAAATTTTCTTTGTATGAAAATGACAGTTGAATAGGCGACTCAATTTTAATTTAGTTAGCAAATTTTTTTATGAACGCTAATCATAATAGTCATGATTTTTTTCTGATGAAAAACAAAAATAATTATTTAAACCTTTCACCAAGCATATGTGAGTGTAAAAAGTTGTGCATTCTGCTAATTTAAGGGGCGGGATTGTTTATGCAAAATTTGGTATCTGTAGGTAATTGCAAAGTATGACTTTATTTTGCACAAACTCTTCAAAATATATAATAGATATGACTGATGCATTCTGTGGAAAAGATTTTATGGAAGACATATTAAACAAATTTCTCTTTTAGTATTTTATGATATTTTTCCATTCCCTTTCTCCTCTTCACACTCCCCAGCATTGTTCCCTCTAAGGGAACATCTACACTGCAACACTATTTTTAAATAGCTTCGTCCGCATCTACACAGCAGGCAGTTATTTCGAAATAGTGTGAAAATACTGTCAAGCTGGAGGACTTCTTACTCCAACTCCTGTAACCCTCATTGTATGAGGAATAAGGGAAGTGGGAAGAAGAGTGCTCTGTTTTGAAATAAGTGCTGTGTAGATGCTCCCTATTTCAAAATAAGCTATTTCAAAATAAGATACTCAATTGGCATAGCTCAATTTGTGTAGCTTATTTCGAGTTAAGCCCTGCAGCATAGATGAACCCTAAATTGTGCAGCAGCAGAACTTCACAGGTGATTAATCAGCCCCACCCAATCAGAGGCCCAGGGCTCCATGCAAGGAGCTGACTGACTTGGCGGGGCTGATTAATCACCTGTGAAGTTCTGCTGCCACGCAGCTTAGAGGGAACACTGCTCCCCAACATCAGGTGAACCATTTCAAAGATCATAAATGCATCTTCAAATGATTTATTATACTGCTTATTGACAAAATGATCTTTTGTTCTTACCGCCACCATCTTTTAACTTGTGATTCAAAAGTGGATCCTTATAGTATGATACTACCTGAAAATAGCTATGATAAAAGTAGCAATTTTACTGTATTCTCAGTTTACAAATAAAGAGATATATCTTCTTACTGCCAGCCCTGGAAACTCAACCTTGAATCTGAAAGTCAAGTTGACTTCTTCCCTTTTCATATATCACCAACAATACTACAAGTGCTTTGGGCCAAATGAAACCATCAGTTCAACCAGTGTAACTTCAATGTCCTTGGTGAAATAAATTTAATCCCCAAGAACAGGTTTTCAAAGGTATGAGTACCTGCAATTCTATGGACAAAAAACAATAAGAAAATAATTCCAACACACGCAGAGCTATGCAGAGTCTCCAGCGTTATCACAAGTAAGGAGCAGTACAAATTTACCTTTGTCACTGAAGCCATGACCACACTGCCCCTTATGGTGGCAGAATTTATGTTGCTCAGCGGTGTGGAGGGAAAAAAATCTAACCCCGAGAGCAACATAGGTTTGCTGGCGTAAGTGGTAGTGTGCACACTGTTACACTGATGGAATAGCTCTCTCTCTCATTGGCATAGAGCGGCTACACAAGTGACCTTACAGTGGCACAACTGCATTGATACATTGCTCACTCAGACATGGTCAAATAAGCAGATCTGTGTGAGTGAAATGAAAGCACCACTCTAGTAAACAGAGGCTGCCATTTTCCAGTCTAAGAGTTTCATGACAACAACAATCAAAACCCAAGTAAGAATGTAGTCAATACTCAGAGAAGCTTAAATGCAATGCCATGATCATCTAAGAAAACTAGAGACCACAGCACAACGTTTTTATCAGCACATAATTTTGTCAGTTTCTGAGCAGCACTTCTGGCTATGGCACATCACTTTTTAACCTCATCCTTGATGGAACCATTGCAATGGATCAAGTGTACCAGGGTTCTACTTGTTCTTCATCGCTGCTGCATTTCAACAATTCCCCTTTCCAAGATACAGTAAATGCCAAGCAGATGTAGTAGTTGCACGTCCAACCTGACTACACCAATTTTCCAAGGTAGCAAAGAGTATCATCATTAATTCAAACATCTGTCAATTGTACGATGTGCCATCTGCATGAGCTAAGGAACTTAACTCTAGATCATCCAATGTCATGCCTTCAAACTCAACTAATGTCTAGTGTAAGAACCTGAAGAAAAGCAATGACGATTCCATGCCATTTTTCTTATATCAAATGTTCCACTGTGGTACCAAAGTGGATATTTATCAAACCAGTGTACTAACAGGATTATCTTATGGTCTGGAAGGAGCTGCATTAAATTAAAAAGAACTAAGAAGTCTGGAGTCAGTAGAGATGAGTATTCTTCAAAAGAGAGCAGATGGTAGATGGCATGATTTTAAGACAAAAAGAATCTGGGGGAGTAGGATGTGAAATTAAGAATATGAGATGAATTATAATAAGTCTTAGAGGGGTAGTCATATTAGTTTGTAACTTTAAAAACAGTGAGTCATCTCTAGGATGCCACAGGAATATTAGTTGTTTTCACAATAAAAAGATTATGATGGGAACCACCACATAAGACAAATAAATGATATTATTGCCAAATAAAATAACAGAGACATAAACAAAATCAGTCTGGGATGCTCTGGGATGGAAAGGAAGAGACTGAGGTAGTATGGACCTGATCAGATGCCTATTAAAGTAATCAGAAAGGCTCCTGCTGATTTAACTAGGCATGGGATCAAGCCCTAAACATCTGACAATATGCTAACAATATAGAATAGTGCAATTGGTTACCTTTTAAGATAATGAGTGAGATCATGATCATCTTATGCCAGCAGGGATGAATTAAGAAAAGGGCTTTAGGGACTACAACCCATCTAACTTGTGGGGGTGGGGGCAGGGGGGGAGGGAGAGGGGCTGGCATTACACACACACACACATACACACACACGTCTGCTGAGCTGCGGTTGCAAGCACCAAGAAGCTCTGTCCACAGACTTCCCTCTCTGGCAGGCACTGCACCCACAGCTCCCATTGGCCATGAGTCACAGCCAATGGGAGCTGCAGCGACAGTACCTGCAGATGAGTGTCGGGCAGTGTGCCACCACAAGGGAGCTGCCCCAGGTAAGTGCTCCACACCCCAACCTCCTGCCATGATCCCCCTCCCACACTGCAAACTCCATAGACCCAGCCTGGAGCCCCTTTCTGAACCCTAAACACCCCACCTTCATTCCCACCCCAAAGCCCGCACCTCCATTTGGAGCCCTCTCCCAACCCCCTACACCTCAACCCACAGCCCCCTCCCAAACTATGAACCCTTCATTTGTGGCCCCACACTGGAGCATAGAGGCCCACAAAATCTAATTGTCCCAGGCACCAGAAGAGTTAATCTAGCCCTGTAAACTTTGAAGGCGTTTCCAAGGTGATCATAAAAGCTTAGCAAGGCTGAGAAACTTAGCAATTTTCAAACTTATCTCTGTGCTACAACAAACATGAAATAAGGGTTTTAACGTATAAAAAAATTGAATATTGTTTATGACTGGGAATGCAAGACAGAAATTCAACTCCCTGGTTCCTCTTCCCACTTAAGTCTATTCAAGATGAGCTTTCAGTTTATGACACTTGGCTGAATTCTAGCTTTATTTAACAAAGGCATTGTTCCATTTACAGTTCAATCATAGAATTAGATTGGGATTTGAAAGAAACAAATATGTAAGTCTGCTAATCAAAGAATTCTACACAATTGCCATTTATTTATGCTTCTTTAAACACTGCACTGGATTTTTTTTTGAAAACTCACATAATTAACAACAAACCAGATACAATGAGACATTTTTGTTCCAGAAGATTATTTTAGCTGTTGTTCTTAAAACAATGGAAGCTCTAAGTCTTTTCATTGAAGGTACTGTCAGTTAATTACCTGCTGAGCTTCTGCACTGGTAGCTAGAAAAACCACCACGGTTCTGAAAATTAGATTGAGTCAGTTCCTCTGGTTATAAGTTATAACCCCATACCATATTAATGACTAAAGATTAATTCTTAAGTTATACACCAAAGGTTTCCGCAATTCCATTGTTTGATTGCTTTTACCAGTGAACGCTGCATATATATTAGTCACAAAAAGTCATACTCTGTTGTCCTTAATTTAATGCTGTAATAAGTTTAGACCTCTCTCTTCTTTTTCCAATAACTTACAATTTGGAATTTATGCAGAGAAATATATCACAACTGCACAAAAGACAAAGACAAAAAGTTATAGGAGAGGTAAACAGATTAAAAATGAGATCAGAGCATTGTTGTTTTCTGACCGTAGAAGAATTAACTGCCTTTTTTCTAAAGATTTCTTTTAACTATGATAAGAATGACTTTCTTTTACTTAATCCCTTGATATATTGCCCTAAAAATACTAGTCAACCATAGATGCTTTAAGCAATGTGTATTTCAGCATACTAAATCATTTATCAAAGCAGACTGTGATTGTCAGGCATGCTCAGTATTGAACCAAAGGTCCCAGACTTTGCTAGCAGACCTATAACTCCTTAGGCATTAAGCATGACTACAACACCTGCTTTTCTCTTTATAATTATTCTGTCCTTAATGAAAAAGAATGACATTCATTTACATGTCTCCTGTAAAGTATAAAAAATTCCATAATGTCTGAAATATAAAATTGGCAAAACTTCCTTGTGCTTGCCATAAATTCTCTTTAAAATGGGTTAGAAAGAGAAGAAACTGACTGTCCAAGACTAAATCAACTGCAATATATTTTTTTAGTGTGCAGAATTTGGAACTGCTTAATCACATCACACTCCCATCACATCAACAGATCCAAAAAAGGTTAAGCTACTGTGCGTAATGGCACTTGCACTCCAACCTGTGCTGTAACATCTTTGAAAGAAATAGAGCTTGAGCTAGCCAATTTTGAAAGAAAAACAGAGGACTCCCATTATTTAACTAAGCTCTGACTAGAAGACACTCTGTTGGAGCTTGGATTTCACCCCTAAAGTCCACCAGTCTTCAGTGGGGTCAGGAAGTCATCTTGGATTTCTTTTATTTTAGAATATTTACACAGTAATATTCAACCTTAGTGCGACAGTAGTCACCAATAAAATGCCAGGATTTGCCCACAGTCATTACAAAATATTTAAATCTCTAGCAAAGTGAATCTCAAAAGTTTTTCTAAGATTTTTATAATTATCTTTATTTTACAGGAATAAATTTTAAGGGGAAATTAAAATGGCATGCCCAACATCATACATTGTGTCAGCACTCTGACCAGAACATGCATTTGTGACTAAATGAACTGGGTCATACATGCATAGCCCTAACTGGAGGGCAGCTTTTTGGGTTAGAAAATAGCTGAACCATATGCGACTGCAAAAGCCCATGTCAAACAAAAAACTGCAAAGCTACAAACTTGTTTTTCTATTCATATGCTATTACTTTTCCATGTGGAAGAAGGTAGTAGCATGTGATGTTTCTACAACTTCATATATGAGTAGTTCTGGTTCTTCCATTGGATTATTGTGATATTTTATTTAAAACTGAATTATAGTCTAAATAAAGTCCAAAGATTGCATACAGTCATTTCAAAGAAATATTAAAAAGAAAATTTTAGTTAGGTTTTTATTTTCTTATTTATCAGTGTTTGGAAAACTTTTTAAAGCAATGAATTTAGGATATCGTCCTGCTGACATTCTGCAGTTTTCTTTGCTATTTATTTCAAGAGATATTAGAATAAAAGAAGGTTCATCCTTGTTTATTAGGTCATCTGCTTTTTGTCCATATTCCCTACTTGAAATGAAAATTTTCTGATTCAGACAATTAATCATTATCTGGACACTTTTTTATGTGGGCCCAGTAGGAACATATTTGATCAGGATGGAATAAGTGACCAGAGTAGATGAAGATTTAAGAATGAAGATGATGGGATTTTTCTAAAACTACAATCCCACTATTAAGTCAATGTCCGAGGAAACAGAAATAAGTGAAATTGCAGATATTAAGCAGAATTTTCTTCAGTGAAAATATTTCAGTTTTCTGTGAGGCTAATGCTGATATCTTAGACCAGTATAACTCAGTTGTAGCTGAGGCCAATTAAGTTATCCCAGTGAGAAGGCTGTCTGAAGCAAGATAAGAATTAGATTCTTGGTTTAGTAGTGCCTGTTTTAGCTCTTTTTAGTTCAAAGGCTGTCATCTGGTTCAAGTGTTATACAAAATTAATTTGGGGAGCCATATTTTATGTTAGTTCCTATACAGAGAAGAGTCCATCATTCTTCATGCCACTCCTGCTCACTAAACCCTTCATACAAGCTACTAAAACTCAGTATTATACTCTAAAGCCATGTCTCCACTGAGAGATAAACTCAAATTTATTAGGGTCGATTTTTAGCGCCCGATTTTGTAAAGTTAGAGGTGCATTTCCCCATTGTGTGCAAGTTCAAAGTACCTCATCCCCAATAGGATGGCTACGTGCCCCTTTGCATTCTGGGTTATGCTCCCAGTGCATGCTGGGACCAAAACTGTACAGCAGATGGTTCTGGTTACATGTCATCAGTGGTCCATAATCCACTCATCTCTTTCTTCCCTCCTGCTTAACACCAACAGCAAACAGCTGTTTTACACCCTTTTCCCTCTTATTGGTTATCCACACAGACGCCATAGCAGCATAACCATGGAACCCATAGTAGATCCCATTGTGCATCAAAGCATTGTGATGATGATGTTCACCATGGTGTGCCTAATGCTGGAGTATGTCCCAAGTGTATCCAGGGTCTGCCAGAATGAGGAAGAATCTCAGGAGGCATTGAACATACTCATGTATGATGCACTTGAGTTGAACTAATTGCAAATGCTGGCACCATTCAATCCTCTGGACACAGTGGAATGCCAGGTCCAGTGCTGTCAGACAAGCACAGACTGGTGGGACTGCATTTTTATGCAGGTATGGAACGATCAGCAGTAGCTGTAAAACTTTTGCATGAGTAAGGACACTTTCATTGAAGTTTATGAATTGCTTTCCTCTGCCCAGAGGCACAAGAATACCTGAATGAGACCTGCTCAGACAGTGGAGAAGCAAGTAGAAATTGCCCAGTGGAAGCTTGCAACACCAGACAGCTACCAGTCAACTGGCACTCAATACAGAGTATGGAAATCTAGAGTGGGGGCTGTTGTGATCGATGTAGCTAAAGCAATCAATACCCCTCTGCTACAGAGGATAGTGACTCTGCGAAATGTGGACTTAGTAGAGGGCTTTGCCATGATGGGGTTCCCTAATTGTGGTTGGGCAACAGATGGAATGTACACCCCCATCTTGGCACCCAACCATCTTGCAAAGGAGCACATAAACCACCAGGGGTATTTCTTGATGGTCCTGCAGGAACTTGTGGATCTCAAGGGCCATTTCACTGACATCAGTGTGGGATGGATGAGAAAGGTGTGTATCTTGAGGAACTCCTGCCTCTTTGACAAGCTGCAAGCTGAAACTTTTTTCCCAGACTGGAAATGAATAAGTAGCAAGTTTTAAACAAACAAAAGGCAGTACTTCTTCACACAATCCGCAGTTAACCTCTGGAACAACTTGCCGGAGGATGCTGTAAAGGCTAGGACTTTAACAGATTTCAAAAAAAGAGCTAGATAAATTCATGACTATTAGCCAGGATGGGTAGGAATGGTGTCCCTAGCCTCTGATTGTCAGAGGCAGGAAATGGATGACAGGAGAGGGATTGCTTGATGATTACCTATTCTGCTCACTCCCTCTGGGGCATCTGGCATTGGCTACTATTGGAAGACAGTATAATGGGGTAGATGGACCCTTGGTCTGAACCCAGTATGGCTGTTCTTATGTTAATTGCAAGACGGACAGCCTTTTGCTTTGCAACACATCCCTGTGAGTTGAGCGCGAGGCTGCTCATGACTTCCCCCCAACTTCTAGGACTCCTGGAGAGGAGGCTATGGAACTTGGTGAGGAGGAAATGTTGGTCCACAAGGGCTAGAGGTGGTATCGGTTCAGGTAGGCATCCTGGAAAGCTGCCATGTGGTCCATTGCAATCACCATGGATGATGACACTCTCCACTAGTGCTTCACTTCCCCTTCCCTGCACGCTCTCCTTTCCTCATGCTCCACATACATCTCTTCCAACAGCATTTTCCGTCACTTGCTTACACACTCCCTGTCCAAGTTAGTGGATTGCATTTGCTCCTTGGACATCTCTTCTCTAGTCCCTGTTCATCTGTGGATTTGGATTTGTGCCAGATGGACAGCTAGTGGGACCAGGGGAGTGCGTAGCAGGTTGACTGCTGTTCCCACTATAACATAGTGAAGGGGAGACTTTACAGGAGATACATTATAGAGTGTAAAACCTAATCTGTTAGAATAAAATGAAGGTCTGTCTAAAGACTACAGGGATATGTTATGCACAAGACTACAGGGATATGTTATGCACAAGGCCACAGTTATGCTTTTAATTGGCCACTTTATAGCAGGTACACCTCAGAGTTCTTAGTGGAGCATCTGAACTCTGTTTGGTAACACATATAGTAAAGGACAGGCCAGGGCATGAGTTTGCGAGCAGGAGGCAACATGGGGCCTAGATACTGTGACAGAGCAGGGCAGGGGCTCACATGGTGCCCATATATTCAGCACGCACACCCTTTTGCTGGGAGAGTGCAACTTTCCCTTCCCACAGGAAGGAGCAGGAGGGAAGGAGGACCCTGCACTGTTCATAAATTACCATTTCAATGCACAGGAAAAATTAAGCTGAACCTCAGTCTACATCCTGTGTTTGACAAAACCCAAAAGTAAAGTGTCTATTTCAAAGTGAGAGTGCTTTGTAACAGCTGATGGAAAATCAGATAGGAAAATCAGTTTACCCTGCACGTCATAAAAGTGCCATCAAAAAGGGTTCATGTTTTTGGATAAGCATCAACTACGATTGGTGTGTACAAGTTATACAAGTATTTGTACACACAAATCAGGGATTTATATTGCCAATAGCTAATTATGATATTAAACATCCATTTCTCAGTTGGGAATAAAGAGTGTTGGGAAACAATTTCAGAGGCTGTTTTTTAAAACTTTGGCCTAAATCTTTGAAAGAGTACAAAATGAGTGAATGAAGGTTATTCTAAAATAGGATAGCCAAAGGACACGTCTACATGGACCTATCAAAACTAGACACTCTCTTGCCTTCTGTTATTAGTGCACTACTACAAATAAGAAAGTAAAGCAAGACCTTTGAGATATAGCATTAAGGATACTTCAAAGGAAACAAAAGTAACTATCCTCAGCATAATGGCACTGGAGGTTTCAACCTTGTCATTATATGAAATCAGATAAAATGAAACAATATTTTTAGCCAGGAATCAGCATGTTCAATGTTTCATGTACTCTAGCGTATGAAGGAAAACCACTACTGTCTCAAATGACATCCTCTTACAGTGAGGGCTATTGCTAAATAAATAAATACATAAATAAATAAATACATCCAAACAATCACATTAGAAAGCTTAGTTACTAGATTAAAATAAATTGGGATAAGCAGAGATTTGAGAAATTAAAATATATTTATTGTTAACATTAACAATTAAGAAGGGAATTAACTATACAAAACTAATGGTGGTCACAGGAGGACAGGAGATTACATATATTTAAGATACTGAAAATGGAAATAGCAATAAAATGCTGGATTTTTATAAAAAAAACCTGTATACTTTCTTTTCAGTACATTTAGTACTTCTTTTAGGAATTACTGAGTACACCAGATAACATCCTAAAACAATCTGTATCTGTGCTGTAGGACACCACCACTACAAGTTTACACAAACTGGTCCACAAATAGGCAACAGCATTACCATAGAGAACACACCATAATGGGCTACGTCTAGACTGGCATGATTTTCCGCAAATGCTTTTAACGGAAAAATTTTCCGTTAAAAGCATTTGCGGAAAAGAGCGTCTAGATTGGCACGGACGCTTTTCCGCAAAAGCACTTTTTGTGGAAAAGCGTCCGTGCCAATCTAGACGCGCTTTTGCGCAAAAAAGCCCCGATCGCCATTTTCGTGATCGGGGCTTTTTTGCGCAAAACAATACCGCGTTGTCTACACTGGCCCTCTTGCGCAAAAGCATTTGCGCAAGAGGGCTTTTGCCCGAACGGGAGCAGCATAGTATTTCCGCAAGAACACTGACAAACTTACATGAGATCGTCAGTGTTCTTGCGGAAATTCAGGCGGCCAGTGTAGACAGCTGGCAAGTTTTTCCGGAAAAGCGGCTGATTTTCCAGAAAAACTGGCCAGTCTAGACACAGCCCATGGGTCCTTTTCTGTGCTAACATATGCTACCTAGAGTGCATTAAAATCTTAGTTCAGTTAAGCCAAGCTGTAATGGTCTCATCCCTACATTAACTACTGGTCACAACTCTTCAATGGAAGACTTGTAGAGCTTGGGGCCTGGGGACTCAGTGTGCAGGTGGGAGGATCACAGGATTCCAAGCCAGTATAGATGAAGGTGAAAGGCAGAGGTGCACTATAAGATACATGAAAGGGCAGATAACCCTCAACAGTAACATGATTCATTATGACTTGAATGCACTGTCCCTGGATGGTGGGCTGGGGCATACACAGAGACTACCACCCATGGAGGAATATTATGGGGCAAAATGCCTGCTGGAGTACCCAGACCTTCAAGCCAAGCCTACTTCTATATCCCTTTATGGAATGCAGTTTACTTACCTTTCATGGCCAGTCAGCTCGGTACTTAAGCAGCTGAGAGACATGGTCTCAACACCCTTTGGATGCCTTGATCCCTCAGATGGAGCCTGGATGGAGTCCAAAAGCTCCCCCCAAGCAAAAGGAGCTAGAATTCTTTATGTCTTTTATGGAGACCTTGCAAGAGTGTGTGCATGGGTAGAGGTGGGGGAACAAGAGGCAGAGGACAATAGAGGTGGATGTTTTCCACCCGGCCCCCACACTTTCATGCACCAACGTAGAAGCTAGTGAGAATCTGGCCTCAGTCATTTATACACTTCCCACTCATTTTTACTATAATTTTTACTTATTTAATTTTTACTTATTTTTATTTTTAAACTTCCATTGAACATTACTTTGTCTTTTGGGGGAGACCAAAATGCAATCATCTGTGTACATTTACTTCCATTTTATTTCAGATCATTTGTGCATCTTACCTATATGTTATCTCCTGATAATAGGATTTTCTTAGTCAAAAACTGTTAGTGACAGATGTGATGAGCACAAGGAAAATACCTTGAACTGTTTGGGCATGTCTAAACTACATCCCTTTTTCGAAAAAGGGATCTAAATTAGACACTTCGAAATTGCAAATGAAGCTGGGATTTAAATTTCCCGTGCTTCATTTGCATAATGGCAGCCATGGTTTTTTTTCTAAAAGGGGCTTTTAGAAAGAAAAGCGGCTGTTTAGATGGGGATCTTTCGAAAATAAAACCGTTTTTCGAAAGATCCTGTAAACCTCTTTTTTTTGAGATTTGAGAGAAATTTAAATCCCAGCTTCATTTGCAGTTTTGAAGTGTCTAATTTACATCCCTTTTTCGAGAAAAGAGATGTAGTTTAGATATAGCCCTAGACTTCGCATAAGGCTTTAAAGATACTATGTACCTAATATGGGCAGTATATGCTCTTAAAGATAAATGCCTACACAAATGGAGCTCAGGATGGAAAGATGCCTAAGTCAAAATAAGTATCTTTCAAGTTGTATACAGTACATAACTGAAGCACAGAGAACTTCCTTTGAGTTATGACTGCCACAGTCTGTACCTTGCTCACTGTTTTTTATTTCTCTCTCTAATAGAGTTATTCAGTATCTCTTAGGCCTTCTCATCAAATATTGTCCCTTTCAGGCTCCTGGAGTCAGCATTAGATAATCTGTTGACTCTTAAGGACTGGATTATCATCTTGCAGTGCAAGAGCCTTTTGAGAGCACATATTCTTTTTAAATCAGCAGTCGTCTAGAGGTAGTTATCTACCACTGTGTTCGTCATTAGGAATGTGAAGTTTTGCTTAGAACTGGCTTCTTTTCTATTACTTTTTAAACTGTAGTTGGAACCAGCCCTTAATTGTTTTGATTTTTGTACATTTAGCTCTTTGGAATGCTTTGTGAAAGGCTACACATACTGTCTGCAGTGTGTTAACACTGTAGGTTCTCTTATTGCTATACTAAAAAATTATAGGATTACGATCAGATGCAGTCATTATGTTCAAGACAAATGAAGTTCAAAAAACAATTTTCCCTCAACTTATTTCCCTGAATGCATATAAGTGTTGCACATCAAAAGAGAGATTTGGACATCTATATATTCATAGCAGCTTTGTCAATGAGTAATAAATGAGAAAATTAGCATCTGAAAGTAACTATACAATTTTCTTTATAATTTCACAAAACTGTAAAATGAGTAGCTAATGTGTAAGTAATTTCTATTCTCACACTGTAATGCCAGAGTTTATGCTTCTTCATAACAATATAAAAGGCATATTAAAATAAGAAACAAAGCACCAGTGAATATTGTCAGAAATCTGTCAGCCATTCTGAAATTTTCTATGAGCTGCTGCTTCTAGTTCTCATCCTCTGACCCTTTTTTCTCTGTCTCTTCAGGGTCTTTTTAACGCAATTTCTAGCAAGTAGCAGAGGAGAAAAACCTTATCTTTATAACACACCTATTTTAATCTCTTTGATGTGCAGTAATCCAATATGCATGTAACCTAGGGCTGCTTTCTAAAAAGATCTGCAAATGATAAGAGCCTTGTAATTCACTAAGACAGATTTTAAAAGGAGTTCACAAGCCTAGTTACTAGAACGATGGAAACTATCCTTTCATCTTGGTATTGATAGGATAGATCAAACTGGTTAGACATAGATTGAGTAATTCTACAACATTAATGGAGTCAACAGCTTTACTGTACATGGCTTTAATTTTTCATAATGTAGTTTGTGATGCAGAACAAGAAAGAGGTAAAACTGTCAACCCCACAAATCCAGCAATTGTGTCTCTGTGCACACCCTTGTGAATGTGTGCAAAATATATAGCTCCTAAACATCTCCTCTGAGCAACAGACATCAAGTCCGATAACAATAATGTTTCTTTAATAACAATACAGATTAGACATCCCTGGTCCAGTGCTCTCAGGACCTGACCAATACTGAATGAGGGAGTTTGCTGGACCAGGGATGGTCAACACCGGCCCCTCTGTTGCCTGCCTCCCAGCTGAGCTTCCCTCACAGTCTGTGACCCCACTACCAGACCCAGCCATCAGACCTGGCAGTGGTCTCTGCTCCCAGCTGCCGGACTGGACTAGGACAATGGCAGCACGCTTGTGGAGGGGAATGACAGGCCTCATATGCATGTCCCGTTGCCTCAGAGCAAGGGCGAGCCACTCAGAGCTCCAGGAAGGTGTCCTTCATCCTGAAGTTCTGGATCCATTGTTGGTCTCCCCAGCACTTCAGGACTATGCGGTCCCACCATTCAGTGCTGGTGTCCAGATGCCAGATGCGGTGGGGCACACGGCGTCCAAGTGCTGCAGCTGCTCCTCCACATACCCCAGGAGGTTCTGGAAGAAGGCCTGGGGGCTGCATTGCTGCAGCTCCTGTGAAGCAGCCTGCAGACAGTGCTGCCAGACTTGCAGCAACATGTCCAAGAGCAGCAGAGTGTGCAGGGGCAGCTCCCGCTCCATGTTGGAGAGTGCTGTGGTGTCCTGAGTGAGGGCAACCAGAGTACGCAGAGAACAAACACTTTGCTGTCCCTCAGCGAGGTAGGCAAGCAAGCAGGGAAACCTGAGAACCGGCTGTCTGGGGGGGGTCCCTTAAAGCACGAGCCTCAGATAGCCTCAGGCAGCAGCCACACAAGGTAACGCCTGACCTGATGCCCTGCCAGAAATGGTTCCAGCCAGCCTTAAATGCGATTCAGCATCCAATCAATGTGAATGCGTTATTTCGAAATAGCAAAATGCTATTTCGAAATGCATTTTGTGTGTAGATGCGTTATTTCAAAATAAGATATATGAAATATGATATTTTGAAATAATGCTATAGTATAGACATACCCTAACAGGAAAAACAAATAGTCTAGTAGTACCTTAGGGTCTGTCTAGACTACAGGGTTTTTTTTTTTAAAAAGTAACCTTTTTCAGGAAAAAAATTCACCTGCGTCTAGACTGCAGCCGCGTTCTTTTGAAAGTAAATCAAAAGAACATGCAAGTTTTTTTGATCATGGTAAGCCTAATTTTATGAGGAATAACACCTTTTTTCGAAAGTACTCTTTCAAAAAAAGGCGCTATTGAATGCAAACTGTGCTTTTTCAAAAGAGAGCATCTAGACTCTTTTGAAAAAGCGGCTTGCTTTTTCAAAAAATCTGCTTGTAGTCTAGATGCTCTCTTTCAAAAGAGGCTTTTTTGAAAGATTTTTTTCGAAAAAGCCTCTTTCAAAAGAAGCTTGTAGTCTAGATGTAGCCATAAAACTAAAGCTACGTCTAGACTACATCCCTCTGTCGGCAGAGGGATGTAAATGTAGCACTTCGAAAGTGCAAATGAAGCAGGGGATTTAAATATCCCGCACTTCATTTGCATAATCACGTAATGGCGCTCTTTCGAAAAAGCACTATTTTGAATTGAAACCGCAGTCTAGACGCGGTACTTTAAAAAACAGGGCACTTTTTTTGAAAGATCCTGTAAACCTCATTTTCTTTTCCTTTTTAAATTAAAGTACCCTCATATTATTTTTTTTAAAAGTCCTTCATTTAAGTTGAGAGATTACAAAAAAAAAAATCTCTTTTAACAAAACACAATAAACATCTTTATGAAAATACCCCACAGCTCCAGTAGCAGGCTCTTCCTTCTGCAGGTTTTTCCAGGTCATGGGTCAGAATGTCTTCCCTCTTCTGGCAGCTAAAGATGTTTTAAATCCAGTTTTAGTCAGGCCCTTTGGGAATCTCTCTACTTAGGAAAACAGGTGATCACCCAAGCATAGAAAACATGGTCACAGAAAAGGAAGCTTCTAGAACTGCCCCTTGGGGGCTACTAGCAGCCAGTGAAAGCTGAAGCAGCCTTGAGGATGCTGTAATGAACCAGACCACCAGTTGGACACACTCAGAATTGAAGAAGCATTAATAGCTCAGAATCTGGGCTGGGAAAATGAAGGGAAATGATGATGTGAGTGTTTCTTCAGCTGTTAATATGACTTACCTGCCATACTTACACTCCTTTCACTCTGAAAAGACTAGAGGTGATAAAACTATCCATACAAGTGCTCAGAGTTGCAGATTGATTATTTACAACCTGACATTTGTGCTAGTGATAAACAATAGGGCTGTGGTTGAAAGAACTGTCTTTCCTGGAAAAGATGTCTGGAAAAGCAAGATGACTATTTCCTATCACACCTGAAACACATCTTTGTGCATTACCTTTGGCTACACATCAGGATTTAATTTCATTTTAACAGATACAATACAGACTAAACTTCTCTAATGAATGCTCATTAAGAATGGATTGAGAGGAATGAAAACATGAGAAACTGAAATGCCTTTTCTTTGCTATGAACACTCCACAAACAATTTTTCAACTTTATGCTGTAATCTATTTAAGCTAAATAATTTCCTAAACACATGAGGACACTTTCCTATCTTTGGTCAAGAAATTCAGTTTTACAGACCGGCTCATTCCTTCATTAGGGTGAAGGATTCTGTGTCTAGAACTGGTTGGAAAATTTCCAGTTTTATATTTTTTTTCCCCAGAAAATGCAGATTCGTCAAAACCCGAAATGATTTGGGGAAACCTCTATTTCAAATTTCCACTGGAAAACAGGCAAGTTTCCAAAGGATCTCCTTCTGGCAACCAGGTTTCCTGCCCACTAGCTGGTAGGGCATGAGGGAACTTGCATTTCCAGGGTCCAATCTCTTGGGCAGGCCTGCCATGTGGACACTCCAAGACCATGAAATCTAGAACAGTGATGGAGACCCTCTAGCAAGCAGCCACACATGGTTCAGCAGGATTATCCAGTGGTGGGCTGCCAGATGCTTTATTTACTTGAGCATCCACAAGCATGGCCACTCGCAGTGCCACCCATGATCAAGAAGCACATACAGCACAGGCTCCAGCAAGAGTTCTCAGGCTTTCACTACATGGCAGCAAGTTCAGAGCAGCTTGCTGCTCTGGTTTGTTTCAAAGAAATCAGAAAACATTTTGATTTTTTCTCAAATGGGAAAAAAAAACCCAACAGAACAACATTTACGAAGTGTCGGAATTTCTGAAAGAACAGAACTTCTGAGTTTCAACCAGTTCTAGCTGTTTCTTAACTATATTTCACCCATTTAAACAAAATAGTATATACATGCTACTGGAAAGCACTAATTTCAGATATTTATATAGACCTATCCCCAGGCCCATTGTTATGAGAACTGGTATTGTAACAGCCACATCAGAAAGGAAATACACACCAGCAGATGGTGGGAGGGGAAGGAAGACAGCACTCCGGATTGAGTTGTTCCTCTTTCAGGAAAGAAATTAGTGAGCCAGACAGAAGAGTGTCTATTATGAGTATTAAATCCCTGTTTGAAACTGTAAAATGTCAAAAATATCAAAGTACAGAAGCATGGGCAAGTCTTGCAACTCCCAGGACTACAGAGAGCAGCGTTCAGTCACCAGGTTCTTTCTGCTTTCCCCCAGAGAAGCTGCTATGCACATCTCTATGCTTTTACATTGAGCACGTTCTCATTACAGAACCTTTGTTTGTGAAATGTTATGCCATAAAGAACCCAGCTTGACTTTCAGATTCTAGGTTGAACCTGCAAAACTAGCCATTGCAAGGTGGGTTGGGGGAAGAATAAAACAAACCATACAAATGAACATCTTTTTACTCTAAAATTAGTACATTTGGTTTGGAAATCCCTAATTACGAACTCTCAATGTCATTTGTATGACATTTCCTTTTATGACACTCACAAATTAGTTTGCTAGAGTAGCAATGTATGTGGTAATGATACTGGGTTGGACACAGCAGCAATCAGTATCCCAGGTCACATATTTTATTTTAATAATGCTATTGAGTTTTAATGAGTAAATAAAGCTAATTTCTTTACACTGGAAGAGGAAGTATCATTATCACTGAGAAATTAAACCCTACGTACTCCAATACATGAAAGTGCACAACAAGAGTTAACCACAAGTGTTGGGCCTGGTCAGAACACCCTAGGAAATTACAGTGAGTGCAGAAGGACTGCAAGCCTTGGTCTGGAGGCAGAGAGGCACAAGAGTCTCTGCTTAAGGCAGCTTATGGCTAGTAAGTGTGAACCTTTAAGTGAGTGCAGTTAATCCTGAAACTGGGACAGTAACCACAGAGAGGTGCTATATACACAAGTGGAGTGAAACTTTGTCAACAACCAACTACTTTCTTATTTATTTAGAACTCGAATCTGCAAAGCCTGTAAGCCTGGGCTTAACTGCTACCATGTGCTTTCCTGAAATATTTATGCATCATCTTAAATAATTGCTGAACTGATGCTTTAATGGGGTGGCTAGGAGTAAGCTTCAGCAGGTTGACTTTCATGTAAAAAACCCAATGATTTTATTGCATACTTCTTGTGGCAAAGCTTTCCGGGGCATGTCTACAGTTTTCTCAGGGCTCTTCTATAATACCAAATGTTGGCAGATGTAACAAAAAATGAACATTCCCCGCCCCCCCCCAAAAAAACCTAAATAAGAAAAAACAGAACATGATTTGATGTTAAATCTCTAATTACTGAAAAAGCTGAATTTCTAAGAAAGAATGGGCTAGAAGAACCTGTTTTTTCAGATGGTTGAGCTGTGATAAATTACTTCCCAGAGAGCTACATCATGCTCAGGAAGTCAGCACATTACCTGTGTTAACATACTGACAAAGGACAAAAGGAGGTTTAGTTAATACCATAATGGTTTCCTTTCAGAACTCGACAGATTATGCATTTGAAGAAGTATCTTCAATCTTGAAGATCTTGCTTAAAGTAAGCAAAAGGGGAAGGTAATCAGGGCTCTACCTCTTCTCACATTCACTGGAGAAGTTATTAGAATGATTGCGGGTGGGGTATGATCAGTGGTTCACCTTTGCTGTCTAATAGAGCTGGGAATATTGAATTTGAGTGGTATCTACTTTTCCTCCCTCCCACCCCCGGCATTGATGCAGCTGCACCAGAGACCACAATGGTGGAGAGTACGACTGGAATATATACATGGTTTGGGTGCTTTACTCTGGGGAGATTTTCACAACCAGCAGAAAAATATCTGAGATCTATTGATACTATCAGCTTCACATCATTTTGTTGCCAGGCAGATACAGGGCTGCGTCCTGCTTTCTTGGAAGTTAGTGACAAAACACCCTTGCACCTCAACAGTAGCAAGATTGGGCTTAGCTCTCAGCCATACCATGGCAGATAAAGCCTTTATTATATCTGGGAGGATACGCTGCCACATTTGCATAATTGGCTTGGGGTTGGTTTGCATTTTGAATACATTTCCTTTATTTCATTTCTCTAGGGGAATACTTACAGTAAAAAACAGACAGGCAATGACAGCCAGCCACATTTATTTACCAGTTCTTCACTCTGAACATACCTGCAGTTAGAACTGGGATTTTTAAAGCAGCATTCAAGGTCATACACCCTGTTTTCTTGGCTGCTGCATACAGTCAAAGTAATAAAATAGGTAATATTCTTACTCACAGATCTAATTTCTGCTCAACATCTGTGCAATATGAATCCTACTATTACACCCTATATACCAATTCTTTAAATAATAACTTTTTTTTTTGCATTTTTATTTTACCGTGGTGGAACTCAAGTGTGATCTGCTGTTGAGACATACATAGTTGGAAATGACAAAGCACAAGACCATTTTACTTTTAGGAAAACAGGGATTTGGGGCAATGCAATTGCTGGTAATAAATAGCTTATAAAGGCACTAAATGTCACAGCATGTAACTTTAGATTATTTGAGGAGTGACAGATTAGCACAAAAAAAAAAAAAATAGAATTCATGGTTACATTTGCAAAGCAAACTAGGATTGCTATGTGAGGTACTATTTTCTAGACCATAAAGCAGTGGCAAAACTTGATAGAGCAAAACTTGATAGAGCCCACCTCAGGGTGGGCCACGAGACCTTTTGCTGTTGTTGACCATCCGCAAGCATGGCCCCCGGCAATTCCAATTGACAAGAGTTCACTGATCCCGGCCAATGGGAGCTGTGGGAAGTGGCAGGCCACAGGGACTTGGTATCTACCCCTTCCCGCAGCCCATTGGCCAGGAATGGTGAATTGCAGCCATGAGAGCAGCAGGGTGCCTGCAAACAATGTAAAAAACTTATTCAACAGGGGAAAAAAAGCCCATAAACCACACATTCCACATTTTTCCCTACCAAACAAGACTATGACACATGCAGTTTTGAGGAAAATAATTGCTAGACTTATAATGAGACCATTACCCAAATTGACATTAAACAAGTAGTTCCTTTTCATATTGCACATGTGTCTGGTCTCCAAATTGAAGGCAATTTCATCCTGGGCTAGTTGTCTATTTTCCCCATTATTTGTTGCAGTGAACTAGTGCAATTTTAATTGCACTAAAAAGAATAGTTTAGTACTTTTTTTCGTAAAACTTGATAGAGCAAAGACAAATTGCAAAGCTATTAAAGTAAAGAGTAAATATTTAAAAAAGGGAATACAGCTTGAGGAGTAGATGGGGAGGATACTTTAAATTTGCAGAGTCTGCTGTCAGAAGGGGTTGCAATATTTCTCTTTGAAGCTAATGTACTCAAATTTCCTGGGGCGGGTGCAGCCCGAGGCTGGAGCATCATCTGAATGAGACATATTTCTGTCTAATCCTGCTGAAGACAGATAAGTCTGCCAATTGAAATGGTAAAGGCCTGACAGCCAACGGCACCAGCTTTGTAATAGCAAAAGAGTGATGCTGAAATATCAGAAATTGAACAGCACTTTCAGACAGCAAGTAACTAACATGTTTGACAAGAAATTGGAGCCAAAATCATCCCTTGTCAAACAGGAGGGCTGTTCATCAAGAGTGTTAAATTCACCTTCCTAGCCAAAGTTCAAGTTTCATTTCATTGCTGACATTTTATGCTGCTTTTCAATAGCATGCTAAAGTTTACAAAAAAACCTTCAGCAATTTACATATTTCGTACATCTTGAGAAGACAAGACTCTCAAATATGTCTTCTTTAATAAAGAACATTAAATACAAGTGTTAATTCTTGAGTTGTAGTGAAACATTGAATATATGTCTGTGTTTCTCTATGGAGTGCCTTTCCAGGCACCCTGTCAGCCATCCAAAATCCATTTAGGGGATTCTGCTATCCTTTAGCCTCATAACTTGTTCAATTTTTATCTTTACTTCCTCTAATTCTCCTCATTGATTAACAGCAATAAAATCTTGGCCCCATTAAGTCAGCAGCAAAACTTCAAAGAGGTCAGCTCCCAATTATCTAAAGAGCCTCTGCTCTGATCCCAGCTGTGTTGTTGCTGCCCCGATTCTGAATGGATGACACCCAAATTCATGGGTGTATGAATGGGTGTACCGGGATGACTAACGAGGCCTTCAAGGGCTAGAGGTTTGGGACCAGCCAATCCTTGCTACTAAGTAGGCAGGTTTGAGAAGGCATCAAGCAATTCCCTTATAAACAAGTAGTAGGAAGCTGCAGAAAGGAATAGATACTCAGAAAGAAACAAGCAAAGGAAGCTGTAGAAGAGCATCAATGAGTTGGAAGTATTTGCTGGACACCCTTGGACCAGAGGATAAGGTATGGAGTCGGAAACCAGAAGGCTGAGAAAGGCTCAGGGCCAGGAACAGCAGACTCTGTGGAGTTAAGAAAAGACTCTAGCCAGGTAGGGCTAGGGATGCAAGCAACTAGTCGACTATCTGATAAGCCAAAGCTTATCTGATAGTCAACTAGTGCCACGACTAGTTATTTCCCCCCACCTTGCTGCCAGCACTGTTCTCCATGGGGAGCAGGGGAAGGCAGGAGGTAGCGGGGACCAGGCACCAGCCAGGAATCAGCTGATTCCTGGCTCAGTCCCAGGCCCAGATGCTGTGCCTCTGCTTTTTTAAATTTATTAAGAGCCTCCCAGCTCTTAGGACATTTAAAAATCAGAAGCGCTGTGGGGGGGGGGGGGGAGGAAGGAGACCCGGTGTGAGCTGGGACAGCTGGTTCCTGGCTCATGCTAGGTCCCCCTACTGTGCTCCAGCCTTTTCACATTTAAGGTTGGTGGGCAGCAGGGCACCTGGCGCAAGCCAGGAATCAGCTCTCCCAGCTCAAGCTGGGTCCCCCCCAGCCCTGCTGCCCTTTAGCCTTGAACTGCTGGCTCTTAATACATTTAAAAGGCAGAGTTGCAGCAAGGTTAGCTCCCAGGGCCAGTACAGTACTAGTCAATTAGTTGATTAAACTAAATTTAACATCCCTAGGTAGGGCTGAGAGTGGTCTGCCAATGCAAGGAAGAGCTGCAGAGAATAGAATCAGGGGGAGAAGAGAAGCCCCAGGACTGAGTTTTATTTTGTTTTTTGTCAATCCATTAAGCCAAAATTTTTTTCCAGGAGTTCACTTTACAGAGTCAGATATGTTTCAGTGCACGATCTGTCAAGGAGCCAAGAGTCCTCTCCAAATGGACAAGGCCAGGAGAAATGTGAACAGGGAGATGGCCAAAATCCCGGGGACCTAGGACAGGCAGTAATTTCACATCCTGGCATCGTATATGGAGTACTAGAGTGGTTTTGGGGAGATGGGGCTGTCAGACTTAGTAACTTTTGATGGATAGAAAAGAGGGCATTAGGAGATGTCTGGGAACCCAGCTGGATTTGGGGAGGAGGCAGCCATGCTAACGCCTGGCTCCTCCCCCTAGCAGATGTTTACTCCATCACAAAGGTATACAGTGACCCAATAACAGGCATGGAAAAAAGACTTTAAAAAGTTTTTTGGTAAATGAGTGAACAGGGAGTGGTAGGGGACTCTTCTGATTGGCACAGTAGGGAGCCAATCCCATTATTATAGTCCACCTTAACCTTCCTATGAGGGTAGAGCAGATGATAACGTCCCACCAATGGATTTGCTGAAAGGACCTGGATGGAAAAAGGGGGCACAGTTGGTAAAATTATGGAATAAACATGGGATTGCCTGCACTGTACACTTCTCTGCCAGGTAGTACCAGACATCTAATAATAAAGTTGTGGCCCTATTAAACTGATGACAAATGTTTCCTCTCCTTTTGGTATGGCCAGACAAGTGTGGTTTAAAACCATTGTACAGGTATTAAAAAGAATAGCTCTGGAAAGGTATAAAGAGATACTCAATTTGGACCCACTGCATTGGATTAACATACATCCCTTCTACTGGCAGTTTTCAGTCAGAGCTGGTATTTACTGATCACTTTTTGAAAATCTTGCCATTCCATTGAGTGCTGAAATAGGAGTTAAACTATATTGAAAAATCTGGCTCTCACAAAATAACTGTTGGAAAATGATGACTACTTAATATTTACTTAAAACAAAAACTTAAAAAAAAAAAAAAAGGACAACCTGTCTTTAAAGAAACAAATCAGATATAAATGAGCGTGCTTGCACTAAAGCATTTTGAGATATGGTTAAATTGTTGTTTCAAT
This sequence comes from Pelochelys cantorii, assembly GCA_032595735.1. Lineage (NCBI taxonomy): Eukaryota > Metazoa > Chordata > Testudines > Trionychidae > Pelochelys > Pelochelys cantorii. The sequence continues at coordinate 24,822,156 of CM064334.1, read as the reverse complement.
TCATAAAAAGGGAATCTGGCCACCTTAATCTGCATTAACCCATTTTTGAAAATTTGATTTCATACTAAATATGTGAGCCAAAGCAAAATTTTATTTGCTAGAATGCATTACCACAATTGAAATTAATTTTGACTGCAAAGGCAAGCTTCACATTAGAAGGTGACATAAGTACAGTGAAATGCTGATGACATCATTGTATTCTCTTTTACTGCCTGCATGGAAGAACACCTTTACTGGCAGATTAAAAGAGAGGTGGTACAGAGAACAGTAACAATAATGATTAGATGTATGGAACAGGTTTCACACGAGAAGAAATTAAAAAGACTGGGACAATTCAGTTTAGAAAAGAGACTACAAAGGGGGAAAAAGTATGGCGTACAATAATGAATGATATGGAAAAACACTGAAAAGAGTTATTTACCCTTTCACATAATACAAGAACTAGGGGTCACCCAATGAAGTTAATAAGCAGAACTTTTAAAACTGACATAAGGAAGTACTTCTTCACACACCAGTCAATCTATGGAACTCATTGTCAGATAGTCAGGGAATGTTGAAGTATAACTGGACTACTAGCCAAGATGGTCAGGGATTCAGCCCCATGCTCTGGATGTTCCGAAGCTTCTTACTACCAGAAGTCAGGCTGGGCAATAGGATAGATCACTCATATACTTTCCCTGTTCTATTAATTCCCTGTGAAGCCTGAGGCACTAGCCAGTGTCAGAAACAGATGCATTGTTGGTCTGATCCAGTATGTTCATTCTTATGTTCTTAAGTGGTGAGAAAAAATTAGAGAGGAAAAACTACTGTGCCCTAAAATAGAGGCAGGGTTTGGCCTTGGCTCAGACATCTTTGTGGGCCTTCATTCTCTAGTGGCATAGGTGACTGGTGGATGCAGGGGGAGAAAGTACAGGGAGGGCCATTCAGAGGATCAGCAAGGCATTATGAGGTGGCACCCCATTTAGCAATTAAAATTTTGGCGAGCGCTACCATGAGTCACCTATGCTTGATGGTCAAAGAGCAATTAGTGCTAGGATTATGATACCCACATTTTCAAACTGGTAATTAATCCTTGGAAAACAGCTATGTTCCATTCCTGAAGACAAGACTCTCCTTTTCTGCTTTTCTCCTCATCCCTCTTCATAACAGATACCTCTCTAACGGTTCATCATATCACTCCTAACATGGAAGCAGAAAGTCTCGCTTAACTTTTCACAATCTCTCGTCTCCCAGCAGATTCCCACTCTAACATAGACTGCCTGCTCTGTATGGTTTGGAATCACACCAGATCCCTGCCTGAACGCCCACGGTGCACTTCTGATATGCTTATGTCTCCCCAACTATTTCCTGGCTCAAGGAGCACCAGTCATGGGAAAAGGTACATTTCATTAGCATAGACCAGGATCACAGAGGAGTTTCTGGAGTTAGGGCTTTACAATGTACTCTAGGCAAAATATCTTTCCTCACTCCTGCTATACTATCTCCCAAGGATCTCTAATTGACTTGGAATGGGCCAGTTATTTTTAAAATGTATAGCATGAGAGGTAGGTAGATGAAAACACACCTTGTCCAAGTTCTTAGAACTGCAACAGGTTTTGCTATGACACCCCCCTATATTATGAATTTTAACACATCACTGTGTGATCTAATAATTGAAAGTCATTATATTGTTTTGAAGATATGGGTGTAAATAAGCCAAGGGTAGTCAGTGGACATTTATTACAGTTTCTGCATTCACTAATATGAATACTCACATAGCTATAATGTTTTGTCTACATAGCCACATAGCTCAAATCACAAAATTGTGGCTTAACTTTGACAAGCTACAGAAAGTATCTAAAATTCATCATTTAGATAAAGCAGGGATAGGCAAGATATGGCCCCTGAGCTGGATCTGGTCCACCAACCTTTTGAATTTGGTAATTTGGCCTGTGGACTGCCCCTCAGCACCAAGCAGCTTCATTCTGCCCAAAGTGGTTGGCTGCTCTCTGTGGTTCTCCATACCATGGGTGGCGGGAGAGGCTTCGTGTGCTGCCCCTACCCCCAGAACAATCTCTCAGCTCCTATTGGCTGGTTTCTGGCCAATAGGAGGTGATAGATTGTTCTGGGGGTGGGGGCACTGTTGAAGCTCTCCCCCCTGCCCACTCCAAGCAGAGAGCTATATGGAACAGCCAGTCACTTTGAGTGATCTGGGGCTGCTGGCAGGCAGGGCAGCTTGTCGGAGGATCCCTCTAGGCTGCTGACCAGGAGCTGCTTAGGAGCCTGCCTTTAGCACCCCATCCCCTTCCACACCCCAACTCCTTGCCAGACCCTGCACCTCTTCCTACCCCCAGGCCAGAATCCTCTTCTGCACCCATACTCCTCACGGACCCCGAACCCCACTCCTCTGCCCCAGGTCACAATTCCTTCCTTCACCCAAACTCCCTCTTAGGCCCCAAACTCTTCTATAGGCCGGTCCCTTACCCTGAGCTCCCTTCTGTAATTAACCTCTGTCCGAGACCCTGCACCCCATCCATAGAAAAGTGAAGCCCTTGACCACTTACCAAAATCTTGGAGAGGTCATCCATTAAAAATTATTGCCCACCCTGGAACCAAAGTGTAATAATGTCAAAATACAACCTGGAAGATTGCCAACTGTCTCCATAGATGAACTGTAGTCAACTTGAAAGTAATTAGGAGTGATCAATAAACTAAGCCTTTTAAAATTTCTGATTTTATATAACATGCAGCCAACAGAATAAAAGGAATAGTTCACTGAAAACTACAATTGAAACACTAAGGGGTTTCAATTCATTATTTCAATTTCCATTTTCTACTGCTCTAAATACTAGTAGAACTTGGCATCCTGATTATGTCACACAGCAGCCAACCTCTGTTCTCAATTATATCTGGCCAACCCCATGACTTCATTCGAGTTAGGAATTCAGCAAAAAAGGAATTGTCATAGCAGGTCAGACCAATAATCCATTAAATCCAGTTCTTTATCTCAAACTAGGACCAGCAGCAGATACTTCAGATTAGAAGATGCAAAGCACTCCAGATAGATAATAGAGACTAATTTTAGGAGAATCTTCTTCCTAACTCCAGGTACTTAGTGGTAAATTATTTCAGCTTACTGGATTCTATTCCCATCTCTACCTGAAAGGACTTTGTAGAGGCTCTATGTTAATTTACTTATGCATGGAATACTTCATTGCCTTCTAAGGTTTGGGTATGAGGGTTGTAAAATGCATGGAAATATGAACAGCAGTCAGAGAAAAGATCTGAACTCACAGTTTCCTGACTACCAGCTCATTACATTTCTCTCTCTATAGCATATTTGTTGGGCAGGTATAAACCACAGATACATGTTTTCCCCAGAGTATGGAAACCCCACCCTGAGTTTCCAATCTCCCTCCACTCAGCAGACCTGGCAAAAACCCTACTCATTCATTTCAGTTGTCTGAGGTGATCTTACAGATTGTTCCGCCCCCCCCCCCCAAGATTTCTGACTATTAACAAGTGGCTGTCAATGCTCCTTAATGACTTTGCATCCCAGCATCATCCCTCCTTCTCACTCAGGCTCCACATTGGTTTTTTGAGCTTTGGCTAGGTGCTGAGGCATGAGGTGATTACAGGAGGGAAATGACAGTGACACAGGACACAGGCAATAGGGCTGAAGAGAGCAGAAGCGTGGAGTATGGAGTGGAGGCAAGGCTAGATCAGTTGCAGTGTTAGGAGGAGGAGAAGAGTGAGTGACACAGTACAGCAGATGGTTGTAAGAGCTAGTGTGAGAAGAGAACCAAATATCAGGGATGGAAGAAATATTTATTCTTGGAAATATATGCATACGGAGACCCTGCACTCTGAACATTCTCACTTCATATAAATTTTAGTGCACTCATTATTTCCAGAAGCAAAAGAGATTAAAAAGGGTGCATAAAACTTTAGTGCACAGGACTCTAGGTTTTAATTAAAGTTACCTTGTGTAGTTCACATTTTTGATTTAACAACTAAGTAGTTCAGTTTGATCATATTGTGTTGTTTACCAAATCAAAACCCACTGAAGGGTAGTACTGCAAATCTGTTTGTAATATTGTTTTCTAGCAATTCTTATCTCCTGTTCTCCCCCCAACATAATTCTTGGCTTTTAATTGGTTATGGAATATGATTACTTCTTCACATCTGAGCCCAGGGATTTAGGTTTCCAGGTCCATAGAACAGCTTTTTATTGTGTTATGCTTTATACACTGCATAATATTTTAGAAAAAATTAACTAACATGAGTGAGCAGAGCTTGGCTTTCTATGTTTTGAAAGCCTTAATGGTTGTTATTTCCAGTCAGGCTTCCACAGCTAAAACTACTGCAGTACCTGCTGTTTTCTGTTCACCGCTAATTTGAAAAAAGTTAACATGGAGTATAATGTAATCCGTAGCCAGAAAAGTCAACTTCTTGTGGTAACAAAATATTTTTAGTGTGTGTATGAGGTGAACCACAATAGGTGTGTGGGTTACATACCGCGCCGGTGGTGGTTACATATGCACATACAGAAAGAGAGGAGAGCCAAGTATTAGTCACATCTTCATCAAAAAGATGCCGAAGGAGATTGATTGAATGCATTTTGCTTTTACGTATATTTATAATCCTGTAATTTAGGAATATATTTCTTGGTCAGTTATCAGAGGCATCTTTGCCTTATTTCCTGATGCATTACAACATTACAAAGTTAGGGTTTAAAAAAAAAACCCAGAAAAAGTTAAACAATGCTAACTCAAAAGGAATATAGAAACAGGCTAGTAATTCAGAATCTTGACCTTTTGGAAGGAATGTACTGTACCCAAGGTTTCAGGTAATTACCAGAGCTGCAAAGAATAATCTACATTAAATCCATGTTTACTAGAGGGACACAAAGCCAGGTAGAGAAAGAGTTTTCATCCACTGAAAACAGTATGATGTCACATTATGTACTCAACATACAAAAACCCTTATTGAAGCCATGCTATGAATAAAGAGAAACATGATATGTTGTAAGGAAGGAATAGACTGTAACTTTGTGTAGTACAATCCAAAATATAAACAGAATACAAGCAAGCAGTCTGATGAGGATATTCATTCTATACAGACTTCCATACCTTCTCCTGGCCCCCTAGTCACTGCTATAGGGCCAAATTCAGATGTAAATAAAGTGAATCTAGTGAAATCTAAGATTTAATTTAGAATTTACTTCATAAGTGCAAGCACAAACAAGCATTGAGGAAAAGGATGAAAAGGAGAGTATTTTTCAATTAAATTGAAAAACCAAAATCAAACCCCTTTAATTCTAGGAAGAGATATAGAAAGGCTTTCAAGGGCTGGCGCCAAGTAAATTGTTTATATCTCCCCAAACATAGCTGCAGGTCAAGTCACCAGCCAGAAATTATTACTAGAAGAGGTATCAGGAGATGTGACTACACTATTACAGAGCACAGAGACAAGATTAGAGTGTGGAAAACCAGTCATTTTTATCCACAAAACAAAATAAAAAATAAAAATACACGAAATCAAAAAGAGAATTCTGTATCGTCATGAATTTCTCTATATGTTAAACATTTGAAGAGGAAAACCAAGTTGCAAAGCAATTATTAACTTCAAAAACAACTCTCTCTCCTAAGTTTATTTGCTCTGAGAAAGAGATCTTGTAATCAGGTAGAAATTGAAATTCAGGACAACACATTGAGGCAAGCCCTTTTAATTTTTGACTATCAGCAACATTTCCATGTCATCATCATTCAGCTCCTTGATGGAGGAAATCACAGCTGGGGTCTGCCATGAAAACTTCTTTTTTTTACTTTTGGGCAACACTGTTTTCCTATAGAAGCACACTAACCCATTTAATAGAAGAAAGGCAAGCAGCAAAATGTATCAGGTTAAGGCATTTCTGGCAGGTTGCACTAGTGTTGTTTTAAATTAAAGATCCACATATTTCATTTGCTCAGTTTTGACACAAGAATCAATGTTTATATATGCATTACATTTTTGTACAACTATTCCATGTCCTAACTTCCCCAAGAGAGTCTGAGAGATGGCTGACTATGCAGCTACAATCACAGAGATGACAGCTCACAATGCAGGAACTCATTTTTTAAATGAAACACTGATATTATGACCTTTTAATTATTTATTTCCCCTCCCTCATCTCCTCACCTGATCAGAGAGCCTTCCATCAAAAGAGAAGGGAAAAATTAGACCAACATGTACAATTTGAGATAGAAATAGGGCTGCCCAGAAAACAAGAATTCCATTTTGAAAAAAAAAAAAAAGATAATGAGGTTTCACCATTTATTTTCATCTCCCATCAGAATAAAACTGATCTTCTGAAATGTTATGAAAAACAGAAAGTTCCCATCCTAAAATAGCCAGTACCCTGGTGGTTAGGACAACTCACCATGGATGTGGGATACTCACCTTTATGTCCCTGCTTTGAGTCTGATAAAGCAGGCACTTGATTCTAGGTCTACTACATGGCTGCTGAGGCTATGTCTACACTATGGGGGTTTTCCGGGATACCGGTATCCTGGAAAAACTCTGCTGCATCCAGGGAACATGTCTGCTCTTCCAAATATTTTTTTGGAAGAGCAGACATGCTCTTTCAAAAGCCCTGTATGCCTCATTTTATGAGGAATAAGGGCTCTTCCAAAAGAGGAGGGTTTTCCAACATTTGGCCCCGTGTAGATGGGCCAAATGTCGGAAAATCCTCTTCTGAAAAAAAGACTCGGAAAAAGATACGCAAGTTGTGATTCCCAATTTGCATACCTCTTTTCCGAAAAACCCCAACAGTGTAGACATAGCTCGAGTGTCCTCACCACTGGCTGACACGCTATTCTGGGTCCTTCTCACATATTTTGAAGAGAAATTCCAGGCTGGACATTTAAAACTTTCTTGACAGAACTATCGTTAGGGCTTTTTATTTTTAATAATTTGTGTGTGTGTGTGTATACACAAATTGCCAGTTTCCAATGAGGGGAAGAAAACACTGTCAAAGCATTCCCAGTCAACTCTAGATTTAAATCCGTAACCAAGAAAGGATGGTATTCTGTACTGAAAAGCTTCTTACTGAAATATGCCATAATTGTAGCAATGACATTAAGTGTGGGTTTCCACACAATTATTGTTTTAGAGCAGGATTTGTTCACTATGAAATAACACAAAGGAAGCTTAGACTTGTAGTAAAGGCATTGGACTAGGACCAAGACCACCCTGGTTCAATTAGTAGGTTTGCCATACACTTCCCATGTGATCTCAGTCAAGTCACTTAATTCCTCAGGGCTTCAGTTTTCCCTCTAATGGAGAAAAATTCTTCCTTTCTACCATACTTGGCAGCTTGTCCCCACTCCAGCTCCTATGTGCAGGGGCAGCCAGAGGGCTTTATGCACCACCTCCGCAGCTCCCATTGACTGGAAACCATGACCAACGGGAGTTGCAAGGGTGGCACTTGTGGATGGGGGGGGGGGCAACATGGAGACCTACCTGGCCACGCTTTCAGATAGGAGTCAGCCAGAAGGGGGACATAATGGTGTTCCAGGAGCTGAGAAGATAAGCATAGCCTGGAGCCTGCAGCTCTGAGTCCCCACAGCACTCCAACCCTTTGCCCCAGTCCAGAGCTCTCAGTCTTAGCCCAGAGTACACTGCTGCACCCAAAACCCTTATTCCCAGGCTCATGCCAGAGCACACACCATGAGTCAGAGCCCACATCCCTACTGTTCCCCAACCCCAATTCATGGACCTCTGTATCATTTCCAAACCCGGATATATCCATCAGGCCAAATAATTTGCCCATGTCTGCTGTCATTGCTACAGTACTAGCAATATGGAAAAAATAGGAGTTGTCCTGGAAACTTGCTAATAATAGATTGGTCACACAACTGGAGAAAAAATTTTATACGTGGAGCTTTGTAGTGACTACCTTTTTTTAAACAAATAAATCTTGTCATAATGGAATAATTATGCCAAAATGTCTCCCTAATTGATTGCAAAATACAAGCACAAAGTGACCTTTAGTTTTCACTCATTCATGCACTCTGTGAATTTCTCTTCCTCACTTCTGCACATAGGGAAACAGTTGCCCTGTTTGATCCTGAAGTCTAGCTCCATAGTAAGGTTCACCAGAGATATGAAAAGTGACACGGTTCAGATTCATTTAGCAAAGCTTGTCAGCTGTGAACCTGTATACACCTGGGAGACTTGAGTCTCAAAACTCAGCAGAGCTCCTCTTGGAGTTACAGGCCCCTGAACACTTTTCACGTGAAACACCAGAGGTTCTTTATTTATAATCTGGAATTGGTTCCTTGGACCTCCCAGTGAGCTTCAGTTAAAAAAAAGCAAACATCCTTGTCATCTATATAACAGCCTATCAACTATTACTAAAACACCACATCTTCACACATTGAAAGTGACCAGCTGGGAGCCTACCGGGTTGTTTTAAAAACAACTAGACCAAGTTGTGCTGAGTCACTCAGATACAACTTCTAACTGCAGTGGGGATGTGCCAGTGTAACAGTAGAATTTGCACCAGTGCATCCAGGTGTGCTGGGTCAGTGTGTTATTCAACAAAGATTGATGCAACAATGTGATGAGAGCTGGAGCCTGATAATAGAGTGGCTTTGAAAGTCCTTCCCACTAATTCTGAGGCACAATGGGGAGATAGGTGACCAACTCCTGTTGATTATCTCATCTTTGACAGTTGACACAAAATCCCAGCCCTAAGTACATGAATCAGCGTGCTAACATGGTTAAGTGCTTTGCTAAACTGGGGCTTAAGGCAGCCAAATTACACCCTCCTTTAACCCTAAAACTATCCTCAATACAGCAGTTTGCTTTGGATAGTTCCTGTGGAACTTCCCAAAAATAAACTGGAAAGGGCACTATAGTAAATATACTTCTCCCCAGGCATGTACAATTAACAACTCTTTTCTAGACAATCAATTTTTTGGAAATACCCAACTGGCCTTTCCATGTCCCCACTACAATAGTTGGAAAGTCTGAATATTTGTGTTTCCTGGGTTAGATTATCATATGTGTTGCTTGGTGAAACACATACACATATGGGAGGAGGACAAAGGAAGAAGTTATCTTCTACTTTCCTCTTATTCTGCTGTCTAAAATTGACATGGCAAACTGTGAACATGAAAACACCATCCTCAACTGACCATTGCCTTCTGGTTTATTCTCATCACTGTCAAGACTATTTTCCAGTTTGCTGGAAGTTAATTTAAAAAAAAAAAAATCGGTATTTGTCCCAATGAGCAGCAGTTACAGTGCACCTTCAGATATTTGTTGAATACCATCATATGTCCGCAGGTAACCTATGGATTTTAATATACTCTTATGATGCAATAGGATTTACATGAAACGTCAAGATCAGAAAATATTTTTTTCCAGTAAGTTGCAGATAGAACTTGAACTCACTTAAAGCACTGCTGATGAACCTTCAACACAGTAAGGCAACCAGGGTACAAGTTTTCAGGAATAACATGTAATTTGAAGTGAACATTTTAGAGTTTTGAACTTGTAATTCAAGAACATTTGGTTTACCTTATATAAGAAAACCTTTCATTGCAAGTTTATGGAAATAATCATGTAAGAATGTTATCCTGGTGAAGTTTAATAATGTTTCCAGTCACATGTCTACTGAAGAACAGAAAGATAATGCAAGGTTACATTTTCCTCTTTCAAACAGAGTTCTCAATAAGCCTGAGGAATCAATCTATTAGTATTATTTGTTTTATTTTGGAGTTACAGTGCTTGGTGTTATCATTAATTGATTTTCAGAAAGACAGCTAACAAATGGAATACAATTTCTGACCAGACTTTACATCTGAGAAATGATATCTGTGATGAGCTTGAATGAGTGCTGGTGGAGTGGTTGGATAAAGCTGCACTTTACCAGAAGAGGGTCAGGCTTATTTTTTTAATTTATATTATAGAATACACCTTCTCTCAAGATGTCCCTAAAAGTGACATGGCCTGACAACATTCTGTCCTTCTTGTCATATCGTTTTCAGTGACTAAAGTACTAATGTGGGTGAAGTCTGACTTTGATATATCAAATTACCAAAAGGTTCAAAACTATTGACCCTCTCTTTTTCTTTTGGGAATGATTTATACCTCCTTGCAGTAATCAATGCTGGATCAATGTGGTTTTATCCCACAAGCTTACATCATCATTATGTCTAATGTTCGTTTCAGTTTACATAAATGTCCTCCAAAGATATCAGAAAAACTGTAATAAAAGGTAAACCGATATACTGTGTCAACAGCAACCAAGGGAGTGTAGTGGGGAAATCAATAGATATGTAGACAGATGGCAGAAAAGGAAGGAAGGGAACAAAAATAACCATGCCATGCAAACCAGTAAGGATTTAATGATTTGTTTTGAATTAACTAAGCCATTTACTCTGCACTGAATATGTAGAGAGAACTTTGGCAGGATCCTTTCTGAAAGCAATTCCTTCATGTCTGCCCACGTATTGTTTACCTAGAATAATATACTCTGTGTATCTATCTATGTAAAAACAATGCTGGTGTGAGTAAGCTTCTCAATATAAATGCAACATATTTAAAAGGTCCTCTTTCCAACCACTCAATGCACGCACCAGCATGGAGTAGGCAGATTTTAAGGTGATGTGTCAGTTTCAATATGCATGGGATGGCAGGTAGAGGAGACAGGTTGCTATTCTAGTTTCCTTTCCATTACTGATTCCTAGACTGGGAACTTGTGTGATCTCAAAATTGTCACTGAAGTTTTGTACAAGTTTCAGTATGTTCAGGGTTGGCAACAGATGTGCTGAGGACCCGACCCATGTGGAAATGTCATAGCATTTTAGATTTTGGGGCAAGAGGGGGATGGACCTCTCCTCTCCCAGCCAGAGAGGCTCTTGGGTGACCTTCCCAAGCCTGGGTTGCTAGAACTGGATTAGTGCCCGGGCGGATACCCCAAGCTCAGGATGCCCTGGCTGGAGCAACTCTGAGGCCGCTGCCATGACTCTGGGCTGCCAGGGCTGGAGTGGATCCCAGGCGGCCATCCCCAGCCCTGCTGCTGTGGCTGAAGCAGCTTGGAGGCAGATGCTCAGTGCCCGGGCTATCCTGGCTGCAGCTGTGTGGGGTGGAAGCCCTCTGGCGAGAAAGGCTAGAGCCCACGAGGCTGCTGCTGGGAGTGAAAGCCCCCTGCCCAGCAGAAGTCACTGCAGGAGGAAGCCCTGAACTTGGCACCTGGACCTGGAGCTGAAACAGGAGCCAGGAGCTGAGGGGGTGACAAACCCAGAGCCCAGCTCCAAGGCAGCTGCAGCCATCATCTCAGCATTGCTTCTGGAAGTGGGTTTGATATCCCCTCCAGATGTGGCCTTGCAGGGGAAAGACAACTTCTGTCCTTCTCCAGAACACAGGGGAGGCCAGATTTCGTAGGAGAGGGCTAATTTCACAGTTTGCGAAATGTTTTTCATGGCCATGAAATTGATAGGGCTTATATATAAAAATTGCTATTCCCCTCTAGTACTTTCTTTTCTGTGACAAGCCTGCCAGAAAGGGAACAAGAGCTGACTCTGAGCAATGCTGTTTTCAGCTGAACACAAAAACATTAACATTTGGTGGATTTTTTTTTAACTGTGCCTGGTTAATGTGATTGGAAGACAAGTATCTGTATGCAGGGTGGGGAGTCTCATGAGGCAAGTGCCATCTGACTGGGCTTGCTAGTCTTAGGCTGCAGGGCTATAAAACTTCAGTGTAAATGTTTGGACATGCAAATTTCTACATTCCAATTTTATAGCCTCAACTGGAGTACTGTGTCCAGTTCTGGGTGCCACATTTCAGGAAAGATGTGGACAAACTGAAGGTCTAGAAAACATGACTTATGAGATAGTTTGAAAGAATTGGGTTTAGTTTGGGAAAAAGAGAAGACAGAGGGGACACAATAACAGTTTTCAGGTACATAAAAGGGTATTACAAGGAGGAGGGAGAAAAATGTTCTCCTTGGCCTCTGGTGATAGGACAAGAATCAGTGGGTTTAAATTGAGGCAAGGGAGGTTTAGGTTGGACATTAGAAAATCTTCCTAACTGCCAGGTTGATGAAGCACTGGAATAAATTACCTAGGGAGTTTGTTGAGATTTTTAAGAATCGGTTAGACAAACACTTGTCAGGAATGGTCTAGATGTTGCTTGGTCTTGCCATGAGTGCAGCTGACTGAACTTGATGGTCTCTCAAGTTTCCTTCCAGTTCTAGTATTCTATGATTTCTTTGATTTACAGCCCCTCAGTCCAAGTCCTAGTCAGATAGCATGGGCTAGCTATGAGTTTTCCATTACAGTTTAGACAACCCCACAATTAGTACATTTTTAAAAAAGTACCGAAAATTAGCAAATATAACCCACGGGTTATCCATGTTTTTACCAACCATGCCCCCCCTCCTACCCCATGGGGCATACATGTCAGCGTCTTATGCAAGTTGATTTTTACTCATATTAAAAGAAGACAAGACCAACATGATAAAATCAGCCTTTTATGAAGGCGGCAGAAGTCTCTGCGGGTGTGTCTAGACTACATGGCTCCGTTGACGGAGCCATGTAGATTAGGCAGGACGGCAAAGGGAAATGAAGCTGCGATTTAAATAATCGCCGCTTCATTTAAATCAAAATGGCCGCCACGCTGTGCGCGGCAGTCTAGATGGGGATCTGCTGACCCCAAAACCCTTCATCGGCATATCCTTTATGCCTCGTGAAACGAGGCTTACAGGATCTGCCGATGAAGGGTTCTGGAGTCGGCAGATCCCCATCTAGACTGCCACTCTGTGCTGACAATCAGCTGATTGGAACAGCGTGGTGGCCATTTTGATTTAAATGAAGTGGCGATTATTTAAATCACAGCTTCATTTCCCTTTTTTGCGTAAACTAATCTACATGGCTCCGTCGATGGAGCCATGTAGTTTAGACGTACCCCACGGGTTATGTACGTCTGCGGTGTGACAAAGTCCCTTGGTAGCTCCCTGGGGGTTCTGCACTTCCTGGTGGTTACTTGAGTGCCTCAGACTCATGGAGCCCTCTTTGTTGCCCTGGGATTTCCCTAGAGGCAAGGGTCCCCACTTACCGAGTCATTCTCATCACAGGCCAGTCCTTGGGGTTCAGCATTTCCCTGTTCTGTTCTGTGTGCCTTCCAAAAACTCCTCCCCTGCTGCCTGGGAGGAATCCTTTTATAGGAACCCCAGAGGCCTTAATTGGCAGCAGGTGCTTAACTAACCCCAGCTGCAAGCTGCCTCCTAATTAGGCCTCTATTTTCTACCCTGGCTGCTGGGCTGTGTTCAGGTGAGGCTAATCTGGAAACAAGAAAGCATTAACCCACCTCCCAATATGGCTGCCTTCTATAAGAGTTTTGCAGTTTGTAGGCTGTGGTCTGTCACACATCCACCCCCCCCTGCTCAACACAAGGGGGTTGGGCAACTTGAGATGCCAAACAGTGCATGCGGGATAGCCCATCCGCATTCCCATGTTGGGTTCCAGCCCTGTGCTGCACCCTGAATTGGAAAGGTTGTAGGGATATGAACCACCGGGTGACCCTAGCATTCTTTTCCCTATTCCTCTGCATTCACTGCAGTGGGGCATGGTCCATTACCAATACAAAATGTCACCCAAGGAGGTAATAACATAGTGCCTCTATGGCCTATTTTATGGCGAGGCACTCCCTCTCAACTACCGTGTACTTGTGTTCCCTTGGGAGCAGTTTCCTGCTAAGATAAAACACTGGGGCTGTGTCTAGACTACACCTCTCTGTCGACAGAGAGATGTAGATTAGGCACGTTGAAATTGCTAATGAAGCAGGGATTTAAATATCCCACTTAAATAAACCCTTTTTTGAAAGATCCTGTAAACCTCATTTTTTGAGGAGAGTTTATTTTTTGACAGATCAGCACCTAGACTGCCCGTTTTTTTTTCAAAAAAGCTCCATTTAGGAAAAAAGCGGCAGCCATGTTTATGCTAATGAAGCACGGGATATTTAAATCCCTGCTTCATTAGCAATTTCAACATGCCTAATCTACATCTCTCTGTCGACAGAGAGGTGTAGTCTAGATGTACCCAGGGTGTTCTTCTTCCCCAATTGTTAGTGATAGTACTGCCCTCAACCCCACATCTGATGTGTCAGTTTGTAGGATAAACTCTTTAGAGAAGTCTGGGGATATCAATACCAGGTTGCTACAGAGAGCAGTCCGTAGGTCCTCAAATGCATTCTTTGCTGCCTTGGACCATTTAACCAGGTCAGGCCCCCGGGCTTTCACCAGGTCTGTCAGGGGTGTGGCCCATGTTGCAAAATGGGGAATAAATCGTTGATAATAGCCCACTACTCCTAAAAAAGCTGGAACTTCTTTCTTTCCTTTAGGCCGGGGACACTGTTACCACCCCTTTTCCTGCCACATATCCAAAGTATTTAGTCTCCTTGAACCCCACAGCACATTTGGCTGGATTTGCCGTGAGGCTGGCCCACTTAAAGGAGTCTAAAACAGCCTCTACCCTCTTCAGGTGGGTCTCCCAATCCGCCATGTAGATGTTGACGTCGTCTAAGTAAGCGGCAGCATAGGCGGCATGGGGCCGCAGCAGCTTGTCCATGAGGTGCTGAAAAGTGGCTGGTGCCTCATGGAGGCTAAACAGGAGGACTGTATACTGAAACAGCCTCTCCGGGGTAATGAAGGCTGTCTTCTCCTTGGTGTCCTCGGCCAATGGGATCTGCCAGTAGCCTTTTGTTAAGTCCAGGGTGGTCAGGTATCGTGCTCAGCCCAGGCGGTCTACCAGCTCGTTGATGCGTGGTATGGGATATGCATTGATCTGGGAGATCTCATTCAACCATTAGAAATCGTTACAAAAACAGGTGGTGCTGTCAGGTTTCGGCACCAGTACTATGGGACTGGACCTCTGTCTATGGGATTCTTCAATGATACCCATCTTTAGCATCTTGTGTACCTCTACGCTTATCTCCTGTCTTTTAGCTGCCGGGACCCGGTAGGGCCTCATCGTCACTCAGGCTCCCAGATTGATAATAATTTGGTGGGTGGCCTCCAACGTTCAGCCAGGCTTCTCTGAAAACACGTCCCTGTTCCAGGTAATCATCTTAGAAACCTCTTTCCTTTGGGCGGGCATTAACTCGGGGCCAACTTTCACTGGTACTGAGGGTTCGGTCGGGGGATCAAGCTCCTCCCTCTGGGTAACCACACAGGCATCCCTCTCCTGCCAAGGTTTCAAGAGGTTGTTATGGTGGATCTGCTCTTGCTTTTGATGCCCCAGTTGATGTATCCTATAGTTTACTTCTCCAACTGGCTCAATGTCTTGGTAGGGGCCCTGCTACTGGGCCAGCAATTTACTTTCACTGGTGGGCACGAGTACCATGACGCGGTCCCCAGGCTGGAATCGTCGTATCTTGGCCTGGTGATTATAATAGGCCCGCTGGGCTTCTTGTGCCTCTTCCATGTGCCTCCTCACTATGGGGGTAACCTGGGCTATCCGGTCCCTCATCTGTGTCACATACTCCACAATATTTCTCCCTCCCTTCATCTCTTCCTCTCAGCCTTCTTTGGCTATATCCAGGATGCCTCAAGGGTGACGTCCATACAGAAATTCAAAGGGGGAAAACCCCATGGATGACTGGAGCACCTCCAGGATGGCGAACATGAGATAAAGCAGCAACATGTCCCAGTCCTTGGTGATAGACCGAGGGCCACAAGGTTTGCACCCGGAGTAGTGTGCAGAGGTCCCTTATCAATCGGGACATGAATGGGGTGCCCTAGTCAGTTAAAAGCTCCTTTAGGAGGCCCACTTGGGCAAATATTTCCACCAAGGCCTTGGCTATGCTCTTGGAGGCTGTATTCCGAAGGGGAAGGGCTTTGGGGTATCGCGTAGCGTAATCCAGGACTGCCAGTGTATACTTATGTTCTCGGGTTGTCTTTTCCAGGAGACCCACCAAGTCCATCGCAACCCGTTCAAACGGGACTTCAATGATTGGCACTGGCACTAGGGGGGCCCTCAGATGAGGGCGAGGGCTGTGTAGTTGGCACTCTGGGCAGGAAGTGCAGTATCGGTGGCACCCCTGGCCAATAGAAACAGCATAGGATCAGGGCCTGGGTCTTTTCTACTCCTAGGTGTGCGCCGAACATGTGACTACAGGCCAGATCTAAAAATGGCCTATTGGTGTTTTCGGGATGTCAAGAGCTGGTGCATTTCCTCTTCTCACATATGCACTACATGGTGCAGGAGATCCCTCTTGAGAATAAAGTAGGGGCCAGGCCCACAGGTCTTGCCTTCTACAGGTACCCCATCTACCTCAGACACCTCCTTCGTGGCAGTCTCGTACCAGAGATCCTCCTCTTGGTCCCACCCACAGGTCACACTCCCTGGACTGGCCAATTCGGGCCCTGGGGGGTTCCCTCCGGCCCCTGCATTGCCCCTATGGTGCTGTGACTGGCACTAGCCTCCACCTCCCACAGGATCTCGGTTACCTCTCCCGTTACTGATTCAGGGTCCTCTCCATCCTGCAGGCCACCGCTTTCCCTTTGTGGGCCCCAGGGACGTCTAATTACACAGATAACTCCTTGGGCCTGCATCATGATCCGCGTGCCCAATGCCTTGGCTGCTCTCCTCTGCCTCTTTGGCTTTCTGTCCTCCCCAGGGGTAGAGAACAAATCTTGGGCCATCTCTGGGAATAGTGGAGTATTTCTTCTTTGAGTTGGGGGAAAACACTTGCGTGTTCCATCGGTAAGTTGTAACAGGCTTGTTGAGCTTCTCCACAAAGGAACGGGGCAAGGATGCTGGCCCATTGTTCCTTGGGCCAGGCTTCCTGCTGCACGGTCCTCTCGAACACAAGGAGGTAATCCTCTACGTCATCCTCCAGTGACATCTTGGGGAGGCAAGCTGAGGCCCTCAGAGCTCTTGCATCCTCACTGCCGGGCACTCAACCTGCCCACCCCCACAACTGGTCAAACACTTCCCCAAGGAGGGCATGATCCGCAGCAGCCTGCTCCATTATGAGTTTGTTTGTTTCTTGCTGCACCCGCACAGCTTCTTGTTGGGCTGCCATAGCCTGCACCAAAACCTTCACTACATCCTCCATTTTGGTGATGAGAGGGAATTACCCGGGTAACAGGGGCGGGGGCTGAAGTGAAGACAAACCTCCAGATCCACACCCAAGTGCTCTCTCTCTCTCTATTCTTTTTGTTGTTTTTTTTTTGGTGGGGGGGGGTTGTTTGGTTGGTTTTTTTGGGGTTTTTTTCCTTCCTTTTTGTCAATGTGCAATAAAGACTATCCCACTCCTCACGCCAGTGTGACAAAGTCCCTTGGTAGCTCCCTGGGGATTCTGCACTTCTTGGTGGTTACTTGAGCACCTCAGAGACTCACGGAGCCCCCTTTGTTGCCCTTGGATTTCCCTAGTGGCAAGGGTCCCCGCTTACCGAGTCATTCTCATCACAGGCCAGTCCTTGGAGTTCAGCATTTCCTTGCTTTGCTTTGCTTTGCTTTGCTTTGCTCTGCTCTGCTCTGCTCTGCTCTGCTCTGTGTGCCTTCCAAAAACTCCTCCCCTGCTGCCTGGGAGGAATCCTTTTATAGGAACCTCAGAGGCCTTAATTGGCAGCAGGTGCTTAATTAACCCCAGTTGCAAGCTGCCTCCTAATTAGGCCTCTATTTTCTACCCTGGCCGCTGGGCTGTGTTCAGGTGAGGTTAATTTGGAAACAAGAAAGCATTAACCCATCTCCCAATATGGCTGCCTTCTATAAGAGTTTTGCAGTTTGCAGGCTGTGGTCTGTCACAGCGGGTAATCTAATATTTTTTTTACACACGATAGAAAAACCACAGGTAATACATGAGTGCATGTTATACACAGATGCGGGTTATAGTTGCTAATTTACAGTAATGTCTTAAGTAGCTTTGTGTGACCAAACTCATTAGTTTACAAACAGTTTTCATATTATGCAATGGGATAACCATTGGAGCATTAAAGATAAACTATTAGCCTATGTCTACACTACCAGGTTATTTTGAAATAAGTTATTTTGAAATAATAACTCCCAAAATAACTATTTCGAAATAAACCTATTCCTCTTCACAAGCAGGAGTTATTGGTTCAAAATAACAAGCCCTTGTTATTTCGAAATAAGAGAAGTTATTTCAAAATAACTCCCCAGTGTAGATATGCCCTTACAGTGCAATTTATGCTAAGCTACTGTATGTAAATTCAAGGATAAGTTAATATGAACAACCAATTGGGTTCCATCAAATCCAAGAAAACATTTTCCAAATTGGGATAAAAAACTAAGTAGGAAGGTTCTAAAAATTTCAGTTAGGTAGAGGATAGGTATGTGTTGTAAATTATAGAGGTTATCAGGCTACAGGATCACTTCATAAACCCATACCTGACTTTATCTGTAGCTGGAGTAGGGTCAGCCAGCTCTAATTAACCCGTAAACTCTTAAATGAGTCCATCCTGGAAGTCTCCTAATTTTTTTCTAAGCTCTTTCACTCACAAGAGGAAATAGTCTACTCTTCTCTATCTATTTATAACCAGGTGTTAGTAGTGTCTGCCCTCTTAGAAAAACCACACATCTTTCATTGTCTTAGATTTTTATTACAAGTTAGGACTGGCAATCTTGAACACAACTGTCCTTTTCATCCCCCATTGTTCTCCAATGGGCATGTTGAACCAGAATATGACTGCACCCTGATTTGGAGTTTAATGCAAGGAGTCAAAAAAATCCCATTTCTCACTTTTATTACAAATCCCCTTATTTTCCTCAACTAGCCTTGAATTTAAAATAACTCACCAAAATAAATTGAAACTACCCATGTGTACAGAATTAGCTGTACGTGCATCAGTAATATCACCAAAGCTCTTTTCATCATTATATTCATCCACAACCGCTATTTCAATTACACCTTTAATAGAGTGTGGGTTGTTTATCTGATTGTGAGTAATGTAGTATAAACCGCTTAGGTTTTCCTTTAATAGCCATCTCCGATAAATCATAATTATTTTAAGATTTTTCGGATTGTGGGCTGTTCTGATGTGATTACGGTTTAGCTAATACATTCAAGTGAGTAACTTTACTTCCATAAATTTAACATGAGGGTGATTTAGAAAGAAATCTTCTACTTTTACACTTTGGAAAGCTCAATGATACAGACGTTTCAGGTCAAAGCTCATATTTTACAAAGAAGTCTTTGCTGAAGACAATGGGAGCTGCCTCTTGGATCTCCCTGCCATTCCATGGGAGTATGTACCTTGGAGTGTACAGGCAGGGGAGGAGAAAAAAGGAGCAAAGAAGAAGGGAGAGAAAGAAGAAAAGGTTGAATGAAGGAGAGAATTAGGCTACGTCTAGATTGCATTGCTATTCCAAGGAACGCGTCCACTATTTCAGAAAATTTTTCCTCATTTTACAAGGAATAAGGGATGGCTCAAAAGAGCACTTTATTTCAAAATTTGGCACCATGTAGATGCGCCAAATTTTGAACCAGTCTCTTTCTAAATTAAATCGAAAAAAGATACGCAATTTGAGTAGGACAAATTGCGCATCTTTTTTCGATTTAAGAGTGCAGTCTAGACATAGCCTTAGAAGAAACAGAGTAAAACTGAACAAGAAACAGATACTGAAAGAGAAAGTCACATAAAAGAAAGACTGATTGAAATAAGAAAGAAAAGAGAGCAAGGAGAGTGTCTGAGAATCATCAGTCCATTTATCCTCTTGACAGCCCTTTAATGTTGGGTACCATCTCCACTGTGCAGAGAAGGCACATCTGAATTTACAGGCTGCCCTAGGTGTATGACTTTGTCCTAGAAACATCAAGTATGAGTTGGAATCTGGATGCCAAGAGGTTTTGTCAATCTGACGGAGGTGGTCAGGGAAAGAACTGCTTTCGGGGATGTAAACCATTTACTTTCTCTCTGTCCTCAACTTACAGCATCATCTAAGTTAGCTTATAATTGTTAGGTAGAAGAAGCCATACATTTTATTTGAATTTCATTTTTAAACTGTTTTATTAAAATTATTCATAATTTTACGCAGAGGTCCTCAAAGATAGTGGGTCAGATCAGTGGTCCCATCTAACCCAGTATCCTGACTTTTGATGACGACCCGGGCCAGATAGTTCAGAGGACATGGACAGAGCATGAAAATTATTGAACGATCTATCCAGTCATGCACTTCCAACTTCTTCCAGTCAGATTTTTAGAAATGCTCAGAGTCTAGGGATATGTCCCTTTTCCTTCTTGGCCAATGGTCATTGATGGGCCTATCCTTCATGAATGTATCTAATTCTTTTTTACACTCATTTATACTTTTGTCCACAACATCATCATCCTTGGCAAGGAGTGCCACAAGCTGACTGTGGATCATATAAGTGACTTAAAAAAAACCCTGTATTAAATTCCATTTGGTTACTCTGGTTCTTGTGTTACCTGATGGGGTAAATAACACTTCCCTGTTTACTTTCTCCACTGCAGTCATGATTTTATAGACCTCTACCATAATCCCCTGGATCTTTCTAAGGTGACAGTTCCAGTTTTAATCTCGCCTCATAGATAGGCCGTTCCGTGCTGATTACAAACTGGTCTGGTGACTTGCTACTGTTTAATTCATCCATTTGTTCCAAAACCTCTCCTACTGACACCTTTAATCCACAGCAGTTCCTCAGATCAGTCACTTGAAAAAAAAATGACTCAGATATGGGAATCTCCCTCACATCTTCTGCAGTGAAGTCCAATGCAAAGAGTTAATTTACATTTTCTGCAATGGCCTTGTCTTCCTTGAGTAAAAGAGTTATGTAGACTACAGTTTTTCCAGGTGTTATCAGTCCATTCTTAGGACAGTATGATTATATGCCTTTGCTATGTACCTCTGTGCTCTTATAATCTTAGCAGTAAATTTAAAAGTGAACCCAAAGTGCACTGGATGGACAACTGGATAAAGTTCTATTAGATGAATGGACCTATAAATAACTGGTAGAGAAAGACATGTGCTAAAACAAGGCTCCAGAATCCTTTTGAGAAACTTGCAATATTCTGGAAAACTGGTCTAAATTTTCATTCACTTATGGTGCTTTTCTATAAAGTGAAGTGAATTAATGCCTCGGATCAAAGCACCTTGTGAGTTTTGGGGACAGTTGTAAAGGGATACAGAATCCAAACTCCAGATTTCATAGCTAGCCCTTCTTTATAGGAGAGCTGAAATCCTGGATCTATGTACATATGAAACTTGAGTTTGCAGAAATTTCAGATGTGGATCTGATTCTGAAACTCAGGAATGCATCTGTTGCCAAAAAACAAAAACAAAAATGAAATGCAAGCATCTACAGTGACTGATGACTTTACTATCAAGCTATAAAATAAAATTGTAAACTGTCCTTCTTTCTTGCCCCCTCCGCCTGCACACACACCAAAAAAGAAAATGAGTATGTGCCATCAGATACTCTGGTGGTTATAGTAGGGCACAATTTCTATTAGAATTCTAACTGGGCAGAAAAAGAAATCAAATAGAGTACTTAGAATGATGGATGCCAAAGAAACATATGGATTTTGTTCAATTTAATATATATCCAGCTGTTAATCAAATAAAAAAAAAAAAGACTTGGACAGATGGAAAAGCTTCATTTTTCCTATAGGGCAAAGTAAACATTGTAAAATGATTGTTCTCCCATGGTTACTCTATATTTGTATTGCTACTTCTGGGTGCCACAGGTTATTGTTAAAAGAAAATTAATAAAGTTCCCCAGGACTACAATGGAGGGGAGCAAAACCAAAAAAGGGGGGAGATTAAAGAATGTGTTACATTTACCTTCAAGAAAATCTCACCATAGGCATCTGTAAAATCCCTCAAGTTGTAGGCTAGTGTCTGTCCATTACATGCAGTACTGTACCTCTGGGTTTGTTCTCTAGCACACTACCCAGGCTGTTTAGTTAAAACTGAACACGAGCAAATTGACATTTTAACACACAGCTAAATGAGAGACATCATGTTTAAGTGCAAAAATATTTGGAATCAGCTATAGTATGCGCTACTGAACAATCATTTTTGAGAAAGACAAAGACTGTATGAAACAAACTTTGGAAAACCCGTTTGTGTAAGATTTCTGGAAAAACATACATTCCCATCTGAAACTTTTGTTATACTGTCTGACTTCATTAATTGAATTCCATTATTTCTTAGCACGCACAGTGTGTGCTCCTTTTCTCTGTGATGGTATTGCTCAATCAGGCTCATTCGCAGGGGGGGTTGCGAAGGGTGTGAATGCACGACCCCATTTTTCCTTAAGGTCTGCCATAGGGCCTATTACGGCCGGCCAGGAGAAAGCAGAGGGGGCACATTACCCCAGCCTCCCTCCCCTGTGCTCCGGCAAAGTGTGTGTGTGGGACCTCTCTTTGCTCACAGAAGGGTCAGGGCTTCAGGTGGAAGAGGTGGGGCCAGTGGCACCCAGCCCTTGATGCTTCCAGGACCACGGCACCTCTAGTCCCAATCCTAAGAGGCCCCACGAAGCTGCAGAGCATACAGTGCTACATTCTGACAGCAAATTAAAGGGGCCCAGTGCTCAGGCCACCACCTCTGCTACTTCGGCAGCAGTGGTGGCCAAAGCCCTGGGCCCCCTAGAGGGAGATGAAGGATACAATTGCTTCAGGGCCTGCAGATTCTGTCAGCAGGCCTGCCCACACCACCAGCTGGGCCCCTCACCCTCTGCATCCCAACCCCCCTTCCCTTCCTGGACCCCCTCCTGACCCCAAACCACTGAGAGTCCACGCTCTCTTGCGCCAGCCTAGAATCCCTTCCTGTACCCATACTTCCTCCAGAACTTGCACCATCTACACCCCAACACTGTGCCTCCCTCATCTCCAGCTTCATCCCAGCGCCCACACCCCCAGTTGGAGCCCTCCCCTCTACATCCCAACCTCCTGTACCAGCCCAGCGAAAGAATGAGGGAAGTGCACAACCACAACTGGAGATAGGGGATGGAGCAAGGAAGGCCAAGGCATGGGAGAAGGGGCTGGGCAGGGGCAAGACATCGAAGAAGGAGTAAGGCAGGGATGTTTGGTTTTCTGCAATTAGAAAGTTGGCAACCCGAAGCTGGATAAGAACATTTCCATAGCCTCCCAGGCCTACCAACAACAAATAAAATCTGGAACAATTTCAGGTGTTCTTTTTTCAACATTACCATAAGACTGAAACAGGCCCCAGAGATTCCCAGGAAGAAAGGTGCAGTATATGGACACCCTATTCGTGCCTCTTGCCATTCATCTATCTAGAATCTGAGCAGCCTCATCATACTTTTACTTCATAAATGTACTCATCACTTACTATAGCAGAACAGTGACTCTTCAAATTCCTTCCACTTAGAAGAAGCATAGCATTCTGAGAGCTGAAAAATAAACCCTCCACAAGACTGAATTTAAACTAGCGAGCAGACAAAGTCATTTTTGAATTTCAGAAACTCTATCTAAGGTTTAGATTTTGGATCAGATGCCATGAGAGAATGCTACATTGGCTATTACATTCTTCAAAATGATGGAAAGAAACAAGACTTCAGACAATGGAACAGTGAAAATGGCCAAAAAGGTGATTGGAATGTTTGGGACTTGTGGGAGAAGTAGAACTTTATAAAAACAAAAAGTGAAAGAAATTATTCTAGAACTCACTCTTGTTGAGGCCAACATGCCCAGCTGCTTACTTTAGTAGGATCAGGGAAAAGACAGATTATGCCATTAAAGTACAAAGCTGTACTAAGGGCAGCAAACAGTTATTCAGAGCCATTTGTTATAAATAGGTAGCATGCTTGTTTTACCAAAACTCATAGGAGGTCATCCTCTAGCTAGCTGGTAACTTCTTTCCTTCCCTCCATTTTAGCAGGGACTTCAAGTTAGCCTGACCTCTGAGGAAGCAATACCCTTTTGTTTCTGACCTCCACTCCCTCTGTCTTGCTCATCAATGCAATCTGACCCCAGAAACTCCAGAATTTAGTCACATGAAAAGATATTGAAAGGAAACAGAAAATATAATACACACCTATAAAAGAAACACAGAGTATTGTTATTGGAGAAATTCTGGTTAAGAGTAATGTTCTAAAATAAATACACTAATAATGATAATAATAGTAATAATAATAAGAGCAGGGAGGGAAATAATAAACTAGACTCATAGGAATTGCACCGTTCAGACTTAATAGTATGCAACTTAGTATTTCTGTATTACTATGAGAATGCAAAGTGTGGCAGATTTAAATATATGCAGCATCATCTGAAATTATAATCTCATTTCAGAAACATTCAGTAAATGGATAGTAAACATGAGCATAGTTGTCACTTTTGACTTGCTGGTGTGCTATGCACTTCATATTGATCTGTACAATACAGTCATCTCCTTTTTATCAATGCATTTATATTCAAACTCGCCAGTCACCTTGTCAGGTGCAAATGCTACTTTAATATACAAAGAAATTGACATACAATTGGGATAGAGGCAGAAGAATGAATACATGAATACGTTTTTCTAAATTCAGAATCCCTGTTGAGTACAATGCACATTTACTATGTGAAGTCATGTTTTCTGAAGTAAAAGATAGATATTTTCCATTTAATAGAAAGTTACACCATACTTAATCTGCTTTTAGAAAACCACCAAAAACTGAAGTACAGTAACTCTTTGAGTAGTAAACAGTTTCAGCTACACAGTTTACAAGTAAAATACATTTGACATAGGCTAGAAGTTAGTTATAAGAGCAAAACTCCTTTTTTTTTTAAAGGAAAAAGCATGCATTTTCGAAAGCATAGCAATACAAAAACTCAAGAGCATAATGACACCAACTCAGAGGGTATTTTGTTTTCTGATGACTTACAGCAATAATTAATCCAACTTGCTTCCACTGCTTCTTTTATCTTTGCTGAAGAGTTGGATGAGCTCTTTAAAAACAATTATCCAAATGTAAGATACTACTCATTTTATTCACAAATTTAACGTTTGCAGGGACTATTATCCCTACTAAACGTTTCTAGTCAAGTTTTTTATCACTGAGTCTGATTAATGTATGTCAGACTTCTGGACCATGAAAGCAGAAAGGTCAACCTGTTGATCTGGTACCTTGAAAGAACTAGAAGATTTTGGGTGAAATTTAAAGCATAACAACATTTAAAAAGTTGGACACCAAAATACTTTAATAAGAGAGCTGTGACAAATGTGGCAGGACACTAATCCACAGTGGGCAACAATGTCCATTAAAAGCAACAGAATTTGGAAGGATGCCACAAAATGAGTACCAGGAGTAGCGTCAACAATCCAGGAGGGATCATTAATCAAATGATAGGAGTCCATACTTCTAAGAACTATGCTCAAAAGTAGTTCAGCAATTACTTCCCTGGTTTGGGACCAGTGTGATATACAAAACTCCCACTGAATCCCTGTTGGTGCCTAAACTTGCTTGGTACTTCTGTTTTTGCATTTAAAAATTCCTTAGGCACCTATGTTTCCTTTCATCAGCAGTGCTGATTTCCTGTGGTTATCAACTTCCTTATCTTCCTCTTATGAGCAAATCATGAGCCAGGAAAGGCAAACATTTTGTTGTTTGAGAGGCCTGATCTAGTATGTGTACTCAGAGGCTAACTACTGGATCAACCCCCCATAGACAAGTTAACACAAAACAGACAGGAAGGAAGGTGGTGAAAAGCCCCCCTCAAAATTTTTAATGTAGTGGTTAAAGTACTTACCTGGGAGGCAGGAAATCCCCAGTTTGAGTCCCCACTCCATGTAAGGTGTAAAAGCAATTTGAACAGGGATCTGCAGTCTTTCAAGTGAATACTCTAACAACTAGGCTATTCTGATGTGCAGAGAGTCCCTCAGTATCTCCTAGTGAAGCTGCTGCACTGTGGATAAGTGAATACTCGAAAAGGGAAGTGGATCTAAGGTCTTCCACATCCTGGCTATGTGTTCTAACCACCAGTCTATAGTCAGTCACTCACTTTTGTGTTTCCTCTGGCCCAAATGACAGAGAGGGGACAAGAGAGATCTCAAGATATAGATCTGCAAATCCCAAATACGATTCTATGTGGACCAAGTAACAGTACAAATAACATGTAATACAAGGACTAATAACTCTGCTACTAGTAGTCCTTGTGTTGCAGGCTATCCACTTAGAAGAGAAACGGCTTGAATGTAACCACAGAAAAAAAATCCCAAAGACTTCTGCAAAAGGTCCTTATGAAGTACTCCTGATATCTTGATCAACACCACTAGCAGAACTTCTGCTAGGAAGACAACTTGAAATAATTTTGAAAACAGAATGCCAAAATACAAACGGGGCAGCAGCAAAATGTCAATGTTCAGCACAGAACAGAAGCACTATCTTCACAGGCATGACTACCTGCCCTTTCCAAGTTACTCTTTGTGGCCAGTCTTCAGTCATGTCCAGTAAAATATATAATTTAAAATATAATAATAATCCAAATAGTTAAGTATTTATTAAATAAGTTAAAACCTTCATATATGAAACGACAGGTGAAAATGTAGTCATGGATACAGAGGTACTAACAACCAATAATCCATGATAAAAAAGATAAAAAATATGAAGAAATATGTACAATATAAATATAATAGGATAATCCTAATGGAGCTCTGGGATTACTATTTGTCACTGGACATATCCATCATGTCAGTAGTTGCATACAACACAAATCTAGACAAGGTTTCCTTAAAATTCTTTCCACTCTCAATTCCAAGGAGCCTTAAAATTCATCATTACCGTGGCTTCATTTGCCTTGAGCCCCAATTACGAAGCCAAAAAAGCGGACATTTCTACTCCCACTTAGTTCTTTAATATCCTTCTTCTAATTGGAGTAATCGGCCACCTTTTTCCTGTGGGCCTTCTCCAAACTATCAGAATTGTCTTCCCATCAAATGGTAACAACCACCATCATTGCCGTTTCCTCCCTAACAAAAACTATATCAGGCTTATGCAAATAACAATATTTATTCCTTAAATATGGATTCACTATTGCTTTCCATCCTAACTTACCTATTTTATCAATAACTACAGTGACTACCTTATTATGTCTTTTTATCCACGCATCTTTCATTTTAAAACATTGCCCAGATACATGCAGGATTGTTTCTTTAACCTTCCCATACCCTCCACACATAACCTGCATTTAATGTCTCACTCTAGCTAGTGTCTCTTTGGTAGGAAAAACTTTAGCTCTTAATTGTAGTGCAGTGATAAACAAAGAGAACTTAATCAGATATGTTCTAATAAAAAAGGAGTTACTAATCGGGTCATTTTAAAAAAATACTTAATCCCAATTCCCTGGCATTTTAAACTGTACCACCTTTGCAATTCCATCTCTCTCCTGAGTACAAGGTAACCACACTATACGTTATAATCTTATCAACTAAATTTTCCCCTGCATATATATATATATATATGTGTATATATATATATATATGATAAATCTGTACAATCATCTTGTGAAACAATATGCCTTTCCACTTCTGAATTAGCATATTTGGGATTTCAACAATAATTGTGCACTGAGGAAGATGTAAAATTTTAACTTTCCTCACGATAACACCCAAACCATCTAAAACATAAAAAGGAGGCTCAATTAAAAGCAAATTATAAAACAGCCTGGGTAAAATATATGTTTATAAAATCATCAATTTTGGGGCAGATTTCAAAAGTGCTTCACATAGTTCATTACATGATTCAGTCAATTTCCCCTTTAGTGATATATTACTCACCCCATCCAGGGGCCTATCTTTGTATCCAAATATTTTTCAGACAGTCCTGGTTGCACATAGTCTATCTTCTCTTTACCCAATTTCCAATTATCCTTAGGATTAACCACTTGTGTCTTACATTTATGTGGAATCCCTTTGTTTTCCTAAGGGGCATTTACCTTCAAACTAGTATTCCTGAAGAAACAGTCTAAAATTTCAAGGTTCCTAATCATCCCTTGATGCGTCCGACTTCAAATGGCCACATCATCAGTAAAAGCCAAGGCCACAATAGTTTCCCTTGAACACTGAACCCCAATTCCTCAGTCTCCAACTTAACCAGCAAAGAACCAACAGCTATATTAAATAATATTGGAGATAAGTGGTCTCCTTGCTTGACCCCACTTCTTATGTTAATGGACTCAGTGCACTTACCACCCATCCACACCCTAGTGACATAATTACAATAAAGATTTTTATTATTTCCTCATTAATCTTTTTGTTACAATTTTTGTGTATAGCCTCACTCAAACAGAATCAATTGTTAATGGCCTCCAGGAGGATTATTTTAGCCAATTCTTCGAACTGAGAGCAGGGAACTAAACTTTGCTCAAAAGCACCCTGACATTTGGACCCAAGCAGAAATATGATTCTACCTACTGGAGACTCCAAGGGGACTTCTCTGAAAGGATCAAATTTATCTTCAATATGTCCCAACACAATGAAGAGAGGATATGGAACTGCACGTATCCTTTAAACAGGGTGACCAAATTTCCCAAGGTAAAAATGAGGCACAATGCAGGGCTGGTCCAAGGTCCCCCGCCCCATGGGGCTAGCTCCAGCCGCTAACTCAGGGCCTCCTATCCCATCTGTAAAGTAGCGAGTCCCCTCCCCATGAAACTATGCACACAAACTCAACAGCAGCGAGAACACAGTCTACAAGATTGATCAGGACCCTTCCCTCCCAACAGACTTGGTTATCAGAATACTCCCCAGGACAATTTAAATGTAATTGATAACAGGACATAGTAAATACTTTTAAGAAGCTGGAGGTTTATTTCAAACACTTTGCATATACACTGAATTAAAATTAAAGTTTTAATCTTTTATTTTAAAGAAAGGGAGCTGCAATGTTGCTATGGAGTTCCTAGTCCTCCACTTAACTTGGAGGACCATGATGTGTTGCAATGGGGATCTTAATAAACATGGGATTACCCTAATTATTTAGGCATTTTGTGTTTGTTCTCAGATGGCAAGCACTAATATCTCAATTCAGAGAAGCAGGTGCTTAAATGGTTTGCTGAAATGTGACCTGTATTATTTAGCACAGGTATTTCTTTAATTAGGACACTGGGAATACTGACTGGTCAATGGCCTTCTGTTGCCAGCAAGAGTGAGTCTCAGGTCCGACACTGGGTTCTGAAAGTACAAAAAAAGCTACACAGGCATCTGTCAAACACAAGCAGTTTATTTCCTGACAGCTATGAGCTATGCCCCTTAACTAAAAGAACAACATTATAGGAAAAGTGGCATTTCTTACATCCCTTCTGCTAGCCGGGGAACCCATTTTGGCTGTGGATGAAGTAGGAGACTGTCTCAGCTTCCGAGGCACCGGTACCCAAAGCCCATCGGTGAGGTCCAAATTGCTTGTGCTCTGGTGCAGCTTTAAATACTAGGTCTCTACCTTGTTTGTGGCAGTTTGGAAGTTTCCGGGGGTTACTCATTGCTTGTTACAGTATGGCTCAGCTGTACTGCTTGGCCTTTGACTTTGTTTACATGATCAGTACATTTAAGTAAACAAGATTGTTATGTTCCTGCCCTTATCTACAATTTGTTCTTGCTACAATGGCGTATGTTCCTAGAGGCTTGCTTCTGGCTCATCAGTAGTAGGGAAAGGGGGGAGGTATAGGAAAGGGGGGAAGAATGCAGGCCTCACCACCCCTATACTTCACATGTACAGAGTTCTTCCGCAATTGACCCCTACACCTTCTGACTTAAATTGTATTCTATTAATCCACATAGACTACAACTGAAAATGTATTTTGAATTGAGGTAAGTATATCTGTTTTTAAAATGGAATTCTCTCCCCTGACCCAACTCAGAAAAAGTGCAGATACGGTTTCTTAGCACAAAGAATTTCTCAAGTTGTTCACATGCCTTATTTCAAATCATCTGCTCTTCAGTTTTTACTTATGTGAACTCTGTTCTGTGTCAAAGCCTATTAATTTTAGATTAAATGATTTAAGTATAAAATAGAACTACATATTTCATCTATAAATTTCTATTATATCTAAAAAAGAAAGTTTTCTTACACTGATCCAGCATCTATTGTTTTTCATAACTTTGTTGGTAAGTTGGATGACAAGCTGCTGCTGCTATTAGATTCTGCATGCACGTATGCTACAGAAACTACAGTCTATAGAGGCAGACTTTCAAGGATAAAAGTGATGTATGAAACTGCAAAGTAATGTTTGTTCTTATGAGACCACAGGAAGCAGACATGCTTTTGTCCTCCCCAATGATTACTGTGACTGCTCACTGCATGCCACACGATAGCAACACCCATGGGCATTAGCATTAAGCTATTTAGTCAGCCCTAAGTATATGTCACCCAAGCCATGAGACAACAGAATCATCTTCAGACATGTAGAGCTCTGCAGACAACAGGCAGAAAGATGAACAGATAAGGTTTGTGCACATTTGTCCGCCCGTTAAGTTTTACAAGCTGTATGCTAAAGTTTCTGTCTTATGCACTATATAAGCAACTCTTAATCTTTTCAGTATATTTGCCTTTTTATTTTTTTATCCTCTTAGAATAGATAGCTGGAAAAAAGAATCCTCTGCATAAAAACATACAGTGATTTCTTTCTGAAGTACTGTGTTACATACTTGCAATAAACACAATACTTAAGACATAAATTACTCATTTTCTCTCATCTGATAGAAAGAGAAAATGTTTCCAATACGAGCTACACTATGGTCTCCACAAGCGTAGCTAAATTTATTTAGATGAAGAATTAGACAAAAATTAGAACTGAACTTCTAAAGACAGTAAGGCTACGTCTAGAGTACAAGCCTCTTTCGAAAGAGGGCGTCTAGACTACAAGCAGATTTTTCAAAAAAGTGAGCTGCTTTTTCGAAAGAAAGTCTAGACGCTCTCTTTCAAAAAAGCACAGTTTGCATTCAATAGTGACTTTTTTCGAAATAGTACTTTCGAAAAAAGGTGTTATTCCTCATAAAATGAGGTTTACCACGATCGAAAAAACTGCCGTGTTCTTTCCATTTACTTTCAAAAGAATGCGGCTGCAGTCTAGATGCAGGTGAAGTTTTTTCAAAAAAAGGCTA
The DNA here is from genome assembly GCA_032595735.1 of Pelochelys cantorii. Lineage (NCBI taxonomy): Eukaryota > Metazoa > Chordata > Testudines > Trionychidae > Pelochelys > Pelochelys cantorii. Next base: position 24,791,095 of record CM064334.1, on the reverse strand, counting down.
CTTTTTTCGAAAAAAACTTGTAGTCTACACACACCCTAAATGAGTATAGGAGACATATGAGACCAAGTGGACTAAAAATGAAAACTCTGCCTTAATAAAAGCATAATTCAATTTTATTTTCATGGGCTTTTGAAATTGTCATTAAAATTTTTGACTGGACAGATAGTAGTGTGCCAATCACAGATATTTCATCCAAATAATCAATGCAGAAACCTAAGATTTAGTGCACATGGAATGAGCAAGCCAAAGAACTGAATTATCTTTTTTTCTTACTTTGTTTCCTCATATATATTATGCTGGAGCACTTTTCCCTTCACTCTCTCCCCTGGTTCTTGTCAGAGACAAAAAGCAGAAGACCAGAATTCCAAAGCGCAGACAATGTGACGTATATTGGGGTTAGTTTGCAAGCAAATGTATTTCAAAGCCTGTCACACCATTTGGGAGTATCTCAATATGCTGATAGAGTCTGTTTCCCAGTGTTCCATTCACAGCTCTGATGTTACGGAGCATTTACCTCATCTCCCCCTTGCCAGTCCTGAGGCCAGAGAGTGTTTACTCTATGGCCCCTTTGCCAGTTCTAACACCACAGAGCTTTGTCTCTGTCCCTGTTCCCACTCCCCTTAGCAGAAATTATCATAAATTCCTTTCCCCTATTTCTTATTTAACCTCAGTTTATATAGTAAAGTTTGAGTTCTGCTCAACTATACCCTAGCCAATCATTCTACTGAAATTTTATGAACCAGTCCTTACATATTGTAACATCATTTTCTGACCAATCATATCCCACTATCTTCCTTAATTTACCCCCAGCAAAATTATTTACCCAGTAGACAGAAACAATTAAAGAACCAGAGACCATACAAATTAACAACAGAAAAGTGGGGATCATAAAGAAAAAATAATAAAGAAATGAGAGGTTTCACAACCACAACTATTGATAATTGAGTTCTTACGAGAACAGACAGAAAGCTGTCACGCTAATTTTTATTTAAATATTCTGGGAGCCTTCCTTTCTCTCAGCAGTGGGCAACAACTGTAGGTGGTTCACCAGGGTTAGCTCCTGGCAGACTTCTGCTGCTATATTTACCTGTGCCTCCGCAGGTACAGACACTTGAAGCTCCCACTGGCCTTGGATTCCGATTTCCAAACAATAGGAGCTGCGGGAAACAATGTCTGGTCAGCAGCTCCCATTGGTCAGGCACAGTGATCTGTGGCCAACAGGAGCTTCAAGTGGTCATACCTGTGGAAGCACAGGTAAATAAAGCAGCAGCAGCCCACCAGGGACTAAGCCTGGTGAACCAACTCTAGCTAATTTCCCACCCCAGATTTATCTGGAGGTGTTAGATTAGATAGTCTTCCTAACAGCCTAATATTACCTTATTTCAATGTCACGATGTGACCGTATACTTCTCAGCTTATGACTGCTCCCCTCCCCCTCTACACCCTCCCCTCCCCTCCCCCCCCCTCCGCTTAGCCAAAAAATAAGCCCTTAGCCAAAGAACAAGACCTCAGACTGTCACAGTTAGAGAAGGCACATATACAGGAAGACTTGTGATTTTGATTCTTTGTTTTATACTTCTATAACTTATCTGATAAGAAAACACCTAAATTCTTAAAATATAGACTTTTACAAGCAGACCTGAATATCTATATTCTAACATATTATATAAAAAGCCTCACTGTGTTTCCATTCAAATGTTAAGTTATCACCAATTGCTCTCTACAGTACATAAAATATTTTTGCCAAGAAACATCATTTCTCTGTTATTTTTTGTTCCTCTCTCATCACTTAGTCGACCTGGAGGCTAATACACCAAATGTTACAACCTACTGTTTCTGTGGAATGGGATGCGTGCTATAAATATTGCTGTGACAAAGATGATACTTGTATGTGCCTAAAGGATTTTATTTACCACCCGTGTGTGTTTTATTTCTGTGAATTAGAATCAGAACTGGATAGGATTTAAGTGAAGCCAGCAGCCATATTGAGCTTTTGTTTTTTTGATATATAAACCTGGGCATTTGTATGCTCATAGTGTTTCTATGGGTTTTTTTTAAAAGGAATGTTTTCTTGAGAAAAATAGTAATGCATCTTATGATATAATATGATCTCTTCACAGAAACTCTCCACTGAGCACAAGTACAATCTGTAAAGTCAGCACAGTTTAGATTTAGTCCAGATCATTTGATGTGACTCTAATTAGTTTTAGTCTGAAGCAGAAAGACCAGGGTAAAAAAAAAATGTTTTTCATATGTTCAAGGACAGCGGTTGTGCCTCAAGAAAGGTTAGATGCATTCTAAGCACAACCACATGTTTTCTTTGAACTATTTGTTTTAATTTCAGTTTTTTTCAGCTTGTTTTGTGCAAAACAGGAGAATTCAGAAAACTTACTATTCTGCTGGTTTGTTTGGAAAAATATGAAAGAATATTTTGAAATCTACCAAAATTGTATGAGACACATCCAGTTTCTTAAATATGAATTTTAAATGTGATGCTGTTCAGAACACTGGAATGACAACAATATAACAGCTTACTTAGTTGTAAAAGTATTTTGGAATCTTGTTGTAGAACCATACGCGTCTACACTGCACAGTTATTTTGAAATAACTAGCGTTATTTCAAAATAACAATGCAAGCATCTACACAGCCATTCCACTATTTTGAAATAATTTCAAAATAATGGACAGCTTATACCGAAATCTGTAAACCTCATTCTGTGAAGAATAACGCCTATTCCAACATAGCTATTTTGAAATAAGGCGTGTGTAGACGCTCCACTTCTGCTATTTTGAAATAGCCCCCACCAGGGCCATTCTAAGTTATTCCTCTCTAATGCCTCCTGGGGCTCTAAATCGAGATAGCACATCTACATTAGTGAAGCCTGCCTTGGACTAATTTTGAGGCTTCCTTGCAGTGTAGATGTGCTATCTTGAAATAAGCTATTTTGGAATAACTATTCCGGAAGAGCTTATTTCAAAATAAGTGTGTAGTGTAGACGTAGCCTATGAATCAGTTTTTTTCTAATGATACTTTTGTCCTAAACTCACAAGTTATAATTTATTTGCATTATGTTATGCTTGGTATAGTTTTAGGTAGAGTATTACAGTTTCTGTCTTGTAAACTAACCTATAAGAGGAAAACTAATCCAAATTACAGGTGTCCCAAACAGGAGAGAACTATGGAAGACTGCTAAGCTGAGAGAGATCTATTTGGATGAACATAATCAAATTAGAAACAAAGTTGTCAAAAGATATAGTGACAATGCAGCCAGCGTCCAGGGTGGTTTTAGAATTCATATTCCAAGGCATCATGTCAAGGAGCAAGAAAACATAGGCCATAACCACTTGGGGATGTTGCAGCGGGTATGTGGCAAAAGGAGCAGTTAGCTCCAGGACCCTCCATTTGAAAGGACCCCCACACTGAGGAGCAGCTGAGGAAAATCTGAGTCAATGGTGTTGTGACCTGGTGAAAACCTGAATGGCCTTGCAACCCGGTAAGCCAGGTTCCAATGCCTGGAGCAGGGAGCCAGGCTCAATCCCATGGACAAGAATTGCTGCCGCAGGCTCTCTCACCACCCTAGGCCTCCTCTCTTATGGTAGGGTAGGTTTCCATTTCAGATTTTACCCCTGGCACCAAAACATTTCTTCAGCAGCCCTTCCGTTGGCATGACTGAACCTGGATCAAATCTGGGGCAGTTTGGAAGAAGAAAGTTAAATTAAGAGACAGAAAACTAGTGGAGGTTTCTTCCTAAACTGGCCCTCAAACCACAAGGAACCCCAGGATTCATGAAAATCCATGAGAGCTGAGGGCTATGTGCCTTCATGTCAACCCAGTGTTTTGGCTCTTCATGCCCTGAGACAGTGAGGCTGAAAGAATTCTGACTACACCCTCCCAGGAAAGTGTCATGGTTTAATATTGCTGAAAGAGCCCTATGGAAGGACTATAGTGTAGTTATCTATTAAAAGCTTCTTCCTGGCCTAATCCAGTTCTCATTGGACAAGGATTAAGCCTGGTGTGGGACACCTTTCCACATCAAAAGCAAAGCAAAATAGATTCAGCACAATCTATTTTTACTTAAAAAAAGAGTTCTTTGATTTGTTTTCCCTGGAACATATCAAAGAATGCTGAGATATCAAATGCTAGCATACATAAACATTATTCATTACAATGCATTGTCTCCCAACTGGGCAGCTCTGCACTTCCAATGGTCACCTAATTAATGGACATCTAATAAACCCATCTGCAAATTTACCACGCAATACTTTCACAAAACTAATTTGAGCTTGCCACTGCAGAAATGATGCAGTACTATGGGGTACAATTAACCAAACAGAGGCATACCTGATCTTAGAAGCCTTAGGGGTAATCGATAATGAGTTTCCTTTCTGAGAACGTTATGTAGTTATAAGTGCAGAATGATAGGCATGAATTACTTAAGTTTTGATTACCTTTTCCTATTAGGATATGAGCTCTCAGCAAATATGGAGACAAAGTTTTATTATACAATAAAATTACTAACCAGTTCAAGAATTAAAATCTGACTGCCTAAACCATAAAGCAGAGCCTTGTCTGTATAAAAGTTTAATAAGTACAATATTAATAAAATAACATGTGAAACCAATGATACATATTTTTGTCATTCCTTCCTATATACAAGAATACTATTTAATGTTATGAGACTTGAAATAGGCAAAAATGAAGTGATCTGATTGGCCAATAAGTATTACGAGCTGTGATTCCACAGCTGTGATTCACAGGTTGGAATTTATGAGTCTCATCACTTAATTAACAAGGAATGCAAGAACTGTGACTGCAATCAGCATAATTCATGGAGTCTTGGAATTTACAAGCCTCAGTTAGCAAGGTAAGCAGGAGAACAAGATCGGACTGGCTAAAAAAAGAATCTCAGCAACACTGAGTGTAATTGAGCTCCATTATCTAGATTCAGAACATGTCAATAAGTGTATAAATGTTTTATAAATACAGCACTTGACAGATACAGTAAGATATACAGGTGTTTTGTATTGATTCATACATAAAATATTGCAGAATTAGAGCTAGATAAACCCTATCAGCTCATCTTGGCCAGCCTCCTTCCAATGCAGGCTTCCCTACCACCACAGAGCTTTTGCTAGTGCTTTGTCTGGTCTAATTTTGAGACCCAAGTAATAGGACTTTCTCCACTTGGGAGACTGTCCAATAACCTATAGATCTCACTTCCAGGAAGTTTTCCTAATAGTCTCCCTAAATTTTACTGTATTTAACAGCTCTTGAACCACCCCCAAATAACTCTTCTTTCCAGATTACATCCTTCAGTTACTTGTTAGCATATTCCAATCCAATACATACAGTACCATCCTTCCAGATACTTCAAGCTATACTATTTTATTTAAAGGTACACTGAAAAGTCATAGGAAGGAGGGAGAAAAAAGAAATCTGAGGACTGTCTTGCAGAGCTCCTCCCCAGTCATTCTCTTGGAGGAACGAAGTTCCTATTCAGCAGACTAGGACACATATATCCCCAGTGACAAAATTGGCTCCTGGCATTACCAGCTTTCCTACTAGCACAGCACCATAGGAACTGTAGTGTGTTTATAAAAGAGCAAATACAATTTGGGATGGCAGCTAGATGCCACTCATGCAAGCTTTCAGCCTTAACACGTCTTTAAAAAAGATGCGTATTTGTGAATATAAGAACAATTTCATGTCAAACTCAATGCAACTATGGAAATCCCATTAAATGTGTAGCTATTTATTATTCAATACTACAAAAGAGAAACTGTTTTTAATTAAAACCCAGGGGGTTCCTTTGGCTAGACTATAAGTGAGAAAATCTTGGAAAACTAATTTCATACCATTTTAATTTAAGAAGCCTATAATATTACAATTTCAATGAAAAGCTAACAAAGTGTGTAAATCAAGTATTGTGCCCAATTACAAACTATATTATTCTTACTATTAAAAAGCTTAAAACAGTTTAAGATCACATTCAGATTCATAAACACATAACAGCCAGGAAGTTGTAAATTAAGTCTCTCTGCCCCTCTTTCCCCCCTCCCTCCATCCCACCCTCTCCACCCCAGCACCAAACATCAGGGTGCCTATATTCTTCATTACAAAGGTGCTCTCTCAGAAAAAGAAAAACACCCACAAAATTCTCAGTTTTGGCAAAGAAAAAATTGTATGTACATGCAAAGAAGAAGAAAACCCCCTTAAATTGTTAGTTAAAAGAGAGATGCCATTTTGTCTTCAACTCTTGCAAACAGTACATATATCCCTGTAGAAAATGGGGATTTTGTTCTCAGATGGCATTTCACCATGAACATGTAGGATCAGAAACAAAGTATTACCTGGGATCAAGTTTGTAAATATTGTTTGTTCTCATCGTGTCTCAGATTTTTAGTGGCTTGGCACTTCCAGACTATGGGTATGTCTACACTACAGCACTAATTCGAACTAACTAACTAGTTAATTCGAACTAAGCTAATTCGAATTAGCGCATCTAGACCTAAAAACTAGTTCGAATTAGCAAAACGCTAATTCGAACTAGCATGTCCACATTGAGTGGACCCTGAACCGAAGTTAAGGCTTTCCGGAACCAGTGCCGGCAGGGCATCAGCTTAGGACTTAGGGCATGGAGCTGCTGCCTCAGGCTAGCCGAGGGCTGTGCTTAAAGGGACCCGACCCCCACCCCGGACAGACAGTTCTCAGGGTTCCCCGCTTGCTTGTCTACCTCGATGAGGGACAGCAAAGCAGTCCTGTCTTGGAGTGCCCTGAGTGCCCACACTCGGCACATCACAGCACTCGGCCATCAGCCCGGCTGCACTTGCCGCAGGCTGCCATCCGGGGGTGTCAATTAGGGGGCTGTCAGGATCCAGGAGGCCCTGCAGGAGAGCCTCCACCCTGAAGAGCCCGCAGAGCCACCCCAGTCCTCCCCATCGGGGGCTCGTGCCCCATTCCTCCCTCACCTCCTTCCACTTACCCTTCCCTAGCCCCCCTTCCTGATGTAAAAAATAAAGGACACGTGTGTTCAAAAATAGAAACTCTCTTTATTTAACAAAACTGAGGGTGGGGGGGGGATTAACCTCTGGGGAGACTGGGAAAAGGAGGTGGGAGAGGGGAAGAGAGAGGGTGGGAGAGGGGAGGTGGAAACCTGGGAGGAGGGAGCTGGAAAGGGGAAGCCAGGGGAAGAAGGAGGAGGGGAAGTCTAAAACTATGGTATGCCATATCTTCAGTATTGTGTAGAGATGGGGTCTCCTCACCTCAAAAAAGATATTTTGGCGTTGGAAAGGGTTCAGAAAAGGGCAACTAAAAAGATTAGGGGTTTGGAACTGGTCCTATATGAAGAGAGGCCATATGGAGACTGAGGGGGGATATGATAGAGGTCTATAAAATCATGAGTGGTGTGGAGAGGGTGCATAAAGAAAAGTTCTTCATTAGTTCCCATAATAGAAGGACTAGAGGACACCAAATGAAATGAATGGGTAGCAGGCTTCAAACTAATAAAAGAAAGTTCTTCTTCACAAAGCAAATAGTCAACCTGTGGAACTCCTTGCCACAGGAGGCTGTGAAGGTGAGAACTAGAACAGAGTTTAAAGAGAAGTTAGATAAAGTCATGGAGGTTGGGTCCATGGAGTGCTATTAGCCATGGGGTAGGAATGGTGTCCCTGGCCTCTGTTTGTGGAAGGCTGGAGATGGATGGCACGAGACAAATGGCTTGGCCATTGTCTTGGTCCATCCCCTCCGGGGACCTGGTGTTGGCCGCTGTTGGCAGAGAGGCTACTGGGCGAGATGGACCTTTGGTCTGACCCAGTACGGCCGTTCTTATGTTCTAAGCTCAGGGCTCAGGGTCGGGGGTCTCACTGGACCAACTTGATTTTCATGCAACCCTGCTCCTGGGCTTGCATGTGGCCTTTGGTGGCCAGGCTGGCAGCTATCCTGCCCTAGACGGCCACTTTCCTGTGCCTAGTGTGGAGATTGTGGACGTTGGAGGCCTCCCCCCAAACCTGGATGAGGTCCACGATCTCCGCACTAGACCAGGCGGTCGTCCGCCTCTTGCGGCCCCGGGCAGGCTCCTGGGAGCCGTCAGCCTGGTCCTGGGAAGAGGGGGAGGGCTGGGTGGCAACGGGTGGCTGGCTCATGCTGTGCCAGGTGCAGGGTCTGCTGGCTGGGCGCTGGCAGGCTTGCACCTGGCACGGGCACCGTAGCCAGACTGTGGCCCTTTAAGGGCTCCGGGGCCGGGAGGGGGGCAGATGAGTTTCCCTGGCTTGGCCCAGAGTGGCCACCAGGGCAACCTGGGAAGGGCTAGCCTCCCACTAGTTTGAATTAAGTGGCTACACAGCCCTTAATTCAAACTACTTAATTCGAACTAGGCGTTAGTCCTCGTAGAATGAGGTTTACCTAGTTCGAATTAAGTGCTCCGCTAGTTCGAATTAAGTTCGAACTAGTGGTTTGCGTGTGTAGCGCCTATGAAAGTTAATTCGAACTAACAGCTGTTAGTTCGAATTAACTTTGTAGTGTAGACATACCCTATGGGATGAAGAAGGGGACTGTGAGATTTAATTCATCCTCATCTGCCACTCCCTGCTTTGTGCCCTTCCCAAAGGCCAATTACTAATTAACCAAGAGCAAGTAACTGGGCTTTGTGCTGGCAAGTTTCAGAATTACATCATAGCCCTTCTGCACTCACTGTCCTTGTCAAACATTTGCTACAATGACTGTTGAAGAGCCTACCTCTCTTTTCTTGGCACGAGGGTTGCCAGATGGTTTCAACAAAAATACCGGACACACTTGACATTACATCACAATCTACATTATTTCTTATTTAGAAAATACTGGACATTTATATTTTCTCATTTATATTCTCTCAAATTGTTTCCCAAACAGAAAGCTCAAATACTGGACCATCCAGTTCAAAACCAGACACCTGGCAACCCTACTTGGTGCTGAGATGTGACCACTCCCACTGCATGCTTATTGACAAAAGTCTTGCCTGGAAAAATAGAAAGATTTGAACCTGCAGCCAAATCACTAAGGGAATCATTTCTTTGCAGAAGGAAATTAAGAATCCAACTGGGCAAACAGCACCAGGCTTATGAGTTCTTCTCCCCTGGTTTACAGAAGTTTCCACACCATTCTTCAAGGTGGAGGAACTCTCAGGCCTAGAATCTTAACCATGCAGATTTAGTTTGCCTTTTTCCCAAAGCTTTCTCACTTTCATGCTGCCCAAGGCCTCTTCTTCAGTCCTGCCCACTCTTCTCTCTGCTTCTCTCTCTGCTTCTCTATGAACTTTTCTGGGTTCTTTCCTGGACTTTGCACTTTCTCCCTGGCCTCTTCTCACAAGTCCTACAAACTGTTGCTCTTTCCAGGTATGTCTACACTGCAAAGTTAATTCGAAATAACAGCCGTTATTTCAAATTAACTTTAATAGCGTCTATAAATGCATTAAATTGAATATAAATGAATTAAATTGAATATAAATGAATTAAATTCGAAATAGCGGAGCCCTTAATTCGAATTTGGTAAAGCTCATTCTATGGGGAGTAACACCAAATTTGAAACAGCTATTTTGAATTAAGTTCTGTGTAGACACTTAATTCAAAATAGGGGGCCTCCAGCCCTTCCCAGGGAGCCCTGGTGGCCACTCTGGAAAACTTACTCTCCTCTCCCGCAGCCCGAGAGCCATTAAAGGGGTAGACCCTGGCCACAGTGCCTGTGCCAGCTCCAAGCCTGCAAGCCCAGAGCCAGCAGTGGCCACCGGGGCCCCTGACCCAGGGGCCCCAAAACATGAGCCAGCAAGCCACTGGCAGCCAGCCCTCCACCGCCCCCCAGGAGCAGTCTGCCAGCTCCCAGGGGCTGGAGAAGGTGGGCGCTTTCCTGGTCCAGGGTGGAGATCATGGACCTTATTCAGGTTTGGGGGAGATGCCCCCAACATCCATGATCTCCGCACTAGACAGAGGAACACAGCCATCTATGGCAGGATAGCTGCCAGCCTGGCCACCAAAGGCCACATGCAAACCCAGGAGCAGGTTAGCATGAAAGTCAAGTTGGTCCAGCGAGACCCCCAACCCTGGGCCCTGAGCTTCCCCTCCTCCTTCTTCCCCTTGCTTCCCCCTTCCAGCTCCCTCCTCCCAGTTTTCCCCCTCCCCTTTCCCACCCTCTCTCTTCTCCTCTCCCACCTCCTTTTCCCAGTTTCCCCAGAGGTTCATCCCCCCCCCAGTTTTGTTCAATAAACCCAGTTTCTATTTTTGAACATACGTGTCTTTTATTTGACATTAGGAAGGTGGGCTAGGGTGGGGTAAGTGGAAGGACGTGAAGGAGGAATGGGGCATGAGCCCCCGGTGGGGAGGACCGGGGAGGCTCTGAGGGCTCCTCGGGGTGGATGCTCTCCCTCAGAGCCTCCTGGATCTCGACAGCCCCCCGATGGACCTCCCGGATGGCAGCCTGCAGCAAGTGCAGCCAGGCTGATGGCAACGACCCCATGAGACACACCAGTGTGCCCAGGGGCAGCTCTGACTCCATGTGGCCGAGTGCTGTGGTGTCCCGAGTTCGAGCACTCGGGGCACTCCAAGACAGGACTGCTTTGCTGTCGCTCATCAAGGTAGACAAGCAAGCGGGGAACCCTGACAATTGTCTGTCTGGGGTGGGGGTAGGGTCCCTTTAAGCACGGAGCTCAGTTAGCCTCAGGCAGCAGCCCCACACATTAAGTCCTAACCTGATGCCCTGCTGGCACTGGTTCCGGCCAGCCTTAACTTCGGTTCAGGGTCCACTCAGTGTGGACGTGCTATTTTGAAATAGCAAAATGCTATTTCGAAATAGTTTTTGTGTATAGATGCGTTATTTCAAATTAGCTTAATTCGAATTAGCTATTTCAAATTAAGTTAATTCAAAATAGCGGCTGTAGTATAGACATACCCTCCCAGCTTTTGTTCCTAGATTACAATGAAAAGATGAGCCCTAGCCCATGTCTCACTTCTTGTTTTTCTGCTACTAAGAGAAGGTTACCTCTTTTTAGGGTTGCCAGGTGTCCAGTTTTGAACCATACAGTCCAGTATTTGAGCTTTCTGTTTGGGAAACAAATTGAGAAAATATAAATGTCCAGTATTTTCTAAATAAGATGTAATGTAGATTGTGATGTAATGTCAAGTGTATCCGGTATTTTTGTTGAAACCATCTGGCAACCCTACCTCTTTTCTAGAAGGCACTGCATTTAGCCTGAAGTTACATGACTCCTCTCATGCTCTATTAGTCCCAGAACTTTAGCCTTAAAGAAGCTAAGCATTGAAATATGACTGCATGGAGCTAGGCTTGCATTTAAAGGAACAGGCTGACTTGATACACCATCCACTCTCTAGAACAACATTTAGATTCTCTGAACCACCTATGGGGCCTAAGGTGTGTTTGTAGCAGGCTGACTGGGTCAGTGGCATTTATGATGACAGATCCCACAAACTTTTCGCAGGCCCGACCAAAACTGTCCCTATCTACTGAGCTATTCCAGCTGCTAAAGCCAGCAGATCTAGAGCTCAGAGGGTAATTCCTGGATGACATAGTGCTGCTGCATATGTCCCCTCAGCTCACTGGGTGGGGCAAAGCTATGTATCTCTGCGCTAGCAACCCCATCCGCTGGAGTAGCCCAAAAGGCAGCTCAACATAAAATAGAGCAACCCAGAGACTGTCCTAATTTACACTTGAGGCCAGTCCAAAATGTACATAGCCCCGGATCAGGGAAATGTAAAGATAAAATCCTGGGTCTCAACTGCTCTTCTCCTTTGCTGAGCACAGCCCAGAAGGGCTAAAATCTAGCCTATGTGATTTTATTCTGCTTCTCTCAGGCAAGCTCAAAACAGTGTGCAGTATTTATTGCCTTCTTTAATGTATAAATCTGAGGAAACAGAGTTGCAGGCTCTCTGGAAGCTCTAATTCAGAAATTTCTTCTTGTTTTATATTACTTGGGCATCATTTTTGTGTTTAATTAATATGTGTAATAATTCCTCATTCTTCCTACACTAAATCCCACTGACACACAGAGAACTTAGTCCTCAGCCTCTATGGTATCTTACTTAAATTGCTTTGCAGCTGTAGCAATAAACCAAATCACTTCAGAGAAATCTGAGGAGAGTGGAAGGAGACTTCAGTAAAGATTTTTTTATGGATGTATCGCTTATTTTAATATGTAAACTTGACTGTGTATTTCATTTTAAATTTTATCAAGAAATCAAAACAGTTTGATTTCAAGATTTGAATCAAGTAGAGAAATGTACAAAGCTGTAGCCAGTTTTAATATCTCAAATATCTCAATAAATGTTCCACCTGATGATGGATATGATAAATTAAATATTCACACACCAACACAGAGCAAAAGCTCTTTAACTAGAGCAGTTTATTCCCCAAGTTTAAAATCAATATGGCAGATAGTAACTTTTCTTAGGAGCTGGTTTATAGAATTTATTTGCCAATCATAAAAGCTATCATATCCCTGTTAAAGTGCTTATAGTGTGTATACAGTATGTTCACAAAAATGTTATGGGAGGTATGTTCCCTACATTCAAAGCTAGGTAAGCAGTTTAGCTTAAGATTAATCAATATTGTGGAAGCAAAACTGGTGAATATTCAGAGATAAAGTGTGTCTTCTGCTAAATGCCCAGGACTGAGCATCAGAACATTCCTTTTCCAGCTCTGCCTCTGTCTTGCTGTGTGACCTGGGGAAAGTCATGCCACCTCTATAGCCTTCCATTTAGCCATCTGTAAAATGGGGATTAAAATATGACTGTCTCCCACCTTACTAAACTGGATTGGAGGTATTTCCATGAATGTATTTGTCGAGATTTTATCTGATGCGGCGCAAAATTCTGTACAACAGAGTTCTGGATATCAGGTAGTGGGTTCCAACTACCTGATTCTCAAGGCTAGTTGTGGTCTTGATACAACTTCAAGCTGCTACCAGGCAGCTTTCACTACTGCTATTGCCGAAGGGTCATTGACACTTGTTCTGACTCTTTGCTGTGGCAAAATGCCGTTTCTGTCTCCTCCCTGCTACACGGGGAAGAAGGCTGGCAAAGAATCGTGAAGTGGCTGTAATGGAGATTCACCAACATGAAGTTCCCCTCCAATGGGAATTCTCTACTGAGCATTTTCAGGTTATTCTCAGCTTCTCTGTGTGTCCTGAGTGGTGCAAAGAGGCTGGAACCCAGCTTGTGACAGTGGTTCAATATTAGAGAAGGAGACTAAGTCCCTTGGTCGAGTCATGCCCTGACATATGTCACACAATGAGCTACTCAAAGCTAGGCAGCTATTGGCACAAGTCCAGTTGTCAGACAAACCTAGGAGGCTAGGGAGCGTGACTGAGGGAAAGCCCATTTCCATGTTTGGAAGGGATTGTTGTATTTGTAGAGAAGTTTGATGTTGATGAGTTTGTCAATGAGATGATATTAAAGACACATATGATCACACAGAAAAACTTGTGGCTGAGGAAATATTTAAACATAGCTCTTTGCTGGAACTCTTTTGTGCCATGTCTGTGAATTATAAAGTCCAGTTTGCTTTTGCCAGCTAATATGACTATTTAGTAGAATTCATGTTTGTTCTAATAGGTATACCAGCCAAAGACACAACAACACCGCTAATTTCTCTCTCAGTGTATGTCTACACAGCAGGGCTAAAGTCGGAATAAGCTACGCAACTTCAGCTACATCTATTGCATAGCGTAAGTCTAAATGGCTTATTTTGGCTTTTGGCGCTGTTTACGCAGCAGGAAGTAGAAAGAAGAACACTCTTCCTTTGACTTCCCTTACTCCTTGTGAAATGAGGGTTACCATGAATCAGAGTAAGAAGTCCTCCAGATCGAAATTATTTCTAAATAATGGCTTGCTGTGTAGACATGCTTTTTGTCATTTCGGAATAACATCAGTTATTCCAAAATAATGCTACTATGTAGACATACCCCCAATGAAGAAATATCCTCCAACTAGTATATGAATTTATCCCTGGTGTATGAGTTTGGCCTGTAAAATCCCAAAGTACAATTTTCAAAAGGAGGCAAGTGATTTTGGAGCCAAAACTACAATTTCAAAAGAGACAGGCTTTTAGAAGTCTATGTGTGATTACTGAACACTTAGGTACAGATCCTCAAAGTGAATTAGGCACTGCAATTTGACTATTTTGGGGCAATTCACTTCCCCATGGAATCCATAAAGCCTGGGTTGGGCATCTAGGCTCCTTGTACAATGCACAAAGAGAGACAGACACCTGGGAATAGGATCCGCAAAAATCAGCTCTTTAAGCAGGAGGCTCCCTATTCTAGCCAATAGCAGATGCCAAGGAGATGTGTACTAATCTCCCCACCCCCTGGAGCTTAAGTCTGAGCTGGAGGAAGATGTCTATCTCTTCTTGAGCTTCACAGCCGAGAAATCCTCTCCTGAAGTCACATCCATAAGTTATTTCTTGTAAGAAGAGTTGCAGATCATGCCTAAATATTCACAAACCAGAGGAGGTGGCAGATTCTCTTGTAAATTTTAGCCCAATACGTAGAAAGGCCATTTTGCACCATCCGCTGTTTTAGGGCATGTCTAGACTACATCCCTCTTTTGAAAGAAGGATGTAAATTAGGCAGATCGAAAGTGCAAATGAAGCGGAGATTTAAATATCCTGCGCTTCATTTGCATAATTGCATCACAGCGTTCTTTCAAAAAAGGGTATTTCGAAAGTAAAATCGCCATTTAGACGTGGTTCTTTTGGAAAAAAAAAACCCTTTTTCAGAAGATCATTTTTTGAGAAGTACAGGATCTTTCGGAAAAGGGGTTTTTTTTCCGAAAGAACCACGTCTAGATGGCGGTTTCACTTTTGAAATACCCTTTTTCGAAAGAATGCTGTGACACAATTATGCAAATGAATCTTGGGATATTTAAATCCCCACTTCATTTGCACTTTCGATCTGCCTAATTTACATCCCTCTTTCGAAAGAGGGATGTAGTTTAGACATAGCCTTAGTGGCAATTCTCCAATTGTCTAAAAGGCATATATATAGATGTTGAGAGCATGTAAGGATGAGTGCAGAACCCAAAAGTTATGTGGCCAAACAGGAAAGGACCAAATCTATGCAAAATGGACTTATGTAGTGGCCTTTTATCCTGAGATGTAACATCAAGCCTTCTAGCAGTCTCCAATGGGTGCAGCAGTGCTCCAAGTACCATTATGCAGTGGCAATTTTTATTTTCTTTTTAGAGTCATTGGTTTACTGTCTGCTCTGCAGCTGGCACTGCATTGCCTCTAGCAACCCTTGTTATATTACAGCATCTGAGATGGCACCTGGAAACATGCGGCTACAGAAATCAATTCCATTGTTGCTTACACAATATACAGACCTCCATTATGCTCCAGCATATATATTCAAACCCCGGGATATTCTGCATTGGCCATAGACCTAGCTAACAAATTGGGGAATGTACACAGTGGTCCTACATGTGCAAGATATTTGGAAAAGCAACACTGGCATTATAGCTTGCTTTTGCCTTAAAATTAGAAGGTGAATGTGGAAAGGAAACACAATGGAAAAAAACATATCAGGGTGTTACGTCATAATATCTTGTACAGTCTTTAAAGAGTGCAACTTTGACAGAGGTTGCCTTGTATTTTTATTTTCAAATGAACACTTCTCTTGCCTACTACTAGCCAAAGGACTCTCCAGGAGGAAGAACAAGTAGCTTCCTAAAATATATTGAAGGAAGCAACTTACTGAACTCACTATATATAAATCCATTACTAAACATAAAGAGAGATGGAAAGGAAATTTGTACAGCAATGCAGACTGAACAAGCTACTTCAGGTTCAAATAACTGTATTTTTGTGAGGGGGAGTGGGAGTGAAACAAAGGAACAAAATAAAAAACACATGGTAGCTAGTTGAAATCGTTAGATGGTGGGATGGTGTGGGTACATTCCATAAGTGATTGCAAAATAGCTTTGAATAAGTCTTCCAGGGGAGCAATGATTTTTATACCTTGGCTTTCACAGTGGTTGGTATGATAGCTTACCTTTTATGGCACTGTGCTTGCTGTGGCTCTGCCTAAAAAGTATTCAAGCTTATCTTTGCTCCAAGGGTGTTTTTATACCTTGCCTTAGACTCTTAAATAGAATGTGTTATTCAGCTGTGACTTTGCATGCAAGCACATTTTCTATGGAAACTCTTGCATGCCACATCTGACATTGAACATTTTCATATTTAGTCAGAGAGATGTATTCTTAAATCTGTTAATGACTTTACAGTGCTCTTTGCTATTCAGTATCTGAACTAAATATCTGTTTCACATCTTACTGAGCTGATGTGTACAGAGACCTCCCAACAAAGGTAATGATACTATTGAAAAAAAATCCCAAAATGACATTGTCCTTCATGCAGTGTCCTTTATGCAATCTAGTAACAAAACAACAACTGCCAGTAAAGCTTTTAACAACACATATGCTCAAATTGTGCTAGTTTCTGTTAGATAGATTCGGCTATTGACGCGACGGGTCACAATGCAATTTAGAAGCAATTAAAAGGTAATGAATGTGCTGAACTGAAACCTCTGCCTGGGAGGCTTTTTCTGTGTACAGGGGAAAGTAGACAGATTTGCGTCCTTCAGTAATTGCTGCTGGTGAAATGGCAATGCAAAATGCTACTCAAATGGGCCTCCAATGTCTCAAGGACAGACTGTTTTTGTGATTGTGACTTTTGTTGATGCAGCATGGTACATCATCTTAAAAGTATTATAGATTATATAATACCCCCCCTCCCAAAAAACCACCCCTGCAATGATAAATACCTTCCTTTTTATTTTTCACAGTGCTGTTTTAACATTCTTCTCCTGAATAATGACATTTTTAATGTTTTGTGAAGATATAAACTGACAGTATTGATTGGACACCTGCACATTTTGCACAGAATGCTGCCTGGCTTCCTACAGGATTAATGTCCTGGCAAATGAGGTAGAACTGTCTGGGTGGTTAATTAATGATGGTATATGTCAAACATTGATAACATCAAAGTGATGGATATTATATTAAGTGACAAAAGTTCAGACCGGTTTATTCTCAATTTAAAGATTTATCTGAAATGGTGTATTTCATGGCTATGTTTTCATAAATTGCATAAAACAGTTAAGAGTGTCCAGACCCTGGAATATTTTCTTCATCCCCGAGAATCACAGCACAGATTTTTTTACACTATCCTCTTCACAGCCTTGTAATTCAGGTTTTTGTTTGATGCATTTGATCATCAAAACTAAGGTTGATGTATGAAAATATTTGGACCAGAACTTGCTGAAGATTTAAACTTTAAGGCAGCTCAGACTGAAACTTTGAGGTTTGCAATTTTTTTTACCACTATGCATGTTCATTTTTGCATGTCCCTACACTTCCTGGTTGTACTCATGGTAATTCCAGCCTGTTCATAATCAAAAGGCATAGAAACGTTAAGAGACCTATTTCTTGCAAGATTCCCAGCAAAATTTTGCCTACTTCAAAGAAATACTTCAGATAACCCCTGAGTGCTTAGCCAATGTGAACCCTTTCAAACATTTTTGCACAAGGAGCTATTTGAATTAACCATTACAAATGTATTCCTTTTTACTGTTTTCTGCATTATATTCATAAGTACTTGCAAAATAGTTTAGCAGGAATAATTTTGGTTGTTTGTGACCTGTGTTCATTTTGACCCATTTGCTATTTGTGGTGTGTGATTCATCATTCAAGTCACTTAGTATTGTTCCTCTTTCCTGGCTGAAATTTCAAATTAGAGAATGAAGAAGAGCAAACAATACACGTCAAGCTCCTATTTCTAGACATATATTCATTTGTGCCAAAATGTGTAAAAATTCGTGGTTTCTGATGGTGTCTGCACATTCAGATTTTCTGACCTCTTGAACACCAGTGAAACAAATTTAGCACTTTTCATAAAGAAGAAACACACAACTTGTGACCAGATCCAATACTGCAATATTCTGTTATTTACTGTCTATATGCTTTCTGTAAAATTCCCTTTTTTCCATGTATTTCACATAATGGGAAACCAATAAGACTGTGTTCCAGTATTAAAATAACAAGGAACAAGTAAAATAACTGAACACCATGAGTCATCTCCTACAGCCCCTAGTTTAAAACCCTCCGATGCATCATTGACAATCTACAACCTATCCTGGAAAATGACTCCTCACTCTCACAGGCTTAGAAGACAAGCCAATCCTTGCCTACAGACAACCCACAAACTTGAAGCAAATCCTTTCCAGCAGCCACACATCACACCTCAGATACACTCACCCAGGAACCTACCCTGGTTAGCTGAGGGAGTTGGGTCTATTTAGTCTGCAGAAGAGAAGAGTGAGGGGGGATTTGATAGCAGCCTTCAACTTCCTTAAGGGAGGTTCCACACAGGCTGGAGAAAGGCTGTTCACAGTAGTGATGGATGGCAGAACGAGGAACAATGGTTTCAAGTTGCAGTGGGAGAGGTCCAGGTTGGATATTAGGAAAAACTATTTCACTAGGAGGATTGCGAAGTACTGGAATGTAATGGAGTCTCTATCCCTAGAGGTGTTTAAGTCTTGGCTTGACAGAGCCCTGGCTGGGTTGATTTAATTGGGATTGGTCCTGCCTTCGGTGGGGGGCTGGACTTGATGGCCTTCTGAGATCTCTTCCAGTTCTATGATTCTATGATACCCCTGCAACAAATCCCATTGCCAAGTCTGTACACATATCTATACAAGTGACACCATCACAGGACCATAAGCCTCCACCTCAGGGACTCATACGACTGCACATCCTCTTATGATCTATGCCATCAAGTGCCAGCTATGTCCCTCTGCCATGTATATTGGCCAAACTGGACAGTCTCTATGACAAAGGAAAAATGGACACAAATCAGATTTCAGGAATGGTAACACACAGAAATTTGTACGGGGAACATTTTGATCCGTGTGGTCACTTAGTCATGGTTTTAAAAATAGCCATCCTTCTACAAAGGAATTTCACCTGCCAATTAAAGAGAGAGTGTACAGAATTAGTGTTTATCTGCAAATTTGACACTTTTTCCCTGGGCTTGAACAAAGACATTAACTGGATGTCACATTATAAAGCCAGTCTTCCATCATGCCTTTAACACCTCATTTTTACATCAAAAGCTAAGTGTGGAACATTTCCAGCCCACTTAATTAGCCTCATTAGCACCAGTGCTACAATTGACAGGTACCATTTTTTTTCTGTTGTAAAATATTTGGTTTCTATTATTTCCACTCCAGCTCATCATCTGATGAAGTGGGTTTTGCCCACAAAAGCTCATGTTTCTATATGTTTTTGTTAGTCTCTAAAGTGCCACAGGACTACTCATTGTTTTTCAAGTTACAGACTAACACGGCTACCCCTCTGAGACTAACTGAAATAAATCAGAGATGAGATTGTCACCCCTACTTCCGTCCATCCCATAAAAAGCCAGAGCAGCATAAGGGACAGAAATGTCTTGTATTCAACTGCAGGAGAATTTTCTCATTACAGACACTGTGGATGATGACCATAATGCTGCCTTTCAAGGAACCCCTGGCAACAGCTACCTTAGGGGATGAGGCTGAGACTAAAGGGCTATGGCTGTCATATTGTGTAGATTCCAGGAAGTGCTTTGGTGCACAGAACAACCTGAGTAAATTACAGACCACTATAATATAGACAAAGCCTGGGGTCGGTGTGAATGAAGAAATGCAATTCTAAAAAGCAAAGCAAAACAAAACAAAAACCCAGACAAGGGTATGGGTCATGAAAAAAGTGTTAAACTTACTAAGTTACACAACTTATACATATATTCTTCTTCTAGAAACTGCAACATATGGAGGAAAATTAGGTGTGTTATTTAAAAATGATTCCTGGCAATTTCAACTTAGGCAGCCAACATTTTTGATTAATTCCATCACAGAAATATCTTCATTTTTCATCAGCAACAAGTCAGCTGTAAATTATATCACTATCAGTATGTGTGATGGGGTGACTGCCCCACACTGGTAGAAAGGGTTTAAAACAGGCAAGAGGGAGCCTGCACAGAACCCTGGCCAATCAGGGACAGGCTTTTAAAGAGCCAATCAGGTTGTACTAGCTGGGACAGCCCTGTATATAAAGAGCTGTGCAGAAAGAGAGATAGTTAGGCCCTGAGCAGGGAAGATGTATGTCCTGGTTCCCGGAGAAGCACCTTTGGAAGACCAGTACTGAGCAGACTCAAGGGGGCTAGAGAAGGAGGCTCCAGCCTGATACCTGCCAGGCCGCTGCCCTTGCTATAAGGGCCAGGAGGGTGCAAAAGGTCACAGGAAAAGTGGCCCAGAAAACAAGAGGCAGTGAAGGGGAGTGGAGGAGGGTAAGGCAAAGCTGCCAGCAGAGAGCCCCTAGGTCAGGATCCAGGGTAGTAAATGGGCCTGGGTTCCTCCCTTTCTCCTGTGCACCACACCTAGTCACCAAGGTGTGGCTAATACAGACTGTGGCTTGCCCCTGAGATAAGGGGCTAGACTTTGGGGCTGCAGTTGGACACAGTGGCAAGTGAGATGGAGGATTGCTGATGCCCTCTTGGGAGGAGGGTGTGGCCCATACAAACTGTGGCATACCCCTGAAACAGAGGGGCTAGGCTTGGAGGCCACAGTTGGCCACAGTGGTAGTAGAGACTAAAGACTGCTCCCTGGAAGAGGGACGAGACAACCCCTGGAAGAGGGACGAGAGACTGCTGTAGTGGGCACTGCTGGAGGGCAGTGTCCTGAAGAGAATGCCATGGTCCAAGAGTGACAAGGTCTAGGACACGAACTTGGAGCATGGATGGAGGAGACAAATGAGGTGCCCTGCTGATGAAAGGACTAATTCCCCAAAGATACCAGCAAGAGGCACAGCAATGATGAGTCCCGCCCTTTGACAGTATGACACAATCATATACTCATTCATGATGCTGAGTTCCAACACTTTTATACCCTTCTATTAAACATTGGCAAACAATAAATATATAACATATCAATCTTCTAATCCTTTATCAATGTGAGTATACAAAATATGACATCTTAAAAACAAAAACCACCCTCCAGATTGGGACTGGGATAAAATAAAAGTCAAAATTAGCTTTCCCTCAAAACCTGAGCCCTCAAGTTTCAAAAATGTATAAAAGTCTTTTCTTTTTTAGGGGTGGAGAGAATGCAAGCCTCTCATTTATGTATACTTTGATTCTGAAATTGCTGAGAGCCTTCATTTGATGCACATTTTTTGTGTTTCATGTTTCTTTTTGTAGCCCATCCAGATGTGTGACTCCCTACACTTAATATATTTTATGAATTATTATTATTTGTATTACACCAGAGCACCTAACAGCCCCCTGTCAGAGACCAAGGACTTGTTGTCAAATAGAATAAAAAATAGTATTGAAATTTGAAGATATCAGTTATAAAATAATGTGTAATGGCATTCCATACAAACTGAGATCTATTGTAATATCTTCATGGCATCATAAAATAAATCTCATGAACAACATCAGTTCTATTGTATGTAGTGTTCTTGCAGCCACACCAGTCTCCAGGATACAGAGACAAGGCAGGTGAGTTAATATCCTTGTTGGACCAACTTCTGCTTTGGTAAGTGCATGGGAGAAAACAGAAAGACAGTCTAGAATTGCTGACACAGCACAGTTGAGAAGGAAGAAATGGTAAATGAAACTGACACTTAAACTGTGAAGTCATTGTGATTAGGAGGGCTGCCTTTATTTCTGCTTCATGAAGTTCATTAATAATCTCACTGATTGGACCATGGCAAAGAACAAAATACACTATCTACCTTTTTTAATCTAGTAGTTATTATGAGGAAAAATAATATTTTGTTCCAGTGTATGTCTACACTATTCCTTGGAAAAAGCCTCCCAGCCTAGGAAGCCAGACGCATGCTAACATGACTTGAGCTTGGCTCATGCAAAAGCCGCTTCATATCTGAAGAATGTAGAAAAATCAAGTTATAGCCAAAAGTAGTTTGAAGGTCTTTAGGATTACCCCTGATTTGTAACAAATGGACTGGTGGAAGCACCAATAGAGTCAGATCATGTTTGGGTACTCAGTTTTTCAGAATAGACTCAAATCCATTGAGAGGTCTCAGGGCACGTCTACACTATGCAGAAGATCAATGCTGCCATGGTCAATTTTCTGGGGTTCAATGTAACAGGTCTAGTATAGACCCACTCAGAGGGCGTTCCTGTTGGTGCCAGTACTCCTGCTCCTCACAAGGAACAAGGAAGCTGACAGGAGAATTTGCTCCCATCACCCTCCCGCTGTGTGGATGATGCAGAAATGTGATTTAAGATACGTCGACTCCAGCTACATAAATAATATTGGTGTAGTTATATACATTAATTCAACCTTCCACTGTAGTATGGACCAGGCCTCAGAGAGTAGGCTTGGAGTCCAGATAAGGAGCTAGGTTCCCAGTCAGGATTTTCAAAGCACTCAGACCCCATCCACTCAGTGCCTCTGTTTTAGTGTGCCTAGGTTATGATATAGCCAATAGGCACAGGGTAAGCTTTGAATTCACTGGGTGAAACATTGGCCCCTTCTGGGCTCCTGCTAGAGCTTGAGCTCCAGGACCCTGTGAGAAGGGAGGGTCTCAAACCTCGGGCTGCAACCCACACCCAGAAGTCTACAATTCAATTAAACAGCCTTCAAAACCGAGTCAACCAGCATAGGCCAGCCACAGATTTTTCATGGCAATGTAGACATGTCCTTTGAGGTCAAAGTGAGTTTTGCCATTGACTTCAGTGGACTCAAGATATCACTCTACTGTTTTCTTTGGGCAGAGAAGGGAGTGTGTCACTGTTAATAACATGAACCAGTTAAGTGTGGTCTGTGGTTCGCATCAAGTTATCGCTGGCAACTCCGATTAAACATCACCATTAAAAAGCTCTTTAATCTTTGATTAAAGATATAACATTGCTTTCCTCTGTCTGTGGTTACAGGCTCACAGCAGTAATGCAAAAGATGCTGTTATCTTGGACTGCTCAGCCACCCTCTTATTTGACAGAAAGCAAAGAGAGAGACGGGAAAAAGAAGAAATCAAATGGGAAAGGAAAAAGAACTTGCAAGGGGTGAAGGCAGGCACCCAAATGTTACATTCCAGGCCATGTCCAAGATTTAGCCAAAGCTGGTGGAGGTGGTAATGTCGTTGGGTTCCCTCTCTTTGGCCCTGCAGACCCAGTGATGTCACACAGTCTCCCATAATTCTAGGAGATGGTGGGGGTGACAGTCAGAAAGGTAAAACCTACTTCTTTCAGAACATTGATTCGCACCACTCTCACTCAGTGATCCCCTCAGCTGAACAATGGCAAAGGAAGGAAGGCAATCTCTTCCATTGATATTAACCAATGAAAACACATTTGAGTGACTTAAGGTACAAATATTTCCTCCCTTTAGTGCTCATTCTCTTCCAGAGAACCTACCAGGAGCCTTGCAGACTCATAGACTCATAGACTTTAAGGTCAGAAGGGACCATTATGATCATCTAGTCTGACCCCCTGCAGAATGCAGGCCACAGAATCTCACCCACCCACTCCTAGAATAATCCTCTCACCTATATCTCAGATATTGAAGCCTTCAGATAGTTTGAAGACCCCAAGATGCAGAGAATCCTTCAGCTGTGATCTGTACCCCATGCTACAGAGGAAGGCGAAAAACCTCCAGGGCCTCTGCCAATCTACCCTGGAGGAAAATTCCTTCCAGACCCCAAATATGGCGATCAGCTAAACCCTGAGCATGCGGGCAAGACTCACCAGCCAGACACCCAGAAAGTTCTCTATAGTAACCTCTATCATCCCTCCATTGACCTATTTACCACTGATAATGAATGGTCAATTAGTTACCAAGATCTGTTATCTCATCAAACCATCCCCTTCATAAACCCATCTAGTTTAATCTTGAAGCCAGATAGATCTTTTGCCCCCACTACTTCCCTTGGAAGGCCGTTCCAGAACCTCACTCCTCTAATGGTTAGAAACCTTCATCTGATCTCAAGTCTAAACTTCCTACTAGCCAGCTTATATCCATTTGTTCTTGTGTCCACATTGGTATTAAGCTTAAATAATTCCTCTCCCTCCCTGGTATTTATCCCTCTAATATATTTAAAGAGTGCAATCATATCCCCCCTCAGCCTTCTTTTGGTTAAGGTAAACAAGCCAAGCTCCTTGAGTCTCCCCTCATAAGACAGGTTTTCCATTCCTCGGATCATCCTAGTGGCCCTTCTTTGTACCTGTTCTAGTTTGAATTCATCCTTCTTAAATATGGGAGACCAGAACTGCACACAGTATTCCAAATGGGGTCTCACCAATGCCTTGTATAATGGCACTAACACCTCCTTATCCCTACTGGAAATACGTCGCCTAATACATCCCAAGACCGTATTAGCCTTTTTCACGGCCATGTCACAATGGTGGCTCATAGTCATCCTATAATCAACCAGGACTCCGAGGTCCTTCTCCTCCTCCGTTACTTCCAACTGATGTGTCCCCAGCTTATAACTAAAATTCTTGTTATTAATCCCTAAATGCATAACCTTACACTTCTCACTATTAAATTTCATCCTATTGCTATCACTCCAATTTACAAGGTCATCCAGATCTTCCTGTATAATATCCCGATCCTTTTCTGAATTGGCAATACCTCCCAACTTTGTGTCATCCGCAAATTTTATCAGGACACTTCCACTTTTGGTGCCAAGGTCAGCGATAAAAAGATTAAATAAAATTGGCCCAAAACTGATCCCTGAGGAACTCCGCTAGTAACCTTCCTCCAACCTGACAGTTCACCTTTCAATATGACCCGCTGTAGTTTCCCCTTTAACCAGTTGCTTATCCACCTCTCAACTTTCATATTAATCCCTATTTTTTCCAATTTAACCAATAATTCCCCATGTGGTACTGTATCAAATGCCTTACTAAAGTCGAGGTAGATTAGATCCATTGCATTTCCTTTATCTAAAAAATCTGTTACTTTCTCAAAAAAAGGAGATCAGGTTGGTTTGGCACGATCTACCTTTTGTAAAACCATGTTGTAATTTGTCCCAATTGCCATTAGCCTCAATGTCTCTAACTACTTTCTCCTTCAAAATTTTTTACCCCTTATCATAGTTCCTTCCATCGAGATAATCCAACTGGTACCAGCGTGTTTGTCTCCAATGTCTGCTAACTTTTATAAACAATTTATATAACAGGCTGTGTGGACTTTTGCTGACCTCAGCAACTAAGAGTACCAGCTCCACAGCACATCATATACAACTTCCCGACGCTCAAACACACAGGTGAGCATGGAGTTGAGAGGCAGTTCAATACAGTGGTTTAGGGGATTTAAAGTGAAGCTGTTGTGAGTGATGCCTTGTGACTAACCCTTAAGATTGAGCACTCAACTAATCTCAGAGTATCCAGGCAGCATTTTCAGAACGTCTCTCCTCATATTCAGCTTGAGAAATTCCTCAATTTTTAAAGCATCTACCAATGACATTTCATTTTCCTGCTGCATGGCTAAAGTGGCCCCCCCTTTCAGAATCACCCTGTATGTATCTTGTTCATTTGAATGAATAGTAACTGCAATTCTCAGCATCTCTGAAATTAGGCCACTTCCTTTGGGTCTGAACATTGATTTAGATATCTAGTTTTAAACATTCAAGTTTGAAAATATTGACGTAAATTAATTCCTCAAGGCCGGACTTAGACTCACAATGATCATAAGCACATGTAAATCTCAGGTATTCCTAATTCTACACTGCATAATCCAATACACTGATGCTCCCCTTAACAATGACAGCTGGGATTTTCAAAGGAGCCTCAGAAATTTAGGCATCTGATTTTTACTGAAAATCAGTGGAATTGGGAACCTAGTTTCCATTTTTGCCTATGAAAATCAACTTTAACATGTCTGAGAGAGAAGAATGATCCAGAAACATCATTCAGTATCAAAAATAGAATGGCGCTTTGGGGACCAATCTAGTTCAGATCCAATTCTGCTCATCCTATCATATCTCCTTTCTTTAGAGCAAGGAAATCTCATATGCACTTCAATAGCACATATCTTTGGACTGAGTTTGACTATGCTCCTGAAAATGACCCTAGAGAAAACAGTTATAGTAGCAGTAGCAATAAAAAGATGTAGCCCTTTATAAATGGAAATAATGGAAGAAATGATTAGCATAGTGATCTTGTTAACTTCAGAGAATGTTAACCTCTTTCTTCAATGGTGGAAGGAATAATAGCATTTTTGTGAATCTGCATCTCTAGTGAAAATCCTTTTAATATAATACACAAACAGAGCAAAAAAGTTTTATACAGTGTACTTGGAGTTTTAGGTCATTCAAAATGTGGAAGCTGCATAATGTACCTCTCATTTCTCCTTTGGGCCTCTGATCATATTATAAGCCTGATCCAAAGTAAATAAATGCCTTTCCATCAATTTCAATTGTCTTTGGATTAAGCCTTAAATTGTCACCATGTCAGGAGAGGTGGGGTTTGCTCCTTTGACAAAGGGTCAGAAATCAATGATAAAACAGAATAAAATGGCCAAAGTAAGCAAACTGTACAATTCAAAAAAAAAAAAAAAGTGAAAATCCCAAGATTCTTTCCTGTAAACTAATACAATTAGTTTAAACCTGCACTGTGTGATCCTAGTTTATACAGAATAAGGCCTGATCCTGCAAATACTTTGCATGTACACCATTTTACTATATACTGTCACAGAGTACAGATAACACATGCCTAAGTATTGGCAGTATTAGGACTTATGGGCCTGATTCTGCAAACACTTTTGCATTTAGGCCCTGATTCAGCAAGGTACTTAAGCACATACCTAATTTAGAGCATCCAGTTTGTCCCACTGACATTCATATTTGTTTAATTTACTAGATCATTCAGCACGTTACAGGACTGACTCTCTAGTGAAGAGCAGTTTACTGAAGATTTTAAACATGCCTCAGTAGTGGACTTAGCAGTAAATTTAAGAGGCCCAGAAGCCTCAAAACACATCGAATTTGTAGCAGACAAAAGCAAAGGTAATTCATTAAGTGGATGCAAATTGAAGTTACCCAGCAAAGTTTTTTGAGGCAATATTCTGTCCTGAAGCAGTGACTAGTTTAAGGCAGTGGTCACCAATGAGTAGATTGGGATCTACTGATGGATCTTGGAGCCTTTGACAGGTGATCTTGACTGGTTTAGCTAAGAAGCTATTATCAAGTGCAACACTTCAGCTGCCCCTCCCCACACTGCTGTGCATCTCCTGCCCTTTGCCTTAGAGCTGCAAACAGGTACAGAGCAGGGAAGGCAGAGGAGGGGGCACTGATGTCATGGTGCCCCCTCTCCCACCTTGTATTCTATCTCCACAGAATGGAGGGCAGGGGCACAACAGGGCTTGGGATGGAGGGAGTTTGCTGGCTGCTTTGGAGTGTGGTGCAGGGCCAGGGCAGGGGTGAGCCTGCCTTAGCCTCACTGCCCCACCACCTAGGAGCCACCTGAGATAAGCAGTGTCCAGCTGGAGCTAGCTCCGATCCCCTTCCCCAGTCATGAACCCCCCTCCTCCACCCCAAACCCCTGTCCTAGCCCTGAGCCCCCTGGACCCAAACTCCCTTACAGAGCCTGTACACTGAATCCCCTCCTACACCCCAATCCCTGCCTCAGATTCAGCTCAGAGCCCCCTCACACTCCAAATCCCCAAGACCAGAGCCTGTGCCCCAACCCTGTGCCCCACCCTGGTGAAAGGGAGAGAAGATGGGGGAGGGAGGGAGGACGGAGTGAGCAGGGACGGGGCCTCAGAGAAGGGGCAGGAAGGAGGTGGGACAAGGGTATTTGGGTTTGAGGTAGATCCTGGATTGCACTTAAATTAAAAAAAGTGATCTCCTGCTTAAAAAGTTTGGAGACCACTGGTTTAAGGTCTAGTATCTCATGAGCAATTAGGGCTAGAAATGGAAGAGATATTCACCACCAAAAACTAAGGAGCCCTTCTTTCCGTGATAGGTCCCAAGATTTATTTTTTAAAAGTATCATAATATTTGTAAACATTATTTGAAATTATTCCTAGAAGTTTCTAAAATGTCTTAGTTGTAAAGTTCAGTTTCCTCTCTCTGTATGACTGGACATAAGGCACTAAATAAGCCTATCTTTAAAGCTGAAGGGAAATGTAAATCAGCACTGAGAGTGATTTTTAAAATGTTTCCAAAATAGTTTTTCTGTGTCATATGGGGCATATCTAGAGTACAAGATGTTGTGGTGTGACACAATGGTTGTTTTGGCATGAATTTGGTATGACGTGCAGAAACACACTAGTGTACAACTAATACAACCAGGTTAAACAAAAACAACTTACTATATATATACTCATTCATTAGTCTATTTGTTTATAAGCCAATCTCCCCCCTGCCCAAAATGAATAGGTAAAAAGGGCAAAATATTATGACTCTTTCAAAACCCGACCCTATATTTCAGCAGTTGGCAAACTTTGTTTCCCAGCTTGCCAGGGTCAACTGCTTGTGTGTCAGGATGTTTTGTTTATCTGGAGTGCCTGTTTATCATGGAGTCCTGCAGTATCTAGTGTCTATGATTCACCATTCCTGGCCAACAGGAGAGGCAGGAATTGGTGGCCAGTATGTCCCTCAGTTTGTGCTACTTCCCTCAGCTCCCATTGGCTGAGAATGGCAAATCACAGACACTATGAGCTGAGGGGCTCCATTTTTTCAGATGCTCCAGGTAAACAAACCTCCTGATATGCCTGCGGCTTACTTTGATGGGCCAGGAGCCAAAGTGTGCTGACCCCGTCTGTAGCACACCGATGATGGAATGTCAATTCTAGACTCACTTCTTTTTAAAAAATGATAAAAACATTATTTTTATTTAAATTGTATAGGCATGAAATTTGACCCATCCATTCAACAAAATGTTAGACCTTTCAAGTCAATCAGAAAAATACACTGAAAGATAGTACTGTGTCACTGGTGTCAGTATGCTACTGTGAAATTTAATCTCTTCTTGCATATGACCACTGGACCGCCTAAGTCTCTAGCCAATCTGAAAATACAATGTGCAGAATTGATAAATTCTGTAACAAAATTTAAATAGATTGTTATCACCACAGACATGCCAAGCTACAGGGCTGCTTTGAAATAAACAAAGAATGACTATAGAGGAATGTCATCTGCTTTATCACTGTTAAATTATAGAGTAAATTGATTAAATTATAAATTAAATTACATCTGATGAAGTGGGTCTTTGCCCATGAAAGCTTATGCTCCAATAAATCTGTTAGTCTATAAGGTGCCACAGGACTTCTCGTTGTTCTTGTTAAATTATAAAGTCCTACAAAATCTGTAACTAAATTATTCTCTAAGCTTTTCATGCTAGTATTTAAAATGAACAATGGTGAATTTAGAAGAAAAAGGTCTGCTTATGATGCAGCATTCAAACTTAATGTTGCTGAATATGCAGAAGCAAACAAAAATTGTGCTGCTGCTCGTGAATTCTGTATTAATGAAAGGCAGGTAAGAGAATGGTGAAAAAATAAAACAACTCTAAAAGACATGCCAAGAAGCAAGGAAAAAAATGTCCAATGAAGTGCATTTCATTTCCTGGGCTGGAGAAAGATCTCAGTGATTTGAGTGTTGAATGTTGACAAAATGGGTACCTCATCACTAGAACTGGAATTCGTCAGGGTGCTTTGCAAATGTCAAAAGACGACAAATACAAGTCAGTAAAGTCATCAATATTTGTTGCATCAGTTGGTTGGTGTATTCGCTTCATGGACTTTCATGGTCTCTGTCTTCGTCAGCAAACAAGATAGCACAAAAGCTGCCGAGAGACCTGGAAGAAAATAATTGAATCATTCCAAAGGTTTATTATAGAATATTGAAAGGAAGATGCATTTGAGCTGTCACAAATAAGAAATATGGATGAAACACCAATGACATTTGATCTCCCGAGCAATAGCACGGTAACTGGTGTTGGTGAAAAAACAGTTTTAATTAAAACTACTGGCCATGAAAAAATCCATTTTATAGTGGTTTTATTATGCTTGGCCAATGGATCAAAGCTCCTTTCTGTTATTGTTTTTAAAAGAAAATCCTTGCCTAGAAACATAAAATTTCCTGTGGGTGTCATTGTATGTGCCAATGGAAAGGGATGGATGGATGAAGGTGGGACTATTGAATGGCTGGGAAAAGTGTGCAAAAGACCAGGAGTACTTCTCAAGAAACCTTCTATGCTTGTTTGGGACATGTTCAGGGCACACAAGACAGATGAGGTAGATCCATTGATAAGATGACCCTGTTCTTTTATGCAACACTGTTTTTCCAAAAATAATTTGACTTATACATGGTAACTCTTTTTATCCACACCACACTTATATGTATCCTATTAGGCCACAATTTGGGAAAGAATTCAAGTATGTTCCTCCAAAGTCAATGGAATGTAGTTACACACATAAAGTTAAGCACATGCTTAAGTGCTTTCCTGAATTGGGACGTTAGCACCTTCAGCTTCTAATCTAGGAGTTGTTCTATACTTGAGATACAAAGTCCAAAAGCAGTTAACTTGCAGATTATCTAGTGTCTCTATTGGCATTTTTTCCTATTCTGCGCTTGATAATGTTTCTAAAATAAATCTGTGCAAGATGAACTTCTCTTACAGGCTTTTTGTCTGTTTAATAAGGGTCACCATTTCCTGCTTCAACAGTGTATAGTTCTTTAGAGAGGATTATTTCTAGCACATTACTTCCTAGAGCATGACTACACTGTAATATCGCTTAACAATCAATTAAGCCTGAAACAAAGTCTGATATGGAGTTAATGACTTCAACTCATTCCTCAAATCCTTTGAGTGAACAAGAACCTAACTCTGTTTCATAGAAAGATGACATTTGAAAAGCACTGGAAATGTTAATATTTTTAAAAATAAATTTATGCTTATGCCATTAGAGCATTATTTTTATTCCTCAGATCAATTGATAAGACTCTCACAGGCATTAAATAGGGTTTTTTTTAATTGTTGTTGGAACATCTCTCTCATATCCTCTTGTCAGAAAATCAATTGTAATTTTGCATTTCTCTCTCTGCACTTACAGCTGACGATGGAGAGGGTGAAAAATGCATTAAGAAAGTAAACTTGTTAGCAACCCAAGGCTTGGTTCCTGTCACTTACATATATCCTTACATTCTGTCCACAAATAGTCCTGTTGAGAACAGTGGGACTACTCGTAGGCATAAAATCAAGCATATACATAAATCTTAGTCGCAGTGGACTCTAAGATGATAGTGTCTTTCAAAATGGATATGTCCATATACACGCAAATAAGGCATACATTTTTTCTACTCCACTACATTACAGTCCCAGTGGGAATAATTCCTTGAAATTTCCCTCAACAATTACATTTTCTGGAAGCTCTGTATTATTTGAAATGCTGGTAATATAGTATTTAGCAGCAAGTCTAGCAATATTGTGTGTGTAGTGAAAGTTCAAAAGAAGGTACATCATCTGTAGATGGCAGTATGTTACCATTCTGTCCACATGGAAAAATAATTCCATGGAATATTATACGGGAAGTGAAGAGGTTTTGGGGGACTGGGGAATCACATTTTTGTCGTACAGACAAACCAAATTATTCAGTGTTTCCAGGTGTGTCCTTTCGCATTTCTATTCCATTAGATATCTCACCTTCTCAGCCTGTGGCTGGAACAACAGATCTAAGCACCTGCATGCAGGCAACAACCTCCAGGGAAATCCTCTTGCTGGTGCCACTATTTCTAATGACAGCTTCATTCTTCTTGGAAAACCACCTGATCTCTGGTATGAAGACCTCCAGAGACCTGAGCACAAGCTTGATATGAGCTACAGTTTCACATTAGGTCTCTTCAGCCCAGTCTACTTCCGAAAATATGGTTTGCATAACTATGTTCAGGGGTTTCAAACTCCCTGAGCATAGTTAAGCTGATCTAAGTTCCCATGTAGACAGTGCTAGGTTGATGAAAGAATTCTTCCCTCAGTCTAGCTACTACCTCCCAGGGTGGTTGATTATCTATGCAGATGGAAGAACCCTTCTTATTGGTGTAGATAGTGTTTACAATGAAGTTCTGCAGAGGAACCACTGAGCTCTTATAGTGTTTTAAGTGTAGACAAGGATTTTGGAGAATGTGTATGTAACCCACACACTTGTTGGGGGTGGTGTACTGTCCCATGAAGTGGCACTTAGACCACTTACAGAGAGAGAGAATGAGTCTGCTCTACAGCATTAGCTAAGGGTCAGCTGGCTTTTAGCTCAAGCAGTAGATGCTCATGCACTAAGCTCCAGAGATCCCAGGCTGGGTTCCATCTGTGGTGTTACATATAGTTTCCAAGCACAGATGGACAGCAGCATTGCTTCCACTCAAACAGCTCAAGAACAAGATGGAGACAGCAAAAGACCAATGGCAGCAGGGGTCCAGACACTGAATATTTTGCCTAATTATGCAAAAAAAAATTTTTCCTCTAATACCTATTATCATAAATCCAGACGTTATTACTATATACAACTCCTTGTGATCATATCCATAACTTCTGCCACTGTAATATGAAATAACCTCTGTACAGTCCCTTAAACTTGCAACTTGATCCCCAATTTATAATTCCCCCCAAAGGTGAGTGTTTTGAATTTTTATATAAAGGCAAATTCCTTGTTAGTCATATTCATATTCCAGTGCTCTGATGTGCTGTTCCAGAAGAAAAAAATATGGAATTGTGGTGCAAAAACTGTGATCCTTCCCTAAACTAGTAATCCCTTTTTGTATAAATGATTGTAAAACATTTTGTGACATGCAGCATGGAGGAAGCCATATAAAATAATTTGTGACTGTAAAATACTTCACTCTGCCAAATTGCAAGAAATAAGTGAAGAAGAACCACTTATTATCATAAGAGCAAAGACCGCTTTGAAAAAGACATTAGCTCATCAAGAGTAAAGCACCTCCTTCAAATAAGGGGTAAATAATAGTCAAATTAGGGAAATCAAGAATTGTTACAATACATCTGTCAATCACAGAAAGAAAATGTATTTTAGAAGCAACCTTCATCATGAAAACTCCAGGAAGGAAGTGTCACACAAAAGCCACTCATCAAAACTTTACATTCCCTTTTCTTGAGAACACTTACAGCTCGACAAGATTAGCACAACAAAAGAACATCAGGAACAAGTCTTCCAGAGCAATCAATCAGAGTCTAATTCTCCCACCACAAACTTAGCAAGAGCATAATGGATAGTATAACTGACAGATATTTTAATGAATTCTGTAAAATATTGAGTGATTCAAAAGATAGTTTTAGATCATTGAAAATGTACAAAGAAATACAAAGGAATTGTATAAATGATGATGTGTATGTACTTATGTTTGATGTATCTGATACAATGCACCAAAGTAGTATTTGATTCAACTGCTAACAATTTGGACACTCGGGGTATGTCTAGACTACATGGCTCCGTTGACGGAGCCATGTAAACTAGTTTACCCAGCATAGGCAAAGAAGCGGGGATTTAAATAATCCCCACTTCATTAAAATAAACATGGCCGCCGCACTGTGCCGACGATCAGCTGATCCGGCACAGCACTGTAGTCTAGACGCAGATCGGCTGGCTGGGGAAGCCTTTGCCAACCGATCCCTTATGCCTCGTGAAATCCCCGCTTCTTTGCCTATGCCGGGTAAACTAGTTTACATGGCTCCGTTGACGGAGCCATGTAGTCTAGACATACCCTCAATGTTCAACTGGAGAACCCACTAGAGACAGGAACATGGGCAGTAGTCTCACAAATTGTAATAGACTTTTCAGTTATCTGTGGGGCTGATGCTTGGCTGCCAGAGCCTTGTCTTCATTAATTTAAACAAAAGGTGGGAATGTTCTTAATTTCAGTTAGTTACATCAAGTTAGCTCATGGGAGGTAAAGCCTAGTGAAGACAAAAGAGCTTTTAATTTTCCCATGAGTCGTCAGGTCAAGTTAAATACTATGAGGTAGCTTCAGGTTCTATCTGCAAACATGCTTGAAAACTTTGGACTGTCTTGTCTTCAGTAGGACTTTACCTCATGCTAGCTAAATCAAGTTTGGAACACACTTTTTTCTGATGTACAATGTACATCTACACAGTCCGGGGCAGCAAGCCCATCAGCCTAGGTCAAGAAACTTGGGTTAGCAGAGTTCATACCTATGCTGTAAAAATAACTGTGTAGACAGTACCTTGGAGCGAGGCTCAGCCCGGAGCTTGGGCTCTGTAGAGTAGAGTCACAATCAAGAACACAGGCAGTGTTCATTAGTGTACTTCATTGCTCATGCAGGGCTCTATGTGCTTTTCAATGTCTTAAATGGAAGCCCAGCATGCAAGAGCTGGAAGAGCTTGTGCTGGCTGTACTTGGTGGGTGAAAGCAGTAGCTGGAGTGGGGGCAAGGAACTAGCTGAGTGGGTCCAGGTAGAGTGAGGGCCTGGAGCTGGCTGGGCCTACAGCTCACCCCACAGAAGCAATGACGTGTACAACCTTCCATTTATTATACTATTTGTTTTTAGCAATGCCCATAATGTGCTTATACTTCAGGAACAAACCTTTCTTCGACAAAGTGTCCTAAATCATGCTGTCAGATACAATATTTGTTTTAAAATTGCCCAAACTTTTGCTTAGAACTCATACCAAAGCCACACTAAATTAAATATTTCCAAGTATTTAATCTATAACTATTATACCACCAGTAATAGTTTACTTTGTTCATAATCACTGATTTCATTAAGCCTTCTCAAGGATAATTTTCCTATTTTTCCATATCCTGTTTCAGGCTCTGACTCCAGGTATCAGGAAGAAACACAGATAGTTTACATTCTAAACAGTTTTATGTTGCTTTCCATGTCTAACACAGACGGTCTGATCCTGGCAGCACTCAGCATTCCCTCACATTACATGGGAATGTATCAAAAGGTTTCTTTATTGTTATTCTTTGCAGTTATGTTGTTGGAGCTTCTGCTCAACCAGGGCAAATTGTGTATAAAAATCAATAAAATCTAATCCAATACCTTGCTTGTTTGATCATAATTACAGATAATCAGGCAATATTTACTACAGTAATGAATACTGAAGCTATTCAAAAATTACTCATTTCAATATTTTAAACCCTCAGAATTATTTACTAATGAATATGTACAAATACAAGATTGTCATTAAAAGATACTGGCTATCAAAAGTATCAAAGCTGTTGTAAGCTAAGGTCTATCTATATTATGGATATGCCTGTTAGTGATTCTATAACTGGAGTTTCATTCTAAAATGTGTTTACATGAGCATAAATTCCTGTTATTCTCTAAAAGTAGGTGCCCGATTGCCATGAAAACTCTCCTAACCCCTTGCATTTCCTATGTAGTTTCTCTTTGGTTTCACTTAATGATTTAAATGGGAATTTTTAAATTTAAACTTTGAATAAATTTTAAATTTATATTTATTTCTTTGCATTCCTACTTTTCACTGACTATCCAGCTACAAAAGCTTTTTTTGTGTGCAATAGAAAATATTTGGAGTCTTATGTCACTCTAAAACAAAGTTCATACACTGTGCACACGAACCTGATTGTTGGAAATACATACAGACATGATGGATGAGGGGCAAGGAGCACACAAGAATGACCAATTGACTGGGGCTAGAATGCATAGAAACCTGATGGGTTGAATAGGGGTGGTAAAGTTTGACTGTTGGGGGTCAGGCACAAGCTCAAAAATTAGGCTCCTAAACCCATATTAGTCATAAATAAATAGCCTGAATTCAGCATTGCCAAACCTAAATGTTCAAAAATGAGTCAGGATCACCAAAAGTCATGAGAATGGTCTTAATATCATAAGTTTATATAAAATAATACATTTTTATTTGCTTCCTGCTTTTTGATCCTTTAGGGTACCTTGGTGTTATATTTTTCCACAACCATGAAGGCTAGAACTATACTTTTTCTTTAAGAATGAAAATTGAAATAATTACATATTCACTTGATTCCAAGAGTTGGGGCTTTAAAGAAAACAATAATAATCATCAAACTCATGATACAATTAAGATACATGATACATTAAGCATCGGCAACACTGTAGAATTTTAAATGTTTAGTATTTAAGTGCCTAAAACATCAACTTCAGCAGCCTAACTTTAGTCATCCAGTTTTTAAAAGTCATTGTATACGTTTTCGCTTCCAGGATGTGACTGCAAATTCTTTTTCATAACCATGTATAATAACAAGACAGCAAGTAATTCTAAATTCTTTTAATTAAAGGAAAAAGTTTTTAAACAATTATTACTCGGAGAACTGAAAATTCAAAATGGATATTTACAAAACTGTCCAACTTTCCTAAATGTATTGAAAAAGATTGAATCCTGCGAAGATAAACTATTAAGCTTTTGTTCAGCTGACATGAATAATAATTAGTGAAACTATTTGTCTGAAGGTTCTTGCAGACAGGTACATAATGTATTTAAATCATTGAAGTGTTCTGACTATATTTATAATTATAACTTGGGAGCTGGTAAACTCTTGGCTCATTTAAACTGAAAAAGTGTGCTCATATAATCATGATGGTGCTGCAATCTCTGCGGCTTTCTGCATGCTGAGTAACTTTGCCTGGACTCTTTTGGGTGCTACTATAAACACAGACAAAAATGTAAATGACTTTCACAAGTTCTTCACAGCAAGGAAAAAGGTGAACATGATCCTACTCTTTTAATTCCTTTGCCTCTTCCATCCCTCTCTCTTGTGAATGAGACATAAAGCAAAGGTCCTAACTCTTAATTACAAAGAGCAGAATTTTCAAAATCCTGCATGTGTGACCTTGGCTAACTGTGTCTAAAAAAAAGACAGAACTATGTAGCACTTTAAAGACTAACAAGATGGTTTATGAGGTGATGAGCTTTCGTGGGCCAAACCCACTTCCTCAGATCAATTTGTGGAAGAAAATTGGCACGACCATATATACCAAAGTGATACAATCAAAAAAAGTGAACACATATAAAACTGACAAATCAAATTTTAGAACAGAGTGGGGGTGAAGGGGGAAGGTTAGTGTCTGTGAGGTAATGACATTAGGGGTGATAATTGGGGAAGCTATCTTTGTAATGGGTGAGGTAATTAGCATCTTTGTTGAGACCCATACTTAAAGTGTCAAATTTAAGCATGAATGACAATTCTGAAGCTTCTCTTTGAAGTCTGGAGTTAAAATCTCTCTGAAGCAATATGCATGTTTTAAGGTCATTGAGAGAATGGTCAGTCTGGCTGAAATGGCAAGCAACAGCTTGCTCTCTGTGAGAGAGCCTGATGTCTGTTTTATGCGCATTGATTCTTTGGCGAAGTGTCTGAGAAGTTTGTCCAATGTACATAGCCATCATGTGCCTGAAGTGTCCATCTGCTATGTACATTGGACAAACTTCTCAGACACTTTTATATGTGTTCACTTTTTTTGATTGTGTCACTTTGGTATATATGGTCGTGCCAATTTTTTTTCACAAATTGATCTGAGGAAGTGGGTCTGGCCCACGAAAGCTCATCACCTCATAAACCATCTTGTTAGTCTTTAAAGTGCTACATAGTTCTGTCTTTTGTTTTAGCTAGACCAGACTAACACGGCTGCATCTCTATCACTGTGTCTAAAAAGGCATTTGAAGCTGAAGTGGCTACATAGGTACATTGTTAAAGATGTCTAGGGCAATGGCTTTGTGTGCCCAAGGATGACCCAGCCAAAGATTTGGTACTGGGGTGTTGTGATGTTGCCAGGTGCTCCTGGGGGAATTTCAAAAGCAAGAAGGGGCTCACATATGTGAAGAAAAGTATTGCTGAGTTAGCCGTCCTATGGTATGACTAACTTAGGAGGAGCAAGCTGATTCTGCTCTGTCTTTCACCTCTGCAAGCCAGGCAGGACTGGCTTGAGAGCATTATAAAGGACAAATGCAGGCTTGGGTCAACTCCCCCTCCTCCCAAATCTTGCTACCTCTAAGCAGGCACCAAGATAACAAAATTATTACTTTAGAGTTTATGGTTTTAAGACAGCTGGAGGAAAAGATAGCTCACTTCACATGGTTCAATCTGCAGACTGTATGTAACTACACTAATAAGGCACACACACAACCACCTCCCCCATCACATACAGAGTCCCTCCTCCCCCACAGAACCAGTTGCCTTAATTTGTGCTGACCAGGGTGTTCAGGCTTCTCTGGCAGAGCTTAACTAGTCATTGGGAGTAAAAGGAACAAGAGAGAGCACAGCCATAAATGAAGACAGTCTGCATTCCCAGTCCCCACCTTCAGCAGCCCTCAAACTATTTTGCAGAATCACATACTAATGTATAGGTGATGTATATCATATTAATTTCGCCGAATACCTAAGATGCAACTACCTCTGGGATGACATGAAACAACCATTATAAACAGCAAAACCACACATTTTAAAACAAGAAGTTTCAGAGGGGTAGCCATGTTAGTCTGTAACTTTAAAAACAACGAGTAGTCCTGTGGCATCTTAGAGACTAACAAAAATATATATTGTATCATGAGTTTTTGTTGGTAAAACTCAATTCAGCAGATGAGCTAGATTGGAAATAACAGAAACCAAGATGTATAGACAGCAGCCACATATCACACCTCAGATAACTCCCCTCAAGAACCTACCCCTGCATTAAACCCTGTTGCCAACTCTTCCCACATATCTATACAAGCAAAACCATCACAGGCCCTAACCATATAAGCCACAACATCAGGGGCTCATACAACTGCACATCCTCTGTGATATATGCCATCAGCTGCAAGCAACACCCCTCTGCCATGTATATTGACTAAACTGGACAATATAATAAAGGATAAATGGACACAAATCGGACATAAAAAATGGTAACACACATAAACCTGTAGGGGAACATTTTAACCTGCCTGGTCACTCAGTCCTGGATTTAAAAGTAGCCATTCTTCTACAAAGGAATTTTACCAGCCAGTGACAAAGAGTGCGGAATTGGTATTCATCTGCATATTTGACAGTTTCTCAGGGCTTGAACAAAGACATTAAGTGGATGTTGCATTATAAAGCCAGTCTCTCCTGCCTTTAATAACTGCATTTTTACATCCAGCCCACTTACTTAGCCTCATCAGCACCAGTCCTATAGCTGACAGATACTTTTTTGCTGTTATACATCTCTTGGTTTCTGTTATATATCTCCAGTTCATCTGGAGAAGTGGGTTTTACCCACGAAAGCTAGTTGTGATCAGCTATATGCTAATATGGGAAAACAGTAGAAAAATATTTTATATATTAGCTGCCTTTAATATAGCATCTGGACACTAAGGGCATGTCTACAGAGCAGAGCCAAAGCTGAAATAAGCCACGTAACTTGAGCTACATCAATTGCTTAGCTTAAATCTAAATAGCTTATTTTGGCTTTTGGCACTGTCTATACAGCAGGAAGTCTGAGAAATAGCACTCTCCCTCTGACTTCCCTTACTCCTCGTAAAATGAGGATTACAGGAGTCGGAGTAAGAAGTCCTCCAGCTCGACATTATTTTGACATTATGTCAAAACAATGGCTTGCTGTGTAGATGCGGACTATGTTATTTTGGAATAATGTCAGTTATTAAAAAAAATGCTATGTAGATGTACCCTTTGACAAGAAGGAGCCAGGAGCCAATTTGGCACGGATCATCAATAGGATACTTCACTGCCAGATTGGAAACCTTTTTCAATGCAATTAAGTAAAAAAGTTATACATCCAGAATAAAATGATCTATGATTGATTAGGCCTGCACACTCTGGCTAATACCAATGCACTTGTAATTACATCTATTTAATCTCTAAACTCTCCAAATCCAATTTGCATATCTTACCCCAAAGACTAGAGCTAAAATAGCACTGTGGCACCCAGCAATATTATGGGCACTACTTTAACTCTAGGTCATTCTACAATATGATCCATGACACACTTTGAAAATCTTTGTTTTGCTTTAGAAAGTTTCACCCCATGCAGGTACGTAAAATCTGACTCTACCCAGAAGCATTCAAATTGTATCACATTCCATCAATTCTCAGTCATGCTTCCTCTAATGGCAATCAAGATGGTTAAGTTTTTGTCCTGCATATTGTAGCGAATAAATAATTTTTAACTACAGCTGACAGACAGCGAAGAATGCTCATGACAGTTGTTGACAGTGGGCTATTTTTATGGACGATATAGTACCTTAGACAAACAGCTGTCTCAGTTCGGGGATGTCAGGGCTGTTCCCCTCTCTGGCATGCTGGCTACATCTACACTACAAGGTTTTTGCGCAAAAACAGTTGTTCTTGCACAAAAACCGGCAGAGCGTCCACACCTCAAGCGTGCTTTTGCACAAGTAAATCGGCAGAAGAGAGGGCTTTTGCCGGTAGAGTTATTCCTCTCCCCACGAGGAATAACTCCTTTTTGCACAAGAGTTCTTGTGCAAAAGAGCAAGTTTGGACGCTCCTCAAGGGTTTCTTGCGCAAGAAACCCCCGTTATCAGGAAAAGCACGGATGCTGTGAATGGCCATCAGAGCTTTCTTGTGCAAGAGTGTCCATGCAGTGTGGACGCTCTCTTGCACAAAAGTGCATTGCAAAAGTGATGCACTTTGAGGTGTGGACCCGTTATTGCGGAAGAAGTTTTTGCACAAAAACTCTTGTGCAAAAGGCTTCTTCCGCAAAAACTGTGCAGTGGAGACGAAGCCTCTGAGTGCAGAAGATGGGGGCCCTCAAGAGACCTTAAATATTTTGCCTCTATAGAATCTGCTTACAAACTCGTCACAGATTCACCGACTTTGGGAGGTAGTTGCCACCACCAAGTGAAAGAAAAGAAACTTCTTTCTTCTTGAACCCAGGAAGAAAGCACTTGGACTTCTTCCAGAGGGGTACCACCCAAGCTCCTTTACCACGAGACAGCTTGAAAAAAAAGAGAGAAAACAACTGCAGTCTCTGGTAGCTGGCCACTCAGTCTTAAGCAGGCATGCCCACACACAGACAGACCTCCTGTTTCTTTCCAGGATACAAGAATCAAATCATCACCTTAAAAAAGGTGATTTTATTAACAAAACAAAAAGATATACTTGATAAAGCATACTTGTTTGCTAGGTGTTACAGAGCAACTGATTAAAACAGAGAACATTTCTGGGTATGCTCTTAGATAGTGAATGGGGAAGGGAAGGCAGACATTCACACGGAGAAGTTTAACCAAACAATCAAAACAAAGAAAAATACCCTGATCGCGACTAAATACATTTTTTCCCTCTACTCACGATCTGTGCTGATCTGTTTTTCAAGGCCCAGTTCACTTCCATGTCCAATATTTTTTATAGGCATGGTAATTCTGATAACTGGATCTGCTCCCTCTAGCCCTTAACTCAGAACTCACATAAAGGAAGAACAGACCAGGTATCTATATTCAATTCAGATTTCAGTGTTGTATCCAACTGGGTCTTCTGGCCCACTGCCAACACCTTTGCTAGCTATCTAAGTTTAACCCTTTAGTCACCGAGTGCTAGCCAGCACTCCGCATATCTATCACAGGGGTAATGTTAAAAAAATCAGCAAACAAATATTAACAATTCTAAAATAAAAATATCAGCTCCATTATATGTTTCAAAAGGAACAGATATGTATTTGACTACTTCCATCTTAAAGGACAAGACTTTGGAATTGTACTTTAACTTACTGGTTAAATACTACTTCACCCCCTGACACTGGACAACTGAATTTTGTAGAAGCCAAATGTTGTCAATAGATCAGTAGTCATTGCCGTTCATTATTGTTAGTCTAAATTTTTTTTTTTCAGAGATGTCCCAATATAGCAACCATCGTGGTTAAGTGCATCCCAGTTAAGTAGGATGTGGAGCGAAAAGGAATTGTAAAAGAAAAAAATACAAACATTATTGTTATTACTAGCCAATTAGCCCGTCATAAGATGGGATTTGCAGGTCTCTCCTCCACTTTGGTCTTCTCTCCTGAGCCTCCGGTCTCTCATGCCTTCTCTCTCTCACAGCTCTCCTCCGCCTCCTGCCTCTCTCGCCTTCTGCCTCTCTCTCCGTCTTTCTTTCTCTTCTCCCCCTCCTGCCTCTCACTCTCCCTTTCTCTTCTCCTCCTCCTTCTGCCTCTCTCTCCCCTCTGTCTCTCCCCACCTGCCTTCCCCTTCCCCTTCCTCTTCCCCTCCCGCCATGGCACTCGGCTGAGTGCTGCCTGCTCAGCCAGGCCGCCGCGAGGGAGGGGGGCAGGGCGGTGACGTACACGGCCAGGACGCAGGGCCATGTATGTCACCGCCCCACCCCCCCTTCCCCTCCTGCCGCGGGGGAGCCCAAATGGCCCCTTGCGCTGCTGGCTCCCCCGCGGCAGCCTGGCTGAGGGGCGCAGCACTCACCTGAGCGCCACAGTGGAAGGGGAAGGGAGGGCGGTGACGTACACAGCCCTGCCGCCGGCCGTGTACATCACCACCCTGCCCCCTTCCCCTCCCTCCATGGCAGCTCGGCTGAGTGTTGCGCGCTCAGCTGGGCCGCCGCGGGGGAGGAGGGGCAGGTAGGGTTGCCAGGTGTCCGGTATTGTACCGGACAGTCCGGTATTTGCATGCTCTGTCCAGTAAAAAAAAATCAGAAAATACCGGACATGTGCAATGTCCCATATTTTCTGATTTTTCTGGCTGCGCACCGGACGGAAGCCTGGCATGGGCGGGGGTAGCAGCTGGGAGTCCCAGCTGGGAGGCGGGGGCTGCGATTGCTGATGGGAGCTCTCAGTCGGTTGAGTGTGAGGAGGGGAAGCCGCCGCCGCCACCGCCACCGCCGCTGCCTCCTCGCACGTGCATCACCGGGACCCTGCATGGGACAGGCAGCAAATGCCCAGGTCAGTCCTGCTCCCCGCCGGCCAATTTGCTCACCCCCCCCTTCCCGGCCGGCTGGTTCTCCCCCACTCTCCTTCCTCATCTTCCCCGGCCAACCCCCTACCCAGCTCTGCTTCCTGCCCCGCCCTTCCTCCCGGCCACCCTCATGGCCCCCGATACCCCCAGCTTTGCTTCCTACCCCCCCCTTACTCACGGCCAGCCCTGCTCCCTCCCAGCCGGTCCCCCCCCCGATATCCCGCAGCCAGCCCCGTTCTACCCCCCCCAACCAGCCCTGCTTCCCGTTGGCCCCCCCATCTCCCCCGGCCAGCCCCGTGGCCCCCCCATTAGCTGTTTCCAGGCCCCCCCCCCTTCCCAGCCAGCACCGCTCCCTTCCTGGCTGGTCCCCCCCTCCGCAATGAAGTGGGCCGCCGTGGGGGAGGAGAAGGGGGCAGGGCGCTGACGTACACGGCCAGGGGGCGTGGCCGTGTACGTCAGTGTTACAGACTCACAGACATTGGGCTACTATATATATGATTTCTATTTTGATATTTTTCTAATTTGCTGTGATTGTTTAGTTACAAAAGTATCATAAAATCACACGCAGCTAATTCTCCACTGGGATTTTCAACTGCCAGAGTATGTAAATACTTAGCTTCCATGGGACATCAAGACTTTGGCTCCTAAACACCAAAGTTACTTTTTGGGACCAAGGTGCCTAAGTCACTTATGTGCCTTGAAAATTTTACCTACAGTCATTTATTTTTTGTTATGCTTCTGTACACTATGCAAAAAACTATAGCGACCCCCTCGCTCATCTGCTTTGACACCTCAGCAAATGGCAGATAGACCATTTTCCCCCTGTCAACGTGAACTGGAACAGGTGCAACAAACAACCCAGTGCAACAATCAGTTTAGTTTTGGGTGAGCTTATGTTTAAAACAATGGGGTGAATCAAGGTCATTTGGTTTTATGTTGGAGTTCCATTTAAAAAGCTGTATAAAACGACTGGGACTTTTCAGTTTAGAAACGAGGAGACTGAGGGGGATATGGTAGCGGTCTATAAAATCATGAGTGGTGTGAAGAGGGTGAATAAAGAAAAGTTATTTATTAGTTCCCATAATAGAAGAACTAGAGGACACCAAATGAAGTTAATGGGTAGCAGGTTTAAAACTAATAAAAGAAAGTTCTTCTTCACAGTGTGTAGTCAACCTGTGGAACTCCTTGCCAGAGGAGGATGTGAAGGCTAGGACTATAACAGAGTTTAAAGAGAAGCTAGATACTTTCATGGAGGTTAGGTCCATAAAAGGCTATTAGCCAGGAGATAGAAATGGTGTCCCTGGCCTCTGTTTGTCAGAGGCTAGAGAAGGATGGCAGGAGAAAAATCACTTGATCATTGTCTTCGATCCACCCTCTCTGGGGCACCTGGTGCTGACCACTGTCAGCAGACAGGCTACTGGGCTAGATGGACCTTTGCTCTGACCCAGTACAGCCGTTTTTATGTTCTTAATCAAGAGAGGGGAGGACTGGGTGAGAAAAAGGTGAAGCTAAGAGCATATGATATGGGGATTATTTTGCTCAGATGCACACACAGACAAGTATAGCTTGAGAGAGCAGATGAAAAAAATGGATGACAATTCTAATGTAATTAGAAGGAAGACAGTAATATATCCTCAAACCTCTGTGTTAATCTCATTCTGGATGTTTACTCTCAAAGGGCCTGAAAATGGAAATCGCTGAGCACCTCCTAAACTTTAATTGAGGGCACTTGGGACCTTGCAGAGCCAGATATTTCCAAGGCATATCCCTTGCATTACGGGTTGTGTATAGAGGTGGCAAATCCGTTTCTTTGCCACATGGAGATACCCCTTTCCTGGAGGAATCCTCAAGTAGCCACTGGAGCCAGTTTTGAGGCTGCTGCATACCACTGGCACTGCTGTGAGCTTTATAAGGACTGATGGTCTGATACTTTCATTTTCTGTTTTTAAAGAACAAGAAAAAGAGCAGTGTGTCTAGAGGGACTCTAATAATTTACCCATATTTTTCATAATGTTTACCTTATCATTTAA
Organism: Pelochelys cantorii; assembly: GCA_032595735.1. Taxonomy (NCBI): domain Eukaryota; kingdom Metazoa; phylum Chordata; order Testudines; family Trionychidae; genus Pelochelys; species Pelochelys cantorii. The sequence goes on along the minus strand of CM064334.1, from coordinate 24,746,164 downwards.
AAAACTACAGCTGAATAGCCGTATATAAATCTCACAATGCCTTGGGCAGAGGAATAGATTAGAGACTATTATACAGTATAGTATCCAGGATTCAATTATGGCAAACAGATCTAAGAAGGCCTAGCATAATATTAGGTAGGTTGCGCCTTGTTTCTCACACCATTGCTGTCTATTTTGTGTATGGTGAGATTCTAGCCTATATCACTGATTAAGCCTTGAATCTGATATAAATAGCCCAGGGATAGCTTCAAGCAATTTGGAGCATAGGCACAGCTAGACATGTTCCCCTCTTCCCCCCCCCCCCCCAACTACATAGACCATGCTTCTGTCATTCACTTGAAGCAGCAGTGACAGATAGCACTGTCTTGTTGCAGAGAGAATGGATTGGGAAAGTAGCCTGGGGATTCCCCCGCCTACTCCCACATGGATGTCAAGAAATACATATTAGCTTGGGTGGCTGGTCCACACATAGGCTATGTCTATACTGCATGCTTATTTTGAAATAATTCATGTTATTTCAAAATAATATAGTGAGCATCTACACATCAAGCCCGTTATTTTGAAATAATGGGCTTCTTACTTCGACTTCTGTAACCCTTATTTCACGAGGAGTAAGGGAAGTCGAAGGAAGGGAGCTCTTCCTTCGACTTCCTGCTGCGTAGACAGCACCTAACGCCGAGTTAAACTATTTCAACATAGCTACATTGCTGAAGTTGTTTAGGTTAATTCAAATTTAGCCCTGCTGTGTAGATGTACCCTATGGGTATGTCTACACTACAGCATTATTTTGAAATATCTTATTTCAAAATAGTTATTTCGAAATAGCTTATTTCAAAATAACACATCTAGACACAAAATGCATTTTGAAATAGTTTTGCTATTTCAAAATAGCGCATCCACACTGATTGGACGCTGAATTGCATTTAAGGCCGGCCGGAACCGGTTCTGACAGGGCATCAGGTCAGGAGTTAGCCTCAGGCAGCAGCCACACAAGGTATCTGAGGCCTGTGCTTAAAGGGACCCCACTTTCTCAGGTTTTCCTGCTTGCTTGCCTACCTCACTGAGGGACAGCAAAGCATTGTTTTCTCTGCATGCTCTGGTTGCCCTCACTCAGGACACCACAGAACTCCGCAGCATGGAGCCAGAGCCGGAGCCACCCCTGGGCACTCTAGTGCTTCTCCTGGATGTGTTGCTGTGAGCCTGGCAGCACGTTCTGCAGGCAGTAACAGTCTCCTTGGTGTGCCCCACTGGGGGCTTGTGCCTCATTCCTCCCTCACGTCCTTCCACTTACTCCTCCCTAGCCCCCCTTCCTGCTGTACCATAAAAGACACATGTGTTCATTACAACAAAGTCTCTTTATTGAACAAAACTGGGGGGGGGGATGAAACTGAGGTGAGACTGGGGAAAGAAGGTGGGAGAGGAGAGGAGGGTTGGTGGGAAGGGGAGGGGGAGGAGGAAACCTGGGAGAAGGGAGCTAGCAGGGGGAGGCAAGGGGAGGAAGGGGGAGGAGAAGCTCAGGGCTCAGGGTTGGGGGTCTCGCCGGCCCAACTGTCCCCCCGCACCTACGGTGCGGGGGTCTTGGCATCCCTGGTGGGGTGGGGAAGGTGTGAAGGAAGAAGTGGGAGGGGGAGAAGGAGTGGGAGGAGGAGCGGTAGCTGGGGAGGCACCAGGGGCTGGAGCGGCAGGAGGCAGCAAGCTCTGCACCAGGGTCTGCAGGTGCTCGCAGATGGCATGGCCCTGGGCAAGCTGCTCCCACCGGAGCTGCAGGTCTTCCTGCACCCAGTGGTCGAGGGTGTGGAGCAGGGCTTGCAGTGCCCCCAGATGCTCCTGCTGGTACCCCTCCAGTGCATGGGTGGTCCTGCGGAGTCCTCGGGTGCAGGAGGATGTCCCAGATGGTGTGGTGCACCCTGCACTCACAGCTGGTGCAACTGTGGAGAAACAAGAGAAGTGGTCAGTTATCCCTGGGGGGTGAAGCCCCCCTCTGCAAGGCAAGGACGACAGTTCTACGCACCATCAGAGCCAATGTGCTTGCACAGAGGCCATGTTTGGGATGTCTTGCTATTCCTGGGAGAGGGAGCTGCCCTGGGACTGCACCCATGCCCCTGTGCTGTATATAGTGTGGGTGTGTGTGGGGGGCACATGTCCACTGCCTCTGTGTAGAGGGGGCTTGTGGAGGGAGGGCGTCCTGCTGTGTCGCACCCCGGGGTCAGGAGCATGTCATGTCTCTTCACACATGTGTGTGGCTAACAGGCCAAGGCCCCTGTGTGGCAGCCAGCTGGGGTCACGTGCCCACGGGTGGCATGGCACATGCTTGCATGTGCACAGGTTGCTGCGTGATCTCTGGTCTCCCTCCCCCCCATAAGGGGACAGTGATGGCACTCACATGTTGTTGCTTCCCCAGATGACACCAGCGACAGGTCCACTGGGACAGCTCGGAGGTTCTGGCTGTGTGGCACGCTATCTCCGGGCTCCTGCAGCTCCTGGCCCTCCTCCTTCATGCCCTGGTCAGGGCCCTCTGCCCCCAGGGTCGATGACCACCTGGGGGGCACAGACCATCCCACCCTCCAGGATGTGGTCCAGGGCATCAAAATAGGGGCAGTTTTCTGGGTCTGCCCCTGTTTGGGAGCTGCCCCCTGTGGCCCTGGCATACGCCTGCTGCAGCTCCTTGATTTTCATCCGAACCTGCTCCTGGATTCGGATGTGGCTTCTAGTGGCCAGGCTGGCAGCCATCCTGCCATAGATGGCCGCATTCCTCCATCTAGTGTGGAGATCATGGATGTTAGAGGCATTCCCCCAAACCTCAATCAGGTCCATGATCTCCGCACTGGATCAGGAAGGCACCTGCCTTTTCCGGCCCCTGGCAGGCTCCTAGGAGCTGGGGGACTGGGCCTGGGGAGCAGTGGAGGGCTGGCTGGCACTGGCTGCCTGGGTCATGCTGGGGCCACTGCGTCAGGGGCAGTGAATACTGGCTCTGGGCTGGCAGGCCTAGAGCTGGCAGAGACACTGTGGCGAGACTCTACCCCTTTAAGGGCTCCGGGGAGGTGGGGAGGAAAGGAGTTTTCCTGGTTGGGGCCAGAGCAGGGCACCCTGGGAAGGGCTGGAAGCCCCCTATTTCAAAATAGCCCCTATTCTGCATCTACACAGTGCTTATTTCAAAATAGCAATTTCAAAATAGGAGCTATTCCTCATGGAATGAGGTTTTCCAAGTTCGAAATAAGCCGTCCACTATTTCGAATTAATTTCGAAATAGCGGTTGGTTTGTGTAGACGCTAGTACAGTTATTTTGAAATAAGGGCTGTTATTTCGAAATAACTTTGCTGTGTAGACATACCCATACAGTCCTTTGCTGAGTAGTACTGCCAGGGTACCCCACAGCAGTCAGTCTTATTGGAGATACATAGGGCAGTTTGTCTCTCAGAGCATTGTGTTCAGGTTTCTCTGTAGATCCAGGGAGATGTCACTGCATTGGTTACACACTGGTGAGGTGACAAATTTTTGAAGCTTAAAAAAAATATACACAACGAGCTTGAATAGAAACCTGCTTTAAAACATGCTATGATTTGAACATAATCATTGTGGCTTTAGGAGCTGGGGCGTTATGCATGGGCCGACAGTGCCTATGTCTCAATCTGGCTCTGGACCAGCTTCTGTACAGCTCAACGCTGGGGGAGGGGCTATTTTTCTAATAAAGCCTACATTTAAGTTTGCAAAATCCTTTTTTCTTTGCTATAAGAATTGATAATGAGAAATGCAGTTTGCAAATGCTGACAGTGAGGAAATTAGAAACAAGCAAACATGACATATTTTGAAAGGAGCATTCTGAAAAGGAGCATTGGAAGATGCCATAGGCATCATCTGCCTAGAAGGTGAAGCAGTGTTTGCAAAGGCTGCTGTTTACTTCAGGGGCTAGTGCACGGTTAGGTTTTTTTTTTTTTCTCACAGAGATCAAATAGAATCTGAGACACTGATATGCAGCAGGGATGCAAGTGGAGCAAAAGGGCTGGTTTTTTAAAAAATGACACTGTCAGATGCTACGATTCTTGCATAGCATAGCTTTACGGCAAGCTTCTTTTTATTTCTGATATTAATATGTTTTTAAAAGGTTATATGCTCAGCAATATACACTTACCTATACAGCTCCAGACAGGAATTTTGGTGACACCATAAAATTATTCAGCTGAAACTTAACATAATTTTTGTGTTTGTACATCCCCAAACAGTCAAAAACCATGAATCAGTTCCCGCCAACCTCCCTGAATTTGTGATTTTTAAGTGTGCATGTGTGTGTGTGTGTGTCTTTCTGAGCCTTTCAGGTGTACTCAAGTCACATTTTAAAGGTTTTCTCTAACAGGAGGCCTAGAAAGTTACTTAAAACATCAGACATTTTTTTAAATTTTTTTTAAAGATTCTTATTAAATCTTTTGATTCCAACAGCTACATTTTTTAGGAAAAAATACTGATATAAGGAGAACTGGCAGCACGGTAACCTGTTTTTAGAATTCATGATGGAATGCCACCTGACATGAGTGGGTCCCTTGCTCCAGCTAGCAGAGAAGAGAACAGATGGAGTCCTTTTGCTGTAAGGGTGAGAATCACACCATTATTCCTAGTTTGAAAGGGACAGGATTCTCCCCTGGCCCTTCCTCAGGTAACCCTGATATTATCCTGCCTTTGTGCTCAGCGCTCTGAGTTTATGGTGCAGTGCAGTATGATGTAGTCTATACCTCTTTGCTGGCCTTCTCCTGCTGTGGTGATTTAACTCAGGCTGGTGCAAAAGGAGAGCAAAAGAAAAGCAAATCTCTTCTTGGAAAGGGAATTTCCTTGACTGTAGACTGACCTAGCAGTGGGGGTTTTCACTGGCCCCAGAACATTTGTCAGGACTGTGGTTTGGGATCAGGAGGGCTTATGATTTACGGGTTTGCCTATATGTCACAAATGTGTGGTTACTGTAACAGCAAAGGCAACAGGTATGGAAGACATTTACTTTGCATGTTTTGGCTGCATGCTAATGCAGCGGCTGATCATAAGAGTAGAAAGCTTCCAGGTCAAGCTCAGAATAAAGCTAATCCCTCCCCCGACCCTTCCTGTATAGACCATTATCAATCAAATGAGGGCAGATTGGCTGGGATTAAAGCACTGGATTATTTGCAATGGCCTTTGAATTCCATCTGAAGATATAACACTGAGCCATTTGACAGACAAGGTGATAGCTTGTTTACTCTGTTTTATTTGTATGACTGGCCAATTAATAAAAGTTGCCATCAATATTTTCACCATAATAACTGTGTCCTACATACCTAGCCATCTGTTACCATCTATTATTTGTACTTTGCTGTTGCTCCTGTCCTCTGTCTCTCCCAGTCCTCTATATTATGGTGTACTGTCTTCCCTGAGTATATGACAATTGTCTTTGGTCAAGGAAATTTGTTAAAACTGTAGACCAAGCATGTCACTGAGGAATTTCAATAATTAGAAAAGACAAGCTTATGTATTTTCAAAGATATTTATCTAGACCCCAAAAACAATTTCTGGAACTGAGCACATACAGAAAGTAAGTTGAGCTCTCCAAAACAACTCTAGAGTACACAGACAAAATAGAGGAGGACATGGCCAAAAATGTGTAAGTGTCCCTAAAAGATATTTAAAAATTCTCTTCTTTAACTTAAAACTACTCTCTAAGAGCCCAGATCTCTTACTAATCATTCCAGAATCCAGCTTACTCCCAATATGTTATTTCTGTTAACAGAAGTAAATCTTCGTAGAAAGAACTTTGTATGTAGCACATGCTTAGTCCCTGTCATGGAAAGCTAAAGTGAACTGCTGCTCCCACATTTCTAAGAACATTGCCTAAGAAATTATGCTTTCAGGCTATTCAGCTCCAGCTAGCAACCTTTTTCTCCAACACATCTGCAGCGTGAAATACATAGAATATATCATTATCAAGAATATGAAACAGTGAACATAAATATTAACAATAACTACAGAAATTCATATCTTTGACAGAAATCTGTTCATTGTTCAACTATTTACTATTCTTGCTGCTAATGGGTGTCTTAAAAAAATAAATTTTACAGCTGCTGCTACTAAGGGAGAGTCTCTTAAGCACAAGCAATAGAGGCTGATGCTTTCCAAACAGAAGGTTCTGAGCGTGATCCCTGATGCTGCTATAAATATGTGTTGTACTGGGCCTAGACTCTGCATTGTGTATTATGCACATAAAACTGGAGTGAGGCTCTGCACGTGTTCAACATTCAGCCCATACGCTACCAAATGCAGGATCAGGCCCACACAGCTTGTGTAAGTATGGATCATTGACTCATCCCCCCATCCTGCTGAAGCTTCCTGTTGCATCTAGAATTACATAGAACCTTTTAACTTGGATTTTGGTTTTGGGCAGAGGGAACAAGAAAAACAAGAAAAAAATCAGGATGTTAAAGCTCTTAGTTTTGGGGGTTTTTTTAAACAGAAAATAGATGTTTAATGCTGCTGTAGCCCCTAATAGCTACAATGCACACTTCAAGGAAGGGAGCCCTCTCCATACACCCACACACATACCTTTTTATGTTTCTTTGCAATAATGTCTTAATTATTATTTATTCAGTGACATAGATTAATTTCTCATTTCACATGGATGCCGCTACTAAACAATAATAGTTATTGATCTGAAGAGGTTTATTTCAATAGAACTATACATTGCCATGTATTAATGAGTGCTGTAAACTCCCCATTTGTCACATTCTGCTGGTATCTAACTAATAATTTGTGCACCTTCAACATCCTATCAATATCACAGGAACACAGCAAGTTGCTCATGCAAATTTATGTATGGACTTCTATCCTGTGTTTCATCAGCAATAAGTACATAATAGATAAATGCCTGAAATTTTAAACTCATTGGAATACTTTTAATGTGAAGTGACCTTTGGTATTGATTGCAATTCCTTCTGGTGCTTGCTTTAAAAATAACTGAAAGGATTAATGAGTTCTTGTAGCTTTTATGCCAAGCTGGGTGTTTCTGGTTGCATAGATCTTCTTTTCAATCCAATGAAATGATTAAAACAAATTATGGTTCTACATAGAAAATAATCAGGCAAACGACTTTGAAATAAAGAAAGGCTTTAAAAAGACCATATTAAGCTAGAGAAGAGATATCCTGAATCTCTTGGAACATGGGGTACCTGATGTTGTAAAATGAGTGAGGAGATAGAAGTTGTTACCTACCTCTGGATTCCTTATCAAGTGACACTGTATATGCAAGAGAATCCTGCACTTTCAGTAATGATGCTGTAGTGTGGTGGGTTGAGAGGTAAGTGACATACTGCAGGGTAAGACGTACACCTTTTATACTTTTGTCCTGCTCATCTAACAGAGTAATAAAGAATTTCAGTATATTAGGATAGGTTATTTATCCCAAAGGAGTAACCCAACCCCAGTCTAATAACTTGGATAGGCATAAGCCCTTCCCAAATGTCTGTAAGCTATCTTATCACCCTCTGTCTTCCAGTGCTTGCCTGTCTTATCATTGTCTGTACTTAGATTGGTCTGCAAGTTTCCCAGTTCAAGCACTCTATCCTCCTGCGAGTTAATGGCACTGTTTCTTCAACTCCTCTCCAAACTATGTTTGGGATTCTCTCCTGCTCCAGCTGAGAGCCTCCCACCCAGGGACATAACAGGCAGACATCTATGCCACATCTCTGATGCTAGATTCTTCCTGCTCCCTCTCTAGATTTTACAAATTCCAAGATTGACCGTGTCTCCTCTAGCCCAGGTCATCCATGTTTTACAGCATTTTGGGGGCATCAGAGAATTTCTGACTTGCCTGAATTCCTTAATGCAAGATGGGCCAATACCCACTGAAAGAAAAAGAAGGATCATGGAATGTTTAGGGTAATAAAGTTAATAGTTGCTTCATTGTAAGTATCTGTATCTGTAGTATCTTGTGACCTCCAAACAACACATCACTTAAAATGGACTCATCAGACTCCTACAGTCTTACCTAATGGACATTTTCAGAAAACTGTAGCTTTTCTTAAGAGAGATCCTCCAAGTCTGAGAATGCAGGAGGAGTGGGGAGGGAGTATAAAGAGCCTTCAGGGAATGAAGCCGAGGTGTTGGTAGGGAGATGGCGTGAGAATCCACAGATTAGTGGATAAAATGGCAGAAGGTATAAAAAAGTAGAACAAGCCCTCAGAAACCCAACAGGCACCAGAGTGAGGCACCACCAGGAACAGGGAAGGCAATATGGAGCCTTTAGGAGAAAAATGGTCAAGGGACTGAGACTGTAAAGAGTAGTGGTGCAAAAATCTTTCCAGAACCCATTGGGCAGGATACCTAAGAACTTGAAGGACACCAGGAGCCATTGATTGCAGAAGTACCTAGAAAAGTCTATGTTCTTCCTGGTTTCAGTGATAGTACATGACATAACTAAAGCAGCTTCTTTGTGGGGGAAGACCTGATTTTATCCAGATGGGGCTAAATTGTGAGTGATCAAACAATTTGTTTCCACTGAATTTAACTATCAAATTATTGTGCTTGTAGACAAATAAGGCACCAATCAAAGACACTAGTATGATACTTTGATACTGTTTGCTATGTATTGCTTGCATGAATTTGTGACAACACATATAAGTTCTATTCCATTTTATCTTTCACATGGATCTCCCAGACTCATTTTTCTTTTTCAGCACCTTTTCTCTCTCTACTCTGCATGGAGAAAAGATTACCAGAGTCTGGTTTTGTTATCCCTTTAAGATCAGTGCAGATAGACTATGTGATCCTTTTCAGAATGACATTTCACTTGCATTTTCCTTTGTATTCTTCAAATGGGTGAAGTTCAACCTGTGCAGAGGGCCAGCACTAGGCATACGCACCAGAAATTGTGCTGCTGTTGCTCTGCACAGTTTCAGTTTCACAAAACTGCAAAGTAGGTTTAAAATACTAACAAATCAGTTTACACTCATGTAAATGTCATGTAAATCAGTTCATGATGTGGAACATATGCAATATAGAGTAAAAAAACGTGAAATCTTAAAATAATGAACTGCAGTATGAAAACCTATTTGTGATAGTAACATCATTCAGGAATTGCTTAACGTACCTTATTATCATCCATTTTTAATTTGTGTACTACAGTTAGCACCATGTCCAAGTGAGTAGCCTAAAACATTAACCTACAATAGAATATTGGCCATTATAAAATCAAAATTTACTAACCGTTACCAGACCAGTATCTGAGATTGTAATAACAGGAGACTTTTGTGATAACTTTGTGATAACAGTTAGGAAAAGTTGGCTTTTTATTGACTTCTACTGTACCCTACCTTATGATGTGATGTACTCTGAACACTAAAAACTTAAATTCATCATTATGCCACAAAAAAGCTCTACTAATTTTGCAGAACTCACAAACATCTCTCAAACATTATTCCCATTCTGTGTTTGTTTGATCAATGCATAAACAAGCAAGGAAGCTAAAATAGCCATATTACAGCTAACACTACAATTAATCATTGTGTTAGGTTGAATATCAAAGGATATTGTTGATAAAGAAAATGTGATTTCCTAGTTTCTTTATTACATAAATACAAAAGAAAGCTATGAAAAGAGTCTTGAAAGGGAAAGTTTTAAAGGTATTTAAAAATTTGGAGTGGGATCCAGAATTTACAGTAGACATTTTAAAAGCCTTAATTGTAGTCAGCAATTTACAAGTCATCATTAGCATTTCATGTTAACAAAGGAGGGAAGATGAAAAGTTAAAAAAATTGGTCAAGCTGCATTTTGTTGAACAATGAAATAATTGAAACAGCAATAGTTCATGTCACTGATTTTGTTAATTTCTAGCATCATGGAGTATGTTTGCAATGAATATCCTCTAGGGTTCCGTAAGCCTTTTGTGAATAGAAACAGCTTCCTGCTGCATTCTCATTATAGTCCAAATTCAACCCTCATGTAGCTCCAGAGCTACACCCAGGATAAATTTGACCTGTATTTTAGATTCTGCACCCATGTGATGCCAACAGACCAGGTGCCAGTTCATACCAAGGTCCCAGTATCTCAACACTGACAAATGCATATCTGGAATCAAACTGGCTCACCTGTATGCTAGTATTGTTAAAATTGTATTAGAATTATTTTTAAAAATTTATGTAGAGTCTAGACTTTATTGAATGCTTGTGAGATGCTGAATACATTAATCTCACTTCTAACATTTGTACCACACATTCAACAATTGTATTGTCAGTCTCTGTGACTGTGTAAATCACCAGACAGGAGAGAGGCATTAATTCAGATAAAGGACTGATCTTCAACAGAAGGTGTTATGCCCTTCCTAAAAGGAAAGGTCCATTGATATCAGGAGGACTATTGTGAGCCACTGCTTTTGTTGTTGTTCTGCTTCCTTCCCCTGAAGATGAGTCATGCAAGGGACTCTTCCCATCAGTTGAGCGTTGCAGCTGAAAGCACTTAGGAAAAGGAGACTAAAACCCCAAACAAGAAGGAACTGATTATCTCGATGCTGCTTTGATTTTGGAGGATAAAGTATGTCTTGGCAAAGCAAGAGATCTTCAGCAGCTTACCTGGTATGTCCTTTAGAGCTAAACCGGGCTATGTTTACACTGCAATTCAAAAGCTGCCTCTGGACACATCAGACTTGCAGGGCTCTGGCTAACAGGCTGTTTGATTGAGGTGTACACATTTGATTTCACTATGGAGCCCAGACTCTGGGACCCCACAAGTGGACAGGAGCCCAGAACCTGAGTACCATAAGCCCAAGTCAGCTGATACAGGCCTGCGGCACATGTTTTACTGAAGCGTAGAAATGTCCATGGACACTGGAGTCCCACGTTGGGACTCTGGGTTCAACCCCAAACCTGGGTTTATAAATGAGTCTAGGTGGCTCAAGCCCAAAGTTAAAAAACCCAGAGTCTGCTAAGTCAAGTCCTATTACCCGTGGGCTTACATTGCAGTGTGCACGTACCCATAAAATTGTAACTCATTTGTGTTTCTGTTTACCTGTTTTACTCTTATAAATAACACTGCTCTACAGCCAAAATGCTTCTGAAATAAATGTAGTCAAACTTTACTAATTCTGGGTCACTGAGAACGAAAATGATGCTTAAAATTGTTGATTGGCTCTAGTTTTCAAGATATGCTATTGGGTCAGTATATACGACCCTTGACTTGGGAATGGTGGAGGATAAGTGAGTTATAAAGGGAAGGGATCTCAATTTAAACCAGAAATGACTAAAATACATCTTTGACTGGATCTATGAATAAATCTATGACTGGGTTTGGACAGTACTTGCTTTTTAGGCAAAACAATGAATGATGCAATCTGAAGCTGGTATTGCATCATACATGATATGAATTGCATCATGTTATTCCTAGAAGTCATGGATGATGCAATCATAACGAAGCTTACATCACTCTGCTGAACAAATTGCCCTATATCAGCTCTACAAATCATACAGTGTCGTGCTCTCTTATTTGTCAGTGTTTGATTTTGCAAAGGGACACATTTCTGTTTAGCCAAAGTGAGCAGAGATGCCTCGTACTTGTGTGAACAGTGCAGATAACTTCTGCTATGTTTGTGGTGAAGTGACTTTTGCATCACAAAAGCACAGTATAACCACTATGGTTAAGAAAGCCTATCACCTTTATTTTGGCTGCAAAATTGGAGATCAGGACAAGAGGTGGGCCCCACACATATGCTGCAACACTTGTGCAACAAATCTTCGCCAGTGGTTGAACAGGAAAAGGAAATCTATGCCTTTTGCAGTGCCAATGATTTGGAGAGAGCCAACAGATCATACCAGCAATTGTTACTTCCAGCAACTGGAGCATGGTGCCTCCAGTTGGGAAAGGTGTGTCAAAGAAGAAAAAGTGGACTGTGCATTATCCAAACATTCCATCAGCTATACGCCCAGTACCCCACGGAGAAGGACTGCCGGTTCCTGATGCACCAGAATCATTCTCACTTGAGTCAGACGAGGAAGAGGAAGAGGATGAAACTTCTGGTCCTGAACCATCAATGTCACAGGACCCACATTTTCTCCCATCCTCCTCCTCTGAACCACACCTCATAACACAAGGTGAACTGAATGACCTTGTCAGGGATTTGGAACTACCCAAGAGTAAGGCAGAGCTGTTGGGCTCCAGACTACAGCAGTGGAATCTCCTGGCAGGTGATGTTAGGGTTTCCACGTTCCGTGACCGTCAAAAGGGTCTTGTCCCATTCTTCTTCATGGAAGGTGATCTTGTAGCCTGCAACAACATCGATGGTGTGATGGCAGCCCTCAACATCGTTCACGATCCAGATGAGTGGAGACTGTTCATTGATTCATCAAAGACGAGTCTTAAAGCTGTTTTGCTGCATAATGGCAATGTTTTGCCATCAATTCCAGTTGGTCATGCAGTCCATATGAAGGAAACCTATGACAACATGAAACAACTTTTGAGGTGCATAAACTATGACCAACATCAGTGGCAGCTTTGTGGAGATTTGAAGGTTGTTGCTCTCTTGCTTGATCTGCAGACTGGATACACAAAGTACTGCTGTTTTCTCTGCGAATGGGATAGTCGTGCAAGAGATTCCCACTACATCAAGATAGATTGGCCACTCCGACAGTCATTGGAGCCTGGGAGGAAAAGTGTTCAGCATCCACCACTTGTTGAATCAAGGAAGATTTTGTTACCACCCTTACACATCAAGCTGGGTCTGATGAAGAACTTTGTCAAGGCCATGGACAAAACACAAGCAGCTTTCAAGTACCTCTGTGGAAAATTTCCAAGGTTAAGTGAAGCTAAGATAAAGGAAGGTGTTTTTGTTGGTCCTCAGATTCGTGAACTTCTTCGAGATGATGCATTTGACCATGCACTGCGTGGCAAGGAAAAGACGGCATGGAAAGCCTTCCAGTTAGTGGCAATAAATTTTCTCGGAAACAACAAGGCAGACAACTACAGGTTGTTGGTGGAAAACCTCCTCAAGGCATACAAAAGCCTTGGTTGCAACACGTCACTGAAGATACATTTTTTGCACTCTCGTCTAGATTTTTTTCCACCGAACTGCGGAGCAGTGAGCGATGAGCACGGCGAGCGATTTCACCAGGACATTGCAACAATGGAGAAACGCTATCAGGGCAAATGGAGCCCATCAATGCTTGCAGACTATTGCTGGACAGTGACAAGAGATGCTCCATCTAATGAATACAAGAGACAAGCCAAGAAGCGCCAAGTAGACACTGAATAGGACTAAACTATGTCCATAATAGTTTTTTGCCTTTTGTTTCATAATAAATTTTATTTATATAACCCTTTTGCTGATTTTTAAAGTGTTACATAAACAGGATAGGTGAAATATTATCATGTAAAGCAACCATAAACACATGAAAAGACCTAGGTTTACAATTTATGATTAAAACTCTACTATCTACACAATATACATAGACGTAAAATGTAAAAACTTAAATATCTTGGAAACAGTAGCCAATCAGTTGTTTTAATTGTCATATTTGAATTCAGCACATCAAAATACATAATAAATAGCACATTTTATCTCTGAAGCAGACGACTTCTAAAAAATTGTAGATCAGTGTAACTATTGCTTCATTTTCCCATTTAATAAATGTTTATAAACTTTACTATAGGACACGGTGCTTCAAGTAGTTGAACGGCATAAAATTGAACAAAATTTGTCAGCTGTGGCTGTGCTGTACTATAGTACATAGGTGAGCGAGTGGGTGAGTGCCTGGGATGCTGTCCCAGTAAATACAAGCATGGGGAAGCTTTGGTTTGGTTCTTTTCTCTTTGAGATCCAGCAGACAGACAGAGACAGAGACAGAGCCATCTGACTGATGTCAAAGCAGGTGTCACTGTGCCCTCTGGAAGGTGCCTCTGGAAGTGCATTCCTGCAGGATGTGTGACATCACAGCAGTGCTGAGGGAATGCGTGGAAAGGTGTCAAATGCATGAGTGTCAAAAGCGATCTGCCACCTTTGGCAACCCTGCTGGGCTCCACCTAGAACTGTACAGGAATCAGAATTTCTGTTTAACAGGGAATTCTGTAGATTCATTTTTTAAATTCTGAATCAGAATGAAAGATGAAATTTTGAAATTTTCCAAACAATAATGTTTTGGAAACATTTTTCTTTGGTTATTAAACATATTTTGTTTCACTATCAACTTTTTAATTTTATTATATTATTTGTGATGTAAAAGAAATTTCACAATGAGTTTTTGCTTGTAAGAAACCACTTTGTTTATTTGTTGTATTTTGTTTTTGAAAGAAGATGTTGTTGAGCTCTACATGCTCCTGCAGGAATGTGTCCTTTTTGGCTATTTTGCATTGTTGATGAAAAATGTTCTTCAGAAAATCTGACCAGCTCTACCTTCACTTTTATCATCCTGAACTCAGGCCCTTTAGAACACCACCAAAGGTTATTTCACAAGGTGGTGCATTTGAACGAAAGAAAATAAATCATATTAGTGACCCCTGTTCTGACCTTTTACAGCTAGGACATAGTTTCTCTGCTCTTTCTAACTACCAGACACAGAAATGGAGTCTCTTGCAATCACTGCACCACAGAGTGTCCTCTTACCCACTTAAAAAGACCATTCTTATTGATGCTGTTACCTTAACCTCTAGTGTAAATTGGTAACAGGGCATCTACTAGCAGAAATGGAAATAACAGAAACACAACAGGAAAACAAATGTCAAAAATAACATCCCCATTCACTTCTAGATCTAAAATGAAGCATCCTACAAGCTAAAAGCATTTCAACAACAGAAACTTTTCCAAGTCCCTTTCACATGTTGAAAATGCACCAAGATTCTGACTGCCTCAATTAGGCAGAAAGTGTTGCTCATGGACAGGAGCATCAGGTTAATCAGGGAGAGGAATATGAAGTCTGAGGGTACATCTACACAGCAGCGTTATTTTGGAATAACAGCCATTATTCCAAAATAATGTGAGCATCTACACACCAATGTCATTGTTAAGAAACAAATTTGAAATAATGGATGGCTTCTTCCGACTTCTGTAAACCTCATTCCATGAGGGATAACGCCTCTTCCGAAATTGCTATTTCAAAATAGCTCCACTGCTGCTATTTCAAAATAGTTCCTCCCCAGGGCCATATAAAGTAATTACTCCATAGTGCTTCCTGGGGCTCTAAATCAAGGTAGTGCGTCCACATTAGGGGAGCCTGCCTTGGACTAATTTCCAGGCTTCCCTGTAGTGTAGACGCACTATTTTGAAATAAGCTCTTTCGGAGTATTTCTTCCAGAATAGCTTATTTCAAAATAAGTGTGGACGTACCCTAAGAGACCAGCTGTGGTTTAGCTGGATAAAGGAGCTTTCTGGGCAGCTACTGGTGCTGGGATGAAGGAACAAGAGATCTTAACATAGTTATCATTGTACATCTATTGATTTCCACTATGAAAACAAAGATAAGGTCTGGAGCACATCAACACTACACTTTTATCAAGCAAAGACAATAAAGGAAGCTTTATATGAATATCAGATATCTTACAGCCACTTGGGATCCTTGAATAAGTGCTGGATCTTTTGGGAAATGATTCAAGTGTTCTGAGACTCCAGCATCATTGCTGGAATTCATAATAACCACATTCTGTAGGCGGAAAGGTAAAGGAGCAGCTGTCATTGTGTATGCTGATATCGACATTTTCCTAATGTGTCTCTCAGTTCCAATCAGTTTTATGTTTTTGTTTGACTTTTTTCACCTAAACATCTACCTCGTTTAAGAAAGGACAAAGTCATACTAAACGTGAAACAAAATACCGAGCCATTGCAAGCACTCTCTAAAAAACAAATTAAAACACATTCACATTAGTGAATAAGAACAAATAAAGTGCATTTACTGTTTTCTTGCTCTTTCTTTTTATTTTAAACTCAATTTTTTAAATGAAAGCCCTCATAGGATGAAACTGGACAATAAAGCAATGTGAAAAATGTTTTATTAAACCAAATTACTTTGCCATCAGTTTAATGACATCAGTGTTTAGGATAAAATGATTCCATATTAACAGTGGAGGTTAATTAAAAATGCACCTTCAAAATATTTATTACATCATTTGCCTAATACTTGTCATTTTGCTCTCTATCACTTGATATAGCTTTTGTTTTCTAAAATTTCTCCTTGACTATGTAAGAGAAAGTTTTTTAACTAAACTCTGTGCTCCCTTTTTTATGAACCTCTCTAGTAAATGAGTGATTGCTGACAAATTCCCATACCACCTGTTAAATGCAGTGCCTCTGTTTTGCTTTAAGCAACTTATTTGGTGTCTCAGAACATAGGAGCCTTCAGGGCACGTCTGCACTGAGATGAAACATCCACAGCTGCCATGATTCAGCTGAGTTGGGCTTGTAGGGGTCAAGCTGTGGGGTTATAAAACTGCAAAGTAGATGTTTGGGCTTGGGCTGGAGGCTAGATCTGAGACCTTTCCCTCTGGGGAGATTCCCAGAATCTAGGCTCCAACTCAAGCTCAAATATGTACACTGAAAACGTATAGCCCCACAGACAAAGCCCTACAAGCCTGAGTCGACTGACACAGGCAGCCACTGGTGTTTCATGTCATTGTAGACACACCCTCCAACTTACAGGCTTGTTCACTGAGTAAGGCAGTGCCCCAGTGGTAGCATTGCAAAGGGAGAGACCAGTGGTGAGGCTGACTCGGGTCTATGTAAAGCTGGACATTTTTTATAAATAGCTGATTTGTCAAAAATGCAGATTCAGTCAACCTGAAACCATTCAAGAATTTGATACAAGTTCACTGAATGGTTACTCTTTCTTTCTCAGGGCACGTCTTCACTCGCTGCACTGGAGATCAACCTTCTGACGTTCAGTTTAGTGGGTCTATTATGGGGCTGTAAATCGAAAGCTGAGGGCAGCTCCACCTCCTTCAGTGGGGACGATGCCAGGTTTGGCTTAAGTTAAGCCGACTCCAGCTATATATTCCACGTCTAGTGTAGACCTGGCCTCAAACTATATTAAAAGAAAAGACAGTGAAGCGGGGGGTGGAAGAGAGCAAAGAGGCCTTTCCTCACCTCTTATAGCCAAGTAGTTAGGGCATTGACCTGGAATATAGAAGACCCACATTTGAATCCTCTGGAGCAGGGATTGGAGCACAGGTGTCTAGCATGCCACATGATCATCCTGATCACTGGGCTATCACCTATTTTGGGATAGGGTTATCTGTCTCTCATATCTGTCAGGGATGGTCTAGACAATACTGGGTCCTACCATGAGGGCAGGGGATTGGACTTGATGACCTCTCGATGTGCCTTCCCATTCTAGTGTTCTATGATTCTATGATTCCTGCTGAAGCTGTTCCACTTTGTATAAATAATTCAACATTCATTGGAGCAATAATTGTGTCTTCTACCTGCCAGGTGAGTGCCCTAGACACCAGGCTCAATAGTCATATTCTCTCTGCATGAATATCACATAATGAAATATAAAGCTGAACTTGAAACAGACTTTTTTGAGCCTCAGAGGGGTAGGAAGTGGGTTGTGCCCATGAAAGCTCAAGATATCATCTACATGTTTTGTTAGTCTTTAAGGTGCTGCTAGACCAGTGGTTCTCAAACTTTTTGGGCTCCGGAGCCCTTTACAAGCTTAAAAATTTATGTGGAGCCCCAGCGATGTGTGTTAATTGCGTCAGTTTGAGGCGATTCTCAATTATGCTTTTGAAGGCTTTCCAGTTTGTCAACCCCGCGGAGCCCCTGGAGATGTCTCACAGAGCCCTGGGGCTCTGCAGAGTACAGTTTGAGAAACACTGTGCTAGACTATTCGTTGTTTAAGTTTTTCCAGACTTTTTTGGGTCACTTGATTTTTTTTTTAAATTCTGATACACCAACACCATGTTTGTGGGGGAGGTTTTCAGAATCGCCAGTAAACCAAAACACGAGTTATTTCTCCAGTTCTAGAATCTAGTACACTTCTATTTTGAGTACATTTTGAAAGTGTTACATGCTTGGATGGACAGGAAAGAGAGCAAAGGGGCCTACTGGCTCATAGGACATGGTTAAAATAGATTCGTTACATTTGGACCCAAATGACACACTGTACTTTTTTACTTTTAACAGGGCTGGCCCCTGGTTTATTTTAACTTAATATTAAAGCAGGAGAAAGTAGAGAAGGGTATACCAGACAGAACAGGGAGCCACAGCATTTTTTTTCTTTCCTGTGCCAATTTTGCTAAAATATTTCTAATGAGAAATTTTCAGTAAACACCTTGAAGAACTTAAGAGTTTTCTTGAAACATTGGCACAGGGTAAAACTATGTCCACACTGTAATTTTACATTAGAACAAGGGAAAAATATTGGCTAACGCAATTCCTTCTGTATTCCTTACTTCTACTATATCTATTTATTAGACTGGATTTTACCTTAGGTTACTTTTTGCTTGGCAATTCTCATACATTATAAGGAAGTGAACATTGCCTGAATTGGCTGAGCTATACGCAACAAAGATGAATTATACATTTAGCAAATGTTATGTAGTTGAAATATTGTTTTAAAACTGTCCAAGCAAATTAATCTCTTTTCTTAAAGTGTTTACATGCACAATAAAGCTACTTAGTTCAGGAGGCAGAAAATCACTG
This sequence comes from Pelochelys cantorii, assembly GCA_032595735.1. Lineage (NCBI taxonomy): Eukaryota > Metazoa > Chordata > Testudines > Trionychidae > Pelochelys > Pelochelys cantorii. The sequence goes on along the minus strand of CM064334.1, from coordinate 24,727,542 downwards.
GTGCACAGAATCTATAAACATTCACCTGTCAAATAAAATAAAATAAAAGTGATAATCATTCCCCATATGAGAGCGTAGAAGTGGAAAATGAACTACAAGTCCAAGGGGATGCAGTGTCACATAAAAGATGGCATGGCTTGTTCATAAGTTCAGTGCTCTCTTCTCATGACAAGATTTCTTGCAAAACTATGGCCTTGTCATTGGATTTCCCCTGATGCTGGAAGCAGGGTGAGACTTTCTTTATTTGTAAAAAAGCTTCAGAGGGGTAGCTGAGTTAGTCTGTAACTGGAAAAATCTTAAAAAACAATGAATAGTCTAGCAGCACCTTAAAGACTAAAAAAACATGTAGATGGTATTATGAGCTTTCATGAGCACAACCCACTTCTTCAGATGAATGAAATTATATAAATAGGGGATGGGCAGAGAAAGAAGGAAAAAGAAGGGAAAAATAGTCAATTAGAGTGTTCATACTACATGAAACTGATAGAGAAGGTGCAAATTGTTCTTAATTACCCATTGTTTGATTTTTTAAGCCATTAGGATGTGGAAGGTAGTGTGCTAGCTGGGTAATGTCTTTATTCATACCTTTGTGATGCGTCCCAAACCTGTAAATGAAATTAAGTTCCACAGCTTCCCTGTGTATTTGGCTTGTGGAATTGGCCTGAAACAACACAGTGACTTTTAGATCCATAATGAGTGCTGGGGCAGTTTAAAGTGTTCTCCAACAGGTTTCTGTGTATTGCCTTTTCAGATATCTGATTTGTTTCCATTAATTCTTTCCTGTAGAGACTGTCCAGTTTGGCCAATATATATGGCAGAGGGGCATTGCTGGCATTTGATGTCATAGCTCACTTTAGTAGATGTGCAGTTAAATGAGCCTCTGATGTGGTGGCTGATATTGTTGGATCCAGTGATGAAATCGCTCGTGTAAATGTATGGACAGAGTTGGCAGAGGGGCTGATTGCAGGAGTGGGTTCCTGGATGATTACGATGGAGGTGTGTTGCGTAGTTACTGGAAAGAATTTGTTTGAGGTCAGGGGGTTGTAAAGTAGTATCTGAATTTTCAGATGTGAGAACTAAAGCGGAAAGCAAAGTTTTCATTGAACCAAGATGAGGAAGGATGCTCTTGTGGGTTGAGGAATTGGACTAGAACTTTGGAAACTTGGGTTAAATTCATTCCTCTACCATAGTTGCTAGTGTCACCTTGAACAAGTAACATAGGTCCTGATCCTGCAAATACTTATGCACATGTTTAAATGTAAGCACCTCACTGAAATAATGAGGTTATCAAGGTGCTTAATGATAAGCATGCATATGTATAAAGCATGCTTATAATTAAGCATGCTTATCATTTATTTTTTGTGCTTCAGTTATTTCTTCTGTAAAATGAGTATAGTAATTTTTTAAATTTTATAGGATTATTGAGAGGATGAACTCATACAATATTTTTGACTTGGACCATATAAACATATAGATAGAACAGAGGCTTTTACCAACATCAGTGAAGACTGGGAAAGTGGATAAAGTGGCATTTCTCTAGCTACTCTGGCATTAGTGGAAATGAGTGGAGTTCCTGTGACATTTAATAATTACCATGCGATCCATCCTTCTATTTAATTGCTTTTAACTCATTCACTTTATGTCTCTTTAACAATCCCAAGCCACTGGTGATGCCAAACACTGGCACTCAAGGTTCCTATCAGCTATATTATGTATCTCACTAAAGGTGCATCTACACAGCAGCGTTATTTCGAAATAATGGCCATTATTCCAAAATAACAATGTGAGTGTCTACACAGCAATTCCATTATTTTGAAATAATTTCAAAATAATGGACGGCTTATTTTTGAGTCTGTAAACCTTATTCCATGAGGAATAATGCCTAGTCCGAAATAGCTATTTTGGAATAGCAGTAATGTGGATGCTCCACTGTTGCTATTTTGAAATAGCTTCTCCCCAGGGCCACTCAAAGTAATTACTCCCCAGTGCCTCTTGGGGCTCTAAATCGAGGTAGTGCATCCACATTAGGGAAGCCTGCCTCGGAGTAATTTCCCGGCTTCCCTGTAGCGTAGATGCGCTATTTCAAAATAAGCTATTTCAGAGTATTTCTTCCAGAATAACTTATTCCGAAATAAGTATGCAGTGTAGATGTACCCAAAGTGATTACAAATAGTGAGGGAAGTGGTGTATAATAATTTTTATAAAAAATACATTGATACAGTCCGGCTTTTAATATTTTCCTTCCGAGAGCTCATGAGCACACACACAAATCAGTGTATGTCTTTTTAGGACAGCCAACTCATTTTTCCAACTGCTATTTTTAGAATACCTTGTGTGTTACTGTAGCAGTTCAAAGGTAAAATCTGCTTGCTGTAACATCTCTTTTGTGAGATAACCATCCTATTTTGATCTGCAGCATTGAAAAATTTGCTAAGGAACTGGAGAGTGGCACAGGTTTAGCAGGGCAAGAAAAAAAATCTGTGTTGCAGATTAATTATTGACAAATACATGGACATGCTATATGTAATGATGATATTGGCATGGTTATTTATGTCTTCTACACTGGTGTGTTTTAATTAAATCTAAAAATTGTAAGTTAAAGTTATCTATTTTTGGAGCTACCCAACATACCACAAAAGGATAGCCCTTGCTATAAATAACTGTATGATACATATTAGTCTTTATAAAATGAAGAGGTTCCAAACACAGAGTCCCAGGTGACAGCTCTTAAAAATAATTCTTAAACCACTGAATTGAGAGACTGATTATGCTGTGCTAATGTGTTTGAATAGTTTATTTTATTGTCCCTAGGTGATAACAATCAATGAATATATGGATGAGTATGTATGTCACCTCCAAGTGCCTTAGAGTTGTGCTTTTACCAATAACAATCCCTCTTTCCCTTTCTGTTTCTGCTATTTAATTAGGAAAGAGATGGTTTTCAAATGAAGTCTAAGGCAAGAATGTCTGGGATACAGATGTGCCTGAATGCAAAACCCAATGCTGCCTGCAAAATAATTTCATTTATCTGCTCCACAAACCCAGGGTAATCCAACCTAATAGATACAAATGTAAAAGGAATGCAAATCATTCCTTCAGTTGAGAAAGAAAGAGAATTAAAAACAAACACAACATCTTTAAAATAGTTCTTATTACATTTATATACATGGCTATAGGGTCATCTAGTCATGAAGGACCAATCTGTACTAAATCATTCTAGCCAAGGCTTTGTCAAGTGAGGACTTAAAAACCTCTAAGGATGGAGATTCCACTACCTCCTTAGGCAACCCATTCCAGTGTGACACTACCCTCCGAGGGTACATCTAGACTGCAAGCTTCTTTAGAAAGAGAGCACCCACACCTCAAAACCGGATTGAAAAAGTGATCTGCTTTTTCGAAAGAGAGCGTCCAGACTGCATGGACGCTCTCTCGAAAGAAAGCCCTTACTGCTATTCACAGAATAGCCACCAGGGCACCTGTGCTTTTTTCAGTTGCCTCTTCTTTTGAAAAATGTCCCTGATCTGTGTCCACACATGTCTTTTTTCAAAAGAGCTCTTTCAAAAGAGGCATTTTTCCTCATAATTTGAGGTTTACCAGTGTCAAAAACCCCCCTGCATTCTTTCGATTTAATTTCAAAAGAATGGGATTGCAGTGTGGATGTAGGTGAAGTTTTTTCCAAAAAAGGGCAGTTTTTTCAAAAAAACAATGTAGTCTAGACATACCCCTAGTGAAACACTTTCCTAGTATCCAATCTAAACCTCCTTCATTGCAACTTTATACCATCACTCCTCGTTCTGCCATCTGCCACCACTGAGAGCAGTCTAGCTCCATCTTCTTTGGAACCCCCTTCAGGTAATTGGAAGGCTACTATGTAATCCTCCACCTCATTTTTCTCTTCTGCAAACTAAATAAGACCAGTTCCCTTATCGTTTCCTCAGAAGTCATGCACCTGAGCCCCTTACAATTTTCGTTAATCTCCACTGGACTCTTCAATTTGTCCATGCCCTTTCTATAGTGGGCCCCCAAAATTGGACACAAAACTCCAGATGTGGCCTCATCCCTGCCAAATAGAGGGAATAATCTATCTGCTGGCAATGCTCCTGTTAACAGAGCCTAATATGCCATTAGTCTTCTTGGCAAAAAGAGCACACTGTTGACTCAGGTCCAACTTCTCATCCCCAGGTCCTTTTTTAGCAGAACTGTTGTGTGGTCAACCAGTTTCCAGCCTGTAGCATCACATGGGATACTTCCATCCTAAGTGCAGGGCTTTGCACTTGTCCTTGTTGAACCTCATCAGATTTCTTTTGGCCCAGTCCTCCAATTTGGTCACTCTGGACCCTACTCCTACCCTCCAGCACATCTACCTCTCCCTCAGTTTAATTTCACCATAAATTTGCTGAAAGTGCAATCCATCCCATAATCCAGATCACTGATGAAGATGTTGAACAGGACTGACCTCAGAGCAATCTACTTGATACAGGCTTGAACCCATCGATCTAGCCAGCTTCCTAGCCACCTTATAATCCATTCATCCAAGCCATACTTCGGCTTACTGGTAAGAATACTGTGGGAAACCATATGAAAAGCTTTGCTATAGTCCATCGCTTTCCCCATATCCATAGAGCCATTTATCTCAGCATAGAAAACAATTTGTTTGTTCAGGCATGACCAGGGCTCATGACAGACTTGCTGGGCCTTGGGCAATGTGTGCCCTGGAAAGTGTGGTACCACAGGTGAAAGGGGCAGGGCTAGGGGCAGCCAGCCCTTGGTGTAACCCAGAGGTTGCACAGCATGGTAGAGGGCTCTTGTGGCAATTTAAAGGGCCCAGGGCTCCAGCCATCACTGCTGCTGCAGTTGTGGTGATGGCAGTCCAGATTTCTGGGCACTTTTAAATCGCTAGGCCCGGGGGCAAATGACCCCTTTGCCACCCCGCCTTCATCGGTGACCCTGGAAATGACTTGCCCTTGGGAATCCATGTTGATCTCCCTCTTCTCCTCCAAGTGTTTTAAATGGATTCCTTGAGGACCTGCTCCATGATTTTTCCAGAGACTGAGATGAAGCTGACTGGTCTGTAGTTCACCAAAATTCTCCATCTTTCCTTTAAGGATTGATACTATATTTGCCTTTTCCCAATCTTCTGGACCTCCCTGATCACCATGAACTTGTTCATGTCCAACTTTTCTAAATAGTCCTGTTCTTTAACCACTGGATTGCTGCTCATCTCCTCCTCATATGCTTTCCAGTGAAGCAGTCTAGGAGCTGACCTTGCCCTTGAAGACTGAGGCAAAAAAAAGCAGTGAGTAATTTAGCTTTTTTCTACATCATCTGTTACTATGTTGCCTTCCCCATTCTGTAAGGGTCCATCATTTTCCTTGACCTTGTTGCTAAAATCCCTGTGGAAACCATTCCTGATGTCCTTCATATCCCTTGTTAGCTGCAATTTTGACTGCACTTTGGGCTTCCTGATTACACCCCTGTCTGCTTGAGCCATATTTTTATACTCCTCCCTAATCACCTGTCCCAGTTTCCACTTCTTGTAAGCTTCCTGTTTGTGTTTCAGTTCACCAAAGATTTCTCTGCTAAGCCAATTGGTCGCCTGCCACATCTACTATTCTTTGCACACATTGGGAAGGTTTGCTCCTGTGTCCTCAGTAAGTCTTCTTAAAAATACAGCCAGCTCTCCTGAACTACTGTCTCCCTCATATTAACTTCCAGTGGATCTTGCTCATCATTTCCCTGAGGAAGTCAAAGTCTGCTTTTCTGAAGTCTAGGGTCCATATTCTGCTGCTCTCCTTTCTTCCTTTTGTCAGGATCCCGAACTCAACCATCTAATGGTTACTGCTGCCTGAGTTACTATCTACTTCTACTTCCCCTACCAATTCTTTCCTGTTTGTCAGCAGCAGGTCAAGAGGAGCATGGCCTCTTGTTGTTTTCTCCAGCACTTGCATCAGGCTGTTGTCCCCAACACTTTCCAAAAACTTCCTGGGTTGTCTGTGCACTGCTGTATTGGTCTCCCAGCAGATGTCAGGAGATGTGCTCACTACCGTTAAAGATCTGTCACAATTTCCATCAAAAATCCTTATTTCCAGGAATTTACTCACCCATACAATTTGACTTTAATTAAAACTTGACAAAGTTATACTAGTAATTCACATTTATTCCACAGAGATAATGCCACCTTTTCACTTTTGGGTAAACAAAATCATTTTTTATTATAATATCATGGCTATGGTTTTAATTCCTGAATCCCAGAAAGCTTGCACTCTCTTCCAGTGTAAATAGGACAATCCTACCATGCTTAGCTGACTGTCACCAGTCACATGGTGAAGCTTGCTTCATGAAGGAGTGTCTTCCCTTCTCACGCAGCAGCATTTCTCATAGTCTCCGCTTTCCTAGTTCAAAAGAAGATGGATCAAGTATGTGATTAGGGTATTACTTCTCACTCAGCTCAGATGCAGGTCAACTCAGAAGTGAAGGTTACCTCAGCTCTATCCAATATCTGTGTCCTGGAATCCCACAGTCTCCCTGTTTTCTTGACCTCTACATAAAACAATGAAACTCTATACCCATATGGTAAAGTGTTTTGCTTGTCACCACATGTAGTTGACAACAGCAGAGTGTGATAGTAATGCCATTAGGTGTGAAGACGTTAAGAAATTCACAAGATTGTCTATTTTATTGTTCAAAATGCTAAAAGTGTCCAAGCAATAATAATACTACCTCAAAACTAAACTCAGAGAAATGTTTCCATATCAACAATATTTTTACTTTAGAGAGACGGAATGTCAGAAATATATTGAAGCTGAATATCAGTAGAACATAATCTGATAGATTCTTTTCAATCCAGTCATGGAAAGATGACAGGTAAGGGCTGTGAGTGAAAGGTATAAATTCAGGTAAGGAATACCTGACTTATTTCCAGTGAAGAAGGCAGAAGGCAAGGTATCTGAGCTGAGATATCACTGTCATCCAATCTTTGTTGCAGTGCAGGAGATGTTTTAAAGGGAGATTTGGTTTTTTGAACATCTTTAATAGGCTTCCTCAGAGTTTTAATTAGTAAGAGATCCAAGCAGTTGCTGACAGCTGGCAGAATCTCCTGTTGTGAGTTAAAGTCAACCTAATTAAGATTCTAGAAGGAAAACATATTCCTTCCAGCACCTTTAATCAGTCAGCCTTGGTTAGAAAAGCAATATGGAACTTTTTGCCTTAACAACAGCATAACCTTGGAAGTGTGGAAATTCTAAATAATGGACTGATTTCTCGATATGGAGATTCCGATTTCTTCAGTAAATCTATTAAATACATATTTCACCATTTAACTTAATAGTGTTAATGTCATTTAGGGTTGATTTGTTTGGTTCATAAAAACTGGCATTCAGTGGCTAAGCAAGGTCAGTTTCCACTGCCTATGATGCACAGTGATATTAATGATCTGCTAGGAAGCAACTAAGGTTTCCTCTCCCATTCTCAGCATGAAGAGGTCATATTGGAACAGAGTGGAAAATGGAAGGGGTATTACATGGGTAAGATGTGGAATCTATGACTCTTCGTTATGCTGATCACTGGCTGGCAGAATGGCCCCAATAGTACCGTTCTAGCTGCAATACATTAGAGTTCCCTTGCGGCTGCTGTAGCTTAGTCAGCTAAGGACTGAGTCAGCTCCCAGCGAGCCATGGGACCACAGAAGATGCAAAGGTGGCTTTAACCAAAATCAGACTTATAAATAAAGGGTGCAATTTTCTTTAAAACCTATTTGCCCTTTCACATTGAGCAATGATTTGGAAGGTTTTATCCCTTCTGCTTTTTCCACAAGGCCTGATACTTCACTGCCCTCACAGTGTGCAGTCATTTACTTCTGTGCAAATTTAGTACAGAAGTTGACCCTTTTTGCTGCTATTCAGACCAGCAGTGCTCAGAGTTTTCCAGTCATGCCCCCTATTACCATTACCGTGCTCCTGCTCCATTATTTCACCACTAAGGCTCCCTTAGCAGTACAGCTGGACTGAAAGTGGAACTGAAGGTGGAACTGGGGATGGGGGAGGACCTGGGGCCAGAGGAAGAGCTAGTCAGAGAGGGGTTAGAGAGGAAATGAGGGGAGAGCTGAGCTGGGGACAGAGCAGAGGACAAAGTGGAGCTGGTGCTGAAAGAGGAGCAGACTGGGGGAGGATCTGGCCCTAGAGGCAGAACATGAGTGAAGGCTGTATGAGGTTGGGGGAGGAGTAAAACCGGGAGTGGAGTAGGATTGGAACTGTAATGCTCCTTCCCTGTTCTCTGTGGAGGCTGGCTCAGGCCCTGCCAGGTGTCCCCAAATGCTCCTACATGCCCCCCTGACCCAGGTGGAGCATGCTTCAGTTTGGGGACCACAGATTTTGACAGAAGTAAATAACTACACAAGCTATAAGATAGTTGAGAAACAAGCCTGAAGTACTTAGTAAAGTAATTACCATAGGGATGGCAATAATCCTTGTCTTTGTAAAACAAAATCCTAGCAAACATGCATATGCTGAGGTTAAAGCTTCCTGGAGCAATTGCTAAGATGCTGTTTAGACTACTGAATTATATTTTAAAATGAAAGCCTAGCAAGTGTTTTGTATCCAAGATTTCCCCTATACATAATACGTGAAGTATGAAGAATAAGACAAAACTGGCTTTGATAAAGAGGGAGATATTAAAAAGACCCAGCCAGTGAATAATGCAACTATTAAGAGAACAGTTCCCTTCCTATTTCTCCAGCTTCTCCTTTACCTCCTCTCCCCTATCCACCCCTGTAATCCTGCCTGCACAACCAATCTGATTTTAGATTATTAAATGGGCCTGGTAGCTAACACCCTAGTGTTCCACTTTAGTTTTCTGAACACTACTGTTTTGGGGCTGAGTCATGCAGGGTTCCAGATTCCTCACAAAAGATGCAGAGTACCCTTAGAGAAACTGATAGGAATTGCGGATGCTTAGCAAGTCACAGGACTGAGTCCTGATCAATGAAACAGACTGAGCCACACACTGAGTACAAATGAGGGCAAAACTGAATCCATAATCTGATCATTTTTGTAACTAAATAGTTAATATCGGCATCATTTTAACATTAATAATGTCTAGAGTGTGCTTGGCTACTTGTAGCACATATATCACTGAGCAAAGACAAATGAAGAGCTGTATTATATTAATGATGCCCTGTATTGGTCTTTAGATATTTGGAAGGCCACCCACAGACAATGGTCAGGAAAACTACATTTCATTTAAGCTGCGTACCTGACTGAAGGAGAGACTCTTGCTCTACATTTTCAGTATTACATGCCTCCGTTTCTTAAATTAGCTAATTTCACTTCTGCCTTTTCCACTTCAGCTCAATTTACACTTCTAAGTCCAGTCTAGTTAACATCTTATTTTCTGCCTTTCCCTCACACTATTTTCCTCTGCACATACACAGCACAATGATTTATTTCCATTACTAGGACACCTCCCTTGACATAAGCTGCTGTGGCATTCATGTTGAGTATACAGTTACAATATTCCTACATCTATTCAATCCTAAGTGCCAGTGGGTGGCAGGAGAGAGATGGTTGTTCTCCCACTTTAGGGTATTCTGCCCCTCTCCTCAAGCTTGGTTTACCCCTTATATGGTCACTATCACCACCATCTGACATTGTCAATCACCACAAGTGCCTTCTTTTCCATTTTAATCACTGTTTTTCCAGGATCTATTGTCTATCAGCACCCTTTGGGGAAAAGATATGGCCAATACAAATAATGATGCTGAAACTTACAAATACCCCCCCCCCAAAATACCCAAACAAACAAAACAGTGCTACCAAGTCATACAATATATTTTAGTTCCTAGTCACCTTGCTTATGTTGCAGTCCTTCTTCCCACTTTTATCTACTTGTTATTTGATATGATTGGTGCCCCACAGGACATGGAACTTGTATTTTTTATGTATCGTAAAATCACATGTATAATGCGCACCCTAACTTTGCTATGTCAAAATTATGGAAAAAACTGAACACCTATCTATAATGCTTACCCTGAATTTGCTGTATTTCCTGCCCTTTTGTATTGCCGGTAGATTGCATGTGAGCACATGAGTATATAATGAGCAGCGTTTCGATGCTCTCTTTGTGAAACCATGAGCTGTCGGCGATCTTACACTACAGCTGAAAAACTTAAGGTACTTAGGTATGCTGAGGCTCATGGCAACAGAGCTGCCAGCCGTGAATTTGATGGCATAGCAGAGTCTAACATTCGGCTTTGGAGATGGCAGAAAGAGAGCCTGCAAGCGTTGCCTCGGATGAAGATGGCTGAGTGAGGTAAAAATGCTGCATATCCTGAGCTAGAGGCCAAGCTGCTTGAGTGGATTGCTCAGCGTCGACAGCAAGGCGGTGGTGTTAGCATTGCAGAGGTTCGAATGAAGGCTTTGACTTTTGTGAAAACTTGCACTAACACAGCCGGGTTTAAAGCTTCACATGGCTGGGGCGATCGGTTCATGCATTGGCATGGCCTATCTATCCGACGCCGAACAACAATCGCGCAGAAGCTACCCGTGGACTCTGACACTGTTACTACAGTTCCAAAAGTTTATCATAAAACTACGCAAGGAGCACAAGTATGACCTTTCATTAATTGGTAACGCAGATCAGACACCTTTAAATTTCGATAATCCTTACGATAGAACGCTTGAAGTGAAAGGTGCCAAGACCATCTTAATTGCTACTACAGGGCATGAAAAGTTGAGGTTCACCGTAATGCTTGCTTGCATGGCCAACGGAACGAAGCTGCCTCCTTATATTGTCTTCAAGCGCAAAACAATGCCAAAGAATGTTATATAACTGAACATTGATCATGTGTGTGTGTTCACCCTAAAGGCTGAATTGACGAAGCTTTAATGCTTGATTGGCTACAGACGGTTTGGGCGAAGCGGCCAGAAAGCGGTCTGTAATAGTTTTGGATGCATTTCGTTGTCATTGTATGTCATCCATCAAGAAAAGCCTTTAGCAGTACAAAACAGACTTGGCAATTATTCCTGGTGAAATGACCAATATGATGCAGCCGCTTGACGTGACAGTTAACAAGCCAATGAAAGATGCACTACACAGGAAATGGAACACCTGGTTGTTGGAAGGTGAACATACATTTACTGCAGGTAGACGTATGCGAACTCCGACGCTGCAAGATGTGACCCAGTGGATAGCTTCAACTTGATCCCACCATCATAAGGAAGGGGTTTCTGAAATGCAGCATCTCTAATGCTATGGATGGCAGCGAGGATGATGCCCTGTGAACGGATCTGAGCGACGACGAATTGGCCGAGGGAGAATTATGCGAAGATTACAATGACTAGTATTACCTGGATGAAGATGTCGAGGGCTATACCCCAGAAGATATTGCTCATCTGTTCGAGGATGAGCCTAACAACAGCGAATTTGAGTGCTTCAAAGATGAGTAGAAGATCAGTTAACATATTTGCGTGTTTGAGCTGCGGTATTGATTTCCTTACTTCTACTTACTTTTTTGAAAGTGTATATAATTTCTTGTCTATGCTAATAAAATTCAGCTTAACCTCCAGTGTCCAGCAATTAATTAACTGATGCAGAACTGCCAAATGAAAACTTTAAAAAAATAACTCCTATAGATAATGCGCACCCAGTCTTTGATGCTAAAAACTCCGGGAAAAAAGTGTGCATTATATTCGCGATTTTACGGTATCTTTAAATCACCTAGCACACTTCAGGGGCTAGCCTACTGCAGTCATAAACCAGAAGCTCAAATTCAAACAATTCTTCCTTATCTGAATTTCAGTAGGTTGTTGGATATGGATGTTCAGAGCTTCATGACAATAAGAACAAGATGGCAGAGATAAGCTATTTCATGATATTTCTATCATTTTAAACCATAAATTCAATAAAATCTTGTATAGTAATCAGATTTTAGAACAAAGATACTGTACAACGGAAACAGCTCTCTCATGTGCAGGTTCCTCAGAGCAGTCAATACCTTGTAATTGTGAACAATATGTGGAAGAGTCTTCTGCAACTCTCCACTCCCCCAAAGTTCCACTCCAAGTTCCCTATTCACGACTATATCATCAGGCCCTTCTGTTATTGAGCTACCTGCTATAACTAACGTGCACACACACACACACACTCTTCCTGTTTGGGAAAGACCAGGAAAAACAAAAAGATCCATGGACCAGAATAAGTAGAAAAATGATAAGCTGCCAATGTCGTCTCTGTCCTTTACCCCATCTGTAGCTACAGAAAGCTTCTAGCAGTGCTGCACATTAATAGAGACATATTTTCCAGAAATGCAAGTAGGAATGCAGGAAACACTAGGCAATTAACAATAAGAAGGATGGAGGGCAAAGTTTATGTGGGGGCTTGCAAGGAGATCTCTGCAAGTGGAGAAACATGTTGTTCATGTGGGGACAACATGGGCTTCAAGAGGGACAAACTGGGGCCAAAGAAAAAGGACACCTGAAGCACTTAAAAACAAGCCACCTATTTAGGTATATCAATATGGGTTTAGAACCCTAAAGGCAACCATTAAAACAATCTCTTGATCTTGGGCGCACAGGACAGTAAGTTCCCAATGAAGACAGTGAGTGTCTTTTCACTAATTTAAAACAAAGGAATAGATCTGACCTTGATAAAGAAAATGAGGCATCAGTATGAAATGAAGTAATATCATGAAGTGGAGACTGAAAATTGAATGTTAGTAAGTTGTGGAGCATTTACATCAATGCTATTGTGACCTGTTTATGTAGATCAAAAGGAGACAAAATTCCCAGGTTTGGAATGTGTATCAACAGGTTAGGGATCAGGATATCAAATGGCTGTAACAGAATAATTCAAATAATGAGGCCTCAATTTTCACAGGAAAAAACCCTTGGGCTTATGTTTAAGGTCTCGGATCTGACGAAGATGTTGGCTAGGCTATATTTATTTTAGATGCATTTTTTCCCTTGAAGCTTTTTGATAAAATACATGAAATTAAGAACATCATTTTTTCACCAAACATGGTCAAAATGTCAAAACATAAGGACACCTAAAGTAAATCCTAGTCTGAGTACAAAATACATTAGAGTGGAACTTCCTATACATGCAAGTTTTTAAATATGCTTCAATCTGAGGTATATATTGAAATATCAAGCAGTATGTAGCCTCAAATGTGAATGAAAAGGATTCACATAGTAATAGAAAGTTGTTTGAGTGGCTACATCTTCAATGTTTTGTCCACACCAGGAACAAAACATTGAAGATGTAGCCACTCACGCATAATAATAATAATTTTTGATGGGGGGGCACTCCAAGAATTTGGAAAGTGTTTAAGGGCCGCATGTTAATGAAGGAGGTGCGGGGTCTGGGATGGAGGTTGGGGGCAGAAAGGAGTTTGCAGTAAGGGATTGGGGTGCAGGATGGGGCTGTGGGGTCTAGGAGGGAGTTTGGGTGAAGGAGGCAGTTGTGACCTTGGTTAGGGGACTAGGGTGCAGAGGTTTGGGTTTTGACCTTCGGCAAGAGGGGGTTGTGACCTGGGGTAGAGGATTGGGGTGCAGGATCTGGGAGGGCATATGGGTTAGAAGGTTTGGGTTATGTGGAGTAGTGGGGCAAAGGGTTAAGGTGCCAGGGCCTGGCTCTAGCTAGGAGACTTACTTGCTTGACTCCCAGCTGGCAGCCATCTCAAGCAGACCCCCTGCCTCGCCCCTGCACTAGATGCAGGGGCCACAGGATTTCTAAACAGCTACCAACCTGAGGAGGACAGTGCTTCTCAAGCTGCCTATTGACAACAGGCAGCTCCCATTGGCTGGAAACTGGCCAATGGGATCATGCTGGGGATGGGAGTGGTGTGTGAAGCCTCCTATCCTGCCCCAGGCTCATAGCTGTTCAAACAGAGCCTCACAATGACTGCTTTTCTCAGCAGCAGGCGGAGGGCAAGCAGGGAGTCTAAGTGAGGCTCCCCACTGCGTCCGCAGTTTGGATCTGGTAGCTTGGCAGGTTGGATCCGATCAATGGAGGGTATTTTGCCCAGGCATGAAGTATAATGAATACAGAAGTCTGAGATCAAAGAAGAGTCTAATGCAAACCATTTCTCTAAATTACAGGGATCATCCCCCTCCCTCATTTATCATGTTTAGAAACAGAATAATATAGATAAATTGCCCTCTTTTATAGGGCACAGCATATCAGACCATTGGTCTATCTAATCCTGCCATGAGGAATGAACAAAACCTGATGTTCCAGAAGAAACTCTTTTCTTTCCCAGGCAGTTGAAAGATGCAGTGTTAAGAGGTAAGTGTATGGAGATGAATTCTTCCTGGTCCTTGCAGGCAATCAGTGTACTCCCTGGAGCATGAAATTTGATTACACTTACTATCTTAGCTTGTATAACTATGATTGTCATTACTGTGCATAAAATCTTTCAAACCTCTTCGAAATCCTGTGACAGTATTTGATTTGGTGGCTTCCTCTGGCAGTAAATTCCACAAGTGGACTGTGCAATGTGAAATCCCACTGAGCTGAATGCCACAATATTAGATTTCACTACTAGCCATGGCTCCCCAGGGCCAAAGTGGAAGTACATTACTAAAGCAGCGTGGGGAAACTCCAGTTACTATTGCTCAGATAGCAACGGTTCTCCTGTCTTTGTACTTGTCAGTGCTTGCCTTTTGATGAACACTAAAATTCACTTTAAAAGTTGACAAATTATTTTATAGTTGGCAAGAAGAACAAAAGAGTTGGGTCAACCTAACTGAATAAGAAATCACAAAATACCTGAAATGAAGAACATGTTTTTAGTTCTCTCTCTCTCTAAGATCTGTCTGTGATGGATGGTGTGACAAAAGAAGCCTCACTAAATTCTGAGTAAATTAAGATTAGCAGAAGTGCCACTACATTTATCTTATTCCTTAACAGACCTATTGTTTCTCTTCTGCACGATCCCTTTGTTTTTCTTTGTGGCATTAGTCAGTGCAGGGCTGAGATAAAAAGGCAAGGAGATTAATGGAGTGGGATGAAGGGGTGAAGGCCAAGTCTTCTGATAATGGTGCATTGTGTGTGTTGAGCAAATGTTTTACCGTCAAAACCTGCCTTTTTCCACTGATAACATCTGTGAAACTACCCAAGGGTGATTCCTGACATTTTTGCACTTCACACATTTTGTTCTGCCTGGTTCTGGCAAAAGGTTACATTTTATAAATCTCACTTTGTACGCTGATTTCATGGAATGTATTCATTGTTTGCCCAACAAACACGCATCATTAATTACTTAAACAGCTGCAATTTTTTGTGCCTATTGAAGTCAGTGGAGGCTGGTGGTGCTCCGTATCTTTGAGTATCAGGCAATATGTTTTCTTGATTTTGCAAGGTGTTGCACAATTAAATAGCAAGCATTCTATAGAACAGATTACAGTATGTAAATATTCTATAGATAGAGACAGGCTCCCTAACAGGGGTGCAAAGGAAGGGTTGCCAGATGGTTTAACTAAAAATACCAAACACTCTCCCCCTCCCCCCCCGCAAAAAAAACACCTGGGAAAAAATTCTGTTGAAAAAAAAGGGGGGGAGACCAAAGTTGTTGAGCAAAAAAAAAAAAAGGCCCCGAGAGTTATTAGGCAAAAAAAAAAATTTAAATTAAGAAATTAAAAAAACCCAGCATGGCTCCTTTAAGAACAGGGGATGGGCTCTGCCTCTCTTAACAGGCTGCTGGTGATGTACTACTACACATGCTCAGTATGCCCTAGATATGACTTTCTGAGAGGCAGCTTTTTGGAACGCTACCGCGGCCATCTTCTCTGCCTTCTCTCCCTGCTCTGGACCAGACAGCTCCCCTGCAGAACCAGGTGGGGGGGAGGGGAAGTGGGCAGGCTGGGCCCGGTTGCTTAGGGTTGCCAGTTGTCCAGTATTTTCGCCCCCTGGCTGGGAAAAAATCAGAAAATACTGGACATTTTAGGTGTCTGGTATTTTCTGAATTTTTTTACCAGGCAGGAGGCAAAAATACCGGACTGTCTGGGTCAATACTGGGCACCTGGCAACCCTATGCAAAGGGCACAACTGCCTGGCAAATCAAAAGTGCCTAGGGCTCCCAGCTGGAGTCCCAGATCTTTTAAATGGCTGTAGGAGGCTAGCCCCTAGCTCTGCCCTTCTGGATGAGGCCCTGTCCTTTCCAGGGAGTAAAGTCAGCTATCTTCCCCACCTTGCTCAGGGGCCTGGAAATTCTGTTGGACACCATGCATACAGAAGTTCTGCAGATTAGCCCCCCTCATCATGCAGGCACATGTTAAATGCTTCCTTTTAGGCAGGATTATGACATATCAAGTCACTGATACCATATATTACAGGTAACCTCCATGATTTGGCTTCCCAGACAAGACATATGTCCAATGGCTTTGAAAATATAGTAGCGACTCAGATGGAATTGTAAGTTCACTTAGTCACTCAGACACGTTAGCTGAAACACTACACAAATACAACCGCTCCCCGAGTTGTGAACGGTCGAGTTACAACCGTTCACACTTACGACCAAAGCTCCCATGGAGCGGTCATAAAGGCGGTCCCCGAGTTACGAATGCGACCCACACTTACGAACAGCGCGGTCGCGTGTAACTCAATGGGGTCCGAGTTACAAACGGATCGAGTTTGGTCCGTAACTCGTTTGTAACTCAGAGAGAGGCTGTACCTCAAAATCTAGAAATAAGTATTTAACAAAATGCATGCTGCTAAGGTTGGTCGACATTAATTTTGGAAACATATTGCATATTCGTGAATGTGTTCCTGTTAGTATTTGGGTGCCTTCAACAATATCCTAATAAGTATATTTGGAGAAATAATTGACTTGGTCATTCCATCTGAATATATATATGATGATTCGTAAACTCAGACACATGTCTATGGAATTCAAATACTCAAAGTTCAATTAAAATTGAAATACAAAATCAGTCTTCTGTTCATAATACAATTATGCACTGTTATGACAGTATAATATAACCACCATATCAGATGCTAACACTTAACAATTCACCTTGCTCTTCTTGACCCATTCTCTCTCTTCTGACAAGTCCCCCACACAGCTAAAGATTGACTGCTAAAGATTTAAATACCTGCAGTGTAAGTTCCTTCTGTTAATTAAAATGTGCTCTATTCATGGCTAACAACATATCTGAACCAGTTTGACAAAATATGGGCAACTCCAAACATGGAAGTAAGCAGCCTGCCTAACGAGATCACAGTGTTTTCGTGCTACCCATTTTCATGTGGATATGACTATGCATATATATGAGTGGATATATATTTGAGTGGATTGGCTATCCCACTACTACTGCTGCTACCCATGCTACCTGGGCTCTGCTGCTACTTATAATCCAACTAGTTTGACAAGGGCTCATGAAATTATGAATATGAACCAGGGACTCCTAGCTCAAAGTATAGGCATAGTCTAAATCACCGAATCAATCCCACATTGGTAGTAACTAAATTTATTGCTGTCTAATGGGTATCCCAGAGTCTATAGTACATAAAACGCATTGTTTGCCATAGTTCATTTTCTAGCGCACCTAATACCTGCTGACCAACACTCGCACAATTACAGCTACTACAAGAACACTGCTCAGGACTGTGCTCAATAGAAAGTCCAAAAGCAGAACAGGACTACATCCTTTGCCCCATTCCAACAGTCCCTTCTGCATGAAATGAGGAATATAAAGGGGAGAGTTTGTGGGAATTTGCAGTGCTCCAATTCTAGGAACCAATAATGGATTATGGCCTTTGAGGTTGTCAGGAATCCTGACAATAAGTTCTTGTTTCTTTGTTCCTTTCTTTAAACTGATCAAATTTATGAGCATGGAATTCCTTACAGTCTAGTAAACAGTGCAAGGTTTGAGGATGGCACTTTTCTCTTCAATGGCACAGCTGCGGTCTGAGTAAGCTCATCTGTGGGGATGGAACCATGCTAGCCTTTCTCTGAACGCAGCAGCATCTATAAATTCCAACTGAGGAACAGATATTTATAGGAACTGAACCACTTACTGCTTAGAAATTTCATCTCCAAAGTCACTTCTTTAGCAGCCAAATTTTCCCACTCCCAGATAGCTTCTAAGGGTATGTCTACACTACAAAGTTAATTCGAACTAACAGCTGTTAGTTCGAATTAACTTTCATAGCGTCTATACATACAAACCGCTAGTTCGAACTTAATTCGAACTAGCGGAGCGCTTAATTCGAACTAGGTAAACCTCATTCTATGAGGACTAACGCCTAGTTCGAATTAAGTAGTTCGAATTAAGGGCTGTGTAGCCACTTAATTCGAACTAGTGGGAGTCTAGCCCTTCCCATCTTGCCCTGGTGGCCGCTCTGGGCCAAACCAGGGAAACTTTTCTGCCCCCCTCCCGGCCCCGGAGCCCTTAAAGGGGCATGGTCTGGCTACAGTGCTCGTGCCAGTTGCAAGCCTGCCAGCACCCAGCCAGCAGACCCTGTACCTGGCACGGCATGAGCCAGCCACTCGCTGCCACCCAGCCCTCCGCCTCTTTCCAGGACCAGGCTGGCGGCTCCCAGGAGCCTGCCCAGGGCCGCAAGAGGCGGGTGCCCGCCTGGTCTAGTGCGGAGACCGTGGACCTCATCGAGGTTTGGGGGGAGGCCTCCAACGTCCACGACCTCCGCACTAGGCACAGGAATGCGGCCATCTAGGGCAGGATAGCTGCCAGCCTGGCCACCAAAGGCCACATGCAAACCCAGGAGCAGGTTTTCATGAAAATCAAGTTGGTCCAGTGAGACCCCCAGCCCTGAGCTTAGAACATAAGAACATAAGAATGGCCGTACTGGGTCAGACCAAAGGTCCATCTAGCCCAGTAGCCTGTCTGCCGACAGCGGCATACACCAGGTACCCCGGAGGGGATGGACCGAAGACAATGGCCAAGCGATTTGTCTCGTGCCATCCATCTCCAGCCTTCCATAAACAGAGGCCAGGGACACCGTTCCTACCCCCTGGCTAATAGCACTCCATGGACCCAACCTCCATGAATTTATCTAACTTCTCTTTAAACTCTGTTATAGTTCTAGCCTTCACAGCCTCCTGTGGCAAGGAGTTCCACAGGTTGACTATGTGCTGTGTGGAGAAGAACTTTTGCTTATTAGTTTTAAACCTGCTGTCCATTCATTTCATTTGGTGTCCTCTAGTCCTTCTATTATGGGAACTAATGAAGAACTTTTCTTTATTCACCCTCGCCACACCACTCATGCTTTTATAGACCTCTAACACATCCCCCCTCAGTCTCCTCTTTTCTAAGCTGAAAAGTCCCAGTCTCTTTAGCCTCTCTTCATATGGGACCTGTTCCAAACCCCTAATCATTGTAGTTGCCCTTTTCTGAACCCTTTCCAAGGCCAAAATATCTTTTTTGAGGTCAGGAGACCACATCTGTACACAGTACTGAAGATATGGCGTACCATAGTTTTAGACTTCCCCTCCTCCTTCTTCCCCTGGCTTCCCCCTTCCAGCTCCCTCTTCCCAGGTTTCCCCCTCCCCCACCCACCCTCTCTCTTCCCCTCTCCCACCTCCTTTTCCCAGTCTCCCCAGAGGTTAATCCCCCCCCCCCACCCTCAGTTTTGTTAAATAAAGAGAGTTTCTATTTTTGAACACGTGTCCTTTATTTTTTACATCAGGAAGGGGGGCTAGGGAAGGGTAAGTGGAAGGAGGTGAGGGAGGAATGGGGCACGAGCCCCTGATGGGGAGGACTGGGGTGGCTCTGCGGGCTCCTCGGGGTGGAAGCTCTCCTGCAAGGCCTCCTGGATCCTGACAGCCCCCCGATTGACACCCCCGGATGGCAGCCTGTGGCAAGTGCAGCCGGGCTGATGGCCGAGTGCTGTGATGTGCTGAGTGTGGGCACTCAGGGCACTCCAAGACAGGATTGCTTTGCTGTCCCTCATCGAGGTAGACAAGCAAGCAGGGAAGCCTGAGAACTGTCTGTCCGGGGTGTGGGGTTGGGTCCCTTTAAGCACAGCCCTCGGCTAGCCTGGGGCAGCAGCTCCACGCTCTAAGTCCTAAGCTGATGCCCTGCCGGCACTGGTTCCGGCCAGCCTTAACTTCGGTTCAGGGTCCACTCAATGTGGACATGCTAGTTCGAATTAGCAAAACGCTAATTCTAATTAGTTTTTAGGTCTAGATGCACTAATTCGAATTAGCTTAGTTCGAATTAACTAATTCAAACTAAGTTAGTTCGAATTAGTGCTGTAGTGTAGACATACCCTAAGTTAGCCACTTGTGCATGGGTCCTCTTATAAGGTCAAGCAGATACATCAAGGCATTCTATATTCCCAATTGCCCACCCAGTACACATCAGTGAAAACTTAGAGTGAATGAAAGGCGTGTAGCTCCCTTCTCTTTTGCAAAGTGGACAGCCAGACTCTACAAGGGAACATAGTCCCTGTTTCTTCTTAATACCTATATATATGCTATGTGTCTGAAGAGAGTGCGCCATGGCCTCATGCGCCTACTCAGCCGTGTTCACAGAGCTGGGTGGAGTATACTGGACCCTTTGCATTCTGTGCAGTATTCTTTAGGGTACAGGTGGCATCTAACCATAATGGGTTTTAGGCAGAAAGAGGTGTCATATTTTGTATGAATAGTTTAGCACATATATGTGATTTATTGATCTGTCACAGATGTTACATTAGAGCTGACTTCAAGCAGCAAAGTTCAAACTTAATAATTAAATGGTGATCAGATGGGGGGAGGGGTCAATTCATTATAAATAGAGGGGCCATTTGCAGAATGTGGATCTAGAACCAAGCTTAGCATTTAAAAAAATTGGGGAGTTTGCTTAGACCCATTTCTACTTTATGCAACTATTAACACAAGTATTACTAGTTATTAATAGGCCATTTTAATTTATCCACCATGCAAATACTCATATGTTAAGTAACAGAAGATGGGAATATAAATCTCATATAATTGCTAAATGTGTCCTATTTTATAATATCACAACTAAACTGTAGGCCATTTGGCTCAGTCCTGAGCCCCAGTCCTGTGCTCAGGCCTGTAAACCAACACCTAGTGGTCTTCTTTAAGCCCAGGCCCAGAGTACAGGGCGGGGCAGGAATACAAATGCAGTTCCAGGTAAGGGCAGACAGACAGCAGTTCATTGTTCAAGTAGGCCCAGGCCCTGGTTCAGGGCAGGGAGTGTAAACAAACAGTAGATCTCTGACAAAAGAGGGGGATACTGCCACCCAGTGTGTTGGGTAGTGAGGGGGGGGGGGACAGACGCAGGCCCTCCCTACTCCACCGTGTTTGGCCCTCACATTGACAAGCTTGGCTGCCACTAAGGACAGCAGGGATCTGGCCTGCAACACGCTGACACGCTACGGGACAATTAGGTCAGCCTGACTGTTGTTGGCTTTCCCTGGGCCACTTCCAAACTCCCCCTTGGAGTATACCTGGCTCCACGGTTGCTGCTGGTACTCAGAGTTGTCGGGGTCTGAGCTCTCAGGTAGGGATACAATGGTCTCTTCTTTGGTGTGGGGGGCCCGGTCATCCAGGCCAGTCCTCAGCTTCAGCCAGGTCTTCAGCAGCCTCCCCACTCGGGAACTTGGGGCAGGCCTCTGCTTTCTCCTGTGGCTGGGGCCTTACCGAGCTCCTGGGCTTTTATGCTATTTGCCCCACCCCTTAGCTTCCAGGGAGATAAAGGGGTAGGACCGGGCTCGACCCACCCAGGCTACGAAAGGGGTTCTTCCCCCTCTGGGTCAGTAAGCGGCCACCCCTACATAAACAAATAGTGAGAGCTGAGCTTGTGCCTTTTCAAATGGAGTCAAAATCAAGAATGTTTTCTGTGGACAATGTTTCCATAAGCTGGAATTGATAGAGTCACAGAGAAAGAACATGGCTTATCCAATTTCCTAGCAGACTTTCAGGGTGCTTCTACACTGCACCGTAGGTCGAAATAAGATATGCAATGTGAGCTCAGCAAATTGCATCTTATTTAGATGTTATTTCAAAATAGCTTATTTTGAAATTTGACACTGTCTGTGCAGCACTTATTTAGAAATAAATCACTATTCCAAAATGTCCCTTACTCCTCATGGAATGAGGTTTACAAGGACATCAGAATAGTGAGCTGTTATATTTCAAAATAACGGGTGCACTCAAAACACGTGGAATAGATATTTCAGGATACGTGAGGTATCCCAAAATAGTGCTGCAGTGTAGACGTAGCCTCAGTGAGGTTAGATAAAAATTCAATGGAAAATTTAACTTACCGGGAGGTGGGTTGTAATCTTTCCTGGGGACTAGTCTAGAGGCAAGACTCTTTCATTTGATTTCAGTGAAACCATGCTTTTTTGGGGCGGGAGAGGTGGGGGGAGTCTTTTTGTTTTGATTTTCACTGAGACCAAGACCTCATATGCTAAGTTTCAAGCCCAAGAAGAGTTTCATGATTGAGTTAGATATTTGAGACTCCACATGGGTAAACTTCAGTGATCAGCTGAAAAAAAATGATGCACAATGGAAAATAATTAGCTCAGCATATTGCTTGAGGCCCTGTAAATTACTAATTATATTTTCAGTTCATGAGTCAATCATTTTGGTGATAACAGGGCAATTGTCACAATCAACCCCGGAAAGTTTCTGCCTTCAGTTACAAAGTTTAAGACGATCCTTGTAAGACTTTCTGCAATATTTCTCACAATTATTTCACAAGTGGGATTCCTCTGACAAAGCTGTTTGATGCACAGTGTGTGTGGATAGCAATGTGAAACACACCTTACATTCTGTGCAGGCAGCATGTTCCCCTATTGCCCTGATGATTGGAACAAAAGTCTGTACTACTGGTTAGAGCTGAACTCAGAAGGGCAGGTCTTGAAGCAGAGCTAAGGACTGAAGCCACAAATCAGAAGTCTAAGCCAAAGGGCTAATGAGAGGTGTAAACAAGGGTCAGAGCTGAGAGTCTGAAACCAGGTCAAAGCTGGACATTGGGGAGGAACAGGTACAGTCTCGGACTGGACCTAAAGCAGGAGCAGGGCTATGAACAGCAGTGGTAGAGACAGGGCCAAACACAGCTTCAGGCAATAGCCTATTGAGCCCGCAGTGTGCTGCTGGGCTTATAAAGCTGGCTTCTGACCCTGAGGCCAATTGGGCACTGTGATTACTCAAGCAGTAGCCTTTTTACTGCAATGGTGCCATTGTGGAGTGGTGTGAGAAAGAGTTCTATTGTAGAAGAAATAAGGCTCCTCTCCCTGAAAAAAAAGCTTCAGGAGAGGATTGCAGAGGATCACAGTGAAATTTCATGAAAATTTCTCAGGAGGATACAAAGGACCTTACTATGTGCATAAACAGACTGCTCTGTGTGTCACCTCCTTCACAGGGAATGAAAGCAGATACCAATTCTACCTCTGTTTGTTGCTCCCCTATCTATTCTCATTCAAGAGAAATAATGGAAAGTCTTTGATAATTTGGGATAGTCTGGACACTATCTTTAGATACATATACTTGTCTAAGGTTTCTTCCAATGGATCAGGCTCATCCGTGTTTGGTTGGCAGGACTGGTTAGACTGTGGTGGAGTCTCCTAACTTGTGGCATAGCTAGACTTTTCCAACACATCTCCCTCCTCCTCCTTTTCTACATTGTTCTTAGCAGGTATCTCTGGCTCTGAGATATAGACTCATAGCATACTAGAACTGGAAGGGACCTTGAGAGGTCATGAAATCCAGCCCCCTGCCTCCATGGCAGGGCCAAGCTAGGGGTGTAAATGACAATCAACTAGTTGCTTCCCACCCCCCCTTGCTGCCTCTATCAGAAAGAGGCAGCAAGGGGGGAAATAGTCGATGGAAATTCCACATTAGATGATTAACCTAATTTTAACATTCCTAGGCCAAGCACCATCTGATCATCCTAATAGATGTTTGTCTAACTTGTTCTTAAATATTTCCTATGCTGGAGATTCTACAACCTCCCTAGGCAATTTATTCTAGTGTTTAACCACTCTGAAAACAGGAAGTTTTTACTAATGTCCAACCTAAACCTCCTTGCTGCAATTTAAACCCATAGCTTCTTATCATATCCATGGTGGTCAGCTGGGAACTGGTGATGTCTCTACCAAATATAGCCTGCAGCTAGTTGTAAAAGCAGCAGGTATTGCTTCTAATCCATGTTGTACCGAGGGTTGCCAGATGGTTGCAACAAAAATACCGGGCACACTTGACATTACATCACAATCTATATTACATCTTATTTAGAAAATACCGGACATTTATATTTTCTCAATTTGTTTCCCGAACAGAAATCTCAAATACTGAACTGTCCAGTTCAAAACCAGACACCTGGCAACCCTAGTTGTACCCTTTCACTTGCATCCTGTCCAGTTTTTTTTAAGAGGTCCACATTTATATCAATGCTCAGTAGCTGTACCTGCCCAGCCTCTTCTCCCCAAAGACACAGTAACTTGTTTACTTCATGCAGTAGGCTGTCTAACACAGTGGTTTTCAACCTGTGGTCACAGATCCCTGGGGGTCCACAAACTATGTATACAATTTCCAAAGAGGTCGATATGTCCAAACATTTTTAAAGGTCCACAAATGAAAAAAGGTAGAGAACCATTAGACTAAAGTACATAGCCAGCACGGTTGTCTGGATAGCTGCATACAACAAGGGAGAGCTGATAGGTGTACAGGGACAGACATTTCAATAATGTGTGTGTATCTGTGTTATGGGGGAGGAGGCTGGAAGGAACAAAGAAAAAGTGGTTTCTGTGTCCACAACCCAAAAACAGTGGAGTTCACAACTGTGACCAGAACAGTGAGCAGAGAGCATTGTGAGTACTGTTAGGTTCAACATAGGTCATGCAGAGTCTATACTCACACTCACACCATTTGGAAAGTTACTTTTACTACAACACGATACAGAGATTCTTATGCTGGTGTGAGAGATATCTGAGTGCAAACATGCATAGATAGATAAATGTAAGTAGCCTTGCATTGAGCTACCTTTGTTGTGTAGACTAGGGATGTAATAGTGTAGTTGATTAACTGATTAACCGATAAGGGAAAGCTTATAGGTTAATTCTATAGACTACATGCATTTCCCCCTCACCGCCACCCCTTGCCAGTAAATATTTTAGCAGACTAGCCAGCAGCCCAGCTCAGTCCCGGCTTGCACTGAGTCCTGGACCTACCCCCACTGCAGCTCTGCAGTTAAAGTGTATTAGGAGCCAGGTGTGCAGACAGCCCGTTTCAGTTCTGTCTCGTGCCAGGTCCAGGAGCTCAGACCCCTCCCCCTGAACAGGGGCTGCCCGGAGACTTTAGAATAGTCGACTAACCAATAAGAATTCATGAGGTTAATCGACTATTCAATTAACCAATATTTAACATCCCTGGTGTAGACCAGGCCACTCTTTGTGAGCATGAATGGTGGTTGAAGATAGGGCTGGAGGAGGCAAGCCCCCAGTCCTGCCCCCAACACTGTGAGGGTGCCTGGCATGTGGCCTGAGCTTCGCCGGCCCCAGAGTACTGGGGTGGGAGGGCAGTGCGCGGCCCAAGTCTCCCCAGATGGAGCGCATGGGGAGGGCGGGAGCTCCAGGGCATCAACATTCAGCCTCAGCATGTCTTCCCCCGCCTAGCATGCCCACTGCCCATGTTTGTGAGCTTTAGCTTCAGTTCTCTTTGCTTCAGTTCCCCATCTATAAAATTCAGTTCTTTGACTTGCCTATAATTTAAATTGAATACAAGAGTTTACAAGGTCAGGGACTGTTTGCTACTGTGTTCATAGCAGGGCACTGATATCTCATGTTGCTCCTAAGCACCCAATTAATAATAACTAATGGTAATTCACAGGGAATTTAACTATCTTAATTCAGGAACAAAGAGCTGGGGAAAATATGTGATAGTGGCTGAGAACATATGCATTTATATTTGTTATCTTATGAGTAATCTGCAGAAAACCAGAGTGGAACATGCAGACTCAACAACACATGGCTAATCCAATGCTTCTGATTTTGAGAAGGGCAAGTGAACAAATCTCTGTCACTAATAGTATTTCAATACAGACATGTACCATATGAAGGAACATAAATTTACTTTGACACATCATCATTATTTGTTAAGATAAATTAATAAACAGCACCTGTGGGTGCAGCCAAACCATTCAGTTCCTGTCACACTTGATTTGAATATCAGACTGAGCTGTAATAAAATTGAGTGCATTAATATAAGATAGTTTTCTTTGTTTACTTAATGCAGAGCAATTACCACTTTTCATTCCACCAATCACAATTTACTCATAAATGGTGAGTGTTTCTGCCTCTTGCTTACAGTGCTGAAATGAAAAGGGTCATTACTCACATTTTATTGTTGCCCAGAGCTCTTGGTTACAGTGAAATAGAGGAGTAGTGGTGATTTAAATAGGTAACATGAAGCCTAACTAATCAGGTTTGTGTGAAAGATGTACGATTAGCAATATTATTAAAAAAGCATAATGTATGAACATTCTATAAATTTAATCTTGGAATGTTCTAACCACTCATAACGATATTCCAATAGAGTGTGTATATTGCAGACAATTTCTCATCAGCTCAAATATTATAAATAAGAGTAACATTCATGAGTCATCAATATTGCATTCTATCAGTAATGACCTTTTCAAAATGGGCTTAGGTCACCCTAATTTAATTTCTCGGTTACTGAATCCTCACAAAATAAAAGTATTTCAAGTTGATTTTAAAAAGCACTCTTTGATTACCACCATAACCCATTGGGATCTAGCAAATTTATTTTTTTATTCACTGCCATAATTTTTTTCTCTGATGATTCTTTCTTTTATTTGGCTGCATGGATACATCTGTGCTTTAGCCAAATAACTTCAACCAAAGACTTTCTACAGGGAATATTGATATTATTGTTTTTCCTCTTCAATCTTCATTATGGGGACCTGATCCTCCTCTATCCTAAGGTTACTTTACATCAGTCTGACAACTTTAAAGTGGAGTACATTATTTTACTTCATTTGAAGGCCTCTTTGTACTGCTAGAGTGTTGCAAAGAAGTGGGAATCGGGTCCCGGGGTGAAAATCTGAAATCAACTAAGTCAATAGGGCTTTCAATATTTACTTCAATGAGGCTAAGATGCTCTCTCTGGCTATGTCTACACTGCAGCTCTATTTTGGGATATCCCGAAATAGCTATTCCGTGTCTTTTGAGCGTGCCCGTTATTTTGAAATGTAAAGGGCTCGCTTTTCCAATGTCCCTGTAAACCTCATTCCACAAGTAGTAAGGGACATTTTAGAATAGAGATTTATTTTGAAATAAGTGCTGTGTAGACAGGGCCAAATTTCAAAATAAATTATTTTGAAATTGACTCAAAATAAGCTATGCAATTTGAGTAGCTCAAACTGTGTAGCTTATTTCGAGCTCCGAGTGCAGTGTAGACCCACTCTCTCTCTCTCAGCCATGATGACACTCTTATTGCCTATTCTGAAAGTGTTATGTTATATAAGATAGAGACACAATTCATTTGAGCTCCTTTTTGCTTTCTCAGGTGAAAGTTTCCATGGTACCAGGAGAGCCAAAATCCTGTGCAGGCCCCTTGGCAAAGTGGGAGGGAGTGACTCAACACTCCTGGAAGGGGTGGGCCCTCAGGTAAAAGGGGCAGAGGTACAGTGCCCCCCCCCACCCCTAAGAGCTGCATGGTGTACATGGTGTGGCAATCCAGGGGAGATTTAAAGGGCCCAAGGCTGTAGCTGCTGCCACTGTGACAGCAGCAGAAGTCGCAGCTGGGACCCTGGGCATCTTTGAATCACCAGGCCCTGGGACAACTGCCCTCTTTGCCCTCCCTCTCAATGGGCCTGCATGGCACTTTAAAAAGATTACCCTGGTACCTTGCCCATTTATCCTTCTTTTAATGAAGACAAGACAAAAGGTGCAGGTAAGCTATTTCTAAGGGCCATCTAAATCCAAAGTAAAGATCCACATTGATTTGAGGGGCTTTGGATCAGGCCATAAGTGCACAATGACTGAAATAATTACTTACACAATCACTAATTCCAGGAAAGGACTTGTTCATAGCAGATACCTTGAGTACTGACGGCCTAAATGTGTGTCATTTTTATTCACAGTCTAAATGTTGCTGATAAGAACAGGAAGAGTTAAACAATGTCATTCTGAGGTGGTGGGGGGAGGGAGGAAAGCAGGTCAAAAGATTTTTCAGAGAGATTTTAGTAGCAGGTGACATGACAGAAGTACAATAGAGCCACAAAGGTTTGAAGATTTTCCTGCTCTCTGTCACCAGGCATACAGATTGCTCCTGCTATCTACAGCTGGGACATGATTCTTTTTTAAAGACTTTTTTTGTAATCCTAAACTTCATACTTACATTTTTATTAAGCCAACTCACAAGGGGGCTGCAATAGCTTCTTTGAAAAGAGGAGAGTATATTAAAAAGGGATTTAAATTTTCGAACCTGCGATCTGTAAACAGAAGGGGAAAGATAACTAATACCATAAAATATAAACACTGGCAAAACAACCAGGCATATATTTTAACTAGAGCTCTGCTGGTTGTAAAATGACTATGGTGTGGGCATGGCCTCTTCAACATGAAGCAGACTCGGTTCATCTATAGTCGGAATAACTGCTCAAGAGCAGTTACACAGAGCAAACCACTAATGTAGGTGGATGAACCCAGTGTAAAGCAGAGCCTACTCTAGTGCGAGTTGCCATAGTTCAATGTATGCTTAAAGTGCTATGACATGCAACAAAACTAGAGTGACTGGGAAAAAAAAACCCAGCTAGCAATCCTATTAGGGTGTCTTGACATTTTCATAAAACAATGAGATAAATACATTGCATTACTATTTACTCTTCTGCTTTATGGAGCGTGGAAGGCTGCATCCTAGGCTCTGTTGCTGGATAATCGTGGGCAAGTAGTTTCAGCACTTTGTGCCATAATTTCTTCTTTGTAAAAAATTGAGATAATGAGCCAGACCTCCTTGGTAAAGCACTTTGAGGTCTACTGATGAAAATTACTATATAAGAAGTAGTAGGTATCATATTCCCCATCATGAACCCATAATAATGCCACAGATTTCTTTGGGTACTGTTTCCATCCCTGTAAACAGCTGGAGAATCTTCTCTGATATGAAATATTGAAACACACTACTGGATGAGGCTGCCCATCAGTGTTCCCTCTAATTAATCAGCCCCATCCACTCAGTTAGCTCCATGCACAGAGCACTGAGACTCTGGCTGGGCAGGGCTGATTGATCACTTGTGAAGCTGTGCTGCTGCCCAGCTTAGAGGGAACACACTGCCCATTCATGTACTGGAAACCCCAGGGTTGTTTGGAAAAGAACTGGAAAACTATCACCAAAAACAATTTTTAAAAGGTTGTATGAATAACTGTTACTTAGGGTGCCTCTACATTGCATCGTTATTTCGAGATAACTAGCATTATTTTGAAACAATGCGAAAAGTCATTGCAAAGCCATTCCACTATTTCAAAATAATTTCAAAATAACGGACGGCTTATTCTGAAATCTGTAAACCTCATTCTATAAGGAATAATGCCTATTTTGAAATAAGTCATGTGTAGCCGCTCCAATGCTGCTATTTCAAAATAGCCCCTCACCAAGGCCATTCTAAATTATTTCTCCCCAGTGCCTCCTGTGGCTCTAAATTGAGATAGCACATACACATTAGGGAAACCTGCCTCGAACTAATTTTGAGGCTTCCCTGCAATGTAGACTTGATATTTCGAAATAAGCTGTTTTGGAATATTTCTTCCGGAATAAGCTTATTCCAAAATAAGTGTGCATTGTAGACATACCCCCAGTTCTGTGATATTTGTGAATCATTTCACTTGCTTTCACAAACATTTACGTGAAATTTTGTTTGCAAAGATATTTGTAGAAAGAAAAATATTGTTAATATTCATTTGCTTCTGAATTTGAATATTTTATGAATACTTCCATTCAAACAAATATCTATAAAAACTTGTGAAGATGATTTTTTGAAGACTATGGGAAGCAAAAACAATACTATATGACTTGGGGCCCAGATTAGGTGTCCAATTAGAATTCCAGCCCTTATCAGCACCAAGGAAACTAAGCACCTAAGGAATCAGAGAAATAATGGATGTACAATAATTACAGTAATTACAAAACATTTCCTTTAAATGAAACTTTTTTAGAGGTTTATCACATACATAGCAGAGAGGGAGCACTCTAATTTTTACCATTCATGTACAGAATAAATTTTATGTGCATTGCACCAAGGCATGTGTGGCTGTGCACCACCAATAAAAACACATGCTGCCAGCTGTGGGAGGCTCTGGGAGCAGTGCTAATCAGCTGGATGGTATCTCAATCTCTCCTGTGTAGCTGCTCAAGCATTCAGCTTACAGGGAACACTGGTAAACAGGTGAGAAGAGGTGCCCTGACTGAAATGCCAAACTGAAATGAATTGAATTTAAAAGCAGTATCATTGCAAAGAGCTAAAAGTTAAATACAATAGAAACACAATAATGATCAAGTACAGTCAATTATTAATTTGAAGTACAATGACCAATACATAAATCCATATAATGCATAATCCAATACAATAATCCATACAGGAATCAAGAAAATCTTGAAGCTGTTTCAAAATGACTCCTAGAAAAGTGCATCACTCCAGATTATGGGAGTCAGTTATTGGCACCTTATGAAAGCCAAATAACTGTGTGTGTTATGATTTAATTACAGAGATATCATATATGATGGAGTCAGGGCAAGTTCAGGGTCCTCAACACCTCTCTAAAAATCATTCTGTACCATAGCAGAATATGACTATGGCCCTTAAAATACAAGTTCAAGAAAAAAATATGGTTAATAACAAACTCTGAACCTGATTTTTATTTTCTTAATAAACTCTAAACACAATGTTCAATATCCATTTTCTGTGAGTCTTATTTTAACTGTCATCTGTTTTTCTGCCTGATTTTTTTCAATAAAAAAGATAAGTTTTAATTGTTCACCTCCTGTTTTATTTTAGTATTATACATTGTATAACTGTACCAACCTGGATAGCAGTCCTTTCCCCCTTCATTTATTTAACACTGAATTCATTTAACCTTAGCTTAAGAGAAACAAATGCTTCTATAGGTCAGACAAAAAGTCTGAATAAATTGATGTTGTGAATATAAAGTCCATAGGGTAATGTGTAAGTTTAGATTATTTCTTCTATGATAAAAAAGAACTGTGAAGTACTTATACCTAAATTTATATACTTAATTGTAAACAGTACACCAGAGTTGCAAATCTATATTATAAAGTACTGTTTTTTTCCTGTGACAAATTTTTATCTGCAGAAAAGAAATATGGCTAGAGAAGCCTATAAATATGATTTTTCCTTGTCTTGGAAGTTCCTGAAATTTATTTTTAGGGTTGTAGGCTAGCATCAATGACAAACTATAACCTACCATTAATAGATGTATTTAATAGTATGCCAAAAACGACTTCTGGGTATTTCATGAGTCTGTTAGTAGAAGATATATAGAGAGATACAATGTATAACAAGTACAGGAAAGAAAATAAAATATTTTTTCAGCATTTCAGTAAATGTACCCTATTTGATATTTCAGGGTGATGTATACTATCACTTTATGAGACGGTTTAGTTATAGAAAATGTTATTTATACTAAAAAAAAATCATACCAGTAACCTCATTTTTTATCTCCTTTATTTTCCCATCACTGCTAAAAATGGATGGTCTGTACCGTCAGTAGCATTTCTCAATCCAGCAACCTCAATATGTATGTTGTTAAAGATGAATGGATAAGCTGTTTAGAGTTAATGATCTGTATCATATTGCATCCATTTAGCTAAAGATATATAATCCCACATGGTTTGGTTTATATTGACTCTTATTCAAGAACCACAGCTTCAAAAGGCCATCATGCTATCCTGACAGGTTTGAAGATTAAAATAAATAAGACAATAAAGTCCACTTTCTGTTTGTTAAATAAACCCGACAGAGGATTTGATGTTTTTACTCCTTTCTGTTTTATACTGATATTAGAATTGTATATCACCAAATGGCTATCACACTGCATTTCATCACCTCAGCTTTATTTCTTCTTCGGAAACATTTATAGTTCATTACATTTTTGCTAGCATCCATAGATTTCCCTGTGTCTGCGTGTGTGTAAATTTGTACATTCAAAGCAAATGGATTCAGCTTTATTCACCCTTGAGGGCCCATCTGGGTACAATTTGAACTTCATTGCATCTGCAGAGTGACCTTCACCCCTGGGGAAATCAAGAACCACTGTGCAATTACACATTCCCAAGGGTTGTGCCAGGGAGTAAAACAGCCTTCATTTCAAAAGATCTTCATAGAGGACCACTGGTTGGGGTTTCCCGGGGCATGAGTAAACTAGAACATATACTGACTACTGTGGCTTCTCCTCCTCTTAACTAATTCTGCTTTTTGAGTTGCACTGGCCAGCTCTGAGCCAATTGATAGACCATGGATGATGGGTAGTGTGAACTATCTTTATCTCTCTCAATGGACTTTCTGCCTGCTGGGGCCTAGAACACTTATTTTTCTTCTAAAAGTGAATGAGGTCCATTATACTGAAACACAACATTCTCATTCAGTGTAAGCAGCATGGGGATCCCAAGTTATGAAATGCAATACCTTTCTATTACATGACCATTCAGGAGTGCTAAAGATGGGATATCCTTTATTTCCTTCCCTCAGTCACTTTATTAAGTGCTATTGCATTGATAAAACAGTTCATGGTGTTACCCGGCAACTAGTTATTCATAAAGAAAAATATTCTCTTGCTAATCTCTTACCATCTTATTAAAATTACAATTTAATAAACTTGTAAGAGATTAGCAAAAGAATATGTATATATTTATAAAGTTTTAGAACTAGTGAAACATACTCCTAAAGCCAATTGTTTCCCCCTAGGAAATACATTTGAATTTACTGGTTAGTCTGTATGTTTTATCCTGTGAGCATATGGATTTCTCCCTGTTCTACATCTGAGTGGTGTGTAATTACACAAGTGAGGTGAAATTAAATTTCTAAGTTTACAAGTATGGTTCAATCTTGCTTCAAATAAAATCAGTGCCTACATCCCAACTGGGCTCAATAGGTGAAAGATTTTCATTCTCAACCATTCCTAATGGTCAACGTATGCATGGAAATTATAAGGCATTAGGAACAGAACAGACTACATTTAAAATCGTTTTCATGCAAAATAGTAAGGGTTCTCTTTTGAACTGAGTTCCTAAGATGCAACTACAAAAAATGTGTACCTGTTGCATCCATAAATCTTGTATTTTCAAAGTACAAGTGACAAAAATGCTTCCAAAAGGAGATAATACATACAAGTATTTATTTCTGGGCAGAGCTACCTTTTTGTGTATGCACATATACTTATCATCTATGAACGAAAATGTGTGTGTGGCCATAACTCATGCCTGTGCAAATTCTGCAGATCCAACATCAGCACATGTATTTAAATGGCACCGCACAGGCAAGCTCAGCATCCCTGGTATATTATATAATATATATGTAATATCTTATTATTACTCTGGGCTTATACAGTGGTAAACTCACATCTTCAAGGTACATAAATCAGCCATTGCAAACAAACAGTGAAAAATCAACACTAGACGATACCACAAAAATAAAAGCATAAATATACATTAATCTCTGGGTTAAACACTCTCAATTATTTGTAAGCACATAAAAGAGAAATTGTGTGCAGAAACTGTACAGTTTCATTTGGTAAATATTTTGGACATCTCAGTCTTTTCCCCTGCCTCATTTGATGAGACTGTAGATGGGAGGCCAATAAAATAATTCACCTAGATGAGCTCTTTAAACACTCAGTTAGCAATTAACTTCAAAGAACTTTGAGTGGGAAATCTGTAAGTTCCAAATATTATAAAAATAGTCCAGCAATAACAGTCAAAGCCTGGTCCAGTGTACATTTAAACAGAGGCAGCCCACAACATTTTGGCACCTGAAGCGGGGAGCTCAAATGACGTCCCCATACCCCCTCACTTGGGCCAAAACTTTGAAAGGTCTCAATTCTGCCTTCTTCATGTTCTACTCCTCTCATGCTATTGCTCTGCTACCTACATATGCACCAGCAGCAGACACAATTTTCAACCCTCTGGGTCTTAGTGGCGCCCCCCCACAGTCTGGCACTTGAAGCGGCCACCTCAGTTCGCCTCATGGTAGGGCCAGCCCTGCATTTAAAGTAATGGAAGGACTGGCACTTACTCAAGTGAGCAGAATCATTAACTCCACATCAGCACAGACTAAGCAGACATACTACAGGCCAAGCCCATATCCAAAACTAAACTGCATAATGCAAAGAAGCCGGAAAATATAAGGAGTAATTGACATTCTCTGTGCAGTTCTGTAATACATACAGACATAAAACAAAAGTAAGCAGCAGAAGTTTCAGATAGCATAGACCTCTGGGGAAATCCTCAAAACTCACATTTGAAGCCATCTCCTCTCCATTGTAAAAAACACATCTCATAGACTCATAGACTTTAAGGTCAGAAGGGACCATTATGATCATCTAGTCTGACCCCCTGCACAATGCAGGCCATAGAATCTCACCCCCCCTCTCCTAGAATAATCTTCTCACCTATATCTCAGATATTGAAGTCCTCAAATGGTTTAAGGACCCCAAGATGCAGAGAATCCTCCAGCAAGTGATCCGTGCCCCATGCTACAGATGAAGGCGAAAAACCTCCAGGGCCTCTGCCAATCTACCCTGGAGGAAAATTCCTTCCCGACCCCAGATATGGCGATCAGCTGAACCCTGAGCATGTGGGCAAGACTCACCAGCTAGACAACCAGGACCAATCCCAACTAGATCAACCCAGTCAGGGCTTTGTCAAGCCGAGACTTAAATACCTCTAGAGATGGAGACTCCACTACTTCCCTAGGTAACCCATTCCAGTGTTTCACCACTCTCCTAGTGAAATAGTTTTTCCTAATATCCAACCTGGACCTCTCCCACCACAACTTGAGACCATTGCTCCTTGTTCTGCCATCCGTCACTACTGAGAACAGCCTTTCTCCATCCTCTTTGGAACCTCCCTTCAGGAAGTTGAAGGCTGCTATCAAATCCCCCCTCACTCTTCGCTTCTGCAGACTAAACAGACCCAACTCCCTCAGCCTCTCCTCATAGGTCATATGCTCCAGCCCCCTAATCATTTTGGTTGCCCTCTGCTGGACCCTCTCCAATGCGTCCACATCCTTTTTGTAGTGTGGGGCCCAGAACTGGACACAATACTCCAGATGTGGCCTCACCAGAGCCGAATAAAGGGGAATAATGACATCTCTGGATCTGCTGGCAATGCTCCTCTTAATGCAACCTAATATGCCATTAGCCTTCTTGGCTACAAGGGCACACTGTTGACTCATATCCAGCTTCTTATCCACTGTAACCCCCAGGTCCTTTTCTGCAGAACTACTACTTAGCTGGTTGGTCCCCAGCCTGTAACAATGCTTGGGATTCTTCCGTCCCAAGTGCAGGACTCTGCACTTGTCCTTGTTGAACCTCATCAGATTCCTTGTGGCCCAATCCTCCAATTTGTCTAAGTCACTCTGGACTTTATCCCTGCCCTCCAGCGTATCTACCTCTCCCCCTAGCTTAGTGTCATCCGCAAGCTTGCTGAGGGTGCAATCCATCCCCTCATCCAGGTCATTAATAAAGTAGATATTGAACAAAACCGGTCCCAGAACCGAACCTTGGGGCACTCCGCTAGAAACCGACCGCCATCCTGACATCGAGCCGTTGATCACTACCCGCTGGGCCCGGCCTTCTAGCCAGCTTTCTATCCATCTTACCGTCCATTTATCCAATCCACATTCCCTTAACTTGCTGGCAAGAATATTGTGGGAGACCGTATCAAAAGCCTTGCTAAAGTCAAGGTATATCACATCCACTGACTTTCCCATGTCCACAGAGCCAGTTACCTTATCATCTGGTAGCCTTTCCTTAAATCTGTCTGGTAGCAGTCATATCCTTTGCCCCAAGACCACTAATCACTATGAAAATTAACTCAAATTGTTTCAATTCCACTGGAGAGAACATGGGGCCTATAGATTAATCCTCCCAGATTTCCTGCGACTACTGACAAATCCAGACATTTTGGTGACAGGTATTTAAGAAACCATAGAACATTTTCAACATATATTTTGACAAAAAGATACACAATCTATTATGATCTAGGAAACACACCCTTCAACATAAAGAAACCTGTGCTTCATTAGTCTATAAAGTGCTACCAGACCATTTGTTGTTTTTTTCTGTAACAGACTAACTCGGCTACCCCCTGAAGCTACTGAAAAGGGGCAGTCATAAAATTGGCAAGAGGAAACACTGCTAATCCTTTGAACTGGAGTAATGTACACCTCTCAATAGAGTATATGCTGTATGAGCTATATGTGTCAGCAAGCAAGCAAGCATACTTAGGGTCTAACAATGACTAGCAATACTCCCGCTACTGAAGCCCCAATATGTTTTAGCCTTTTTGGTATACTGTTGACTCATATCCAGCTTCTCATCTACTGTAATCTGCAGGGCCTTTTCTGCAGAACTGTGACTTAGCCAGTCAGTCCCCAGCCTGTACCCGTACATGGGATTCTTCCATCTC
Source organism: Pelochelys cantorii (assembly GCA_032595735.1). Lineage (NCBI taxonomy): Eukaryota > Metazoa > Chordata > Testudines > Trionychidae > Pelochelys > Pelochelys cantorii. Next base: position 24,690,911 of record CM064334.1, on the reverse strand, counting down.
AAGTGTAGTATTCTGCACTTGTCCTTGTTGAACCTCATCAGATCTTTTTTGGTCCAATCCTCCAATTTGTGTAGGTTGCTCTTTTAGGGCCACACTCATCACTGCTTTACAATTGTCTGGTGCCTCTCTCTTGTCTTTCTGTCTAGACTTAAATAGAGTCATACAGCTACTACAACCAATCAACACCCCAGGGCCTATGTTTTCAATGAGTCCCAGGGAAATTCCTCTTACCATGTCTAAATTAGTTGATGCTCAACTTTTCCATGTGGCTCTGTGCTTTGCATGGAGACTTTTTATAATTTCAAGCAATTTATTTCCACTAAGGAGCTTAACTACTTCAATTTACCCTGAAAGAAGGCTGGCCATCATCTCTATCAGCTTTGATCTATGATTGCCTATACATCAAAGACATGCTTGAGGGCATCCATTAATACCTTCCAGCATAACAGCACCTTGCTGGCACACTTCATGTTTTATGGTCTGGCAGTTGGAAAAATACTTATTCCTTCCTCAGCTCTCAAATTAATGCTAGAATAGAATCCTAGATGTTTGTTATTCTGGGAGTAAAAAGTTTCTCCATGCCCTCTTCCCCTACACACATGTTCCCTTCAATTCCTGACCCATCACTCAGGTCTTCATGTTTTTCACTTACTTGAGAGCTTTGCTCACCTGCCCCCATTGAACCTAGTTTAAAGGCCTCCGCTCTGGGGGGGTTGGGGGGCTCCAAGAGGCGGGGGGGCTGACACTGAGGGGCACTGTGACATCCAGGACTGTGACTGCCACTGGGGGGGTCCTCTGGGGGTGAGGCTAGTAGTGAGGGAGCTCGGGGGCAGGGCTGGCACTGGGGACAGGGCTAATATTGGGGACTGGCACAGGAGACCTGGGGCATTGGGTGCAGTGGGGCTCTGTAAAAAGGAGGTTGGCACTGAGGCATTTGGGGTAGGGGGGCTGGCACTAGGAAACTCTGAGGGTGAGAGGCTAGCACTGGGTGGGTTGGGTGCAGAGGACTCTGGAGTCAGTGGCTGGGAATGGGGGGATGTAATGGAGGGGTGAGGGTCTGCAGGGGTTAGGGCTGGCACTGGGGGCTCCGGGACTTTTTATACCGCGGACTGGCAATCACATTCACAAACTTTTGGCAGATGATAACAAAAGATGATATTTGCAAAAGAAGTAAAAAAGGAGTCATAAAAAGTGGAAACTAAGTCAAATTACTAAGGATAAATATAAGCAAATAACACAAGTTATGTAGGGGCAAGATTAGAAAGGCAAAGACATAAGATGACCTCAATCTAGCTAGAGATCTAAAAGGTAACAAGAAAAGATTCTACAAATATATTAGAAGCAAGAGGAAGACCAAGGCCCATTGCTCAACGAAGAGGGAGAAACAATAACAGAAAATGTGGTAATGGCAGAGCTGCTTAACAACTTCTTTGTTTTGGTTTTTTACCAAGAAGGTTTGTGGTGACTGGGATGCCTAACATAGTGAATGGTAGTGGAAATGGGGTAGGTTTAGAAGTTAAATAGGAAAAGAACAAGTTAAAATTATTTAGAGAAGTTAGGTGTCTTCAAGTCACCAGGGCCTGATGAAATGCATCCTAGAATACCCAAGGAGATGATAGAGGAGGTATCTGAGCCTCTAGCTATCATAGAATCATAGAACACTAGAACGGGAATGGACTTTGAGAGGTCATCGAGTCCAGTCCCCTTCCCTCATGGCAAGACCAAGCACCACCTAGATCATCCCTGACAGGTGTTTGTCTAACCTGCTCTTAAATATCTCCAGAGATGGCGATTCCACAACCCCCCTAGGCAATTTATTCCAGTGTTTAACCACCCTGACAGGCAAGAAGTTTTTCCTGATGTCAAACCTAAACCTTCCTTGCCGCAATTTAAGCTCATTGCTTCTTGTCCTATCATCAGAGGCCAAGGAGAACAATTTTTCTCCCTCCTCCTTTTAACGCCCCTTTACATACTTGAAAATCACTATCATGCACCCACTGGCTGTGTCTAGACTGGCAAGATTTTCCGGAAAATCAGCCGCTTTTCCGGAAAAACTTGCCAGCTGTCTACACTCGCTGCTTGAATTTCCGCAAGAACACTGACGATCTCATGTATGATCGTCAGTGTTCTTGCGGAAATACTATGCTGCTCCCATTCAGGCAAAAGCCCTCTTGCGCAAATGCTTTTTCGCAAGAGGGCCAGTGTAGACAACCCAGAATTGTTTTGCGCAAAAAAGCCCCGATGGCTAAAATGACAATCGGGGCTTTCTTGAGCAAAAGCGCGTCTAGATTGGCATGGACGCTTTTCTGCAAAAAGTGCTTTTGCGGAAAAGCGTCCGTGCCAATCTAGACGCTCTGTTCCGAAAATGCTTTTAAAGGAAAAGTTTTCCGTTAAAAGCATTTCCGGAAAATCATGCCAGTTTAGACGCAGCCTCTCAGTCTTCTCTTTTCTAGCTAAACAAGCCCAGTCCTTTCAGCCTTCCCTCATAGGTCATGTTTTCTAGACCTTTAATCATTTTTGTTTCCCTTCTCTGGACCTTCTCCAATTTCTCCACATTCTTGAAATGTGGTGTTCAGAATTGGACACACTACTCCAACTGAGGCCTAAGCAGCGCAGAGTAGAGCAGAAGAATGACTTCTTGCATCTTGCTCACTACAGTCCTGTTAATGCATCCCAGAATCATGTTTGCCTTTTTTGCAACTGTTGATACAAGTTTAACTTGTCATCCACTATGACCCCTAGATCTCTTTCAGCAGTACTCCTTCCTAGACAGTCGCTTCCCATCCTGTATGTGTGAAACTAAGTGTTCCCCCCTAAGTGGAATACTTTGAGTTTGTTCTTATTAAACTTCATCCTGTTTACCTCAGACCATTTCTCTAGTTCATCCAGATTATTTTGAATTTTGACCCTATCTTCCAAAACACTTGCAACCTTTCCCATCGTGGTATCATCTGCAAAATTAATAATAGTTATTTTCTATGCCATCATCTAAATCATCGATGCAGATATTGAACAGAACCCCTGTGGAACCCCACTTGTTATGCCCTTGTCCGGCATGATTGTGAACCGTTAATAACTGCTCTCTGAGAACGGTTATCCAGCCAGTTATGCACCCACTTTATAGTAGCCCCATCTAAGTTGTATTTGCCTAGTTTATTGATAAGAATATCATGCAAGACCATATCAAATACCTTACTAAAGTCTAGGTATAACACATCCACTGCTTCTCCCTTATCCACAAGACTCGTTATCCTATCAGATTGGTTTGACATGATTTGTTCTTTACAAATCCATGCCTTCTGTTACCTATCACCTTATTATCTTCCAGGTGTTTGCAGACGAATTCCTTAATTTGCTCCATTATCTTCCCTGACACAGAAGTTAAACTGACTGATCTGTAGTTTCCTGGTTTGTTATTATTTCCCTTTTTAAAGATGGACACTATATTTTCCCTTTTCCAGTCTTCTGGAATCTCTCCCAACTTTCATATTTTTTCAAAGATGATAGCTAAAGGCTCAGATACCTCCTCTATCAGCTCCTTCAGTATTCTAGAATGCATTTCATCAGGCCCTGGTCCTTGCAGACATTTAAGTTTTCTAAGTAATTTTTAACTTGTTCTTTTTTTATTTTATCTTCTAAACCTATCCCATTTCCACTAGCACTCACTATGTTAGGCATTCCTTCATCCTCAGACTTCTTGGTGAAGACCGAAACAAAGAAGTCATTGAGCATCTCTGCCATTTCCAAGTTTCTTGTTATTGTTTCTCCCTCTTCACTGAGCAATGGACCTACCCTGTCCTTGGTCTTCCTTTTGCTGCTAATATATTTGTAGAATGTCTTCTTGTTACCGTTTGTCTACGTCTACACTGCAGGCTTCTTGCACAAGAATGGCTGTTCTTGCACAAAAACTTGCAGAGTGTCTACACTGCACACGTGTTCTTGCGCAAGTAAATTTACAGTAAAGCGTCCGAACAGAAGGCTTCTTGCGCAAGAGTTATTCCTCCCCCCACGAGGAATAAGCCCTCTAGCACAAGAAGGCAGTGTGGACAGGCAAAAGGGGTTTCTTGTGCAATAAACCTCTATGGCTAAAATGGCCATCAGAGCTTTCTTGCGCAGGAAAGCGTCCACACTGCCATGGACGCTCTTGCGCAAAACAGTTCTTGCGCAAGAAGCCTGCAGTGTAGACATAGCCTTTATGTCTTTAGCTAGATTTAGCTCTTTTTGTGCCTTTGCCTTTTTAATCTTGCCCCTGCCCTGTGTTGTTTGCTTATATTCATCCTTTGTAATTTGACCTAGTTTCCACTTTTTATACAACTCCTTTTTGATTTTTAGATCATGTAAGATCTCCCGGTTGATCCATGTTCATCTCCTGCCAGCCTTTTTATCTTTCCTACGCAGTGGAATAGTTTGCTTTTGGGCCCTTAATAATGTCCCTTTAAAAAACTACCAACTGTCTTCAGTTGTTTTTTTGACAAGTCATAGAATTCGGGAGAGATTCCAGAAGAATGGAAAAAGGCAAATATAGTGCCCCTCTATAAAAAGGGAAATAAGAACAAACCAGGAAACTACGGACCTGGCAGCTTAAAATCTGTGCCAAAAAGATAATGGAGCAATTAATTAAGGAATTCATCTGCAAACCTCTGGAAAATAACAAGTTAATAGGGAACAGCCAGCATGGATTTGAAAAAACAAATCATGTCAAACCAATCTGACAGCTTTCTTTGATAGGATAATAAGTCTTGTGGATAAGGGGAAGTGGTGGACGTAGTATACCTCGACTTTAGTAAAGCATTTGATACAGTCTTGCATGACCTTCTTATCAATACATCAGGCAAATACAATCAATACTACTACTATAAGGTGCGTGCATAACTGGCTGGATAACCATTCTCAGGGAGTAGTTATTTGTTCACAGTCACGCTGGAAGGGCATTGCAAGTGGGGTTCCACACGGGTTCATTTTGGGGCCAGTTCTGTTCAATATCTTTATCAATGATTTAGATAATGGCATAGTGGTTGGGGTTGCAAGTAAACTGGAGAAATTGTCTGAGGTAAATAGGATGAAGTTTAATAAGGAGAAATGCAAAGTGTTCCACTCTGGAAGGAGCAATCGGTTTCACACATACAGAATGGGAAGTGACTGTCTAGGAAGGAGTACTGCAGAAAGGGATCTTAGGGGTCATAATGGACCACAAGCTAAATATAAGCCAAGAACGTGACACTGTTGCAAAAAAAGCAAACATGATTCTGGGATGAATTAACAAGAGTGTTGTGATCAAGAGTCAAGAAGTCATTCTTCTGCTCTACTCTGTTCTGATTAGGACTCAGTTTGAGTATTGTGTCCTTTCTGGGCACCACATTTTAAGAAACAGGCGGAAAAATTAGAGAAGATCCAGAGAAGAGCAATAAAAATGATTAAAGGTCTAGAAAACATGACCTATGAGGGAAGACGGAAAGAATTGGGTTTGTTTAGTTTAGAAAAAAGAAGACTGAGAGGGGACATGATAGCAGTTTTCAAGAATCTAAAAGGGTGTTAACAAGGAGGAGGGAGAAAAAAAATTCTCCCTGACCTCTGATAAGACATAAAGGGCAATGAGCTTATTTTGCTGTGAGGGAGGTTTAGGTTGTACATGAGGAAAAACTTCCTAACTGTTAGGTTGGGTAAACACTGGAACATCTCCATCACTGGAGATATTTAAGAGCAGCCATCTATCAGGCATGATCTAGATCAGAGCTACTCAACTTTGAAAGCCCTGGGGGCCAACAATGATATTCTCAGCACATGCCGAGGGCCGCAACTTAAGTGTGGTTGCATATACATGCAAATATATATGCAAATATATGCAAATAGTTTTTCATACAGGCATGAATACAAACATTAAGGCAAGACTACACAACACACACACACCATTTAAGTCAGTTCCGCTGATCTTAATAAAATGCAATATTTATCCTATTTCTACCCATATGACAGCACTTTTAATGAACAATGACAGTCCAGGAATGTAACTACTAAAACACATATCAAGAGAAGACCATTACATTGACTACTTTTTTGTTTTGGCTCCCATCCACAGGCCACAAACAAACAGGTGGTGGGCTGCATGTGGTCTATGGGTCACATGTTGAGTAGCCCTGATCTAGATGGTGCTTGGTCCTGCCATGAGAGCAGGAGACTGGACTTGATGACCTCCTGAGGTCCCTTCCAGTTCTAGTATTCTATGATTCTATGTAATACAGAGTGGAACTTGACCCTAAGTTCAGAAGTGAGCCCGCACAAACCAAAACCTCTGAATTTTGTACACTCTAGTGGCAAATCTGCCATGTGAAAATCCATCTGAGGGATGTCGTGTCCTAGGCAGACAGCAAGACTTTTTCCCCATCTCCACTTGTGTAATTCTGCATACCTCCTGCTCCAGCTTCATAGCTGACAGGCCTTGCTCACACTTGCCACTTATATTTTTCCTCATCTCAGAAAGGATTTCTACCTATCTGGCACTTCACATAGCACTAAAAATGTCAGAAATAGAACGATCAAAGGGGAAATTTTGATTCTACAAATGAAAACTTAGTTCATATAGAAGACATTGATTCAAAAGAAAATTTCAACATAGAGTTGCCAGATGGTTTAACAAAAAACACTGAACACATCCCCTCTCCCCCTCAAAAAAACCCAGGGAGACCAAAGTTGTTGAGCCAAACAAAACAAAACAAAACAAAAAAAACAAAAAAAGGACCCCCAGAGTTAAGCAAAAAACAAACAAACAACAAAACAAAACAAACCCCCCCCCAACCAAACAAAAAAACCCAATGTGGCCCTTTAAAAAATGCTTTGCTTTTGAGACTTTTTGGCCCTCACAGGCAGCCGGCAGCTGCCTGCCATCTTGCCTCCCTGCGCCAGGCTGGACAGCTGCCCTGTGGAACCCGGTAAGCACCTGGGATTTTCGCCTCCTGGCCAGGAAAAAAATCAGAAAATACCGGACATTTTAGGTGTCCAGTATTTTCTGAATTTTTTTTTACCAGACAGGAGGTGAAAATACCAGACTGTCCGGTTCAATACCAGACACCTGGCAACCCTATTTCAACATAGTCATGCCTGTAACCTGACACATAACTTTTCCATGGCAGATGGAATCTGGGTGTGATTTTCCTCTTATTTATGACTTGATCTTGCAATATACAGAAGCACATATGAAACTTTAAACAGCCAATTTGGTATCAAGACTTCCCATTTGGGACTATTCATATGTCTAAGTTTATGCAAGCATATATGTTTTTTTCTGGTTTGGCCCCATACTAATATAAATCAGGAGCAATTCCACTGATATTAATGGAATTAGGTTGAAGATATACCCTGATAAGTGAGACAAACATCATGCCCTGTGAATTGAATTGTGTAGTTTCCACTCTCATATGTAGCAATAATCCATGTAGGAGAGGAGTTAGCCTTTAGATTTTTGTCAGGTCTTTACACCTCTTTCTTTCCAAGAAGGAGCTTTGTTATTTTGCTCATATATCTTGCTGTGTTTAGTGATGAACTGCATAATGGTAGACATTACACACTAGACTTGAATTACATAAGAGTTGTTTCACCCAAGGTATGTGGTTTGTTGTTTAATACAATACTGAAATGCTTATGTTATGAGCAAAATAATTTCTCTTTAGTTTTGTATTAAAAATAAGGCAAGTGACATGTTTGATTATGTTTATGCTTTTTTAAGTGTATTTCATAACATTTTATGAGGCTCTCTACTATTTCCATTACCGAGGATTTCATTAAAAGCCTAGTAAGTGACTGTAGGCCAATGGCAAACACAGGAAAACAGAAAAGCGTACTCTGTCAGAAGCACAGATTGTATTAGAGAGACTTTGTTTGCCATAATAAGCCCTAGAACAATGGTTTCATATTGGGTTAGAACTTTCTATGAGCTCACAGTGAAATCAGTTTAGAAAAGGGATGATGAGCACTGCAGCAAGACAAAATGAGAAAAATCTGTATGCTGATTTCAGGATTTACCCACACAGAGCCATTAGCATTTCATATTGATAGTTTTATCATGCACAGAAGTCCTCAATATTACTTGTATATGTTACATACAAGGGTGAAGCAAGTATTAAATTTGCCTTTAGTGGAAACATGATTTAGAAGCATATTTAACATTTAGTTTAACATTATATTTTGTGTATATATATATATATATTTATATATGCTGTAGAATATATCAGAATTGCATTTTCAGTGTCTTTCTAAATCTGACGGTTAATTTTACTGGAATGCCATTGTATTATCAGAATATGAGTCAAATAGAGGATTATTGTGGTTACAATTCAGAATAGTTTTGCCTTACAACCACCTTTTTTTTAACCAACTGTTAACCCTGTTCTCCTACCTTTGTGCTTTCACTGTCATAGAAGGCATCACTACCATCCTACCTGCCAGTTAACCATATAATTTTGCCTTCATCTCTGATTTGGCCGCCTCTTTTGACTTCCAGATCTAGGGTGGATATAAATCTTGCCACTTCTGCCCACACACCATCTTCAGGATCTGACTTTTTCTCCCTGTGTGCACTGCCAAAAATCAGATTAATCCTGATAGTCTTGCACCTCAATACTCTGATTCCTCTTCTGTAGTCTTGAAGCCTGTAATCTCACCCCTCAAATCCATTCAAAATGTTGCTCTTTCAATCATGTTCCTAGATCACCACCCTGATTAGGTTACTCTCAGCTTGATTCCCCCTCAGACGGGTTCCCCCTCTCCACCACATCAAATGTAAACTCTTTGTCCTTCATTATCAGCCCTGTTATCTGATCACAAGGTCAACTCGTGCTCTCTCAGTGGTGCCAGCCTCCATCTCCACTTCTCAATTTCAATATGTTTTCTTCCAGCTCCCAGTCAAAGCTTGAAAAGACACCATTTTGTACTCATGGCACTCCTCAAAACTCCCCTCTTTTGTAAATTCTTTAGAAAATTGCATGTGGATAGCTCTGACTACTGCTCCTAATTGGCTAAAAATTGTAAACATCCTATTATTGTTGCCCTCATTAACCTAGTTACCCCTCCTCCTCATCCCATAGATCCCCTCGTTCATTCATCCACCAGTTATTTCTTCTTGACTTGTGGATAGCAACCTCTTTGCATGTGGAATATCGTTTGCTATATGTTTGTACAGTGCCTAACACCATAGGACCCCATCTGGGCTGGACTCTAGCCACAATAATAATATAAATGTCATAGAACTACTATTAGTTTAATTTTATCTGTAGCCAACATGAATGAGAACATCAGACCAAGTGGGAATCACTCTTTACATGGCAGAATTATTTATCCCCCGGAATCAGTTAGCAGTGGGTGCCAACTGAAGGACCATGGAGAACTTGTTTCTTACCTTTTAATTTCTGCTATTTCCAAAAATCCTTTCATTCAAAAAGATAGAAACAGTCCACTTAGTTACGATGACATAACTTCAGAATAACTACAACGACAGTCATTGAATGCACCAGTGGAATGGAGTGCAGAATGCCAGACTGTGTCCCCTCAAAAAGGAGAGAAAAAACAAGACTGAGTACAAAAGGGGAGAGACATACAGGAGTAAAAATGTGTGTGTGTGTGAGAAAGTAAGTGAATGAACACTGATGGCAGAATTAGACAGAATAACCTTTAGCTCTCACCACATTATGAAATAATACCCTGCTTCTGTGACTTCCAACACAGAGGCAGACCTTGTCACCTGTGTGAAGCTTCACTAGAGTCAACCGAGCTTTGCACAAGCACAGCAGACCACCTGTGTGCACCCACAGAACTAGGGACTAAGTTCAGACACCCTCTATGACAGCTTTCTTTTAATAATACTTTTGATCACAGCAGTGCCCTCACTTTACATAAACTGTATTTACATAAACTTTTTTTTAAAAAACAGCCCTTGCTAGTAGTTAGGTTTATTCCTGCGAGAAGGACTGGGAGAAAGAGAGTTTGTAGCATTTACTTCTACACGATGGCTCTCAGATGACGTGGTGAAAGGCAACCATATGAAAAAGTAAATAGAGTGATAAATAAAGGCTGAGTTAAGAAGCGGGGGAAATGGCATGATGATTAAGATAGTGTTTTAGACGGAAAAATGGAAAACAATTGAAGTGCATTGGAAATTACAGAAAATTAGCTGGGGGGGGGGAACGCAGCTACTAGAAAAGACGGAAGAAATGACATAAAGCTGTTGAGAGGAGGTAAAAAGACAAAGGAGCACAAAAAGGCAGGAAGTCATTACAGCCCTCTCGCTTTATCATGGGCTTTAGTCCAAATTTTACAATCTATGACTTTATGGTAATGTTAGCCCCTTTCAGTGCAATAAAACACCACTTTTTGTTCTGACCAGAGTTGCATTTGTGGTGTATGTGCATAATGTCCTCCTATTCTGTGAGCACTGCTCTTTCACAAAGACCAGAGTATCTCTGCCCACTGAGAGGAGAGCTGTGAGGCCACTGCCATGATGTCTTTTATTCATAATCTAGAATTGAGTTTCTGTCGTCTCTGTCATTTATGGAGACTTTAGATACGTTTTCTCTTTACTATTTTCCTCAAACAGGAGGGGAAAGGCATCTACAATGAAAAATATTTTACTCAACATGTAGCAGAGAAATTATGTCAATGGCGATAGTTGTTTAATAATCCTGGCTGCATTTTTATACTATCTACAGATATATTATTCATATAGACAACCTGAGAAGCTGACTGCCATGCAACTGCAACTTCCTACTTGGACTGGCCTGTCTACTCCTTTTCAGTTTCTCTACCCTTCACCCTATCATTGAGGCCCTTGCCCCCAGGCACATGGCAGTTTCTCAATGACTCTGTGTTTGCAACTGCATTTCTTCCATAATAGCTGCACATACTTCTCAGCATTACTAGGAGCAGCAGGGTCCACAAGAGACTTCTAATCAAAATGTGTGACCCGTATCAGGAATTGCGTCTACCTCATATGACACATCATGCCAGGCTCAAGTCTTTTTAACATTAAAGCTAATTACATGTAAACCCACCATTGCCATAGTGACAATAAGGAGACTTAGTCTGAATGAGAGCCATGCCATACCTGTCCTCTTAGCACTTTGCTGAGGGAAACACACTCATCATTTTCTGATTTCCTGCCAATCTTTTTGCATTAATGGGCTTCTGCTGTTCAACATATCCAATAACTTGTGTGACAACAAGATAATACAATAGAGCTGGAAGTCCAATGAAAAGAAGGTCATGTTAGAGAGGAAAAATCTTCATTCAGCACATTCACAAATGCATAAAGAATTTTCTTTCTTCTGATCTTTCATGGCCCACTCAACTCCAATATGTAGTTTGCTTTAATAAGTGAAAGGTATTAGTGAATTATGAAACTAAAGTCAGATTCACTAACATAATGTTTCCATAGTCAAATGGAAAGCTAGAGTTAACGTACTTTTAGATTTTAAATTGTTTAAACTATTCTGCACCACCAAAAATAAATGGTAACATTAACATAAGATTTTCCAAATCTATAAAATATATCCTAATTTCTGACACTGTCAATTATACCTCTCTGGGATAAATATATTCTATCAATTTCAAGAGGGTTTAAACTGTGAACTGCAGACTAGTTTCTATTTGACTCACTCAGGTATTTTCTTCTTTTCTGAAAATAAATAAATGAAGTCCATGCCTCCCAGGGAACAGTTTTTGCAAAATCTTAAATTAGGATTTTAGCTCAGAGCAAAATGTAAAAAAAATTAGAATCATACTTTTACACTGGAACTTTGCATTGCACTTTAACGTATCAGAATTACATCAGGCTTGGATTTTCACATTGGCCAGGGATATACTCTAAAATTCTGCATGGGATTCTTTATCTTACAGTGACACCTGAGAGTGTTAAATTACAAAATAATTTCAAAGTTCAAGTACTGCAAAAACTCCTTCTTCTTGGGTTCGTAACAGTTCACAAGCAGGGACAATTTTAGGGTTTTGTACTTTCACTGACATCTTTTAATGAAATAATAATAACAAAAAAGCCCTCTGTCTCCTAGAGTTTTTATCTTATGTTGCTTCTGGAAGATTTACATTTTAAAATGTCAAAGTCCATCAGGAATGAAAATATTCCTGTGGGAAGGTGAATCAACTCATGTATTAATCACCAAGGGACAACGTGACATGGGAAAGACTTTTGCATTTAGAGAAAAAACTGGCACTCTAGATAAAACAGCTGCTCAGTTCCAACATTGCAGTCAAAACTGACTTAATGGGACCAGTCCCATGTATGAAGTTAAGACTACAGTTAAGTGTTTGCAAGATTGGGTCCCTGGTGTTAAGGGAAGCTGTACACATTGATAAAAACAGTCCCAACTTGAGACCAGCAACAAATATTAATTCTAAAGATTTGGAGTGAAATAATGAATAGCAATACTTCCATGGACTTCAGAAAAGAGTGCAGGATTCCATCCATATCCTTCAGAAAACAGTGCAGTAAATAACCTGAAAACACTCACTTAATCTCCCTCTAAAGAAGAAGAGTCAGATATTCATGAAGAAATGTTTGAATATAAAGTGTGAAGTCACTGAGCTTAATATTTTTCTAGTATTAAGCATTATTTTCACATATATATATATATATATATATACACACATACACCTAGATTAATTAGACCTCCAACCCTGAAAACACTGAAACATGTGCATAACTTTGCTCACATGAATAAAGTTATTCACACATGTGTTCACATGCAGTATTGCTTCCTTATATTGATTTATATGTCTAACTACAGTTTCACTATCGAAACGATCATAAATTTCGGCCTATAAACTATTGTTTAATGTGCATTATGGTACATAGTTTATGTCAGTGGCTTATTATAAGTTTTGTGTTACACAGTGTATTGTGAATTATAGTAAATATACTACATTGGGGAATATTACATGTAATAATACTATATGGTTTGCATGATGCTGGCAGAACAGGTCATTTTAGAGTGTATTCAGCCCAATTCAATTGTGTATTAGTATATATGAAAGTGATTGTTAAATGTTTAAATGTATTGGGTGTTAACATTTCGTAAATCTAATGGGATGGCACGTGCATTGTTTTGTCTTATTTGTATCCTATTGTAATGAAGCAACAAATATGTACATTGTTAATTCCCCTGTAACTAAATAACTCAGGGTATGTCTACACTTGCAGCCTATTTCGGAATAGGGCTGCAAATGTAGGCATTCAGAATTGCAATGAGGTTTAACAGGTAGTGCGAAATAGGGCTTTATTTCGAACGCCCGTTTCACTGCCGCGTGTAGATGCGGGCAGTTATTCCGGGCTTGTAAATTTCAAAAATGGTGCCCGGCCGGGAAGATGCAAATCAAGCGTGGGATATTTAAATCCCGGGCTTGATTTGCAATTCCAAATGCCTACATTTGCAGCCCTATTCTGAAATAGGCTGCAAGTGTAGACATACGCTCAGATATCTAAGAAGTCATGTGGAATGCTAATGAAGGACTTGAACAGGAAAAGTGCTAATTCAAAAGCAAATGGTCACTGTGTGTGAGGACCAGAGGTCAGAGACTCTTAAGTACATTCCTCACTGACTATCATCAAAGGAAAAGATCTCGTGAGTAGAGAAACTGACAGATGGTTGTCTGTGAGATGAAACAAAAAGTAGTGATGCAATGAAAGATCCTGCCTCTCTGGACTTTGTGGACTCTTGCAGGGAAATATACCAGATATGAAGCAGAAAACCCCAGAGACAATCTGGATATCCTGAAAAGACTTTGGGGAAACTGGCAAATTATTACATCACTGACACCTTTTGGAATTACAAAGTGTGATTCACCTGTGCTTTAACTTCTCAATAAGTCTCATTTTTTTTTAGCTAATAAACCTTGAATTATGTTACTATAGAATTCACCAGCAGCACTGTCTGAGCAGTCAGCACGGAAATATCAATTGATCTGGGGTAAGTGACCAGTGTCTTGGGGTTAAAAGAAACCTGATCTGGCGTGATTTTTGATTTAAGAGATCATAGAATACTAGAACTGGAAGGGACCTCGAGAGGTCATCACATCCAATCCCCTGAACTCATAGCAGGACCAAGAACCATCTAGATCATCCCTGATAGATGTTTGTCTAACTTGCTCTTAAATATCTCCAATGATGGAGATTCTACAATGATGGAGATCTTTTATCACAAAGTCCAGTTTGTTGGGATGGCAAGGTAAAATGGAGAGTCTAATGGGACTGTCTGACTCTCTGGGAAGACTGTTTCCCAGGTTGGATCTCCTTGATCTGGCACCCTTGGGATCTGACCAGTCCTGAACAAGGGAGTTTGCCAGACCAGGGGAGGTCAATTCTGGCCCATGTCAGAAAAAAATACTCCCTGACCACAAATCAAGGCAAATGGATAGACCTGCAACATTGGGTAGACCTGCAATCAGGCCAGATTCCCCTTACTACTTCAGAGTTGGGCTGCTTGAATGGAGCCAAAAGATGTTCCAAATGGTTTCTGCTCTTAGTAAAATTGGGGAAGTGAGGAACTACTAGTCAATCAGAACTCCTTCCCCACAACTGGCCTATGGACACCAGAGACTACAAACAGCATGGAGAGGATGGAACTATAGGTCCTTAATTAAGTAATAAATTACCTCACTAATAGAGCTGTCCTCTTTTCACTGCTGCCCCTATCTAACTCTCTCACCCACTGAGGCAGAAAGATAGTATATGTAAGTAAGGACTGCTAATACATTCATATGTTTTAAGACCAGTAAGAACCATTCTGATATTTTTTTTTCTGACCACCCATATACAACAGGCATAGAAATCCACCCAATAATTCTTTTATCAGGCTAATACATCTTTTCTCCATGACTCTACTTTTTCATTCGGATCATCTCCCCTCTTAATATTCCCATGGATGAACCAAACAGATGGACCATTTTTAGTTTCACTCCAAGGCAGGTTTTCCAGTCATTGAGTAATTGTTGTAGATATTTTCCAACCCCCTTCTAACTGTCAAATTCCTCTTTAAAGTATGGACACGGTTTTTCAGATGTGATCTCACTAATACTATATACCGTGAGAATATCACCTCCCCACTTCTACTCTGTATCCCCCTACTTATATGTCCAAAGATCTCATTACTTCTCTTAAGCACTGCATTATTTTTGGTTCCCAGATGTATTCCCTAGTATTTGGCTGTATCAAAATGCATATTTTTCAAGTGAGTCCAGATTTCTAGATCTCTTCTGTCCTAAACAACTTATATATGATTGTTCCATTGCTAAAGACCAATTATATATTGCAAAAGAACAAGCAAGAGGCCTATACATAATTCAACAGCATCCTGATGAAAAATGTGCTATTGTGCACACTGAAACACACTAAATGGGGAAATGAATTTGTTCTAGTGTCACACGTGACACTACAAGGATTTCAGAGCCCTTATGTGGTATGTAATTGCACCAGTGCAGTCATTTCCACACAGGAGGACCTACAAACAGGCAGGTGTATACATTGTTAGGGATCTATACAACAGATATGCTCTGAATGATGAATAATTACTGATTCTTTTTGGTCCTCAAACATTAGAAAAGCTATCCATCTGTTTATCCCAAAATAGGATCCATCTAGAAAGTATGAGAAATGGTTCACATCATATGAAACACTTTATCTAAGGACCTGTAGATAAGCCGAGTTCAGGAGTTCTTCACCTCAAGAACAGAAAATAAACAGGCTAAATGAGAATATTGTATATCGTGTAGGCAAGAATCTCTCATAATTTGCACATGGATACTTTCTTTCTCTCAACCTACTTAAGAAGAACCCCGAGTTACTAAGCAAAGCTGGCACCCTGCTTTCCTATGGAAAGTGGCTCATTTCACATTGCGAGGGGACCAAGAGGTGGGAGGAGACAATGAAGATTAAGCTATTTAGTAATGATGGGCTGTAAGATTAAAGGTCAAATTGCGTACTCTACTGTTATCTTCAGAAATCCAAGCCATGTGTTTTCACCCCAAATTATAAATTATCCATGGTTTTCCTTGTAACTACAATATAGCATGGATAGTCTTTCACCTCAAATTAGATGTCACACATTTGTTTGCCTTAAGACTTGGAGAAGTCTCATTCTATGTATGGATAATGTTTCTAGTTCTATTGTTTGTCCTTAATAATATGAAATGCTTCTGTAGAATCAAAGAATGTATGGAACGTTTCCTCCAAATTTAGATTATAAAGGATTCTGTTGGTGTTTATTGTAAATAATTTTTGTGCTCTAGAAGTAGCTCCAGAATTCTAAGGGTTAATGATGCTCAGACCAGCCAAGTGGAAAGGACTCCCATTCCCCAGTCCCAGGATAAAGAGAATAACATGTGGTGAGATTTCGTTGTGTGTCCCTCCCTCCAAAAAATTGTGTTTCCCCTTCTGTTCCTTAATATAAATAACTGTGGTTTATTTTGCAAAGTCTGCATTCTCTAGTGAGACCTAGTAACCATATTTTAGATTTCAGCTCCAAGCAAATCAGACTGACAGAGACTGAAACCAATAACTTCAAGGAATTGTTTTTGATATTGTAAACTTGTCCTTTTTGGACTGATCCATTTAAAGAATAATAATCACACTCTCTAAAAATGCCTTAAAGACAAGCACATCCTTAGAGGTGTGCAAAAATGTGTGGCTGTAACGCTGACAAATGGAACTGAACCTAGGCTTTCTGGAGCTTAGTGCATGAGCCTCTACAGCTTGAGTTAAAAGCCAGCTGGTTCTCAGCTAAGGTTGTAGAGGAAACTGGTTCTTTCTCTTTGTAAGTGGTCTAAATGCCTTTACATAGGACAGTGAACCACACCCAGTAGGTGTGTGGGTGACATAGCATGACCATATTCCCCAAAGGGGAAACAGGACACCGCATGGGGCTAGCCTGAGGCCCCCTACTCCTCTGGTGCTGGCCCAAGCTACTATTCTAAGTCCTGCCCTCCCCTCCCAAGATAGTGGCCCAAGCCCTGCCTGTTCCCTGTGTGAGGCAGTTGCTGGCATTGCTGCTTGCTTGAGCTCTGCCTCCTGTTCTGCCTGGGAATGGCATCACTGCTTGCTCCCCTGCACATTCTTCTGCACCCCACGTTTTTGACAAAAGTGGCCATTTGTCAAAAAACTTGGGACAGCTAGGATAGGGCTTAAAAAAAGGGACTGTCCTGGCCAAACCAGGATACTAAAAATGTATTAGGTACTAAATAATTGAAAATTGATTATTGTAAGTACATGTAATAAGAAATCTAGGCAATTTGCATTGGTCCTTGGTATAATTGATGAGTCTCAACTCCAGTCTGTGATAATTGCTTGCAAGACTATATTGGATGTACTACACACACAGCATTGGTTTTGTTTATACTTGAGTGGTGAACTATTGATTGTATAGTAATATGCATCTGAATGAATTCATACATTTTCATTAAGCATAACCAAGTGTCCTGATTTGATAAATACTGTTCACATTACAAGATGATTTGAAAAAAACTGAACATGAAAATTAATAAGTTAAAGTTCTATAGACTCCGTAAAAAAGGGGGTTATACAAGTAGACTCCATTCTATACTGGCTATAACACTTATATCATTGGCTAGCCTAGTTGATTTAGATTCCCCCTTCCATACTTACACCATTCAGCTTCATACTTCCATCTTTAATATTATGAAGGCTGAAAAAATGTAATATATTCTCCACAGCTGTTCATTTGGTTGCAATCTGAGAAAAACACCAGCATTCTATGGGTTAAGAAATGGTACAGAGAATCATATGCTACTCAGAATGCAGCACCATTCATCAGGGTCACAACAAGTTCAAGCTTTCAGCTTTTAAGAGATTTGGCCCATCATGTTGCACTCGGTTGGTTTTTGGACACAAACACTATTAGGATAATAGCAATGCTAGATTACAGGGTTTGACTTTAAATTAAAAGCCCCAAAATAATGATGGGACAGTATTCTAAGACTGTAGACCTTGTGACCCTGATCTTAAAAAAACCCCTTCTCAAACAGGCTAAATATCTATTAATTCATTTTTGCCAAATATTATACTTATGGCAGGTAGGAAAGTACATAGCTAGAATATTCCCCAAACTTATATATTATGCAGGCAGAACAGAACAATGATTATAAATCTCTCCAGATGCAGTAGCTAAAGACCCTACTAGCCCTCTCTTATTTTGAGGGAGGAGGAGGAGAGGAAATTTAGTCAGAGAACTTTGCTATGGCCTGACAAATTACCTCACCCATTGCCACTAATACAGACTAACCGCGCTGAATTAATTTCTAGGCCGCCATGGTCCCTTTTCCTAGTGCAGAGATCAAGGTCACGTTATATCAGTAGAACAGTGAACAGCTGTGTATTACTCTTCATGAGATATTCCAATTTGTATTCCTGAGCTGGTAGCCACTGGTGGCCTATTAACAATTATATATTGTAAGGTCTTTCATACATTACTGTTATTCACAGCTCCTATAAACTGCCTCTGCACACTGTAGTAATACATTTGGCTTAGTAAACTGACCTCTAAAGAATATTAAACAGCTAAGTGCCATCTAAAAAAGCAATTAACTTTGTTACTATTTAGATATACCTAAGTAATTTTTAGCATTTATAGTGCTAGTAATAATTCCTCCTAGTATCTTGATATACCATATCACAGTTAATGTAGTCACATTTTTTGTGTGACAAATGCAAATGTGTTTGTACTGATATACATATTAGACAAATTGAAATTAAATGTATTAACTTCAAGTTCATACTTGGATCTGCCATTTTCTTTTCTATGATCTTTCTTTTCTTTTCTATGAATTGAGAGGCCTTGAGGGATCTGAAAAAAGAACCTGGGATAAGAAGGCTCCGAGGCTAATGAAGAGTTCACCAAGATGTGTTAATAGGTCCCCAAAATTCTAAAAGTCCCACTTTAACAATCACTAGAAAACATAATAATGATAGTAAATTATATTTAGAATGATTCATGAAAAAATTCTAGGAGAATATCATCATGCGATGAAATTAAAACTTCTATGAATGAAACAAATTTCTTATTTAAGGTATTATCAGAGACACTAAGAAAAAAATTCAGAGATAATTCTCCCCACTTTTAGGCTCCCGTTCGTCTGCCCAGTGCCAGACCTGGGCTGGATGTTAAATGAAAGATTTACCTCTTTTAATGGCTACTACTACAAACCGAATCACTCACAACATTGGCAAAGAGTATTTAGTTTTGCCTAAGAGTTCTTCCATCCTTGAATATTAATGTTTAATTTCACAAAGACTTTAACATAATTTAATAGGGCTTCTTTTCCTAACAGATTCGTCAGTGTGCCAGAAGACAATCCTACCACAATAATAAAGAGAGCCATTTAGAATGCCTAAGGGATTTTTTGTAAGGGGAAAAATGACTATGAAATGGAGAACAAAAATGATATAATGTCATATTTTGCCATCTTGCTCACATTGAGAAATGTCTCAAAAGTAGTGTCACTGAGGAAAAGGAGAGTATTCAGATAATAGGTGCTACTCAATCTAAGGATGGCAGGATCTGGCCCAGAGTGAATAAGCAATCTCTCACTGTGTCTTTCTTCATCAAGGCCCAAAACTTCCTTGAATTTGGATAAAAAGGGATCAAAAAACTAAACAGTCTGAACTTCAGTATATTTTGGAGCCATTATTACTTGGCTCACAACAAAAATGTATAAGTTATCCTGTAGAGTATATGGTATATAATTTGGTTTTATTTTCACTTATTCCAAACTTCAGGAATTAGCTCTGAAACTTTTCAACTTTCAAGTTGCTTCTATAACAATAGAAATTTAAAAACCCCATGGAAGGATGTCTTGGAAATTGCCTGTTCTAAGAAATTTATGATTTTATTATAGCTGCATATTGACTATTCCTACAATAACCCGAAGGCAGAACCAAACACTTTATTTATTTAAACTGCAAATGAAATTGGGCAAGAAAAGTAATTAGCAAGCAACAAAAAATAATGGAAAAGCACCATAAAAGCAGTTCTGAATTTATGTGGGTTGTCAAATGGTTAGAAAAATAACAGCTTACATTTAAAAAGATCAACTTTTTAATGCACACCAACTGCATACAGCATATATACAGATTTACCGCAAAGTTGATGTAAAAAAAAAAGTAGTCAGCACCCTTGGTTCATACCGCATCTAATCCAGCCATTTCTCCTGCTTTTAGATGGCTGAAGCACTAAGTCACAGATAAAAAGTCCTTCTGGAAAGTAAAATCCCCCTGCCCTCCCACTGCCTCTCCCTGATCCTCACTGCCACCCCCAGACTCCATCACCCCCCAGAGACTTCCTGCTTTACTCTCCCTTCCATTGCCCCATGGTCCCTTCCATTGCCTTGCACCTCAGGATCATCCCTCTCCTTGCTTCCTGTCCACAGCACCTGCTAAGACTGGCCATGCTGAAGCCCCACTGACCTACGGTGATGCCAAGACCTGGAACCCCATGGCTGGATTCGGGATGTGGCAGGTCAGGCCAGAGCCCTGCCACCATGGTGGCCTGAAATGCAGAACCTATTAGCTGAACCTATGAGGGCAGGAACTGAAGCCTGGACCTGCTTTCAGAGCCCCAAAGCTGAAGTGGGAGAGGAGGGTTAAGCCTACATCTGGAACCATGCAGCAGAAGGGGAGGGGAAGTTGAAGCCCATCACGAGAGTCTCAGGCTAAATTAGGAGAAAGGGTCTGAATCCCACCCTCATAGTCCCCCAGCTGAAGACAAACAGAGATGTCTGAAGACCACCCTGGGCACTTCAGAGAAAGGGCACTGCTTTGTTTCCTCCCCATCTCTACTTAGCAAGCTGTTGTTGATGACAAGCATAGTGCTGGAATGAGGAGTGCTGGGTGAATCGCACTCCTGGCTTGAAGAGGGTTCCATTATATATAGGCTCTACAATCTGGTTTAATAGCTGTCAATTCACCCATTATAAAAATTGTTCCAGCACCCCGGCCTCAGGAAGAAACCATGGAGCCCACATGCAGCCATGTTGGCTGCATTTGAGAAACTCTGGTCTAACCAATGCTTTACTAAGCAGTAACCCAATAGTCCTGATTAATATAACAGCTCCTACTTGTTAGAAACCAACATTCCATTAAGCTATTTACTACAGCATCCCAGAGCTTAATGTTCAATTTATATAACATACTTTGCTTCTTTTCTTCTAGTATCTTAACAAATTCAATACCATTTAACTGTACTTATCTTGGATATTATTTCCACCCAATTATAACACTTATACATACAATAGAATTTATATTGCCTCTCCAAGACTATTCACCTAAACCATCCTATCACTCCAAACATATGTTGTCACTGTACAAAAAGATAGGAGATATTTAAAGGAAATAACACATGCATATTAGCTTTGTCACTGTAAACTCCTAGGGTATGTCTACACTACAGCGTTATTTTGAAATATCTAATTTTGAAATAGTTAATTTGAAATAAGTTATTTTGAAATAATGCATTTTGCTATTTTGAAATAGAACGTCCATACTGAGTGGATGCTGAATCGCATTTAAGGCCGGCCGGAACCAGGTCCGGCAGGGCATCAGGTCAGGAGTTACTTTGTGTGGCTGCTGCCTGAGGCTATCTGAGGCTTGTGCTTAAAGGGACCCCCCTGGACAGCCAGTTCTCAGCTTTCCCTGCTTGATTGCCTACCTAGATAAGGGACAGCAAAGCATTTTGTCTCTGTGTGCTCTGGTTGCCCTCACTCGGGACACCACAGCAATCTGCAACATGGAGCCAGAGCTGCCCCTGGGCACTCTGGTGCATCTCATGGATGTGTTGCTGTGAGCTTGGCTGCACTTTCTGCAGGCTGCCATCCGGGAGGTCCATCGGGGGGCTGTCAGTATCCAGGAGGCCCTGTGGAAGAGCTTCCACCCTGAGGAGCACTAAGAGCCTCCCTGGTCTGTCCCACTGGGGGCTTGTGCCTCATTCCTCCTCACGTCCTTCCGCTTACCCCTCCCTAACCCTCCTTCCTGATGTCAAATAAAATACATGTATTTTCATGAACACAAACTCTCTTTATTTAACAAAACTGGGGGGGGGGGAGAATGAAACTCTGGTGAGACTGGGGAAAGGAGGTGGGAGAGGGGAGAAAAAAGAGTGGGAGAGGGGAGGGGGAAACCTGGGAGGAGGCGGCTGGAAGGGGGAAGCAAGGAGAAGGGGGAGGGGAAGCTCAGGGCTCAGGTTTAGGGATCTTGCCAGACCAACGTGATTTTCATGCAAACCTACTCCTGGGTTCGCTTGTGGCCTTTGGTGGCCAGGCTGGCAGCTATCCTTCCATAGATGGCTGCATTCCCCTGTCTAGTGCGGAGATCATGGACGTTGGGGGCATACCCCCTAAACCTGAATAAGGTCCATGATCTCCACCCTGGACCAGGAAGTCACCTGCCTTC
Source organism: Pelochelys cantorii (assembly GCA_032595735.1). Taxonomy (NCBI): domain Eukaryota; kingdom Metazoa; phylum Chordata; order Testudines; family Trionychidae; genus Pelochelys; species Pelochelys cantorii. The sequence continues at coordinate 24,668,461 of CM064334.1, read as the reverse complement.
TCCAGGCACTGGCAGGCTCCTGGGAGCTGGCAGACTGCTCTTGGGAAGTGGTGGAGGGCTGGCTACTAGTGGCTTGCTGGCTCATGTTTTGGGGCCACTGGGTCAGGGGCAGTGACTGCTGGCTCTGGGTTGGCAGGCTTAGAGCTGGCACGGGCACTGCGGCCAGAGTCAACCCCTTTAAGGGCTCTGGAGAGGGTGGAGGGAGAGTAGTGTTCTTGGTTGAGGCTGGAGTGGCCACCAGGGCACCCTGGGAAAGCTGGAGGCCCCCTATTTCTATATAAATGTCTACACAGCACTTATTTCAAAATAGCTATTTTGAATTTGGCATTTTTCCTCATGGAATGAGGTTTACCAAATTCGAAATAAGCACTCCGCTATTTTGAATTTCAAATAATTTCAAAATAGCGGTTTGGCTGTGTAGACCCTAGTAAAGTTATTTCGAAATAACAACTGTTATTTCAAAATAACTTTGCTGTGTAGACATACCCCTAGTGAATACAAGGTGCAGATACCTTTTACAGCGGTGTAGCAAGGCAAGGTCAACTGCAGGTAGAAGAGGCATAGTGATGATCTTGCTTAGCTACACTTAGGTAAAAAACACTTGCACCTTGTGTGCGCTATGATTTTAAAGGAAGACAGTTAACTCACATTACCGAGCTCACTTCGTTGGCAGTGAAGTCATAGCTTAAGTCTTTACTACTATCTGCAATAGTAACTCCTGGAAATGCATTGCTCTCATTGGCAGTAGGTATGCCAAAATAATAAGTATTTATACTACAGCGCATTGTAGCAAGGCATGTCTTGGCAACTTTCATCTAAAATACACACTTCTAGGTCTAATTTTTCCTCCTTCATACAGCCCTTTTTTTTCATAGACTCAATGCCATGTTGGATTTAATTCTCTCACTTCTGTTAGTAAGTCACCTGCATTTGACAATCAATATCCAAGTCCAACTGAGATCCAACCCTTATTTATTAGGACTCTGTTTCTGTTTCACCTTAACTGGCCTTTCACAGTTACTTAGATTTGTTTTACCAATTCTCTGTCTGTACTTTTTCTTCTCCACACAGTTCAATCTCACCTAAGCATTTATGTGCTGTTTAACACAGCCATGAATTTTGCAATGTTCAAGGGGGAAAAAAGGGGGGGGAATAAAGTTTGCAAAAAAACAGTTGGGATGTGCCTTTGGCAGGTCCCCTTTGCCTAGTCACTTTGTTCTCCTTGTGGAAAGGAAGTAAATGACGACTTCTTGTGGGAAGGATGTAAATGATGGCTACTGAGATTTTAATAATTCTATCCCCACAAACTTCTGAACTGTGAGCATGAGAGTGTTTTTGGCTATGTCTGCTGGGTCCAAGGAATGCATCCGCTTTTTTGGAACAGTTTCCAAAAAAGTGGATGCTTTCTTTCGGCATCCCTGTATTCCTCATTGTATGAGGAATAAGGAATGATCTGAAAGAGGAGGTTTTTCTGAAATTTGGCCCCATGTAGATGGGCCACATTTTGGAAAAACCTCTTCCGAAAAAAAAAAAGCGGAAAAAGATATGCAAATCTTTTTCCAGTATAACCCTGCAGTCTAGACATAGTGTGAGTGAGTAAAAAGTGGAATTCTCATGCTTACTTCTGATACTTATGTTTGTTGCAGTAAAAAATATAACTTTTGTAATCACTTACCTTCCACTATATTTAATAGGTGGGTGAATAATTTGTTTATCCATACATATATCATCCATGCATTGTACATGCATTGGCTTCAGACTTACCATCATTTCCAGTGAGTATATAATAAGTTATACAGTTTTTGGTTATTATGACTACATTGCATCAGTTAAAAGGGATCCCAAATGTTCAATATTTTCTTCACAATCATGAGAGCTAGAAACATTTTATGTTGAAAGAAAGCTGTGTTTCCTATGTCATCATATGCTCCACCAGCTGCAGTCATAGGCAAGTGACTGTAGCACATAAGCCTATGCCTATAACAGCCTTGTGTATAAAGCATATGAGCTGAAGAAAAAAATATATAGAGAAACCAAAATATTTTACCTTCCAAAGTTTGTCAATTAAAACATTAATAGGTAAAAGACACCACATGGAACACGTTTAATGCATAGGAAATACAGCATTCCTTTTAGCCCTGGTCTACACTTGGGCTTTATCTCAAAATAGTCTCCCTTAGGTCAAATTTATAAGTGGAGCATCCACACTATCAAGCCTGTTATTTCAAAACTAGCCAATTAGCCCGTCATAAGACCGGATTTTCAGGTCTCTCCTCCACATCGGTCTTCTCTCCTGAGCCTCCGGTCTCTCTCTCTCTCTCTCGCTCTCTCTCCTCCTCCTACTGCCTCCCCCTCTCTCTTAGCTCTCCTCCGCCTCCTGCCTCTCTCTTTCTCTTCTCCTCCCCCTCCTGCCTCTCACTTGGGGGACCGCGGAGCCCAAACAGCCGTTTGGGCTCCGCACTCCCCGTGCTGCATGGGGAGCACAGAGCCCAAATGGTCGCTTGCACCACCTGCTCCCATGCGGCGGCCTGGCTGAGCGGCGCAGAAGTCAGCTGAGCACCACGGCGGGAGGCGAAGGGGGTCGGGGCGGTGACTTTCACGGCCGGGGGCAGGGCCTGGAGCCGCTGTCATGCCTCACGCCACTGCCCCGCCCCCCTTCGCCTCCCGCCGTGGTGCTCGGCTGACTTCTGAACCGCTCAGCCGGGCCGCCGCAGGGGAGCAAGCGGCCATTTGGGCTCCCCCGCAGCGGCCCGGCTGAGCGGCGCAGAAGTCAGCTGAGCACCATGGCGGGAGGCGAAGGGGAGTGGGGCGGTGATGTAAATGGCCAAGCCCTGCCCGCTGGCCATGTACGTCACCGCCCCGTCCCCCTTCCCCTCCCACCGTGGCGCTCAGCTGACTTCTGTGCCGCTCAGCCAGGCCGCCGCGGGGGAGCAAGCAGCCATTTGGGCCCCGCGCTCCCCATGCAGCACGGGCCACCCAGAGGGAACAGCCAGCATTTCAGCAACAGCGCCGCCCAGAGGGAACAGCCAGCATTTCAGCATTACAGAGTCTCAGACATTGGGCTACTATATATATGATAAGGGGCCACTTATTTCAGAATCTGTGCTCCTTTTTTTCTTGGGTAATAATGCCAATTTCAAAATAGTTATTTCAAAATAGCATTCGTGTGGACATGCCAATGCCACTATTTTTTAAATAATCATTCCCTAGACTAATTTGAACTAATTACTCCCCAGTGATTCCTGGGGCTCTAAATCAAATTAGCATATCCAAATTAAGGGAGCCTGCCTCAGACTAATTTTGAGGTTTCCCCGTAGTGGGGACATGCTATTTCAATTATGTAAAATCTGGAGTTATTAAGTCGAATTTAGTATTTTGAAATAGTTTCCTAGTGTAGCCATAGCCTATAGGGATTTTTTATGTACTGGTTTTTTTAATCTTTTATAACTTCACTCTTTTTCCTTCCTAGGAGAATATGCAAGAATATGTGTTTAGTGGCAACAGTTTATATTAAATGGCAGAATCATTCCATAGTTAGGCTCAGTAATGTTCTGATTTCAAGCCCACACAGACTAGCAATTTGCTATTTACATTCTGGGAAATGATGACATTTATTTGGAGCCAATGATTCACCGAATGCTGCAAATGACTTTAATGCGTTTTTGCTACATTTTATCCTTAAAGAAAAAACACATTCACATATTAGAGAGCTTCTCCATGTAGTGTGGAGTGTCTCTGGGTAAAAACTCAAATGGTCTCAGAAATAGAATCTGTTCTGTTCCTTGCCTGGCAAAAATAGAGTAGTTATGTGTGCTCATTTAGTGAAAAGTAATACTTTCTATACTACTAATGTGCTTAAACATAAGTATGGGCAAAGAGGCCCAGATTCAGCAAAACTTTTAAGGAATTTTTAGCTTGTGCTTAAGTCTCATGAAATCAATAGGACTGATGTTTATTGTTTCGTCTTCCATTTCATAGGAGCCAGAGGAAATATCTAGATAGATAGATAGATTAGATAGATAGATTAAACAGATAGAATCATGTCCATATAATACACTGAGATTATTGATGAAAATATAAAACACTTTAAAATACCTTATAACACCTTTGTTGGGTATTAGAGTATCTGTTTTAGAGTCAGGAAAACTGAAGTACACACTGGGCTAGAGAGAAGACATATACAGATTTTGGTGGCAGAGAATCCAATTCCAATTGTTTTGTATTTTTGTGATTTTTTTAACATAACAAAACGTCAGGTTTTAAAAGTTGTCCAAAAAGGAGTGGTGACCTGGTATCGCAATAGAGTAATGCATCTCTACAGGTAAAAGCATACCTTCTCATTGCTTTCCCTATTACAATTTTTCTCAACAGGTGAAAGCCATTTGTTTACTCCTGTTGAATTGAGGGACCAGTTCAACTCACTCCCCTAGCAAGATGTCCACTGTGTGAAATCTTGGCCTCGCTGAAGTCAACAGCAAAACTCCCATTGACTTTAGCGGGGACAGGATTTCACTCACTAAGGGTATGTCTACACTTGCACCCTAGTTTGAACTAGGGATGCAGATGTAGGGATTTGAAATAGTCAATGAAGCAAGGATTTAAATATCCCGTGCTTCACTAGCATGATCTCGCCGGCATGTTACTCTGATCCACAACTGTTTTGAAAGTGAAAGTGCGTGCCAGGATGTGTTAGTTTGAACTAACATTACTCCTCAAAAAATGAGGAGTAACGTTAGTTGGAACCAAGGGGTTTGGTTCAAACTAACACGTCCCAGCACGCACTTTCACTTTCGAAACAGCTGTTGATCAGAGTAACGCGCCGGCAAGATCATGCTAATGAAGCACGGGATATTTAAATCCCCGCTTCATTGACTATTTCGAATGCCTACATTTGCATCCCTAGTCTGAGCTAGGGTGCAAGTGTAGACATACCCTAACTTCACTAGAAGTTTTGCCTGAGTCAGAAGCTCTGAATAGGACCCTGATGTGTACTGTAATTCCAGAAAAACTATTTGCCAAGTAGTGTCATTCTCAGAAACATTGCTTTTAAGAGGCAGTCTTCCGAAGGTTTAGAGAAAAAAAGGTATCAATATCTTGACATATTGAGAAATATCGTCTCTGTCTGCAGCAGGTTGCAGAACACATGATGTTTGGAGAGACGAACAGTGAACACTCTATGTTCTTCTAGACTCTGAAATTATTTCCAAATAAAAGTTTTTAATCAAGAATAACACCCAAGCTTTTGCACTGAGATGAGGGAGGTAACAGATTACCATCTAATGGAGCTATAAGCTGGGAATGATTGACAGGGTAACCATTACTTAGGGTACATCTAGACTACAGGCTTTTGTCGACAAAGGCTTTTGTCGACAGAGGCTTTGTCGACAGATACTGTCGACAAAGCTTCTGTCAACAAAGAGCATCTAGACTACAGCCAGTTCTGTCGACAAAGCAAGCCGCTTTTTCAACAGAGAGTCTAGACACTCTCTTTTGAAAAAGCACAGTGTGGATGCAATAGCGCCTTTTGTAGACAGAACTCTGTTGACAAAAGGTGTTATTCCTCGCAGAATGAGGTTTACCGCCGTTGACAAAACGGCCGCGTTCTGTTGACTTACTGTCGACAGAACTCGGCGGTGCTACAGATGCAGGTATAGTTTTGTCAACAAAAGTTCACTTTTGTCAACAAAACCCTGTAGTCTAGACATACCCTTGATAATTACCTGTGCTGTTCATTTTTCTGGGACACTGGCCTTGGCCACTGAGCTAGAGGGACTTTTGGTCTGACCCAGTATGGCCATTCTGACATTCTTTATGTACATGGAGTCAAAGGCTCAAAATTATTTAATACCTTAAACTGAAATTCTTATGGGAAGAACTAGTTAGCTAACAAGAGTGTAGACAGTAACATACGTCAACTCAGTTCACTTCCTTATATTCTATGACATTATTTCTAGAAAGTTGTATTTATAAAAATCTATGTTAAAAGAACATTATTCAGGTTGCAATGATGAGCACTCAGTAGATAGTAAAAAACCACTGAGCTTGCCAGTGCAAACTTTATTCAGCCTATTTCTTCATATGCCTTATGATACAGTTTTCAATTACATGATCACATATTATTCCCAGTCTCCCCCAGAGCCATCTCATTCAACCTACATCCCCTTTGCTCAGCCAGTCATAGTTTCCTTCCCCCCTGCTACCAATTCCATTCTCTTTGACCAGCCTCCTCACTCCAACTCCCAATCCTGGTTTCCTTTCTCCCTTACACTGCCAGGCTCCGGTCCCTGGCCAGGTGTGCACTAAAGACTTAGACTAGTATCACTACATCATTGAAGGATGTGAAAAACCCATGCCCCTGAGCTACATAGTTATGCTGATCTAATCCCTCTTCCTCTCACGTACACAGGGTTATGCTGACAGAAGATAAGTATATAGACTTGAAAGCAAGTCACTGGTCTCACACTCAATCTACTCTCCTTGATTTCCCACAAGTTTGGCTCTTGTCTCCTCTGCATTTGAAACAGGCATTTTGTTCCCTCATGCTGCCTAAGCACCAGCAGAGTTATTAATTATTAATAATATTATTGAAAGGACAGAAAATACAACCTTCCTCCTCTTAGTTCATTTTCTAGAACTAGTCAACTTCAATTGTGAATGAGAGTATCCACAGAAGGATTTGATGAAGTACAGCTAATTTACTTTAAATTCACGCCTTTTGTTAAATTGGATTAATTTCCCTATTTGGGCCAATGTAGACAAGTCTAAAAGTGATTGTTTTTCACCTTAGCTATGGTAGCCTTACTTTGCATTATATTTGTGAAAATGCAGATACTTAATTAAATATTATGACAATGAAAATTGTCTTCTGTGTTTATTAATACATATTTCTCCTTCCACTTCTTTTTCTATACTGCCCCCTAAACAGGCACTGATTTTATAGCCACTCTGATAAGAGCTTCCAGGGTTCATCCCTAAGTATTAAAACTAAAGACCAAAATAGATAAAGTAAAAAATGGGATCTGCACCTCTGATTGCAGCTCCACTAGCAGCAATGGCAGAACTCCACTGCAGACAGGGTTTATCTGATTTCAGGCTTATGTGCCTCTGTATCATTTAGTCCTGCAGCTTTCCCTATTGCTTCTACCACTTCTACCAGTAATGAATTAAGGGTCTCACATCTGACAGTGTGGACAAGACCATAATGTCTTCAGTTTGGTGTGAAGTCCCACTCACATTCTGTGTGATAACAGTTACTTATTGCCATAAATTTATATAGTGCCTTCCATTTGGAAAAAAAAATAAAAATGCTTTAAAATGTATACATGGTACCACTACAACACAGTAGCAGCTGGGTGGATGGCTAACATATAGCTCATTGCCTAACGTGGATGGCATAGAAACTATTTGGTCATTGCAACCAGTACTATTCCCTCCTCTTATAAAAAAAAATCTGTCATGGTATTTTAATGACCCCACTGAGCAGAAAGGAACTAATATTTTAATGACTCTACTGACAAATCTCTCCATGGTAAAATGTGAGGAACCAATTTAATGACCTTGGAAGGGTAAAGGTAGGAATCAAAATCTCTCAACCATAGTTCTTCTTTGACACAAAAATTACATAGTACGGAACAAAATTTGCCTTGACATATCCAGATACAATTCCTACTGTCTACAAGCTACACCTGCTTACACCAGGGCTGATTCTGGTCCCACATCTCTTGATTCCTTTTGCTTTCCAGACTACTGGCTTTGGCCTTAAGCAAGTCGTATTTATTTCATAAATTCCTTGGCATACTGATTCAAGATGATAAAATCATTTAGAGGTCCCTATATGACAATAATAGATGCAATGGAGCTGTCTCAAAGAATTACATTTATGAATAAATGCCAATTACAGGCCTGAAACAACATGATGAATTTACTTCATTATTGTGAATGTAATTACACATTTATTGCTAATATGACTTTAAGTTTCCATCTCAGCTGATCTCTTGTACACCTATTAAACATACTGTACATGGTTTATTTCATAATCAAATGATATAACATATAATTGCTCTACTATATCAGAATAAAATGCTTAATTTTGACACTTCATTTTACCTCCAAAATGTACACACACAGGCTCATTATTTTAAAAATATTTTTAGTGTGTAGTCTGTAAAATATTTTGCTAACCTTGGAGAGTGCACTGTCTAACTGTCATGCTCGACAATTAGGCAAATATATACTCGTTCTAAATGGCTTAATTTCATTACAAGAGTACATGCTTGGGCAGCATTTAGAGAACAGAACTGCAATTGTTGGCATTGCTTGTTCCTGATGTATAGTGGAGAATTAGAGCATTTTTTTGTTGGTAATTTCTGGTATTCAAGTTCTTGTGGAGAAAGTTACAACAAGGCTCAGTTTCATATCCTTCAGTGGGGCTATGTCAGAGTTTCTCTGCTGCATGCCCTCAACCATATTTTTACTCATATATACATTATAGAAACATTTACTTAAAAGTAATTCTAGGAATTTTCATTCCTTTTTTGAATAAATTTCTTTCCTTTTCGTCCCAAAGAAAAATGGAACGATCAATTAGAGATGGTTTATTGAAAAGCGGGGAGGCTAAAACTAACAACTCTTTCTATCCCATCGCAAAATGCCATTATTAAAAAAGATATAGCAAGAGGCAATTTTGAGATATATCTAAAGTTTAAACAGCAGCAGCAGTCAGGTATGCCTTTGAGCGTCTGGGGCATGATGCAGACTAGACAGTAACGACCTACCGGAGTGCACTGGGTGATAAGCTGGGATGTTTCTAACTAGAAACATTTAAATTTCATTGCACTTCATGTAAGGATCATAATAGAAACATATCCTTTCATGTCTCATAGGGGACACAGCTCTCTAGTCACATCACTAATATGAGGCCAGAAGCTTAATACTTTTCTGCCTTGCTATTGAAAGGTAAAACCTGAAGCTGTGAGGCAGTACCTGCTCTACAGAAAAACCAACAGAAGTGGTGACTGTTTGGGAGACTAGGATTTGTCTACATGGTGGCATAAGACGTGGTACCCGGATATGATTTCTCAAGCGCAGCAATGTGCTACACTTTAATTGGTCCATGTAGACCCTGCTAGTGTGCACTAAAGATGTTCTCTTTTCAAAAGAGTTTTTACAGGTCTTTTCTACCAGTGGTGGTGCTATATCTTTCTTTATCTACTCTCAATGATAAAAATTTTGGTCTCACTTACTTCACTAGTTGAATAACTGCATGGAGGTAAACTGTTATTTTAATCTACAAATTTACAGCTGAGAGCAAAAATCTACTCAATCTATCTTCTCTGTTTTGGGTTGCCAACTTTCTGACCCAACAAAACCAAACATCTTTGCCCCCCAGTTCTCCAAGGCTCACTCCACCCTCCCACCCTCCTTCCCTCACTCTCCCGCACCCTCACTCAATCACTCATTTTCACCAGGCTACGTGAGTGTGTGGGGGTGCCTTTTCAATTGGGAGTTCAGTTGAAAAGCAGTCACCTGGCCATCTTTGTTGGAAGAACTGAAAAAGGCAGCTCTTGGAATGGTGCCATTCTCAATCACTAGTTCCTTTGCTTGACTCATTTCTACTTACGTTACCAAAGAATCAGAAGCATCTTTATCTTAGAAAGCACTAAGACCCAGCCTGTCAGATGGAAGTATGTGATGCACCAAGGAAAAAGAAAGCATTCTATATAACAGATGATTTAATATCCATTAAAAACTAAGGCACTTCATAACTATTGCTCAGAGTGTGTGATCTGCCTTTAGCAGTGGATAACCAGGTTACACGGTTACCTCATTTTCAGGTTCTGTAGGGCTTTCATCTAGCATATATTTCTTATAATTAAGTGACATGGGAGTTCTGAGAAAAAGCTGAACTTTATTGCCTGACTTCAGCCACCTGACCTTGGTCAGGTTTACTAAGGTTAATATCCTGGCTGTCATATGACTATCTCAATATCTACTGACTCCATTGACTACAATGTCTCAACTAGGGTCTCGTTCGCCTGCTAGAAAGGTGGTGGGAAGGACATAACTTGCTGCTAGTCACTTACATTTAACTTTCTGATAAAGTTAACAACCTTTTACAATGAATGAATGAATGTCCTTATATGTGTCACTATTTAGAGCAAGAAGTTTTTTCCCCACAACATGTAGAGTATAGGTTTAATAAAACAACCAGTTGGTGACTACATGAACCAATAAAAGCTTAAAGGTATGCACATAAAACTAGGAGAAAACATCAAGTTGAATGAATTCTCAAAGAATAAAGAAAAAGTCATTAAGGTAGAATTAAAATCATAGGGAAAGAATAGCCTGAATAAAACAGATTTAATCATGAGGTTGATTGAGATGTCCATGAAATTTGATAATGAGGGGCAATAAGATTTATAAGTAAATTAGGTATAATAAAAAGGTGTTAATTTTTAATGAGATGAGTTCTCATTAGAGACTAAAAAAGAACGCCAGCGTTTCAAAGCTTTACATTTCTTTTATGAAGTACTCTGAATGTAGCCTGAAATATGTGTCACTTCTTATTATAAAATATTCGCTGTAATTTCAATGGTGTGGAGGGTTGTTCTGTATATGAGTTTGTATAGAAGTGTGATAAACGTTAGCTACAGTGTACATTTGTTAACTCCAATTTTATTTTGTGTGAAGGGAGGGATTTTTCCCTTAAAGATGGCAGTAGTATATTTATATGTTTTCTTTAGCTGCAGAATATTCTGTATCTTGCTGTTGTGTTGTTGAGTTTTAAATGAGTTAACAAATAGCACCATAGCTCAACACACTAGGGGGGAACTGAGGGTGAGTTTACATCACAGTTTGAGTCCTACACAGCTAATCAGGATAAAAATCAAACTTCAGGGAGCATGGAGCTCCTGGATGATCCAGGAATTGTTCTTAAGAAAACATTGACTCCAGGAAACCTGTAAATACTACAGAAAAAGTGAGAGAAATAGAAAACTGTAAGTAACTGCAATGAATAAACAGCTGTGCTACCAGGAACCTAAATCCAAACATTTCAAGCTCTGAAAATTAGACAGGGTGAAAATACTGTTTTTAAACACAAATAATCTACATTGTGAAGAAGAGCAAGGACACAAAATGTGACTGCCCTCATATAGGGGCATAAGGGAAGATACAACGAGAGTTCTCAGCTTGTGTCTTCTGTGAAAGGGCCAGAGTGCAATATCCATCTATGCACTCATTGGCTCCCTCCCTTCTAGCAAAGCTGGCCAGGGAAGCAGGGGGCAGCAGTCTTCATAAACAGCAGCTTTTGTGCCAGAGAGATCCATGGGAAATTGTACATTTAGCATCATGTTCTCTGTCATAATTCCCCCCAGGATAGTGGAGAGCCACACCAACACTCTGCCTACCTTAAAAAACACCATCGGAGTTTAAAATGTTAGATTACCATTTTGTGGGCTGGGAAAGAGAAAATTACAGTATATGAAATTCACACAAGCATACATATACATCCATTGTGAAATATGGTATGAAGTTTATGTACAGGCAAAATTTTCATATATAAGTAGGGACTAGAGCAGGGGTGGGCAAAAGTCACTCAGTGGGCTGGATCCGACCCACCTAATGTAACTATTCCAGGCCCCGCCCCCTAGCGCATTGCCTGGAAGCCAGCATGAGTCCTTTCAACAACTTCTATTTAAAGGGCTCACACCTTCGCTGTGGCTGCCAGGCATCATGTTAGCTGGAGATGGGCACTGCAAACCCTTTCAATTCCTGCTATTTAAAGGGCTTACTGCTCCCAGCCTCGCTGCTAGCGCACTGCCTGGGAGCCAGGGACATGTGAGACCTTTCAACAGCTTCTATTCAAAGGGCTCGCTCCTTCCCTGAGGCTGTTGCCTGACAGCCATAGGGAATCATAGAATCACAGACCAGTAGGACTGGAAGGGACCTCAAGAGGTCATCGAGTCCAGTCCCCTGCCCTCATGGCAGGACCCAGTACCATCTAGGGAAGGTGCAAGCCCTTTAAATAGAAACAGTTGAAAGGCCTCATATCCCTGGCTTCCAGACAATGGACTAGTGTGGGGCGGAGCTGCAAGCCCTTTCAATAACTTCTATTTAAAGGGCTCGTGCCTTCCCCATGAGCCCTTTCAATTCCTACTATTAAAGGCTCCGCCCCTTCCGCCCGAGACTCTGCCCCTTTCGTCTAAGATCCCACCCCTTCCAGGGTGGCCCGCAACCACTTCAAAAATTTTTGAAGTGGCACCTGCTTAAAAATTATTGCCTACCCCTGGACTAGAGGGTTGTCTCTCTACTTAGAAGTAGCATATAAGGTGAGAATTTCAACAGATCACTGTATAACATACTGTCAGCAGAACTTCTGCCAGATAATGCTCTTCCACATAGTTCTGAAATCTTAAGATTTTAACAAAACCACATTTCTGAAACAGAGGGTCACTATTCAGAGATTTAAAAACTTCCAATAAGGTAGATTTAAACATATTTTTTATTTGTGTCGTCATATTTTTGGTATCACTACACATATACTTTCTTTGTTATTTTCTTATCTGAACATAATATATAGACTCTTTTCCTACCTGGTAGCAGCCTTGATGTCAGTTCTAAAATAACACATTTCCAAAAGTACCTGACGTCATTATTGTATACTAGATTATCCCAGTAATTCAGGCAAATATACCACAAATTGTATAATTAATTTATGCTTAGGAGTAAGTCATCTTCTTCTCAGGCACAGCCATTCATTAAAGTCTATGAATATTATAAGCCAGATTTTTTTAAATTAGGTGCATGCAGCTGGGTATGGGTATTTGCATGGGCCTAATGAACATACAAAAATATTTCACCATGCTTAAAGAAATCAGGATTTCTGTATGCATATTCCCAGTTAGGTGTTTTGTGAGCATGAATTAAACACACAAAAGTTTGCGGACATAACTATACGTTCTGAACTTTGAAAACTCTGTCCATAGGTTTGGGTAATATGCCTGCATTATGGCAATATAACACAGTGCTTAAGTATGCCACATGCTCCTGTACTGGTTTGTTCACATGGAAGATAAGAATCTATTACTGCTCCTAACTAGTACACTATTACTAGAGAGTAATACTTAAAAAAAAAAATTTAAGCCATAAATGCTTGAATTAATGAAATAAAGACCTCTGGTTCTACTGACAACAATGGTCAGCTGTGGGCGTCCTTACAGAAATGACTGTAATTATTCCTTTTTTTTCTCTAGTGCAGAATTTTACTTTTATTTTGGTTCTTTTTCTCAAAAGAGAGAAAGATCAAAAAGACAATCCTACTTTTTATATTGTTCCCCTCCTTCAAGCCTTCCGTTACTTACTTATTTTGAACCAAAATAATCATATTTTGGATAAACCCAAGAGGCAAATGACACAGAGCCCATGAATCAAAGCTTGCAGCCTCTTAATGACTTGTTTGGAATACTGGTGAATCATTAGCTTCTATATACCGCATAGGACTGCAGTTAATAGTAGTAGCTTTTGGGTTTTTGTCTGATTTCTCTCTATGCTATTTCATATATCAAATGTGATCAAGAAATTGATCTCTCCAAGAACCATTAGGCACAATTTTAATCATCTGATTAATGGGCCCAAGAGTCGCTCCCATTTCTCCAGAGGGGTGGCAAGTCAGTTTCTATAGCACTGCCAATAAGGTATTAATTAAAACTTACATATATATAAAAAGGCTTGAACAGGCAACATCAAAGCCCAATCTCAACTGTAAGTACCAAATCCAAAGCCACACAGTTTAAATAAAATCTCGCTTACTCACCTAACAGGCTCAATGATAAATAGCCCATAAAAAGGCTATTTCCTCCTGGTTCATCGTAGGGAATCATTTTCCACACATAATTTATGAATGTAACTTTGTTTTTAAACCTACGTAATTAAGTCTTTTATTCTGCCTAGGATTTGGATGCACTAGGCTTCCACAGAGAAAGGAGATACAACCAATAAAGGTGACCTTTAATACATGTCCTTCTTAAAGTTTCATTGCACAAGAAGACTAGACCACAGAGAAACTCAGTAATGCAAAGCATGGCTGTTCTGTTTTCCCTTGCTTTTCTACAGTAAATAGTATTGGCCTCTATATATCCATCATATTGATTTGTTAATGATATGCACAGAAAAGTAATTCCCAAATGTTCATGCTGTCACCGTGACTAATCATTTCCCCCCGCTCTAGATTTTACACCTTGAAGAAACAGTTGTGTCAATGATGTTTTCCATTAAAGTGTCCTGCAGATGTCAAGAGGAACACATTAATGGCTAGATAAAGCTAATAAATGGCAAGCATACTGTTTAAATACTAAATACAAAGAATAATCAATAGAAAAGGCAGTACCAGAGTATGAATTTGCCTATTTTAAATAATTTCCTGCAGCCATGTAAAAAGCAATTGACATTTTAGTCCCATTTCTCACTAACTTTTCCAATGAAATTTATTTATAGTCTTTTGTCTTCCTTCATATGGGTCATTCTAATGATCATATAAATACAGCTGTGAAATTGAATCGACTAAGGATTGCTGTTAACTCTCATTACACGTGGATAGCTATGGCTTTTTAGAATGTAGACTGCTTGAGTAAAAAGTAAGTTGGGATGAACTTTGAAAAAGTATGCCCTGATATGTAAACAGGGCAGAAAGCTGACAGAAAAAAAAACAGCCGCAGAAGCACAAATAATAATTTTACATGCATTATTATTGTTTACAAGGAACAATTTACAATGTATGTGAAAAAAGTTTTAAGCAGTTTTAAGAACACTAATTAGCTATGCATAAGCCACATGAAGAAATAGACGGATACTCCTGATAGTCTCCTCATTTCTAAAAGACATGATGAAGCTCAATCTAAGTCCTAAAGCAATGAGGAAAACATCCAGCTTTGTGGATAATTATTGTTTCTATCTCCTGTTGAAAACTGATGTTTCTTACATGTCATAGGACAGGCTCCATTCTGACAGACTTAGAAGCATGCATGGATTTGGATCAAAACTATAAAGAAATAGGATTTGTAAAAGTAGTACAAGATCGTGCAACTGACAAGATACTTCACAGGCTTTAGCAATATACAAATTTGCTGTGACATAGCATGGTATATATTTCCTCTGGAATTCACAAAGAATCTTGCCATGGTGATTAAGGGTTGTGTTATATAGCTGTAATGGTACAGTCACAGTACTCTGGGTGTAACATCAGGAGATTTTCTATGTCAGGGAGGGGAAAGGGCACAGTGGTTCTGACTTTCCCACATCTTCAATATCTGTACACCCAATACTATATCCCATAAGTGTGTGCACCTTACAGCTCCTCTGAAAGGATGCCAAGCTATGATTTCCTGGGGAGGGGAAAAGAAGACTGCATCCTGGCACTGCCCCCTCTTCAGCTCTTTCTGAATCCTCAAAGAAGGCAGAGGCTGCAATTTTCTTGGATCCTTGCAAAGGCTTCAAAAAGCGAAAAGTCTCCGTATGCCTTTAAGATCAGGTTGGATAGACATCTATCAGGGATGATCTAGACTGTGCTTGGACCTGCTGTGAGGGCAGGGGCCTGGACATGGTGACCTCTTGAGGTCCCTTCCAGTTCTAGTATTCTATGATTCTATAATTCTATGCCCTCTACCCCACACAAAAGCCATGTAGAGATTGGTTCTAAAAAAAAATGACTTCCATATACAGTATTATCCTAAGAGGTCCATTGGGGGTGGGTTTTTCTAAAGAGCTCACACTGGCCTAAATCTATTTTCACTGAATGGGAGTTTACCACTGTCTGCGATGGAAACAGGCTAAGTCAATGCTCATCTCTTCTGAAAATCCCCTCCACGTTTTCAGATCATGGTGGCTGAGGAAGTGTAAGAATCAAAGACCTGGACATAGGAACATAAGAGATGAGAGGGTGAAGATCTTTAATCCTTTTCTCAAGTAAAAAGAATACCTTCATGGTTAGAGCATCTTTTCAGGGATTCAAAAACTTGCAGGCACAAAGAAGCCCCACAATCTCCATATCTATTCATTGTCCTCAACTGGACCTACCCTGTGCCTCATCCAAACTTCTCCAGAAGCTTCAGAAAATGACCCTTTAAAGATAAATTTAGCAGTGCTACATAAAAATCTTGTGTTTCTCATATCCTGGGTAGGCAACATTAATTTAAGTATTGTCTTTCAACCAAATATTCCAGACAATACCCATTATTACCCTGTATCTGTAGAAAATTTTGGCATATCCCACAATATTAAAATTTATTTTACATATTTCCACTTAAACAGTTTCTACTCTAGCCCTGCCCTAGACTATGGTGGATTCAGAAATGATAGACTAGAAAAAACTAGATATCATGACAGCGCTTACCCCTTTGTATATCTGACTAGCATAGCCTTCAGTCAGAATAGTAACATTCTTGCTGAAACCTATTATTTACTTTGAGTCACAAACAGCCCTTGAGTTGCCAAACCGTGAGTTAGGATGGACCTTATCCAATTTGTTAAAATGGAATTCAGATTGTTAGTTTCTGTCAATTACTTAAAAAGGAAAAAAAATATCTTGAGAGAATATTGAAGTTTCCCTTCATAACAAAATATTACAAAGCCTGGAAACTCAGAGTTTATGTTCTTTTTAACAAAACAAAGCAAAAAACCACCACAACAGAGCTAATACATGGAAATTCATCATTGAGGTTCACACAACAAATATTATTGTTGTTACCTACTGAACAGAAACCAGGATACAAAAATATGCATATCTTTATTGCATCAATGACCAGAAACTGAGAAATGGTCTAACTAGTGATCCTTGCTCCAATGGACACATTTTATAGAAATGATGATGGTGACAGAGTCTCACATCAGTGTTGGTGTAGAAGATGTAAGGTCAGACTACTACAAGAACTACAAACATGGGTATGTGCGGGACTAACAGGAATGTCCATGAACATTGTTGGCTATTGCATCTTTGCTTTGCGCTTTTCATGTTTTTCACATAAGGTGCTAATGTCTCTTGATTTAAAGTGGCTAAGAGCAATATGATGACTCTATTGTCACCTTACTCTATCATGGACTGTTTCTTCCCAATTCCTGGGTTCAGACCCACATGCTTCCAAGCCTGACTTCACCTTGCCTTTACATTGTTAATGATGGCTGCCATGAGAACTGACCATAAAATATAGCCTTGGGTATGCTCGAGTTGGCCAGAAAAGTAGCATGTCCAGACAAACATAGCTGAGCTTTTATCACATGCTAAAATGCCAGACATACAACAATTAAAGATTTTTATATTTGGAATTTTCCCCCATCCTTGGATCCTGCAAAAACTGAAGACTGCGCACACGTGTCTGAACAAATTTTCTGATGTGGCAGCAATATGTTGTCCAGGGACCACAACTATATAGAAGCACTGAAAGCACAATTGCCCAATAGACATTTAGCTTGGAATTTATTCTGACACCCCTCTCATTCCAAAAGGCAGCATGAGAGCATTCCAAATGCAGAGCTGTCCTTGGCTATGCAATAGGTAATCTCATCAATTGTGGCATTCTGTGACAGCACACTCCCTCGATAGGAAAACAGCTCTATGGACTTGAGAGGAGTGATGTTGATCTTCATAATTGGATAGACATAATTGGATCCTCCAGCACAGACTCGTACAGTATTTTCAGCTGATTGTAAAACCAAAATGATTGACTGCATGAGTAAAGTGATCAGTTATAAACTGAATGTCATCAATTGAGTGAGCAACCAGTACACAGTCACCAACAAATAAAAGCACCTTAAACAGTAAATCTGCCACTTTTGTGCAAGCATGGAAATGCTGCAGATTAAACAGCTTCTCATCAGTGCAGAACTGGATAAACACTCCACTATCAATGTAATGACAGGCATCCATAAGCATAGCCAAAAAAGGGTGGAAATGAAAGTGTGATTTCATTAATAACTGGAGAGGCATTTGCTATCAAGCAATTTTCCCCCACTCCAGCCATCAGAAGACTAAGTGACAGAAATAAAGTTAACCAAAGATGAACAAAAGTTTCCAGAGTTACAATTTGCAGAGTCACAAAGATTATCTAAGTCTATGAACTGCATATAAAGACCAAAATTTTGCTCTTGGCACTTTTCCTAAAGCTGATGGGATGTGAAGACCACGGCTATTGTGTCCTCATCCAGACTGAAATCCACACTGAGATTTGGAAATAAGATTTGGAAAGTCTATTCATTATGATTTTTTGCAAGATTTTCCCAGCAACAGATTAAGGAAATCTCTGGTGGTTATCACAGTGTGCCCTACCATCTTTCCGTTTATGGAGATGGATAATGTTGGCATCCTTCAAGTCATATGGCAATGACTCACATTCCCGCGGAATTTGCATATCCTCTTTCGAATCTTCCCCATAGTCTAGACATAGCTTCTTTCTTTCTTTCTTATACCACAGAAGAGCTAGGTGCTTTCTCTTGTAACATCTCCTTGATTGCTGCCATAGTCACATATAATATGGTGACTAAAGAAAATTCTTTTTAACAAATGTTGTGGAAGAGCATTAATTAGTTCATTGAATGTTGGAAGGATGATTGAGAAACAAACTGAAATGTTTCCTTTATCAGTCATGCATTTCTTCTTTGTCAGTTGAGAGTTGATTGCAGTCTAATGTGGATACAGCTGCTTTGTCATTGCACCTGGGACCATTCACAGCATGAAGGCCAGGAATAAAAAAAGCTTTGGTTGCTTCTGAGGTCTCCTGACAAGTTGTAACTTCAGTTGTTTCTTTTCTCAGCACTAATTTTTCATTTGCTGAATTCTGATCTAAACGATTTGTTTTGCTTGATCATACACAGCCTTTCTAGCTGTTGAATTCTTATCTGCTATCTATATATGTGTATGATCAAGCAAAACAAATGCTCAATGCATGATATACAGTAAATTCAAAAGCCAACATATTTTGGGGTTATTTACATCAAACCAGACCTGATGTTTCTTCAGAATGAAGCTGAGAACTTCAGCAGTCTTATTATATGTGATGCCCTAAAAAAACAATTACAGGCTCTCTCAACATCAGCAGATGTAATTAAGGAAAAGGCTTCCATAAATTTCAGTTAGAATTCAGACTGTTGGTCACAGTTTTCCAGGCTTGAAACACTGATTTTCTTCACTGATTTGAGTCACTGTCTATGTTGCTTGAGAACAAAAGGAAGGGGCATTCTCACAACTCTATGGTCAGATCAGCAGTCACCACCTGCCACGACCTGAGAGAGCCTGACATTGCAAAGATCCCTCTTCTGTATAAAAACAAAATCAGTTATGGTCCAGTGTATTGAATGAGGATGCATCCAGATCTTCTTATGCTTGTTGGCCTGTTGAAATATAGTGTTAATGATGGTGAGGTTGTACTTAGTGCATTTGAAACTGATTGTAGTTGTAAAGTTTAAAGCATCTACCTTTCTTAGAACACACTACTTCTGTCTTCCTTGAGGCCATACATAATCAAGAGAAAGAGCCATGTTTTAAAAATATTTCTTAAGTAAAAGTGATCACATTCAGGATAATGCTTAGGGACAGTTTCCTATGTATGGTGGAATTTCATATATTACATATTTTTATGACTAACTAATATAGACCTATCTTTAACTTATCTTAATGCTCTTTCTGATTATAGCAATAATTAAGTAATTTACCAACCGGAACAAAGGTTGGAAAAGGAATCTCACATATCATACTCATACATATCAAAATAGAGCCATGCATTTCAGTGTTCTTTCACTCCAATTCAAGAACTCCACAACCTGCAAAAATCTTAGTCTTAATTAAAAATCTCTTTAATGGAAATGTTTGTCTTACAAGAAAGTTTTGAAAAGAACACAAGGTGAGGACACAAGCTCACAGTTAACACTGACTGGACAATTTTGCTTTTCCATATTTTTTGTTTTATTAGAAGTATAATATTAACTTTGAATTTTCAGGCTATCATTATGTTAGTGTTCATGGAGAAAGTTAGATTTTCTAACCGGTTTTTCCCCATAAGTACTAGTTAGATCATTATAATTCCAGTTTTATATTTTTGCATGATAGTAATTTTCATCTCAACCTAAACTGAACTAAGCAGAGGTAATCTAGAAAGAGTACAACTCTCAGCAGTTCTATAGACCAGGAATCAAACATGAAGCACGACCTCCAGAACCATAGGGCAGATCCTTATATGGCATACACTCCAATAAAATCATTAGAACTATATCATTTTATATCAGCTGAAGATCTGATCCCATTTCAGGTCTTAGGTTTTTATAAAACTTTTAAATGTCATCCTTTGTGGTAACTCAAGGAATAAGAAAAGTACTTTTGGGAGAAAGCAGGAGATAAGATACTCACAATTGCAGGTGTATGACAAGTAGGTCTTTAGATGGACTATATATTTTATTCTCTTGGTCTACTTGTAAAAGCTGTGAACACAGCTTTGCCTCACATTTTGAGCTCCTGTTCCTGATTCTCCCCCTTCAGGCTACCAAAATATACTTGGGAATATGTCATTTCTTGCTGCTGGGTGGTGAACTGCTGTTTTTACCACTGGCTTCTTCTGACTTCCATTGGGAATAGTCACTTTCGTCTGTATTAGTGGCTGCTTTTACGTAAAGGAATCATAACTACAGTGGCTGGGAATTTTGCAACTAATTTTTCTCCTAAAAAAATGTAGGCCCAACAAATCTGACCCTGTTTGTGGGAATGATTCAGTTTTGCTGAATTTCCTGACTCAAAAAAGCTGAAAAAAGTACCAATATTGTCAACACTTCCCATTTCAATATTTTTGAAAGCAAACCTTTCAGGTTTTTTTGTTTGAAACAGATGTTTATTTCAACATTTAACTTAATTTATAATAACAAGGTTTTAAAAGAAAAAAAATGCTTAACAGCTCAATGAATTACTTCAAAATTATCAAAAGCAAAAAGTTTAGAGTGACCTGGACTGATTTTTGGGGGGTGGGAAGGGGATTAAAGATGTTGACTTTAAGACTTGAATTGAGACAGGAAATTTTTTTTATTCTGAAAAGACAGGAAGACTATCCCCCATGTAGCCCTAATCATAACCTGTATACAGTAACTCCAGATGTTTGGGTTTGAATTGTGATTCTGCTGTTTTCGGAGACTGGGCCCCAATTTTTATTCAGACTGTACCAAGAGGATATCAAAGAAAATACCATGTCTGGTTTTCATGAAGGAATACAAAAGACACCACTCATGGTAAAGACAGACAGGCACAGAAAATGATGTCTTTCACATATGGGTTTCTGAATACAATATATGTGTTATTTGCCTTATTGCAAAGCTGATTGAATAGTGTTTGCCAAAATATATAATTAGGCAAAATGTGGCACTTCTAATTGAATAATTTATTCAATGAATATTTGTGATGGCATTAAGAGAACATTTTTTTACTACTGTTTGAACTCTCATAGCACCTTGAAGGCTCCAAGTCAGGATCACGGCCACACCAAGCTGAGCATTGTGTACATACATAATCAAATGACTTTCCTTGCCCCCAAAGAGTTTCAAATCTAACTACTGTATACATTCCTAGCTAGGATATACTTGTAAACATTTAAATCTCTCTCTCTATCTGTGTGTACTGATATGGAATAAAACAAAATAATAAGACATGGTTTGTGCCTAGGCAAGTATGTTGAATGCCTCTGGTATATACTCTCATAAGAAAATACATGATTCAAGTTGGGTGTTCTCTTTTCTTTTACAGTTCACAGCTTTTTAGTGAGTAGTTTGCAGAAATGACTAGTTGAGCATGAAGCAAGAGGGATTTCATACATCTCCAAAGCTCAAACCTAACCTGAAAAGACCATTTTTTTCCTGAGTAAACAGTAGAAGTCCTGTGCCAGTGGGGCACAATTGTTTTATGAACTGGACTGAATGATATTAACAACACAGTGCAACAGTTGCCCAGGATCTCAGACGCTGTATTTGTGCACCATTATTTTCAGATTATGATGGTGTGTACCTGGGGTGGTTTCCATGTAAAATGTAATACAGTAATTGTGTCTCTGATGAAAATGTCTAAATATACATAGTTATACATACAGATAAGCAATAAGAACTACTGATATTTTATATTTATAATCTTGTAGAACTGATTGTATTGAAGTCAATGCCAAGTCTTTCACAAGTTCAGTTCACCACTAGCAAACAACTTGGACAGTCATTTTGCCCCAGTTCTATCAAATCAGAACGATGACATTTTACAATCATATAAAATGACTGCATAAGTTGCATGCCAGTGGTGGAATTAGACTCAGCATGAGTGGATCAGGTTCATAACTCAGCAAATAAAAATGAAAATAAGTTTTGTTGAAAATATATAGAGACTTCCATGAAGCCAAAATAACTCAGCAGTTTTTTTTTAAGAACTACTGCCATTTTTGGCAATGACAACAGCCCATATTCTTTTACATTTTCTGTAAATTGAATAGACAAACAACAGAGGGACTATGAAAGTGGACTGTGTCTTTAACTTCTGTCCTCCATTCACAAAAAAAGCTTTGGAAATCATAGGAAATTGTGTTTATCTGGTGCCTACCAGCCATTATTCCCGATGTCTAAACTATTTGCTGGGAGTATGAGAGTAACACGTGTATCTGTCAACAAAATGGGTCACCTCTATACTCCTCTATATTTTCTTTAGTTGAAATCAATAAAGAAGAAATCAGAAGCATCAGACACTGGAGGGTAAGAATGATGAAGTGTTTAACATTGCTCCCTGGTGTCTCTGTCCCAAGGCACATTGCCAGTTCATAACTATTTTAGCAGGTGTCACGTCTTACTCAACCATGTGTCAGCCAACCCTTCTGACTGCTTTATACACTAATATTGTTCTGCCCATGTCATACATTTGTGGGCAATATTAGAAATCTGAAGCAGATTATTGATTCTGTTCTTAACGCTCTGGATAACATTGCTATGCAAACAGTTTATTTTCAGATTACATTTCTTTCTGTGTATTAGGGATACACAAATTATATCTGATAACAAAAAAATCTGTAAACAAGGCCTTACTAATATTTTTGCAACTAGCATGTATGGTTTTCATTCATAAGCAAATAAATGCTGGATTATAATTATATCTCTGTGATAATAAATAATGAGGATCATTCATTCATTAGTTCTAATCACTTCTCAGTGTTTTGTCTTCTAATGTCATTATTACATCATACACAGTGAAATATAGATCAGCATCAATGCTAAGTGGGATGGGGAGAAAACAGCAATAAAAGTCACAGAAACAGAGACATTAAATTCTCCCTTTGCTGAAGTGCATCTCTAGAGCATGTGTCAACTATAAAGTCAGCTACTACAGATATGACCTTAAAGCATTATTCCTTGGTAGTGATGGCATAGCGGCTGATTAAATAGGTAACTGATTATGACATCTGGCAAAGCATAAAGGTAAATATGAAAGTGACCAGAAGATTAAAATAGCATTTATTAGAACTATTGGTTTTACAAATGCCAACAGAAAGAATTGCGTCCACCGTGATATGTCAATACAATGACCTGAGTACAGACTATTTTAGGGACAAGTGATAGAGATGCAGCCGTGTTAGTCTGGTCTAGCTGAAACAAAAGACAGAACTATGTAGCACTTTAAAGACTAACAAGATGGTTTATTAGGTGATGAGCTTTTGTGGGCCAGACCCACTTCCTCAGATCAATATGTGGAAGAAAATCGGCACAACCATATATACCAAAGTGATACAATCAAAAAAATGAACGCATGTGAAATTGACAAATCAAATTTTAGAACAGAGTGGGGGTGAGGGGGGAAGGTTAGTGTCTGTGAGGAAATGACATTAGGGGTGATAATTGGGGAAGCTATCTTTGTAATGGGTGAGATAATTAGAGTCTTTGTTTAAACCCATACATAAAGTTTAAGCATGAATGACAATTCTGAAGCTTCTCGTTGAAGTCTGGAGTTAAAGTCTCTTTGAAGCAATATGCATGTTTTAAGGTCATTGAGGGAATGGTCAGTCTGGCTGAAATGGAAAGCAACAGCTTTCTCTCTGTGAGAGAGTCTTATGTCTGTTTTGTGTGCATTGATTCTTTGGCGAAGTGTCTGAGACGTTTGTCCAATGTACATAGCAGACGGACACTTTAGGCACATGATGGCATAAATATAATTTAATGCCATCATGTGCATTATCCAGAAATATAATTTATGCCATCATGTGCCTAAAATGTCCGTCTGCTATGTACATTGGACAAACGCCTCAGACACTTCGCCAAAGAATCAATGCACACAAAACAGACATAAGACTCTCTCACAGAGAGAAAGCTGTTGCTTGCCATTTCAGCCAGACAAGTCTTTAAAGTGCTACATAGTTCTGTCTTTTATCTTAGGGACAGTGTTTCCTGTGCTACTAAGAATTTTGTTCCATATTTACAAAAAGGCAAGAAACATGAGAAAGTAATAACATGGTTCTGGCACAGCTGCAAAATTCATATTCTGATACAAATTTCAAGCCCCTCAACGTTTAATGAAATTTGGATAAAAATCTCTGTTTCAGCTAATTAAAGACAACCTGAAAGCGTAGGATCCCAAACCACTTCACAGTTCAAGAGCATTTGGATTTGGCTAATCTCTATAAGCTGAACACATGGACAGACAGAATGTGATATTAAAAGTGTTCAGCCTGACATGTGCAGGCAGATCAGTAGCAGACATTTGCAGTACAGACGCTTACAAGTACTCCAGTCATATTTCCTCATGGCTCTCACTGGAAGACATTGCATATGCATGTTAATAGTGCCACTGATTGCAGGGAGAGATAATGGGAAATAAATGCCAGAATTTATAATCCTAATAATAAGAACAAAATATCGAGTGTTAGCACAACACCAACAGGTGGAGTCGAATCTGGACCTTTGAAACTTAGTGCATGAGCCTCTCCCGCTAAATACTAGTGGACTGGTATCTAAGGCGATAGAGCAGATTCATTATTCTCTCTATAGGTGGACTTGGTGTCACTACATCACATGCAGCAAGTGTGTGGGTTACATTAGTGCATTTCTTTTCACAAAATACTTGGAAAAACAAATTTTAAATGTTTCTGATCACAATGCAGTGAAAATATTAGGATTCTTGCTGTTACTATAGTGTTTGTTTAATATGAGTAAATCAAAGTGTGGCAACACATAAATCCTGTGCATATTAAACAAGCTTTGATTGTGTAAGGCTCCATGGATCTAGACTTCAGACCTGCAGACCTACCAGGTAGCTGACATCTCCAGGCTGCCATCCAACAGAAGCTGTAACCCACATGCACTCCATTTCCCCTGATCTGCTGTGGTCACAGACCATGGAAAACTCCACTCAAGGGTTTGATGGATAGCAGCCTTATGGCTCCTGATTGGCTTCCTGCCCTCTGTAAACTCAAGAGGCATTCTGGGAAGTGTCCAGGCAACAGTGCAAATCTTCTGTAGTAGTCACAACTGTTCCAGCTCCTTGCCATTGAATTCCTTTCTTGATCATGGCTGACGTGAACTTTGCCTCCTAACTAGAAACATGAAACCTGATTCTGATCTAAACCATAGTATCAGCCTCAGCCTAGATCTGATCAGACACTCCTCTCCTACTCCCAGCTTCAGTTTTGCCCCTTCTCTGGCCCTTCACCCTGACTGCCCTTGCTGGGATCTGGACAAAGTGAAAGAGAAAAAAAGAACTGAATGTTTTGTAATACACTAGTGTTTAAAACCAGAAAAGTAAAAACAGAAAGATCTACAAATTGATTATTGTCAAACAGCCTAACAATATGCAGCTATGGAAAGTTTTGAAAAGGGGAAATGGTAAAAAATGGATGAAGGCTTGTGAACTGCCACAGTCTCATTTTCTTGAAAGATAGAAAGACGTATCAGTAACCAGTGACTAGTATGAAATTAGCCACAAGTATAGTACTTGCTAATCTGCAGTATTTTTTGTCTTTACAATCAGTATTTCTGCCTCTTAGAGCATAAACTGAATTAGGTAAGTATCATTTAAGTATCATTGATCTTAATATTTTAAATACAGTTTTAAAAAAGAGTGGATATATCTATTATATAGTTTGAAGAGTTTGTTTGTTTGTGGATTTGTTTGTGCAAAATAAAGTTATACTTTGGGATTATCCACAGATACCAAATTTTGCATAAACAATCTTGCCACTTAAATTAGCTAAATGCAGTACTTTTTACACCAGAATATTCTGGGTGAAAGGTTTAAATAATTATTTTTTGTTTTTCATGGGGAAATAAGTCATGACTCTTATGATTAGTGTTCATAAAAAAATTGCTAACAAAATTAAAATTGAGTCACCTAGTCAACTGTCATTTTAGTGCAAAGAAAATTTTTACCATTACTAATCACAGAATAATTCCAATTAATTACAGAAAGAGTAATGGAATCTTTATGAGTTTCTGATTCAAATTTACTATATGGTAATTATTCAATAAAATGAATAATGTTTGAAGTTGAAATCCTATAAATTTAAAACTGTTCTTTTACTTCCCTTTTGCAAGCATATTAATAAAAAATTCTATTACATATATTTAATTTCTTGAACTTTCCTATAAGTGTAATCTACACAAAGTGACTTTCCCTTGTCATCGACAGGCCTCACATGCTAGTTTAATAAAATTTCTTGTGTTCTGTGTCCAGTGAAGGGTGGCTCCTTTAATAGCAGTCAAAGCCCAGGCTACCAATGATGGGATTCTTTAAAGTGAACTAGCCCTTCTTGGTTATCAGAGCTTAGCTGGAAGGGTGACACTAAAGAGAGAAGAGGAATCTTTTATGGTGTTTTGAACTTGTTAATAAATAAGACTTCAGAAGAGGGGACCCTGTTCGATGATAAAAACCTCACTACATCTCTCGTCAGCCCAGCTGTGGAAATTCAGGAATGAAATACCTTCAGCACTACATCTAGCCCCCAAAGGAGTGGGTAGAGAGGGATGTGCCCATTACATTCTCATTCATATATTGAAATTCAACATAATACTCAGTCATGACAATGCCAAGCTTAAGTTCTGGAAGAACTACTCACAGAAAACTCCAGATTTTAAACACCACCAAAAGAAGAAAATAGAAGCATCCTTTGATTGCCATGATGATTGAGGTCACATCTCTCCAAATGCAGATTCTGACCTACTTTAATTTTTTTCATTCCCAACCATTTCAGAAACTTCATACATTCTCTCTGATTTCTTGTCATGTATCTTCAAGGCCAGCAAAATTTTAGTTAACATAGTTTAAGCCTTGATCTAGTCCTTCAAGAC
Organism: Pelochelys cantorii; assembly: GCA_032595735.1. Lineage (NCBI taxonomy): Eukaryota > Metazoa > Chordata > Testudines > Trionychidae > Pelochelys > Pelochelys cantorii. The sequence continues at coordinate 24,641,137 of CM064334.1, read as the reverse complement.
ACTTCACAGACATAAAAAATCCAGCATTATACTGAATCCAGTGATTACGGAGCAGCACCTTTCTTAATTTTTGCAGCGACTTTCACATCTAAAAGTAATATATCTAGATATTTTGATACATCCCTGATAGTTAAGTAAGCAAAATGGAAAATAAAAGCTAGCTGGCTAAATAAAAATCCAGGGAAGAATTAAAGTTACTGCCATGACTACACATCCACATCATGAACTTTAGTTATTATTAATGTTTGCGATGTGCATCTTTTTTTGAGATGCCAAAGTTGTTTTTCATGTAAAAAACATAGTGGGATTTTTAAAAGTGGCTAGATGTCCAGGAGTTAGATACGTAGGTGCTTTTGATAATCCCAATAGGCCCCCAATATGTACCAACCTCTAAAAATCTGGCCTCAAAACTAGAAGTGTCAGTACACTGATCTTTGAAGAAATTGATGAGTTGCTTACTGGAAGACACTTGTTTTTGTCATGAAAAGTGACAAACATTTCTAAAAGAGATGCAAATCTAAAACACTAATGATAACTAAAGGGTGTTGTTATGGTCCAGTAACTACTGATATTTAATTAAAAAACAAACATAAAACAACATTGTCCTCTCTCAACCTCTTCTGTGTGGCTTGTAAACATGACAGTAACTTTAAATCTGGTTGACAACTATTTCGTCACCTGTCAGCAAGCAGTGAGTTGCAGTTCAAATAGTGTTGCACAGGAAAACATCTCCTAATTCTACTTCAAATCCAAAAGGAAAAATCTGGGCCACAGCTGAATGCTGGGTCAAAAATGTCACAGCTTTACAAGCAACTAACCAATTAAAAATATAACTACAGAACAAACAAAGATGATTCACTAGAAAAAAATCAGCAAGAATTCAAAACGAGTTAGAATACTTTTGCCTGCTACCATTGTAGACTGTAGACTGAACTTAAAAAAAAAAGTATGGAAATTAAACCTTCAACCTTGTACCCAGATTATAAAAAATTACCATGTGAGATATCAGCAAAACTCTTTGTTGATGGGAAGTGTGGATTCTTCCCAAAATCTCCATTGTCATTATTAGGGAGATGTTTTGAAAAGATAAGGAGACTCATACATGAAACAATAAATACTCCACTGCTATGCTTAGCCATTATATAAATTAGAAAAGTTCAAAATTACATAGAAAATAATACACCCCATGCTATTTAATTCAATTGCATCTTCAGAAATGGTGCTTCTTAGACTTTGCAATCTGGATTTCTGTAATAAATTCAGCAAACATTTGATTGAAATTGTTTAAAGTAACTATTTGCATACAGCACCATTTTTATGAAGCAGACCTGCTGAAGCCCAGATAAAATAGGCCTGTCTATTTGTAGGCAGAACATGATCATATGACACCCAAACTTACAAAAAATAATATGGACTGCCTATTGCTTTATAGTTTATTCCATTTTTAAAGCAGGGTGTTGCTCTAAATAGCCTTTAATATTCATGTGAATATCAAATAACATCACGTTGACATTGTACTGGGAATGTTTGTCTTTTGATTTCTAAGTCCTGCTGTGTTTTAATATCCATCCTCATAGAAAAATCTCAGCAGCATAAGCGCTCACAGGCTTCTAATACAGAAAGAATTTCCATTGCAAAATCTGGCACATTTCTAATTATATGCCAACACCCTAGAGAATGCTCTCATATTGTAACTGCAAACTGGGCATTAGTGCTTGGAATTTCTTGAAGTAAAGGAAGGTAGCATTAGCAATTTGATTAGTGGAACCTTGTTGTTTTCCCTGAATAGAAGTTTTATAAAACAAATAAATGAAGCAGGTGCAATACAGATTCTGATTTGAAAGGCTGCCAACTGATCAACTCCACCAAGGTTTTATTATCTTACCAGAAACACATTTTGTTGATACTTAGCTTTTTTCCCCCAAGAATAATTTCTGCCAACCTTGGAAACAGCTCAATGAATAGAATGCCCATATTGAAGGTACAGGTAAATGCACTATAATCAGTATTGTACTCAACAAGCTCTCTGCTCTAAACACACAGATGACTATTCTGACAATACATACCTACCTTTATGCCAACCACAAAATATCAACAGAAATGATAAAGGACCATCTAAAAGAGAGACCCATGTTTTTTCATGCTCTTTGTCATAGATATTAACACAGTGATTGGGCAGAAAATGCCACACTCTGTAGTTTGGAGGGTGAGGTGTTTCCCAACTGACTAGCTTTCGCTGGATCCAAAGAAACAACTGGAGAGAATGGATGGGAAATAAGTTAGCATTTTACACATGAACTTTATTTATCCTTCCATAAAATATTTGAATGATTCACAATGCAAAACCAACCTTGGGCGATGCCAGCATCATCTGCAAAGGCTATCTGGTGCTATACTAACATGTTGATTGTAACACAGAAGTATTAATAGTTTTAACTGATATTTTTATGTTGTATCCTGCTTTCCTGACATTACTTCTCACTGTTTCTTCCTAATTCTTATTGCCAGGCTCTTGGACCTATTTTCGTGTGTCATATACTTTGCAGAGTTATTTCGGTCTAAGCTGTCTGATTTGTACATCTTTTGAGCACTTTTCCATATGGAGATACAGAGTGCTCCTTAACTAAATGCCCAAGAGTTTGCAGTAGCAAAAACAGCTAAGATTTTAGGTGTCAGCTTTTTAAACATAAAATTTGGTACTTTTAAGAGTATCAAAGTCAGCTGACTATTTTAAGGCAATGCCTCCATTTTATATTATAACACCTGCCAAATATTTTCTGTGCATTTGGCTGCCTCGTTGTTGCTCTGTGTAGTCTACTCGCGCTATTACTATCACATTGTTACTCATTGCTAAGGAAAATCATACACTATATTTGGAATCTACACTGAGAGATGGGTTGAGGTTTCATGTGTAATTGATCATATATTTACCCACCCAGATAGTCTGCATGGAACATTTCCCATCCTCTTGTGGAGAAATTCTGCAGGAAGAAATATCTACTTCTATATGGACTAACTCAATGAACTGTACCTAGTCAAATTGTGTTGAATTTCATCACTTCCTAAAAAAATGAAAAGGTAAGTTCTCACCAGGAGTACCATTTTCAAAAGTGCCTCAGAAGCCTAAGTCCCATTGATTTTCCATAAGTGATAATGTATCCAATTATTATAATGGAGTCCATAGTTCCCCCCCCCCCTCCAAAAACAGTCTTTAAAGAAGTAAACACATTTTCAGAGGGATAGAAAATGCCTGGTATTCAATGTTATTATATCGCCAGTACTTAAACATCTGCATCTTGCATCTTGAAAGTCTTTAAATAACTCTGTGGAACATACTCAAGAAGACATCTGTGATCAAACTGAATCAGGTTAGAGATGACTTGCACCTTTCCATTTGGATATGGTTTACTTGCCAAGAGAGATACTTGCTCCAGCATAATTCATTTTGTCATTGAAACAAAATTACTTACACCTTCAAATAATGAGTGTGAATGAGGGAAGAATAAGTCTGCATGGAAGAGATTCTCCACTAGACAGTATAACTTTATTGGGAAAGTCTTTGCTGAAAATTCAGTATTTTATCCACTATAGGTCTGTGCATGCTTGAATCAAACCTTGATAGAGCTATGTGTTACTCTCATATCCAGTCTCTTTCAACCAACTATCCATCTCCTTCCCTGCTTTTTCATTTCCAGCAGATGAGCCATATATTAAGATTTTATGACATCTGGCATTCTACGTGTAGAAAAGATACGCAAAAGCAAATTTATAAAGGGATCTAAATTTATATGACTATGTTTTCTTGCTTGCTTTTTGCTACTGAAGTTTAAGGGTGAAGAAAACCTTAGCTATGGATTTGCAAATGGTATTGGTGCTTGCAAATCCTGTAGTTACATGTTTAATTACAACAACTAATGGTAAAATCGAGTCCTGAGCGCCATACGAAATTTCGACAGAGGAGGAAAAACAAAATGCAAAGTATTTGAGTGAAAAAATTGATTCTGAAATACTGTCACAGAGCCTTGCAGGTTTTATGTTCCTCTTCTCCTTTATACACCGTATTAGACTATATCTTCCATGTTACACCATGAACTCCCCCAATCTGAAATTAAATATATAATTTCTCCAAGACACTGACATATTTCTAATTCTACTCACACTGATACTTCCTCAAATATAAATCTATCCAGTAGGTTACCTATGCCCTGTAAAGCTGTGATCAGATTTATTTTGCCTCTCAGTAAGTAATTGGGTAAAGTACAGCACTGTTGGGGGAAAAGTCTCCAGGGAGAAAAAGGAATAATTAATGTGTTTCTTTAATTAATAGTCACAAAAAGTTACCAAGAGCTGGGAGGACTTGGAGAAATTAAGAGAGAAGCCTATCAATTGAAGATAGAAGTACTCCAGCATACTCATGTGGATGACATACCAAAAGAACTTTAAGCAAGACTCCTGCTGCTAGTGCAACTTTAGGGATATTCTCCCTTTTTATTTCCTCCAGGACTGGATCCAGCCTTGATCAGATACCCAGCATGAGGCTCCATTTATAACTCAAGTTGAAATATGGCCCACACAGCCTGTAGAGCATCTGATCAGTCCAGTCATGCTCACTGGCAGGCAGGAAAGATAATACAAGTAAATAAAACACATTCCCAACAAATCATTCCCTCCTCACACCTATTCAACCTATCTCTTCCAAAGGCCTATGCCATGCACTATTGAGAACACTTCAGCAAAGACCCCAGAAGATGGGAAGGCACCAAAATAAATCAGAAGAGAGGCGATCCATTGCTGTCAGCGGGATGCAGTGGAATCTCAGGAACAGTGAAATTTGTGAGATTAAACATTGGGATTACATTGTGCCAGTACACAAGAGATGTTTACAAGAGCATGGGCTCTTGAATCAGAGCTAGCTAAAATTGAGCTGCGTGCAAGGAACAATAGTCGTGAGGACAGTGCAGTGCAGGCTGCAGCATGCTTCATGGAAGTTCATCATGGACACGGGGTATGTACTTGGATCACTCTCTCACTCTGAGGTCCATTCTGCACAATTGATGTACAGCAGTGTAGAGCGCTATGAATTTACACACCAGCTTGCTTGGCAGTAATTACTCATGTAGACATGCCCCAGCTGTACAACACACACACAGACAAACAAAACAAAACAGGAGTGACGGTAAGCTCTTCAAGCCTCATTGCTCTGGATTTTTAATTTTTCCTTTGCTTCTGAACTCCCAACACACCAGGAAGATCTTTGAGGCATTGTAAGCTCCCTGGAAAGTAGGGGGATGCATCACTCCTTAAAAAATTGTCATATTCATTCCCTCTATGGTTTGACAGTCTTGCTAGTTAGCATGAGAAGGGCATGGATCATTACTACAGTCTCTCCCTGCTCCTTTGGAGTTGGCTAGAACTCATGAGCTTCTAGAAGTACAAAGCTCATGTGCCCAAAAGATCCTGGGAGTATAAATATATCGGGCCTTTTATGCACCAACACAAGGGCTCAGTCCATAATATTATTTATCAATATCTGATCAATTATTCTGACAGAATAACTTCTGTAGATTTCATTTGATCATAGTATATAATTCAAAATTATTCATAGGAAAAAATCAGGTCTCTAGTCCATCACTTTCTCAGTTTAGGATTGTTTTCTTCTGTATACTCCAGTAATTTGCCAATCCGACTCAAACAAAGGAAAAAAAAACACTTATCACTTCTCTTAGGAGACCATTCTACATTTTAATAGACCCTCATGTTGAGAATTATTTTCCCAATATGCAGCCTGCATTTCCATTCCGTAGGCCTTAAATAGCATTTGCCCTCATCAGCAATTGCTCCATCAAAGCACAATTAACAGTGTGTGTAAGCGAAGCACAGGGACAAGAAGAGGGAGGTAATATCTGTGATTGGACTAAGTCTGTTAAGGAAAAAGAGACAAGCTTTCAAGCTTTACAGGGCTCTTCTTAAGTCTGAGTTATTTGAATTAAAAAAAAAGAAGTGAAGTGAGTCAGTAGCAGAAATGCAAGGCAAGGTGCAGTATGTCAGTAGTGAGGCATAGAAGTGCACCAAAATTGGGAAATTTACTCAGCTTCTTTGTTTAAATAAAAGCAAAACAAACAAAAAAAGTTTATTTACATCCAATGTCCTAAATTAATACAGCTGGTACAGAGGCAATCACTTAAGTATCTTAGAAACTTAAAAAATCAGTCCCCAGCAGCCTGGACTGCTGAAACAGCAAGGCGCCTTGAGCCGCTGCTGCTACTTTGTCACCTTTCTTTGATGGCAGTTGTTTTTAAAAGTAGGGAAAAAATCAGTCAATACCTACTGCCACAATACAAAACAGCTGTTAAAAATAGGTTTTGAACAAGAAACATAACTGCAACACCTCAAGGCATGGAGAAGCCACTCGCACCAACTTGCATCTTTATGCCCGTTGAAACATCACCATCTACGTGTAGTGAAAATAGTATATAAGAAATTAAAATATGTGCTCTCAGCAATTAGGATCAACCAAAGACTTCCAAAATTTTAACTTATAGCCTCGTTTAAAACAAGAGGGACCAAATTCTCTGTTCTCACTTATAGTCATGTAACCCCACTGTCCATGGATGTAACTCTGGTTTAGTGACTTCAGTTTCACCTTCACAAAAAGGAAGAAGAAAAGGATTGGTAAGTTAGAGTACATCTAGACAGTGGGGATTTCAGGTTACCCCGTGTCTTTTAAACGCACCTGTTATTTTGAAAAATATTCCACGAGTCTTAAGGGATCATAGAATCATAGAAACGTAGAGCTGAAAGAGACCTCAGGAGGTCATCAAGTCCAGCCCCCTGCTCTAGGCAGGACCAATCCCAAATAGATCAACCCAGTCAGGGCTTTGTCAAGCCGAGACTTAAACACCGCTAGGGATGGAGACTCCACTACTTCCCTAGGTAACCCATTCCATTTCTTCACCACTCTCCTAGTGAAATAGTTTTTCCTAATATCCAACCTGGACCTCTCCCACCACAACTTAAGACCATTGCTCCTTGTTCTGCCATCCGTCACAACTGAGAACAGCCTTTCTCCATCCTCTTTGGAACCTCCCTTCAGGAAGTTGAAGGCTGCTATCAAATCCCCCCTCACTCTTCACTTCTGCAGACTAAACAGACCCAACTCCCTCAGCCCCTCCTCATAGGTCATATGCTCCAGCCCCCTAATCATTCTGGTTGCCCTCCGCTGGACCCTCTTCAATGCATCCACATCCTTTTTGTAGTGGGGGCCCAGAACTGGACACAATACTCCAGATGAGGCCTCACCAGAGCCGAATAAAGGGGAATAATGACATCTCTGGATCTGCTGGCAATGCTCCTCTTAATGCAACCTAATATGCCATTAGCCTTTTTGGCTACAAGGGCACGCTGTTGACTCATATCCAGCTTCTCATCCACTGTAACCCTCAGGTCCTTTTCTGCAGAACTACTACTTAGCTGGTTGGTCCCCAGCCTGTAACAATGCTTGGGATTCTTCCATCCCAAGTGCAGGACTCTGCACTTGTCCTTGTTGAACCTCATCAGATTTCTTGTGGCCCAATCCTCCAATTTGTCTAAGTCACTCTGGACTCTATCCCTGCCCTCCAGCGTATCTACCTCTCCCCCTAGCTTAGTGTCATCTGCAAACTTGCTGAGGGTGCAATCCATCCCCTCATCCAGGTCATTAATAAAGATATTGAACAAAACCGGTCCTAGAACCGAACCTTGGGGCACTCCGCTAGAAACCGACCGCCATCCTGACATCGAGCCGTTGATCACTACCCGCTGGGCCCGGCCTTCTAGCCAGCTTTCTATCCATCTTACCGTCCATTTATCCAATCCACATTCCCTTAACTTGCTGGCAAGAATATTGTGGGAGACCGTATCAAAAGCCTTGCTAAAGTCAAGGTATATCACATCCACTGACTTTCCCATGTCCACAGAGCATGGGACATGCTCATCATAGAAGCTAATCAGATTGGTCAGGCACAACTTGCCCTTTGTGAATCCATGCTGACTATTCCTAATCACTTTCCTCTCCTCCAAGTGCCTCAAAATGGATTCCTTAAGGATCCCTTCCATGATTTTTCCAGGAACCAAGGTAAGACTGACCGGCCTATAGTTCCCTGGATCGTCCTTCTTGCCTTTTTTGAAGATGGGCACTACATTTGCCTTTTTCCAATCATCCGGGATCTCTCCCGATCTCCACGACTTTTCAAAGATAATGGCCAAAGGCTCCTCAATGACATTTGCCAACTCCCTCAGTACCCTCGGATGCATTAAGTCCGGACCCATGCATGTGTGTACGTTTAGCTTTTCTAAATAGTTTCTAACCTGTTCTTTACCACTAAGGGCTGTCGATCTTCATCCCATCTTGCGTCACTTAGCGGATTAGTCCAGGAGCCCACCTTGTCCGTGAATACAGAGGCAAAGAAAGCATTGAGTACTTCAGCTTTCCCCACATCCTCTGTCACTAGGTTACCTCCTTCATCCAGTAGGGGCCCCACACCCTCTCTGATCACCTTCTTCTTGTTAACATGCCTGTAGAAACCTTTCTTGTTATCCTTCACATCCTTTGCCAGTCGCAATTCCATTTGCGCTTTCACCTTCTTGATAACCCCCCGGCATTCTCGAGCTATACATTTAAACCCCTCCCTGGTCATTTGTCCAAGTTTCCACTTTTTGTAAGCTTCCTTTTTGTGCTTAAGTTCACCAAGGATTTCCCCTGTAAGCCAATCCAGTCTCCGACCATGTTTGCCTCTCTTGCTACGCATCGGGATGTTTTCTTTCTGTGCCTTCAATAAGGCTTCTTTAAAATACTGCCAGCTGTCCTGGACTCCTTTCCCCTTCATGTTAGCATCTCAGGGGATTCTGCCCATCAGGTCTCTGAGGGAGTCAAAATCTGCTTTTCTGAAGTCCAAGGTGTGTATTTTACCACTCTCTTTTCTTCCTTTGGTCAGGATCCTGAAATCTACCATCTCATGATCACTGCTTCCCAGGTTGTCACCCAAGCTGCGCACGGCCCCTGGTTGGATCCTTCATCACTTGTACCAAGAAGTTATCCCCAACATTCTCCAAAAAATTCCTGGATTGCCTGTGTATTGCCGTATTGGTCTCCCAACAGATGTCAGGGTGATTAAAGTCCCCTACGAGAACCAGGGCCTGCGATCTGGAAGCTTCTCTCAGTTGTCCAAAGAAAGCCTCATCTACCTCATCCACCTGATTCGGTGGCCTGTAGTAGACACCAACCACAACATCATTGCTGTAGTTTGCACCTCTAAACTTAACCCATAGACTCTCAACAGGTTTTTCTCCCTCTATATACTGGAGTTCGGAGAAATCATAGTGCTCTTCCGTATAGTGCAACTCCTCCTCCTTTTCTCCCGTGCGTGTTCTTCCTGAACAGTCTATATCCTTCCATGACAGCGCTCCAGTCATGCAAGTCATCCCACCAAGTCTCTGTTATCCCAATTAAATCAGATTTCTTGGACTGGGCCAGGGCCTCCAGTTCTTCCTGTTTGTTGCCCAGGCTTCTCGCATTAGTGTACAAACACCTCAGATAACCAGTTGATCGCCCCATCTTCTCCATTCGAATCAGGGGTCCTCATTTGTTGCTCGTTCCTCTTTGCATTCCTTCCCGGTATCCGACTTTCCCACTCCCCTCAGAGTGTTGGTCACCATCCCCCAACGAACCTAGTTTAAAGCCCTCCTCACTAGGTTTGCAAGCCTGCCCGCGAAGATGCTCCTTCCTCTCTTGGTTAGGTGGATCCCATCTCTTCCTAACAATCCTTGTGCCCGGAACAGAGTCCCATGGTCGAAGAAACCAAAGCCCTCTGCGCAAACCCTCGGATGCATTAAGTCCGGACAGCACCTGTGCAAACATGCATTTACTTCCTCAATTCAACGATCCCTGCCCAGTCCTTTCTCTTCAACAGGGAGGATGGACAAGAACACTACTTGCGCTCCAAATTCTTGGGTCCTTCTTCCCAGCACTACATAATCCACAGTAACCTGCTCAAGGTCATTCTTGGCCGTATCGTTAGTTCCCACGTGGAGAAGCAGGAACGGGTAGCGATCCAAAGGTTTGATCAGCTTGGTAAGCCTCTCAGTCACATCCTGAATTCGAGCTCCCGGTAAGCAGCACACCTCTCGAGATTCCAGGTCCAGACGGCAGATGGATGGCTCAGTCCCTCTTAGGAGGGAGTCCCCGACCACCACCACCCATCGTCTTCGTTTGGGGGTGGTGGTCGTGGAACCCCCATCCCTAGGACTACGCATCCCATACCTTCCAGTAGATGTTGTTCCCTTGCGGTTTCTTCCTTGTGAGGTCCCTTCCAAAGCATTCACCACCGCAGACCCTGTGGAGAGAGCCTGAAAGTGATTACTTACCTCTATAGCAGTGGGGGATTCCCGTGCTCGCCTTTTTCCCCTTCGAGAAGTTACATGCTGCCAGTTCTCTTCCTGGTCCCGCACTGCCCTCTCTGGCTCTTCCACCTGCCGTGCTTGTAGGATTAAATGCTACTTCTATCAAGGAAGTCTTCATCCTCTCTGATGGAGCATAGGGTCGACACTTGAGCCTCCAGTCCTCTAATTTTTTCTTCCAAAATGGCGACCAGCTTGCACCTCATGCAGATGAAATCCGTTCTTTCTTCCGGGAGGAAGACAAACATGGCACACAGCAGACCTATCACCATCCATCCCTGCTGTCCTGGAAAAAGGATTAAAAAAAAAAAAGGCAAGAGAACCTAGCGCCCTTCCCAAATCCTCTCTAAACTCCCTGTTAGCACTGACCAGTTGGCAAGCTCCTTGGACACTTGCCCACTGCCTTATAAAGCCCTGGACTGCCTGAAAGTCCCTCTCCCTACCAAGGCTCAGCCAATCAGCAGAGGCTTCTAGAATTCAAACTTTAATTAGAAGCCAACAGTTTCCACCTGCCACTCACAGCACACACTCCATGAAGGACAGGGGGAGGGGAAAGGGGAAGTAACAAAAAAAAAAAGTGAAAAAAAAAGCCTCACTCCCAAACACAGGGGAACAAAACAAACAAACAATCAATCAAACAAAAAACACACCAACCTTCACTCACAACACAAGCTCATCACACAGCAAGAAAGCCCCAAACACAACACTCACTTCCCTCAAGAGTCCTGTATCTCCTCTACCTGGAGAACTCCCTCTCTAAAGCCTCACTCACAACAACAGAAAAAAACAAACAAACCCCAACACAACACCAAACAAACCACCACACACCAACCCTCACTCACAAACACAACCTCAGCACACAGTAAGAAAGCCCCAGTAACAACACATACTTCCCTCAAGAGTCCTGTATCTGCTTCTCCTTTACCTGGAGAACTCCCTCTCTAAACTCCCTGTTAGCACTCACCTGTTCGCAAAATAGTGTATTATTATGATGTCTCAAAATAGTGCGTTATTATGAAATTTGGCACTGTGTAGATATGCCAGTTTTCAAAATCAGCTATTTTGAAATACAGTCTAAATAAGATACGCACTTTACAGTCTAAATAAGATACGTGGTGTGCAAATTGCGTATCTCATTTCGAGTTTAGGGTGCTATGTAGACACACCCAAAATGTGAAATAAGCAAAGTATACAGCTCACAGAGAAAGACAAGAACCTCTCCTGGCATGCCCTTTCCTAGCTGAAGGAAGTGTGCACAGTATGCATTTGTCAACTGCATCCAAGGATTTTTGCACAAGTTGAAACATTAACATTTATTTTTTCTACAAATTCAGTAGTCTTAGTCCTGGGTGGTCTAACTAGATTCAGTCCCTTTTGCTTCCCTCAAGATACATAGAGGGGACATAATCTGGCCACAAAATAGCCACTATTCTCATAGTACAGGTGAAACCCCCATTAATGCAAGTTTGCTGGCAAGTACACTTTGTCAGCCATTAACCACCACCTCTAGGCAGAGATGTGGTTGGAGAGGTAGCCTGAGGGAATTCTGATCTCCTCCACTTGTATAAGGTCTGTGAAGAACCCTAAACCAGCAGCAGAACTTAGAAATGCCACAACATTGTTAGGTGTATCAGAGCCAGGACTAATCTCAAAAATAACCCTTCCCACTCTCTCATGCATTGACCAGAGGTTTAGCACAGGAAAGAATCTTCTTCATTTGTCAGCATTCTTATAAAATGACAACCATCTATCTCTGCAGACCAGGTCAGTTCTGATGAGCCTTCTGAAACTAGACTTTTCACATTTCAGTGAACAGGACTCTTGTCAAGAGCTCAGAGAGGTTTTCTTTTGATTTTAAAGATGTAGGCTGGTGGGTTTGGAGCAGAAGATATAGAATTTTGCTTCCAGTAGCTGGCAGACACAGTGCATCTATGAATGTTGCTGTAGATTACCATTTTCAAGTATGCTTTTTGTGACATTCAGCACTGAAACAGAATTTCTTTTTGCAGTGTCCCCTGAGCACTCAGCACTATGAGTCACAGAAATACAAATACTTTGTGCCCCAGGAGGAAACATGCAGTGACCCATAGCCCATTTTTGGCACCTGAACACAAGATATATTCACCAAGCTCAGTTTGCTTAAAATAATTCTTTTGTATTAAAGTAAGACCAAAAATCCTTTGGTGCTCCACAAAGTAGTGCAAAGGACAGGGGTCATAATAAAGCACTTAGGGTACAGCTACACTAGCTTATTAGTTCGAGCTAGGCAGGGTAATGAGGGCAAGCGGAGTTGCAAATGAAGCCCGGGATTTAAATATCCCGGGCTTCATTTGCATGTTCCCGGGCGCCGCCCTTTTTAAATCCCCCTTAGTCTGAACTCCGTGCCCGCGGCTACACGCGGCATGGACTAGGTAGTTCGAATTAGGATCTTTAATTCGAACTATCTAGTCCGTGCCGCATGTAGCCGCGGGCACGGAGTTCAGACTAAGGGGGATTTAAAAAGGGCGGCGCCCGGGAACATGCAAATGAAGCCCGGGATATTTAAATCCCGGGCTTCATTTGCAACTCCGCTTGCCCTCATTACCCTGCCTAGCTCGAACTAACGAGCTAGTGTAGACGTACCCTTACATATTTAGCAGCTTAATATGTAGACAGGCTTTTTTTAAAGCAAATGTTTCTCTCTCCTACACGTACAGTTCACCTAACTGGGCTGCCTCAAAGAAACAGTTCTAGCCTAAAGTTAATGAATGGCAATATCTGTTTCTTAATTAGGATATATTAGCATACATTCTGCTTAATAGGGATACAGTTGGCCAGTGTTAAGCAGGGCTTACCCAGATATTATGTAAGAAATAAAAGACCAAATGCACTAAATGATTTATATTTTGTATTCAAATTTGTATTCAAAATTACACATATTATGTCATTTTCTCTCCTCATAAACGAGAACTGCTTACCATCCATTAAGGACCCTAATTAAAAGAAGTGTGTGTGTGTGTGTGTGTGTGTGTGTGTATGTATGTGTCATTAATACATGCTATATGTACATTCAAAATACAAGTAGGTGTCCCCCATTATTTCATAATCAAATTAGGGCAACTGAGTAGAGCTGAGTGAAGTTTTTTGATAAAAACTTTTTTCAGTGAAAAATTTAAAATTGCAATGACTGAAACATTTTGCAAATTTATAGCAAACTCGTTGAATTGCTTCTGTCAAAAATTAATGAAACACTTCGATGTTTGGATTCAAAATGATTTTTGATTTATAAATTTATTTCTATTTCATTTAAAAAAAACGAAACAAGTTTTGTTTTGAGTCAAATCCATTTCGTTTAACCCAAATCAAAAATATTTTGACTTTTTGCTTAGCAAAATATTTGTCATTTTGCATTAACCCAAGACTTTTTTCTAATTCTTCAAAATTGCCAGTGAACTGAAAAGTCAGGCTATGTCTACACTACAGAGTTTTTTTGGAAAAACGGCCGTTTTTCCAAAAAAACTTCAATTACGTCCACGCTGCAATCGTGTTCTTTCAAAAGAAATTCAAAAGAACAGAGGATTTTTTCTGGCATTGGTAATCCTCTTTTTATGAGGAAGAAGCCTTTTTCTGAAAGAGCTCCTTCGGAAAAAGACGTGTGTGCACAGGGAAGGGGGAGTTCTTTCGGAAGAAGAGGAAAGAGGAAAAATCACAGGTGCCTTGGTGGCTACTCTGTCCAGAGTAATCACAGTTTAAATGTGAAAGAGCGTCCATTCAGTGTGGATACTATCTTTCAAAAAAGCAGATTGCTTTTTCGATGCACTTTGGCAGTGTGAACGCGCCCTTAGATCTCTTCCGGAAAAGCTTCTTCCAAAAGAAGCCTGCAGTCTAGACGTAGCCTCAGTTATTGCACAGCTCTGTTACTGGGCTACAGCATCTACAACAACCAATCCCTTCAAACTAAGTGAACAGTTCAGAACACTTTAAATCTTGCACTACATACATAATAAACAAGCTATTCTTCTTTACTATAAAGCAATGGGCTTTCACAACACCACCTTTACTTTGCAAATATACAGTTTATTTCAGGTCAGAATTAATAAACCACATCCTGGTGCAGAGCTGTATCTAGAGTCTACCATTCCAGTTAAAGGAAGTTCTTCCTTAGCCATCAGCTAAGTAAGGCTGGGAGATAGAGTGGGGGGGGTCGAAGGTTGGGGGATCAAGCTGCTGGGGCCAATAGGTAGAGTGGGGTGCTAGGGAATTGGGCTGCTTGTGGGCAAGAGATGGAGCAAGAGTTGGGGTTCGAGGATTGGTGGTGCGTGACCTGGCATTGCCCTCAGCCAGCACAAGGCATACACAGCATAGGGCACTACTTAACTTGGGGCACAGCGGTGCCTCAAATTTAGTGGTGCCCTATGCAGCTGTATATTCTGTATATACCTAAGAACAGCCCTACTCACAGGTCATTGTTACACATATTAGTGCACTAGATGGAAACACTATTTACATTCTGTTTTTTTCCTCATGGGACATTCAGAATATGCAGTTAAGTTCAGAATGTATATCCTTGGACAACTGGATCTAGAGTATCTTGTGAAAACCTAAATAGATAAAATGAGGCAATCATAAAGAATAGTTTTATTGGTTGTCTCGTTACAGTAGAAGGCAAAATGATCTGTACAGATTATCCCAACAAATTCAAGAAATCTTCCGTTGTTCAGGAACCAACACACAGGAACTTCAAAGTCAAATAATGACCATGGGAAGAGGGGTTGATAGATAATACAACTAACTGATTCAGAGGAAATTGGGTATCTGTACTGCATATATTGAATTCATATGGGTGTTTATTCCCAAATTAAAATAACAGATTTATCTTCTCTGACATGAATTCAGCAGGAAAGATGTACAGGATAAATCAGATGAGGTCAAATTGGAGTAGATTAGAAATGGGATGAAGTTCAAAGATGGGGCTGCCTGTTGCAGAGTATATATATTAATCCTCAAATATATAGAGACACATAACTTTCTCCTTTTGGCTCTTTTATATTCCCCTACTTTTGTGGTCCTCCAAGATGCTTTAAAAAATCCTATGGAACTACTAAGATGTAACACTACTGACAATATAAATGTAAGAAGCTAAGATGTTGAGAGTATTTAATTGCTTTATATTAGCAAAATCAAAAAAAATGTAGGAAGGTCAAACCAAGATGGGATGAAAGAAGTCAGATCGACTACTTAAAGGTTATTATACAGCTCACAACAGAAATACTAACGGAGGAATCAATCCCTGCAACAAACCCCGCTGCCAACTCCATCCATGCATCTATCCTAGTGACACCATCATAAGACCTAACCACATCAGCTATACCATTGGGGGTCATTCACCTGCACATCTACTAATGTGATATATGCCATCATGAGCCAGCAATGCTTCTGTGCCATGTACATTGGACAAACTAGACTGTGTCTATGCAACAGAATAAATGGACAAAAATCAGATAACAAGAATGGTAACATACAAAAACCAGTCAGAGAACATTTTCACCTACCTAGACACACAGAGTTATAGACTTGAAAGTTGCCATTCTCAAGGAAAAGATTTTCAAAATCAGGCTGCAATGTGAAACTACTGAACTGGAATTCATATGCAAATTTGACACCATCAGAATGGTTTTCAGTAGGAACTGAGAAATGGCTCTCTCATTACACTTAGGGTGTGTCTACATAGCACCCTAAACTCGAAATAAGGTACACAATTTGTACTATGCAATTTGCATATCGTATTTTGAAACTATTTTGAAATAGCTTATCTTGAAATTTAGCGCGTCTACCAAGCACCACATTTTGAAATAACGTGCTATGTCGAGCCATCCCCTATCCCTCGTGCAATGAGGTTTACCGGGATGGCGAAATAGCATGCCTGTTATTTTGAAAAATATTTTGAAATAACGGGCAGCTTGTGTAGACATGGGATAGCTATTTTGAGATACCTCCCTACTATCTCTTTCTTTTTCTTTCATGCATCTGAGGTAGTGAGTTGCAACTCACAAAGCTTATGCCATAATAAAATTGCTAGTCTTTAAGGCACCCTGGACTCCTTGTTGTTTTTGTGGAAACGGACTAACACGGCTACCTCTGAAACCTGTGGTCATTGCAGTAGTTGAAGAATATACTTATCCCGAAACATTAAAACCTGCTGCAAGACCCTCCCCCCCATCTCATAGAAATCCACCTCTATTCTGCTTGTCTGCAGAGATATTGTATCAGCGCCTAATTTGAGTTAAGGGCATATAACTTTTATAACTCAGATTCCTGTCATGATTATTTGCCATGTGCAGTCTTAGGAATGTGACATGCATCTTGGGATAATTGAACTGAATGAGCAGCACAATCAGTTAAAAAGTTACTTTTCATTGCCCACACTGTGCATGGTGATAAAAGAGCAAGATGAACAGGAACGCTAACAGACTGTCAGTTTGCTGGCATAAGATATTGAAAACCGGGAGGCTGCGTCTAGATTGGCATGATTTTCCGGAAATGCTTTTAAAAGCATTTTCAGAACAGAGCATCTAGATTGGTACGGACGCTTTTCCGCAAAAGCACTTTTTGCGGAAAAGCGTCCGTGCCAATCTAGACGCACTTTTGCACAAGAAAGCCCCGATCGCCATTTTAGCCATCGGGGCTTTTTTGCGCAAAACAATTCTGGGTTGTCTACACTGGCCCTCTTGTGAAAAAGCATTTGCGCAAGAGGGCTTTTGCCCGAACGGGAGCAGCATAGTATTTGCGCAAGAACACTGACGATCATACATGAGATCGTCAGTGTTCTTGCGGAAATTCAAGCGGCCAGCTGGCAAGTTTTTCCGGAAAAGCGGCTGATTTTCCTGAAAAACTGGCCAGTCTAGACACAGCCAGACTGTTTGTTCAACATTGTCCTTATTCAGAGCTGGCTTCCTATTGCAATTCTAAGAGAGGTCATCAATGAATCCAAGGCGGAGGGAAGAGTCTATGTCTGACCAGAGCATTTTACTTTGAAACAAAAGGACATTCAGCTTACTCAGTAATTATACCCAGCAGAATCTTCAAACTATGTTGTGGGTGGGTTATTTAACCTTTTTTATTCAACCGCACTCCAGAACAAACAATCTTCATATTTCAACATTAAGTAGCTCTGTGTTTCCTTGTACTTTCAGAATAAAAATAATTTAAAATGGACTAGCAAAGCCATGGAGATATTAAACACACATTGCATTTTCTGTAGTAGGAATCATTTTCATTAACACTGAAAAAACTTAAAACACAACAATAGACTAGTAGCACCTTAAAGACTAACAAAACATGTAGATGGTATCATGAGCTTTCATGTGCACAGTCCACTTCTTCAGATGACAGGAGTGTTAGAAGTCCAGATCCAAGAATAAATAAGGGAAGGAGAGAGGGGGGCAGAAGGAAAAAAAGAGAAAGAAAATGAGAAAAAAGGAGGGGAGAAAGAAAAAAGAGAGACAGTGAGTAGATAAGCTTCAGAGGGGTAGCAGAGTTAGTCTGTAACAGGAAAAACATAAAAAACAACAAATAGTGTCGTAGCACTTTAGAGACTGAATAGTTACAAGAAGCTGATAAGAACCATGAGCACCTCTATTGTTTGTTCGGTAGGTTAAGTCATAGGATGTGGAAAGTAGTGTGCAAGTATTAACACTGTTTAGGCAACAGTACAGGATAAACACTATGGGTATGTCTACACATCAAAGTTAATTTGAAATAACAGCCGTTATTTCGAATTAACTTTAATAGCATCTACACAGCCAAACCGCTATTTTGAAATAAATTCAAAATAGCAGAGCGCTTATTTTGAATTTGGTAAACCTCATTCTACGAGGAATAAATATCTAAATCGAAATAAGCGCTGTGTAGACGCTTATTTCGAAATAGGGGGCCTCTAGCCCTTCCCAGGGTGCCCTGGTGGCCACTCTGGGCACAACCAGGAAAACTCTTCTGCTCCCCCTCCCCCCCAGCCCCGGAGCCCTTAAAGGGGTAGACTCTGGCCACAGGGCCTGTGCCAGCTGCAAGCCTGCCAGCACAGAGCCAGCAGTCCATGCACCTGGCCCAGCATGAGCCAGCAACCCAGTGGCACCCAGCCCTCCACCGCTCCCCAGGAGCAGGCTGGCAGCTCCCAGGAGCCTGCCAGGGGCCGCAAAAGGCGGGCGCCTTCCTGGTCAAGTGAGGAGATCGTGGACCTCATTGAGGTTGGGGGGAGGCCTCCAATGTCCACGATCTCTGCACAAGATACAGGAATGCGGCCATCTACAGGTGGATGGCTGACAGCCTGGCCACCAAAGACCACATGTGCACCCAGGAGCAGGTGAGCATGAAAATCAAAGAGCTGCGGCAGGCCTATGCCAGGGCCTCAGGACCCCTGCCCCTATTATGATGCCCTGGACCGCATCCTGGGGGGTCAGACGGCCTGTGCCCCCCAGGTGATCATTGACCCTGGGGCAGAGGGCCCTGCCCATGGCACCCAGGAGGAGGAGGAGGAGGATGGCCAGGAGCCACAGGAGCCTGGAGGGAGCGTGCCCCACACCCAGGACCCCCGAGCCATCCCAGCAAGCCTGTCGTCAGTGTCCCGCCCAGGACATCCTCCCGCACCCGGGCCCTCAGCAGGCTGACCCAGAACCAGGAGGAGTACCAGCGGCAGCACCTGGAGCTCCTACAAAGGCAGGTCTGCTTCCAGGAGCACTGGGTGCAGGAAGACCTGCAGCTGCAGCGGGAGAGCTTGCGGAAGCTGCTTGACCAGGGGCGTGACATCCACGACCACCTGCAGACCCTGGTGCAGAGATTGCTACCTGCTGCAGCTCCAGCCCCTGCGACCGCCCCAGCTATCACTCCTCCTCTTACTCCTGCTCCCCCTCCCACTTCTTCCTTCCCCCCCGCCCCACCCTCCATACCCGCTCCCACCCGGGGATGCCGAGGCCCCCGCACCCGCAGTGCTGGGAGACAGGTGGACCAGCAAGACCCCCAACCCTGAGCTTCTGCTCCCCCTTCCTTCCCTTGCCTCTCCCTACCAGCTCCCTCCTCCCAGGTTTCCCCCTCCCCTCTCCCACCCTCATTCCCCCCTCTCCCCAGTTATGGTCAATAAAGAGAGTTTGTTTTTGGCAACACATGTGTTTTTATTGTACATCAGGAAGGGGGGTTTATGGAGGGGAAAGTGGAAGGATGTGATGGTAAAATGAGGCACAAGCCCCCAGTGGGGCACACCAGGGAGACTTTAGTCCTCCTCCGGGTGGAAGCTCTCCCGCAGGGCCTCCCGGATACGGACAGCCCCCTGATGGGCCTCCCGGTTGGCAGCCATGCAGGGCTGCGCATAGAGGCCAGCCAAGTGGTCGCCCTCTGCCATCCAGGCTGGCAGGAAAGCCTCCCCCTTCCGCTCACACAAATTATGCAGCACACAACACGCTGCCACGTGCGGAATATTCCGCTCGGAGAGGTCCAGGTGGGTGAGGAGGCATCTAAATTGGGCTTTCAGCCGGCCGAAGGCACCCTCCACCACGATGCAGGCCCTGCCGAGCTTGGCATTAAAGGCCTGTCGGGAGGGGTTCAGGTGTCCCGTATAGGGCTTCAGGAGCCAGGGTTGTAGTGGGTAGGCCGCATCCCCCACCAGGCACACAGCAACGTCCACGTCCCCGACCCTGATGTGGCGGTCGGGAAAGAAGGTCCCGGCATGCAGCCTCTGGCACACGGAGGAGTTGCGGTACACCCGCGCGTCGTGTGCTTTGCCAGACCAGTCCACGTTTATGTCCACGAACTGGCCCTGGTGGTCAGACACAGCCTGCAGGATGACCGAGAAGTATCCCTTCTGGTTGATGTAGAGGGAGGCTGGTGGTCCAGGGCACGGATGGGGATGTGCATCCCGTCGATTGTCCCCCCGCAGTTGGGGAAGCCCAGGGCGTCAAACCCCTTGATTACTGCGTCCAAATCGATAAGGCAGATGACTCTGCAAAGCAGCACTCTATTGATGGCCTTGACCACCTGCAGAGGGACACACAAAACCGAGAGTCACTGGGGTGCCAGGATGGCTGAGGGTGCTCCTTCCCCACCACTGCCCCGCGCCCCTACTCCCAGGAGCAACCCCCCCCCATGCAATCCTGGCCACCACGGGCAGTCCGTAGTGCAGCTGGGACAGACCAAACCCTCCCGGGGAGGGGACTTTCACCACCTCCCCAACCTTTCCCTAGGGCAGCCCATCCCCTCCTCGCACCCCCCCTCCTGGCACAGTGGCCGGAGACGGCCATACCTGCATAAGCACTGCTCTGACGGTGGATCTCCCCATGCCAAACTGGTTCACCATGGATCAGTAGCTATCCGGCATGGAGAGCTTCCAGAGGGTGATGGCCACACGCTTGAGAAGGGGAATGGCGGGCCTCATGTGCATGTCCCGTCGCCACAGAGAAGGGACAAGCCAGTCACAGAGCTTGAGGAAGGTGTCCTTCTTCATCCTGAAGTTCTGGGTCCATTGTTGGTCTCCCCAGCGCTCCAGGAAGATGTGGGCCCATGTCCAGATGCCAGATGCGGCAGGGCACGCTGGCGTTCGGGCGCTGCTGCTGCTCCTCCCTGGCCCCCAGAAGGGTCGGGAAGAGGGCCTGGGGGTCAGGCTGCAGCAGATGCTGCCAGGCAGTCTCCAGCAATTGGAGCCAGGCTTGCAGCAATGCGTCCAAAATGAGCACCAGAGGGCCCAGGGGCGGCTCTGGCTCCATGGTGCTGAGTGCTGTGGTGTCCTGAATCAGGGCAACCAAAGCAGGCAAAGAGAAAAATGCTTTGCTGTCCCTCAGGAAGGTAGGCAAGCAAGCAGGGAAAGCTGAGAACCGGCTGTCCAGGGAGGTCCCTTTAAGCACAAGCCTCAGATAACCTCAGGCAGCAGCCACACAAAGCAACTACTGACCTGACGCCCTGCTGGAACCGGTTTCAGCTGCCCTTAAATGTGATTCAGCATCCAATCAGTGTGGACGTGCTATTTCGAAATGCATTTTGTGTGTAGATGCATTATTTCGAAATAACTTATTTAGAATTAACTATTTTGAAATAAGATATTTCGAAATAATGCTGTAGTGTAGACATACCCAAAGGTATATACAGGCGGTTCCCAACTTGGGACGCAATTGGTTCCCAGGGAAGCATCACAAGTCAGGGGCATCATGACTCAAATCCTCATTTACGATAGGTGCTGTGCGCCATCATAAATGCGGGCCAAAGACGTAAGTCAGGGGGTTTCAGCCCCTTCCTCACTTACAAAAATGGCTGTAAGTACAGGGGGGAGGGAAGGAGAGGTCATAACTTGGGCGGCAGAAGTTGGTGGTTTCCTGTACTTGGATTTAAACACAGAAGAAGCTTCAAAGAGTTAGATGGGAGCACTCATGTGCTTAAAGTGAGCTGTGCCCATGAAAGCTCATGATACCATCTACATGTTTTGTTAGTCTTAAAGTACTACCATACTATTTGTTGTTTTTTAAGTTTATCACGTAAATATTTGGTTGAGGCCTTAATTAGCTACTTTTCTAATAGGAAGCACTCTACACTCAAATCAGTACAGAACAGGAACCCTCCATAGCATTATGCAAAGGTTTTCCAAAAGTTATTGGTGTGTATGAAATGTTGGGGAAGGAGTGAAGGACCCAGGCTCTAGTCAGAGCCTTGGATGATGTATTACCTCACTTAGGACCTGCGAAGGAAGGTGATACACTTGGCACAGCCTTTCTAGAACAAGATTCTTAGGACTGTGATTGAATTAGTCACCTGCAGCCCCAGTGCTGCCTCCTTCCCATATAGCGGTGAAGAAAAGGATAAGAAGATCCTCTGACCCTGGTCTCCAAACTCACCTTGCCATCCCTGCCACATTCCCTTCATTACCCATGTGCCACTGACCTCCATGCCAAACAGGGATATGTCCCTCCACCACATGCTCATACACAGAAGGGAATGGAATTGGTTATGCCAGAGGGATCGCTACAGCTATAGAGAGAAGGACTGAGTTTACCCTTTTATGAACAGAACTCACTATTATCCAAATGTCACATCAAATGAGCCAAAAAAAAAAGTTGTTTTTTTCAATAGGTCATTGTCTCTTAAGATTTTTCTCCAAAAGTCTAAAGGGGAACTATATGAATTAATGTGGTTTACCACTAATTTCATATTAATCACCATTTGACTCATGTGGTAAACACTGAACTCCATAGTCTGGCACTCTCTGGTCCAGCAATATCCATGGTCTGGCATGATTTTAGTTAACCAGATGTTCACTTATCATGGGTGTATTCAAGTTTCCCGCAGTCCCAAAAAGTTTGTTTGGAGCCACCAGTCCTAGTTGTTAGTGTTCTGACTCTAATTTACCCCTAAATGTCTTAATTTAGCTCTAATTTACCCCTCTATGTCTTCTAAGAGCCTAGTAAACAGTGAATGTGTAGGTAATGCTGCTAGACATTACTGACCTGCCATGATTCAGCAAATTCTTTGGTTCAACACCGGTTAGGTACAATCTTTACCATCATCACGTTACCAGTTTCTGTTGCTCAGAGATGAACTATAAAAATATACAGTGTTTGTTGCAGTGGTTAATGGCCAACACATTTGAAAACAATTACTGAGAAGTAGAAACCACCAAAAATTTGCTAATAGCTGCCTAAGACTATAATTATGCAAGTAGTAAAGTCAATATTAACTATCTCCTGTTCTCCAATCTAAAAATCCAAACATTTAAAAATATCCAGAATTTAAAGAAAAAGTTTCTGAAGACTCATTCTGATTTATAATACAGTCAATTTAATATTCAGAGACTTTCTCTTAAACTACAGTGGAATGAATAATTGAAAAACAAATAAACAAATTAGTTGCTTTTGACTAGCAATGTATATGCATCTGAAACTTGTAAACTTTACAGTCAATTCAATCTTTTGTTTCAAAAATACATATTTTGAAAGTAACTACTGCTTCCACAAATAAACCCAGAGTCTTTCACAGCAGCAAATAACCAAATTGTTGTAGGTTCATTTTCTATAAACAACATCTGCAAGGATACATAAATATCATATGTATATACATCGTAAAATACAATACCTACAACCCTCTGCCACTGAGATATTGTAGAAGGACCAGGCACTACCCTTTTTTTAATGTTGACTAATGCTTTTCCATTATAAAAATTATGACTTTTTTTTTTTGAGAGCTTTAAAACCTCTATGGGTTGCAGCAAGAATCTGAAGATTGTCCGAGGGAATCATCCAAGGCTCAACATACTGATCCCTTGAAAATCCATTCCTATCTGAACACGTTATGAGCCTTAAAGAAATCTCCATTTCCCATCTATGTTTTGCTCAGTATGGTCATTCCAGGCCTGCTGCCAAAAATGCTGGGCATTCTGTGGGTACTGCACATGTATCACTCCTGCATCTTACCAGACTCACCAATCGTAAACATTCAAACTCATGGGTAAGGCTCCCCAAACTCTTGATATTGTATTATAAAAACATGAGATTTTATAAGTTATAAGTGTAGGGGCTCTTTTTACTGACCTTCTGGTTTTTGAGCCCTTAGGATTCATATTTTCAAGCTTTTTATAGCAACCAGGAGTGCTGGAAACTTACATTTTAAAGAACTGAAAGGCAAGTGTCTCATGTAATCACCTACCTTCTGGAGTTGGGGCTTTAAAAAAGAATATTAATACATTTGTGTGAGTTAGCAACACACAAGGCCACACAGAATGACACCAGCAGGCTAAGTGAAGAAAGAATGAGGGAGGGACCGGCAGCATCCTTCTCTAGAGGCTGGTAACAGTCTAGCTATGCTTCTAGATATCATAATTAACTTTTTAGTTCAAACGGTATAGATCTGTGCTGCAGAGTTTCATGCAGTTGTTGCAATAATGGATGAGGTAGCTTTCCCTTTATGTATAATAAAAACCGTTTTTCTTTCTTTTAAAAAACTGGAAATTAAATACACGCTCATATACCTCCCACACAACAACCCCAGGAAAAAAATGTATTAAGACTGGAAACCCATGCACTTAGAAGTTAGGAAATGCCAGAATTTTGTTGCTCGGGCATCTTCAGTTCTGTCCTCTCATGTGCATGTATCACGATTCCTTCCTTAATAACACAATCACATATTATTTTCTTGACAGGATCCCTACCTCATTCAGTGTACAGGATGGACAGATGCACAGTATTCAGGGAATGAAGCTGATCTCTGTTGTGAATGAGTTGGAAGGCATATAGAGAATGAGGCAGAGGACTGCAAAAAAGAGATAGGGTGATTGTAAAGCAATTGAATGTCACAGTGGAGAACTAGGTTTTATTTCTGCCTCTGCCAAAAACTTCTTGGAGTGAAGATTGCAGCCCCAGATATATTTAATATAAAAACCCCATTTTAAGAGATTTAAGAAAACAAATTACATGGCTATGCATTCCAACTCAGTAAACAGAGTTACCTATTCGGACACACACACACGCACATTAATGTTGCAACATCACAATTACAGTTAACCCCACAAGTCAAGAAAATACCAGTTACAGATGAATGTTTAACCTTAAAATAGACTGACCAGTGTGCATGAATTATGACACTTCCTTTAATTATTTGAACGCAAAACTATTTCTCAAACAAAAGGCTATATGAAATATATATTTCCTTCAAACTGGACACTTGACACTACAAAATACTGATCATATCTTCAACTCAATTAAGAATGCTTGGCAGCTAACAGAATTGGATCCACTGAATTGCATGTGTAGTAACCCCTTGTTATATTTCAGTCTTCTTTTATACTCTACAGAGATTTTCATGATTAGACTCTTGATTGGTCAGATTTTCAAAAGTACTAGCAACAAGTGTTCCCGTGGAGGTCTACGAAGCTATGCCAGCTTACATCATCTGAGTATCTGGCCCTGGATATGTGTATTTCACCATACAAGCACACACACGTCTCTCATATGCAATTTCTTGCTCTTCTATATCTCTCTCATACTCACACATACAACACATAATATTTATTTAAGATAATATCTGAATATTTAACTAGTGTTCTGTTGTATTGGTTTACTGCTTGGCACTCTTTGATATTAACGCAGTTGATTTTGGAAATAGCAGATCAGGACTGGCACTAATGCAAAGGAATTTCAGGCTAAGGTATTAATGTTTGCTCACAGGTGCCAGCAGATGTCACCCTGCTAAAAGACTGTCAATACAATTGTACAGGGTGGGTAATCACCTGCTACAGTTTTGATCAGATTCTCTACTTGTGAAAGATTTAGACCTGACCCTCTTTTCACCTTACCATCTACTTTACACACACACTAATGACAACAGGATCAGTAAATTAAAACTGTCAGGTGCCCCACCTCTAGTCTTCAAAGGTGCTTGGTTTAAGTATAATTTATGGCCAATCCTTATATAAGAAGCACTGCCAAATCTCAGTAATTATTACAGAGATGTAACTAGACACAGAAAATAAATGTTTCTACAAGTTGAAGAAGAGCTCTGACATTACTGTAATTAGGCTAGTGATTCATGTCAGCTGGGCTTTTTAGAAGGTTCCCAGAATGGATGCCAAAATTAATTTCATTTTTTAAGAAAAATTAAATCCCAGAATTTAAGTGTGCTTTCAGGTATCACAGATGCAGCTAGATTTTCAGCCATTTTCACTGAAAAGACCAACATGTGGGTTTTTTTAAAGTCAGTCGCCTTGCATTATGTAAAACAATGTCTTAATATTTTATTGGTTAAATCTTCTTTGTTGAAGAGGCATGTGGATTTAGCAAATTTTTGAGAGTCTAATGACTAATAATAAGAGAGAGCAGTGCTGATCTTTTTATGTAATACTAAAATGAATGACACACTGTATCAATAGTTACTGCTGATTTTAAGATACCAAAAAGATTGCAGGTTTCCCCCAAATTATGAGGCTGGGCATTGCTGAGCATCTTGTAAAATCACCTATGAGCATGAAACACAATGTTCAGGTGCATGTGCGTTGTTTCAAAAGATATGAGCAAAGTCCACATAAATACCCACAGGATCAAGCTAAATGGAGGCTATGCCAACATGTGCTACAGTGACATAAGGAAAATCTTTTAGCTGCACTGACAATGACAATCAAACCCCAAATGTAATTGCTTTTACATTTTAGCACCATGCATTGTATCTGTATGTTGTACTACTGATGTTTGCTTACTGCATATTGCATCCTTAGGCAGTACAGAATCTGTCACATACACACAGAACATGACCAGAGTAGCCTCAGAAGGATGCCATTCTTCCTGCTGCTGCTGAACAGCTCCACCACAATTTGAACTGTTGTTATAATTAGATCATCTCAAAAGCAGCTGCTATGGAAAATGTCTGGCAAGATTCTGAAAATTCAGATAATCCAGCACATTCACTGCAGGTCTGAAAGTGCCGAGACTTTATGCCCCTGTGCAAAGGTTGGCTACAACAATTTGTATGCACCTCTGAATGCAAGGTTTCCTCCAGGCAGCAATGTACAACAATATCATCCACAAATAGGGCAGGAGAGGGGTAAGGCAAAGACCCCATTCACCCACCAGCTCATATTATACCCTGTGCCATGATGCAACAACCGCTTTGCCCCTCCACTTGATGTATAACACTTGTAGAAGGCAAAATGTCTCCTGGCTGGGGTTGTTCAAGTATATAAGGGACCCTGGCTGAGCCAAGAGGGCCATGTAACCGCCCTCCCCCCATGCTTATGATTCAAATTAGGAGAGGAGTTCCAGCGGCACGAACAGGAAATAAGTAGCAAGAACTTACTTCCTATAGCAGCTAGCTAGAAGGACACCTGGTCCTCTATCCCAAATGCCATGCTTCCTTCCTTCTCTTGACCTCATGTATCAAAGCCCTGGTCTACACTAGGGAGTTATTTTGAAATAACTCCCCTTACTTTGAAATAACAAGCGGAGCATCCACACTACCAGGCCCGTTACTATGAAATAGGGGCTGGTTATTTTGAAATAACAACTCCTGTTTTCCCTGAGGAATAACACTTATTTCAAAATAGTTGTTTGGGGAGGTATTATTTCAAAATAAGCTCCTGGTGAAGACGTGCTCAAAGAGTCTAAAGAACCTAGACTATGCTTGGGGATGATTAGTGGTTGGGTCACTCAAGTTTTCAAGAGGCACTGTTGTAAATTCTTAGGCTGCTGAGGAATTATGAGGAGCAAGGCTTAAAAAAAATGATCTACAGGTTCAAGGTACAAGTCTACTTACCAAGGTGAAAAAAATATTGTACTGCCATGCCCCAAGACAGCCACCCTGACAAAATTATACATATTTAACTGTCACCTCCATACACACATCCCCCCATTAAACCAATTACAACCATTCCCAACACCCCACAAAATACAATCTTACCACCTTCCCTTCTTTTGAGGCAATAACCCTTGCTGCTGCTCCCTATGTTGTCCGGGGTATATAGGAGGCTCACAGCTTCCCTATTCTTCCTCCTTCAGATGGGCCATGTAATCTTTGTTTCCCCTCCACAGCAAACACTAGATATTGGTCTGCATTTTACCCCTCTTCCTGATAAAGAAGCATCTAAATGCACTGCAGTGAGGGCATAACTCTGCCACCTTATGGAAGCCATTCCTCACCTGGGACCTCACATTCCACTTCAGCTTGTGATAACCAACCTGCCACTAGGAATTCCTAGTCATCCAAGGTACCCCCACCACAGGCTGACATTAAGTCCCAATATCCTTTTGGTCATGGGCCCTGTTCACATATGTCATATTCCATCCATAGATTTTTCCCAATGTTTCTTCTGTAGCTGGTGGCAAAAAAATTGGTCATGAAATACTCTCTTCCACAGAAGCAGTTCTTACAAAGACAGTTAACCCTACCCTGTCTCTTGGGCTGTGTCTGTGCTCATCATGTTAACATTGTTTTTCATGCTTTACCAAAGTTTGCTAAAAATTGACTAACATGGTAAGTTTAGGCACCATTTGAGAAGCTGAAGTTCTCATTTCATAGCATATTTGTAGCCTTCACTGGTCAAATGAACCAGGAGCACAATAGGAGTGCTTATATAAGAACTAAGTTAAGGACAGCTTTTCTTGGATTGATTGAAAATGGCTAGGGAGCTGGTCAACAGGGATTACAGAGACCATTAATGTTATCTATTGTTTATGTACTGAAAAAATATGTACCTTTCACTATTAACCTGATACACGCTCCTCATTACACGCAGGTGTTGAGACTTGCCTCTGATTAGATTTTGGCCCTGATTCCCCCTCTCACTTTCCACAGTTTTCCACTCCCTTGACTTAGAGTTCCTCCTGATTTACTCTGGAACAAGCCAAAGGAGATATCAGACCCAGTAAGTTTGTCACAGTAGGAACTGGTTTTCACTATGGGTACGTCTACACTTGCACCCTAGTTCGAACTAGGGATGCAAATGTAGGTGACCGAAATTACTAATGAAGCGGGGATTTAAATATCCCGCGCTTCATTAGCATGATCTCGCAGGCGCGTTACTCCGCTGAACAGCTGTTTCAAAAGTGAAAGTGTGTGCCGGGATGCGTTAGTTCGAACCAAATAACACTACACTGCAGTGTTATTTCAAAATACCAAGGTGAGCATCTACACAGCAAGCTTGTTATTTCAAAATAATTTAGAAATAACAGGTTTCTTAATCTGGAGTAATAAACCCTCATTTCAGGAGGAACAACACCTATTTCAAAATAGCTATTTCTAAATAGGGTGTGTGGGGACAGTGCAGCTGTGGTTATTCCAAAATAATTGGCTTCTAGGACTTTCTCATAGCTCCCTTGGTGGCCACTCTGTCCACACCCCTCAAACCTCTACAGTTGCTCTTCCCCTGCAACCTTTAAAGGCGCAGGCAAAAGAGAAACGGCTCATGGCAGAAGGAAGGCTCTGACAGCCCTGTGCCACAGAGCAGCACCCCTGGGCTCCCACCAGGCCCTCCATGGCTGCAACTGAGCTGGCAGCCAGCTCCCATGCCCCTGCCCAGGGCAGAAGAGGCCCCCTTCCTGATCTGGTGTAGAGATCCTGGATCTCATTGAGGTCTGGGGAGAGGAGGCTAACCTCTAGGATCTCTGCACCAGGTTCAGGAATGCTGATGTGTATGGACAGATGGCCACCAGGCTGGGCCAAAAGGGAGCAGGTGCACATGAAAATAAAAAAGCTCAGGCTGGCCTACCGAAAGGCCAGCAGATGGAGTTCCCGCTTTGGAGTAGCATCCCAGTCGTGCCGCTATTATGAGAAGCTGCACCGCATCCTGGGCGGGAGGTTGGTACCTTTCCCCCCATATCCTTGTCATGGTCTCTGGCCTGGAGACACCCACCTTCAGGCTCATGGAGGATGGGCCCTTGGATGAGAAGGAAGAAACTGAGGAGGAGGAGGAGGAGGCCAGCATGGACAAGATGCCTGCCAGCCAGGAGGTCATCCTGTCCCTGGAGCCAGTAACCCTCTCCCAAGATGTCACCCAGAGTTCGGCGGAAGCCAGGGAAGGCCCAACAGGTGAGTTCCAATACTTTCCCTAGACACACATGTGGGGGAGGGAGCAAGTGGTGAGGTGCTGCATACTCCTCGCTCAGCCTGGGGATCACACAGCAGCCCGTGCAGGTGGGTGCACGTGGAGCGCCAGTCCAGAGCAAATGGTCACATGAGGCTGCCAAAAAGGAGCCTTGTGCTTCTGCTCACAGGGTTCCTGGAGAGGACTGACATACTCCCGACCCCATGGTGGGACACCTTCCCACCACAAGCCACCACTAAAGAAGATGGGGTCATGGACACACACAGCAGTGCTGCACATGGCACACGGTCATGCCTGCACTCCCAGGGCAGCACCCACTCCTGGTCAAGCGTGGCAAGGTGTGCACTGAGCCCTTGCAGGGGAACCTACTGGGGGGAAGGAAGTAGAGGGGACCCCATCAACACCCTCCCCTGCAAGTGGTGTCCACCACTCACAACCCCTCCAACCCTCCCTCTCTCCTCCAGTGGGTAGGGATAGAAGTCCTTCCTCTGTGGGACACTGCCACTGCTGTGCACAGCCTGGAGGGAAGGCGAGCCACCCCATCCCCCACTCCTGCCCACAGGCTCCTGGCCTGGCTGGCACCACCTCATGTCTGCTTGTCCCTGGGGTGTGGGGGTAGCGAGGGTTCCCTGGGACATCTGTGCCCCTGTAGGACAGTGTCCACTGTCTAGGCCACAGATGGCCTTGCTCAAAGTACATTGCCTTCATCTGAACTGAGGCCTTTTGGTGTGAGCTCACAGATGACAGCTAGGCTTCATGAACAGTGTCCCCTGGGATGACTGCCCATCTCACTGTTGTGTCCAGCAGCTGCCCCCTGAACCCGCTCCTCCCCAAGTCTCCCCTCACACCCGCTCCCACCCCCAAACCCTAGCTTCTCTTCCTAGCCTCACTTCGTGGCCACTGAGGGCCCCCACACGTAAGATGGTGGGACCATCTGTGGCAGGCTCCAGTCCCAGCTCCATCCCTGAGCCCTACCTCCCCCTTCCTCTCCCCTACCAGGTTCTTTCCCTAGTCCGCCCCAGTTATATTTACCCCCATATAAAAAAAGCAGTTTATTCTTTCAAAACAAAAAGTCTGGTTTATTGTATCTGCAGGGGAGAAGATGGGTGTGGGAGGAAAGGCACAGAGGGGCATTGCAGAGGCTCCTTGTGGGGAGGCCAGGGGAGAGTGTCACAGCTGCCTTATCTGAAATTCTCCCTCAGGGCCTCCTGGATGCTCACAGCCCCCTGATAGGCCTGCGAGATAGGCCTGCGAGTGGTGCATGGCTGCTTAAAGGCCCTGGCCAACTGCTTAGCCTCTGCCCCCCACCATGGCAGGAAACTCTCCCCCTTGTTTTCACAAAGGATGTGCAGGACACAATAGGCTGCCAACATGTGGGGGGTGTTCTGCTTGCTGAGATCCAGGCAGGTGAGGAGAGAGCACATCCTCTTCTTGAGGAGGCCGAAGGCACCCTCCACCACAATGCGGGCCCTGCTGAGCCTGCTGTTGAAACGTTCCTTCATGAGGTCTAGATGTCCCGTGTATGGCTTTGTCAGCCATGGGAGAAAGGGTAGGCTGCTTCCCCCATGATGCACATCAACATGTCCACGTCCTCGACCCTGACGGTGTGGTCAGGAAAAAAAGTGCCGATGTGCATCTTCTGGAATGGGCTGGAGTTCCTGAAGATGCGGGCATCATGCGCCTTCCCTGACCACCTGACACTGATGTCAGCCTTGGTAGTCAATGAGGTGGGTCAATGAGGGCCTACAGGATCAAGAAGTACCCCTTCAATGTCCTCCCCCCACAGTTGGGGAAGCCCATGGTGGCAAAGCAAGTGACGATGGAGTCCATGTCACCCAGGATGATGACCCTGCATAGCAAGAAGGTGTTGATGGCCCTTATCACCTGTAGAAGAATACAAAGAGAGAATCACAGGGTTGCCAGAACCCTTGGGAATTCCCTGAGCCCAATCCCCTTCACACACCAGGACCAACCCCAACTACCCCATCCCTGGCAGGGCTTTGTGAAGGTGGGACTGAAACACCCCCCTTTCCTAGCGAACCGTAGAGTCCACCCCCACTTCACTAGGGAACCCCATTCCAGTAGTTCACCACCCTCCTAGAACAATAGCAAGAGCACCATACCTGCATGAACACAGCCCCGATGATCCATCTCCCCACACTGAACTGGTTGCTGATGGAGTGGTGCTGGAGGGCAGGGTCGAGCCACTCACACAGCTCCAGAAAGTTGTCTTTCCACATGTGAAAATTCTGGAGCCGCTGCTGGTTGTGCCACCGCTCCATGACGATCCAGTCCCACCAGTCGGAACTGGTGTCTCGTGGCCAGAAGCAGCGGTGCATGGTGTGCAGGAGAGGATGGGAGGGGCTGTGCTGCATGAGAAGCATGTGGAGTGGAGTGAGGAGGTACCCCAGAGTGAGCTGCTGGTCCTGGCTCTGCAGTGCCACATGGACATCCTGCAGTAACTACACCAGGAGGTGCGGCATGAAGTCTAAGAGCCGACGACTGCTTTGCAGCATGTCTGACTCCATGGCTGGAGTGCTGTGGCTTCTGCAAGAGCAACTAGAGCACACAATGAGAAGAGTTTGCTGTCCCTCAAGTAAGTAGGCAAAGGTGAAGAGCCTGAGACATGGCTGTAGAAGGGAGTCCCTTTAAGCACAAGCCTCAGGCAGCAGCTACAGGAAGTGACAGCTGTCCTGATGCCCTGCCCGGAGTGCTTCCAGGGGGTCTTAAATGCAATGCGGGCACCAATCAGTGTGGATGAGTGATATAGCTCTGCACTATTTCAATGGGGATTTGTAGTGTGGACATGCTATTCTGAAATAGCTGTTTTGGGAGTTATTATTCCGAAATAGCTTATTTCGAAATAAGCGCGTAGTGTAGACATACCCTATGTGTCCAGCACAAAGTCCCCTGAAGCTTAACAGAGGCCTCTCACAACAAATGTAAATAGTAAGTACTTCTCTACAGACATTAATGTATACTCACAACAGCACTGGTAGGTGGATAAACATTGTAGAGTCTGATTCTTCATTCACACTTGTGCAAAATGCTACAATTCTGATATGACGACGCTTCACACAGACCTTGCATATATCTGAATGATGACAAAAGTCACAAAGTAGTACAGAATTAGACCCATTATTGCCATTAACTTCCATTAACAATAGCAAAATGGAAGTAGAAAACTTAAATGAGCAGTTCACAGCCATAGGCATCATTGTCAGAGAGGCACTTGAATGTAGGAACTCTTGGTATCTATACCTACACTTAGAGTTTTCGGCTTGTCTAACCTAACTTGCAATCATCATATTTTAGAGCAGAGGTGGGCAAGAGGCTGCCATCAGCCTGGATCTGGTCCGCCAAATTACCAGATCCAGCCCGGGGCTGCCTTGCTGGGACCCTTAAGCACAGCGTGGCGACAGCCATTTTAAATGTGGCTGCTCTATTCTGGGAACAAGGAGGGAGTCTTTGTGCTCTGCCCTGCCCCTCAATAAAATCTCTCAGCTCCAATTGGCCAGTTTGCAACCAATAGCAGCTGAGACATTTTGCTGGAGGCAGGAGCAGCCAATGAAGCCTCCTCCCTCCTCCCCCCCCCTTTACCCTTTCCAGAGCAGAGTTATGTGGAACAACTTCAGGTTCCTGCAGGGCTGCTGACTGGAAGCTGCCTAGGTAAGCATCTCCCAGCCTGAACCTGCCTCTGGCATTCCCCCTCGCCCCCTGCCTCACTACCTGTCCCAGGCCACCACCCAAACTCTCTGTACCCCTTTCCTGTAGGTCACAACTCTCTCCCAGACCCTGCATCCTCTCCTACACCCTTCCCCCAGCCCAGAATCCTCTCTGGCACCCATACCCCCTCCCTAACCCTGCATCCCATTCCCTTGCCTCAAGCCATCACCCAAATCCTCTGTACCACCTGCACCCAGGTCACAACTCCCTCCCAGACCTTGCACCCTCTCCTAGATCCTCTCCCTCAGGCCAGAATCCTTTCCTGCACCCATACTCCTTCCTGGACTCTGAACCCCAAGTCTCTGCCTTGGATTACAACCCCCTCCTTCATCCAAAGTCCCTCTCAGACTCCACAACCCCTCCTGCACCCCAGTCTTCTACCCCAAACTCCCTTCTGCACCCAATCTCTGTCACAGACCCTAAATCTCCTCGGTAGAAAAGCGGTCCTTGAGCACTTGCCAGAATCTTGGAGTGGCCCCCCATTAAAAATTATTGCCCACCCCTGTTCTAGAGTCATCTTCATCATTCTGTTCTCGGACCCTAAGGGCATCCCATTTGCTTTTCATCTTCAATTATTCCATCCGCAATCACACACTAAAGTCCTGCTGAACCTAGATTTCTTGGAAAATACAAGAAATTCTAATTGGGAGTCTTCCTTTGAAAGTCCTGTTCTTCCTCAGTCATACATTGCTAGGGAACTACTTTTGGTGAACAGAAACCATAGATTAGAATAGATGCTAATGGCATCTAATGGCATTCCGATAGTGGGAACCCATCTTTTTTTCTTTGTTTATTTACTGTAGATATCCAAATTACAGAAACTGCTGCTTCACCCTCTTGAAATAATGGGACATGCACCACTGGTCTGTTATGCTAATAAGCAAATGTTACAGTCATTTGTCTTATAACCAGCTGGTAATGGATATCTATAAGACTTTCATATGTGTCAAAGTAATTCATAGCAAAACCTTACAAAGAAAATAGTTTAAATAAAAATCGAACATGGCAAACAGCACAGACAGTATTTCATTGCATGTTTTAGTCTTGCAAGCTAAAGGTCTGCTTGTCTTAGACAATCTATCTTTAAAATGTTATGGTGAAAGATAAACCGAAATTGCATTTCCTTTAAAAGAAATAAATTCATTGTTACCCTAAACATAAACAATTGTATCAATCCATCCTAATTCCCCATTCTATGACATTATTTAGGATATAAAGTTGTTTTCATGTCAACTTGTGATTTTATATTCCAACAAATGTTATTTGGGAAATAAGACTGAAAGATGAAGCACGGAAGAAAATGACATTTGTGTACCATCTAATTACCAATTATCTGCCAGCGGAACTAATCAAATTGTATAAATTTAGACTGCAGATTCATCAGCCAATTACCTTAGAGAACATGCTATGCCCCTCATCAGCGATTCAACCAACGGTGCAAGTATTATGGAGCTCCAGTTTGGTAGACTAAACCTTTCCCCAAGCACAATATTTAAAAGCCAATGCAAATTATATTTTTGCTAAAGTAACACTTCAAATGTAAGCATTTTTTAAAAGAAATGACTATTATTTGTTTATTACTTAGGTTCTAAAAGAGGAAAGATGTACTGTATGTCACCAATTCACTTTTTGTAACCTATGATTATCTACTATACATTTTAAAGAGACTCTGTTTGTGGATTTGTTTGTGCAAAATAAAGTCATACTTCGTGGTTACCCATAGATACCAAATTCTGCATACACAAAACTGCTACTTAAATTAGCTAAATGCACTACTTTGTATACCAGGATATGCTGGGTGAAAGGTTTAAATAATTATTTTTGTTTTTCAACAGAAAAAAGTCATGACTATTATAACGAAGATCATAAAAAACATTTGCTAACAAAATTAAAATCAAGATGCCTATTCAACTGTAATTTTAATGCAAAGAAAATGCTTACTGTTACAAATCACAAAATAATTCAAATTAGTTATGGAAAGACTAATGGAAGCTTTACGAGTTTCTAATTCAAATTTACTATGCATATGGTAATTATTCAATAAAATGAACATTTGAAATTGAATTCTTACAAATTTAAAACTATTCTTTTACTTCCCTTTTGCAAGCACATTAATAAAAAATTCCTATAATACGCGACATGATTTTGCCCAGTCAATGACAGGCCTCACCTTCCAGTTA
The DNA here is from genome assembly GCA_032595735.1 of Pelochelys cantorii. Lineage (NCBI taxonomy): Eukaryota > Metazoa > Chordata > Testudines > Trionychidae > Pelochelys > Pelochelys cantorii. The sequence goes on along the minus strand of CM064334.1, from coordinate 24,605,266 downwards.
CATATGTTTGATGGAATAAAGCTAGAAAGTAGCTCACGTCTTAGGCTACGTCTAGACTACAAACCTCTTTCGAAAGAGGCTTTTTCTAAAGTATCTTTCGAAAAAGCCTCTTTCGAAAGAGAGAGTCTAGACTGCAACCAATTCTTTTGAAAAAGTGATCCGCTTTTTTGAAAGAGAGCACCCAGGCAGTCTGTTTGCATTCAAAAACACCTTTTTTCAAAAGAGCACTTTCAAAAAAAGGCGTTCTTCCTCATAAAATGAGACTTACCACGGTCAAAAAAACCCCACCGCATTCTTTTGATTTTATTTCGAAAGAACGTGGCAGCAGTCTAGATACAGGGGAAGATTTTTCAAAAAAAGGCCACTTTTTTTGAAAAAAACCCTGTAGTCTAGATACACTCTTAGTGTGTTCATTTATTGTTTTGTTGAAAGACAAAAGTATTTGGAAAATACAACATGCCAACTCATATCTAATGTAATAATCTTTCTGCCGTAGGAAAATGTTTTATTTTTTAATTTTTGTAGAATAGCAACTTCAATTAAAGGTACTCTGCAGAAATTCATTTGAAAAAAAAAGTCACTTGCCATGTTTGAAAGTATTCTGGAAATATGTCTTAGTAAATGAAAAACTGTAAAGCGTTTTCCCTTTTTCTTCCATTAGCAAATGCAGTCCCACATAAATACTCAATGATTAAAAGGAGTAATGCATCTATCCATCATCACCAAATCTCAGTCTTCTGTGATTTTTTCTCTCCCATTTGCTGGATTCATTTTCTAAATACTGCTACAAAACCATTCCCAGCATAATAGATAATGAAATCATAAGTATTTTCAATATGCTGAGAGTGACACTGTCTGAAACAAACAGTTATAATTTGTATACACAGACAGACCATTCAACCAATGCAGTGAAGGAAATGCAATACAAGTTTCTAACTGAATTATATGTGGCTAATTTACAAATTTCTTATTTGACTGGATAATAATTTTTTTCTTTCAAAGAGAGAAAACTATCTAATGCCCAATTTTCAGTATATATCTATGACTCAAGGTCTAAAAAGGTGGTTCTAATTTTTAATTCAAGCAGCAGAGACACAAAACTAATTTGCATGACTTCAGTAAAACTTGCACCATGTTGAACCTCTGTGCCTGGCAAATGAGGTTACTGATGCTGAGGACAGCATGGTCCAGATTTTTCCTGGTTCTTTCAGGCAGTGAGTGTGTGTAATAAGCCTTCTTTACTCTCTATTCCCTCCTTCCTCCTTTGCCTCCTGCCATGGAGATGCCAGTCAATATTGTAGTCCCAGCAATTTCCAGACAACACATGCCTCAAGTTGAACACACAATTAGTGACCATATTTGAAAATACCCAAATTTTTAATTTTGGCTACTGAACCTGAGAGCTTTATGGTCTGATTTGTCAATATGCTGAGCATGTAATTTTCTCTTGACTTGAATGGGAGCTGGGGGTTCTCAGTACCTGTGAAAATCAGGCCATAGAGATTGAGGCCACTGTTTTCTTTCCTCACTAAAGTCTTGATCTCAGATACTTATTATATTGTAGTTTGGGAATGGCATACACACTGAAAATGAGCACAGGGGATCCTTTTTCTATTATTAACATGGATGTAATATCTCCACATCACTCTTCTGACAATACTGTCAGTGAGAGTTTGTCTAGCTATAATGTCCCCTTTGGGAGTTGGTACATAGAGAAGCTCACTTTACAAGTTAATTAAAGGCAACAAAGGGGGAAATAATAATAAAGCTTGGTTAAGCGGCTACAGAAAAGTCAGATACAAAGAAGGAGATTGCCAAGGAGATTGTCTTATCAATACCATCCCAAACTCCTTTCTCAGTTTTGATTTATAATAGATAGATAGTCTGGTAGGATCTGTGCTGTTGGTCTGAGCTATTGCCCCTTCAGTGGCTTCTGTACACTTCAGTACCATACCATGTAAAGGAGGATGAGGCTAATGAAATTAATATTTAAGCTGATTTTTCTTTTTATTTCACTTCCTGCATCTGATGAAGTGAGGTGCAACTCACGAAAGCTTATGGCATAATAAAATTGTGGGGTCACCAAGTGCTTGGGGAGGCCATTGAGGGTGTTATGTGAGTGAGCCTCTTTAGAGACAGGGAAGAGGAAGCCTGTCTACTGTAAAGAGCCATTGCTGCTGAGTCCCTGTCAGGAACAAAGACTTGCAGCTTCATCTGCACAGCCTATGGGCAGCCTATGAGCATAGGTGAGCCACAGAAGGGCTGCCAGATTGACCACTCTATTTGACTGGCCAAGGGAATCAGAAAGCTTGCTCTTAGGCCCACAGCAACTATCTAGCTACTCAATGTTCACTTCTCACTCCTGCGCCTGCCTTGGTCCCAGCCTGGCTCCTGACATTGAACTAACAATATTTACAAACTGATTTGAAGAAAGGGACATACAGGACAGTAGGTGCTCACTGGCTGGGTTCTGCCTTCCTGCCAAGGACAGGGAACTGAGACTGGCAAGTGGCTACACTACCTCATACGCCCTGAAGTGCGGAGCTTGTAATGTTCCTACCAATCATTTTGGGGAAATGATTTGTTGAACCCCAAATGTTTCACCAATACAGTCTGGGCTGGATGAATTTCTGTGGAACTGCAGGCAGAGTTCCCCTGGAAACCACTCCAGTTCCCTGCTAGCTCACCTAACTTGCTGCTGGAAAATGCATGCCTCCAGGTCTGCAGCTCTGCCAGTAGGGTTGCCAGATGGTTTAACCAAAAATACCAAACACCTCTCCCCCCCAAAAAAAAACCACTGGAAAAAAAACACATTTTAGGTGTCCGGTATTTTCTGATTTTTTTTACCGGACAGGAGGCAAAAATATCGGACTGTCTGGGTCAATATCGGACACCTGGCAACCCATCTGCCAGAAGGACTGACCTGGGACCAGGAACCCAGTACTTCTAGGCTCCCTGCAGCAAAGCATAAAGCTGTGGAAGCCCAGGCTGTAAACCAGGGCTCAGCCACGGGTCCAGGCTCCCCGTCTCTGCTACTGGGAGTAGGGTATCCCTCTGGCTCAAGCATGGCTCTCAGCACGTGGGTTCTCAATATCACAAAAAAGGATCCTGGGAGTGCAGACAACTCAAGATGAGGCTCTCAAGAATTCCAGGCTTCCTGCCACTGAGCCAGAATTAGGCAGCCCAGGAAATGGCTTCCAGCTGTGGAGCTGCAGGAATCAGATCGTCCAGGGACCTAGCTGTTCCTGGAATTTGGAAGCTCTGTGGTTCCTGGCCCTGGAATAGTCCATATGCTCTGGAATTTCCAAAGCCAGTGGACTCCAAGATCCCCAGAAGCTTCATGGCATCTAGGAAGCATATGTTGTTTCAAAAACAAACAAACAAACTATATTTTTTCATAATCTCTGGTTCACAAGATTTTTTGAGGGGGGGGGGGAGGGGATGATTTCAGTCCAAATCAGTTCCCATTGTGTCTGTGGTGGGAATTCACATCTACCCATGCTACCTCAGTTGTGCTCTCTATTGTTCCAATGGCAACAAAGTGCCTACAGGATGTGACAGGAGATGTTCTTGTATATTAACATTTTAAAGCCATCAATGGCAATTAATGGCTTATATATGTCTTTTCTCAGTTTACTCACCAATACTGGAATGGCAAAGTAGGAATTTTCTTCAGCCATAGAAGGCTGCATGGAGGTCATGGCAAGTTCAAAGGCAAATAATTTAAAAATGAGAAGGTAATTGGAACATATCAGAATTAATGGCAGGTAAATCACTATGTCGGTAGGACTGATTAAATATTAGAAAAAAATGTGAATTGATCTGAGAGAGAAAAAATAATCTTTGTATTTTATTACACTGTATATATTTCCATACTACACTGCTGTTACACTATTATTGATCTTATGATAAAAACACAATGTTTGTTTCAATAAGGTTGAGCCAATTTTAATTTAAAATCCAAAAAGGTGACTCTTAAGAAAAAATAATTCACAACTACTCAGTATTATATCATTCTTATTCAAAACATTGTAATCCTTTCACATAAATCTAGCAGAATAAATCTTAGAATCCATTCTAAAATCTCAGATCCAAGCATTGAGTTTCATGTGATTAATGTGCAAGCAAAACTATCATAGTTCAAAAGTAACAAGGAAATCTCCACCAATCTTATTGCTTTAAATTATAGATCAGTGTAAATTAATACGATTAAATAAAAGTGTTGGAAATAGCAACAAGGAAAATGTTGAGATGAAAAAAAATATCTACCACCTATGAATATAGAGGAGAGTTAGATGCATAAAAATATGGTTGATGAGAATGTTTCTGTGTGTCTGGATGTTTTTTCAAGATTCCTAAAAAGTTCCTTTTAGTTTCCAAACTCTGGTGGAAGAATTGTTTGTAGAGTTTTCACTCTAACCTATTATAAATCCTAAGCATGCTGGGGTTTATTAGAAATGTCATCTTGAGACACTGGGGAGTAACAAAAAAACAGCACAATTTATAACTAAAATAATAGAGCACAAGGTGCTGTAGTACCTGGTTAGATTTAAAGGAAAAATGTGTGAAAAACAGTAAAACTTGTATTGAAGATTTCCTCCAAGCCTTGTTTTTTTTTTTCTCTAGTTACTGCACCTACTTGCCAAGGCAAAGAAACAACTAATTTCCTTTAACAAGTATAACAAAAAGGAAGAACAACCAAGAAACCACCAACCCGAGAGCTTAACTGTAAAATCCCTAAGATGTTGAGCTAGCAAGAGGCAGGGGAGTTTTTGACAAAGAAAATGTAGCTCAATTGTTGAATGGCAGAAATTCAACAGGCTTACAGGCTACCTTGTATATTTTTATAAAAAATCACAGTGAACTAAGTGAGCTAAGTCACATTTTGTCCAGAATACTGTAAGACCTCTAAGCTTTTAAAACAGATTTCTTGGCTTAGAAACTTGACTTAGTGAAGGAGGTGGCAACATGTTGGAAAACAAATTAATGCATCAAGGTATGGTAGAACATCAGTTATTTGGAGTCAAAAGTCATTTCACGGTCAATAACTTAAGTCCATAAACCTGAGTAACTAATCTGGAGTATTAGGACTGAAGGCTGATGGAGCTTTCTCAACGTCATGCTGCCTTTTGGCAGAAAATATTCTGGACTGGAGCAGTAGCTCCAGTCTTTCCACACTTAGTGAATCTGCATAATCATTATTCCAATACTCCAATTCCCAAAACTCCCCTTATGCTGACCCCCAATTCTTGCTAATACTAACAACATCTCTTCCCCTCCTCACATAACACACACACACACGTCAAATGAAACAAAAAACAGGACTATGTAGCACTTTAAAGACTAACAAGATGGTTTATTAGTTGATGAGCTTTCGTGGGCCAGACCCACTTCCTCAGATCAAATTGTAGAAGAAAATAGGCATGACCATATATACCAAAGGGATACAATCAAAAAAATGAACACACATAAAAAAGGACAAATCAAATTTCAGAACAGAGGGGAGATAAGGGGGGGGGGAGGTAAATGTCTGTGAGCTAAGGATATTAGAGGTGATAATTGGGGAAGCTATCTTTGTAATGGGTAAGATAATTAGAGTCTTTGTTGAGACCCCGGCGTAAAGTATCAAATTTAAGCATGAATGACAGTTCAGAGGTTTCTCTTTCAAGCCTGGTGTGAAAATGTCTTTGAAGCAGTATGCAGGTAATCAAGTCATTGAGACAATGCCCTTTCTGGTTGAAATGGCAAGAAACTGTTTTTTCTTTGTGATACTGTCTGATATCCGTTTTGTGTGCATTGATTCTTTGGCGAAGCGTCTGAGACGTTTGTCCAATGTACACAGCAGATGGACACTGTCGGCACATGATGATATAGATTATATTTCTGGATGAGCAGGAATATGTGTTCTTGATCTTATAACTGAATTGGTTAGGTCCAATAATGGTGTCAGCAGAGTAAATATGTGGGCAAAGTTGGCAACGGGGTTTGTTGCAAGGAAAAGTCCCAGGGTTGGTATTAGTGTGGTATGTCCTGTAGTTGTTGGAAAGAATCATCCTGAGGTTAGGTGGTTGTCTGTAGGAGACTATGGGTCTGTCTCCCAGAGCCTCTCGGAGTATAGTATCCTGTTCTAGTATAGGTTGTAGTTTATTGATAATATGTTGGATGGGTTTAAGTTGGGGGCTATAGGTGATGACAAGAGGTGTTCTATTGTTGGTTTTCTTGGGTCTGTCTTGAAGTAGATGGTTTCTGGGTATTCGTCTGGCTCTTTCAATTTGTGTTTTTATTTCTCCAGGTGGGTAATTGCGGTTTATAAATGCTTGGTAGAGATCCTGAAGTTTCTGGTCTCTGTCAGTGGGATTAGAGCAGATGCGGTTGTATCGAAGGGCTTGGCTATAGATGATGGATCGTATGGTGTGTTCTGGATGGGAGCTGGAGGCATGAAGGTAACTGTATGAGTCAGTGGGTTTTCTATAGAGAGTGGTGTCGAATTTACCATTGGTGATTTGTACTGTGGTATCCAGGAAATGGATCTCTTGTGCAGAATGGTCCAGGCTGAGATTGATGGTGGGGTGTAGGTTGTTAAAATCTCTGTGGAATGTCTCCAGTGTTTCTTGGCCGTGGGTCCAGATCATAAAGATGTCATCAATTTAGCGTAAGTATAGAAGTGGTAAAAGGGGACTGGATCTGAGGAAACTTTATGATCTATGTCAGCCATAAAGATGTTAGCGTACTGTGGGGCCATGCGGGTACCCATGGCTGTGCCACTGATCTGGAGGTATAAGTTGTCCTCAAAATGGAAATAATTGTGGGTGAGAACAAAGTTACATAGGTCTGCTGCCAGGTTGGCAGTGGTGTCCTCTGGAATAGTGTTTCTAATTGCTTGTAATCCGTCTTCATGTGGGATGTTGGTGTAGAGAGCTTCTACATCCATGGTAGCAAGGATGGTGTTATCAGGGAGGTTATCGATGTTTTGTAGTTTTCTCAGGAAGTCAGTAGTATCTCGGAGATAGCTGGGACTGTTGGTTGCGTAGGGTTTGAGAAGAGAGTCTACATAGCTGAATAATCCAGTAGTGAGCGTGTCGATACCTGAGATGATGAGACGTCCGGGGTGTCCCTGTTTACGGATTTGGGGAAGCAGATAGAACAATCCTGGTCGGGGTTCAGGAGGTGTTTCTGTGTGGATTTGGTCCTGAGTAGAGGTAGGGAGGTCTTTAAGGAGACAGTGTAGTTTCTTTTGGTATTCTGAGGTGGGATCAGAGGAGAGAGGTTTGTAAAATATGGTGTTGGAGAGTTGTCTGGTTGCCTCCTGGTTATAGTCAGACTTATTCATAATGACCACAGCACCCCCTTTGTCAGCTGGTTTGATGATAATGTCCGGGTTGCTTTTGAGACTCTGGATAGCATAGTGTTCAGCGCAGCTGAGATTGTGTGTCGCTTGTTGTCGTTTGTGAATAATGTCAGTCTGTGCATTGTTGCGGAAGCTTTGTATATAGAAATCCAGATTGTGATTCCGACCGTCAGGGGGAGTCCATATAGAATTATTTTTCCTTTGGTGTTGATAGGGGGGATCTGGTTGGTCAGACTGATGTTCATTGATAGTTTGGAAATATTCTCGTAGGCGGAGGCAGCGAAAGAAAGCCTCAAGGTCACCACAAAATTGAATCCAGTTTGTGGGGGAGGTGGGGCAGAAAGAGAGACCCCGGGATAAGACAGACTCTTGTGCTGGGTTGAGTTTGTAGCTGGAGAGGTTAACAATATTATCTGGTGGGTTGAGGTCGTTGCTGTTGTAGCTTGTGTTGTGGAGCAGTTTAGAAAGTTTATTGTCTTTTCTTTGTTGTAGGGAATAGAAGTGTGTGTAGTAGATTTCTTGTCTGGTGGAACAAAAGTCTTGTAAGGTGTGAGTCGGTGTGGAGGTTTGTCTTGAGATGAGAATCTCTAGATTAGAGATGTCATTCTTGATGTTTTTCTGTTTCTTGTATAAAATACTTATCAGGTGGTTCCTTAATTTCTTGGATAGTGTGAAGCAGAGTCTCTCACTGTAGTCAGTACAGTATGTTGATCTTAATGGATTGTTCACTTTCAGTCCTTTGGGTACGATGTCCATCTTTTTGCACTTGGATAAAAAGATGATGTCTGTCTGTATCTGTGCAAGTTGGGACTTTTCCTTGCAACAAACCCCGTTGCCAACTTTGCCCACATATTTACTCTGCTGACACCATTATTGGACCTAACCAATTCAGTTATAAGATCAAGAACACATATTCCTGCTCATCCAGAAATATAATCTATATCATCATGTGCCGACAGTGTCCATCTGCTGTGTACGTTGGACAAACGTCTCAGACGCTTCGCCAAAGAATCAATGCACACAAAACGGATATCAGACAGTATCACAAAGAAAAAACAGTTTCTTGCCATTTCAACCAGAAAGGGCATTGTCTCAATGACTTGATTACCTGCATACTGCTTCAAAGACATTTTCACACCAGGCTTGAAAGAGAAACCTCTGAACTGTCATTCATGCTTAAATTTGATACTTTACGCCGGGGTCTCAACAAAGACTCTAATTATCTTACCCATTACAAAGATAGCTTCCCCAATTATCACCTCTAATATCATTAGCTCACAGACATTTACCTCCCCCCCCTTATCTCCCCTCTGTTCTGAAATTTGATTTGTCCTTTTTTATGTGTGTTCATTTTTTTGATTGTATCCCTTTGGTATATATGGTCATGCCTATTTTCTTCTACAATTTGATCTGAGGAAGTGGGTCTGGCCCACGAAAGCTCATCAACTAATAAACCATCTTGTTAGTCTTTAAAGTGCTACATAGTCCTGTTTTTTGTTTCAGCTAGACTAGACTAACACGGCTACATCTCTATTACTATTCTACATGTCAAATGTGAGGCTTGCATGTCATGGAGAGCCTTGCATGTACTTACTAGATATGTATGAACGTGGAAGAATAGAATATTCTTTATAGACAATTTAAATGGGTCTGTCTGACCAAATCCGTAAGGGTTATTTATTAATCTAATCATATTGTAATGGACAAGACTGCTACCAGTAGTTTTGTTGATGGCTTGATAGATGTTCAGAAACACTATTCCACCGAGATGGTCTCATGAATAGCTTTATCAACCTTTGTTGACATCATTGCTCTTTTCTGTGGGGGGGAATTTTGGTAAGGTGTGCAATTAAGCTCCATACTGCAAGTTTTGTACTGTGAGAATTTTTTGTTAAGTATTCATGGTGGCTCTGTACCATTAAAACCTCTGACAGAAAAGCAGAACCTCAGACTGAGGCAGAGACTTACAGCAGGAGATTTTATAATGAGTGATAAATATCCATTTAAAATGACTTTTTTCTTAAATCGTCTTTATAAGAGAGAAACTATCTATTAGAAATGTATTGGTTAGGTAGTGCTTACCTGAAGCCTTTTGATACACATTGTATTTCTATTACCATACAAGCCAGGGGAGCTTTACAAAGCAGTGGCCATTGTATTAAATCTAATACAATCACATTCTCCACTAACCTAGCTAAAAAGAGAAACTGCCATACAGCTGATGATGATTTTCTATTATTATTGCTTTGTCATTCCTTTGTCAACAGCAAGTGTTCTCTCTGCATTTTAAAACTGAAATTATCTTCCTCATTGGAAAATGGCTGGCTCCTTGACTATGCAACTCTGAAAGTTGCTCCCTTATACCAAGTGTCACTGTCCTTTTGGTAAGATTCTATAATGCCAATTTAGGCACTGAGTAGTCACCTTACAACACTTACCTTCCATCCAACAGCGTGGAGTAGCTGTTTAGGGCCTAATTGGCGTAACATGGATATTAGTGAATGGGTAGTACCCATTGATACAAGGGAAGAGTTACCACAGTTGCACAGTCAAGGAGCTAACTGCTTTCTGATGGAAAAGATTGTTTTTAGTATGTATTGTAAATTATAGATTCCACACAGACTGATTAATACATACAGTTGTGTTCATGGGAATTGCATCAGGAGACACACGAAGGGTATGTCTACGCTTGCCCCCTAGTTCGAACTAGAGGGCAAGTGTAGACATACCCTGAGTGTGTTTGAGGAGACATTTTTACTTATAAATATTACTCATTTTTACTTATAATTATTACTCATAACTTACAATTATTACTCATTTTTACTTATAATTATTTATAGAATCTCCTGGATGTACAAAGCACTTTACATATGAAAGACAGAGAGAGACCCTGTCTTGAGGCATGTACACTCAAACTAAGAGAGCACAGCCAGAGATGACATGAATCAGGATGTGTAAAGATAAAATATAGGGGATGAGGACCAGAACAGTGGAAGACTGAAATGTGCTTCTATTAATTCCTTTTTCATTTTAAAAGTGAGATGGACTTTTTAGTCAGCCCTGAAACGTTACTTAAGGAGCCTCTTATTACATGTACGTATAGTGCCTTATTACATGTATATATTATTGTAGCCAGGCTGCATAGCTCAAAAGCTTGTCTCACCAACAAAAGTGGGTCAAATAAAAGATATTACTCCATCCATCTTTTCTTTCTTTCTATAGTGCACAATATAATATGGTCTCATCCTGGCTGGGGTCTCCGGGTAGTAGCTTATTATCATATTTGTAATTCAAGTATTGAGTCTCAAGAACGGGCATGAAGGAAGAGAATATGGTTGAATGGAATGAACACTGCAGGCTATAGAAGCAGTGAGAGTAGAGGAAGTGTAGGTCTATGGCGGGCCACAATTGAGAAAGATGTTGCCAGAAGCACGAGGAGGAAACAAGAAAAAGTAGAGATGAGAGAAAGTTCTGCAAGAGAGGGGATGGGATTGCTGGGTGTCTCAGTTGGTAAATCAGACAGGAAACTGTAAAGTCCCCGGCTGGCAAAGAAGTGAGAGAGGAGAACAGATGAGTGGTAAAAGTAGAGTAGGAGACTGGAGTAAGACTGAGGTGATTAAAGATGGAGAGAAGGAGCAGGTGCAGAAGAAAAGAATGAGGCGCATGCTGTAAATTCAGTATATGATTACGCTGACATTGGGTAGGACACTATTTTTCATGCTGCACAATCGTTCATGTGGAAGGTTCTCTGGCTGTTCTTTAAAAGAAGGGCAGGCTATTCCATGTAAGACTGGCTTTTCATCAACCATACATCAAATATTCAGAAGCTGTTTACCACCTTGGCTGACAGCTTCATTGCTTAGCTTGGCAAAGGAAAAGGATAACTGTCCGAAAATCCCCATTAGCATCCTCCCTTAATTAAGTGCTTGAGGTGAATGATTGCTTGGGGGTATAACAGCTTCCTCAACTCAAAGAGCATCAGATCATTTTTTGTTCAGATGGCACTTAAATGAGCAAAGAAAGCAAGATTCTTCTCAACTTTGGGATTGCTCATAGGATTACTCCAGTCCTTGAGCTGCAAAACCTACCTTAGGTTACATGTCCCCTTTATGATAAAGGTAGAGTTATAGATCTAACACAGGATATGTACAGCAAGGGATATGGACAGCTTGTTTGCATAATTCGTTCCCAAAATTATTGTACATCATTTTGGTTTATATTAGTGGTTTATTTACATGGCCTGCTGGTACAAGTCAACTTCTCCCTGCATACTTAGACTGCCAAACCTACTAGCAAACAAATAAAGCATTGGACAAAGCATAAAACTTTCCCCAGCAAAGTGCCAAACTTTCTGATGAGTAACATGAAGTATAAATCACAGATTAAACTCTATCATGACATACAGACTTTTGACTATTACCAAGCTGAAGCCCCCATCAGAATGCATTGCATGGATAGAAGGGCATGGCTATTTTCTATTGGATGGATTTAAATGCCTTAAGCCTTTTAAATTTAAAAAGCAAATTCCACATCAAAGATATTTATTTTGAAAATTATTAGTATTTTTCTCAGTGTGAATTTTTAGGACATGATCCTAAAAGGTCCTGAGTGGCACAAAACACTCATTTGAGTGGAAGATGAAAGTTAGTTAGCCCTTGCAGGGTCAAGCTCACACGATGTACTATATAAAAAGTGCAAACAGAAGTTAACACTCTGACCTTTGAATGAAATAATATTCCACTTTGGTATTTTTCAGCATTCAGATTAAAACATATATTTAACTGTAAAATGTGCATAATATTTATTTCACCTTAGATAATAAAACAATTAAGAACTAGGCCTAATTGTACATAATAGTCCTTTAAATCCTGTGAATGATATGCAGATGTCCTTTACTATGGTCTAGTGATATTTCTTTTTTCCTTTTCAAACAAGCTAAAGTTCTGTTTAATCTCTGTTTCTCAATTATTCCTCTACCTTTCCTTTATAATATAACAGTGCTCAGTAGCTTTATATTCTGGCCAAAAGGCCAAAATTGATACAAAAGAACATTTCTGTCTAACCATAAAATGCTGCCAGAAACCCAACGGGGACTGAACACCATGTTGGAACAAAAATAGTCCAGAGATACACTTTCAAAGTTGAGCACCTGCTGTAAAATAACCATCTGTGTTTAACTGTAATTTAATTATAGGTTCATTCCTTTTGTGTACACTGGAAGGATCTCATAGGTCTTCCCCAGTTGGTCTGCAATCAACTTCTGGCATTTTGCAAAGGCAACAGACATGTTCTCTTAATAACACCTGCTAACTCTGTCTCACTCCAGTTTCAGTAAAGGGCTTCTGGGATTTTACAATGGTGTTGATAGGCAAAATAAAATATTATTCAATCTGGAATCAAAAGCTGCATTAATTAATCACCTGTCTTAGGAAGTAGATGTCCTTGGTTAACATACAGATCAATTTTAAACTTTGTAAAAGCAATTTAAGAACTACAAAGCTGAATAATTTTATTTTATTTTGGGGGAGAAAAATACCAGTAGTCTCTCAAGATCACCAACCTACCTCTTCAGAGAGAAAATGAGCTTTTATATCCACTGAAACAAAAAATGGAATTAAAAAGTATTCCAATAACACTAAGACTTATACATATACTTCTAATAGAGGTGACCAGGAATCAGGAGTCCTGATTTTTGGTTTCTCCACAGTGCAGTGGAGGATAGCTAGTCAATGGCTATTAGTGAAGACAATGTGGTATATAACCCTGTACTTTTGCTGTCCCTGTACTTCTGACTGCTAGAAGCTGGGAATGAACAACAGGGGCAAATCCCCATAAAAGCCCTGTTCTGTTCATTACTTCTCAGACATCTGGCACTGGTCACTGTAGGAAGACAGGATAATGAGCTACATGAACCATTTATCTGATCCAGTGTGGCCATTCTTATGATCTTTTCAAACCTGAATGCCCAAATTCAGGCACCTAAATACAAGAAACTTGATTAAAAAAAATCACGGTAATTACTTAAATGCCTGATTTTAAGTACCCAAATTTCAATAACATGCTGCAATCTTTTTGTTTCTCAATTTATTCATAAGTAAAATGAGCATAATAACAATAGTTACCTACTTGCCAGTGTTGATATTGATCTAACTTTTTTAATGAATGACAGTCAAGCCCTTAAAATAACAGGAATAATTTTAAGGATGTGTGGAGTCCCTAAGTGTGAACTGATTTGTACTCTGTACTGCTAAATATCTATTCAATCAAATCAGCTTGCTAACTTTACAGTATATAATGGATTCTTAAAATGGTGATCAGACATTATGATTCTAAACGAGGTTCCTCTCCTCTCCTCTACTGCAGCTACTTGCCCACACTTCAGGTGTGTGCTAAGGCTGGGAGCTCTCTCCTGCTGTTCAATACTCTCACATAAACACTTATCAGTGCCCTAGACACTGAGACTCTCTTCTCTTTCTTCTCCAGCTGCCTGGCATCAAGGTTATTAGTGGCTGTACTGAGATTTACTAAAATACAAATAACTATGCTCCAGCATTCAAAAAAGCCAAAGTACATGGAATCATCATCCATAGAATCATAGAATACTAGAACTGGAAGGGACCTTGAGAGGTCATCTAGTCTAGTCCCCTGCCCTCATGGCAGGAACAAGCACCATCTAGATCATCCCTGATAGATGTCTATCCAACCTGCTCTTAAATATCTCCAGTGATGGAGATTCTACAACCTCCCTAGGCAATTTATTCCAGTGTTTACCCACCCTGACAGGATGTTTTTCCTAATGTCCAACCTAACCCGCCCTTGCTGCAATTTAAGCCCATTGTTTCTTGTCCTATCCTCAGAGGCCAAGGGGAACAATTTTTCTCTGCTCTCCTTGTAACACCCTCAGACTTTTCTAAACTAAACAAGCCCAATTCTTTCTATCTTCTCTCATAGCTCATGTTTTCTAGATCTTTAATCATTTTTGTTGCGTTTCTCTGACCCTTCTCCAATTTCCCCACATCTTTCTTAAAATGTGATACTCATAATTGGACACAATACTCAAACTGAGGCCTAACTAGCGCAGAGTAGAACAGAAGAATGACATCTCGAGTCTTGCTCACAAAACTCCTGTTAATGCATCCCAGAATCATGTTTGCTTTTTTAGCAACAGTGTCATTCTATTGACTCTTATTTAGCTTGTGGCCCACTATGACCCCTAAATCCCCTTCTGCAGTACTCCTTCCTAGACAGTCACTTCCTGTTCCATATGTATGAAACTTATTGTGCCTTCCTAAGTGGAGTACTTTGCATTTGTCCTTATTAAACTTCATCCTATCTACCTCAAACTGTTTCTCCAGTTTGTACAGATCATTTTGAATTATGAACCTATCCTCCAAAACACTTGCGACCCCTCCCAGCTTGGTATCGTCTGCAAACTTTATGGCTGCGTCTAGACTGGCATGATTTTGCGGAAATACTTTTAACGGAAAAGTTTTTCCGTTAAAAGTATTTCCGCAAAAGAGCGTCTAGATTGGCACGGATGCTTTTGCGCAAAAAGTGGTTTTGCGCAAAAGCATCCGTGGCCAGTATAGACGCTATTTTGCGCAAGAAAGCTCCGGTGGCCATTTTCGCCATCGGGGCTTTCTTATGCAAAAAATTCCTTCCCTGTCTACACTGGCCCTCTTGCGCAAGAACACTTGCGCAAGAGGGCTTTTTCCCGAGCGGGAGCATCAAAGTATTTGCGCAAGAACACTGACAATCTTACATTAGATCGTCAGTGTTCTTGCGCAAATTCAAGCGGCCAGTGTAGACAGCTGGCAAGTTTTTGCGCAAAAGCGGCCGCTTTTGCGCAAAATCTTGCCAGTATAGACGCACCCTATAAGTGTGCTTTCTATGCCAATATCTAAATTTTTGATGAAGATATTGAACAGATCTGGTCCCAAACTGACCCCTGAGGAACCCCACTTGCTATGTCCTTTCAGCATGACTGTGAACCATTAAACACTACTCTCTGAGAATGGTTATCCAGACAGTTATGCACCCACCTTATAGTATCCCCATCTAGGTTGTATTTCCCTAGTTTACTGATAAGAAGGCCATGTGAGACCGTATCGAATGCTTTACAAAAGTCTAAGTATTTCACATCCACCACTTCCCCCTTATCCACAAGACTTGTTATCTTATCAAAAAAAGCTATCAGGCTGGTTTGACATGGTTCGTTCTTTACAAATCCATGCTGCCTGTTACCTATCACCTTATTATCTACCAGATGTTTGCAGATGAATTCTTTAATTACTTATTATTATGCTCCATTATCTTTCCTGGCACAGAAGTTAAACTGACTGGTCTGTAGTTTCTTGGGTTGTTCTTATTTCCCTTTTTATAGAGGGGCACTATATTTGCCCTTTTCCAGTCTTTTGGACTCTCTTCTGACTTCCATGACTTTTCAAAGATGATAGCTAATGGCTCAGATACCTCCTCTATCAGCTCCTTGAGTATTCTAGGATGCATTTCATCAGGCCCTGGTGACTTGAAGATATCTAACTTTTCTAAGTAATTGTTCTTTTCCTATTTTAACTTCTAACCCACTCCATTTTCACTAGCATTCTCTGTATTAGGCATCGTGTCACCATCAACCTTCTCGGTGAAGACCGAAACAAAGACATCATTAAGCATCTCTGCCATTTTCAAGTTTCCTGTTATTTTATTCACCCCATTATTAATCACCCCTTATTAATTATAACTCTTTAATTCTGACATATAATTAAAGTGATTTATTGAATATATCTTTAATCAAAATAAATATGCACTTCTGTGAGGTGGCTACTTTATTTGCAGAAGAACAATCTTTCCTGAGATCTCTCATGGGCACCGTTTGTGGTTGAGGGTATGCGCTTGCACATTCTTGGTATTTCTTCTGGCTCTGGGATGGGGTAGTATCCCAGGGCTCCCTCATTTGGGTTGCCTTAGAACCAGGCTTAGGACTATCCATTAGCTAATGGGGGGGTGGGCCTACTTACTACTCTGGGTCCTGGCCTAGGGACCCTGTAAATATCAGTTGTCTATTGTGTCCAGTTCATTAAATTTCTGCTGCTGTTATAACTCCCTGGGCCACTTCACTATGGCCCCACACTGTCCTCATTCTTGCCTCAGGGCTGTGTCTCAATAAAGCCCCAAAGCCCCAGAGTTCTGCAGCTCTTCTCACCAGACAAGCACCCGGTTTTCAGTAGCCAACCCTGGGCCTCAATCCTGTCTACAGTAATCTCTCCACAGTGAGCTTTCCATGGTACTGTTGCTCTTTCAGACAGCCGATCACCCAGTGTTCACTCCTCAAGCTCCATAAAGGAACTATCTGGCTCTGGTCCAACAGCTTTCTTTAAACTGGCTTGCTGGGCCTTGATCGGCTGCTTCTCACACCGCTATTACAAGGAGCTTGGAGGACTTCTCTACTGCTCTTTTCCTAGGGTAGTGTGTGGCAAGCCCCAGGCACAGGGCTTCAGGGCCCAGTCCAACCTGTTACTGCCCCTGCTAGGGCAGCTTCATGTAGTTGTGGGGGTGTCCTAACAACAAATTTGATCTGTTTATTTACTAGCTTACTTTGCCAGGCATCTGCCTCTTCTCCTCTACTCTTTCCACCTTTCATCCTTGGGAACATAAAATAAATACTCACACCTGCCACACTAGCCAACTAAATCCCACTTGCCATTTTCCCCTAACCACTAATTTTCCCACTGCTCAATTTTTTAAATGATCACAAATGAAGGAATAAATACATGATCTAACAGTGTTATATTCAGAAAGTATAAGATACTTAATAGAGCCTTTTAAGAGTGTTTTTAAATAGAAAAAGAGCAGACAAAGAGAAGGAATGGGATACGAGTGGCAAATGAAACTGGAAATGTAGCCTGTTATTTCCATGCTTTTCGTTGGCGATATTGTGTTTGTGTGTGTGTGTGTGTGTGTGTGTGTGTATGCGCACACACAATTATAAATTTCAATTGCCTGGTTAGTTACCACCTCACTTCTGGAGAGGATTAAGCTTTATAGTTCTTTAGGAATGGGTGTGATTTGAAAAGAGACTTGGAGGACAACAGGATATAAGTAAAGCAGAATGACATTTCAGGTCATAGTATACAGGGCTAAGAGATGAGAGTGAGAGAACATTATGTGCAAAGCCCAAGAAAACTAGCATGTTATAGGTACATGAGCCCTAGCTAGAATACAGACATTGACGAACAGAGCAAACTACTCCTCTAACAGATCTATATGACCTCACTTATTTCATATATCTTCCACACAGAAATATCTGCCCAGTTTGTTAGGTCAGATTGCCATTCGAAATATATTAGACAGATGCCAGAATACCATTTTCTAAGGATCATTCACATCACTACAGTAAGGAGTCATTTCACTGACACTGTGCATGTTATATCAACTTCTGGCAGGACCAGAAAGCAGAACCAGGAAGAAGGAGAAGTCTGGATATTCAGGGCTGCTGAGAGATGTGTCAGACTAGACATTTTGCAGGTCAGGACATGAGTAAAGTGTATGTGACAGACTCACTGCCTGCTGATGACACCTCTGGCATTTACTGTCCTCAGCAAGGCTATGACCTCTCTGGGGACCATTAGAATTGACTGAAAATCTTATTCTGAAGGAACCCTGAAGACAGAGATAGAGGGTTTGAAGTATTTTTGACATTTAGTCAAATGGTTTTCCAGATATTTTCTGACAAAAAGATTTGTATTTTTGTTTCCCATTTAATGAAGGTTTAATATCTCTGGTCAGAAAGTGAAGTCACCAATATGTTGTAAGACAGGGAGTGCCATAAAAATGAATATAAATGCTGTTCATTATTTAATGAGATGTTTACCTTATCTCCCATTTATTTGTTTTTTCCACCTGTTGTATCTCATTCCGTGGATCAATTATAAATTTTTTGGAGCTGAGCACAATGGAAACTTGACCCCTGACAGAAGCTTCTAGGCACTAATATTAATGATGAATACATCTTGGTTTTGATATCCTAAAACACAAATGCAAATATGCAAGCCACCAGTAAGTGAAAGCTAATAGGAACATCATTTTATCTGAACAAACTGAAAGTCACACAGTCATGTTAAAACAAAACAAAATAGTGCTACTTGAAAATAAGTTCCAGGGAACACAAAATACATACACTTCAAGGGAAAAAGTAAGCAATATCTATTAGAGCTAGTTGGGAACATGACATTTTCACTGAAATCAAAATGCTTCACAAAATTGGGTCAGTTTTTAAGAATTTTGCTTGGGAAGAAAACCAGAATAAATTTATTTTCAGAATCAAATGTTTAGATTTTTTTGTTTTGAAATTATTTTGTCTTGATTTTTTAAAAATAGATATATGTTATAATACAAGCTTTTTTAAAAAATGAAATAAAAATAAAGCATTTCAACTACCTTAACAATTATCAATCTTTTCTTGCAACAGTCTTGCTTCATTCACTGCATACTTTCAAACTTCTGCAACAAATGAAGCAGGAATGAAAAAGGCAACAGCTTCCTTCACTACATAAACTTGATTCATCCTGTGCACTGAATAAATCAGGGGTCTTGTAAAAATGTATGTGATCATGTAATTAAAGACCCCATCATAATACATAGGCACAGGAGGCCAAGTTAAAGTTTCACTGACCACTCTAAGTCTGACATTTCCTAACTTTTGAGTGCTTGCTTAAATTTAATAATGTTATTTTAACATAGTGTCTTTTTGTTAGTATTAGCCTAGAAATTATTTCCTTAAAACAAACTAAACACATCAGAAATTCCATCATGTGGCATCAGCTGTTACCTTCATGGTCTGTCATCAGGGTTGAAACCTTCAGATCTACAATGCAGACCTCTGCCACGTGAGAAACTGACAGTAGGAAGATGTCATCTCACATGCGAAGCAGTACTAGCGGGGAATGGGACATACAATTTGCCAGTGGGTTTCACTGATATCTGCTGAGGAATGATGAAACTCAGGACTCTTGAGGTCCATTCCAGGCTCTTGAGGGGAGGATACTCTTATGGGCACAGATTCTTCTGCCTGTTCTCACTAAGCATGATCTCTCCTGTCCTAGCTCTTCCTCACCCCTGGCTCCCTATATTAGTTTTAAATTCCTCACCTACGCAGTCTCTGTCTCTACCCCAAAGGCTTTTTGATCTAGTCTCTTTGCCCAGCCATTACCAGTTCTTTCCTGTACCCCCAGCTCCTCATCCAACCTCAGCGTCTCCATCTCCAACCAGCTGGTTTTCAGTCTGGCTTCCTTTACTGGCTCCCATTCCCAGCCTCCACTTCTCACTGCTGCCTCACCATCCAGGCCTCCTTTCCCCATCAGTCCCGATTTCTCTGTCTCACCAGTTTCCTTGTCCCCAATCTACTCTTTTTCAACTCCCTGGATTAGCTTTTGATCCCTCTATATTCAAAACAGATGACTTCCTCCTTCATGCAGCATGGGTATCAGTGGGGGCAGGAGGGAGCACTGAGAGTGACACAGAGTCAGGCTCCTGATCCCAGCTCCAGTATCTGGTTTCACTCTGACTCAGAGCAGCCATTACAGGATAAAATCCAGCTATCCTTCCTCCCTTCGCTGTAGGCATGGTGCATGTGCAATCTGGTCAACACTAGGATCCTTGAGGGGCTCAAGAAGATGGATGTGAGGCTAGACTCTTCAGAGAATGTAGCTGCTAAAGGCACAGACCTCTTTATTGAACAGGTTCAACCTGAATCTTTTCAAAGGTTTATAACTTAGCCAAATTTAGCAGATTTTCATAGAGAGGGGAGGAGGCCTACTGCTAACACAAAGGCCACCCCCCTTCATACATGTCAAGTTTTTGATTGTGTTGACAATTACTTTAAACATGGTAAATCAAATATATTTTATTGTTTTCAGAAATATCTGAACAGTTATGGGTCGAAATTTTCCAAAATAGTTCAGCCTGAGATAGACTCTGTCATGAAACATTTCAGCCCAAACACTAAAATGTTATATGCAACAGGGTTTTATAATGGGAAATGTCAGGCAAATCGGCAGCACTACTAGTCTCTTCTAAAATTTTTAACAACTTCTGCTACGCAGATACCATGAGTGGTTGTTGCATTAGCACCACTGACAGTTATTGCAGATAAAATGGAATCCTTATGGAAGGTCAAGGACATGTGTTTAAAAATTAATTTAAACTGACATAAAGGATAAGTTCTGGAAAACAGTTATGTGTTGGCCCCAGCTCATACATGAGTGCAAGTTTAAGCACATGATTGGTCCCATTGCTTTCAATGAGACTGTGTGCTTGTTCCAGATTAAGTCCAGGTGAAAGGACCTTGTTGAATTAGGAGCATTATCTCTAATCACTGGAAAGATCAAGAGGATGTTCCTCCGTCAAAAGGAAACTAACAGGAGTCGTTCATCCTAAAACCAGACAAAAGGTAACAAATGTTTATGCCATGGAGCAATGAGCCTCTTATTCCCTAGAACTTCACACCCTCTCACACTGCTGTGCCACTCTCTCCCTGGAACAGGTAGGCAGGGAATAAGGCGGCAGAACCAGGGAGTAGGTGGATATTTGGTGTCAACTTCCAAATATGTAGACCAGTACAACTAATTTCTGCTCTCTGAATCTCACTGTGATCACTGCTCAGCTCAACTATATGTCGCCCATTGCTTTAAAAATGGCCCCATAGGTATTAATGCTATATTTATCCTGTTGGTCTGAGGTAGCATTACTGGTAGAGGGATTTTCTTTTCTAAGCCACTTTTCTCGGAATCTCTGCTGATGAGGAAAGACTTGCCATTTGTCATTCCCTATCAAGATGCAATTGTGTCTTAAATTGCAGTTGCCTCTGAAACAGAAAACATACAGGACAGCAATTTTACTTATTATATAGTATGGCAGTTCAATCTCATTTTTTAATCACCATGGCTTCAATTTTCACAATGACTTTCTTTTCCTAGTATGTGATATTAGTCCTTGTTTTAATGTCAAATTGTATATAACCAAGATTAGTTTCAAATTGTTTCTGAATCCATTACTTATTGCTTTATTACAACAAAATAATAACAACAAGGAAAACCTTTGTTGGAGAATAAAGTTATATTCAGACAAGTAGAACATTTCCCTCAGTCTTCAACATTTCTTCATCGCATGCTCACCTACTGACTCTGAATGATGCATGTTATTTTCTAAATTTTAATTGCAGAGAACTGTTGGCCACTGCTGAAAACTCGTATGATTAAGCCTCTCAGACTCTCCAAGTTGTTTATTGTATGCCAGCTTGGCTCAGTCTTCATTATAAATCTGAATATGTCTAAGAAACTTGCAACAAAGGAATGTGTGTCAGGTGACTATATTGGGTGGAGGAGGGGGAACATGCCTTCAGCCTTTATGAACCTCACCATTTAGAAACATAAGATCCTATTCTTCTAGGTTGCTAAAATGAAAAAAAAAGTTCCCATTCCATAGCTGCATCCTTTGATTCCTTTACTGGCTTCACAAGTATTACCACATAAAATCAAAGCCCTTTGTACCTTTTAACAAGGCCCTACATAATCTTGTCCCACCTACACCTGATACTAATTTCCCCCTGAACTACATCACTGCTTCTGACCCATTATCTAATACTTTCACTTTACGCTTTCATTTGTCTCTTTCTTGGTCTTCATTTTTTGTTTCTCATTGTATTGCCCTCTGCGTCTTGGAGCACTTCCATGTTATTAGCCATGGGCCTTGTGACTGTTAAAAATCTGTCCTTTAAATTCATCTTCCCAAAAATATTCCTCCCTTTTTCTACCATTAATAATGTCCAGTCCCGTTCTCTCTCCTTTTCTCATTGATACCCTGATCCTGTGAAAACTTCTGAACGTTCTTAGCTTTATACACTGCAAACAGCCCCAATGATTTCAGGACTCCTCACATGCAGAAAACTAAAGCTCAGCTATAAGTTTTTCAGGATCCAGGTCTGATTAATTATTATTATTAATCAGTTTTATTATGGTTACCTAAGGGGATAACCAAGAATGGGGCAGAATTATGCTAAACAGTAGATACTTCCTGACCCAAAGAGCTTAGACCTTTGACTACAAGTTACTCAGGGCAGTTACCTATTCTCTATAAAATTGTGCATAAATTAAATCTGCTGTGCTTTATCATGAACTCAACACTACTTACATGGCTTTATTTTGTAGACAGTGGATTTTTGGTGAGTTTTTAAGCTTGATATGAAAGCTGAGTTTGATAACTCTCTTGTGGGAAATTTTAAATGCAGAGAAGTGGATTAACTGAGATCTCTCAACGTTTTATCCTTCATTCCTCTACATATCTCCTTCAAACTGCATTCAATCACTTAGGGTGTGTCCACACTGCCCGGCTTACCTCGAAATAAGCTAGGCAAATTGAGCTATGTCAATTGCGTATCTTATTTCGAAATAGCGTTTTTCAAAATAGGGAGCATGTGCACAGCACTTATTTTGAAATACAGCTCTCTTCCTCCGACTTCCCTTATTCCTCATACAATGAGAGTTACAGGAGTCAGAGTAAGAAGTCCTCCAGCTTGACAATATTTTGACACTATTTTGAAATAAGTGCCTGCTGTGTAGACACGGACTAAGTTATTTCGCAATAGCGCTAGTTATTTCAAAATAGTGTTGCAGTGTAGACAGACCCTAAGAAAATGCTTCAGGGGGTAGCCAAGTTAGTCTGTACAGGATAAATTTAAAAAACAACAAATAGTCTGGTAGCACTTTAAAGACTAACAAAACATGTAGATGGTATCATGAGCTTCAGATGGGGTCATCTGAAGAAGTGGGCTGTGCCCACAAAAGCTCACGATACCATCTACATGTTTTGTTAGTCTTTGAAGTCTTGTTAGTCTTTGAAGTGCTACCAAACTATTTGTTGTTTTTTAAATGTATCCTAAGAAAATAGTAACACACAGGGACTGGTGTTACAGCCTCTATGTGTTTTTCTTTTCAAAAAGCATCCATAAGATAGAAGGAGAAAGAATTAGGAGAAATTAAAGTGCGATTAGAGCCAGAGAGTGGCTTTGTAGGGTCCTGTTTTCATTCCCTCCCAGTGACTTTTGGGGAAAATATATTCATCTTACAAATAAAAAAAAAAGGAAGTTTTTGTAACTGACAAGAGTGAAAACTCAGCCTGAGATTTTTCTGCCTCCATTGTCATTACATGTCTCAATGATGAGGCAGAGTATGAGGAGGGAAAATTGTACATTAAGTCTCTATCTGGTTTTTAAAAAATTCAGCCTCTGTGAGTTTGGAACTATGCAGGCTTCTCACTCCGAACAAAGACGACAACTTCCTTATTTCATCCTCAGGCTGCACTGGGAGGAGTGCATAAATGATTGCATCATGTAGTCACACATCTCTCCTCAATGGGGGACATAATCTTTAATATTTTTTTTTAAATGTGGAGACTCCAGGTCAATCCTGGAAGATTGGCAACCCTAAGAGGTCAGTCACAGTAGCTGCAAACCATCACATTTCCTTCCAGTCCCTCTCCTTTCAGTTCCAGCCTAGTGTTTGAAGAGTTGGCACTGAGTGGAAGCCTGAAGCTCCATATCTTCCTCCTAACTCCAGCCTTTTACCATAAGCCCCTCACAGAAACCAAGGAAGGCACAACTCCCACTGAATCATCAAGGGAGATCATCAACTGTCAGGGGAGACAAGCCCATCTAAGGAGCTAAAGGAGACCATTTTTTTTATCTGGTCACTAGAGGGAATGTATCTCACAGTCAGAGACCACAGGACAACCTACTACACATGGAAGAACAGAGGTGAAGTAGATCCAGAGAGATGGGTGAACTTACTAAGGGAAAACTATAGAATCAATAGATTATTTAGTAGGAGAATGAAGATTGGAATTATTTATAAAGGAACAGGTATTTTTTGTTTTGTTTTTCAGAGAATGTATCAGTATCTGTGCAGAAAGCATTTCTGGCAGCCCATGTTAAAATTTTGATAGCACTGCAGAACAGAATCCAGCTCCTTTGCAATAGCTTTACTAGCATTCAAACAATTAACACTTCATTTGGCAGTGTAATAAGCAGCCATGATTCAAATGCATACACAGAGCAGATACCTTGAGTAAGACGGGCATTGCACTGGGTGTTAACAAAAAGAAGTTGAATATGCCCTCAAGTATGTACAACCTGCCTTTCCTATTTATTCAATGGCTGTGAATAAACAACTCCATCAAACTTGTTGGATAGCAACCCCATAATCAAATATGCATTGCAGATAAGCACAGTTGTAAGTGCTACATCTAATCCAGCTGCTAAAGTAGATAGGGGACATTTATTGGGGTATGTAGGGAAAAAAGATCCATTAGAAGGATTTCCAGAACAAAATTAAAAATTAACATTTTACTCAATTTCACTGTACAATTCTCCCCGGCTCTAATAACTAAATCAGTCTCTAAAATGAAAAGAAAAATTATAAATATCTCACAACGGGATGTGGAATGCAATAACCCAGTAATTACAAACCAGGAAGAGCTCCACAGAACTATTTTCTTGTTTTTTCCCCATTTTTAGTGGAAATCTTCTCCCATTAGTTCTAGTGGAAGAGGCCTGAGCTGTGAATCTATAGGTCTGAATCCTACTGAGGGTGTGTTCAACATGATTCCACATAATGGGACTTTTGGTTTGTTTTATTTTCTGTTTGCTAAAACACAGAATTATGTTTTAAAAAAGCTCTGTATTAAAGGAACATTAATGTTGCAAATTCAAACACTCAAAATTTAGAAAATGCCAGGAATAAGGGTACTTGTGCCACCTTAGTTTGGTTCCCTAGTCTGTATGTATTCTCATACAGTCTTTAATTGCATGATAGTATTCTATTCTCCCCACCTCATTTGAAGCACAGAATGGATGGTGGTTCAGGAATGATTCAGAGCAGTGCAGTGAATGAGACACTAGTCTATATAACTCCTGCCTCATCTGTTGCAGAAGTTGGAAGGAATGTAGTGGATGTGATGAGGAGTGCAGGAAAAGAAAGCATGGTCTCTACATTAAGGAACTTTAATGATGCCCTGGAGAACTGGATTCTATCCCTGCCTCTGCCACAGAGTCCTTGTATAAAACTGGGTGTAGCACCCCTCTCCACCCGATTGCCTTCTTTAATGCCAATCTGCCTAGAGGTTTCGGTGGACAGGTCTGGGTTCTTCTGGATCCTGCCACCCACTCAGCAGGGTGTATCGTCTTTATTTTTTCCTATGAATGTATTTGGCGGTGCCTCCACCCCCTCACTCCTTCCTGGCAGGGTCACCAGGGCAGTTTGGGAGGAAAATGCTAACCACAGGGTATTCCCCACTTACTTGCCAGATAGTTGGAGACTTCAAAAAATAACACAAACACATACAATATATTCAACACAATAATTATATTAAACAGGAAACAATTATAACATAACAGGGTAAAACACTGTTTTTAGGTTCACCGGTGCCCACGCTGCTAATACCTGTGACTTTCCGCGGTCACGTGACTTGATGTAGCAAATGTAAGATTAGTGTCCCATTGGTACGCGTACTTTGTTGGTGACCTAAGACCACAAAATTCTTCTCTGCAGTGGTTTAGCAGTGTGGCTGACTGGGTTCAGTACAGCCCAAAGGACTCACAAGTGGGAGAAGGTGGTAAATCCCTCCACAGGTTTAACATGCAGCAGGTTATAAAATCCCCAAACCCTTATTCCCTGGCTTGAGGACACAGTTCAGGGAGCAGGGGGTCTCAAAAAAAATTCCCTGACTGACTAACTAAAAGATGGTGCACTCAAACTCCATGAATGATCCTCCAGTTCAGAGATGACTCTGGACTCATCAGTCACTGCAGAGGGGCTGATCTCTGCTAGCAGGGATCCTATTCAGGCAGGAATCAGGCTGCTTTGGTCCCAGGATTTCCCCTCTCCACAAAGGGGTGCAGGGCTCAAGGTGCATATTACGCAACTGTACTAAAATCCAAACTGTAGTCTCCTAGCCCAGCACCCAGACACACACACAGCAGGCAGCAGCCCTGAACTAGCAGGCAGAGCAGAGCTGACCATGTGGTGACTGGTCTCACAGAGGGAGCTGGAGGGCTAACTCAGCTTGGCTGGGGAAGTTTCCCAGCAAACTCTACAAACTGGGAATCATCAGTGGAGAAGGAAAACCCAGCTGAGGGATCTTGCTTTCAGGTCCCTAGAGGCCAGTTCTCAGGGGGGGACCCTGCATGCAGGCCTGGGGCTTACCAGCTCCCCACATAGCCAGTCCTGCCCTTGCCCTGGCTGGCTTCAGACTGACTCATAAAAAACAATGGCTTCTCCTCTTTCCTGAACTCCCTGGGAGGGGCATCTCACTCCCTATTTGTTGCCGGGCTGACTCTGAGTTTGCTTTGGTTCCCCCTCCCTACCAGGGACAGTGTGCCTCTCCCTGAGCTGCCAGCAGACAGAGCACCAGGAATCTAGGTAATCTCCTTGGGGGTTACATGGGCAAGTAACCAAACCCAACATTTTCAAGGTGGTCTCTAACTGTATGCTCCTCATTTTTTGCCTGCCATATGTAAGCCACCTGCAGAAGTGCAGAAACAAATTTAATTCTGGGTTTACTTAATCTCAAGCGTGTGACTTTGCAAATTAATATCCTTTTGACTTAGTTTTTTGGATGAAATAAAGTATTGTTCACAGACAGATTTTCTACAAGAAACTTCTTGGTAAATCTCTTAGATACTTATTTGTAATTCTCTCCTTTTTACTTAAAGAAAGAACTGCATTTTTCTTCTGTTTACACTATGCTCTTAATTTCCTTACAGATAGGATTGATTAAACACATAATAACTAAACCTCTTCTTGAAAGGCAATTTGCAATGGCTATGCTGCCATGCATTTCAGATTATATGTTTAAAATAACTCTGTTTCTTCCTCCAATACTATTGAACAACTAGATGCTCACATTTAACAATACAACATTATCTGTATCTATCTATATATAATAAACATTTGTGCATCTGTCTGTGTGACTGTCTAGAAGTCCAACCTCCCCATCCATAGGCCACAGTGCTGGAGGGGGGAAAGGCCTCTGACGGCCAAGGGGTTAGGGTAAGAGAGAAGGATGCTGCTGGCCAGGAGGGCTGGGGGAAGACAGAAGACCCCTGGTAACTGGGGAGGGAGATAGAAGGCCCCTGGCTGCCTGGGAGGTTGGGGGGTGAGAGAAGGCCCCTGTTGGCCAGGGAGATTGGCGGGAGACAGAAGGTCTGTGCCATATGAGAGGCCTGGGAGGGGGGTGAAAGGCCCCACCAGCTGTGGGGAGAGAGAAAGCCTCACCCAATGGGTCCCCGCACCTCCCAGAGCTCCTTCTTACCCCCAACCCTTACGCTCTTACCCCCCGCCCCCATTGCAAGCCTCCTGCTCTGCTCCCTCCCACATTCCCAAGGCCCTGCCCTGACACCTACAACCCCCTCACCAGACCCCTGACCTGGAGGACCCAGGCAGCGCTGGGTAATTCTTCTAGTTTTATATAAAAAGTAGCTTTCCGTCTCTTATGATCTCAGAGTCAAATTGCAATAGACACTGATGTACTTCTGTATATATTGCTTATATTTAAAGGCCAAGATCCTGCAAACAATCACATGTTTAACTTCAATGCAGCTACTTACTTGTTTAAAAGTTACTTATGGGCTTAAGTGTTTGAAGGATCAGGACCTATTTCTATAAAGGCTTGCTCCAAAGCCCATTTTAGTCAACTAGAAACTTTTGACTGATTTCAGTGGATTTTGGATCACGTTCTTGATCTCAGTGAGTATAAGTACATGCATTGCTTCCATGATCAGAGTCATCTCTCTATCTGTTCATCCATGCATTTCTAGTGCTTCCATCACTCAGAATATGTAATGGCTACAGGTTGAACCTCTAAAAACCGGGAATCTGGTCTGGGAACATCCATGGTGTTACTGGACCATGGATGACCCTGGACCAGAGAGCCCCAACAGCTGGGAGTCAGGTGGCAGGAGGGCCTGCAGCTGGGAGCCCTACTGGATCAGGGAGTCCATCTGGAACCAGCGGCAGCAGAGACGATGGCCAGGAGTTGAGTGGCAGGAGGGCCTGTGACTGGGAGCCTTGCTGGGACTGGGAGTCCATTGGGGACTTGCGGCAGTGGGGCTGGGAACCCATCTGGGGTCAGTGGCAGGAGCAGAAATGGGGGCAGGAAAGGCAGCAGCCAGGGTCAAAGTTGGCCAGTGGCCGCAGGATCGGGAGCCCAGAGAGGGCTGTATGGAAGTGGAGTCCATCCAAGGGGCTGGCAGCCTGGGTGGGTAGATGGCAGCTGGGACCGGGAGCAGGGGGCAGAATTGATCTCCCCTAGTAGAACAAACTCCCTCATTTGGGATTAGTCAGGTCCCAAGGGTGCCAGACCAGGGAGGTCCAGCCTGTAATTTATGTAATATTGTCATTACATTTTATCTGCAAACTAAAAATATATCAGCATGCATCTGCTTAACCAGAGGATAGTGTGATAAAGGGTTAAAAAAATAACATCTGAAATATAAGCTATTTAAAAACTAAATGGATTATCATTTTTCCAGAATTTAAAAAAAATCTACCTTTCATTAAATTCAATCTAAATCATATATTAATACCATATTATTTAATTGTTTGGCATTTTCACAATTTTTGGTGAATTTTAATTACTGGAGCAATTAAGAAGATCCTAGAAAATACTTATAATGAGCTGAAGTCATATGCTTTAGTGTCACCCTGGAGCTTTAAGGCACCTGCCATATGTTCCCTTTAATAATTGCTACTTTTGCTTTCTGAATGCAGTAGGAAAAATTATTAACTTGTAGAGTCTTCTAAGATATATGCACTTGTGGCTGAAAATGTGAAAAGAATACCAAAAATCATTTCAGTCTTAACCAGACTGAGTTAATATGAGGTAATATCTAAGGACAAGGGCTAATTGGACACACTTCCATGAAGTAGCAGACATCAGATGAAAAAATTATGCTTTAAAAATGAATAAGAAAAAATAGGGAAACTCAGAATTAGCATCCATTGGGATTACAAGATCAAGATTGGCTACTTGGGATGCATTCAATATTTAAAAAGCTTTTTAAGTTAGTATGATAATTTTAGCTTATTTAATTTTTGTAAAAGTAGATTTTCAGTATTTAATATGCTGAATGACCTGGTCCTTAATGTTTTTTTCTTAAACAAAAATTGCATAGATACCTTGTTATTCAGGATGTTTGCATGTTTCCAAAGGTTGTATATTAATTCATGGCATTTTAGATTCATTTGCTTGTAAGAGAAGATTTATTAATTATATATTTCATAGCAAAATGTGGTCTCAAACAGAGAAGTACGCACAAATCTATGTAAACATTATAATTAGAAACATTTAAAAAAATTTAATTAATGCTGACATGTTTTAAAATGAAACAGTCTAACATGGTTAATTTTTACAGGTAAATATAAATTCACAATATTCCTCAGGGAAAATAACAGACCAATCAGATTATGTTCATGTAAATTGCTAATCTACCACCAAAACCAGGCCAAGCTTTGTGTGTGTGTGTGTTTGTGTGTGTAATTAAATGCATAATTCATCAGATATTTTGTACCTCAGAAAATAATAGTTGGAAAATCTGGTTCTAAATGAATGCTATTAAGATAAGGAATTCACTTTTATTCCATTAGCAGAGTCCTACCAATATACCAACTAAACTTGAACGTCAAGCTTATACTTCATTATATTGTTTCTTGTGATCAATATTATCTTGATTCTTCAAGCCAAAATGATCATGAAATATTTGAGTATTTTTTTTTGTTGGACACACAGTTTGAAGAAGAATTCCTGACTAAAGTGAAGTCAATGGCAGTTGCCATGTACTTCTGTGGGCCAGAATTTCCACTCTAACACTTTTTAATTTAGTGTAAATAATACTGACTATAGTGCACTTCAAACCTGCAAAAGTCTGAAGTCTTAATATAGATAAGCAGAAGATCAGAGTAGTTTGCAACTAGATTTTGTCACCTAGGGCCTGTTCCAGAGCCCATTAAAGAAAGTGTGAAACTTTCCTTTGGTTTAAATCAGATTTGAATCCCACTCATTTTGAGGAATTAAAATCAGTTATACCAATAAAAACATTCTATATATGCAAGTACAACTAAAAAAAAAACCAACAGGTTAAACTGTTTTTTTCAAGTTAAATATAAGGGTTAACAACAGATCATGAGTGGATCTCTATATCTAATCTACTTTTTTATATGCACTTATTTATCACTAGAAGATTTACCTGGTATCGCTCAGGTCCTTCAAGTCCTTTTTGAAATAAAATGAAAATGTAATGAATTCATTCCTCTGGGGTGGGACTGGGGATGAGGGGTTCAGGCTGCCACAGGAGAGAGGACTACCCCAGCCCTCTCTCACTGCAGCAGCTTGGCACCAAGTGAGAAGCACCTCTCTATGACTGCTGCAGCTCCAGCAGGCACTGCCAGGGAAGGGGTACAAGTCCCCCAACTGGGGCAGGTGCAGGTTCATCTGCCTCCTGTGCTTCCCAGCCAGAGTGAGGAATGCAGCAAAATGCATTTTCCCTTCACTCCCTGACAAAGGGAATGAGCCAGCAATATTCCTGTGCAAATGGGGGGCGGGGGTAGAGCTTCATTCCCCCCATCCTTTGCCCTGCCTAAAGGGCACCTGGTGGGTGGAGGTTCTGGGCTAGAGGAGTCTCGGTAGTGGGGGCATGCTCCCAGACAGCACCTTTCCTCTGCCTAGTGAGTCTTTCTTTCCTGGTATAACCAAACCCTTCCCTTGCTTTAAGTTATGATAGGAGGAAGCTGTATACTGAATTTGGTGGTTCTAGCTCTTACCATTTAGTAGGAGTTCTTGAACAGACAGACAGACAAACACTCTAAAATATATAACAGATTATTGCTCTTTCTGCATATACATGTGGGGTAAAATATGAGAGAGAGAGAGAGAGAGAGAGAGCGCACAGGAAGGAAGTTTAGCTTCACAGGAAGAAGAAAATGTCAAGAGAAAGTTCCAAAAACCATTTCTACTGAAAAACAAATGCTAAAAATGACCTCTTCAACAAACAAGTGCCTCTACCCTATCCAAGCCAAAACATCACACAAACTGCATATAAGTATCTTCATATTGTGATGTGTTTTAAATTATTCTTTTAGCTTGATATCATGAGAGACACTCAATTCCCAAAGCTTTGACATCTGCACTCTTTGAAAACCTTTGCCCAATGTTTTTATTAACTCAATTTAATGGAACCTTTTTTTTATATGACCTTAAGAATTTAATAACTTCTCAATGCAAGGACAATAGCACCTGCAGGCTCTGCAGGGATTAAACTGTGGAAGTTCAAAATGTTTCAGGAATGAACACACACACACACACAGTAAGTAGGGGGAACCCTCCTTTCCTCCCTCCCCCCACTGAAACTGTCAGTCACTCAACCTTGTGTTGGTATTACAACTGGTTATGTCTTCTCAAAGACATGTGACATGAAATTCTGTGCACCCAAGGCATTCTGCAGCTCACTTAGAGTTTTTTATTAGTATTAATCTAGCTTTGATCATGCCAGATATACTAGCAATTTTCAGTTCCAGAGTGTCTCCTTTTCTGACAAACTCTCTGCATAGCTTACAGATATAATCAATATGTTATTAGTCAAAAATCTGATGGAGGCCCATCAATTAATCCCTAGCATTTTCTACTGTGGAGTAAACTCACCCACATAATATGGATAAGATTTATCTTAATCCAATTAAAAGTAAAATGAATTTTTTCCTGCTCTCCATCTATGTTAATTCAAACATCTGAAGAGAACTGCTCCGAGGAAATAATTTTATGCTTGACCTTTTATGTGCAAGGTTAAAATCAGTAAAGATATATACACAAGGAAAATCAATGAGCTTTCTTTCCCATTCACCTCCAGCCTACAACTAATACCTGGAAACAATGCCATAGAACTCTGATTTCAAAGTGACAATGATGTATTTATTTTAGTTGCATATAGGACTTGATCACTTTGGGTACGTCTACACAGAAGCATTATTTCCGAGTAACTGATTCTATTCCAAAATAGTATAGTCCGCGTCTACACTACAAGCAGTTATTATGACAAAGTCAAAACAATGTCGAGCTGGAGGACTTCTTACTCCGATTCCTGTAACCCATATTTTACAAGGAGTAAGGGAAGTCGGAGGAAGAGAGCTCTTTCTCGGACTTCCTGCTGTGTAGACAGCGCCTAAAGCCGAGATAAGCTATTTCAACTTAAGCTACACAACTGACGTAGCTAAAGTTGTGTAGCTTATTTCGGCTTCAGCCTTGCTGTGTAAACGTGCTCTGTGATAGTTATCTAATATAATGACAACACCAGTTAGGGAAACAAGCCTTGATTGATACCATTATTTCTCCAATGGATAGTACAATGGAAACTGGCACGTATGTGCATTTGGACCCTTCACTGTGATAAAAAGTTGAGTAAGGACTAAAATAGTATAGTTGTTGCTCAGTATATGCTTTTTATAGAGAAGCTATAACTGAATTCTCTTGCTTGCTTTAGAGGCCCTCAGAAAACTGACTCATCTGACACTTTAAACAGGGAAACTGAATTAATTTTCTTTCATTTCCCTTTCATTGAAATCCCACCCTCCCCATAACTCTTTGGTTACACTTACAGTGCTGACCTCCATTCTGTGATGCTGTCCTGACTTTTTCAAAAGGCCTCCAAAGGGAACAAACTGAACAGCAGCAGCAGAGAAGAGTAACCAGGGTGTGCTTCTGGCTCGAGTAAGAAGCTGCCATTCCTTTTTGCCTGTGTTTCTGCACCCTGCATTCAGGCAGAACTCCTGGGATGGAAGTGGAATTATGAAAGACTCAGAAAAATGGCTGCTGAAAACCACAGTAGTGGGAATTGGATCGTGCTTAAGGACACAGAGCTTGGTAGCAATCCCCAACCCTTCATATGCACAGTTTCTTCACTATACACATCAGTATGACCAGTATGGGAAGGGAGCTCTTATGTTTCTGCAAGGTCTGTGGAAAGCTCCAAGCTGTATGAGAACTGTACTATGCAGATGCACTGCAGTGACATTGGGCTGACTATGCACCAAGCCATGCTACACAGTGCCTGCTGGCCTTTCTTAGACTGGAAAGAAAGCTGGGTTTTGTGAAAAATGTTAGTAAACAAACACTATGCAACACCTAATGTCGAGAGGTTTTAAAAAAACACTCAAGTACAGTGCTGGTCATGGTCAAGCTTGCATTCTGGGTAGTTCAGAGGTGACTAGTAGTAGGAAATCTAGCTTACAAAATGAGACACATATAGAGAAGGAATGGTTTTTGGTGTTGAGGGTTGTTGCAACTATCGCTTAATTAGCCAAGCAGGTTTGTGCGGCACAACTGTGGCTATGTTTGTGTATGTACTTGTAGTTTTAATGAAATATTCTAATGTTCATGATCAGTATGCATTTCTCAAGA
The DNA here is from genome assembly GCA_032595735.1 of Pelochelys cantorii. NCBI lineage: Eukaryota > Metazoa > Chordata > Testudines > Trionychidae > Pelochelys > Pelochelys cantorii. The sequence continues at coordinate 24,571,422 of CM064334.1, read as the reverse complement.
ATTTCTTACTTTAGCCATTTTTGTTGTAGCCCTTTCTAAAATGTGACTCAAATATCAAAATCAGGAAACCCATCCTTTTTCAAACTCTTAATTAAAAAGTGGCTGAAGGGTTTTGTCTCAGAATAAAAAAAATTCAGTTTTAGGAAAAGACCAAGCAAAGAAAATTGTAGTTCGGTGGTATGCCAGTACATCAGGTAGCATCTTAAAAAGGGGGCAACCTGTCACACAATTCACGTGCTAATCACTCAAATACCCAAATTCTCACATATACCTCCTCACCTCCACACGTTCTCTTTCAAATCCAACATATTGCTATCCAGGATACACACATCAAATTCCTCCCCGCTACCCTCAGTCTACACAGCATTAACTCTTTAGCTGACATGCAAAAGATTTTTAAGGTGGAAATCTGTCTTAGTATAGCTTCTTAAACTTGTTGAGGCAAGTAGGGGGATCTAATACGGAACTCTGATGGTGTTGGAGATAGGGATGGCTTTTCAAGGATTGGGTTGAAGGTGATGCCAAGGAGAAGCGCACAGCTATGCATGCGTTAGTATGGAACAACGTGAAAGGACATGGAGAAGGGTGGGATATGGACATTTCTGCCCTGGCATATCCACAATGGAAGTTTCTTCCTACTGAAGTCAGTCAGTGATTGGCATCTATCCTGGGGGATGCGGATGCTGTCCATTATATATTATTTTCCAGTAAGTGAATTATCTTGGCAAATATTGAATGGGCATGGAAGTGAACTGCCATTTTGTCTCCCTGAAGTCAGGACTGGGCCATAAGGGGACACTCATATTGCTGCTGTCCCTACAATGATTACAGCCCTTCACTCTAGAACTCAGCCAGCATAAGGTAGAAAAGGCTCAAATTTAACTTAAACCCTGATCTAATTTAAAACCTAGCTCCTGGTAATTTCTTCCGTCATGTTCAGGGTCTCACTGATAGCCATATCTAGGGTCAATAAGTAATTCTACATCCCCCTCCTTCCTCTGTTAGATTAGCAGAGACTCAGTGTGTGGGAGGGTGCCTTCCTCTGTAGAATGGGGCATGGGTCACATATAGTTTTAAACTAGTGCAAATGGTGAATTATCTGTAACTTGAAGTTTTTAAATTATGATTTGAAGACTTCACTAACTCAACCAGAGGTTAGGGATCTATTACAGGAGTGGGTGGGTGAGATTCTGTGGCTTGCTATGTGCAGGAGATCAGACGAGAGGATCATAATGGTCCCTTCTGAACTTAAAGCCTAGGAGTATAAAAAAACAGCTTCTATAAACAACAATAAAAGTGTACAGGTTGAACCTCTCTACTCTGGCATCACCTGGACCTGACTGGTGCCGAACTGGAGAATGTGCCTGCCGAACCATGGGAAGGCAATATTATCTAGCAGCATTACCAACACTTTCACTGTTATTTAGGGATAAATTAGAGCTGAATAACAGCACAGAACACTGACAGCCAGGACTGGCGGCTGTAAACAAACTGTATGGGACAGCACAAAACTTGGCCGCACCCATGATAAGTGGGCATCCAGCTAACTAAAACCAGGCCTGACTATAGGTGTTGCCAGAACAGAGAGTGCTGAATTAGAGAGGTTCAACCTGAATATGGCAACTTCCTGCAATAGTTCTGGAAGACCACAATGTATTAATCTAATTAATGATTTAGGTCTGACTGTGGACCAGGGAGTGTATACGCTTCATGGAGGGAGAGTTAATACAACTCCTCCAGGAAATGAAAACAGTAGGGGATGATCAAGCCCACTGACAGGACTGGGGCAAAGGGAACATTGCCCCAGTGCCCAGTGATTCGAAGGGATCTGGGGCTCCTGGCCGCTACCACTACTGTGGCAGTGGTGGGAACCAGAGCCCTGAGTCCTTTTAATTACCACTGGAGTGCTATGTTGTGTGCTCCATGTGGCACGGAGGGTTGGCTGCCCCCTGACTCTACCCTTTCCACCTGAGCTGCCTCCCACCTTGCCCAGGGGCCCAAAGAGGCTGTAGACTCCCCTCAAGATGATTAAAGCAAACCACTCAGATTATACCACTGCCACAGAAGTATCCCCTCCTCAGGGACCTTATGTACACTGACTCAGACTGGATTCTCCAGAGCCCTATAGACAAAGAAAGGACTTTGGGATAAATAGTCTGTGTTTAAACAGACTCATTGTATTCATTCTGATTCCTGATCTAAAGACTGGTAAGAACTTGTAACTAAGGAAAAAATATCAGTTGTTGGCTTGGGAGGAGTGACACATACAAGAGCGCTAGGTAGGAACTAGGAGTTACGTCTTGTAAATTCTTCTGTATGTACAACAGCTCTTTTATTATTTTGATATGCTTTCTCTGTAATGCTTCTTCCTAATGAATAAATGTGCTTGCTTAGAAAGAGCTGTGTAGTAATTTGTAATTGCTGGCAATGCATTGTTCATAGTCCTCAAATGGCAAGCAAAGTCCAAATGATGGCTTTCTGGGCAGAATGGGTTGCTGAGGAGATCATAGTGTACATCAGGGACCTGTAAAGCTTTAAAATCCTCAGTCAGAAAAGAGTGAGATGCAAATCTCAGTCCAGGAGAAGTGTTGGCTGGAGGCAAGAAAGCTTTAAATGAGTACTGTTGAGGGACCCCAGAAGGGGAAATGCAGGTGCAGTAACCCTGAAAACGGCAGGAAAACACCAAGACATGGATGATCCAGAGATTTCTCATAAGCAGGGCTCAACAAATTATAGAAAACCCTACTCGCCAGACAAAAAAGGGACTCGCCACCCCCACCACGTGACTCCCACCACGCAGGTGCGCGCCACCCGGAAAAGGGGATGACCAGGACGGCATGTTTGCTTCTGTGATGGGGCGGGGCCACTCCGCAGTGGCGAGGGCGACCGCCCCACACTTCAACGGCGCCGACCCCCAGGCTGCACGGGGAGTGCGGCGTTCTGACAGCAGTCTGTGCTGCTTGCTCCCATGTGGCCTCCTCGCTGAACAGCGTGCAGGGGGGCCGAATCCTGGGATGGGAGCCGGAAGCAGGGCTGCATGCGGGCGTAGGGCGGGGCCAGAGTGTGCGTGCATCCCTGACGTCAGGGGGAGAGGCGCCGGCTAGAAGACTGTGGTGGGCAGAGGCGTGAAGGGTAAGAGCGGAGGGGGATGGGAGATGGAGGAGGTCAGAGAAGGCAGGAGGGAGACGGGGAATGGAGCAGAGAGCAGAGCCTTGGGGCAAAGAACGTGAAAGGAGAAGCGGAGGTAGGAAGCAGCCCAGAGCGGAGACACTAAGGAGCGCTGTCTTCTAGCTCACTCCTCTGTTCTCCCCTCTCCCTCCGTTACTCTCCTCCATCTCCTCTCCCCTCGGCCTTCCTCTGCTGCTCTCCTTTTGAATGCAGCACTCTCTTGCACCGGCGCCTCTCCCCCGATATCAGGGATGCACACACACTCTGGCCCCGCCCTATGCCTGTGTGAGGCCCCGCCCCCACTTCTGGCTCCCATCCCAGGACTCGGCCCCCCTGCACGCCACTCGGCTAGGCGGCCGCACGGGAGCAAGCGACGCAGACCGCTGTCAGAACGCCGCGCTCCCCGTGCAGCCCGGGGGTCAGCGCCATTGAAGTGTGGGGCAGGTCGCCCTCGCTGCTGCGGAGCGGCCCCGCCCCGTCACAGAAGCAAACATGCCGTCCTGGTCATCCCCTTCTCCGGGTGGCACGCACCTGCGTGGTGGGGGTGGCGAGTCCCTTTTTTGTCTGGCGAGTAGGGTCGGCGCCGTTGAAGTGCGGGGTGGGTCGCCCTCGCTGCCGCGGGGCAGCTCCGCCCCATCGCAGCTCGCCAGCTGCCAAAATCTACTCGCCACGGGTGAGTGGGTGGGCGGATTTGTTGAGCCCTGCTCATAAGCATTAATCATCCCTTTATAAAGGACAAGAAACACAAAACCATGAGGAGAGGAGATTAAATGCAATCTCTACAACATCTTTGTACTTTTTTCCTTGAATGAGATTCTTTCCTAATTCAACCATATTACTAGGTGAGTCATCTACAGATGTTCTTAGAAGGGGAGAGAGAAAGCAATGCACTCAGTGTCTCATTTTAGCCGTGGTCTATACTAGGGAGTTATATCAAAATAACTCCCCTTATTTCAAAATAACGAGAGAAGCAGCCATATTACCAAGCCTGTTATTTTAAAATAACGGGCTAGTTATTTCAAAATAACAACTCCTACTTTCCACAAGGAATAATGCTTATTTCAAAATAGTTATTTCAAAATAGCATTCGTGTGGACGTTCCACTGCTGCTATTTTAAAATAACTACTCTCCAGAGTCATTCAGAGTAATTATTCCCCAGTGCTTCCTGGGGCTCTAAGTCAAGATAATGCATCCATATTAAGGGAGCCTGCCTTGGACTAATTTTGAGGCTTCCCAGTAAAGAGGATGCGCTGTTTTGAAATCGGATTATTATTTCAAAATAAGTTATTTCGAAATAATTTCCTAGTATAGACATGCCCTTAGTGATTGTCAGTGCCAACATGGTCAGCCCTATCCTCTAAGGTGTAAATTAAAAGACTGGATGATTGTAATTCAGTCAGTCATACTGTATACTGACTTTATAACCAAGAGTTTTCTATCTATGACAAAGCAGTCAGCAGCACTGAAAGTGTCCTCTAATTAACAATGCATAACAACTATTTCTGCTAGAGCTGGGCACACTGAGTTTCTCAGTTCCCAGCACTTTTGATCATAATCATGAAAATGTCCTTCTGCAAACCATGAGGTAAATAAGAGTTTCCAAGATTGTGCTGTACAGAATGGAGTACTGAGAAATGCTCAAGTTATCTGTGCATGGTTTCTGACATTCATAGTTGTATTTATGGATTTAACATTTGGATTAACACAGAAACATGGAACCAGTGTCACAGGTCTTTCCCCTGTCTAGGTCCGCCCCCTTCTGGGGGCCCCATGTTCTCCCGTTTTAAAGCTTGCGTCGCCGCTCTGGCGCCGGCCGCAAGTGGAGGGGGACCTGGGCCCTCCCTCTCTCCAGGTCCCAGCCCAGGACTCTAAGAACAGGCATCACTGACGTCCTGCTCGACGGGGGGGTGAGGGGGCTACCGCCGCAACTCACCGGTCCCCGGGTCCTCCTTGGTCCCATCCTGGGCTGCTTCCTCCTCTCGGACCGGCCCCCGGTCCTCTCCCACCAGGTCCTGTGGTTAGCCTCACCCAGTCCTGGCAAGCCAATTCCCCCACCACCGTATCTGCCATTCGGTCGAGTCCCGTCTGGTCCCGGCGGGTCCGGGGTGGCTGCGTCCCGTCGCCCTGCTCCCCATTCCTGCGGGCCCTCCCCCCGGCCTTGTGGTCCCGTTCCCCGGTCTCGGTCCCGGTCCCGGTCCCGGTCTCGGGCCCGGTCCCGGTCCCGGTCTCCCCTTCTCCCCAGCGGGGAGCTCCCTTTTGAAGCCGGCGCCCCTTTCCAGGGACGCCGGTGCCTGTGCTCTCCAACCCCTCGGCCCCTCCCCCGGCACGCCCGCCGGGGCGCCTTCTGCACCGGTGCCGGCGGCTGCCACCGAACAGGCTCAGCAAAGCCGCTCGGCTCTCGCGGCGCCCGGGCCATCCGGTGCCCGAGTGCGGGGCGCGGGGCTCGCTTCGGTGGTCCCTGCCGCCCTGTCACAACCAGTCATGATATATTTTTATACTGTTCCTACCAGTGGTCAGTATCCCATACTTCAGAAATAAATTATATATTCAGCTGTGCACATAATAAATACACAAAGACATTCCATTTGAATATTTTGTTCTCATTAATATTGTGTTTAGATGTGAACTATGCTGTAAAATGAGCAACATTAACAGATTGCAGAGTGTTTGTTGCAGCATAAGAACCTATACAGAATTGTTTTTAATACAAAATAACTGAAGTTTAACGATAGTGAAATTGTACGTAGGATTTTTAAAATTACATGTAATGTAACAGAAGATTAACTATAGTATACTTTCCCAAGCAGAACATATACCCTACACTTTGAGTCCAGTTTTTGAATGCATATTTTAATACATTCAGATTAATTCAATTCAAATTCACGTATTCCTCCTGACCTCTTTCATATTATCTTTCAGATGACTAGTGGTGATCTCTCCTATGTGAAGAGACAAAATAGGAATCAGGAATCAAAAATAATTCCCAAGTTTTGGGATGTTCATGACACTCTGCATTATGATGAACTTTGCCAAACTGAAATTTCACTCAGCTGAGGAAAGGGAGGAAGCTAGCAAATGTTTTGTTTTTTTTTAAATCAGAAGGATTCTTGTCTCTTCTTACAAGAGGAGTGTATCTCAGCTGCCTTCTTCCTTAGTCAAAGCACTTACTTCATTGTCTTATTCCTGTTTTTTTTAATCTTGGTGAGAGGAGTCAGCACTTTATGCAGCAAGAGATATGACTTCACCAATTAAGAAGGGGAATTGTTACAGTGTGCACAACCCAGGCAGCTTATAGAACTTCAAAGGACTAGCAGAGCTTGCAGCTCATTTGACCCCTTGGCTGTTGGGAGTCCAGATATCAAGAAGTATGGAAAGATTCCTACTGCATACAATATGTTTTGCTCAGCCTCAAAAAATGGGATTCAGAATGGAAAACTGGGGCAAAATATGTTTGTCCCTAAAATTGGAATTTCTTAGATGTGTGAGTTGAGTTCTGTTTCTTCACAATTTATAGGAAGGTCAGAACTTTATATTCAAACGGGGAGGAGGAGGAGAGGAGGGCAATTTGATTATTGCTGTTTTCATTATGCTAATTAAGTTTCTTGTCTATGATGGGAAGAAAATGATTCTTACTGGGATTCTTTATGATTTTCACATGACCAGGGACATAATCTCTCAGCACTGTAACACTGTGCTGCCTGTTTCCCAGCAGGAATCTCACTGAAATGAACATGGCAGTATCCAGGAAAAGAAACTGCATGTTATAGACATGGATAACATTCCCCACCCTTTATATTTCAGCACTCCTCTGCTTCAAATAGCTATTGTTTTTCTAATTGGAATGATTACTCTATGAAGCACCACAAAGCTCTGAATTGAATTAAGGAACTCAAGTGCTTTAAAGTCAACTGCAACTTGCAGGAACACAGAAATCAAAATACACTACAAATGAATTATAGCAATGATACAAATTAGATAGATTAATAACAGTGAAATGATTTTCAGACATTTGCTACTCCAAGAGTAATAAACGTAATAAGTGAAGTTGCTTCCTAATACAGCATGAAATGTATTATGGGGAATGGTTTCATAGCTTGTGTTTTTCTGTGTGTTTAAATTTTAAATGATATATTTATACTGGCAGATTTGTTGCAACTTTTTCACTTTTTTCCTCAACAGGTATTTTTCCCCATCTTATGTTATACAATTTAGGCAGCCTACACTGTAGAAAAAGAAGGACCACTGTCAATCATTTAAACCTGAGTTCTAAAAATAAATCACTTTACACAGAAAAGGAAGAAAAGCAAACCATGTCTACATCTCTGTGGAGACAGCCTGACACAATACACCAGGTCTCAGAAAGGGCAACTAACACATTATTGTAGTCTTTAACACTGAACAATGAGTCTTTTCTTACATATAAAATCACGCATAAGATTTTTTCCCCCAAGGAGAAGGGAAATCAAACTATTTCCTTTTTTCCCCTATGGAGTTGTCAGTTTTTACTGGAACTTGCAAGATTTTTTTCACTGTTCCAGGTTGAGAAGCATCCAGAAATATATGTAACCTTTTCCTGTGCTCAAGATAACTGCTTTTGTAACAAGGCTGCTGAAGGCAGTCTGCTCCTGACACCAACAATAATGAAATATTTGATCATATGCTCTGTGAATCACAGAAATTTGATATTGAAAAGAAATATCAGGTCATCTAGTCCATCTCTTTGCCTGCCAGAATTGTATATTTTTCTTGCTTAATTTGCTTACATGATTCAGCTGACAGGGCTTCCAACACTTCCTGAGAGAGATTATTAGATCTTAAGTTTATAAAGTTTTTAATAATTGTGGATCCTTGATTTTTAAGGAGGCAACTAAAAAGTAACAGGATAGGATGGTCAATGCAGTCTATTTCCTTCCTTTCCTCCAGAACCATATGCAGAGGGAAAAGCACAAATTTCACCCTTCACCTCTAATGAACTTCATCCACCTCTGTAGCATCATCACCCCTTTCCCTTTGTTGGGCCAGAAATTATACAGTGGCGCATATGCAGTTTGGTGGGCTGATGGAGTAGCGCAAGGGCAAAGAAGCACAATGTTCTCCTCTGACATTGTGGACTTTCTTTTCTATGTAGGATGGGGAAATGCCTGTCAGAAAGAACCGTCAGACCAGGGAAAATCCCTGGTGGCAAAGTCCATCAATGTGAAGAGGGGTCAGAGCTGCAGTGGACCCTAGCTGGGAGCAGATATTATAGTCCTGTTTTGTGAGGAGCAGACAAATCCCAGCTCCTCTAATAGAATAATATCAGACAATCTCTAAATATGTGGTTGCAGTACCATTTTGTCTGTGACCTGACATTCAAATTTTCTCTTGGAGGAGAAATCAGTCATGTAAAATCAATATATATTCGTATAGTGCAACTGGCTTATTTTACAGTGTACACATCAGTCCTGGGACAAAGGTGATTGCAGCCATCCCTCAGGAATCTCAGCCCAACACCAATGGTTGGTTCCCAGAGAGCATCCGTGTCTCAAGAATTCAGTCGAATGAGAGAGATTAAGGGAGGAAGGGCAAGTTCCTCTGCTGCCTGCCATAGCTCCCCAAAAAGACATTGTAGCACAAAACTAATGATGGCACAGTCTTTCTTCCATGACTAGCCAGGGCTTTCACAATAAGGAAAGGAATGGTAAAATAACGTGTAAGAATTCCACTAGATGACTTCCAATGTTCCAAGAGGAAACTAGGTTACAGTATATTGACAATTCCTCTTCCTCAGTCCCTTTCCTTTTTCCATGGGATGGAGCACTCCAGTCTCTTAATTGCATCCATTATTCCTCGCTTTACCCTTTTGGTTTAATCTCTTTCCTTAATCTTCATGTTTCACAATGAAATCTATTATTTCCCTCCCTTTCGGGCCCTAAATTCAGACCTAAATCAGGCTTTCCCAATAGCCACCATGCTAAACTCTGCCCAGCAAGCCCTTCTGGTCAGAATCCTAACCCTTCCCCAGGCCATACATGGACCACAACTGTGACTCTAGCTCAGGGTCTTTCACTCCTGCACACCCCCACTTGAAATATTTCCTTAAAATGAATTTTTTGAATTAAGGCTATGAAAATGCAAATCTACGAGTACATTTTTATTTTTAAAAATGCTATTTTTGTAAGAGCACTCATAGATCATTTTCATTGGTGATAGGGTGGTGATTGGAAAATTAAGAAAATATTTAATACACAGTTAATTAGCTGTTGTGCAAAGAAACTACGCAGTGCAGCAATTTTATAATATATATATAGATTGTTCAGAAATTGTAGGGATAAATAGCTTAATTTCCTCTAACAATTTATTAAGACTTTCTAGTAATTCTTACCTCTTTAATCCTTGTTTACTGTCCCTAACTTATTTGAATACTGTAGGCCAAAAATAGTTTTAATACTGCAATTAAAAATAAACAACAACAAAACTTCCCCAAAAGGGACTCATAATTGGCAGCATATTTCATATGTTACTTTACAATATATCAGCCAAATCATGATGCCCCATAAAGGTCATGCATCTATTTCTAATACCTTGTCTAGACAACCTTTAATAATGCAGTATAAACGAGTGTTGTTAATAGGAGAAAGCTTGCTGTCATTAAATTGGAGCTCTCTATCTTGTAGATATTTCATGCTATTTCAACAAGATACTTCTTCCCTTTTCAAGAAGTAAAAATAATCTGTGATCTAATTAATGCTTTCTAGAGGTGGCTGGTCTGGAGACTAGAATTTTTTTCTTTAAGAGAGGAAGGATGATTCCAATGGTTACAGTGTTAGCCTAGGGCCTGGGTTCAAGTTCCTGCTCTGCCACAGACTTTCTGTGTAGGGAAAATAACTTGGCCTTTTTGTGCCCAGCTTGTAAAATTGGGACAATAGCACTATTATTACTCATAGGAATGTTGTGAGGATAAATACACTGAAAATTGTGAGGTGCTCACATACTACAGTAACAGGACTAGATTGTGGCTAGCCCTCCATGGCTACACAAGAGTGAAGGAGGGTATGTCTACACAGCAAAGTTATTTCAAAATAACAGCCATTATTTCGAAATAACTTTACTAGCATCTACACAGCCAAACTGCTATTTCAAGATTAATTTGAAATAGCAGAGGACTTATTTCAGAATTGGTAAACCTCATTCCACAAGGAATAACTCCAATTTCAAAATAGCTATTTCAGAATAAGTGCTGTGTAGACACTTATTTCGAAATAGGGGGCCTCCAGCCCTTCCCAGGGTGCCCTGTTGGCCACTCCGGCCTCAACCAAGAACACTACTTTCCCTCCCTCCTTCCCTCCCTCGAGACCTTAAAGAGGTTGACTCTGGCCACAGTGACTGTGCCAGCTCTAAGCCTGCCAGCCCAGAGCCAGCAGTCACTGCCCCTGACCCAGTAGCCCCAAAACATGAGCCAGCAAGCCACTGGCAGCCAGCTTTCCACCACTCTCCAGGAGCAGTCTACCAGCTCCCAGGAGCCTGCCAGGGCCCAGAGAAGGCGGGCAACTTCCTGGTCCAGGGTGGAGATCATGGACCATATTCAGGTTTGGGGGGGATGCCCCCAACATCCATGATCTCTGCATTAGACGGAGGAACGCAGCTGTCTATGGCAGGATAGCTGCCAGCCTGTCCACCAAAGGCCACAAGCGAACCCAGTAGCAGGTTCTCATGAAAATCAAGTTGGTCCGACGAGACCCCCAACCCTGAGCCCTGAGCTTCCCCTCCCTCTTCTTCCCCTTACTTCCCCCTTCCAGCTCCCTCCTCCCCTCTCCCACCCTCTCTTCTCCCGCCTCCTTTCCCCAGTCTCACCAGAGTTTTATCCCTCCCCCCCCCCAGTTTTGTTAGAAAAAGAGAGTTTGTGTTCATGAAAATATGTGTATTTTATTTGACATCAGGAAGGGGAGTTAGGGAGGGGTAAGTGGAAGGACGTGAGGGAGGAATGAGGCACAATCCCCCAGTGGGGCAGACCAGGGAGGCTTTTAGTGCTCCTCAGGGTGGAAGCTCTTCTGCAGGGCCTCCTGGATACTCACAGCCCCCCGATGGACCTCCCAGATGGCAGCCTGCAGAAAGTGCAGCCAAGCTCACAGCAACGCATCCACGAGAAGCACCAGAGTGCCCAGGGACAGGTCTGGTTCCATGTTGCAGAGTGCTGTGGTGTCCCAAGTGAGGGCAATCAGAGCACGCAGAGACAAAATGCTTTGTTGTCCCTCATCGAGGTAGGCAAGCAAGCAGGGAAACCTGAGAACCGGTTGTCCAGGGGGTCCCTTTAAGCACAAGCCTCAGATAGCCTCAGGCAGCAGCCACACAAAGTAACTCCTGACATGATGCCCTGCTGGACCTGGTTCCGGCCGGCCTTAAATGCAATTCAACATCCACTCAGTGTGGATGCGCTGTTTCAAAATAGCAAAATGCTATTTCAAAATGCATTTTGTGTGTAGATGTGTTATTTTGAAATAAGATATTTCAAAATAATGCTGTAGTGTAGACATACCCAGAGAGAGAAGGATTCACAGACCCTTCTCCCATAAATAGTGGCCAGAAACAATGAAACTGGGATCACTGAACCTTACTACCATGAGTGGTGGCAAATGGCCTAAAAGGATGGATAGAAGGCAGGACCATGTCACTGAGGGACTTCATCCTGCATCCATTTAGAAAGCAAAGGAGTTTCCATTTTCAAGTTATTTCGGGCACATTTAACACAAGAGCACCCTGCAAGTGTGCAAGTATCTTCTGCTCTATTGTGCATATCCCCCAAAGTCTCAAAGGTCTCTCAAAAATAGAAGAATCCATTGAACACTTTCAGCTTAAATATCAACATATTACTGACTAGCAACATCTAATATCTGAAACAAAGAGACTAAAGGAAGGGTGTTTTTTTTTTCCAGATACCCTCAGGCAAGAGAATATTGGGGGTTTTCCTCCATGAAAAGTCTGGAACCCAGTTCTTGAATTATAATTTGCTAATTCAATCTGATGTGCTCATTGGTAAGAAAAGGGTTTTTCAAGTTATCATTTTTCTTATTTACAAGTGTAAGCCAATTAGCACTGAGTTAAAAAAAATATATATATCCCCTTCCTGAGGAATAACTTATTATTTTATTGCATTCACTTTTGACAAGGATAGACTATTACCAATTATAAAAAGTAGTTCATTACAAGTTTAAAGCCTCTACCTACTTAAGATGATTTTAGCATAACTATGATTAAAGAGAAAAATCTGAAGTGGTAATATGTGAATAGGAGTCAAGTAGCATATAGATTTTGTTTTGTTCCTCTAACTCTACTTTAAGATACTAATTAGTGAACAAAAATTATGTTTAGTGGCAGCCAAGGCCATATCTCATAAACCTCAAGCTTAAATGTGTGGAAATAAGAAGTTAAGGGGAAAGACTTGTGCATTCCTTTCCTCCTTCATATTATAAGTAATGCTGCCAATAATATACTCCAGTACTCCATCAGACTTTCACTGCCATCCGCAGCACATACCCAAAGGCAATATTTACCCAACTAAATCAGACTTGTGCTCTAATGGAAAATTTTAAGCCAGGTTACAGAGGTATTTGGAGAGGGCTAGAATTTCTGACTGATTTGTTGTCAAATTCAGCAGGTGCAACTTTGCGCACAAGTTTCAGGTATGGCTAAGACAGTTATAAAATATTCTATAGAAAATACCACCAATTTGTAATTGATAGTTGAGCAATTAGTTTATGAAGAACAATAGTGTGGCCAAAGGCAACCCCCAGAACACCTTAGATTTCTTACAAAAGTGTTGTAAATAAGATAATCCAGTGAAAAATTTCCGAAAGGAATATTTTGAACTCTTATTCTACTTACTTTATTTATTCATTTTCATCAAACTGCCAAGAAACATTCAAATATCATTCATACTTTATTTTACTGTGTTTTGGATGTTGCTATTTCAATCAGATTTTTACAAAGTAAATGCCAAAAACTCCTGTTAAACCGAAAAAAACGTACTCAAGCTTACCTATGGAATTGTGATCGGCAACTCTGCAATAGATGAGCTTCCGAAACAAAATACTCTGTTTATTCAAAAGGAAAACAAAGATTTTAAGATCAATCCATCTACGATTATGTTATAATGAAATCATTATGCCTGACTTCTAGTTAGATACCACTTACATTCCCCATGTTTAGCCAGATGTCATTTCTTTGCAGTGAAATTTCTTGTTCTTTGGCATGATTACACTGGGGTTTTTTTCTGTTAAAATAAGCCGCCTCATCTGTTTTATTGTTAGAGTTCACATTTTTAGTTTTCAAAAAATAGTTTAGAACATACCAGTATCAGAAGTGTTTAGCTTCTTGATGTCATCCATTTATCTTTTTCCTCCTTTCCAACATAGGAAGTGCATTTGCAACATGAGCTTATGCCAAAATCCAGCTACACCTATTGCACTGAAACCCAGTAGCTTTTCACCTATCAGATTCTCAGTATGAATAATTAGACCCATTATGTAATATAAGCACAGAAGTTTGTGATGGAAAACTATATGTTATCTTGTTCATCCCCTGCCAATGCAGAATTGTTCTTTGTAGTAAATTTCTAGTCTTTGTACATTATTATTTTGAATATCTCAATGGATAGGACTTTCACAACATATTTTAGGGGCAGCACAATTTCCCCTGAAAATTCTCTATATTTTTTATCAAAAAGTCATCATGATAACTAGAAATAAAAATCAATGCAGGAATCAATAATTATATTAAAATAGTTATTAAGCCCTTAGAAGGACTATAAAAGCAGTCAAAATTTGAAATAAGAACTCCTGAACTAGATCAGAACAATTCCTATTAGTGAATTTATTAGAGGACCATACAATATTGATAGATATACATTTTTATCATAAGCACTTATTTTGTGCAGACTACCCCATTACTTTGACAAGGAATGGGTAAGAAAACAAATGTTCCTTTGAGGACATTACTTGTTGTCCTTGTGTTCACTGAGGACCTGTAGAATGAGAGCCTAAAGGTGACCATCCAATTTTTCAGCTGCTTTTGCAGAGACTTCAAAAAAGGAGCATGATAGATATAGAGGGAATACTGTTGAAAACTCAGAGAAATAAGATTCCTTTTGCTCTGAGACAGTAGAGAAGTTTAAAGTGATAAATGAAATAAAATATTAAAGAGGGATACTAGTAAAGGAGGAATTTTAATTTTAGATTTTTAATTTCATTTTCTGTAAATGTAAAATATGCTTTCAAAAGCTTTTCAGTATTTCCGCAAGAAAGGAAATTAACAAGATGCCATTGATAGTTGTCACAAAAAGTTTGCAGGTAGGAGGCTGATAAAAGACCACTTGAGTTCATTTACTTTACTTGGGTATTTTATTGCTCTGTCCTCTGTGGTTCTTTTTCATGTCATTTATTTGTACTGTCAAGATATTACAATGTACCAACAGCAGTTAATTAATGGTTGCACAGGCACTGAACAAAATAAGATAATTGGGTGGCTGACTTTAACCACCTGCAGAAGAATACCTTCATAGTCTGGAAAATAAAAATATGGATAATAGCTCATAACCTGCAAATTTTACTCAGGCAATTGTCCCACTGCAGACAGAAGATTGACATGATTAAGGCCGATGGGATCAGGTTTATTGCCATTTCTTTGCAGTCATCCCATTAAGTACATTTTAGTCACGCATTGAATTCTCCATGAAATTCTGTCAATGTATTTCTTGCAAAGCTCCTTTCAGGCAACCACAACATCATAATCATATAGTCAATATGCTGCCTCAAGCCGCCTTGTTCATCTAGATTTTTTTTTTTGCTATGACCTCCCTTCAATTCTCTTTAACATCTTCCTGTATTCACCAGAACAGAAGACTGTGAAAACCACTAAAAATGTGGAGCCATACTGTACCAATGAGACATAGTCCTAACAAAGGGAAAGCATGTAGCCCAACAGCTCTACATAGAATCCACAAGGCACTCGGACCCAGGGAACCACCATGCCTCTTGGAGCTCTTCAGAAACTAACCATTGGTTCACACCTTAGGAAGACCAGACAGCACTTGTGGTTGGGGCAGAGGGAGGAAATGGTAATGTCATTCTTCAGTTAGAAGAGAAGAGCACTCACAGGGCAATGTGCTAATCAACTGACAGCCGGTATACACTCTGGCCATTTATTTTCATGTCCTAATAAAATGTAAATTCCTGTTCCCTTTGAGTCATCATATTGTTGAAACAAGCTGCCATCCAAGCATACAGCTAGACTGTGGGGGGGGGTTTCAGGATACTGTTCCACGAGAAAGAAGGGGGCTTCCAAAAGAGGTTTTTTTTCCAAAATCTGGCCCTGTCTAGATGAGCCAAATTTTAGAAAAGCCTCTTCCGACAAAAATATCGGAAAAAGATACGCAAAATGTGGAGCGCATTTTGCGTATCTTTTTCAGATAGATCCTCGCAGTCTAACCATACCCCAAGCCTCCTTAGAAATGTTATTTGTGCTGGTTTGCCAACTCTTCAGCACGCTATCTACTATGTACTTGGACAAAGAAACAGAAGTGGCATCCTAGATCAGGCTATTATTAACACATCTGCAACAGTAACCAGTATCAGGTGCTTCAGAGGAAGGCATAAGAAACACTATAATAGATTCTTTTGAAATAATCGGTTCATAGATGGAGTTTCTTCTTACCTTCCCTCCAACACCTAGAGCCTGAAGTATGTAGGTTTATGTTCCTCCTAATTTTTAAAATTCCATTTTATGCAGCTGTGAATATTCTCAATCTCACACCATGGGAATGACCCACCATCCCACACCATAGGGGTGTCTATGCTATTGCTGTCCTTTCTTTCTTAAACATTTTCTGCCAGGGCTGCTCTTTTCGGCTATGTCTACACTGCTGGGGTTTTTTTGGAAAAAGGTACGCAAATTGCGAACTGCAATTTACATACCTTTTTCTGATTCTTTTTTTGGAAGAGGCTTTTCTGACATTTGACCGGTCTACACAGGGCCAAATGTCAGAAAAACTTCTTTCGGAAGAGCCCTTATTACTCATAAAATGAGGAATACAGGGCTTCCAAAAGAGTGCGTCTGCTCTTCTGGACAAAAATTTAGGAAGAGCAGATGTGTTCCCTGGTGTAGACATAGCCTGGGTGGTGTTGTCAAGAGCAATGCTAGCAACACAGGCAAAAGAATTGCAGTGACTGTTAGTCAACGAGGTCTAGAAGACATGGTGGTTAAAATCCCAGTGGATTCCGAGTGGAATCACAGCCACCACTACACCTGTAGCACGTCCACCAGTGTTAAGCTTCAGCAAAGTAAGTTTGGTTTAAAGAAGGTTCAAGACCATGCCCTGCTTAGTAGCAAGAACCAAGCACTTCACTTTGAGGGCTTTTATTTCCCATATCCATATGGACAAATTCCTCATCGCTGTAGATATTGTTTGTTTGCACTATGGAGACCATTTTGTACCACAACATAAGACTCTTTTCAGTCTTTTTGAACACTGCCTTGTGCCCTATCATCTTCGTGTTCTATCACATGCTTTTTTACAGGCCAGGTATTCCTTACTCCTTATTTCTCTACTGCAATTAGCAACATTTTCTTTCCAAAACTCATTTGAATGTCTCAATCTCTGCTCTATGGCTCTTTACAGTCTATTTCAGGGGTGGAGAAAATACAGCCTATGGACTGCCAAACTACTGCATTCTGCCCACCATCATCCAGCAGCCCAGCGGGTGCCTCAGGAAGGCACCCTGCCTCTTGTGTTCCCACATGCCACTTAAAGCAGCTGGCTGCAAGGGCCATGTGCTCTCTGCACACTGTGAGCCCCAGACAATGGGAGCTGCTTGGGACATGCAAAGTACAGCGTGCAAAGTACAGCCTCTCCCCGACTTATGAACTTACGAACCGGTTACGGACCAAGCAATACGTAAGTTTGTTCGTAAGTCGGACCCCATAGAGTTATAGGCTACTGTGCTGTTCATAAGTGCGGATCGCATTCGTGACTCGGGATCCGACATTTACGACAGCTTCGGTCGTAAATGCAAACGGTCGTAAGTCGACCATTCGCAACTCGGGGACTGGCTGTACATACACACACACACTCCTGGGACATGTGGTACAGAGAAAGCACCATAGCTCCCACAGATGGCTGCTTTGAGTGTGGCAGGCACGGAGCCTGCCTGACAGCCCCGTCGGGCTGCTGGCCAGTAGCTGCCTAGGTAAGCACCTCCCAGTGAGAATCTTCACCTGGCTCCCCAGCCCCTCTCTCCCCATATCCCCAGCACCATCTCCTGTACCCCTGCCCCAGGTCACAACTTCCCAGACTCTGCCCCCATCCTCCAGGTCAAAATCTTCTCCTGCACCCATACCTATACTCATACCCCCTCCCAGACTTTGCACTCCCCTTCCCACACCCCAATTCCTCGCCCCAGGTCACAACTCCCTCCTTCATCCAGACCCCACTCCCTCCTGCACCCCAATCCTCTATCCCGAGCTTTCTTCTGCACTCAACTTCCATATCATGGAAGTGTGCAGCTCTTGACCACCTACTAAATTCTTGGTGTGCCCCCCCCCATTAAAAATTATTGCCCATCTTGATCTATTGCTTGAAATTTTTCATCCTTCTTGTTTTGACAACATATTTACCAGTTCATTGTCATTCCTGGGCAAATAGGTTGTAATTATATAATGCGTATGATCATTCATTTCATTTGTAACTCCTGTTCAGTAATTGTATCTGAGCAGTGTTCTATGGGCAATGGTGGCTTGAGGTTGGTTTCAGCTGCTCAGTTGAAATGGCCCTGAGTGCAGCTCTCTGACAACCCTAGGAAAGGGAGAAGTATGTTGGGGGGGGGAGAGAAGAGGGGAAGAGGGTCTTGTAGTCTAGGGATTCCCCCACATCAGGCAATTCTTCAGTTGCCTATCTGATTTACAGTGTCATTGCACTGCAAAGTAGCCAATTCCTGATTATTTCTCCTTTATTTTGTTATTTGCAGGACAACCAGCAATAAGAAAAGCCCCAATATCCTGCAGCAAACATACAGCCAAAATCATTGTGATAATTTAATACAGGTCACCTTTACTCATTAAATGGAGCAAACCAAGTTGGTAAATAAGACACTGATATATGCAAAGCAGACACCAGCCACAGATGCAAATATTTTGATTCATGAGTGGCATAGAGCAGCCTGATGTAATTGGCTGATAAGACTGTCACTGATCCTGTTTACTACCTGGGATTCCAAAGGAGAATGATGGGAAAGCCATTCCAAGGCATTAATGACAACTGAGTGAAATGTGCCAACAAGGGCTAATAATATACCTGCATGATACAGATCATTAAGCAGCTCACTAAAAATGATTCTTGAATAACAGAAACAAATGAAAATGACATTTATGGTCAAATACCTTGTCTTATTAAGCTGTGTTAAACACTTTTCAGAATAATTAATGCCCACTGAAAGTGATCATTCAAATATTTAAGCAATTGTCCTGTCTGCTTTTTCCTTGTTAGTAATTATTTAAATCAGCACCGAGAGACAGTGTGGTGGTAATAAGCACAACAATACCCAAGAAAATGCTTTCTGCTGCAGTTGTGAAAATCTAATGGTCTCCAGCAACAATCACAAAAAGACTTACCATTAACTGGCGCCACTGGGATATTAATCCAGCTATGTAAATAAAGTGTGTTTTTGTGCTAAGGACAGGAATATATAGACAATATAGCCATATCAAATTTGTAGCAGAAAATGAGAATTATGTGCAGTGTATGCTCCTTCCTGACATTTCCTCTTGTACCAGAAAGGAGGATGTAGATTCTCCAGTTTGTTGTAATAGACTTTATAGGGGGAAAAAAACTGTTTGCAATTGTTTCCATTTTCCTTAAGTGGAGGCATAACCAAAATCTGCCAGATGCAGTGGGAAAATACCATTTCCACAGACTTGTGAGCTTCATGTTGGGCTTCAGGAGGCAGGGACTCTGAGGGGCTGCTTTCCGTGGCATTCCTGAAACCCTAACTAGTGATGTATAATACTTACTTAAATATGTGTGTCAAAGTCTGTGCTATTTGTACCAGCCTTTATTTGCTTGGTTCTCCATGATTGCCCCTGCCTGCTAGTTTCCTTTATGGGTGGGACAACCTGGACAACTATGATTGGCTCTGAAATTTAGGTTAGGAACACCTGCAGACCCCACCAACTTCAACTGAGCTTTAGGATCACGTCCAAAGAATGCAAGCCTACTATGGAATCATGGAATTCCCATTATAATACTGGGAGTCCTGCATGGGGAACAATGTGCCATAAAGGATCTTTAGGAAGTCAGGTTAACAAAAGCCAATGCCACAAAGCAAGGGCAAACCCTCTAATTAAAATAAATTATGTTGTTTCTCTGGCATTATAAATGTATCACTGTAATTATTATGTTTAATGTATATCTAAAATACATTTTAAATTACTCTGTGCATAAAACTATGTATAATGATTAATATTCTACTTTTTATTGCAATGGACAAGATTTATAACACAAATGTATGGCTAACTAAATGCCCAATTTAAATAGTTCCAGTGCTGTAATTTAATGTCAAGCTTTTTCAAACATTGCTTCAAAAATAAGGACTCTTAATTATTTGTATTTTGAGAAATAATGAGAAAATCCACTTTTATTAAGAAAGTCTATATTTCATTCCGAACTAAATCAGTTCAGATAACATAATGGGACCCTGTGCCTTTAAACAAAATTGTAATTTATGGTCCTTTTAAAATTCAGTTCACTGACTAGTTTGTCATTAAAATAACTTGAAAACGAGAATGGTGTATGTCTCTGAATTAATTCCCAAGTAGGAACAAAGGTTATATCCCCCCCCATGAAAATCATTTATGCAGGTTTATATATTGTGAGTGAAGGACTGAGCCCACTGTGTACATTCCTCTCTTAAAAATTGGAGAGCAAATTCAAATCTGTTTTATAGTGCAGATTAACACACAACCATGCAGCTATGCAGGATAACACAATTTACTAACCTTCCATGCTACCCATTCACAGAGCTATTTAAAGCAATCTGTGAAGTGAAAGGTGTTATAATTGACTTACATCTTGTTCTACTCTTCTTTTGCAATGTCACCTACTTAACTTGGTTTAGTTCAAGTGCATCTTTATCATTCTATTCAAATCCAGTTGCTTTGCTTTTTTCCCTTGACTTGCTTCTTTTTTGCTACTGTCAGTCTGGTTGTAGAGTCTCTTGGGTAAAGACCGGCTGTTAATATGCAGAGCATCTCGCTTTGTAATCAGTAGTTCTGAAAGGTTGTTACTAATGTTCTCTGAGGACTACTACAAATCATGAATAAGTAGAAGCCCTACACCATTTCAAGTTAGCTCTGCACCCTAGATATTAGATCATCTTTTATTCTCTGTTCTTTGTACATAGGCTCATACGCCAATGACAAAATAAAAATCCTGGTCATATAGATGTCATTTAACTAAAAATGATAACACTGAACTATCTTCCAATTTGATTCAAGTGGGCCTGTCTTGTTTTTAATGTTGCGTTCAAATCACTGCATACCATGAAAAAGTGAAGCCATCTTGCTTATCTACATGTTCCCCTTAGGGACACATTTCATTAAAAAGCCCTTCTGGTGCAGTACATGCTTCCACTCTGCCTCCAAGGAGACATAAAAACAATTTGACGCTGTAGCTTCTGCAGTGTCTCACAAATAAGTGCCATGATGCTTAATATTATTTAAAAGATCCTTATATGGAAGCAAAACCCTTTAAAATTCCTCTAAGTACGTTATAAATTATTAATTAGAGTGTTACACTTATGCCCGCAAAGGGAACATAAAATAAGACAAAAAGTACATTGAAAGGTGAAATTCCAAATGGTCCTGTTAGGAAAAGGCGTAACAAAAAAGTTTAAACAATCACCTGGATTAGTGCTTATAATAAAACTTGTCTGTGTCATAGAATTATTTTACATATTAACTCATTTAAATCATGTTGATTCCAAAGGACCAGAGACAGTAAAAATACAGGAAGTGTAATAAAATCACAGCTAGGCATAGACCAGATCTGATACAGTAGATTAAATTACAAAAAAGGGGGAGGGGAGACATGGCATTTAGAGCAAGCATTGTCATAACACCATAAAATGTGTTATCTGTGCGCTGTTAAAAATAGCTTAATGCACAGATCTATTCAATTTATGTTCTGATGCAACCCAGCATCTCTCTCAGTGCTTTATCACAAACCTATATTGGTTAAAAGTGGTTGGCTAAATGTCTCACGTAGCTGATGGTATTCCCGTGTCATATTTCACTTTATAAATTTGCAAAGAGAGTACTGCTGATAAATTCTAGATATTTTAGACACAAGAAAACACACTTGAGAGGCAAGAAGATAGATTGTTAGCTAGGAAAGGCCAAGAAGGTAACTCCACTCATAATAGAAATACTGCAAGTAGCCTATAATCAGAGGTGAAAGTAAGGGGGTGCGCCCCGGAGCGC
This sequence comes from Pelochelys cantorii, assembly GCA_032595735.1. Classification (NCBI taxonomy): domain Eukaryota; kingdom Metazoa; phylum Chordata; order Testudines; family Trionychidae; genus Pelochelys; species Pelochelys cantorii. The sequence goes on along the minus strand of CM064334.1, from coordinate 24,549,749 downwards.
AGCTCTGACAAGAATTGGCTGAGCTGCAGCAAAAGCCAGCAGGGAGCTATTTAAAATGCTGGCAGGAACCCAGGTTGCGATAAATTTCTTACAGGTACTGTCCTAAGTTCCTTTCACCCCTTCCTATAATTTCACTGTGATTAAAAAAATAATGCATATCATCATGTTTCCAGTCAAAAGAGTTCGAAACCAATCTCATTGGCATTAGTAGTTGCAACATTTCTTTGTAGCATGCATCTAACAAACTAGCAATAAAGTCTGTATTTTTAGAAATAAAACATTTGTGTGTCAACTATGAAACTCAGTAGCTTTTTCCTCACTTCAGCTTTCTTATGGTTTTCTAAAATAAATTATTGAAGGTGGAAGAACACCTAAGATGTATTTTTATGGCCACACCAACGTTCACAAAAATGAAATAGTGCATTTTTATTATACAATTCACTAGAAAATCACTGTTAGTGAATTTAGGACTCTTTGAAAGTGATGGTTTGATAGCATGACAGACTGAAAAAGGTACATCAGAGACAGCAATTGTAGCAAATTTCTTATACTGACCAACCAATTATCTTGTATAACAAAATCATCACCCATAAAGGGTAAAAAAAAGTAGTTTAAAAATACAAGAGAACACTAGAAAATGCGCTAAAGAGGACTGTGATGGTGCGCAACTCACCACTGTGGCACCTTCTGCTGGCTGTTACAAGGATGGACCCGGCAGAAGGCAGCCACATGCTGTGTCCCCTCCAGCCTCTCATTACCTTTCCCTGGGCCCTTGCCCATGGCCTCAGCACCATTTTTGCCCTTGCTCCAGAGCTTCAGCCTGTTAGTTTTGGTAGTTAGCCAGGCGCTCTCCCTAGTGTCCCTGGTCCCTGCTAGCACTACTGCTCTGTCCTGGTCCCTGCTAGTACTACTACTACTGTGCTGGAATGCCTTTCTTCTGCTAGAAGCCTGATCGTCCCTCTTTCGGCTCTAGGCAGCTACTGAACTTGTACTGCTCTGCAGTTCTTCTTTGTGGGACTGCCCTACCCTGATTGGCTGCTCCATGGAACCCAGCGTGAGGCAGGTGCCCCATCACAAGGACAATTCTGCTTGGGTAGACTGAATAACCTAATAACCTTTTCTCTCTCTCATTTTTAATCATTCTCCAGGATGAGTTCAGCCCTTATAAGAGCTGATTAGAAAATGGAGGAAATACATATGCTTTCTTCCTGTTTTTATTATAATTTTCCAACCTATTCTAATCTCTATTTTCATCCAGTCCGTGGCCTCTGCTACTTCAATGTTTCCCTTACTTCACAGGCATGCTTAGCTTTGTGCCCAGAACTCAATCTCTGTGCCAAGGTGAGTCATATCCATTCACTTTGTGCTGGGACTCCTATCCTGAACTTCCAGCATGACCCCTGAAGAAGCAGGTTGTGCCTACGAAAGCTCATGAAGAACCACTCATTATTTAAATATTTTTTAAGTTACAGACTAACACTGCTATCCTTCTGCGGCCACATCTATACTAGGAAACTATTTCTAAATTAGTGTATTTGACATAAAAACGTCCTATTTAACAAATTCAAACTAGCGTGTCCTCATTACGTGGAAGCATCAAAATTAGTCCAAATAGTGGATGTGTTACTTCAGACTTAGAACCCCCAGCAAGCACTCTGCGGAGCTGTGGGAGACCTCCCGGAGGCCAATTAGTTTGAATTAGCAGCATGGGAGTGTCCACACTAGTGGTAATTTTGAAATTACTATTTTGGAATTAGTGTTACTCTTTGGGCAAAGAAAGCGTCCAGAGTTCGAATTCTGTGTCCCGTAATTTTGAAATAATGGGCTTGGTAGTTTGGACGCACTGCTTCCAAATTTGACCGGGGGGGAAGAAGCGGGTAGTATTTTGGAGTAAGTTCTTAGCATAGACCAGGGCTGAGGCTTGACTACAGGGGGGAAAGGCACTCATCAGACAAGCAGTCATGCAAAAAGCAAGGCACAAGCAGCTGGGCTTTGAGTGCCACAAAAGTGATGAGGTCTGGCAGCAGTCTCAATACACCTATGCCTAGCCATTGCAATTTTTTTTATAGGCATCACAGCAGACTTGAATCTTAAATGCCATCTGGTTAGGTCCTGATCCAGAAAAGTACTGAAGCTCATGCTTAACTTTGAAAACAATAGGCTAGTCATGCGGTTAAAGTTAACTATGTGTTTCAATACTCTAGGTTAAGGGTTTGAGCCCCACCCACCCTGGGCAAGCCTACCACCAGCTTCCTGAGGGATACAGCTGGCACCCTGAGAAGGTAGGATGGATAAGGGAGCCCCTAAAGGTAGGGAGATCAGGGGGATCTTCCAGTGGCACAATGGATAAGGTACCTGACTACCTCAGCTACCACCCGCTTCCTGAGGGATGGAGCTGACACCACTGAAACATTTGCAAGATAAGGGAGCCCCTGAAGTTAGAGCAGTCGGATGGGTCATCCAGTGGTGTAATGGATAAGGCATCTGCCTCCTGAGCCTAGGGTTGAAGGCTGGAGTCCTACCCACCTGGGCAACAGCAACTACCACCACCCAGAGGGATGGAGCTGGCACTGTGGGAAGGATAAGGGGGCCTGTGAAGGTAGGCTCCTCTAAAAGCACAATGGGGTTGAGAGCTAGGGAAACTACCTTGAGGGTACAACACTCAGCACCTTCCAGGGGTCAGCCCTTATGAGTTCTTGTTCTGTGCAGCTTATTGGGGGATCTTGTTCAAGTTATATTCAGGCAAAACTTCCATTTTTACTTCAGTAAAAGTTTTGAGTGAGTACAGACTTCAGGATTTAGCCCTGGTGAAAATATTTTCCTTTTGGAACTTACAAATGAAAAAAAAAACTTCCAGTAGAATAGGTCAAATGGAAACATTCTTGGTCATCTAGAGAGTACATAACATTTTAATGTGGTTACGTCTTATAATTAAATACCTATCCACACAGTAACACATTATTTTTTAAGACTTTGCATTAGAGGTTCTTACATTCTGATACACTCCCTTTTAAAATATCATGGGAAGACTCGGTCAGTATCTGCAGCAGGAAGGTTCATAAAGATAAGTAGTCATGGTAAACTGTACATTTGTATTAATATTTCTTAAGCAGTTTACTAGTCACATTAGAACTGATTCAATTTACTTTGAAGGCTATTAATATCTGAGCAGTTAATGGATACTGTCTTATGCCCTTAACCTAATATCTGCTCTAATATGGGAAAAACACATTAAAAGGACGAAATATTTTATATATATATAAATAATTCAGCCTCTGTACCACATAGCTAAATCTTAGGTTTCTACTGTATGGAGAAACAAGTGTGTCGAAGTGGGTGGAGTTGTGCGTGCTGATTTGATGGTGTGAACTACCAGAATGGTCAGCTAGAGATCTGACCCAATGAAATTCAGCCTACTATTAACAAGAGACTCCAAATCTGGCTCTGAGTAAAACATTAACATATGGCCAGGCTTTGCCCTTTGCTGTGCTATCCCTCTGCAAGGACACAGCAGGGTCTGAGCCTCCCTAGAGGTGGAATGTGTGCCAGCCAGGAGAGGAGCTGTGGCAATGCAAGGCACCCACAACACCTTCTCTGCCAAGCTTTACATCTGGCTTTGTAATCCCCAAAGTGCTCTCTGCTGGCTGTGCAGGAGAGTACAAGTCGTCAGAAGAATAGGGAGAGGCACAGATTCATCACATCTCCCTTGAGCTTTCACCACTGGTGTTTTCCGGCATCAACAGTTTCAAATTATCTTCCAGTACAGGGTGGTCAGCTTCTCTTGACCAGCACTGCACGTGGAAACTATACCTCTTTCAAGCTTGCAAAAGGAAATAAGATATATATACCAACAACAACAAAAAAAGGATGAAGTTGTGATTAAGAGAATTAGTGGATCTGGGTTAAATTCCTAGCTCTGCCACTGATCTCCTGCATAGTCTTGGGCAAATCAGTTATGACCAAACTGTGCCATCCTTACTTACATTAAGTAGCACGCTTTAAGTAATTCTCACAGAACTGAGAATAAGGGACTACTACTCAGCATTAGTAAAGGCAGCAGAAATTTGTCTTCACTCTCTATTTTTCTCAGGTCACCATCTGTAAAATGTGGACAATAATATTTCATTTACCCAATTTTTCCAAGCTCATTTATTTGGATTGGAAAAGGGATGATCTCTTAATATGTGCACACAGTATCTGTTACAACAGAGCTTTGCTTTCAACAGGGGGACCGCAGGCACCACCATAAGATAAATAATAGCCATAATTAATGAAATTATAGAAATATTCAGAAAAATCAATGCCCAAGCATAGCTAATGCAGAACATGAACCCTATCAAGAAAATCCATAGTTTAATTTCTAACCGGGGTATGTAAACATAGCAAACACTTCCATTTCTAAGCAAAAACAATGCACAGTCAAAAAACCAGCAGAATGTATGGAATTCGGGACTGCAGTGATATACATCATCACGATGCTGCAAGGACTACATTAAGTATTCACATACACACAAAGAAATGTATGTCAAAAGACAATATATTCCTTGGAGAATTTTAGATGCTCACTAGTTTTGTTAATGCCCAACTGATTACCAATGTCCTGTATGTAAGTGGTTATAAAACATTTGGGCTCCTCATTGTCTGCATTAGAAAAAGGGAAAGAGCAGGAAATCTTGCGAGAAAGATTGAATCCCAGGCCAACTGTTGGTTAAAACACAAATATTTCTTTTATTAGAAAGAATGGATGGTGGCTGGTGTGCAGAAATGTTTGTTTTTCTAAGTGGTCCAAGAATCTCAAGCTTTTGTTCTTGATTTTTCAAAAATAAAAGCCAGCTACAAGCTGATATTTTCCAAATCAGATAGTACAGCACCTTAAGTGTTTGTTCAAAATTTACATGGCTAGCTACACATACCTCACGGTCAATCAGTCTGGTGGGGAAAAGCAACAGGCTTTATTTTATTCACAAACCGTCCAACATGAAAAACAACGATACAGAGAATGGCCCTGTACACATTCATATAAAAAAATGATAATAAAAATTGGTATTGGGCCAGATCATTAGCTGGAGTAAATCAACTAGCTTCATCAACAGAGTTCTGCTCCGCAAAGTCATCCGCCTCGCTGATGTCGATGTGGTCATCGAGGGGTTTGGCGCCCTGGCCTTCCCCAGCTGCGGGGGCCATTGATGGAACACACATCCTGATCTGTGCCCCAGACCACCAGGCCTCCATGTTTATAAACTGGAAGGGATACTTCTCCGTCATCCTGCAGGCTGTGACTGACCACCGGGGCCATTTTTTGGACATTAATGTTGGCTGGTCAGGCAAAGCACATGACGCACGCGTGTACCGCAACTTCTCCGTGTGCCAGAGGCTGCACACTGGAACCTTCTTTCCCGACTGGCACTTCAGGGTCGGGGATGTGGACATGCCAGTCTGCCTGGTGTGGGATGTAGCCTTTCCTCTACAGCCCTGGCTCACGAAGCCCTACACTGGACACCTCAACCCTTCCTGACAGGCTTTCAATGCCAGGCTCAGCAGGGCCTACATCATGGTAAAGGGTGCCTTTGGGCAGCTGAAGGCACAGTTTAGGTGCCTCCTCACCCGCCTGGACCTCTCCCAGCGGAATATTCCACACATGAGGGCAGCATGCTGTGTGCTGCACAATGTGTGTGAGCAGAAGGGGGAGGCCTTCCTGCCAGGCTGGGTGGCAGAGGCTGAGCACTTGGCCAGCCTGTATGCACAGCCCCACACAGCTGCCACCCTGGAGGCCCATCGGGGGGCTGTCCACATCCGAGAGGCCCTAAGGGAGAGCTTCTACCCAGAGGATCAGTAACAGTGCTCCCTGGACTGCCCCACTGGGGGTTTGTGCCTCATTCCTCCCTCACAACCCTCCACTTACTCCTCCCTAACCCCTCTTCCTGATGGGAAATAAAGACATGTGTTTTCATTAAACCAAACACTGTTTATTCAACAAAACTGGGAGGGGGGAGGACAATGAAACTCAGGTGAGACTGGAGAAAGAAGGCAGGAGAAGGGAGGAGAGAGAATGGGAGAGAGGAGGGGGAAACCTGGGAGGAGGGAGCTGGAAAGGGGAGGAAGGGGGAGGAGAGGCTCAGGGCTCAGGGTTGGAGTGGCGCCAGCCCCACTGTCTCCCAGCACTGTGGGTGCAGGGTCCTTGGTGTCCCCAGGGGAGTGAAGAGTGGTTGGAAGGAGAAGTGGGAGGGGGGATAAGAAGTGGGGGGAGGAGCAGTAGCTGGGTAGGCAGCAGAGGCTGGAGCGGCAGGAGGCAGCAAGCTCTGCACCAGGGTCTGCAGATGGGCACAGATGGCATGGCTCTGGGCAAGCTGCTCCTGCCAGCTCTCCTGCTGGAGCTGCAGATCTTCCTCCACCCAGTTGTCAAGGGTGCGGTGCAGGGCACTCTCAGGTGCTGCCGCTGGTAGTCGTCCAAAGGACAGGCATGCCTGCGGAGCCCTCGGGTGCAGGAGGATGTCCCAGGTGGTGTGGTGTGCCCTGCACTCACAGCTGGTGTGGCTGTGGAGAAACAAGAGAAGTGGTCAGTTATCCCTGAGGATACAGAGCGTGAAGCCTAGCCCCCCTCCACAAGGCGAGGATGACAGTTCTCCGCACCATCAGAGCCGATGTGCTTGCACACAGACCATGTTTGGGATGTCCTGCTATCTCCAGGAGTGGGAGCTGTCCCGAGAGTGCACCCATGCCCCTGTGCTGTATATCAGTCTGGGTATGAGGGACGGGGGGGAGATGTCTCCTGCCTCTGTGTAGAGGAGGCTTGTGGAGGGAGGGCGTCCTGCTGTGTCAGGAGCATATCATGTCTCTCGACACACACTTGTGGCTTACAGGCCAAGGCCCCTGTGTGGCAACCAGCTGGGGCCATGTGCCCAGGGATGGCACAGCACATACTCGCATGTGCACATGTTGCTGTGTGATCCGTGGCCATCAAGGCCCTGGTTTCTCCCCTCACCCCCCGCATAAGGAGGCAGTGATGGCACTCACATGTTGTTGCTTCCCCGGTTTTGGACGACACGTGGGACAGATCTGCAGGGACAGCTCGGGGGTCCTGGCTGAGCGGCATGGTGACGCTGGCCTTCTCTGGCTCCTGGCCCTCCTCCTCCTCGTCTGTGCCATCATCAGGGCCCTCTGCCCCAGGGTCAACAACCACCGGGGGGGAATGGACCATCCCACCCCCAGGATGCGGTCCAGGGCAGCTGTCTGTTTCTGCCCCTGGTTGGGAGCTGCCCCCTGTGGCCCTGGCATAGGCCTGCCACAGCTCTTTTATCTTCCGCCGCACCTGTTCCTGGGTGCGGATGTGGCCTCTGTTGGCCATGCTGGCAGCCATCCAGCCATAGACGGCTGCGTTCCTGCATCTGGTGCAGAGATCATGGAAGTTGGTGGCATCCCCCCAAACCTCAGTAAGGTCCATGACCTCCTCACTAGACCAGGAAGGCTCCCGTCTCTTCCAGCCCCTGACAGGCTCTTGGGAGCTGGAGGACTGCTACCGGGGACTGCTGGAGGACTGACTGGTACTATCTGGCTGGCTCATTTTCTGCCACTGGGTCAGGGGCAGCAGCAGAGTGGCTCAGGGCAGGCAGGGCTGGTGCTAGCCACAATGCTCTGGGCAGACTCTGGACCTTTAAGAGCTCCGGAGGGGAGGGGGAAGAAGAGTTTTCCTGGTGTGTGCCAGAGTGGCCAGCAGGGCACCCTGGGAAAGGCTGGAGGCCCCATATTTCAAAATAGCCCCTATTCCCTGTCTACACAGTGCCTATTCTGAAATAGCTATTTCGGAATAGGCGCCATTCCTCGTAGAATGAGGGTTACATATTTCGAAATAAGCCCTCTGCTATTTCAAAATAATTTCAAAATAGCGGTTTGGCTGTGTAGACGCTAGCAAAGTTATTTCAACATAATGGCTGTTATTTCGAAATAACTTTGCTGTGTAGACATACCCTCAGGGTGCATCTACCCAGCAGGGCTTAACTCGAAATAAGCTACGCAAACTGAGCTACATCAATTGCATAGCTTATTTCAGATTAGCTTATTTGGATATGGGGAGCATCCACACAGCACTTATTTCGAAACAGAGCACTCTTCCGCCGACTTCCCTTACTCCTCATACAATGAGAGTTACAGAAGTCTGAGTAGAAGTCCTCCAGCTTGATAGTATTTCGACATTATTTCAAAATAACTTCCTGCTGTATAGACACAGATTAAGTTATTTAGAAATAATGCTAGTTATTTCAAAATAGTGTCGCTGTGTAGACATACCCTAATAGAAAAAAAATAACAAATAAATAACTTTTAAAATAACAAATAGTCTTGCAGCATCTTGCAGTGTGTAGATGAGTTTACTAGACATAGCAAAATGAAGCAGCGATTTAAGTAATTTAAATAATATGCGCCGTTTCATGAGGCATAAAGGATCTGACGACAAAGGGTGCTAGGGTTGACTGATCCCCGTCTAGACTACTGTGCTGTGCCAACAATCAGCTGGCCGGCACAGCGCGGCGGCCATTTTTATGTAAATGAAGCGGCAATTATTTAAATCGCCGCTTCATTTTGCTATGTCTAGTAAACTCATCTACATGGCTCCGTCGACAGAGCCATGTAGTCTAGACACACCCTTAGAGACTAACAAAAATGTAGATGTATCATGTGCATTCATGGGCACAACCCACTTCTTCAGATGAAAATACTTTCATCTTACACAAACCTTTGCCTGTACTGTGAACATAGGCAAAAGGACAAAGAAATGACTTGTTCTGACTAGAACTGGGTAGAAATAGATTTTCCTGTTCTATGATAATCCTTGCACATTGAAAAATTCCCCATTATATTCTGGGACAAAACTAAGACTTTTAATTTAGTTTAATTTAGTTTAATTTAATTTAATTTAATTCAATTTTCAACACACTAACAGTGTGTCTAGACTACAGAGGTTTTTTTCGAAAAAACTTCACTTGCATCTAGACTGCCATCGTGTTCTTTCGAAATTAAATTGGAAGAACGTGGTGTTTTTTTTAAATCAGTAAACGTACTTTTACCAGGAAGAATGCCTTTTTTCGCAAGAGCTATTTCGAAGAAAGGCGTTCTTGACCGCAAACAGGGCTTTTTCGAAAGAGAGAGTTCAGATTGCCTGGGTGCTCTTTTTCGAAAAAGTGGCTCTCTTTTTCGAAACCTTTGTGGCTGTCTAGATGATCTCTTTCAAAAAAGCCTCTTTCGAAAGAGGCTTATAGTCTAGATGTACCCTTAGGGATAACAGCAAAAATAATTTTGTTGGAAATTTTCTGACTATTTGTAGTTCTAACAGATTGAAAAAACTTGGCTCACTAAATGCAGAATATACAAGAGCACTATAGAGGGAGCTTAGGTAAAGAGTGAGAAGATAAAATGTCACTATTTACACAAGTACAAACTACATGTATCCAATATTCCCTTTCATCTTTTTTGTCCATGTGTGGATTTTTTTCCATCCATGTGTAGAATACATTTGTATGTGCATGGAGTTATGTGAGAATGTGCAACACCAGTAGTAACATAAAAAACCCAGCTGTGGGTGCTCTGCTAATCAGCTGGGTGGCATTTGAATCTCTCCTGAGTGACTGCACAAGTGCACAGCTTCTAGTGAACAATGGATGCATTACACTGTTTTGATTTGCATCACACAAATTTGGGGTACAGCTTGGGCACTATCAGTTGTGGCAACAGAACTAGAGGATTTCAGGGGAGAGAGTCCAGGAAGATTTAGGATTAAGATAGGGTCCCCTGTTACCATGATGAGAGAGGGAGTAAGCAAATAAGCATAGAGGAAGGGATAGTAAAGAGAGAGAGAGAGATCTCAGAATGAAAGGGGGAAATGGGATGGAACATTGGGTGACAGCACATTTACCTCTCACAGGAAAGTACCTAACCACCTCTGCCTCTTCCTATGCCTCCTGCATAGTCTCAAAACCTTGTGCCTGTATTATTGCTAGTTCAGTAATTAAACCCATTTTTAACCAGGCAACTCTGTATCCCAGATATTTTCGCACAGTAGGACAAGTAACTACTGCAGGCTAGTTTTAGAATAGAAATAATGGAAACTTATACCTATATTAGTGGAAGCATTACATTTGATGCTAAAAGTGGATTGCATTTGCTATGGAAATGTTATCTTCTGTGTGCCAAATATATTCTGTAATGAATTCTAAAATTATTGCCAAAAATATAAGGAAAAAATCCCCAAAGTAAATGTCATACAGTAATTCTCTTCACATCCTGAATATTTTTCTTTTACTTAGCTCAAACCTTTGTGACCCGATTATGTGTTGCTTTATAACTGGCAGCAATCTGATCACCATTCATCTCCTCTCATAAAATCCTCACCTGAATTACTGATGGAGCATCCCAAAATGATTAAGGTATTAAGCTTAAAAGGCAAACACTTGATTTCCATCACTAATTCATATTTGTGGTCTGTGATTTTCTATATAGCACAGCAGTGAGAGCAGAAAATAGTTTTAAGTAGTGTTTCACCGGAAGGATAGAAACCTCTTGTTTACCTCCTTGTGTCATTCAGTTTTATCCTGTCTTAAAGCCTTATGATGCTTCTTCAAAACCATTAGGAAAATACAGTCTATCTCCTTTCATTTGAATATCCTTCATATGAAGTACACTCTGGAGGAAGAAATTAATGATTACAGTAACAATACTGACACTCAACACACCAGAAATGTAAGCAATGAAAGTCATTTTACAAGCAGCTACTATAAGCATAAATATAAGGCACCACACACAATCCACTTTTATCTCCCTATCAGGTTATTACAGAGGGTGAATCCGATATTTGACATCTTTACCAGGCCTATTATTGTCATGTTTTAAAGTGAATTCAGTACAGGTGAAAAGGTGTTGGATTGGTGATGCTGAACCCTAAAGAGGTTGCAATTCAAAGGTGTTGAGTACAGGTACCTTTCTGGCCTGGGACTCTCCAGATCATGGATGTTGCTGGACCAGAGAGCTCCTGGCTCAAATAGCCCCTGAGGTTAGGAGCAGGAGCTAGCTGGAGTCTGGCAGCCAGGAGCCTGGCTGGGGGGGTCAGAAGTGGATCTGAAGCCCTGCCGGGGGGGAAGGGGGGCAGGAATAGAGCCAGTCTTATGGCCAGCAAGCAGTTGTCCAGAACCCTGCTGGGGATGGGGGGCAGGAATGGAGCCAGAGCCCAGTTGAGGGGGTTGGGAATAAAGTTGGATAGGAATGGAGTTGGAGCCCAGCCAGGGGGCTGAGAGCAGAGCTAGTCCCACAGCCAGGGGCAGTGACCCAGAGCCCTGCCAGGTGCCCAGGAGTGGAGCCAGAGCCCAGCTGGGGGGAGGGGCCGGGAGTGGAGCCGGTCCCGTGACTGGGGCAGGGAGCCCAGCCAGGACCAACAATGGAGCCCAACGGCTGGAGATGGCAGCCGTGAGGGGCGCCTGGCTGAGAGGCTTGTAGCCCCTGGGAAGAGCCCAAGGGCTGGAAGCAGAGGGGCCAGAACTGACCATCCCTGGTCCAGCAAACTCCCTTGTTCGGGACAGGTTAGGTCCTCAGGGTGCCAGACCAGGAAGGTCCAATCTGTACTTATGGATCCTATTGACTTCAGCGGAAGTTTGTGTGTGTGCATGGTCAGGGTATTCCGATCAGTGCGACTGTCACAGGGCCTGTGTTCCCTGAAGGGATGTTAAGCAAAGTTGGGACACCAGAAAAATGGGGAACACTGGGAGTTAGGCTGGAATCAGTTCAACCACATGCACAGGGCAGAAAAGGTTTAACAGAGCTCCTCTTCTTCAGCTTAGCCTGCATTCATCTTCACTCTTTGTGACTGAAGCATGGGTCAGCATCTGAGGTGTCTGAAATGCAGCAGCTAGCTGCGTGAGCCACAGAACTCTATCTGAAGCCTCCCAGAATCTTAGATTTTGCAGACACAACCTAGCCCAGTGAAGGGAGCCAATGGAGGAAGGAGTTTGAACCGTACACAGAGCAGAGGGATGTGTATTGCCCTGAAACTCCCCAACTTCCCAAGCCTCACAGAAGTCCTACAATTCCTTGGAAACTATTGCTCCCCAAAGCAGAAAGAAACTGGAGCTGGAGACCAATCTGAAGTGGAGGAGAGAGATCCCGACGTTACAACCTTAGGCACATTGGCGGTTACACACAATTTTGGGGGCTTAACAGATTCCCTAATTTGGGACAGGATAATCTGTAGCCACAGAATTACCACCTGCAAGGCAATTTCACATTAGACAGATGCTTAGACATGGGACATGTGGGTGGAATGGAGTTTAATAAAGTTCCACTTGTTCAACTTAATCAACATTTAGCTTCATTCTTTTCTAAGAAGGCCAAATTCTGATCTAATTTACTATAATGTAAAGGGAGAAGCAAGCAACGCAAAGGAACGCAAAGCAGCAATATTAACTTCAAGTTAACTCTTTTTTCTGATATTACAAAGGATGAAGCATCTAATATTTACATGGCTTTGGTGTATGAAAAGCCATCATGGGAAGCTATTCAATTTGAATGTAGTTACTTTTTCTCCCCAAGACAGGAATTTTGAAAGCAGTACTCTGAAATCAGGAAGGCTGCATCTACACTGCACTCGTAGGTCGAAATAAGATACGCAATTTGAGCTACACAAATTGCGTATCTTATTTCGATCTAATTTCACAATAAAGCACTATTCCAAAATCTATTTCAAAATAACGGATGCATTTAAAGATGCGGAATAGCTATTTCAGGATACTTCTGGTATCCCAAAATAGCACCGCTGTCTAGATGTAGCCAAAGAGAGCTATGGTAATAGGAGGGAAATGGAACTACAAGTTAAACCTCTCTGGCCTGGGACACTCTGGTCCAGCAACATCCATGGTCCTGCCTGCTATACCACAGATGTTGCTAGATCAGATGGGCCAGACAGCCTGGCAGATGGGTGTTGGTTAGCAGAGGGGCCAGCAGTCAGGAGCCCAGCTGGGGCCGGGACACAAGCCAGTTCAGCTTCTGGGAGTGCAGACAGAAGTGGAGCTGGTCTGGCGGCAGGAGGCCAGCAGCCAGAGGCCAGCCAGGACCCGGAGTGCCTGGGAGAGCCCAGAAGCTGGCAGTGGAGGGGCCAGAATTGACCTCCCCTGGTTCTGCAAAGTTACTCATTTGGACCAGTCAGGTCTTGGGCATGCAGGACCAGGAAGGTCCAACCTGTACTTGTGCAGTAAGTTACCATAAGGTGGACAGAATCCAGTCCAAATTAAAAATCTGGGAAACATGAGAAAACTCTGGAAGGGCAATTGCCCCCCTTGTCCTAATGAGCAAGCTATACAATTAATTATTCTTTAGCTTGAGCTGCCTGCATCACTGGTTACTGCATGTGATGGGGAGAGGAATCCCTGTGGGATTGCTTCCTGCTTTCTACAAAGCTGAATGAGGAGTAAAATGGGCAGAACCTCCGATCATCCACTGTCATCCCCTGTGCATCAGCAAACAGGACATTTGTAGCAGCGGCGAATTCTCACTATTCTGGGACAGCGGTTGGGGAGGGAAGTAAAGCTAGTGACTCAAGTGTGACAATTAATTCACTGGCATGCAGCAGGGCTACAGCAGCTATATGCTGCCCCTTACTCTGGACAACATCTGATGATACAACTTAGTCCTTAAAAAGTCCCCTTTTCTAGCAATCCCATCCACAATTCAATAAACAAGCAACAAGAGAAAAAGACAAACGAATTATATGAAAACAGCAAGAAAGAAACAGAAAAAGAAAAAAAGAGAAAAAGAGAGAAGAAAGAGGAAAAGAGAAAGAAAGAAAGAGGAAAAAAAGGGCAGTAGCTCATAATAGTTCCTCTCGGGCAGAAGAGGGGGGAGGAAAGAAAGGATGAAGTACAATACATCAAAAGTCCTGTGTTTCCAGTCTCTGAACTACTAAGCAGCACAGTGATGAAAACCACCAAGTCACACAGCTGCTCCACTGAATGTTGTATGAGAGAGGATCTTTGTTTACCTGCTATATATAAAGTCCTAAGGAGATGTTGTTAGCTTTCTCTGGTATCTATCTGATTTGAGAGGAGTTGTTTTTTCTCCTTTTTATTTTTTGTTATATCCTTCCAGGGGCACTGCATGTTTTGGAATGAAAAAAGATCTAACATGAAATAGATCTTTTTATAACCTTATAAAAACCTTGAATAAAATAACTTTAAGAAAAAAACTTCCGAATAATTAAAATGTATGACAAAACTGAAAGGGATTTCAGTCCACCTCCTTTTGGCAAATTTCCTTGTTTTTAATACTGGTCATGGGGTGACCTTCTTAAAGAATATAAACCTTCTATGATTAATTGGGTTGTTCCATCCCTTGAATTAAAGGGAACTTCTTCATGGATAATCCATAATTCTCTTAGATGAATTCAAATATATAATCTGAATACTACTTATACATTCAGTAGGCATATATGACTACTTCATTCACATCCACTTTATGTTTAGGAATTGTTTATTTATATTTAGTATATTCATAAGAATATTCAACAATATACCATTCATTAGTTATTGACAAATTTCTTATTAAGTTCATAAACTACAAATTGAAAGAAAAGGTCTATAATTCATTTGTTCCACACCTTCAAACAAGCGCAAGTATTGAATGCATGCAATTTGTCCATGGTTTTGTGGGAATGCAACTGATATTAGGTTTCTCAATAGGAAGAATTTGTTCCCTGTTTTTTTTATTCCCAGCTGATTCTGAGAAGATCTGCTCAAGAAATTTCTGTACAAACTTTGTCTTTTAAATGAAAAATTGGGTTTTCCACTAAACACAATTATAAAAATGTGTCTCTTCCATGCAAATTCATTATTTTTTATTTAAAAAACTCCCTAATATTTCAAGCTGGAAATACTGAAATGATGCCTCATGGGATTGTACTTCACTGGCAACATGTCCCCATTGTCCAAAAGGAAGCTGTGCCTGACCAGAAAGTCTGGCATAGCCTGACCCACACAGAGAATGGGAGCATGAGGCACTCAAACTAAAACTCCTATGAGCCACTGAGGCAGTATTTCCAAAATCAACTGTTTTGATTTTCATCTGATTTTTTTTTGATAGCTGAATTTCTACTGAAAAATTATTTTTGGCCGATATTTTTTTAAACCAGACATGCTTCTGAGGCACTGCATAGAGTAAGATTTAAGGTCTGATCAGCTCCTGAATTTAAAACTATGTTCAGTTCATATTACCTCGTTTAGTCTAAATAGCATCTCTATAACTAATTAAGACAAGATAAACTGTATTTTTAAAATGATTACTAGCTGAGTTAAAGCCTAGAGAGGGAAGCTAAAGTGTCAACTCAACCAGCTGAGTGTGTGCTAAAGTACAACTCGCCTTGTCTGGGTTAGAGTTTAGAAAGTATTAGAGGGATCAAACCAGCCAATGTGATCTGAACACACTTTTAAATCTTTGGGGATAGGGTTGCCAGATGGTTTCAGAAAAAATACCAGGAAAAAAAAAACAGTGTGGCCCCTTTCAGAAATGTGTGCTGAGGCTTTTTGGCCTTAACAGGCTGCCGGCGGCTGCCCAAAATCTTGCCTCCCTGCGCAGTCTGGACAGCTCCCCTGCAGAACCCAGTAAGTACTAGGTTTGCCAGGCCGCCTCTGTATCGAGCCGGACAGCCTGGGATTTTTGCCTCCTGGCCGGAAAAAATCAGAAAGTACTGGACATTTTAAGTGTCTGGTATTTTCTGAATTTTTTTACCGGACAGAAGGTGAAAATACCAAACCGTTTGGCTCAATACCGGACACCTGGCAACCCTATTTGGGGAAGAAGGGCCTGACTTAACCAGGCGGAGGTAGCAGCCAGGAATGGTTTTCTTTCAGGAATACACCTCACTACCATGACTGGTAGCACTGTTGCATTAGTATTGGATTACTGCAGTGCACTTTTATATAGGTTACACATTAAAGACCATTCAGAAATTGGTGTAGAATCAAAAGCCCATTTGCATAGCTGGTGTATATCATCTGCACAGGCATCCATGTTATTTCCAAGTGAAATATAAAGGGTTGGCTTAAATAGACTGATGCCAGGTTACCTTAGATATCACTCCTTTCCCCTGTGACACTACAATGCACCTGAGAAATTCAAGCTAACATGCCCGTTTGAATAGACTGGAGCTGGAGAAAGGCAGTTTTCTAGAGTTCCTAATTTTCCTCCCAGGGGTTTCCTGAGTAAGGCAACAGAAATCCTTTTTAAATTCATGATATAGAAGTGACACTTGTTTAGCAAAGATGCCTAGAGCATTAACTTTTAAAGTGACTTCCAGAATACTATCATGCTTAGAGTCATCTAAAATATTCTGTACTGCTTTGTTCTAGGTCATTTGAGAATCAAAAACTGCTCAGGGTAAACTCCCTGCTTTGTGGCCTCAAATATGCATAAAAGTTTAAAAATGATTCTGTAAAAGCAATATTTTGATCTTAGCTGAGACCATGCCTTCTTGTTTGTGGGCACAAACTGTACCCACAAAATAAATCATGGGCAAATTCTGTGCCTCTGTTTGATTTACATCTGCGACCAGGGGTTCAACTCCCTAGATGTGCTTCCATAACATTTGTTGGCACAAACAGCTGAACCCTCTATTTGCCAGTGCAAATTCAGCCTACAAAAGGGAAGGAAAGCCTCTACTTTCAAAAACTGCCATGAACTATCTTTTGGTCTGGGAATTCTAAAGCTGAGCACCTCCTTGGGTTAGTTCCTAATTTGCTAGCTGCATCATGTACTATAGAAACAGCTTTTACCTAAATTCTGCCACACATTCTCTAGTTTCTGCATGGTTTGAATCACCACTGCCGTGAATCTTCATGCGTTTAGACAAAATGGAGATGTGATCACAGATGGATCACTTACACTCATACAGGATGTAAGAACAATTGCACATCATTACAGTGTCAAGTGGTAGCTTGGTTAGCAAATAGACATATCCTGATATCAGAGATAATGTTCTTACCAGGAGTCCTTATAGCTTAAAAATCAGAAAAGAGCTACCAAGTTGCAATTCTTCCTCAAGATATTCAGCAAAATGATCTTATTCAATTCATATTTTTTCTCAGTTTTAGCCATTAAGTGCTATATTTATTCTCTGTATATTGTGATGCCTTTTAAACTAGTAAATATATTAAATGGGTGTGTGTGTATGTATCTGCATGTGAGTGCGCACATATATATGTAATACAACGTGCTCCTTTTTAAAGTGTTTTCATGCACTTATTGGGCTACACCACTTACAACTAATTGCCTGAAACAATAAATGAGAACACTTTATTATTATCTCTCCGTGATATTCCTAGGATAGCAATTACCTTGGTTTCTAAACACCATATAATCACAAACAGAGAGAAAGAAAGATGAGATCTCACATATGTTATACTACCAAGCCCCTAGTGCAAGCAAATGCACTTTTTGAAAATAGATTTCTTTTTCTGAACAAATAGGGAAGGGGGAAAGGCAACTTTGACTCCTACGTGCCTATTTCTTCCAGTTGATGTGGTAATGGAAAGCTGTAATATTGTCTGTATTTCTTTGTATTTATTGAATGTCAAGATTCTACAGCTCAAGGCAATAGCTCTTTCACAAAAGGTGCTCAGAATGTTGGTATGTTTTTGTAGTGAAAGTTATGAGATATATTATCCACTGCTTATGTGCTCAGTGAATCACAGTGGTCTGTACAGTTTGTCTACTGCTACTATGTGTTTCAATACTCAGACTGCTAGGAAACAGTCTGCATTTGGGGGAAGCAAACTGTTGTACCTCCAGTGAGCAAATAGCGCTCTGCCAATGTACATCATCTGGAGATCTGCCCCTTGCTAAGGTACGGGAAGAGCCAATTTATACAATGCAGTCAACTTTAACATTTCCGTTTTTGTTTTGACTTCTTTGGGGGGAAACTTCCTTTAATTCTTGCATGATATTAGAGTGTCTGCATCTGCCAGGCATCTGGAAAATCACAACTTCCGGAAAGAGTCAGCCAGGCACGTGGAAAAATATGTCTGAACTTATCAGGAGGAAGAGAACAAAATAGGCTTATTACAACTATCATAAGATGGTTCCTGTGCGTAAGATTTAAGAGACACCAAAAAATGAAGTTCACAGAAAATCCTCCCATAACATTTGTGACCAAAAGGACTTTTGTATTCATACCCTACACATTATTGCCAGATTCTTTGTACAGAATATTCCTTATAAGGTATAATTTGAGAGCTAAGATGTTTTTGGTCAATAATATCATGGTGAAATGTATTTAACAAAACTATATATAAGATTATTAATTCACCCATATTATGATGTTAGCACATGTCCAAATCAACACTGCGCTGACTTGGCAAAAATTGTTAAACAATTTTATTCTAAACAAAGTAATGTGGGTTTATTTCAATTTACATATATATAGTAAACAGTCTTTCAGACAGCAAGATGACATATTTGAAATGGCCAGGAGAAAACTAAACAGTGCAGAACACATGTCCAAGGGAAAATTCAGGCTTGGGAGTATGTCGAGGTCCCCTTGCAGGTAATAAAGAAGACTGGTGAAAGCTGGAATGTTATTGGAGGTGGTTGCTGGGGAAGGCCTATAGCTATGTGCAGACACTCAAGGGTATGACCTGTTGCTTTTAAACTGTTTGTGGGCGACCCAACTTGGGAGCTACAACAACAAAGCATTATAAGGCAACCAGGGTTATGGTGCAGGTGGTGGCAATCTGGTCTGGATTGCACCCCAGAATGTGACAACAGAATTATCAGCTTAAAAGTATTTTAGACATAGATTTAAATGGCAGCATGAATATTGAACATAAATGGTCATATTAAATATTCCATATAAAAAATGGGGCAATATTATTGTGATATATGAGATAGACGCTGGGGAGTAGGCAAAGTCTGTTCATTTATCTGTTAGGCGGCAAAGATATCCATCACCGGTACAATATTTATACCCACTGTACTTTCCCCTCTGATTTAGCTACAAAATATATTTGTGTACATAATGCCAGAACTAGTCAAGTAGGGAGAAAAAGCATGAGACAACACAAAATCACCTAGGCGCTTTGCTATTCCCAACATACTTCATGTGGCAGATACTCAGATGCAACAGTAATGGCGGTGGAGGAAACTCAAATACAATCTCCAGTATCTCCCTTGTACTATGTGTATCAAGCATTTCCCAGGCCTCTCACTGCTAACAATCCTATGTCTGGGAATTTTAACATGGAATTAAAAGGAAGCAATTGAGCCCTTCTCCCGCCCCCCCTTTTTTTTGTGTGTGGGGAAAGGATTTGTTTTGATTAGGCTGGAGTTTGTCACGTAACAACCAGCCTTACTTACTAATAAAGTCCTGAGATCTGACGAAGCACAAGAATGAACAGTGTCTGCCTTTTCCTTTACGACCGCTCAAGAATGAATTGGTTCAGACACAAAAAATCATATTTGGGTTGACCAAAATATTTTGTGATTTTATTCCAAATTTGTTTTAAATTTTTAAAAAAGTTTTAAAAAACTTTACTTCCCCACAAATTTATAAATTTTCTTTCAGCTCTTTAAAAAGGAAATACTTCAATATTTTAGTTCAAAATTACTCTAAATTTAGAATTTTACTTCATTTTCATTTTTTTAAAAAGTTTAAATACTCAATATCAAAATGTTTTGTTATGCGTTGAACTAAACATATTGTTTGACCTAAAAAAAAATTTCCCCGGTGATATGAAAACTTAATTATTTCCACAGCTTTAGCCCCAGTCTCTTATATAAGATTATGCTTCACAGCAAATAATTATCAAGGTCCTTGGGAATAGAAGTGTGACTTGAAATTCGGTATGCATCAGCTCCTTAGTGATAACGCCCTTCTAAAATAAATTTTATCTAGCAAGGGAATAGGAGACTTCAGCTACTCCATGGAATTATTTCCAGTCAAAATGGGTGTATTTTAAGCTAAATTCTACACATTTTCAAAGGAAAACAGAAGTATTCACCATCCTTCACTAAATGAAGCAGCATTAATTGTCCTTGTTAAAATTTTTACACAAATACCTAGTTCATTTGTTTTTTAATTGTCGCTTTTTTACAGTCCAGATGTTGCTGAAAATGTTTAGGTTTCAATATTTACTGTAAATATACTCCTTTAGTTACAGATGAAGTTATATTTCCCTTCAAAGGAAAAAGTATAGTACATTTGCAAGGAAATTATCCTAAATGTAAAAAGATGCATCAAAGAATAAAAAGAAGTAGCCTCCCAGCAGAATTAAGGAGACTAACTT
Source organism: Pelochelys cantorii (assembly GCA_032595735.1). Taxonomy (NCBI): domain Eukaryota; kingdom Metazoa; phylum Chordata; order Testudines; family Trionychidae; genus Pelochelys; species Pelochelys cantorii. The sequence goes on along the minus strand of CM064334.1, from coordinate 24,529,446 downwards.
TAAGGACCAATTTCTGAAAATCTTTCCCAGCAGGTTTTATGCCTGGGAGGACCGTGATCCCTTCCCAGCTCTTTTTTTTTTATAGTGATTTCTTAAAGGAGATTAACATTCAGGGGAAGCATCACACCATGTGTAGTCACTTTTATTGAGAAAAGTTCTGGTCAAAGAATGAGGCTTACATTTTATCCTGAAAGTGACAAGAGTCAGACTTGGCAGCAGGAGTTTCACATCTAAAGATATAGCCCCGAGAATGTCCTTACTGCCCTTGTATGCTTTTTTTTTTTTTTTTTTTTTTTTGCCATATAGGTGAGTTACAAGTGGCTGGATTATCTTTTACTAAGCATCGAGTCTATGCCTTATATTAGTTGAAAAACAAACTTTGAAATAAACAGGAAAAAAAATCCATCAGTTCCAGAGTCCCCTCTCCTTCTCCCTCATCATTTTATTCCCAAAATGTATCTTGATGTATTTAACCATGATTTCGGAACGGACTTGACTGAGTTGTAACAAGTAAGACACAATTTTGTTGAACTTCAAATATATTATGGTATTCCATACTTTAAAGGGGAAAATTAAATGGTCTGTTACCTGTTCTTATTCTGCAGAAAAGGAGAAGACAGTGAGGTCTTCTCTTTGATGATGTGAATGAAAAGCATCTTTCTTTCAGGAAGTCTCTCAAAATACCTCGCCACGTGCATGGTGACGCCTCTCCCGAAAATGCAGGAGTCCCCTGTTCTACACAAGGCTAAATCCTCAGTGTACATTTGGGCTTTATTAAAGTAGGTTTATGAAACCATTTTGTAAATTTGTTTACTTCTGTTAAATTATACTAGTGATTTAGCTGATTGAAATGTCTTCTTGAAACAAATGACTTCCAAGAATGTGTATGATTAAAAGTAAGTAAGTGCCTTTAAACCTTAAGAGATATATTCAAACATATACTTATCCTATACCTACATACACGCACACACACATATATATAAACACACACACATACACACCCTACCTTTTCTCTTTTTTCCGCACAGTCATAGAATAGTTTGAATTTTTCTTCTTGAACTCAATAGTAAATTCATGAATCCCAAGTAGCCACTTCTCATGTACATGGCAAGTTCTAATCCAATAGATGCATTAAAGAGAAAAAGAAGAGTGTGAAGCTCATTTGGTTTTGCCAATGGCTATTAACAAGTTAGAAATATTTTTCTCTAGTTGTTTATTTATTTTATACTCATGAAACTGAGGGACAATAAAGATAGTGGAATGAATTCGATAACTAGTTCTGTTTTATTAAAGCCAAAGAGAATTTTGCCATTTATGTCAAAGGGAGCAAAATCAGACTTCTAAAGATCGGCACACCTTAAAACAAGTACAATAAACTAACATCACTTGTGCCTTCCATTCAGATATTGAACTACTGTTTAATTTTAGAGCAGAATGTCTACACAAGCATAATATAAACTGGTTTCAGAACTCTTTTAAACCATAGGTATATAGGAAATCCCATGTGTATGTTGAAAATATCTATAAGTGGGAAGATTTATTAAGGTTTATTAATTAGGAGTAAGTGAGAGAGAAGTAATTTAGGCTGTGTGTCATGGGAAATGTACTGAAAGTTACAGAAAGCTACTAGAAAAGTCCTCCAAGGGTAGTAGAGATGAAAGCTTATTGCTTATTAATTCTAAGAGTAGACCAGCATGAACAAAGAAATAGAAAATGTATTAGAGGACATTCTTTCCCTGCCCTCATCTCTAATTTCCATGATTCTTTTTGAGAACAGATATGAAAGTGAGTGATATGTAAGGGGATACATTGGAGGCCTGGAGCTCTCTCTTTCTATGTTTGAAATCTTGGGCAGCGCCTGAGTAATGTTGAAAGACCTCCTGTCATCTGTGGGTGGAATCAAACATGGGACCTCTGGAGCTTAGTGCACGAGCCTCTACCACATGAGCTAAAAGGTAGCTAGCTATTAGCTATGGCTATCGAGCAGACTCATTATTTTCTTTGTAAGAGGTCATGGTACCACTAGATGGGACAGTACACCACACCCAATAGGTCACCTAGGATGTGTCTACACAGCACCCTTACCTCAAAATAAGCTACACAATTTGTGCTATGCAAATTCCCAAACGTCCCTTATCCCTCATATAGTGAGGTTTACAGGGATGTCCGAATAACGAGCCCATTATATTTTGATATAACGGGCTTGCTCTTAAGATGTGGAATAGCTATTTTGGGATATCAGAGGAATCCCGAAATAGCTCCTCTGTGTAGACATAGCCTTATTTCTCCCCCCCACACACACACACAATACCTTTTGAGCCTATAACACAGTGATATCTCCTCCAACCTCAGTGTCCTATGCCACACAAAATGGCTTCCTCTGTGCAGCATGACCTCATATCCACCAGGTAAGTGACGTTATGCCTGTTGGGCATGTCCATGCCATTCCCAGAAGTACAAAAAGGTCCAGTATTCTTGGAAAGTGTGAGGCACCAACCTTCTCCAAAAGGGAAACATTACTCACTCTGGATTCCTGGTCTCACAGGGATGGTAAAACTGCTCAAGAGAGTCAGCTTGGTCACCCTTGTTGTGCCATTCCTGCTCCTCAGGCTGATGGGAAGGTCACAGCTCCTACTGCTTTTCACACCCTTTTCAGATGCTGATCATTCCTGAGGGAATAGGAATAGAACAATCTCTGCACTTAGCTGGATGCAAGGATTACAATTCTGCCAAGCCCTTATACGGGCCATAAAAAGACCAAGATATCACAGTGAGGGACAGCCTTGTAAACAGCCAGGCAGACAGACAGAAAGTGATGGGGAAAACTCCTTATATCTGACTGTTTCCCACCAAGTTATTCGCCCATGTAAAAGCCAAGCACAACCTGGGCCACAGATGTCAAATTGCTACAGATAAATAGTACTGAGAAACTTTTATTTGGCAGTAAGAAATTGGTTTCTTAGGGAAGGATGTTCAAAATTCGACTTTGGTTAAATCAGCACATACCCGTATGGAGGAATACAAAGTGTTGAATAAAAATATATTTGAGTCATGTCCTGATACAGTAATAAGTAAGGGAGGGGTCATGTATTCCTGCTTTTAGGATATGAAAAGAGAATCTATTTCTCTTCTAAAAATGTAAGTCTGGATTTTCTGTGCATCCTTCAGTTTAGATGCACATGGCAAATATTCTGAACTTGATTTGATCCTGAGGTAACAAAAGGACTGGATTTTTAAAAGGTCAACTTAAAACTTCCACAAAATAGAACAACAAGATATTAGCACACACACAAAATAACAAATTAAAACATTAAAAATAAAGAACCAATAATCCAAGGTAATTTAAAAAAAAAGTATCTGATTAGACTTTTATGGTTTCTATCCAATTCCACTAATAGCATCAAGGAATTTTAACACAATTTGAAGAGCAACATTATACAATTTAGGTTTAAGAGACATGACCAGCCTTTAATTTTACAAACCCATCTTTCCAATAAAAGTCAAAAATATTCTTAATTGGCATTTTAAAATCTCTGTTTGTACTGTTCTTTATAATCCTGCATGAAACACGAATGACATTTCTGTTCGTGTAATAGAACTCATTTTTAGATAATTGTATCATACTGAGAATCTTTGGAAATGCAGTATTTTATTATAAATATAATTTAAACCTGTCAAATACTATGACTAACTTTGTAAGAAAGAAGCAATATTTTGACTTCTGTTGATCCTAGTGGGTCCCATTCTGCTTCAATCCTTACTTGGTGGAAGAAAAAAAAATGATGTTTAAGTAAAATGTAGTTTGCAGAACCTGTGAACCAAAGATCTGCCAAATTCTGACACCTCTAATTGGAACACATTTTCTGAAGTTGAATCACTGTCTTATATATCTATTACATACTCATCAAGTCTCTGTAAAGAGGTTTTGCAAATTAATAGATCTTTAATGTAAATTTGAGAACTGTCAATTTAAATGTTTCAGACAACATAAAGTAAGAAAATATCAGATCATATGATAACAGTGATGGATAATGCAAGATTTTGCTCCTTTTAAACTATAGCATTTAGAAAATCCAGTACCCGTGGGACATGGGCATTATCACATATCCATCAGCATCAAGTTTGCTCTTAATGGCTCTGAATATGACATCACATTTAACCCAGATGAACACCACTGATGTCAATGAAGTTATTCCTGACTTGCTGAACTGTGAGATAAGAATCAGGTCCATATTTCCACTTAATATTAGTGTTTGCTGACATCTGCCCCCATTCCCACAGTTTTACTATCTCCATTTCACAAGTGAGTGATGGAGAAACAAAGACATTTGCTCAGGCCCAAAGAGAAGACTGTGGTGTAGCATGTAACTGAACCTGAATCTTCTGAGAACCAGCCAGTACCCGAACTATTGGACCATACTTCAAATACTTATAAATTGCCACCACATTGTTTGATACTAATTTTCTTCTTTTATCTGTGTGAAATGCAATTCTTTGGTGTGTTGATGAAATGTCTCAGGTCAGGAAGCCAAACCTAAGCATTCCCAAACAGCTGCCATAACCCTTACCCTGCTCGATAGCTACAGAAACTAGATGGGCTGGGAAGCTAATGGGGTATATCCCCAGCAAAGGCACCACTCAAGGAAGCTCCGATTAGAGGATTGCCCAGTTCCACAGACACTATTTAAGTCAGAAGGAGGAGCACAAATTTTGTCCAAACAACAGATGGTTGTAGAAGCATTGGACACCACTCATGTCTGCTTCCTGCACCAGCTCTGTTCTTGTCTTAATCCTGCCTTCACTCCTGTTTCTACCATGCTCCTGCTCTGTGCTTGATCCTTGCCTGTCTTGTTGCCCTTATGCCTTGCCTGCAAGTCCTCAGTGACCATTCCTGGTTCTGACTCCAATCTCTGACTCCTGACCCTGTCTCTGACTTGATCCTGGCTCTTGGGGCATTTAATATCAGATCCCAGCTCTTACCCTCAGGTTCTCATCCTGTTTCTGACTCTGGCAACCGGCAGCTGACTCTGGTGCTAACCCTTGGGTTTTTTTCCAAACCTGCACACTCGCACCACCAATAGGTCAGAGCACCTATCCCCCAAACCATAACAGGAAAATGGCAAGTTATTTGTAACAAGCCAGTTTCCCTTACAGAGACTAAATAATTATAAATAACTAACCAAATCAAGCAGTTAATAGTTGATCTAATCTAACTTTCTACAAAAATACCAGACTCAAACAATGCCAGTTTGAATATATATTTTAACCTAACAACAGATGAGCTGCCAGTAAAGGCAAAAATCAAGGGTATGTCTATACTTAAATTGCTCCAATACTGCAGCTGTACCACTGTAGCACTTCATTAGAGAAACTACCTCTGCTGCTGGGTACAGCTCTCCCAACACTAGTTAATCCACATTGCAGAGACAGTAGTTAGGTCAAAAGAAGAACTTATCCATTGACCTCATATTGTCTAAACTGAGGGTTAGGTTGGCATATCAAGGGTTTGGATTCTTCACAGTCCTGGGAGACGTAGTTACGCCAATGTAAAATCCCATTGTACATCCATCTTAGACTATGTCTACGGTGCAGACTTTACAGTGGTACAGCTATACTGCTGAAGTTATGCCACTGTAAGGTCTCCTGTGTAGCCACTCTATGTTGATGAGAGAGAGAGAGAGAGAGAGCTCTCCAGACCACATCATTAAACCAACCTTTACAAGCGGCGGTGGCCACATCAGCAGGAAAGTGCTTCACTGATGCTGCACTGTCCACACTGGTGCTTTTGTTGGTAAAATTTTGTAATGGTGTTTTTTTCACACCTCTGACCAACAAAATTGAAAGTGTAGAGCTAGCCTAGGGTCATAAAATAGAAAAGAACAAGCACTGGAAGTCATGTTTCACACATACAATGGTCTAATTCTAATCTCAGTTACACAAATGTTAAACAAATGCACCACCCCGGGCCCCATTTGCCACTGCCGTTGTGTTGTCACAACTATGCAAACAGATTTAAACCCCTATCACCCGGATTTGGCAGAATTTCTACACCCACTCTGAACATAGTATAAATGACAGAGAGGGCTAGTTCTCTTTTGCATCTATGCTCCATTTGGTTCAGAGAAATGGAAAAGGGGTATGAGCTTCCTAGATGACACCTTCTTTCCCAGAGTTTCTGACACAGAAGATAGGACATAAGTTGTGGAGGCATGTTTTGGGGCAGGAAGAGGAATAGCCAGATCAGGGTATGCTGGATATCCATAACTGGTGCATTGTTCTAAAAGGACTATCTCACCTGCCACCAGTTATAAACGAGTTATGCTGTTGAACTCTGTGCTGAGGGTGGGGCTAGGGCAGAGAATAAAAGAGCTATTATTTGCTCAATGACAATCCTTTTGCTCTGCTGTGTCCAGCAGAAGCAGGAGAAGATTCTCCACTGCATTAAGGCCGTCTCCTCCTCAGGTCACAGCCTGTGTCTGTTGAAATCTATGGCAAAACTTTCATCTTTGTCACTGAGAACAGAATTGTGCCCTTAGGGGCTAGTTTGTGCATCCTGCACAAATTGAAGATTTGTTTTCCACACTAATGTCCCAGGTCTTGTGAGTGCAAAACACCCTCACAACTGGCTTTGATTGGGCCCTGTGAGTGCAGAATGCTACCAGCTAAGCTGTCATGTTGGCAACGTGAGAATCCTTTCATAGCAGCGCTAATCTAAATCACTTCCGCAACAGCCAGAATTGTATAAAGTGCTCTGGTTTTTTAAACATTTATTTTAAAATGTCAGTCATTACCCTGCTAAAGCAATTGCTCACTGAACAACAAATCAGTTATATTCAGACGCCTATTGCATTGCACTGAAAATAATACAATAAAATAAATAAGTAAATATAGTAAATACTACAGTTTTTAGAAAGATGTCTGTTAGGTTAATGTTTGAGAGCACACATGCACCTGGTTTTGAAATGAATGCCCACAATTTCATTTGATTCTCATCTTGCCATGGAAAGCCATTAGAAACATAACAAAGGGTACCCATCACTCTTTAGATCCAAGAAACAGCTGAATTTCAGCAAGTTGGCTGTATTCAAAATTTGTTTCCCGTTCAGAGTACACAAGTTGTAAGGATGAGTGTAAAGAGGATCTGTGTTTCCTCTGTGTTTGCACTACAACTTGATTTCCATTGAGGGATTATTGGAGACACACTCAAACTTTTTACATCTTCCCTCTCTCCCCAAACTATCTAGAGATTTCACTGCTGGAAAGTGTTATTCTCCTTAACGGTCAAACAGGGCAACTTCAAACACACAGCTAGGTTTTTAAAAGCCTCTGGATGAAAACATTATGCCAGACTGAAAGAGATTCTGGACATGTTCACAGGAGAATATGATCAGCAGTAGTGTCCTTGTGACTTTGAACCATGTGCTCACCATACCAATACAAGGTGTGCCATATTAATCATCTAATGTCTGCTCATCACTGGATCAGATGCTAGACACATCTGCCACAGTAAGGTCTATGTCCCTAGATTGTTAGAAGTAGTCATACTCCTGAAATAAAAATAAGAATTATAGAATGTTTGGTATCCTAAATATACATTTAACTGATACAAATGTCTCCTTGTTCATAAGATGTAACAATCATTTTTATCACGTTTTCAACATAATGGCATTTGTGTCATTGTGCTATTATGGGAACTAGTTGCCTTATTACCACTAGAGAATTGAAAAAAACTGTGGTAATACTGAAGATAAGATTTACAACAAGGATTTTTCATCTGAATGATACAGACTTAGAAAGCTTTTGACAGGAGAGATGTTATGACTTCTGTGAAGACAGATTATCATAAGTTGCTCTAACCTGTAAAAGATAGCACTTGGAATTTACAAATGTGACCTAATTGTTTTAAATTTATGTAGCATGTTTTTAACACCCTAATGATGTGCCAGAACATTTGAAATGAGGATATTAAAAGAAAGGTCTTAAGGTATATCCAGTTGCCTTTCTTATTAAATTTCCTACAGTTCCAAAATTTGCATTTTAACTAATCACTTATGGAAACAAAATTCAAAACGTTGATTTCAAACTTCAGTGACCTTTGGGACTATGTACTGTTTTATAATCTCAATATATTGCAAAATTTCACTGAACATATTATACTGTACATAACCAAATGGCCACACCATCTTTTTGTATTACTAAGAAAAGACAGAGCAATTCTGTATATAAATACCATGTGGGATATTTAGCTTTTATTCAGTTGTTATGGTAATGAAACAGAAGATGTTAAATGAGTGATAACAGGGCATATTCCTTTGTGGTTAGGTGAATCCAAATTCTAACATCAGTTATACTGGTGTAAACTAGGAATAACTCAATTGGTTTTAATAAATTCCTCTAGATTTAAAGTTATGTAACACAAAGCAGAATTTGGACTATGGTTTTCAGCCTGGGGTGACTATGCACTTGCTTTCTTATGGCTGAAGATAAAGTATTAACAAAGTACTTTTACTTATATAATCTTGAAGAAAAAAGTGCTATAAATAGAATTCAGTTTTATATTTTATTCTGTGGTATTCTACTACAAATGTTAAGTCATAGCTCTCCATACTAGAATAACACCAATTACAAATACTATACCATCAAATAAAAATGTAAACTGAATAGAAACTTCCCACTAAAGACCTCTAGAGAACAAGATTATATCTCTTTGGAAGATGACTATGTAAACTTGGTGTCATGATTTGAGCCAGAGCCTATGTTTCCTAATAAAAACTGATTTCTCTTGCAAGTCAGAGTAATAAGGAGATAGATTTCATGCTTAAGACAGTAATGTAACACGAATTAAATATTTCACTTCTATTTTCCCAAGGAAACTGAATGTCAATTTATCAATTTGTCATGAATGTTAAATTAATTGACGCTCAGGTAATGAAATGAAGTTTTAGTTCACTAGGATTTAGTGCTATGGCAGTAGTTTGGTTTTGCTAAAGACAATAGCTCATTTTAAATGTTATTTACATTACTGTAATTTTTATGAGCCTCCCTCTTTTACTAAAATAAGGAAGGTTGTGACATAAGGCAAACAAATTCTTGTCCTGCTCTATCATTCTCCAAAAGTCAGCATTCTTATGAAGGTAGCTTATCATAGAATCACAGAATACTAGGACTGGAAGGGACCTCGGGAGGTCATCAAGTCCAGTCCCCTGCCCTCATGGCAGGACCAAATACTGTCTAGACCATCCCTGATAGACATTTATCTAATCTACTCTTAAATATCTCCAGAGATGGAGATTCCACAACCTCCCTGGGCAATTTATTCCAGTGTTTGACTACCCTGACAGTTAGGAACTTTTTCCTAATGTCCAACCTAAACCTCCCTTGTTGCAGTTTAAGCCCATTGCTTCTTCTTCTATCCTCAGAGGCCAAGATGAACAAGTTTTCTCCCTCCTCTTTATGACACCCTTTTAGATACCTGAAAACTGCTATCATGTCCCCCCTCAATCTTCTCTTTTCTAAACTAAACAAACCTAATTCTTTCCGCCTTCCTTCATAGGTCATGTTCTCTAGACCTTTAATCATTCTTATTGCTCTTCTCTGGACCCTCTCCAATTTCTCCACATCCTTCTTGAAATGCGGTGCCCAGAACTGGACACAATACTCCAACTGAGGCCTAACTAGCGCAGAGTAGAGCGGAAGAATGACTTCTCGTGTCTTGCTCACAACACACCTGTTAATGCATCCCAGAATCATGTTTCCTTTTTTTGCAACAGCATCACACTGCTGACTCATATTCAGCTTGTGGTCCACTATAACCCCTAGATCCCTTTCTGCCTTACTCCTTCCTAGACAGTCGCTTCTCATTCTGTATGTGTGAAACTGATTGTTCCTTCCTAAGTGGAGCACTTTGCATTTGTCTTTATTAAACTTCATCCTGTTTACCTCAGACCATTTCTCCAGTTTGTCCAGATCATTTTGAATTATGACCCTATCCTCCAGATTAGTCACAACCCCTGCCAGCTTGGTATCATCTGCAAACTTAATAAGCGTACTTTCTATGCCAATATCTAAATCGTTGATGAAGATATTGAAAAGAGCCGGTCCCAAAACAGACCCCTGTGGAACCCCACTTGTTATACCTTTCCAGCAGGATTGTGAACCATTAATAACTACTCTCTGAGTACGGTTATCCAACCAGTTATGCACCCACCTTATAGTAGCCCCATCTAAGTTATATTTGCCTAGTTTATTGATAAGAATATCATGCGAGACCGTATCAAACGCCTTACTAAAGTCTAGGTATACTACATTCACCACTTCTCCCTTATCCACAAGACTCGTTATCCTATCAAAGAAAGCTATCAGATTGGTTTGACACGATTTGTTCTTTAGAAATCCATGCTGGCTGTTCCCTATCACCTTGCCACCTTCCAGGTGTTTACCGATGATTTCCTTAATTACCTGCTCCATTATCTTCCCTGGCACAGAAGTTAAACTAACTGGTCTGTAGTTTCCTGGGTTGTTCTTATTTCCCCTTTTATAAATGGGCACTATATTTGCCCTTTTCCAGTCTTCTGGAATCTCTCCTGTCTCCCATGATTTTCCAAAGATGATAGTTAGAGGCTCAGATACCTCCTCTATCAGCTCCTTGAGTATTCTAGGATGCATTTCGTCAGGCCCTGGTGACTTGTAGGCATCTAACTTTTCTAGGTGATTTTTAACTTGTTCTTTTTTTATTTTATCTTCTAAACCTACCCCCTTCCCACTAGCATTCCCTATGTTAGGCATTCCTTCAGACTTCTCGGTGAAGACCGAAACAAAGAAGTCATTAAGCATCTCTGCCATTTCCAAGTTTTCTGTTACTGTTTCTCCCTCCTTACTGACCAGTGGACTTACTCTGTCCTTGGTCTTTCTCTTGCTTCTAATGTATTTGTAAAAAGTCTTCTTGTTTCCCTTTATTCCCGTAGCTAGTTTGAGCTCATTTTGTGCCTTTGCCTTTCTAATCTTGCCCCTGCATTCCTGTGTTGTTTGCCTATATTCTTCCTTTGTAATTTGTCCTAGTTTCCATTTTTTATAGGACTCCTTTTTTATTTTTAGATCATGCAAGATCTTGTGGTTAATCCAAGGTGGTCTTTTGCCATATTTTCTATCTTTCTGACACAGCGGAATAGCTTCCTTTTGGGCCCTTAACAATGTTCCTTTGAAAAACTGCCAACTCTCCTCAGCTGTGTTTCCCCTCAGTCTTGATTCCCATGGAACCTTACCTATCAGCTCTCTGAGCTTACCAAAATCTGCCTTCCTGAAATCCATTGTCTCTATTTTGCTGTTCTCCCTTCTACCCTTCCTTAGAATTGTGAACTCTATGATTTCATGATCACTTTCACCCAAGCTGCCATCCACTTTCAAATTCTCAACCAGTTCCTCCCTATTTGTTAGGATCAAATCTAGAACAGCTTCCCCCCGGTAGCTTTTTCAACCTTCTGAAATAAAAAGTTGTCTCCAATGCAGTCCAGGAACTTACTGGATAGTCTGTGCCCCGCTGTGTTATTTTCCCAACATATATCTGGATAGCTGAAGTCCCCCATCACCACCAAATCTTGGGCTTTGGATGATATTGTTAGTTGTTTAAAAAAAGCCTCATCCACTTCTTCTACCTGGGTAGGTGGCCTGTAGTAGACTCCTAGCATGACATCACTCTTGTTTTTAATCCCTTTTAGCCTAACCCAGAGACTTTCAACACTTCTGTCTCCTATGCTCATCTCCACTTCACTCCAAGTGTGTTCATTTTTAATATATAAGGCAACACCTCCTCCCTTTTCCCCTGTCTATCCTTCCTGAGTAAGCTGTACCCTTCTATACAAACATTCCAATCATGTGTATTATCCCACCAAGTTTCTGTGATGCCAACAATGTCATAATTGTACTTATTTATTAGCACTTCCAGTTCCTCCTGCTTATTACCCATACTTCTTGCATTTGTATATAGGCATCTAAGATACTGATTTGACCTTGCCTCCCAGTTTTGCCCTTCTAGTAGAAGAGAAAGATGTGCTTCTTTCTCACTGTAGAGAGTCTGTGGCCAGTTAGTACACAACATTGGATGGATCCATTATAAAGACCTGTCTAGAACTCCTCAGCTAAACATATAATGGCTTTCACAAAGCTGACCATAACGGAGAATAAGCAGTGCTTTCATTAAATTTCCAAATCTTGAAGAAAGCATCCATTACTACTGGAAGCCGGGCTATCCCCAGAAATGTTCATGCCCCCCATGCAGGTGAAGGAGGCATCCGCAGGGAAGGCTGCATTTAGGGCCACTGAAGCAGGAGCTGTGGAAGGCAGGAACAGGACAAGGAGGCAACATGGGTCAAGCCTGCCCTCATACTTACCAATAGTGGAGGGAAGCAGAGAAACCCAGGCCTAGCCAACTCCACTCTGCCAGCTCTCAGCTGCATTGCTCAGGGAAGGGGGTTTGGATCGAAGGGTTGAACAGGTGCAGGGTAGTAGAAGTGGAGTGGAGCAGGGGTAGGGACTCAGGGGAAGGGATGAAGTGTAGGTGGGATGGGGGTGGAGCAGAGGCAGAGGGTGTCCGGTGCCCCATACCTCCCTATGGATGGCCCTGCAGGGAGGCCGGCCAGCAGATGGAGTTAGCAGCCAGAGCCATACACAGCTGCCTAGGGCACCACGGAGCATGGGGTAACTTGGAGCCTCAAATTTTGTGGTGGCCTATTGAGCTGCATATTTTGTCTATTGGTAGGGAAGACCTTGACTGTAAGGAGAAGATCCTCAGCTGTAGTAAATTGTCATAGCTTCATTGAATTCAATTCAAAAGGTACATGATAAAGAATGGAATTTCTACCCAATAATAAACCTACTGCACTGCACTAAATAAGCATATATGTCTCGAATCACACCCCGTAGGCCGGGGTGGACAAGAAAATGGTGGCAGATTGCCAGGATTAGTGCATGGCAGGCTGCCAATATATTTACTTTTGCCTTCACAGGTACCGGCGATCACAGCTCCTGTTTGCCGCACATCAATAGCAGCTACGGTCATTCAAATTTATTGACTTTTTAGTGCAGACAGATGATCACAGATGCCACAGTGCATGTGAAGAGAGAGTCAGGAAAAAAAATTTAAAAATGAATATAATTGGGTTGAATTGCAGCCAATGCAATATATGGAGGACTTGGGTAATTTGTTTGTTTTGCACAGGCCCTAGCTTCTGAGTGGTCTTTAGGGAAAGCAGCAGCCCCATGTAGCATGCTACCATAATGCAATCCTGAGGCAGAGCGGGGAGGGGCAGCAGAGAATCACAAAGCTATGGCACATAGCTGGACCATAGGTATGTGCTAAATGGACCACACGTTGAGTACCACTGGTCTTGTTCCAAGGAAGCAAAGACATACATCTAAGTGTTATCAGCATACAGTGATGCTACTGGAGAGCAAACAGCCCTGCTGTCTCTCCAAAAGTAATACATACATGTTGGGGGAGGGGAAGGGAAGTGAGGGAGCAGGGCAAAAAGGATGACAATCATTGTGAAGGGTAGGACCCTCTCAGGAGTGTCATCAGCTGTATTAACACCTCACTGACCTTGATTCTCCTGAGAGCCTAGACACTCAGTAACCCTGTCTTGTAACTCAGTAATCTTGCCCAGCCCTATAGCCCACTTCAACTGAGACAGGGTCAGGACTACACCCCAAAGCTGGAGGCACACACACTAAGCAGCACAGTATGAGATTTTTTTCCCAAGTACCCAGTGTCTCTAGGAGCTGAACCGAAGATAAATCCATCTAATACTCTGTAGAGATCTGTACAGTATAAGTTCATGAAATTCTCAATATAGAGACATATGCATAGACTCCTTGCCCCACTCCTCCCCATAACAATTACACTATGTTTATTAATAAACAAAAGTGATTTTATCAAGTATAAGAGGTAAGATTTAAGTGGTCATAAGAGATCACACACAGAACAAAGTAGGTTACTAACCAAAATAAAACAGAACGTGCACGCTAAGCTTAATATGCTAAAGAAACTAGTTACTTCTGGTATCTTACCCTCAAAGTTGTTCCAATAATCATCTTCACAGACCAGACATTCTTCCAACCTAGGTCCAGTTTTCTCTCCCAGTTCAGTCTTAGTTGTTTCCAGCAGTCATTTTAGGTGGAATAGCCAGGGAGAACTGGTGACCTGGATTTTCTGACTCTCCACCCTTAGATAGGTTTTGCACTGGGTGGGAATCTTTTGTGTTCAGTCTAAACTTACCCTCTGTTCTTGTGGAAAAATACAGCATCCAAGCTGGATCTCAGCATCAGATGACATGGTCAAATATCTTGGTAAAACCCACCATAGCTCCTTCTCCCAGGCTTATAGAAAAATCAAGTTTATTCACAGATAATAATGAATATTGGGCTATTAAGTTCCTTGAGTATTACTAATGGCTCTCACTTACCACAATTATATTAGTAACACAGGTTTATACTTCATATTTCTAATTTCAAATATACATACATACAAATGAAATAATCATATTCAGTAAATTACAGTTTCCAGTGATATTTCACATGATGTATCTCAGTTATGTCATATTCATAAGCATATACCCATAAAAATATGGAATGCTCCATCACCATCATATTATGTATAACTTTTCAAGATATTATTCCAGACTGAGGAGCCATTACCCACCATATCCTTTGGGATATCACTGACGGGAAAAAAAAAGGCAAAAAATAATTCCATTCTTTGGGGCCTGCAGTCACCAGTCAATTAAATTACCTTGGTCAAGAGTATTCAAGAGGGCTGATTGATTTTAAAACAACTGATACAGATAACCATCTCAATCCAATGCACAGAAGAGACCTTCTACCCAAGGGGCCAACACAAACCAGACTGAAAGGAATAAGGAAATCATGGAGCTCTGGATAGTGGGGTTATTTTCAGAAGTGCTAAGTTCCTGAATCCCATTCAAACTTATTATCACAAACAGGACCTATCAGGGGAAGAATGGGGCAGGAAGGCCATTTGGCCCAGACCTCAGGCGACAAAGGGACCTCAAATTTTGAAATTTTTCTACCAAGTTATTTCCATTTTATTATATACTTCACAGTTATAGCAGAGACAATTAAAGAAGCTCTATATACCTGCAAAAATTATTTAAATCATTGTGGGACCTTGAACCTTCACCACTTATTTGGGTCACATCTGAGTTTTCATCTGCATGACTGGAGTAGCTTCTGTGATTCGTGATTCTACATTATGAAGCGCTGTTTACAGTCTTTGCATAGTTTAGAGGTTTAGAAAGTTGTAATTAATTCTGTTACTATAAAGTGATTTTGCTTGGTCTGAAGGTGAGTTTAACCTTTTAATTAGATGGTTATCTCTGCATAGGAGATTTTCGTATTCCTGTTTTTTCTTATGTGTCTTTGTATACAATAACCATATCAGGCTCAGCTAGATGCTTCCTCTTCATCCAGTTTTAGATTCACCTTTAAAGGCTTTTTTGTGACAATAAACTTTTAATTCTAGCTGTTTAATAAACTTTATATCTAATCTGGCAACCACCCCATGTGCATATTCATAATAATGCACCACTTAGAGGAATTTAATAATGAGAACATTTTAGCAGATGAAATTTCAAGACTTTGAAATTAGGCTACAAGGGCCGTAGTAAATAACACCCCCCAAACACTTATTATATAACATTTGTTGCAAAGTATATACAATTAAAATTTTGTATAACAAATAACCTTTAGCAAATTAATTTATTATGTGTTACTATGTTTTAAAAGAAGCTCTTTATAAAAATGAAGCCATGATTTGAAAGTGGTGCAAGTAAGAGATGGCAAAAGCAACAGAGTGAAGCAGCAGTTAAGAGTTTAAAGCCAATAACGTTATTTCTCATAGAAAAGATGCCTCAGCCATTAGACGGTGACCATGCTGACAGTGACACTTCCAGTTCTGATGATGAAAACTTTGTACCCACAAATGACATTTCAATACCACTGCCTCAAAATGAGGAGGTCATTAATCAAGACAGAGAAATTCCAACAATAGCGACAGATGCAGAATCTATGCTTGATTGAGAGACTGTGCAGGCAGAAAATAAGGACCTCAGAGACGCTGCACAGCAAGAAGAAGAACGTAAGACTAGCACAGGACACAATGTAACAACAGTGGCATCAGAACCTGATACTGGACTTATTGATAAGAACCATGTTGCTAAAATGCAGTCATTTCTCAAAGTTTGTTGTTTTCAGATTCCAAGTAATATACCAAAAGATGCTGAAAATCATGCTTTTCCCACTCATTTGCTGACAAAAACTCTTTCAAATGTAGAGATCTACACAAGAGACTGGTCCCGCTGTAGCATGGAAAAGCAGGCTCTGTGCTGTGTACCCTGCTTCACTTTTAACAGTAATACTTCAAATGCATTCTGAAATTACCTCAAAATAAACTACGCAATTTTTATTGTGCAAATTGCATAGCTTATTTCGTGATAAGGGTGCTGTGTAGATGTACCCAAAGAAATATCTATTACATTGCCACCAGTTGTGAGGCAAACAACTCTAAATCTATACTCTGTATACATTGTGTATAGCTCAACATAACAATAGGGCCGTGGGTGACTTCCTAGTTCTTAACACTGTCCTTTTTAACAGAAATACATTTCTACCTATATAGAAACAAATTAAATTTCTCTGGGTGCTCTTGTTTTACTTTTGGCTATTAGGGAAGGTCAAAGTTAGCTATGTGGTTTTTACTATTAAAACATAAGAGTACTAGCTATTTTTGATGCTTCTGGCCTTGGCAATGTCATTATGTCTATTTTTGGTCCAGTAGTCTTTTTGCCTTCTTTGACGCTCCTGTTTTGTCACAGAGGACAAAATAATATCCTGAATTTCCTAGGAACATCTTTATAGGAATTTATTTCATGACTAGGTGGCATGTTAATCAAACAACATCACTGAACTTGGAAAAAGGATGTACATTTTTTCACTTACATAAGTGTCTACAGCCAGCATACCCTTCCATATTGTATCTTACTGGAAGAGATGCAGTTGCTGAACAAGTCAAGGCAAGAGAATCATCCTCACATTTCTTCCCTCCCCCCGACTTCTTGGGTGCTTAGTTTAAAATAGGCTGAGAATGTTAATTAAATAAGACTGAGAGCAAGGAAAAACATCTTTTCTATTTCTGCTTGTTAGTGTCATGGTGCCAATATATGCAATGTATGATTTGTTGCTGTTTCAAAAGCCTCCAAAGCACACAAGTAATACCAGACATAGAGTTCTCACTACTAATATACTAAAACATCCTTAGAGGTAACATTCTGACATATCGTTTTCTTCTTAGTGCTGAATCATGATTATTCTTGTTCTGACAGAATACGTCCACGCCACATATATGATACTTCTAATACGCTTTCGGCAGTGCTTTTTAGTCACTCAAGCTGTCATAGCATATAATTAGTATACACAGACTGGTGTTTACCTATAAACCTCAATGATGAAATTGCCTGTGTTAGCCATATTGTGTAATATAGTATCTGGGGTTTTGGTAAGCAACACTTCATATAAGATTGACTGCTATGTGATCCTTAAACCTTTACTTTCTAGTCTTGCATTGTTCCTGATAACATTTAGTTTGGGGTTTGAGGAGTGGAAGTTTGAGCAAACTGAAAGATAGTTAATGTGCTGCAATGTATATTGATTAATCATCTCTCACATATTTAGGGGGATGTGAATGTGAAACAGTATAGGTTGCTTTAGCACATGTTTGTTTTCTTCATGCAAACTCAAAACTGCAGAATAGTTATTTTCTCAAAAAATTACAAGGAAAATTATAATATATAGGATCCATACTCAAGTTCCACAAATGTTTTTGTTTCTCTGTAAGAGCACGCTATTAAGGAAAGACTGGGATATAACCTGAAGAGCTCAGGGCATTGTATTTGCTTTAAAATGTTAGTTCCTATACAAATACTGTCCAATTTTTATTACAAAAAAAGACAAGATGATACTATGTGACTAGTCACTATATTGTGTAATCAACTATATCCTAGTGTTGAAATGAGACTTATGTCCAATATGCCTAAACATGTGAGCAAGATTCTCAGTGGAATCAGTGGGATAAAAGGACACAAAGAAGCCAGTTCTGTCTGCAATGACTTTGATAGAGTTTGTTGCAGGTTTTGAGACTGATCTAAACATGCAGATTCTCTAAGTTGTCTTCTACTATCTGAGAATACGTGTAGTGCAGCAGTGTAACGGCCTCTATACATGGGCAACTAGCTATGACCTTTCTGCATTAACTGATGGCTCTACCACACAGAGGCTACGTCTAGAGGGCAGTGTTAAATTGGAAAAAGACACGTAATATATATGCAAATTGTGTATCTTCTTCCAATTTACTTTTGAAAGAGGCTTTTCTGAAATTTGGCACGTCTACGCGGTGCCAAATTTTGGAAAACAGTGCTCTTTCAACACTGCCCTTATGCCTCATAAAACGAGGTTTACAGGGACGGCAAAACAGGCCATCTACTTTTTCAAAAAAAAATTCAAAAAAGCGGACGCATTCCTTGGACACATCATTGCAGTCTAGATATAGCCAGAAAGACTTTACGACTAAAGGACAGCCAGCCAGTTTTCAGTCCCTTTGTTCTTCCAGAGCAGCATAAAAGGGTTAGATTACAAGCGAGAATAAGGACCAATATGAGCAAAAGTTCCATGGAACCTCTGCATTCAAACTTCTCCAAAGTTTAAGATGACTTTATAGGTTGTGGTTGTCAAATGATGTGGAATTTACTACTTTGTCTGATTTTTTAGACTAGATTACCTCTAGCCCAGTGATTTAGCTAGATTACCATGATCTTTACTTTGAAGACAGAGTTACTTTTGTTATTGACTGAAGAAACAAAAAAAAAAATCACACAGTCAAACAAAATGTGTTACAAATTATAATGGAGTTTACCTTAAAATACTTGGAAAAACTTAAGTTTTTCCAGCAGACTCTACCAGCAGGTAGAAAATGAAAAATGAACTCTATGCAAATATGTACAGCTTTCAAAACAACAACAGCAAAAATGTATTTGTCTTTCTTCTTTTTGTGTGTTAAGGATATGTACTGACTTCATGGAATTATTCCAGCAAGCTGTGAATGACGATGCATGAAATGAAAAATCTCAGCCCAGTGCACAGCGAGAATACAGATAATTCTCTGCTGTCACTGCTCTACTTTTTAATAGTGTATTGATATACCACGTTCTGTTCTGAAACAACAGCACAGTAGCAAGAACTCTGAGGAACTCCAATTTGTTAGATTTCAGAATCCTTGCAGGTACATGTTCTTTGTGCATTATATGACAAAGACAAAATTCTGGGGCTGGCAGCCAGGGCCAGAGCTGGAATTAAAGCCAGTGTGGTCAGGGCTGGTGACAAATGCCAGGAGGCTGGCAGCAGGAGGCCAAAACTGACCTTCCTAGATCCAGCAAACTCCTTTGTTCAGGACCGATCAGGTTCCAAGAATGGCAGACTAGGGAGGTCCAACCTGTACCAGCATTTCTACTCTTGTACTTGGTGATAAGGACTGGCCTCTTCAGAAGAGAAAGACATAAGAAATAGGCCTATTTCTAATTTTACAACCATTCCACAGTGCATGTAAAGATCAGCAGTGTCTAAGCTCAATCAAAATATATGCCTTCTCTTCTAAGAAGACATCTCAAAGAGACTTCAGGGAGTTGTACAGGGCCAAGCATAATCACATCTTTCACCAGCAAATCATTGCAGAATAGTTTTTAGTGAGTCAGACCTTATATTGAACTGACTTTTAGATACTGGATGAACCATGGAACTGTCAGATTTAGAACCCTAAATATGGAAGATAATGTACAATCTGTGTGTACACTGAAGTCATGCAAGCTGTAGTCCCAGCAGGAAAGACTCAGGAAGTAAGACTATATTACAGCTCGTTTGAAGCAGCAGGCATGTGTTTGAATCCCTACCCAGGAAGAGACTAAGCTTGACTAGCATTTGGAAAAGAAATGTAAATGTGTCAAAAAGACAAACTGAAAGAATATCCCACAACACATTATATGGTCCAATGCTTACCAAGGGAGGACTGATTTCAAACCCAGTGCAATATAAATGCATCACCAAAATATGAACTTTAGGCAGGCCAGGTGACAGCTAGGGGAAAAGACAATACTAGTATTGCTATTAGAACTGACCAGAAATTCTCCACTGGAAAATCAATCATTTTTGAAGTCTATTCAGTTTTGACAAAGTTATGATGGAATCCTGCCTACCAGGCATTTTTCTACGCTTCCCTAATGTCCTACCTACTTGTCCATCCAGCTCCTTGGCAGCATGCCTGACAGGCCGGTTAGGAAGCCTATACTTCAGGCTCCAGGTTACTAGGGACAGCATCGAAGCCTGAGCTCCCAAACTCCTTTGGAATTTACCTCATGGACTACCTTACAGAGAGGCTCTATGGGCTTTCCAGCTCCCCATCAGTCTACTGGGCAGAATGACTGGGAGTGCCAGCTGCCTTAGACTCCCAGAATGTGTATCTCTGGGGAAGCCTGCCAGGTAGATTGTGCACAACCAGCCTCCATTATCTCATGCAGTACCATAATATTGGGGGTTCATTCCAAACTGGAACTGCCCTAAAGAGTCATGAGAAGGTTAAAATAATTAATTTTGTTCTGTCCTCTTAAATCCCCCCAGCCCAATGCATGTGTGAGAGTTATCACTGAACCTTAAAGCTTACCAGATGGGTGAGTAAAAGTGCTGGCTTTGGCATCTCTATGCATCTGCTCCCTGACTCCTCACTTCCTCCACTACACAGAGCCTTCCACACACCCCAGCTCCCCATTGGCAAGCTCCCTTGGTCCCCCACTCCTTTCAGACCCATTTCCACTCTGGCAGGTGCCCATACTTCCCTTTGTTCCACACAACAGCTTCCCCCTATTTCCAGCTGGCAGAAAATGGGGCTTCCCTGGGCCTTTACTGCCATTACTTCCCCTGTCCTGCCCTGGGGTGAGGTATCAGTTTCAAAGCTGCACCTGCTTCAGGGCTCTGCTCCACCCAGATCGAACCAGATGCCACAGTGGCTTCTAGTTGCTGAAGCAGTTCCATCAAAATTAATGAGCTAAGCATGGGTTTTTTTCCATAAGATTCCCCCAAAATCACAGCACTCACAACGCTGTTGTAACTCTGTTGGTCCCAGAATATTGGAGAGGTAAGTCCTGAAGAGGAGCTCTGTTTAAGCCTGAAAGTATGGCTCTTTCACCAAGAGAACTTGATCGAGTAAATGTTTCTTCCTCCCCCTGTTTTGTCTCTCTATACTTCCAACAACGTTAGAATCTTGGTAGTGTTCTGATATTGATTCAGGGGAAGCTAAACACATCAAGACAACTGGAAAAAATCTCTTTCTCTCTGCCCCCTTTGAAATACAGTTCACCCCCAAAATAGTGAGCAAGTAGCCATCATGGGGCTCTGAGCACAGTCTTCATTTGATCCTGATCCTTCCAGAGGCTTGTAAAAGGGTGTGATGGAGGCTCCATGTCCTTTGACCACAGCCCATCCTTGAAAGGATTCTGCTGAATCAGATCTTGAAACTATGAAGAAAAGCTGGCAATAGAAAACACCCATTCAATGGAAATGCAGGTTTCCCCTATTTCTTGAAATGTGTATAGTCTTTCAGACAAGGTTTTAATACAAGACACAGAAAGACTTATGGGCAAAATACAAACATATTTACTCTGAAGGCTCCCTATAGCATTTTCCTACCTTGTCCTTACTGCAGAGTCTTAGTCTCCCAGAACACTTCAAGCTAATTAAAAATGCTAAATAAAATTACAGCTACTGAGAAGGAGCAGTGTGCACAAATGTAACCATAGATTGGGGCTATCTTGCACAAGGGAGCATAGAACCAATCAGTATCACATTCAGCTATATAAACCTCTGCTGATAGCATATAACAAGACGCAGATAAATAGCACTGCTTGAAATGCCAGGCAGATGATTTTCACTAAAACAAACGTTTCCTATTATTTCTGTGTAGTACACAAAAAACATTTGAAGTCATTTCAAAGAAATGTTCTTAGCCCACGCAAGAGATGCACAGACAGTAGAACTGAAGAAGAAAAATTTTTAAACTCCCAAAAACTGTTTCTTTCCTGATTCTATTAGTAATGTTTTTGATGTTGCCATTTCATTTCTGACACACTCACAGACCAGAGAATATAGGATCAGATCCAGGAAGTTTTGCCACTGGACTCCAAGGTATAGAAATTTGGAGCATGCAGAAATAGTCTAGTTTGATTTTTCTGAAAGAAGTTAAATTATAAAAAAAACATAGTTATTAATTACATGCTTCTCTGTGAAAAGATTTGGAGCTAACCAGAGTCCATCAAAGTCTACTGAAGGATCCCAATTAATTCAGTAGGCTATGGACCAGGCTCTTAGGAATAACCTTAAGTAGTGAAAATGTCTTCCTAATGTATATCCTCAGTTTATTAAAATAAAGTTCAGTGATTGTGAAGACTGAAAAACACATAGAAAACAATTTAGATGATATGATGAAATTATTCTAAACTATGGTACCCTCATCTATAATTTTGGCACTTTTACCTTTAGAAATATGTTTCAGATTGTTGTTTTTCTGGGGAACATTTCAGAGATTGCCAAGAGTATGTTGGGACACAAAACATTGACATATTTTGTATCCCACAAATGGGATTGCTCATCCTGAGAAAAAAAGAGCTTGAAGAGACTTCATGGAGAAATGTGAAATTCAGAAGTATGTAGAAACGGATCAGTCTATCTTTCTTGCTCTTTGTGCTAAAGGCCAAGATTTAATGCATCAAGTACATTAATGCATCAAGTAGGAAGATTCCAAATTAGTTGGACCAGTCATATGGCTAGTATGAGAATTCCTATTTACCTAGCATCTTTCAGCCTTTGTGGACTTTCCCTCTTCTTAATATCATGGATTTAAAATAAATTAAAAGAACATAATGTTAAATGTTAAAATTGAAAATTAATTACAAAATAAAAATATAGTTTTCATAACTGGGTCTTTTGGAGCAGAGCAAAATACACAAGTTAGTAAATGTGAAAGGACCAAAAACTTCCATATCAATCTTCTAAGCTCCTAATTTGTAAAAAAGTATAAAATTCAGTCTTTAGGAAACAGTAATATATATTGCCATTTAAACTGCAGACATGTGAAATAAAACCTTCTCTCTATATTCTACTGAGGTGCTGAGAAGTTTTTCCTTGATGTTCATGAATACTGTTGTACAACTTCCTTGGGGTTCACGGTCTTTGATTCCATGCTCCAGCTGTCATCACAAATCATGTGATGATGCTGGAATGGGATTTTCATTTCAAATTTCTACTTCTACTTTCTTTTCTCAGGAAAAGCTACAAGGAGCACCACTAGGAGGTAGAATTTGGTAAAACATCTCATAAAAAGACAGAAATAGATAGGATCATTCCCAATCTCTTTCCCTGTTCCAATGACAATCTGTTGTCATTCATAGCAGCAATTCATAATCATTCATAATGACAATAGATCGCCACTGGACTAAGGAAACAGAAGGAAAATAACTATATAAACGGGTAGGGCATTCACTTATGGGAGAGACCTGAGTTCAAGTTCCTACTCTAATGACTAAAAACAGCTTCAACAGGAAAGACTGAAAAACTCCCATACCAGGAAATCAAGTCGTCCAGTGTGTAGGCCCTTTCCTACAATGTGGAAGACAGAAGTTCAATCCACTTTGCCACATCCAGGTCTTCTACACAGGGCCGGCTTTAGGCCTATTCAGCCGATTCCCCAGAATGGGGCCCCGCGCCTAAGGGGGCCTCGCTTCTGGGTGCGCGATGCATGCGCAGTGCCACCCTGGGTACGTGACACCCTGGGTGCGCGACGTATGTGCGGGGCCCCGGGTGCGCGGCACACGCGCAGTGCCACCCCAGGTATGCGGGGGTTCCGGGCGGCACGGCGCATGCGCTGTGCCATCCCGGGCGCGTGACACATGCGCAGGGCCCTGGGCGCACGACGTATGCGCAGGGCCCCAGGCACACAGCGCATGTGCCATGCCACCTGGGAGCCACACACATGCGTGGCCCCACCGCCGGAATTGGCCCCTGCGCTTGCTAAAGCCGGCCCTGCTTCTACATACCAGAATACTCTGACTAGTGGGCTAAAGATTATAAGGAAAGTTCTTCCTCACTTTGCCCTGGTCTACGCTAGGACCTTATTCAAAAATAACACCCCCTTACCCCAAGTTTGAATTTATAAGTGGTGCATCCATACTACTAAGTCCATTATTTCTAAACAACAGGCCATGGAATTAGAACTCTGTACTCCTGCTTTTCACAAGGAGTAACACTAATTCCAAAATAGTAATTTTGAAATAACGTTAGCATGGATGCTCCGATGCCACTAATTCAAGTTTATTTGCCTCCAGGGGTGCATCTACAAAGCAGGGCTTAACTTGAAATAAGCTATGCAAATAGAGCTATGTCAATTGCGTAGCTTATTTCAAAATTGGGAGCATATACACAGCACTTATTATGAAATACAGCACTTTTCCTCTGACTTCCCTTAATCCTCATACAATGAGGGCTACAGGAGTCAGAGTAAGAAGTTCTCCAGCTTAACAGTATTTCAACGTTATTTTGAAATAACTCCCTGCTCTGTAGACGCAGACTAAATTATTTCAAAATAATGCTAGTTATTTCAAAATTATGTTGCTGTGTAGACATACCCCAGTAGGCCTCCTGCAGCTCCTCAGAGTACTTCCTGGGGTTTTAAGTTCGAGCTAGTGTATCCCCATTAACAGAGCCTGCCTCGGACTAATTTTGATGGTTCCCCATAGAGAGAACATGCTAGTTTGAATTTGTTAAATTGGGAGTTCTTAAACTGAATTTAGCAATTTCGAAATAGTTTCCTATTGTAGACATAGCCTTTGAGTTTAGTTATTCTTGTCGTCTTTGGCTTCTGTCAAAATGCCCAAAATTTAAATGAAGTTTTTCAAGTTGAATTTTCTCTCAAATTTTCAATTTGCTAATTAAAATAAAATAAAATAGTTCAAACTGTGTTTGTTTGTTTGCTTGCTTGCTTGCTTGCTTGCTTGCAGGGAAGGGAATTGCCAGAAACTGAAAAATCTATTAGTTGTCAAGACTAAATGAACCTGATAAGTACCTAAAAACTTTTAAGAACCTATAAGGAAATGGGGAGGGGATAAGATTTACCCCCTTCCCTTTCTATACGAGCTGAGATGTCTACAAGTCATCTCAAACAAGTGCTCTGGTAAATGATAACTGGAACATGCTAGTTCCATGTTCTCTAGAACATGCTAGTAATTTAGGAAAAATCAACCCAATGGTTCCAGTCACTTTCACGTGTTTTTAGTTAATGCTTCAGTCTTCCAGTGTATCATTGAAAATATACCATTTTTTTAATAAACCTGAAACTGTTTGAATTTTTCACTGGGGAACTCTTAGCGAGGTTCAGAGTCCTAACACCTTTAATTGTAATTTGTGAACTGTCATCACAAGAGTTACTAATTGTCTTAATACCAGAATTACTGAGGTTTTAGATAACTCGATACTGAATTTACCCCTTTAATATTTGTGATTTTACAGTATTAAATGTAACAGTGGAGAAGAAATTGTACCAACAATTCCTTTAACAAGCACAGTATTTTGGTGCTGATCCAGGAATGAGAATAGAACTACAAGAGGCTTAAAGTTACATTCATGCTTAAATTCTTTCCTGGACTGGCCCCTTAATCCAAAGTGCGCAATAAAATGTTGCTGCAGGTGTATAATTCTTGACGTGACTTAACCTGCTGGCATCTCACAGAACTGTATAAGTTGTTGCACTTAGAAGTTTCTTATACTTGACATGCATGCTAGAATATTATGGTTGCAGTGATATTTTCCATTAGGAAATCTCTCTCATGCTCCTAGTCATGTCAATATCTTCAAAGCAGAAGAAGCACTTTAAAGTGGTACTAGACTATAGGATCTTACTAAAGACTGAGGGTGTATTCTTGGATTCAGTAAGTCAGGGGCAAAACTTCCACTGAGTTGAACAAGGTAAGTACATAGCATAATTAATTTTAGTAATTTAATAAAAAATATTTCTCTTCATTACTGGCTCAGCTTGAGAGAACTATTTAGATTTTAACGTCTCTGCATTGCTTTTTTCCTAAAACCATTCAAATCAAATGAGTTTTTTCATTCCAGTGAACTTTGAATCCCACCCTTGGTTATCTGAGACTGATGTAAGAATGATTAAGGTCCATATACATACGTTTTCCTGTATTATTTGGGTAATAAAATATTATTCTTGATTACTACTAACAGTAACTGTTATGCTTTTAAAAGAATAATATTGGGACTTTAGGAAGAGTAAGCAACATGGAAAGAAAACTCAGTTCATATCCTCAGTGTTGTGCTGGAAGGAAGGATGATTATGTGGCTAAAGTCTTCAGAGAGGGTGAAGTTAATATGTAAAGACTTACCAAATATTATTAGGGTCTCCAACCCTAAAACAGAAGAAGACAGTAAAATTAAGGCTCGGGAAAGAGCTGCAGGTCATAGTTAGAGCACGGGGCTCTTTAAAGGTTGGAGTCAAATGGCAATATCCAGCTGCTCTCTACTTGTAACAAAAACAAAACAAAAAGTAAAAAGGAAACTGTTCTCACTCTGGAATATGAGATTCCTTTTCTGTGCTTCAGTCTGGCCAGGAAAAAAAAAAAGGCACATTATGTAGATGTAACAACCCCAGTTACTCTTATTTTCAATAGTGACTCACATATCAGATGTAAATAGGGTGACCTTGAACATTCCACAGAGTTCAGAGATTAATATTCATGTACATCCCCACTGGTGTATTTGTACGTCTGTCATGAGTCTGCATTATAGCTCTCCCAAGTGAAAAAAATTAAAAAAAAAAAAAAACCCTCATTAGGACTATGTGCTAATCTTCAAACTGCTGCAAACTGGTGGCATAATTCTGACCTAATATTTAGGCATATATATGTGATCAAATGTTTGGGAAATGTACAGAAATCCCCTTTTCTGCTATCTCTTAGAAAAAACATAAAAATGCTATTTAAACTTAAAGTTTAAGCAACTTTTGCTGTTTACTTTATTTGTTTTGTAAATTATATCCTCTTTCAACTGTAACTAGTTAAAATTTAATATTCTCCAAATGATCACCATCCTAAGAGCCTAACTAAAATCTCTTAGTTCTTATTCAAGAAAAAGAAATCAGCTGGGTTAACAGATTGTAATGTGACAACAATATTAAATTAGACTACAAGGTATAAAGGACAAGGTATAAAGGAGCAATTTTTTTCTACCATAGGGTAATATAGTGTACTGAACTAATTCAAGTTAGAGAATGGATTCTATTATAAACTCATGTTATAAACTCCATTGCAATGCACAAATCCAAATTAAATGTGGACTAAATCAGCCAAACACTCTCTGATAATGAAAGTATCTTTAAGCCTGTGGATCACTGAGCTGTAGAACTGTAATGTCATTCCCAGAAGTACTGCTTGAACACTAGTACAGTACTTCTAAAAAGAGTATCAAACCCTTGTGACATCCACCACTATTGAAAAGAGATTAATTGTACAAACATATTCCGTCATGGCTCTTTAAACACCTGTCCAGGTTCACAGCCACTAGAATGCTTTTATAATCTGTTTATTCCTCTTCAGTTTTAAATGTAAATATAAACATGATTGTTATTAATTAACTACTATATAAACATGTCTAGTATAAAATAATATAAATCTATCAGTCTAGCTAAGGATGTATTATTACGTCTTCTATTCTCCCAAAAATTGAAAACTGACTCCAGTATATTTTTTAGAACATAAGAACGACCATACTGGGTCAGACCAATGGTCTATCCAGCCCAGTATCTTGTCTGCCAACAGTGGTCAATACCAGACGCTCCAGAGGGAGGGAACACAACAGGTAATCCTCATGTGATCCCTCCCGTCACCCACCTCCAGAGAAAAAGAGGCTAGCGACACCATTCCTACCCATCCTGGCTGATAGCCAATTATAGACCTAACCTCCATGAATCTATCTAGCTCTTTTTTCACCCTGTTAAAGGCCTAGCCTTCACTACATCCTCCAGCAAGGAGTTCCACGGGTTGACTCTATGGTGAGTGAAGAAAAACTTCCTTTTGTTTCTTTTAAACCTGCTGCCTTTTCAACAACTTTTCCTTTTTCACTTTTTTCCACACCAGTCATGATTTTATAGACCTCTATCATATCCCCCCTTAGTCTCCTCTTTTCTAAGCTGAAAAGTCCAAGTCTTTTTAATGTCTTTTCATATGGGACCCGTTCCAAACCCCTCATCATTTTTGTTGCCCTTTTCTCAACCTTTTCCAATGCCAATTTATCTTTTTTGGGATGAGGCGACCATATCTGTACACAGTACTCAAGATGTGGGCATACCATGGTTTTATATAGAGGCAATAAGATATTTTCTGTCTTATTCTCTATCCCTTTTTTAATGAATGTGATATAACAGGACCTCAATCTAGCATCCTTAAAGTTGCAAACATGATTTTGAATTCAAATATTTGCATGTGCCAGGTCTCATATTGGTACTTGGAGTGCATTTGTGCACCATAAGGCATCAAGTACTATTTACATGTGGACCATCATCCCAATTTTCAAATGCAAATGCAGTTGTCACACATATAACAAATATTTTGAAACTTGGCCACAGTGAACTTGCACATACACTTAAGATGATGCTTTTGAAACACTGGCCCAGAACATTCCTGAGGAATTCATTAAATATTAATCCTTGTGGAGCCCTGGCTTATTAGACTACCTATATTAACGGTAGTTAATCTAAAGCTACCCTCTACAGACTGAAATAGGGCTGTCTGGCTTCTCACGCTGGTCAGAAAGTCTTTCTCCTTTAAAACATGGATTTCCACAAAGCCTCCCCACTCCCTTGCAATTCTGTAGGCCCCCCTGACTCTAACATATAAATAATTGTAGCTAGCAATCTTTTAGGCCAAGAACTGCTCCCACAATTTTTTCATTTTACACTTAGAAAGCACAACTCATCAGAACCTGTAAGCAACTCTACTTGGAGCGTACAAGAGAACAGCCCTAGACTAACCCCAGTTTTCATTTTTCTACTAGCAGAAGTGATATATTGTTAGACAGAAGACTATACTCTGCCTCATTCTAAATCAACATGTGAGAAATATCAAGGTGTAATTTATTATTATAGAGGTCCTGGTGTATGAAATGAAACTAGTGAAAAATCTCATTACAAAGTTATCTCCATCGAATTTGATCTCTCATACATTAAACAATGATGTTTTCAATATCTAAACTTCAAGAAGACTAATCAAAATATTGGTACAAGTTGCTCATTTTGGAAATAAAGTTTGAGTGATGAGATAAAGTCCTGCAACAGATCTCAGCAATAAATCAGATAGTTATTTGCTATCTTTTGCTACTTCTTACTCTGATGGTGTATGTTATTGCATACAATAGAAAAGTTCCTTTCATACAAAAAATGTAAAATTGATTATGCATATCCTACATATTTTAAACTTAAGCTTAGCCTTCTCTAGTATAGTTACAGTAGGTACTTATAGTCGTCTTTCCAAGGTCAAAAAAGAATAAAAGCAGAAGAACAGTTAACTTCTAAACACCATGAATGTGTTTAGAAGTTTAGAAGTGTTTAGAACACTAGAATGAGTTCTCAGCACTAGTTTAGAGTACTCTACAAAATGTAATGTAACATACCTTTTTAATAGTTCTCTAGTCCAGTGTTTCTCAACCTTTTTTTTATTAAGTACCCCTTTAAAAAAAAGTATTAAGTACCCCCAGTACCTACAGTTTTCAGACACACAAATTTTTTTCTACCGTTGCAACACATTTGTTTAAACTGCTTAATCATAGCCACGTGGGCAATGAAATTGTTGTGTGTAAAAAGTACAAAATTAATAAAGCACTGTAAATTTAAAACAAAAATATAGTTTTCTCCAAATTTCAGTTGTATTGATGTACCCCCCAGACTTCTCTTGAGTAGCCCTAAGGGTACTCATACCACTGATTGAGAAACACTGCTCTAGTCAGTATGTTTGTAAATAGAGAAAAGATTTCAGTATTTTTAGCAAATATTGCTAGAGGCTTTACCTTCTAGATAGTGCCTGATAATGCCATTAGTACAGTGGACAGGACTTGATGACCTCTCCAGTTCCTTCCAGTTGTATGATTCTGTGAATCTCCTTCACCAGACCAATAATGCTGACTATCCAACAACTGTTGAAAGCAAGGAAACAATGTATATTCACAACACTGACTTAAAAGATGTACACTCAAATAACAAAGGCATCTGCATCATCAATAACTCTTCTACATCATCTAACACTGCAGACAAACCATGGTTTAATCCTAAATTGTGCAAAGCTTGGACATTTTTATATGGAGGGTTTTTTTTTGCAATTTGTTTTCCAGTAGGGGTCCATGTGGCCACAGCCCTGGACTCTTTAAGTCTTCCTTTTTGTTAAGTTAGAGCTGGATGAGTAACTGATAGCAAATAAAGTGTATCCAATAAATTGATCCTATTTCACATTAATGAATGTTCTTGACTGTTTTTAATATTCACATTTAAGGTGTGTGTGTGTGTGTGTGCGTACACCAGTATGTGCACATAAATTTAAAGTGAATACTAAATAATTAATGTATACTGAATATAATAGGCAATAACATATGTTGAATAACAAACATATATTCTCATTCAATACACAAACCATATACTCATTACAATTGGTCAGCTCAAACTCTCTTTATATTGTTCCTGCTCCCTGAGTACACGAGTTTTCAAGCACTTCAGGAGTTTATATTTGCATGTATGAATTTAAAATTTAGTGTCCATGCAAGACTTAAGCCAAGATATTGTGAGAGTTAACACAAATTCAGTCAGATTTGTCACTTTTAAGAAGTTTTAAATTCAAACTATGAGAGAACACTATGCTTCAGATGGTTCACACTCAAAACATTACATGTGCTACATTTTTGGAAACATAGGAAGCATGGCCCCCTTTCTACAAGTCTTTTCCTTCACCCGTTGCCAGTTATCTTTGGCAGGTCTTATCTTGACCATCTTGATATCCCCTGGTCTAGGCAGACAAGTGAACTGTCTTGATGTAGAAAAACTTTTTAAAAACCTATGAATAGTCTAGTAGCACCTTAAAGATTAACACAACGTGTAGATGATACTATAAGCTTTCGTGGGCACAGCCCACTTCTTCAGCTGTGCCCATGAAAGCTCATAAATACCGTCTACATGTTTTGTTAGTCCTTAAGGTGCTACTAGACTATTAATTGGTTTTTTAAGTTTTTCTAGTTACAGACTAACTCGGCTACCCCTCTGTGATGTATTTAAACGTAACTCCATCTTGCCATGTAGTAGCTACTGCATTATCTTGAAGCTTCCTATTTAGCAAATGGTTTGCTCAGAATGGAATTGCACTACACTGCCTGGATTTCCAGAAGCACAAGTAAGTAGAATAAGACGCAAAAAAGTCCTCAGAAACCTTTTTTCTCCCTATTTTTTTTTATTCCAGGCCTACATAACTTGTCAACCTTCTTCATGGTTTTTGCATTACATAAATGGGTTTTATATGTAAAAAAGACAAATTCAAGCTGTGTACATTTTCGGAGATTTATAAAAATATCCATATCTGAGCACAACTTTCTTTAAATTCCAAATGAAGAATTTAACATAATTCTGAATAGTGGAGGGAATAAACCAAAACTAGAACATTGACTCTTCTAATTCAGGGGCAAGGGTGACTGGGGAGCAAAGGGTTTAAAGTCAAACCTGTCCCTAAACTTTTCATTCTAGGTCCAAAAGAAGTGGTCTAATTTCAGGCTCCAGTTCAAATGAGGTTATACTAAATACAGTTTTGATCACAACTTTTTTATCTATCACTAGTTACTATCTGACTGGTCTTTCTCTCTCTCTCTCTCTCTCGACAGTATGTGAGCTGCGGGAATTCCTTCTAAAATGTGGCTAGCAAAAAAAGTTAAAAAAACAAAACACACTTTCTGGAAAAAAATGTGTTGTTGTGTGCCAGAGCCATTGCTATAGACATTCTGTATACTACTAGCTTAATTTAGGTTGGCTTTTTAGTGGGAAAGCACAAAATAGCAAATGAAATGCAGCATGTTTTTTTCTTATCATTATGATTTTTCCTCTTCATTTCCTCCACTGACTTTTCTGAAAAGAAACTTGAATGGGTTTAACCAAGGGGAAAGAATTTGCTCACTTTGCAGTCACCCCTTCCCACAAGCTTCCAAAAGCTCCCATTTTTAGTATTTATATAGAAAGTCTACATATACAGAAACATCACCCTGTTTCTTAATCAAATACTAGACTTCTTTGAAAGGAAAAAACTATCAAAAAACAGAAAAGTAGCTTACAAGGATTTAGACTCATGACCTTAATGGTTAGAAGGGTTACTTTCATTCAATAATAATGCTTGTTTAATAGTTTTTCTTTCAGAAAAGGAAGAAGAGGAAAGTGATGAACATGTATTAAAAGACTTTTGAGTTATGTTGAAGAATAGCTCTGAAAGGATTCACATAGCTAATGTAGGTATCCTTCAATAGAGCATGGTTTGTAATACAACAAGGAAAAAGGAAAAGAATAAAAACTAGAGAAAGAATGCATACCAAGAACTATTGTATATACATCCTGAAGTGTCGGGGCAGGGGGGAAGGTGTTAGTATGGGGGGACAAAACAAAATTTCAACTCTGTTTTTATGGCAATAAGATAGGGAGAAATCTGGGCCTCTAATCAATAAAGGCTGAGGACCCTAAATTAACGTAAAATGTTAATACAAAAGTGATAGCACTGAAAGCAATCATCCATACATTTCAGTTTGCCAACACTAGTTGTCAGGTTTTTGGCATACAAGTTAAGAAAAATGTAATGTGTTTGAAATAAACAATTAATGCAATTCAGTTTGCCTAACACTACTCATTAAAAGACTGCATTTCCAGTTAAGTACACATTTGCCAGATTGTTGTTTTTCAACTACAAATGTTCCTTGCTGTTTTTTGTGGGTGTGGCTTTTGATCTGTTTGGGGTTTTTTTTAAGTTTAAGTTACAATTTTTCCAAGAATAGCATTTGGGGAAAAAAACACATTGTTTTCTCAGGGCTTTATTTACCTGTGCATCTGCAGGTATGGCTGCTTACCACTTCCATTGGTCATGGATTGAAGTTCCCAGCCACTAAGAGATGTGGGAAGCAGAGTGAACCAGGACACCACTTCTCACAGTTCCCATTGACCAGGAACACCAATCCACAGCCAATGGGAGATGCAAGCAGCTGTATCTGTGGATGCGCTGGTAAATAAAGTTCTAGCGGCCTGCCAGGTGCTAAGCCAAGTGAACACATCTGGCCTGCGCACCGCATATTGCCCAGCTGTAGCATCTCCATACTTTTGATCCGGGACTCAAAATTTGGCATGGAGTGTTTACTATTATGTCAGGCTATGCCTTTTGCTAGGCCTATGAAAATTTGCCAAAAATGCAGCAAAAATGTAAGCCTCCAAAAATCTCAATTCACCCAAATGCAGGAGATAAATACATGTTAAAATTTAGCACTTAAATTCACCTAAGATTGTCTGCACTGAGCATGCTCCACCCTGGAACTGCAGGGCCTGAGCAGGACTTTCCTGCAATTGCTCCTCCCAGCTGCCAATGTGGTGAGAGGGACTGAGAACAGAGAGAGACTTTCTCCTGTGCTTTTTTCTGTGCCCTCTCTGCTGGTATGCAAGCAATAAAGAAGAAGGGGGATAAGGGCTGATAAGAATGAAGAGAGGTGAGGGGAACAGTGGGTAGTAGGAGAGCAGAGAGAAGAACAGATGGGGTGACAGCAGAGGGGCTATGGACAGGAAAACCTGGTAGGGACCATAGATAGGTGCAGAAGAGTATAGAATCCCTGTGGTTCACTCCCTTTCAAAACCTGGAATGGAATCCTACATTCCTCCACTGTCAGAAGAAAACTATGAAACCCAATGGAGATGAGTGCACCTCCTCCCCCTCTAGTGGCTGACTCACAGAGGATTACAAGTGGTGAGGGTCTGTGCTGTGAAAGTAAAAGTGTAAATCTCATTGCTGACCCACATTAGATATCAATATCGTTCCACAATGGAATTTATATTTCTGATATATTTTTAAAAACTTTACATTTATGCAAATTGGATGTTAAAAGACCATTATTCAACCTGCAAAGTCCAGGTCTCAAAAGTTAGGAAATACTGCATAATCTTAATTGGGTCCTTTATGCATACAAATTATGTCTTTAATTACACTGCTACATACAGCTTAAACCTCTCTAGTCCAGCATCCTCTGCAGAACCAGAGAATTTGCAGAATGGAGAGGTCAATATAGTCTAGGATGGGATGGGCAATAATTTTTGACTGGGGGCCACTTCAGAAATTTTTGAAGTGGCTCCGAGCCACCCTGGAAGAGGTGAGGCCTCAGGCAGAAGGGGCGGGGCCAGGACACTTCTGTGCTTCCCCACCCACAGACCCTGATTGGTCTGGGGGTGGGAGAGTGCATAAAGTCTCTCCCCCCCCCCC
Organism: Pelochelys cantorii; assembly: GCA_032595735.1. Lineage (NCBI taxonomy): Eukaryota > Metazoa > Chordata > Testudines > Trionychidae > Pelochelys > Pelochelys cantorii. The sequence goes on along the minus strand of CM064334.1, from coordinate 24,494,761 downwards.
CCAAGAGAGAACCACCAGCTGTTCTGAACAGCTGGTGGTTCCCTCTAGGTGCCCCTGCCCCTGGCAGTGGGAGAAGACTTTGCGTGCTGCCCTCAAGTCAATCAGGGCCTGGGCAGGGGGAGCATGTGAAGTCTCTTGCTCCCTGCCCCCGCCCTGCAAGGGAGCGCCATGCTTAGAGTCAAAGGAGCTGACGGCTGATATTAACTGCTGAGCCCCTTACAGGGCAGGAGGAGACTTCATGAACTCTACCCGCCCCCAACACCTGATTGGCCTGGGGGGCAGGAGGAGAGCACGAAGTCTCCTTCCATCTTGCCCCTGTGCTGCAAGGAGCGTGAGGTGCTTAGAAGCTCTGTACCCCTCGCAGGGCGGGAGGAGACTTTATGTGCTTTCTCCCGCACACAGGCCAATCAGGGATTCTAAGCCCCACACACTTCTTGCAGGGTGGGGGCAGAGCGGGAGGAGACTTTGTGCGCTTTCCCCCGCCCCCAGGTGCTGATTAGCCTGGGGACGGGGGGAGTGGCAGGGCCTCTGCAAGCCATATCAACTTGCTTGGCAAGCTGGATGTAGTCCGCCGAGGCCCTTCTGCCCACCCCTGGTCTAGTAGCATTACCAACATTTCCACTGCTTACTGGGCTCTAACAAGACATTTAGGAGTAAATTAGAGCTACATAATAGCACAGAACACTGAGGGCCAGGGCTGGTGACTGTAAACACATTTTATGGGATAGCAGGAAACTTAGTCACACACATGTTTAGTGAACATCTGGCTAACTAAACTCACACTGGTCCCCTTTTGTTGCCAGACCAGAGAGTCCTAGACTAGAGAGGTTCAGCCTGTGCTGTTTTTCCACAGGATCCTGGTCTCAGAAAGTGCACAGGATTGGCAATGCTCTAGGAACAAATAAAGGTTGTTTGGCAAATGAAACTATTATTTATGGCATCTCTGCTTCATTCGTTGCAGAAACAGACAGATGAACAGTGAACGCGGCCTTAACAAAAAAAGGAAAGTTATGGATATTTCATATTAACCCAGGGAACTGGTGGCTATCCCTACCTTTGAGCTCCTATAAGATGCTGGGCAAGTCAATTAAATAAAACATTTCACAGATTTTGTGTGCCCTTGTTTCTGGGAGCCATACGTGAGACACCTGGAGTCATATGTGCAGGAGTGCACACACTCATAATGGCAATTGAAGTTGACTGGAGCCCCATTTTAACTATATAACGTGTCATAAAAATGGTAAGTATGCTGAAAAATCAAGTCTTGTGTCTCTCAAGTTGGGCAGCCAATATTAGTGGAGACTTCCTTGGACTATTTTGCCCTTATTCTTTCTATGGCTCAGCACCAGACATTAAAAAGGAACAATGATGACATCTAATCACACATAAGAATTGTGAAGATAAATTCATTAATCTTTAGAAGCAATCAGCTATTATAGTATTATCACTATAGCAATGCCTCGGAGAAAATAAATAATTTTGTATTCAGTGCAGGGCTCAGATGGTGGCTATTAAAAAAGGCTTTGGGACATACCTGGAGTGAGGGAAAAAAAAAGAATACCGAATACCTAATTACCTAGGCCAGGGATGTAAAATCCTGATTAATCAGTTAATATCTAACTGGTTAACCAGCTAAGCAGGATCCCAGCCATTGTCTGGCTCCTGGTTCCAGGACTGGGTTTGCCACCATTGGCAGGCTCCCAGCCCTGGGATTAGGGCTGCTGGTGTCAGCAGGTTCCTGGTCTCAGTGCTGGGGCTGGAGCTGCTGACACTGGCTGACATCCACCAGCTCCCAGCCCCAGTGCAGAAGTCAAAGTTAAGTTCTTGTTTGAGCCTGGATGCTCTAACATAATACTAAGTGCTCTGGAGATATTTTCAGTTCCTTTTAATGCTGGCTGAGTTGGGTGTCACAACCACTCTGAAAGGTAAGTTCTCAAGTCTAGACATGTAAAGCAGGAAAGGATGACCTTTAAGATAGCTTCCGCAAGAGGGAAAGAATGCTGCATGGACCATGCATTATACAGCTTGCTTAGCAATTCAAGGAATAATAATTAGTATTTTGGAATTTCAATGGCGCAAGCTTACCATGTCAAGGCTTGCAACTACCAATCTAGAAAAAGGCTTCCTCATAGTCTAGCTGCATTACATCCTGCTACCCACACAATAGACTTCAGAAAAAGAATTGATAATTTCTACAGCAGAACATACAGCATTTTTCAGAGCAACCTCACAAAGGATGCATACTACACATTGTACAGAACTTCTCTGACAAGCTAATCATTTTAAAAAAAGAGCAGTCCTGTGGCAACTTAGAGACTAACAAATGTATCAGGTCATGAGCTTTCATGCGTAAAACGTACTTCATCAGATGAGTCAGAATGGAAATTAGGATACGTCTACACTTGCTCCCTAGTTCAAGCTAGGGATGCAAATGAAGCTGACCGAAATTGCTAATGAGGCGGAGATTTAAATATCCCATGCTTCATTAGCATAATCTTGCCTGCACGTTATTCCGCTCAACAGCTGATTCAAACCCGGAAGTGCGCTCCTGGACACGTTAGTTCAAATCAAACCCCTTGGTTCGAACTAATGTTACTCCTCAAAAAATGAGGAATAACATTAGTTTGAACCAAGGGGTTTGATTCGAACTAACACATCCCGGAGCGTACTTCCTGGTTCGAATCAGCTGTTGAGTGGAATAATGCACGGGTGAGATTATGCTAATGAAGCATGGGAGATTTAAATCCCCGCTTCATTAGCAATTTTGGTCAGCTACATTTGCATCCCTAGCTCAAACGAGGCAGCAAGTGTAGACGTACCCTTACAGAATTCAGGGGCTACATCTTTTTTTAAGCTTAAATTGTTAGCATTCGTCTTATAAATGAATTTTATCACTGGATTACAAAGGGAGACAGCTGAACTGGAGTTCATTTACAAGTTCAGTAGTATAAACTTAGATGTGAATTAAGATCTTAACTGGTTAACACACTACAAAAGCAATCTCCCTGCATTTCATATTCACATCTCCATACCAAATACTGTTAATGAGGCATATCCACCCTGACTTAATTAGCTTCATTAACACTGGTCCTACAATTGACAGGTAACTTCTTTTGCTGTTATATATACCTGGAATTCTGTAATTTTCACTCCAACTCATTTGATGAAGTGGGGTTACCCAGGAAAGCTCATGACCTAATATATTTGTTAGTTTCTAAGGTACCACAGGACTGTTCATTGTTTTTACCATTACAGACTAACACAGCTAACTCCGGTCATCTGAAGAAGTGGGCTGTGCCCATGATACCATCTACATGTTTTGTTAGTCTATAAAGTGCTACCAGACCATTTGTTGTTTTTTTCTGTAACAGACTAACTGGGCTACCCTCTGAAACAGCTATCCACATGAGACATTTATTTTTAAATATTTTATACACTACAACACAAAATTCTTGGTGGGTTATTAATACAGAATACACCAAAAATCTGTCAAGCTTCTGGATATAGCAAGGACCACTTTGTTGAACATTTAAAACAAGCTGTTTAAATGTAACACCTCTTTATCCACGGTCATCAACCTTAAAATACGCAGATACACACACATCAGAAGCAGAGCCTCCCATAGTTGAGAAAGAAATGGAGTAAGAGATTCCATAAGGTCCAGGAGGAACTTCATTATTGCTGAATCTATTATACAGGAAAGCTATTTAGATGCTACAGAGGGGTCAGTGACAGTGCAAAGTCCTAAAATATTCATTGTAGACATTTGTTTTCTAAGAAACCCAAGTATTGCAGGATGCAGCACTGTGTTACAGGACTTAGCCCCCCCCCTCCCCAAAGATGGCTTAGCATCTTGTGAAAAGGACCAAAATCATTTATTCACCTTTGACACAAAAATGGCTATTGAACAATACATTTTATATGAAATCACAAATCTGAGTACACAGTATACCCAATGGCTAACTGAAATTAGACTCCGTTCATATGTGGCAAAAGTCGACTGGTAAGAATAGTAAAACTGCTGCATAAGAAGTAGTTACTCACCTTGTGCAGTAACAATGGTTCTTCAAGATGTGTGTCCCTGTGGGTCCTCCACCTAAGTCTCAGTGTGTCCTCATGTTCGTAATCGGAAGTTTTTGCCTCACAGTGCCTTCCCACATCGCACATGCGCAGTTGCTGCCTTGTACTGTTTTTGTCAGTTGGTGCAGATCCCCATTAGTCCCTTTTCTACCGGAAGTCCTATATTGGACTCCAAGTAGTGGGCAGGAAGGGAGGGTACCAAGTAGTGGGCAGGAAGGGAGGGTCCCACAGAGACACACATCTTGAAGAACCATCGTCTGCACAAGGTAACTATTCCTTCGAGCAGTGTCCCTGTGGGTGCTCCACTCAGGGTGATTAACTAGCAGTACCCGCCACTCAGGTTGGTGGGTTTTTTAGTCAGTTTTAAGAAGAGGGAAGGACCGCATCAGCTAAGGAAGTGGTAGGTATGGGTCCTTTCTGCAGAGCATAGTGTTGTGTGAAGGTGTGATATGAAGACCATGTCACTGCTCTACAGATATTGATGAGGGTAAATTGTGCAGGAACGTAGCTGATGTGGCCATTGTATGAGTGGATTGTGCAGTGATCATCTGAGGAGGGTCCCTCCTTTGGAGATGGTCTCTGGTACGGGGCATACCTGCTTCTCCTGTTAGGCAGTGTGTACATGCTTAAAGTGTGAAGTATCACGTGAGAATCTTTCATTGAATGGAGGACTTCATCCATCTTGACAGCAAAAAGTTGGTCCTGTCCTGTCTTCCACCTTCGTCTGTAAGTCCTGTGGGAAACCAGATGATTGCAACCATGAAGCCCTACGCATTACTGCTGCTGTGTCAGCCATGTCCATAAAAGCCTGAAGTGCTGGAGCTGGGGCCTCTTTTACTCAGGCAGATCTTGTAAAAGTTCCTGTAGCTTGGTATAATTTGCATGATCATAGTTAGTGAGGAGAGCTGTGTAATTTGATATGTATAACTGGAGAGTGGCACAGGAGTATGCTTTCCTGAAAAAAAAATGTGTAATCACTTATGCTCCTTATTTTGTGACATGGATTTATATTGTGGCTGTCTTGACCTGTAGTGGACCACGTCCATGACCAGTGAGTTGGGCTGGGGGTGAGAAAAAAGAAAACCCATGCCCTTGGCTGGGACAAAATATTTTCTATCTGCTCTACAGCTGGTGGGAGGAATGGAGGCTGAAGTTTGCCATAGTATCTCTGATAGCCTCATTAATCAGTAAAGCTTTTTAGAGGATGTAGCCAGTTGAAGAATTTTGAGTAATTTGTGTAGTTTTTCTTGTACTTCCTGCGGTGCAATATCCTGGGACTGAGCAAACCCATTTGAATAGATCCTGAAATTGCTTCAGGTCATCTGCAATGGAGAGTATGATGAGGTTAAGATGGCCTCATCCGGAGATGAAGAGGAATGGGGAACTGGAGAGGAACTATCCAAGTCTGAATGAAGCAGGTCATCATCTTCGTCTCCCAGCTCAGCTTGGGTAGTGACAGAAGGTGAATGCAAAGGATGAGACAGAGAATACTGTATAGTGGTGGCTGAAGATCTTGTTGCTGTATGTGCTGGTGTTGATGCCACCATCTCACGTGAATGATGACAGTATGAGAAGCAGGTGCAGTTTTGGTTCCAGGGCTCCCAAGGAGGCCATTGGGGTTGAAACTGCAGTGGTGGATATGACCAACGGTGATTAAACCATGGATACTGAGCGGGGAACTGGGGGGGGGGGGCCTGTTTGGTGCTGAGTGGAGTGCCATGAAGTTACTGAACCCGTCTGTGAGGAATGTTGTGAGGAGAACCTCCTGTCTGGTGCCCTGTGATGACAGTGTAGGTGAATAGGAAATATGCTCAGAGGATTGTTGGTGAGGACTGGGTGGTTGAATTTTAGGAAAATGCGGAGGTGAAAGCACGCTTGGCACTGATGGAGATGGTGCATGTGGCTGCAGCTTTCGTGCCACATGTCAGCAGTCTTTTGAGAAGCCTTCTTGGGCTCTAGTGCCAGAGCATGCTTAGGTTGTGACTGGCAGGAACCGGAGAGTTGGCTCAGTGCCACTGGTGCCAGAGGTGGTGGCATGTCAGCTATTGTTCGTGCTGATTGAGATGCGGCACCTGTCTGTGCGGAGGAGCTAGACTTCCTTTTTGGCTCTGACTCCACTCTCTTTGTAGGTGCTGTTTTCCACTTCTCCGTGGTGCCAGAAGTAGACGGCACCGACAAACAGGCGACACGGGATGCGGACAGTAAAGACCATGTTGCAGAGGCCCAAGATGTACGGGAGAACCTAGAGGGTGATGAATTTGCCCTCTGACAAGGACTTAGTGGCTCCGAGGGATTGCTGGACTTAGCCTCCAGTGGTTGAAGGGATTTCTCCCACAGGAGGTTTTTGAGCCTCATTTCCTGGTCCTTTATGGCTCAGGCTATCATGTTTGGGCAGTGTGAGCACTTCTGTGCCACATGGCCTTCACTAAGACGCTATGGGTGTGTCTAGACTACAGGGTTTTGTCGACAAAAGTGGACTTTTGTCGACAAAACTATACCTGCGTCTGCACTACCCCGAGTTCTGTTGACATAACGTCAACAGAACTCAGCAGTTTTGTCGATGGCGGTAAACCTCATTCTACGAGGAATAATGCCTTCTGTCGACAGAAGGCTTTATTGAATCTACCCTGTCCTTTCCATCTACACTCTCATGTCGACAAAGCAGCTTGCTTTGTCGACAGAACTGGATGTAGTCTAGACGCTCTTTGTCGACAGAAGCTTTGTCGACAGTATCTGTCGACAAAAGCCTGTAGTCTAGATGCACCCTATATGTAAGCATCAAGTCTCTGCCAGAGTCACACTTTTTAAAACCAGGAGAGCCTGGCATATTGAGAAGAAAAATTTTAGGGGTCCAGAACTTGTTCAAAATATTTTTTTAAAAAAACCCACAGGGTAAACATTATTTTAACTAACAAGAACTGATTAACACTAACTATAAATGGACTAAAAGTACTAATGAAACCACAAACTATTTTTCTCTTTCTAATCAGAAAAATAGCACTGCTGAGAGACTCAGTCTTCTGCCGAGGAACTGATGGGGTAGAAAAAGAACAGATGGGGACCTGCACTGCGCGTGAAGACAGAGGACGAAAACAGTGTGAGGCGGTGACTACGCATGTGCAACACAGGAAGGTACTGGTAGGCAAAAATTTCTGATTGCCGGTGCGAGTACACACCGAGACCTGAGTGGAGCACCCACAGGGACACCTCTTGAAGGAGAATAGGTGACGGATCACAGTGCTAGTTATTTTCACCTATACAATATTCTAACCTCCGATATCCCAAAATAGCCATGCAGTGTAGATGTACCCTTAGTCTTTAAGGTACCACAGGACTCCTCGTTGTTTTTGCAGATACAGACTAACATGGCTACCCCTCTGAAATATGTTTTTGCAGATACAGACTAACATGGCTACCCCTCTGAAATATAAACTTAAGAGTAGTGAGTCAAGAAGATGGGAATAGTAGAATATAGTTTTGTTGTTTATATGTATATTGGAAAATTTTAACTCTTGCTTTGACTTAGATGTGTGTCCAATTATTTATATGAAATATTATTTGTTACTTTTGTGTACATTTTCCAAACATTAAAGAAGAGACTTTAACATTTACGCTTCCCTTCATGCCACGGGGGGAGGAGCTTAGATCTTAAGTGTGCAAGTCTATTTGGGAGTGGGTAGAAGTGGTCAGAGTCTCAGTTATGTTTCATTGGGGCTCCCCAAAGCAAATTGCTCATGTTCATTCCCTCTCAAATATGTTTCCTACTAGATGCTAAGGTGTCAGACTTCAAAGAGAGATCTGATCAACAGACACTCCTGTTCCTTACATTTCCTGCAACAGTGCTTTAAAAACAGAGCAGAGAATCGCTCTAGAAATGATAGAGAATAACTGGACTTTACATAGAGATAATATTCTTTCATGCTTAACAAAATAATACACCTTGCGATTTATTTCTCATCTCTAATGCAGTTTTAACAGAATAACAGCACATTCTGTATCTGCTCTTTTGCTTTTATCCATTTCCTGTAGCATGAACATGGACTGATACAAAAACAAGTGGCAAAAAAGCCCTTGGAATTTAAATTGCACTGTTCCCTCTGCATAAAGCAGGCTTTTGCCCAGCCATATGCTTTGGGAGAAGTCTTTGCTGTAAAAAGGCATTGTACAAAGGATTTCAGTGGAGTTAGAAGTCAGAGAGCACTAGTATCCTTACTGAAGGGAAAAGTGGCAATTCAACCCAGAAGAGACTGTGAAAGCAGCACAGTCTGTTTCAGGCTTTTGCTCTCTGGGCCATGTTTCAGGACTGTGAATCAGGATCAGGAAATGGAAATGAAGCACTCTGCTGATTTCCACACAAGGGAGAGACTGGAGCACTGATCATTAAGAGATTTCCGCAACTGCTTCCACCTGGGTATATTTATAAAGAAAAATTGTTACATGCAGGGGAGAGAGCATAGTAATGTTATGAATTCCTAACAGCCCATGATGAGCTGAAAGGCGAAATGTCTGGTAGAAAAGAGAAACCTAAAGACTCTTTGCAGCAAGAATATGGTAGCATGGGAAAGAGACAAAGAATAAGCTTATTGTAGATTTTATGGCGGTTTAAATGGGAGACTCTCATATTCCTCCTTCTACCCACAAAAAACAATGGTGTAGACAAATGTATCCATATTTAGTTGCTTAATACATCTAGATATATAATCCCACTTTCAAAGATAAATGAACACACAGTATGTGTGAATCTTATTGTATTGTATAAAACAGTATTATTTTGAGAAAACATCAACCAATTTTTCCAGCTACAGCAAAAATGCATGTGAAGCTGTAGCATTTCAAAGTGCAGGGGAAAATTCCAGAACCTGCGTACAGTTTGTGTATACTGCTGTACAGAAGAGTGATTTTGGGATTTGGATGTGGGGAAGAAATTTTTTTCTCTTTATCCCACCAGTTCCAATTTTCCTTCTATATCATGCCCTAAATGTACCCAGGTGCACTGGAACAGAGCAGAGCAGAGCGTACATAGGACCTCTTTCTAAGCTTCTTAGAACTTGAACTTCTTAGAACTTGACCCTTGTTCTGTGCAATAAGAAATACACTGGTTTTGCAAACATGGATTGAGATGAGACTCTAAGCCAAAAATACTAAGTGCCTGCATGGCCTATCTCTTCATAGAATCATAGAATACTAGGACTGGAAGGGACCTTGAGAGGTCATCGAGTCCAGTCCCCTGCCCTTATGGCAGGACCAAATACTGTCTAGACCATCCCTGATAGACATTTATCTAACCTCTTAGTAATTCTATATGTCCAGATTGTTGAAAATACCCACCATTGAGCATAAATTCCCATTTAGGTATCCACAAACAACAAAAGAGGCCAGAATTCTGAAGTGCTAAAGAGCCCCAATGTGGGTTTTTGGAAAATGTGGCCGATAAAATCATTGTCTCAACTGTACTGATGAATCATTAAATAATTCTGTTGTGTAATAAACTCTTGTAAGATCTAGTTCACTTTCTCAGAGTTTCCATTTGAGCAAAACTGCCCCTGGTGAAACAAAATCTAAATGAGACCTAAAATATTCCTAGGATTCTTAGCAGCTTCCTTACAGTATGAGGATGAATGTCTGTAAGTTGCTTTGATTTTGAAAAGTGACCTAGTATATCTGTACTAAGTACTTTACAATTATATCTATGTATCTGTTGAAACAGCTCCTTCTTGCCTCCTAGAAATAATTCCATTGACTTCAGTGAGCCTTCTTGTGTGAGTAAGATGAGGAGGATTTGTCCCATAGTATTTTTTTTTCAGATTTTAATAAGTAGATTTAAAGAAAAAAACTAGATTGTGCTAAATGGATATGAAGTAATTCATATTGAGACATCTTATTTAATGGGGATGGAGTTTAGCTTTAGTCCTGGCATCTATAATGCTGGTGAGATGACACTGTTTTCTATAATTATTATATTTTCTTTATTAGTGCTACAGTGCCATATAGATATGAACATGGTGCTTCACAAGCGGAGAAAAAGGTGACATTCTAAAAACCTGTACCAGGGACTGAACTCCACATAAGACAAGACAATGACTATGCAGTTCCAACTGCAGGATTGGAAGTTAGGCCACAGCCATAGCAAAGAATGGAAAATAGATGGATATAGGAAAGAGGACAACTTTAACCATACAAATCACAGGATATGCGTTGATTGGTTTCCCTTTTTCCATTGTTTTGATAGAGTGGCTAAGATTTTCAAGAGGACTCATACTTGACCTACCTCTGCTCCCATTGGCTTCTCTGAGAGCAAAATTGAGCCATACCATGGTATTTATCCACTCTGTGCTGTCTCTGCTGCTAAAGGGTCAATAGGAAAACTCCTGCCAGATTAGACTGGTAGACTCACAACAGTTGCAGAGATAAAAGCACTCTGAGCAGAAGAGCGGGGTGGCTGCCAAAGAGGCTGAGAGCCACAGAAAGTGGGAGTCTTCAGCAACAGGCTGGTGAAAAGCTGCCCAGGACACCAGACCCTCTGGAGAAGGGGACAATCTGTAAGACTGGCATGGTAGGAAATTAAGGTTGTACAGGGTTGTCTGGAATCCATCAGAGTAGATGGGTCTGAGTTTCCCAGCCATTTTCAGCAGGAGTGTTTATTAAAGGATTGAAAAAGTGAGCTATTTTTGAAAAGGCCAGGAATGGTGTGCCCTAATCTAGACCACCAGCCTTCTGAAGTATTGGACTTGTTAACACCCTGAGAAAGGTGTTAGAATGACTAGTAACCCATCTAGAGAGTCATAAAAAGAGTGATCAAAAGGCTAGAACGATGGACAACTGATCAAAGGAGGGAAATTGGGAAGAGACTGAGTGTCGCATGGTTTCACTATCAGGAGGACCTCAGATCAAAGGTGACTGCCAATTTGGTCAGTGCTGAGCACGTCGGGAAATCTTACACTGTGTTTCTAGTCTGAGGGGAAATGAAGCAGGAATGATGGAGCAGAGGTCGGTTGCAAGACTAGCCTAAAAGGTGTCTTGAGTGATTTGAAGGAATACAGTTAAGTATCCTGGTGTCATGTAAGAAAAGTTACTGACTGCTTTTGAGAAAGAGATCAGATAGCTGCCCGGCACATGGATCTGACAAAGCCTTTGATGTAAGTGGAAGAGTAATTGGCGATAATATTTTAGGTATAACAGAAAAGATGTAGGAAATTGAGGAAGACGTACCTGTGAAGGAAGTTGGACACCTGTGTAAAGCTTCAGTGACAAAGTCACAGTGGTAGGCAAAGGAGACTGTTTTTAACAGCAGATGGATTGCAGGAATACAGAAGAGAGAACTGGAGAGTCCTGAAAGAAGGTGAGAGATGACTAGGGCCTGGACCAAAGGTTTTAACAGCTGGGATAAAGGGGAAGGATCCAATTTTGGAGACACTTTAAAGGACAGGAAAAGAAAGAATAGTTAAAGTTATGAAGCCGTGTGTCTGGGACGGTGAAATTACTGATAAGGAAGAAGAGAAGACAATTTGCAGGTGAGAGGGGCTTCCCCTCTCTTCTGATGTTTCTCTTCTACCTGGTTTAATTTGAATTGAGGGGGAATAGCTCTTGGAAAGATAGCTGGACATGTGGGGAGACAGGTTAAATACATTGGATACATAGGACCAAATTCAAAGTTGCCCTGTGGCCCACTTGTGCCAGCTAGGCAGATATAAACACTCTGTAAAATATCTCTAGTGCAGGAAACCTCTACGCCACAGGCAGGGCTATTTCTCTGAGGCATTCTAGAATATGCCAGAGGACTGGCTGGAGGCAGTGGAAAGAACAATACCAGACTGGAACTGTGCCTCAGCAATTCCTTAATTTTGGCAAATCCCATACAATCTATGGTCACACACAGTACAAGTCAAAGCATTCCTCAGGGCTTTCTTAGCCTGCAGGGATGGGAGGAAGCAAACCTAAGCTGTGTCCACTCTCTCTGGGTCAGCACAACAACTTGTACAGGGATGAATTTGCCCCATAGTGCTTGGACAGGGGGTGGAGTGGGATGGGGACCAATAAAGGACCCATGAGGGAATGTAACAGAGAGTTGGTTGTATCCACAGTGGAAGGTTCCAAAGAGAAGTAGGAGTAGATCTAGTCGGGCCAAGGACCACAGATGGTTGGGGGATGGAGGAGGGGGGAGATGAGAAGAACACAATTGATTATGTCACAGGAGAATGCTAATGGAGCTGTGACCCTGGACTGGGTCATGAGACTTGTTAGTCAGTCAGCAGTGAGACTATGGCCAGCATATCAATGAGGGTAGAAATAAGACTGCAGAGGGCCCATAAAAGTATTAGAGGAAAGCAAAATTCTGGCAGTAAAAGCTAGTAGTATAGGAAGGGAGAGTACTCAAGGAAGGAATTTTTCAGATACAGTATAATGTAGCATGTTTAAAAGCAAAGAAAAGGATGGACAGACCCCAGAAGAAAGAGAGCAATTTACATTGAAAAGGGGAGATTTTAGTGGGAGTAAAAGAAAAAGACAGGAGCCAAAGAAAAGAGCAAGGTAAAAGAGCAAGATTTTTCTTGGCATCTGTTTTCCCTGAAAGAAATAGCTGAAGTATCATTCTGTACATATTAATTTATACTCCAGGGGCAACCTCTAAACAATAATATATTCATATGCTGATGCCAATCAAGACACAAAATCTTCCTTTCTGTAGACCTAAATCAGTAATATTATGTTTTACTGTATTCTCCTGACATTATGGAATATATTGTAGATAATGAATCATGACCAAGAAATTCTCAGAATAAGACAAGACTATAAAAGTTTTAGATTGGCCACTCTACAGGAAACATTTTATTATGCATTTCTCGCTGTCGATACTTTAAGTCTGTTTACAAATAGTGCAAAATAATGAGGAACTGAGAGCGAAAAAAAACCCTGTACACTGATTCTTAACCTTTAGTTTTGAAGCATATATTTTTCATCATCACTGCATTTTTCCCCACAGGGCCAGCCCAAGCCCAAATGCCTATACTACAATGTTATAGCTCTAACAGCTTAAGCCCTATGAGCCCCAGTCATCTGACCTGGACTCTGAGACTCAGGGCCACAGGTTTTTTTTTAATCGCAATGTAAACATAACCTTAGTCTCGCCTTGCCTTAGTTCTCCAGCTGTAAAATGGGGATAATAGCATGGCTATATCCCACAGGTGTTGTTGTTAGAATATTTTAATTAAGGATACGCTGTGATATGCTCAAACAACATGGCATTGGAGGACATATAAGTAACTTACACTTATTCTGCTCAACAATGTAAACAAACCTAACAAATCTACTTATGACCAATTAATTCAAATGGTGTATTCAAGTTAAATACCTTTCTAGATCATGGGCTTAGCTCGTGTTGCCCTGCTGACTCCAGTAGAGTTACACAGATGTAACCGAGGGCAGGATTTTGCTGCTAATGTTTCATGTCAGCAATAGGACATGACAGACAGAGCATTGCTGAAGAATTTAAATTGTTGCCAAAGGCCAAGTGACTTTTACCACCTAGAAAGCTCAATAAAAGCCAAAATAAAAAACTGCTTCAGCATAAAAGGACATTTTAGAATATCATGTAATTAGTACAGTTTTCCTGAACTTTAATCGGTTTGTCAGACTCATAACTATTGAGATCCCAGTAGTTCACTTAGTCATCTTCAGTTATGTCCCAGCCCTCCCATAGGTTCCATTTTGTACAACTATTGCCCAGGACTTTTGTAAAGGCATAGATTCACAAAATAACCTACTGACCATTACACTTATCTACATGCCTCTAGCTTCCATTCAAGACATGTTTCCCAATCACTTGTTTACAGCCAGGCCATAAAATACAGCCGGATTTGCTCCAATCCCAAAGACAGAGACAAACACCCATAGGATCTCTATCAGGCACTCTTAAAACTTAAATACCCATCCGGGGAAGTGAAAAAACAGATTGACAGAGCCAGATGAGTACCCAGAATCAGCTTCTTCAAGATAGGCCCAACAAACAAAATAACAGAACATCACTAGTCATCACCCACAGCCCTCAACTGAAATCCCTCCAGCACATAATTAACAATTTACAACCTGTCTTGGAAAATTATCCTTCACTCTCACAGGCCTTGGGGACAGCCCAATCCTCACCTACAGACAACTCCCTACCTGAAACAAATTCTTTCCAGCAACCACACAACACACCTAAATCATACTCACTCAGGAACCCACCGCTGCAATCAACTCCAGTGCCACCACTGACCACTCAGCTACACAAAGCAACACCATCATAGGATCTAACTACATAAGCACCACATCAGAGGCTCATACAGCTTCACATCCACTAATGTGATATAAGCCATCAAGTGCCAGCAGTGCCCCTCTGCCATGTATATTGGCCAAATTGGACAGTCCCTACAACAAAGGATTAATGGACACAAATCAGATATTTGAAGCGGTAACACACATAAACCTATTGAGGAACATTTTAACTTATCCAGGCGCTCACTAATGGATCTAAAAGTAACTATACTCTTACAAAGCAATTTCAAAAACCTGCTAGACAGAGAAATTGTGGAATTTGCCTTCATTTGCAAATTTTACACATTTGACAAGGTTTGAACAAAGACCCTAACCGGAAGGGCTGCCATATTCAACACCCTAATGACATCAAAAGCTAAATATCAGGCACTTACAGCCCACTCTATTAGCCTCATTTAGCATGGACACACTAAATGACAAGGGTTTTTTTCCCTTCTCTTTCCCTCCCCACTTCAACCACTTTTTCTGCTATGTATTTGTACCTCTGGATCTCTTGCTCCATTCATCTGAAGAAGTGGGTTGTGCCTACAAAAGCTCACGATACCATCTACATTTTTGTTAGTTTTCAAGGTGCTACAAGATCATTTGTTGTTTTTTCAGTTACAGACTAACATGGCTATCCTTTTGAGACTCACAAAATGATAGTGAGAAAAAGGGAAGGAAGGTGAGGAGGTGGTGGTGCCACATTTTTAACTTCTAGTCCAGTGATTAGGGCACTTACATGGGATGTGAGATGTCTTGGCTCTTTGCCTAATCTGGCTCAGGGATTTGAACTTGGATCTCCTACTTTTACAAGGGTGCTCTAAAAACAGGGGCCAACAGAATTGCCAGGCCCCTGGTTAAGGTGTGGAAGGCACAGCTTTGTGTTCCCAGAAGGGGCAGGGTTGTGGAACAGCCAGCCCTAAAGAATATCTGGAGTGCACCGCCTGGAGCTCGGGCAATATTTTAAAAGGCCCTGGTCTCTGGCCACCACTGCAGTAGTGGTGACAGCAACTGAGTGTCCCAGACCCTTTTCTATCACCGGGCTCCAGGGCAGTTGCCTCCTCTTCCCGCCCCCATCGGTGGGCCTGGTTCTAGACTTTTGACATTCTGAGTTCACTCTCTTTCTGTCGGTCCTGTTGAAGCCATTCCACTTTACATAAATAATTAAATATTCAATGCAACAAGGATTTGACTTTTTATCTGCCACCTCCTATGTTATGGAGAAATTCTTTCACTGTGTAAAATTGAGTAGTTAATTGTTCCACACATTGCCAAACAACTTGAACCAAAAAGATTGAGAGACGCATCCATGAATAGCCCATAGCCTAGTGGTTTGGGTGCTTTTCTAGGAAGGGGGGGAGACAATAGTCTGACCCATCACTGAGGAAATGCACCCTGGATACATCAGTTCATTCAGTGTTAATTCCCTAACCATGAGCAAGTTCTTAGAGAAATTAAACGATTGCCAAATGTTAATGTAATTGAAAATAATATCTTTCACCTTTATAATTTGTATTCAGACCAAGACACAGAACTGAAATCTCTTTAGTGGCACTGACAGATGATATGCTTCTGTTAATATTTTGGCCATTCATTCCTATCTTCCTGAACCTCTGTAGTGGTCAACACTGTCAACCGTAAGATACTGCTCTCCTGCCTGAGAAAGGTTTCAGGGTCCTGGCTAATGCAGTAAATTGGTTTAAGTCCTTCCTAGAGAGACATAACCAATGAGAAGTGGTGAGAAACAGAACCTCCACCCACTAGACACCATTTGTGGAGTCTTACAAGGATCTATCCTTCTCCATTCCTATTCAAAATCTACATGTGTTGAGTAGATGAACTGGCAGATGAGAGAGATTCAAGTGCCGGTAATATGCAAACAATACACAGCTCCCTCTGTCTTTCACCACATATCACTGCGACTAGATTGCCCAGTACTTTGACAAAATCAGCTTATGAAGACCATCTAGTTGAAGCTAACCCAGAGCAAGGCAGAGGTGATGCAATGGGCAGAGGATTTGGAAGTGTTTGCATCCATATTACAATCGCCTTTGGGGGAAGGTGCCTGCACCTGCAATCGGTAAATTCAAGTTCATAGCTTGTGAGTGCACATGCATTCTTCAGAGATGCTGAGCTCCAACATAGTGACATCCAAGAAATAACGCTTTCTATCATTTCCATTTTATTAAGAAAATCTGTCCCATCCTGATGAACGATGGCCTAGCCTCAATTACTCAAGCCTGTGTCATCTCTCAGCTGGACCATAGCAATGCAATGTACCTGGGCATGAAGCCTTTCAGTACATGGTAGGAGTCTACTGGTACATGGCAGGAGTCCACCATTCTTGGATGAAAAAAACCACTGTCCTGTTAGCACTCTCTGTGATCAATAGAGATGTATTCTTTTGCCTTCCCTTTCTATTCCCAAAGTCATTATTTTTGTCCCCAAGTCAGGAAAAAAAATCTAATCTTTATTCTCTGTGTCTGATGACTTTAAGTTGACTTCACATCCTCATGTTCATGTCATATGCAAATAGGCTTCCTGCGAGTTGACCATGCAGGGCTTAATTTACATTTGACAGAGAGATACACATCTTATCTACTGTCTGAAAGAAGCTTGCTTGTCAGCTCAGCCTTGAATACAGGATTTAAAACACGTCTATTACACATACAAAACTTCTTAAATAATATCCGTACATATAACACCAAAGTTATGAAGATCTGTGTGATTCTGGTTATCATTTCAGATGACATTCTTTATAGATAAATACCATAGAAGCAATGTGTTAAATGTAATGAGTTTGTATGGCCTGATAAGAGAAGTTGTTACAGAACAGTGAAGCATTTTGCCAGTTGTCAGTGAACAGCTTTTATAGTCACAATCTTTAATCTAAATGTTTAACTAAATCAAAATAAACATCAAGTGTATTTAATCACAAATTAAGAGATTTTGATTCTGCATAAATATTGATTTAGTGATGCAAGGCAGCTGTGAATGGCATTAAGCAATGTGTTAAGAAGGAATAATTGATGCAAAGTGGATCTTATTCTTATACAATTTTATTTTTGGTAGAAATCTCTTTCTTTTGATTGTAGGATATTGCTGAAGGGTTTGCACAGTTTTCCATTAAAGTGTAAATTCTATATTCCCTAAGAAACCTACAAAAACAAGGGACTTGAACTCATCCAATGATAGTTAAGCCACATTGTTCTCATTGACCAAACACTTGCATCTCTAGGGAGTCCAGATGCTCAATGAAAGAACTGTACAAGCTGTTGTAGGTCAAAAAATCAACAGGCTTCATTTCAGCTCTAAACCTATTTAAAATTCTATTTAGTAACTTTTTCTTGGACTTGAAAACAATTGCACAGAACTTCAGCACTTCACTAACATTAATTTTATTTTTAAAAGACTTGAAACTGTACCACTGAGTTTGTCTCCCAACTTCCCAAACTCCTGTAAAGTTTGTCCTTTTTCTGGTGGAAGAAAAAAGAAATAATGAAGCCCAGAGTTTGTAGATAGCATTGCTTACATGAGCATAATGGCCTGAAGGTAGTTGATTACTTTTGATTTAATGGTGATTTGAAACTTAGTTTTATTGATTACTGTGTGGTATAAAAAAGAGCATTTGCATTTGTTCTTTTAGCACTTTGTCACTGTTTTCCTTGTAATTTATACTGTCACTCAAGCAGCTGCTGAAAACTCTGATTAATTCGAAAAGGCAAATTTATCTAGTATCATTATAAGATCCTGTTAACTAGTTCCCTAATCTAAATCCACATTTTAAAGCTTAATTATAATAATGCAAAGTGGTGTATTCCTCCACTGAAGTGTGATGCATTTTCTAGAAAAAAACAGATATTATCCAATCATTATAAAATTTGTGTCTAAGAAAAAAACAATTATAAGTGCAGGAATATTCTTAATTAGAATAACTTGTATTTCTGTTAGGCCATAATCTGGTATGTACACAGAGAAATAATACCAAAATGATATTTATTTTCAGTCTTTCAGTTTAATTAAATAGTTTTCTAATAGCTAAGAAAATATTCATAATATTTTAAATACCATATTTGTATAGATTTGGCAAATCTATTCATATTGAGAGATAAGGTCTTTAAAAGTTAACTTAGTCAGAAAATCTTTCCAAAACAAAAGTGCAGGCAATACATTCTCAAACACCTCTAATAGTGGTTGCAACTATCAAAGAACCAATTTCTTATAGCTTCCTTCTGAATTGCTTTGACTTCCCTGCTCAGAGTAAGTATAATAGATACCTCAATTGAGTAACACATTTAAATTAAATTAAATTAAATTATTTAATTGTTTTGTATTTCTCTGTTAATGTGAAGCAGTTGAACATGATGTTTCATTAATAGATGGAAGTGCATTTGGGGGAGTGGAGTTTGTAAAGAAGACACAACACTTTTCAAAGTAAAATGACACTAAAATCCTGAAATAGTTACCCCACATCTACACAAGCTGCTCGTTATTCAAAATATTTTTTAAAATAACAGTAGTGCTATTTCGGCATCCCAGTGAACCTCGTTACACAAGGGTTAAGGCCGCGTTTCTCAAACTGGGGGTCCCGAACTCCTGGGGGATCGCGAGCAACTTAGAGAGGGGTCACGAGCAACTTAGAGGGGGGTTGCAGCAACTTCGAGGGGGGGTCACGAGCAACTTAGAAGGAGGTCACAGTATCACAAAGTTTGAGAACCCCTGGGTTAAGCGATGGCTTGAAATAATGCAGTATTTTGAAATTTGGTGCTGTGTAGATGTGCCAAATTTCAAAATAAGCTATTTTGAAATAGATTCGAAATAAAAGATATGCAATTTGAGTAGAAATTGTGTATTTCATTTCGAGTGCTATGTAGACGCACCCTAACAGATTCATTTGGGCAAAAGCTTTTGTGAGTTAAAAAAACACTGTCAGGTGCACAGAATGGAAATCACAGAGAAGGGAGATTTATATATAACTAGCACATCAGAAGAAGAGAGTTAATTATCATATGTAGGACCACTGTTAATGAGGCCAATATGGATGCAGTTCACTCCTAGCAGTTGTGAATAGTGAATACCGAGAAGGAAAATTGCTTTTGTAGTGAGATAACCATTCTAAGTCCTTATTCAATCCTAATTTGATCATGTTAAATTTGCAAATAAATCTTAAATTTTTAAAATAAATATTTTTTAAATTTGCTACTAAGTGTCCAGGGAAGTTAAAGTGTTCTCCTAAGCTACGTCTAGATTGCTTCCTCTTGCAAAAGAGAATATGCAAATGAGGTGAAGCGATGAATATCACCAGGCCTCCTTTGCATACTTAATGAGCCGCCATTTTGCGCAAGGGGATTTTGCGCAAAAAGGAGCCATCTACCCTGCTCCTTCTTGTGCAAAACTCCCATCTTGCCCAAGAGCCGTTCTTCCTGAAAAAAGAAGCAGAACGGCTCTTGTGTAAGAGGTGAGTTTTGCACAAAAAGGAGCCATGTAGACGGCTCCTTTTTGCACAAAAGCCCTTTGCACAAAATGGCAGCCCATTAAGTATGCAAATGAGGCACAGCAATATTCAC
The DNA here is from genome assembly GCA_032595735.1 of Pelochelys cantorii. Classification (NCBI taxonomy): domain Eukaryota; kingdom Metazoa; phylum Chordata; order Testudines; family Trionychidae; genus Pelochelys; species Pelochelys cantorii. The sequence goes on along the minus strand of CM064334.1, from coordinate 24,474,824 downwards.
CACTTTGCCTCATTTTCATATTCTCTTTCGCAAGAGGGGGCAGTCTAGACATAGCCCTACTGTTTTTGTTTTTGTTGTTGTTATGTTACCTTTCTTGATGTCTGATTTGTGTCCATTTGTCTTTTGTGGCAGAGACTATCTGGTTTGGACAATATACATGGCAGAAGAGCATTTCTGGCAGATGGTGGCATATATCACATTGACAGATAGATTTAAAAGTAGCCATCCTCAGACTACAAAGAGAAACAACAGAGATGCAATTTATTTGCAAATTTAACAATCAAATGGCAAAGTATTATCATCATCCCACACTGAATCTTTGCATGTTTGATATTCAGAAATTATTTTTACAAGCAGCTTGAGAGACTTTTCCAGCAGATGAACACCTAAGAACTATAAAAAGGAAAGTTAACAAAAGATCAAAAGGTCTCCTGAATCATCTTAACAGCAACTAATACTAGTGAGCATAATAGGAGGTATAAATATGAGTTGAAGCCAATTTTTAAAAGTTAGCAAGGTCTCTCTCCCTGTTCTTTTTCTCCCAGATAACAGGTAATATGATAATCATTTAGCCAAGTGGGTTAAGTGTTTTGGTCCCAGATGACTTTAGACACCACTGAAAACATTACTGTTGTTTCATATACAACTTAATCAGGCACAGTTATGTTTTAGTTTCTGAATAAAGTTTTCTGTAGTAAAGTTTTAGGGTCATTTTTACATTCCCATCCAAAATAGCAGGAGAGAAATTATGCTCTTGTGATTGATATATTGGACTGGAACTCATTGGATCTAGATTCATTTCCAGATCCTGCTAGAGTTGCCAACTTTCTAATTACACAAAACCGAACACCTTCGCCACACCCCTGCTCTGAGGCGCCGCCCATGCCTTGCTCCTGCTCTGAGGCCCCACTCCCTCCTCCCTCTGTCACTCACTCTCTCCCATGCTCCTTCACTCATTTGTTTTCACTGGTATGGGGCAGAAAGTTGGGTTGCAGGAGGGGGACAGTACTCTGGCTGGGGATACGGCAGCAATGAAGGATTCAAGTTGGAGGAGGGAGCTCCAGACTGGGCCAGGGGGTTGAGGTTTGGGCACTGGCACGGGGCCAGCGATAAAGGGTTTTGAGTGCAGAAGAGGGCTCCATGCTGGGGCAAAGATTGAGGTGTGGGAAGGATGCAGAGTGTAGGCTCCAAAAGGGAGTTTGGGATATGAGAGGGGGTATTGGCTCTTGGAGGGAGTTGGGGTGGGGCTCAGGTTTTGGGGTGTGGGATGGGGAGCAGGATCTGGGCAGCACTTATCTTGGAGAGCTTTCTGGAAGTGGCAACATGTCCCTCAGCTTCTAAGTGAAGGTATGTCCAGGTGGCTCTTTATGGTGGGTGCTGCCTCCTTTGGTTGCCCCTACAATTCCCTTTGGCCGAGGTTCCAAGCCAAAGGGAGATGCAGAACTGGTGCATGGGCAATGTGTGAAGCCCTCTTGGCAGGGACCCTCTGCCTAGGAGCCAGTCAGACATATTGCCACTTCTGGGCACCCTGCTAGACATTGAATAGCCTGGACAGCAGTGCTTCCCAGGGCTGCTCATGTTGCTTATTGATCGGATGCTCCAGTTAAAAACAAGATACCTGGGAACTCTAGGTTCTACCAGTTTTGTTGGTGTGATCTTCCATAAGTCACTTACAGACAGATTTTAAAGACAGCTTAATACCTAAAGTTCGGCCATTTATTTTGCTGCTTAATGGAAGCAAGGTTTTTAGGAAATCTTACCTTAACTGAGGATGCTAAGCCCATTTGAAAATCTGACCTGTAGTTTCTCTATATTTTAGTTCCCATCTGAAAAGGAGGGATAAAAGCCACTTCCTCCCCCCCACTCACTACTTATACTGTAAGTAAATGGAGCAGGAGCTGTCTTTTACTAAGCTTTTGTGCACCATCTAGCTCAATGGGGCTTTGAGGTGCTAGCTAGTACATATAATGTCAGCAATGAATACCTGAAAATAGTCAGACAATTTGTAATCCCTATCATCATGTTATTTTTTAGATCACCTGAAAATAACGGAAACACACCACTTTGTAAAATCTTTTAATGCAATCTGTATTGTATTATCTCAATCCCTATTTCTGAGTTGAAGAATATGATATTTAAAGTTCCAACGAGCTCAAGGACTTCTCTAGCTTGTTTTTAACTGGCTAGATGAAGTTTGATGGACACTCAAACTTCAGGATAGAGAAAATTTTAAATTTCATAGAAAGAAGCAAAGATTGTATTGAAAAAAGAGAAACTATTCCGGGAATGCTTTTGAGCTGGGTGTTTCTTTAAAAATACCACATCCTTTGGAACAGGCCTTTATAGCAAACTAAGGTTCGTTCACTTCTACATGGCTGTAAGATATCTCCCACCTCTTCCAGAATATGCAAATCATTTCCAAGGGATCAGTCAGCTGCATAAATGGATGAACACTATACAATGAAAAATCGTTCACCCCCAGTTGCTTCCTGCATTGTTGCTGCCATATAGCAAAGTGGCAAGTCCCCCACACAGTGCAAATGTTTTGACTTGCTAGGGTAACGTGGAGAGTGTTAGAATGTGACAGCTCCTCAAGAATAAATAAAAAAGCAGAAAAGAAAGCTAGAGCAGGAGCAAAGAAAACTCACCAGCTGGAAGGGAGGGAGGTGCAGTCTGTGGCCCTTCAAATGCTAAACGAGCACCTTAGGGCAGCAGCTGCTCATCTTTCCCAAAGTTAAAGGGCCAAGTGCCACAAAAGCCTGCTGGAAAAGGTTGCTATAGAATGGCTGATTTATTTCAGAGTAAAAATAATGACACACACACAACAAACAAATATTAGTTCCCATAGGGAGCAAAGAGTGTTGCAGTTACAATTTCAATTTAATTTCACTGTTCATTTTCAATTCACTCATTCCATTTGCCCACCCCAGGCAGGCAAATTCCTTTGGTGTAAGGGTTCAATACACAGAAAACAAAATGAGAGCACTTTTGTATTTCCCTGCACTGGACCAGTCCCCTTACACTGATTAGAGCACTCAGAGGTTTGTTAAATTGCACTGGTGGCTTACACTACCAGGAAGTCATGTCATAGCTGGGAAGTGCTGGAGCTCAGGCATACCAAGGCCATGCCCCATTTTCCCCAGCCACACCCTCTGTGCTGACCACAAGAGCCCTTATGGCAGCACAGAACTGCCTGTGTCTTTCCTCCCCCTATATAGGCAAACTATTCTTTGGCCACATAAGTTGGCTTTATAGAATCCTTGTCTTGATGGATCCACACAAAAGCTGCCTTAACTCAAAGTATTTTTCTATTCTATATGGATTCTTACGAAGGATGTTAAGTAACAGTTAGCTGGCAAGTCGAGTAGTTGATGGAATTTCCATCGACTACTTGACTAGTCGATAGGCACTTCGACATTCCTCTTGTACATTTCAAAGGAGGAATGCAGAACTCCACATGCAGCCCAGGCCCAGCAGAAAGTCCTGCTGACTCTGGGCTGCACACAGCATGCCAGCTTTGAAATGCACAAGAGTCCCCAGTGGGAAATGCTGCGCTGGGACCCGAGATCTGCTGGGGAGTCCCCAGCAGAACCCAGGGCTCCATGCATAGCAGCACCGAACAGCTGATCCCGGGCTCGGCTGTGTGGTGCTGCCCCTTTTAAATGTTGCCTTGGCATCCCCAGCTGACCCCAGGTTCTGGGGAAATGCCACATGGAACCCATGGTCAGCTAGGGAGTACCCAGCTGAACCTGGGCTCCACACGCGGTAGTGCCAAACAGCTGATCCCAGGCTTGGCTGTGCCACTTTGAAACGCCAAAGCAACATTTCAAAGGGGCAGCACCGCACAGCTGAAGTTCCCCCTCTTTCCCCCCTTTGCTGCCTCTATCTGATAGAGGCAACAAGGGGGGGGGAATCGACTAGTTGACTGACTATCCAATAAGCATTTGCTTATCAGATAATTGACTAGTCGAGTAGTCCTTAACATCCCTAATTCTTATACCATATTTTTCATAGTCTTATCTGAGCACCTTCAGTCTTACCTGAGCACCTTCATGTGGTTGTTCTTTTATCCTCTGCCTCGTGTGAGAAGCATGTGTCTTGTTTTTGTTAGGGTTTATTTGGTTTTTTTGGAGGAGACTATGTTTATGTTAGAAGACGTGTTTATGTTTATGTCATGATGCTATGTTTATGTTAGAAGACAACAAGATGAAAGAAATCCCCCTTCTATTTGTAATGGCAGATATTGAGGTTTGTGATGGTCCTTAGTTCTCTGGAGAGTCCATTTTCTAGTTTCAATCTCCCCCTCCCGCCCACCCTTCCGAGAACGTTCTATCTCCCACACAGATTCTAGCTCCACGATGTCCAACACACTAGGCACTAGCCACATGTAGTTATTTCACCACTTGAGTGTAGTTAGTTGGCTTTACCAATGTGCCTATTTGGACAGTTGAGTGTGACTAGTTCGCTATAGCATAGCATTTACATAGTTCATACACCATTAGACTATATCCCAGGGAGACTATACATTAGGTATTGAAAAACAACGTACCTACTAATTATTTAGGCAGAGAGCAGCATAAAATGCCTCATTTCCTTGATGACCAAGTAGTCTGTTCCTCATCTAAATGACTTCTCATTTAGTTGATATACTATGCTAGAATCTATGGTAACTTAGATTAGGAAGTAAAGATAAAACAGATTAAATGAGATCAACAGAAGCCTTAACAAAGCCCCTTCTTTAAGAGAGCTGATCTTATTTGTAAATACCCTTCTCTTACAATGTACTTTTTTCACATAGTGTATGTGCGTAGGAACGGTCAGACAGCAAGGTGCTTTCATAAATGTTCTTGGCTGCAGAATTCACTGCCCATTCCTCATGCTTTGCAAGAACCCAAATTCTCTGACCTTCAGGGCATGGTGCAATGTCTATTTATAATCCTTGTCTTTCTCTTGGAGCATGAACCTACATCACTAAAGTCAAGGGGAATTTCACCCTGGATTTCTCTGAGTGGGACTGGGTGCTAGGTGAAGAGGAAAAATTCAACTTTGTTCAGATGAAAAGGTTTGTGGGAAATATTAGCCCAACTTGATTTTTAACTTTAGTACATATGCCTAGAGCACTTTCCCCCTACCTGCTTTTAAATAAGTGACTGGAGTTAAGAGATGAGAAAAAAAAAGGGGGGGAGGGGATGTTAAAGCACCATGTACGAAGACCAAAGATTCAGTTCCACTGGCAGTAGGTTGCAAGCAAGACTAAGCTTCAAGGGCCTCAGAGGGGTAGCCGAGTTAGTCTGTAATTGGATAAACTTAAAAAACAATGAATAGTCTAGCAGCACCTTAAAGACTAACAAAACATGTAGATGGTATCATGAGCTTTCTTGGGTACAAAGCTCATGATACCATCTACATATTTTGTTAGTCTTTAAGGTGTTGCTAGATTATTTGTTGTTTTTTAAGTTTCTTCAAGGGCCTGACTGTCATTTTCCCTGGGCTGGTGTAAATCAGGAGCAACTCCAAAGTCAGTGGAATTACACTCTCGTAAAATCAGTTTAAATTAGAGGAGAATTAACCCCATTGTTCCAGCACAGTCCCTAGCAAAGAACTCACTCACAACACCAATCAGTAGGCAGTCAAGCACAGCTGTTGTTCTTGCCTCGTGACAGGCAGAGGACAGTAATAACAGCAGTAGCTCAGGTCAAGATTGAGACGCTTCAGCAAATCTACACAAATAACCTTGCACAGCCCCTACTCACATTATGACTGGCTTTATCAGGTCCTTACATACAAACATCAAACATCTACTAATATGTATTAAATTATAGTGAATTTAATATTTAATACGGATTTTTTTACGTATCTTATTTGTCGTGGTACATCACTGGCGATGTTCTGTTAATTCTTTACTCAGATTTAAATTGCTAAAATGACTCGGCTTTCTGAGTACATTTGATGTAAAGGCTCCCTGAGAAATGAAAAGTGCTGAGCCTTTAATTTGGAAATTTGGTTTCTCTTGGGCTACCAGGCACTACGGTTAATTTCAACTGCTGGCAGTAAACAACTCCAGTGTGAGGGCTATTAAGAGGCAATCATTCTAAGTAAGCCTCCTGGGTGACACAGAGACTGTGCTGCCAGGAATCAGTTTTAAAACTGAACAGACACAGCTATGCAGAAAATGCAACTCAGCTACATGGATTAATGACACACAGAAATAAAATTCTGGCTAACAAAACTTAATGTTCTGTTTTACCTGTATGTGATTTTATTAAGTATGTATCGTTAAGCTTGAAAGTAACCTATTAGAGATTCTTTATTACTGTACTTGGACATGCTGCTGAATTTAAAATCATCCATAAATAGTTTTCAAATCTAAGACTGTTTTAATATGAAAATAGTGCTCTTTTCCCTAGATCTTTTCATTGCCGTTTCTTTTATAGAAACCCAAAGAGATTTTGTAATGCTGAAACTAAACTGGTTTAGATATGGTAATATTCTATTTTAATACTTTTCATCTCATATGTATTCAGAAACACTAAAAGTCAAACACTTCTAAGAATGCTCCCCTCCTTCCCCTCCCCCACTTCCCTCAATGATTCTTTAAAACTGTTTTGTGGATTTTTAGGCAAAGTAATACCATGGCTGTTTCACGACAAAGCCTGAGGCTGCAAATGCTCTGAGTCCTCAAATACTACCCTTCAAATTTTTTTAGAAGTATCTCAATGCTTTGTTTAGCAGTCACAGGGATTGGAGGTTCAAGCAGCTGAGTGTTGCCAATAATTAACAATCCATCCATCTTTTTAAATAATACATTACAGAAAATATAACATACTGTGCTGGTCACATCTCATTGTTAACTATACATGTCTTGAACAGCTGAACATTGAAGGCCTTATCTTCAGCTGGTATAAATCAGCATACCTTTGTTGACTTCCGTGGAGATATGTGGATTTACCTCAACTAAGAATACGTCCAATTTAAGTCTATAGGGTTGACAAATCCAGCAATAAATGGTTTAGCGGCATTATGAGTGGATATCTCCAAACATGAGAATATTTGGATGTTGATAGCTATATCGCATATTACACCAACCTAAGGAAATGTAGTTGTAAGAAATGTCCGACTGCAGATATTCCATTGTACTTCTGCTAATAGATTTCTTCTTAATTAATGCCAATGTATCATTTAGGAACTATAGCAGGAATTAATTATGGGAACAAATTATTTTTTGATGAGAACCATGCTTTCCTCAAAATAAAAACAAAAAAGATCTAAAAATCACCCATAAAATCTAAATTGAAATTTTTTCACATTAACTACAATTATAATATTGCAGTTAGTTAAGGGAGATTGCATCATTTTGTTTAGAAACCAGGAATGGGTTTTAAAAGTGGGTTTGAAATGCAACTGAACATCTGCAGGGTTCTCTTACACCATGAGCAACACATGAACTTCGTTTCTGAGTCATTCAGGCCTCTTTTCACTAGGGTGAATTATTCATTTACATTCTAAGGTTGATCCTGAAGCATTAAAAAGCATTGCAATTTACTTCAGTGGGTGCAGCATCAAGCCAAGTCCCTAAGTACATTGAAAAGGGTTTCTGGAAAGGTGTCTTGCATAATTTATATTGGTGTAACCAAGATCAGAATCTGGCCCATCTGAAGCAACTCAGGATATTTACTACATGGGGCTTAAAAAAAAAGCGCATGCCCTATTAACCCACAGCAAGTTGAAGCTTTAAATTGTGACTTGGATATATAATCATGCAGCAGTGCTTGCATTTGTAGAATTGGAAAATAAATTTCTTTTCCACAGACATTCATTTGGAGCAGCAGTAATGTTTTAGCTTTTACTAATCTCAACCCTTCAGGTGTGATTAAATAGTTCAGCACCAGAACCAAATGAAAAATTGAATGACTTTACTTATTTGAGTTTAATAACTTCTTAATTTAAGAAAGGATATTTATTTTCCCATAAAATACTGGAAACCTTTTGGATTAAAACACCTTTCCTTTTAAAAACGCTGAGGAAAAGCTAACTTGCTGGTGCTTTGGCTCTGTGTTATCCTGCCATGTGACTGACCAGAGCTTTTTAGATGGTGCCTTGTTATGAGAGCACAAAATGGCCAAGATACAGATAAGCAAGATGATGTGTTTCATTTATAATGCTGCGACTTGTTACTGTGCATTCTAGATTTAACCTTAACAAAACCATGCTGGTGGCATTTATCCTTTCTCTGCCATCCCACTTTAAAAATAGTTGATTTTAAAATATTGTTAACTCTTGCAATATTTGGGCTTTTTAAATTGCCTCTGCTGGATCCTGTGATTATGCAATAAACTCGGTTTTCATTTAAAAAAGTGAATTTCTAGTGCTCATGATTGTGGAAAAAAAAGTTGGAAAATGTGACCTCAGTGAAGCCTAAAGCTTAAAATCCAGGAGAGGAAAAATACCCAACTCTTCCCCCAACCCTTCTCTGTATTTTTTAAGTCAAATTCATTACTTGGGTGGCTCACTATTTTTGAATATTTGAGGATGACAATACTGCTTTAAAAGCCTATGTTTACATAGCTCTGAACATCCAGAACAATCCATATGTGTTTCACAGATTTTATATAGAATACAATATAGTGAGAGATTTTTTTCCCCCATAGAATTTCCCCCATTGGCAGTACCTAGAAGTTGTGGATAACAACAACAAACAAATAACACTATTCATAAATGAAAGGATTTTTCATTGATTTATGGGGAAGCCACAGATGCTCAGATTGGTGAATATTTCCCTCCCACACATCATTTTTGCAAAAAGCCTACAATATTTTGTGTTTTCCTCTTGTTCTCCATTGTTCCACATGACAGCTGTCCCTTACTGGAGAAGGTGGTTCACAGCAATCTGCAATTTTTCAAAGACTTCATTTACAGGTATACAATAGCTAGTTATTACCTCTAGGTTAGAGAATAATCCCAAGAGCCTAATTAATTCGCTAGAAAGCAAAATGTGTGAAAACTAGCTAATATAAAACAACACCAATGAAATTGCACCCACTTATTTAATAATTCATTGAACTAATTTTGAAATGTACTTCATAACTAAATCTGACATACGCAACAGCACACAGTGCAAAGACATTGATGTATGATTGTTTTATGACTACGTCCCAAGGTCTGAGATTTGTTTCTCTGCAAGGACTCCTCTTCAGAGTGGAGGAAGTAGTGCTTTATGCTAAGGATAATATACCATGTACAAGATTATCTTTACAAGACTGTGTTTTAGTCACTCTTTACAGCTTGCATGCACAAGCTTAATTTTTATTCCAGCCAGGGAGGTCATTTAGAGCTATCAAAAGGGAATTCTTACTAGAACAACTCTTTAAATTTGTTTCAGAAAAGTTTGCTGGCAATGCAAACTGAAAAAACTGTGATTCCTACGATTTTGACCAGTCATCCCATTCATATGAAAAAGAAAACAGACACTGAAAAAGAGGTAAAGCATGTTTGCTTCAGAAGTACAAAATGAATTAAACTTTAAGTAAACTTTTACATTTGGAGGCCTAGATCCAGCTTACATCTAGGAACCTTTTGTCAAGATAGTGACATGGAAGTACTGCAAATCCCTGCCTGTTGGGGAGCTGTTGCTAACAAATACAGTCTCAACCTGAGGCCAGGGCAGGTTATACCTGGATACAGCACATACCTCAGTAGCCCATATGCCACTTGCTAAAAGCTCCCAGCAAAAACCCTGAGAGATGACTGTTGGTTCTCCTGGAATAAATGATGCCTTTCTACACCATCTTCACATCTTGATTCAAGCCCTTTAATAGGATTAATGTGGTTGAACCCCTGTCGCTGTGTGAGTTCTTTTGTGTTCACTGGGGCTGTATGTGGCCATAAGCATCCACTTGTAAGGATCAGACTAAGTTCTAGGATTGAGTGTGCAGTAAGAACTTAGACCTAGATTCCTAGAAATATTTTGGGGGTCTGGGCCTTTGGAGTTTTGACTCTTTTTCTTTAAGTCAAATTATATTAAAAATTTAATACATTTTTCTACGACCTGAATAGCAATCAACATGGGGAACATTTCTGCAGTTAAATATCAGTTACCAAGTAAAGGTGATGTACAACATTTGCACAATACAAACTGCTAATTTAATAGACTAAATATTAGGGTCCCTTTTGCTAATACATTGCATTTTTAGTTCTGGCTCATGAAGGCCAATTTTTCTCTGCACATTTCTCCTTGTTAATGCAGAAAATACTGTTTGATCTCACTAGTTAACCTATGTACAGGTTACTGCTTGTTTTGTTGTTGTGGCATTGAAAGAAAATTCTAATACTTTCATTACAGCAGCTAAGGAAATGGGAAACAATCCTTCTGAGAACCTTTGTCAGGTTTCATGCTCATCACAAGCCAGCTGGTGCTTAAAATTAATTACCAATGGTTACCTAGGTAACACTAAATCATGCTTAAAAGTTTCAATATTGTTTATCCTTACAAGTTTCCACAGCCATTTCAATCACATGGGTACAAAATTGCAGACCTGAGCAAAGAAAGCAATGTAAAACTGTCCCTTTCACATAATCAGGCCCCTTTTTTTTCTCTACCTTCCACAAGTGCACTTGTCTCTTGTTGCATGCTGTTTTAGAAACATTTGAACTTTGGATATCTACCTTAAAAAGGGTATTCATTAAATTCCTGCTGTTCACATCAAAAGCCTGCTGTTCAAATCATGGATTCTTAGATCACTGCTAAGTTGATATTGATTTCATATGTTCAATTAAAAGGACACAATAATATAACTGTCCTGAAAGAAGAAAATGACTGTTTAGACATTATTTATAAATATAAAGGCACCGCACTGTCGGTAATCATAATAGCCAGCCCCTAACAGCTTTGCTTCTATCTGCCTTGTATGGTTTTTGCATCAGGCAATGCCAAAACAATTCTTTATAGTAGTCAGTTATTTATACTTGGAGGAGAAATTCTATCTTGAGTAGAGATCTTGGGTTTTTAGCACATGGATTTGTCCTGTTTCAGTTTCTAAATTCTGGAGCTTGATCTTTTTGTACATTTTGGTCTCTCAAGTAGCAATTCAATGCTATATGGGCACTGAACAGAGACCCTTTTATGCTGGAGCCATGGAATTTGCAACATGATTCACTGTTAGCCATTGAGTGGGGTCCAAGCATCTTAGCTTTCATTTAAAAACAATTATATTCCCAGCCCTTATGGTTCTGCAGAAAACCTTGTAAACATACACTAAGCATGAATGGATGCTTCTCTGCATCTGGAAGGAGCTGACACAATGATTTTGAGAAGTAGGAACTGCCCCAGTCATCTCACTTGGGGCAACATGAATTCAGCCTCTCCACAGCCATGGGAGTCAGAACCCTCCCCAACATACAACAGAACTCATTTATTTGCTGCAGCCAAGCTCCCTGCACCAGTGGAACCCTCATGCAGCTGCCTCCTGCTTCACACCTTTCCCCACAGGAGGAATTAAATTGGATTACGCTGCATGCTCCCTGCACTGTTCTATATAGTAAAAGAACAGCTGAAGCTCAGGGAATGGGAAAGGTGAAACACTGAAGCAGACTACAAGCTCCTGCCTGCTTCCCCTAACACACTTGGGCAGGAGGATGAGGGTAGAGAGAGGGATTGTGAGTTTGGCTGCATAGCCACTATGGGACTGCAGGGCCAGATGGAGAACCCAGAGAAAAAGTCCGTAGTTAAAAATAATGATTGTTGAAAATAAGTGTGGACAAATGGTTCATCGACAAATATTTTTAGCTAAAAGTCGTGGCTGCATGTGTTTGAGAGAGCGAGGGATGAGCGGTAATTAACCTGGCCTTAAAATTAAGACTGGTGGTCATGGAACTGTGTCCTATTGTGGCAAAGTGTATGCAAGGCTCTGACAAGAGGTGCCTCTGAGAAAGTGAGAGCCCCCCCCCCCACACACACACCTCAATGAACTCCTTTTGCAGAATGTCATTTCAGCATTGGCTTCTACGTAACATGCTGTCAACTGCATTTCAAGAATCAATTGGCATCAACAGAACACTGTGTTAACGTGCCTTTCCTATTTGTCACAGAGACTGAACACCTCAGCTCTGTTAACACACCCAGGTCTGCACTAGCCCAAGACAAGACCCAGTAGTAATGTATGCAGTGATGTTGTAGCCATGTTGGTTAGAGCTTAAATTCAGCTGGAGACCACCAAAGCGGAGCACAAGCAAATATTTTCAAACTCGCAGGAGCCCTAGTGTCCCGTGAGGCTAAATCCCCAACCTCCTCGCCCCCTCCATGCATGGGACTGAACCCTGAATGTGAGGGCTCCAGGAATAATTTTAGAATGTAAGCCCTGGTGTCAGTCTCAGGCAAGGCAGGTGAGGTAATGTCTTTTATTAGACAAACTTCTGAGTAAGAGAGATAAGCTTTCAAGCTTACATGGAGTTACTCAGAAAACATCTTTCTTTTTGTAATATCATAACAGAGATTTTAGAACATTTCTCACACAGCCAACATCATGACAGACCAAAACCAGTCAACACAAACTGGGAGTGCTTTTAGTGCAATAGAAACAATGGGCCTCATTATAGGAAGAGCTGGGAGCATGGAGCACATGCTAGATATGCACATGCAAGGCCTGAGCAGGAATTTCCCTGCAATTGTTCCTCTGGGCTGCTGGGTGGGTCACTGGAGATGAGAGCAAAAAGACTATCTCACTTGTGCTTTCAGTTATAGGCGCCTCACTCCGCCTCAGGCCCCAGCCACATTCAACACCTTCCTCCACTCCTGCCTCCTCTCCTCACCTGCAAGTCCCCACCCCACTATTTTTTTCCCGTAGGTGCTGTAGCCCCAGAGCTCCTACTGAGTAAGTGCCTCACATCCCTGAAAAAGAGTTATATAAATTAATCCCACCCACATGTAGACAACAGTGCTATGCCACTGGGACAAGCTCTCCCACCAGAGTAGGTGCATCTTCACTTCAGCACTGTACATAACCTTATCAATAAACTAGGGAAATATAATCTAGATGGGGTTACTATAAGGTGGGTGCATAACTGGCTGGAAAACCATTCTTAGAAAGTAGTTATTAATGGTTCACAATCGAGCTCGAAGGGTATAGCAAGTGGGGTTCCACAGGGGTGTTTTGGGATCGGTTCTGTTCAATATCTTCATCAACAATTTAGATGACCGCATAGAGAATATGCTTATTAAATATTCAGATGATACCAACCTGGGAGGGGTTGCAAATGCTTTGGAGGATAGGGTCAAAATTCAAAAAGAATCTGAGCAAACTAGAGAAATAGTCTAAGGTAAATAGGATTAAGTTTAATAAGGACAAATGCAAAGTGCTCCACTCAGGAAGGAACAATCAGTTCACACATACAGAATGGGATGATTGTCTAGGAAGGAGTACTGCTGAAAGGGATTTAGGGGACCACAAGTTAAACACAAGTTAACAGTGAGACACTGTTGCAAAAAAAGCAAACATTATTCTGGGATGCATTAACAGGAGTGTTGTGAGCAAGATATAAGATGTCATTCTTCCGCTATACTCTGTGCTGATTAGGCCTCAATTGGAGTATTGTGTTCAGTTCTGGGCACCACATTTCAAGAAAGATGTGGAGAAATTGAAGAAGGTCCAGAAAAGAGGAACAAAACTGATTAAAGGTCTCGAAAACATGACCTGTGAGGGAAGACTGAAAGAACTAGGCTTGTTTAGTTAGAAAGGCAAAGACTGAGAGGGAACATGATAGTGGTTTTCAAGTATGTAAAAGGGTGTTAAAAGGAGGACGGAGAAAAATGGTTCTCCTTGTCCTCTGATGATAGGACAAGAAGCAATAGGCTTAAATTGCAGCAAGGGAAGTTTAGGTTGGACATTAGGGAAAACTTCCTAACTGTCAGGGTGGTTAAATACTAGAATAAATTGCTGAGGGAGGTTGTGGAATCTCCATCACTGGAGATATTAAAGAGCACATTGGATAGACATCTATGAGGGATAATCTAGACAGTGCTTGGTCCTGCCGTGAAGGCAGGGGACTGGACTCCATGACCTCTTGAGGTCCCTTCCAGTTCTAGTATTCTATGATTCTATGAAGGCAAGCCTTAAGATCTAGGATGAACAACCCAAGTTCATTTCCACTGGTGACTTAAGGTACAGCTTGGATTGAGGTCTACAGTACTGACAGGTTAATACTGTAATACCACCATTCCACCTTGCTCTCAAGTTTGTTTTTCTTCATCTCATGCAGCATTGTATGAGTATATGTCCTCTGTGTGTGCTGCTTGTCAGATAATACTAGGTTGCTATAGCAATTGCTTTAAAAATGAATTGTGGGGAATCCCTCAGGCTAAAATACTGATAAATGACCATTCCTTAATAGAAAACTGCCCAACAGTATTAGGGCTAACTTATGTACAATCTTTCTTGAATTCAATTGGAACTATTTGGGGAAAGGGATTGAATGCACTGTACTTTATGAAAAGAACTCTTCTCTTCTCCTATTAACTCTTCCAGGTTTGCACTTCTTTGGGACAGAGTGGATGGAGAGACGAAAAGAAAACAGCGAAGACTATAATGTCAGAGATCTTTCCTTCCAAGATCTTCAGGATCTTTACTATAGTGGAGATAATTATCTTATATGACAGAAAAATGGCTATCCAGAAAGGTTAAGTGACACAAACTCAGTGCCGTCATTGTCAAAGCTGGGAAGGGAACCAGCTTCTGCCACCTCCTGCTACCTGTATTTTAGTGCTACATGGTTCTGTCTCCAGTAGAGGAAAAATATATTCTATGCCTTATAAAAACCAAATTTCCCCACAATACTTCACACAGTAAATAATAAGGATGTTAAGTATAGCGTAATTCACTAAACGAATAGTTGATGCATTTTTGCATCCACTATTTGATTAGTCAATAGGGCAGCACTGCCCCTTTGAAATGCCGCCATGGCTCCCCATCTGACCCCGGGCTTCACACGGAGCTGCCGCTTTGAAACGTCATGGCAGTGTTTCAAAGGGGAGCACTGCACAGCTGATCCTGGGCTCCCTCTGGTGCTGCCCCTTTGAAATGCTGCCACAGCATTTCAAAGGAGCAGTGTTGCATGGAGTCTGGCCCTTCCCAACTGACCCTGGGCTCCATGGAGCACTGCTGCTTTGAAATGCCATGGCATCGTTTCAAAGCAGCAGTGCCACATGGAGCTGACCCTGGGCTCCCGGGCTCTGTGCAGCGCTGCCGCTTTGAAGTACCCCGTCTTTCCCCCCCCTTTGCTGCCTCTGTCTAATAGACGTTGCGGGGGGGGGGGGGAAGCGACTAGTCGACTCCACTATTTGATAAGCATTTGCTTATCGGATAGTCGACTAGTCCTTAACATCCTTAGTAAATACCTGAACTCGTAATACAAACCAAATATGAAACACATACAGAAAAAATTCTGTCTTTTCCTGACTACAGTCTTACTTATAAGACTTTGGAAGGCTTGAGTCTAAATTGTCTCACAAATATCTCCCACTCTCAAAATAAACGATCTATCCCCATTGGAGCCTTTGAACATCTTGAGCAGTGCTACCCAACCCTCAAACTATTGCTCCCTGACTGAGCCCTGTGTCTCCACAGCCATCTTCCCTCCGGTTACCCAAGAGGCTGTAGACTGCAGTTCCCAGTGAGCCTCCTGGGATGACTTCAGAATCGTACATTTTTTAAATAAATTCACCAAGCCTCTTAACATCAAGTTTCTGCTATACCAGAACAGGAAAAACAGATGAAGTTGGGACTAAGGTAAGAGCCGGTGACAAAAAAGACAGCATTAGCATCCCCTTGGAAAACCCCTATCCTTTAATTAGCAGTCCAGTCCTCTATCCATTAGGCAATGCTGCTGGCAGTCAAACTACTTTATACATTTGAAGATAGTTCATAGACAAAGCAATTGCTGCCCACCATTTAGCCACAGTCCCGACCGCCCGGGAACAATGGCACACGTGAATAAGTTGTAGAAATTCATGTTACCTGCTGCTGTGCCTTGCTAGTTCCAATTGTTTTTTCCACCAATGGGGAGCTAGGCTGGGGTGGGGGCCAGTGGCTGCATGCAGGGGGGACAAAAGGTGTAGGGGCATTGGGTAGAAGGGGCAGGGCTGAGGCAAGACTCCCCAACTGACAGTTCACGTGCCACCCATGATTTATATAATTATATTGACCCTTTTTTCCCCTCCAGATCCAGCATTTAGATAATGCTGCTCTGGAGATTGCCAGAGCATGAGGCCGTATTAAAGGCCAACCACAGAAATACCATGTCAGTATAGAACAGGGCCAATAAGTGTTAGCTCATGAAACACGTGACACTCACAAATCTTGTCATTTTCAAGGCCTGCAGCTGTCTTTGCTCAATACTTCTGTCACCCTAACGAGTCAAGTGGGCTGCCAGACAGGCCACCCTGCCTGATTGGCTGAGGAACTAGAAGGCCAGTTCTTATGTCCAGCAGCAGAAGTAGCCAGTTGGCTGGGGGGTGACTGCATACGGCCACTTACCATCAGTCTCCCTGTGCTCATTTCTGCAAGCCCTGCTCCTACTCTGCTCTTCCACAACGCCAGCCCAGATCCTGCCCTGCACCCCACCTTGTTCCCGCCTTGTCCCAGCCCTTGCTTCTGCCTCAGAACCAACCCTGCTCCTGTTGTTCCTGACTGCTTGTAATCCAGGCCTAGCTCACTTCCCTGCAGGCACGCAATGTAGCAATGCACAGGGAGGCAGTGCAGCTCATTCTGCCACCCATTCTGTATGAGCCAAAAATTCCTTTGCTTGACAATTTAGCGGTGATTAGGGCACATATTGGGGGGTTTCTTACTCAATGTCAGCTCCAATTTCTGCTGTGCCTGCAGTTGTTCCTCACTGACCGTTGCAGGATGGGACTGATTGTCACCATGCTTACCAGGGAGGTTCTGGCCTGAGAATCCCTCAACTATACAAGCTTGAAGACCTCATTCAAGCCACAGATATTATCTTTGATGACCCATCTTGAACATTCAGCCAAGGCCACCCGTTGCAGAAGGGATGTCAGCCTCTTGCTGAGTATGCCAGGGAGTTCTGCCATCTGGTAGCAGATACCAGAATGGAAAGAAGCTATGCAGCATTATTATTTCAACTTCCACCTAAACGACATCATCAAAGATGAACTGGCATGAGTGGTCTTCCCACCCACTTTAGATGCCTTGATTGATCTCAGCATAAACACTGATAACCACCAGATGGAATACCACCCAGAAAGAAATTCAACTTTCTGACTCCCACCAGACTTGCTGTCTACAGCCCTGCAATCTTTGATGCCTTTCCACAACCCAAACCCATGCAACTTTTCTCCAGCCCAGAGAAATGGCAGTGGTGTGCATCAGGGTTATCCTATATTATAGAAGACCAGGACACTTCACTCCCTGTGAAGGTCCAATCTGTATGCAGGTCAGAGAATGCTAAACTTCAGCCCATGATAGAGGGTTTGGGGTGGGGTGGCACTCTCCTTCTTGCTTCAGTATCCAGAATCAGTTCTTGGTATCTTATTGACAGCTGAAGAGGTCCCAACATGTCTCTAATTCCCTCTGCAAGTCTGATACCCCCTCCATCTCTGAGACCCATCTATAGGTACTGATGGTTTTTGGTCTCAGGCAACTTCATAGATCAAGACTTTGCACAAGTACATCAGATCCCCACCCAATGCAAAGATACTCCAGACTTGGCTGAATCTATGGTTGGCTTGCTCCTTTCCCATAGGCTAGGTTACAAACCAGACTGCAACCTTGGTGGCTGAGATTCTTCAGTATCACCAAGAGAGCCTTCAGTTTGCATTTAACTGAGTATCACACTTTCCAGTAGTTCTGAGCATACCCTGGCTCACCATCCATAACACCATGATTCATTGGCATGCAGGTGTAATTGAGTTCAGCTTGCTACACTGCTGACAATTCTGACTCCTGAAACCTGACTCTGCAGACCACAGATTGGAAGGCCCTTATGATTCAAATAGCCTTTCTCAAGATTTTGAATCTGAACAAATTAATCACCCAGGAGCCTTGTTACATTCTGTGGTCTGGTCCACTGCCTCTGCATTATTGCTTAAATACAAGGATTTTGCAAATGTGTTTGAGAAAATGAACAAGACACTCTGCCACTCCATCATAGCTATGACTGTCACATCAACATCCAGCCCTGAGCCAAAGTCCCTTTTGGCTACATCTACTCCCTTTTGGAGCTAGAACTTGTCCTTCACAACTACCTCCACAAAAATGTACAAAAGGGCCCACCTGTCCTTCCACATCTCCAGCTGGAGTGTCCACCATTCTCTTTGTAAAGAACAAAGATGGATCTCTAAAGCTCCATGTTGACTACCAGGCATTGAACAGAGTACTGATTTGAAATAGATACCCTCTCCCTTTCATTTATGAGTTTTTCAAAAGATTTTGCTCTGCAATAGTTTTCACTAAGCTGGACCTTCAAAGGACCTATCATTTGGTCTGGATGAGAGAGGGAAATGAGGGAAAGACCACCTTCCATACATGGTATGAACACTAAGTTCATGCTGTTCAGCCTGTGCAGCGCCCCAGCAATATTTCAGCACCTTATAAACAGTCTCCTCAGGGATACGTTAGTCCTTTATCTGGATGACATCCTCCTCTTTTCTGACGATCAGTCTTCTCATGATCAGCACATCTGCAATGACCTAGGAAAGATTCACTAACACCACCTATATGCAAGGTCTGAAAAATGCAAATTTGGCCAGGATACAATAGAATTCCTTAATTACATTATCTCCCACTAAGGGACTAAACATAGACCCAAGCAAGGTGGCACCAAACGACACCTGTGCAGTCAAATGGTTCTTGGGCTACCTGCAAGGTTGGGGTCAGGTGTCATAGTTACATTTAAACATTGTAATGGGAAATAGATTAACACACTTATCTGAAGTTCCTTCTCTTACCTTGGGCTAATTGGACTGAGGTGGAGTCTTAAACAAGTTCTGTCTCACAGCATAGCTGAATCCCTGGTCACATGTCCCCCATTTTACACCTTCACCACTTCCTCCTTCTCACTGTTCATGACAGGGATCTGTCCTCAGAAGTATCCATCGTACTCTGCAGAGGGTGCTGGTGGGTTGCAACAAATATGTCATGTGGCAAATTGCGAAAGCCGCAGGTCTGTGGCTCAGGACTTAATTGACTGTTGGCCTTCTTGGTCTTCTGGTAGCATCACATCTGTGCTTTTACAGCCCCTTTCCCCCACAGACCCAGAAGAGGAAATACCTCCTCTCAGCTCCAGGCAGTAGCACATCAGAAGCATGTAACCTGCATGATTAGCTGGGCAGTTTGTACACAATGGGGTGCTGCTAAGTGTCCTTACCAAGGGGGAGGGCAATCAGAAAAAATAATTCTAAGGGGTGGGCGGGGGGTGGGGGAAGGGGTGACTTCTGGTCTCTGACTCCTGGGTAGTAGAGTTCACAATCGTGACTAGAGCAGTCAGTGTCAGGCATTGTTGGAGGACTGCTGGGATTGACATAGGTCATATAGTGTCTATTCTTGGACTGTATTGACCTCATGTTGATCATAACAACACTTTTTGGGGAAGTGGCATAATCATAACAAAGTACATTGGCTGGAAACACATTTAAGCATGGTCACATGTGTAACTAGATTAATACAAGGATCTTAACTTTGTAGTGTAGCGTAGGCCTCAGACACGTGAAATCAGTGGCCACACTGTCAAATGTTATTCATAGTTGTCAGATCTTTTTATTGAAGATTTTGTTATTCACACAACACTTCATGTAACAGTATATGTGAAAAAAAATCAGCTGATTTTTCACAAACATTTCACTTCACCTACTACTGGGCTTTATTTGTGCCGTGTGATTGGTAACTCAAATCTCATTGTTTGTTACACCTCCCTGATTGGTTGATCCAGTTTAAAACAGAACAATAAGTGAATAGCAGAGATCCAGCTCATCCTTTTATTTGTGTCGGGATATCCTTGTACTCATGTAAATATGGGTGCAATCATCACTATACAAATATTCATGGGAACCACATTGGTGCGCACAAGAATATTCAAACACAACAATGTTCACAAATATTCTTCATGCAGCTTTTCAGTACTGATAAACGCAATCAAGATGAAAGTGGAGTATTGCTTCACTCAGACAATCAAAGAAGCTAAAGACATGATTTGGAAAACATTTTAAACAATCTTTCTAGAAAATGGTGCTAATTATTATTTCTCTGCATATCTATTGTACGAAGAAAGATTACAAGCAAACAAACTCTTGGTTCACTTTGAGTACTGAAAGAAAAAAGAGAAAAGGAGAAAGTAAACTATTTGTTGTCAAGCAGATACTTCCAAGCCCATTACAAGTCAGAGAAGAGAGACAGCTTTACCTACATTTTAAGTAGCCACCTTCAGGTCACATACATAATTTACAAATGGCTGTAGCTCTAGAAATATCTATGACAGCCCCCAAATTCCATTGCTATAATGAAGTTAACTAAGGGAATTTAAAAATGTAACATCACAATCTAAAACTGAATAAAACGCCATAGATTCTATTATGAATATTTACACATTTTGAGATGAAGATACTATACAATGGAAAGTCTAAAAGTAATTATTTCCCATACATTTATATTCAAGGCCAAACAGTTTGTACCTGCTGGTTTGCTTTCTCGACAGAGAATTACTTGAAAGTTTTTGCATTCTCTCCCAGGGGTGAAATACAATAGGAATCCATGCAAAACATCAATTTCCTTTGCTTTTGTAATGTTTACAACTTCCCTGTAGTATTTATCAAGAAATATACTACTCCCTATAGTTAGGCCCACGCAGGCTAACAGTAGGAATTCTTGGTGTTGATGGAGCTATTGATCATACAAACATTAAAATTATGTCTCCTGTAGTAAATGCCAATGAAAGAGAGGTACATTAATCAGGAAATCAATATGCTTGTCAATAGAAAGGCCAAGTTTGACAATGTAATGCAGCTGGCAGACCTCGTGGATGGTGAACCAGGAGGTATGAAACCCAGGAAGTGACCTATTTGTTTGACTTCTGGCTGTGTTAAAGCACTGAATAAAAAAAAAGAGAATGTGGAGAAACAAAAGACAGGAAGCTAAGGAGTTAGCTGTTTCATTTGTTCCACAAGACCTAACTCTGAATTATTGCTGCAGTGACCTTTAGATGAGCAATTTAAAAAAAAAAATCCCATGAACTTCTGGCTTGTGTTTCTTAATACAACTTTGTTAATTACCTTGAATGAAGGGGACCTGCTGGTGAAAACAAGAAATCTAAAATAAATGTATGATTTTAAAAATTAAATTGAGATAAAACTTTTACTGTTTTATCTAACTCCCCATCCAGATATAATACTTTCTGTGGTAAGCCTGGTACTGATGGTTTGTATTTGTTCATATGCTTGCAAGGGTTGATCTGTTCA
This sequence comes from Pelochelys cantorii, assembly GCA_032595735.1. Taxonomy (NCBI): domain Eukaryota; kingdom Metazoa; phylum Chordata; order Testudines; family Trionychidae; genus Pelochelys; species Pelochelys cantorii. The sequence goes on along the minus strand of CM064334.1, from coordinate 24,453,364 downwards.
TATAGGTAACAATTAAGCACGTGATTGAGTTTCTGCATACTCCGTGCCTTGATTGAAATATCTGGGCACCTGTATCTCCACATACAGGTGGTGCTGCTTTTTTTTTTTTTTTTTTTTTTTTAAGCAAGTAAATATTGTGTCTCTCATATATTGTTATGCTAAATAGTTGAGTCTATCTATGGGAATCCCCACTGGAGAAAGTTAGATTCTATTTCAATTATATATAGGGAAATGTAGACTTTTATTTGCTTCAAAAGCTATTCTTATGGTACTTATGAATTTGCACTACTAAGCATGAATCAATCTCTCTCTCTCTCTCTCTCTCACACACACACACACACACACACACACACACAAACACTCACTCACTCCAGAAAATGAATTCTAATGTTTCAGAGGCATTCAGGTATAGGATATTTTTAGTGAGAAGTGATGTGGAAATTCTGGAACTCTTGCTCCACTAGCACATCTGTAGTTGCTTATAACAAGAACAAATACAGCTAGAACATGCATGTCACAACTTGCCAACAGGTTTTTAAAAAGTCATGGCAGAGTTAAATGACATCCAGGAAGAGTTGTCACTTCATCCGTTACTGCCTTTAGATGAATTGATAAAATAAGACCGACGCTGACTAGAATTAAGAACTAGCAGCTGGTGTGACTGTTTCTGTCCAACCAGTTCCAGATCAATCACTAATCTTCTGCAAGAAGATTGTTCATTCTTTGTTTGGGGGGGGGGGGAGGAAGAGGAGGAGGAGAAAGAGATTGATCAGCTACTGTATATGTGAGAAAAGCGTACAGATATACACACACAGACACATGAGCCACCTGCTATGCACACTACATGGCATATGTCTAATGAGCATTAAAGAAAAAAAAAGTCCTCATACCACTTAAGACATGTGTCATCAAAACATGAAAATTAATGGAAGAATGCACTATGCATATACCAAAGAGCTTAATATATTTCATTTTAAAATATGCTGAAGTGATGCAATATTTCTATCTAACACAGACATTTCATTAGCATCGGTTTAAAAGTGTGTCAAATACATAGAGCACATTACTTATTTTTACGTCTTTTGAGAGATCAGAGGTGCTGGAACAATTTGTATAGTTGGGGTGCTGAGAGCCATTGAATCAAACTGTAAACCCTGTGTATGAAGGAAACCCCTGCAAGCCATGGTTGTGGCATTTAAGAACATAAGAATGGCCATAAAGGGCCAGATCAAAGGTCCATCTAGCCTAATATCCTAACTTCAGATAGTAGCCAATGCTGAGTGCTCCAAGGGAATGAACAGAAGAGTAAACATCAAATGATCCATCCCCTATCATGCATTCCCAATTTCTGGAGAACAGGCTAGGACACCATCTCTGCCCATCCTGGCTAATAGCAACTAATGGACCTCTCTCCATGTACTTATCTAGCGCTTTTCTGAACCTTATTATAGTCTTGGTCTTCACAACATCTGTCAAGGAATTCTACAGGATTACTTTATGTTGTGTGAAAAAATACTTTCTAGTTCTAGCACCTATTTGCGAGACTCCAACAAAAAACAATTTTTAATTGTTTAGGAGGTTTGTTCATAAACAGACTGAGGCACAAAATGGCCACAATAAGTTCTTGCTAATGGTGATCAACATTTTAAAAGGGTAGGTCAATTTTTCATTAATTATGCATATTTTTATTTTTAAGTGGATATGTCACACTTCCCAATGACCATTTTGTACAAGTCCACACTTGTTTGCTTGCATATGTGATTTTTATAGGCACAAATATACACAGCTAATCTATCAGACTATAACAGGCAGTCCATTTTCAGTTATCTTTCAGATGTCCTTTGAAAACTTGGTCCTTCATGTTCAATTCATGTTAAATTAAATAGGCAGTTTGAACTGAACACAAAAATTGGGTAATATACAAATATCTATGAGATACTCCACTATAGGATGTATCTAGTACATTATTGGCAACTGATATGTGATGACAGGGCTTGAATTTCACAAAGCTTATAAGTCAGCTTCTTAAAACGATAGGATAGCACATCAGTAGAATTGTAAACAAAGTAGTGAAAGCCATTTTCTTCTTCTCTCTAAATCAATTAAAAGACATAGTTTTTCCACTCAGCATTCTCATTTTATCGCCTTCCATGTCTCTGTACTCTCTGTGCATTATAGCATGGTGCTAAACATTAATGAAGCAATAATTGGTGAAAACTCAGGCAGCTATTTTTAGGGCAATTTTGTTCAATTATTTATGAGCTTATAAAACATCCTTTAGTACGAAAAATGCATTGCTTAAATGTTATGATATTCCCAAATTGTTTTGGAGAGAAGTCTGGAGAGGATTCAAACAATTCCACTAAAACAATAACTTCAAAGTCAACCGCTTGATTCAGCAATAAACTATGACCTTGTAAAAGAAATAAACTCTGGAGTGTTTTCTCTTTTGGGCGCAAATAGTCTTCAGCACAAAAGAGATTGACCTTGTAGCCTGATTTGATTAGCAAGTCATGCTGGTGAGCTACACTGTTCTGCTGGAATACAAAATACCATTCAGTGGCACTAGAAATGTATCTTTTAACAAAGATTGATGTTGACCATTGTGATGACTGCTCTCCAGTTTTATTTACTTTTCAGCGCTGGAACATGGGGACATGAAGTTGTTCCTAGCCTCACTGGTGCATTCTTCCTAAGCAAGCTCCTCCACTTTAACATTTGGTCCTTTTCCTCTATTTTAAATTTTCCAGTCAACACATGGCAGATGTTGTCATTTCTTTCACCTCTGGAAGATGATAGACAATGAATATGTGACTGCAGAAGCCAGTTGCAGACAATGGACCATACAATAACTCAATGCTCATGTCGACCATTTGTTGGTGGTATCTAAGACATACACAAAGTCACTTCTGAAGCTACCACTGGCTTGTTAATCTGGATTTGGCTATTTGAACTTTATTAATCACATTCTTCTGCAATAAAATAGGTGACTCATCATAATCCAGCATACAAGTTATTTTAGTGTCTACCTCAGGAATTTATAGAGTAGTAATAGAACTTTATTAGTTATTTCTGTCTCTCCCAGATCATCCAAATTATGGAAGAAGTCTTTTTTGTTACATTAAAAAAAAACCCGGTTACTTACCTGTAACTGTTGTTCTTCAAGATGTGTTGCTCATGTCTATTTGAATTAGGTGAGCACGCACTGTGTTTATGGATTCCGGAGCCTTTTTTCCCCAGCAGTATCCGTCAGGCCTGCAGGGAGCCCCCTAGTGGCTCTGACATAATGGTGAATAAGTTCCCCTGCTGGCCCTCCCCTCCCTCATTCCTACTTGCTGGAAAAACTCCGACAAAGGGGAGGCAGGGTGAATGTCGAATGGACACGAGCAACACATCTCGAAGCACAACTGTTTTTTTCTTCTTTGAGTGCTTCCTCATTTGCATTCGAATTAGGTGACTCCCTAGCCAAAACTAATGGAGGCAGGGTCGGAGAACAATACAGGTTAGATCAAAGCCAATTGCAATACAACAGGGTTAAGGCTGCATCTTCCCTAGATTGCTGGGTGATCACATAATGTGCTGCAAACGTGTACTGACGACAGTGTTGCTGCCCTACAGATGTCCAGTATAGGACCCTGCGCCAGGAAGGCTGTCGAGAAAGCGTGTGCCCGAGTAGAGTGAACTGTGATGCATGGCGGTACCCTGCCCGCCAAGTCATCACACTCCTTGATACACAATGAAATCCAGGATGACAGGCACTAGGCCAACACTGGCAAACCTTTATCCTCTCCGCTACTGAAATAAAGAGCTGAGGGGACCTGTGAAACTCTCTTGTCCTGTCTATGTAAAAAGCCAGAGCCCGCTGCAGGTCTAGCTAGTGAAGGGCCTGCTTCCTCAGGGTTGCATGAAGTTTTGGGAAAAACACTGGCAGGTAAATGTCCTGAGACATATGGAATGTAGAGACCACCTTAGGGAGGAAGTCCGGGTGTGGACACAGACTCACCCTGTCTGCTGAAAAGACCATATAAGGAGGATCAACTGTTAGTGCTCTCAGCTCTGAAACCCTCCTAGTTGATGTGATGGCCACTATAAATATCTTTCGCTTAAGGTAGACTTTAAGGGAGCACATGGCCAACGGCTCAAAAGGAGGTACCATAAGCCTGGTGAGCACAAGGTTGAGATCCCACGGTTTCACCAGTTGCCTGATGTGAGGGAACCACCTGTCCACACCCTTAAGAAATCTCTTGACCATGGGCTTCGAGAACACAGACCTTCCCCCCCTTCCCCTGGGTGAAAGGCTGCAATAGCTGCTCTAAGGGAACATCTAGACTACATCCCTCTTTCAACAGAGGGATGTAAATTAGACACTTCGTAATTGCAAATGAAGCCGGGATTTGAATTTTCCACACTTCATTTGCATATTCACGTCATGGCACTCTTTAGAAAAAGCGCTATTTTGAAAGCGAAACCGCGGTCTAGATGCGGTTCTTTCGAAAATAGAAGCCTTTTTTGAGGTTTACAGATCTTTTGAAAAAGGCTTCTATTTTCGAAAGAACCGTGTCTAGACTGCAGTTTCACTTTTGAAATGGTGCTCTTTCGAAAGAGCACCATGACACAAATATGCAAATGAAGCTCGGGAAATTCAAATCCCGGCTTCATTTGCAATTTTGAAGTGTCTAATTTACATCCCTCTGTCAAAAGAGGAATGTAGTCTAGACACACCCTAAGGGAGGATGTAGAGAGACCCGACTGCCGCAAGTGCAGGAGATAGTCTAAAATCAATGGGATAGGTGACTGCAAGGGGTGCACTCCCTTCTGCAATGTCCATTTGGAAAACCACCTCCACTTTGCTGAGTAAGCCGACCTAGCAGAGGGTTTCCTGCTTCCCAACAGGACTCTCCTAACTTCTTCCGTCAGCCATCGATATACCAAGCCACCAGGTGAAGCGATGGCAGGTTTGGGTGGCATAGCCATCCTTCCCCCAGTTCCTGGGTGATTAGGTCTGTCACCATGGGAAGAGCTATGGGTCTTCCACCCTCCCCCCACCCTGCCCCATCATGTTGAGAAGGATAGGGTACCAGTATTGTCTGGGCCACTCCAGTGCTATGAGGATGACCTCAGCTTTGAACCTTTTTGCCCTGATAAGGACCTCATGTATCAGGGGAAACGGGGGAAATGAGTAGAGGAGGACTGGGGGCCAATCAGCCACTAATGCATCCCCTCTGGACCCTGGGCCCTGCTGCAGGTATGAACAGTAAAACTGACATTTCCTGTTCCTCTGAGAGGCAAATAGATCCCACTTGGGATGACCCCAATTCTGGAAGACATCCTCCAGTATCTCAACCTTTGGGGACCACTCATTTGTTGTGAAAATATGGCTGAGAGTGTCTGCCAAGACATTCTTGTTCCCTGGTAGGTACAAGTCCTCCACATGAATGTCGTGGGCAATACAGAACTCCCAAAGGAGTGGGGCTTCTGGGGAGAAGCCATAGGGGAGAGGAGCGAGCTCCACCCTGTCGATTGATGTAGAAAATTGCTGCCATGTTGTCCGTCAGGACCGAGACCACCTTGTGCCTCAAGTCGGGTAAAAATACACTGCAGGCCAGTATGACCGCCCTGAGCTCCCTAACATTTATGTGAAGATCCCACTCCCTGGGGGACCACATACACTGAGTCCATTGCTTGCCCAGATACGCTCCCCATCCCATGTCCGATGCGTTGGTGACAAGCTGCACCAACGGGCTCTGGCTCACAAAAGGCACTCCCACACACACCTCGTCCTCTTGCATCCACCACTTGAGGGAGCAGATGACATCTTGAGGAAGTGTGAGGAGCAAGTCCCAAGGTGCCCATGCCTGGCTGAACACGCGGGCTAACCACATCTGTAATGGTCTGAGCTTCAACCTGGCATGTCTGACCACATAGGTGCAAGCTGCCATATGACCGAGCAGCTTCATGTAATTTCTTGCCGTCATGACTGGAAAGGCTATGAGGCCCTGTATGATGAAGTTCATAGCTAGAAACCAGGTCTTGGGAAGGGAAGCTGTGGCCATAGTTGAGTCCAAATAAGCTCCCAAAAATTCTATAACTTGAGTAGGTACTAGGGTGGATTTCTCCTTGTTTATTAGGATACCCAGCCTGCTGAACAGATCTCTGATAAGGTCTATGTGATGTAACACCTGCTCCTTCGAGCAGCCCCTGATGAGTCAATCGTCCAGATAGGGGAACACCTGGACTCTGTCTCCCCTCAGGAAGGTGGCTACTGTGGCCATGCACTTCATGAATACCCTTGGTGCTGTAAACAGTCCGTTTGATCAGGCCTATAGCCCTGATAGGGGGGCCTGGTCTGGGGTTGAATGACCACCTCTGCATGGCCGGTGTGTGGATTCCCAGGGACCTATACAGCCTGGCATCCATCTGTTGTGAGAAGACCGGTGGCATATGCCTTTCTATGCAGCAGGTCCAGTTTTTTCATCTCCCTGCTTTTGGGGGTAGGTCCTGGCTGACCCAACCTCTCCTTTACCCTGCCGCCTGGACTACGAGCGAGCCTGGGGCCAGATGAGAGTATAAATGTTCATGTCCGGTCTGGGGGACAAAATAACACCTCTCTAATTCCTTCTGAGTAGGCAGGATGGATGCTGGTGGCTGCCATGGATTAGTGGTAATTTCAGAAACCATTTTATTGAGTAGCAGTGCCAGTTTCATGGTGCATCTGCCAACAAAATGTCAAAGATGGGGTCTGAGTCTTCATTGAAGACTTCTGTCTGAACCCCCAAATTGGTTGTTAGATGGTACAGCAGCTTCTGGTGGGCTCTAGCATCCATAGATGGCATAGACGGAGCTGGGTTGGCCAGGGCCTCATCCGGAGATGATGATGAGGACTCTCCTACCACTGGCTGGTCTTCGATTGGTCTGCCACCTGGGAGGTTGCCAGGGACTGTGGTTGGTCCTGCGCTCCCTGACCCTCACCCTCTGCTTGGGGATGTGGACGGTCCCTCTGCGGGCTACCTACATACTCTAAGGCTGGGGCTCTATACAAGGGGGTCGCTCATGGCATGTCTCTGGATCGAGACCGAACAGAGACCTGAGTCAACGGCACCAGACCTTGCATTTAGTGATAGGCCCAGCATGTCCAGAATGGCCACTGTGGTTGGATCGGGGGCAGCCAGGTGTGGTGAGGCTGGTATCACTGGTGTTGGGACCAGTGCCGTGAGCGGGATCAGTGCCAGGGAGAGGATCTACATAATAATGCCCCACATCGTACTGACTCTACGTCAGACTCCGATGAATACTCCAACTCAGCCAACGGTGGTGCCATCGAGGGAGCCTGGGAGAGGTGGCAAGGATGGTACTGAGCCATCGATTCAGGTTTGGCTTGATGCATCAGAGCAGGAGGCCTCATTGCCATTGCATGCCAGTCCATACCATCTCCCGGTACCGATTGCCCCAGAGCCAAAAGGCCACCATTGACCCATATGTACCCGGTGTTGACAAGGCCCCCGGTGCCAATGAGGTCACAGAAGCTGGGAGCAGAAGACCCATCTGCACCGAGTGTTTGCCTTGTCTCGGTGCCGACTCTGGTTCTGGGGAAGAGACGGGTGAGGATGTGAGCTTGATTAGCTCCCTTGTGGCATCAAAAGTCTTAGGGATTGATGGCCTGACTCCATGCAGGGCTCTCTCCTGCATTGGACTTCTAGGCTGTGTCGAGCTCAGCCAGTGCCTAGCAGGGCCGGGAGCCTTCAGATATCAAGGGATCGAGTCTTCCCGATGACGTCCCCCATGACCCTGCTTCCTGGGAGATCTTCCCATGTTGCCATCTCTTTTTCAGTGCCTCGACAGTGCCGACTTTTGTGGTGCCAAGGCAGCTAGTGCCACAGATGACTCACACACTGACGCCAGTGTGCTCGTGATTGCCGGTGCCCGCTCTGACGGCGGCTGTAACGCGGACTCCATAAGGAGCAGCTTGAGACGGGAATTGCGTTCCCTTTTCGTGCCAGCTTAAAACTTCTGCAGATCCTGCAGGATTCTGCTAAGTGGTCCTCCCCCAGACACTTTAAACAAGAATCATGGGGGTCCCACCAGGGCATGGGTTTTGCACAAATCATGCAAGGTTTGAATCCCTGCGGACCTGGCATCACCCTCCCTCAAAGCTGGGAGTTAACAAGGACTATAAGAATGACGACCTAACTAATTGCCAACTATTTACAATTCAAACAACTAACTACAAAGTTAACTATGAACACGCTGGGTGCAAAGTCAGAGAGATGAAATGCTCCAGCTACTGTCATGGGCGGTAAAAAGGAATTGAGAGAGGAGAGGGCCAGCTGGAGTACTTATTTACCATTATGTTGGTGCCACTCTAGGGGGCTCCCTGCTGGCCCGACAGACACCGCTGGGGTAAAAAGGCTCTGGAATCCATGCACATGGCATGCACACACCTAATTCAAATGCACATGAGCAAGCACTCTAAGAACTCTTTAGTTACATTGGAAGAAACTTCAGAGACTGAAAGACTGAGGATGGAGATTGTAACTGTCTGACTGTGATATTTGGGCACATTACAAGGATTAAGTTGAAACATTCACGTTCATAAGGAGACCAGGAACATTGCTGCAGTGCAGCTTTAGCTGTCAGCTAGGAAACCAGGATTTCGTCAGTTGCAAAGATGTGGTCAAAGAGATCAGACCTACCACTCTTGTTTACAAATGAATGCCAAGTTAATGCACAATTATATTTGCACAGGAAGCAAATTTGAGAGATGAAGACTTACTACTAAGAAAGCACTGCCATCAACATCTAGTGGCTTCACTAAAGCACTTAAAGAAAAAAGAAAGAAAAATCCTCGCTTTTTGTAAATTATTAGTTACATAGTGATCACAATTAAATACTCAACATCTACCAACCAAAATGACCATATATCTGAGCCCCGTTAGGAAAAAATATAATACCCACTGTTTCGACTTAGCTTTCCCACAGCAGCAACTCCTCCTGCTGAAGAACTGGAGGAACAGGGAAAGAAAGGAAAACAGAGAATTGCATTCACCACTTTACCACGTTCAGATATCACAACAATAACCACAGTAGATAAGTATAAGAGGGGTAGCCGTGTTAGTCTGAATCTGCAAAAGCGACGAGGAGTCCTGTGGCACCTTATAGAGGTTAGTCTATAAGGTGCCACAGGACTCCTTAGTAGATAACAAAGATTCCACAGTTTTCTCCCCATTCTAAGTAGTATCCACATACAACTGTGTGGTACCTGTCAGTAAATGACATCCACTGATGGTGATACAATATACTAAACACATATCATTAGTGACAGGAATGACATGACAATAAATAAGGAACATTTTCTCATCTGCTCTTCTGAATCATCATAACCATGGGGGCAGATGATCAAAGGCACAAATAGCAGTTAGCCATCTAACTCCCACTGAGAACCTAACTGTCATCTGAGCCTTTAAAGTCTCCACCCATGGTGTTTTACCAAATACTATCAGTCCTCCACTTTTGCCCTCACAATGTAATTCCACATGTAGGAGCAGCCTGGAAGAATATACTGATTGCTTGCAGCGTGAGCCGACATCATCAGTGGAATGGAAGTGAAGGCACAGTGTAAATTAGACAAGGGCGGATAAGTAGAGAGAAAGAAAAAAAAAGTTACGCAGGGCCTAAAGGGTACGTCTACACAGCAGTGTAGACAACATAGTCCATGTCTACACTATAAGCAGTTATTTCAAAGTAATTTCAAAATAATGTCTAGCTAGAGGACTTCTTATTTCAACTCCTGTAACCCGCATAAAATGAGAAGGAAAGTCGAAGAAAGAGTGCTCTCTCTCGGACTTCCTGATGTGTAGACAGCGCCAAAAGCCGAAATAAGCTATTTCGACTTAAGCTACGCAATTGATGTAGCTCAAGTTGCATAGGTTATTTCGAACTCAGCCCTGCTGTGTAGATGTGCCCAAAAGAAAGAGATGGTTGACTAGGTATAGATGGGTGAGCCAGTGGAAATTGAAAAAAACCCCAACAGATGGTGATTAGATCAGTGGGTGGTGTACACTGACAAGAGTGTTTTGTGTGGTCTAGAAGGAGAAATGTGTGTCAAGGAGCTCAGAGAAAAGGTAGTTTCAGTAATGAAAATAGTGAGTGAATTTACCCCTTTTGAAGTCTTTATACTGTTCTTGTCAAGTCAACTCATATAAACTGAAAATAAGAATCAGAATTTCACCCTAAGACAGTAAATCATACATTTATTATGTTCCTGGTATGTTATGTATTATTAGTAATTACATGCACTGCTGTAGAACCAGTTATGGACCAAGACCCATGTGCTCCATACAGTATAAACATAAAACAATGATGGCCCTGCCCCAAAAACCTTTCAGTATAAATATATAAAAAAAAAAAGAGACAACCAATGGACACAGGCTAACGGGGGAGTACATGGAAACAATGAGAGAATACTGGTCTTCATTACTGGCAATGGTCTTGGCACATCAGCAGCCTATCCTTGGCGAAGTTTTTGTTGTTGTTGGCATCATGAAAAAGGGATTTTAAGAAAGGATTTCAATTAGTTTTGTTTTTATCCTAAATGCAATCACAGAAAATTACATTCTGTCTAAAATAGTAAGTTTAGGTGCCTTAGATGTCATGTAGATTAATAAATATAAGATATTATACAATTAAATACATACCTGGTTAATATAATACAGGTAGCTTAGCAAATATCAATTACTTAAAATCTTATCATTTTGTTCAGAATAGGAGATGATAAATACTACCATTTATAGCAAAGGTTCCTTTAAAAAATGGTTCCACCAATGCATTTGCTTATAAATAAAAGTCCGTATAAGGATAAACTGATTTCCCCTTGATCAAGTCCGAAAGACAGTTGTAAAAGAGGAAGTTACTCACCTCCTGTAACTGACGTTCTTCGAGATGAGCATCCCTGGTGGTGCTCCACATCAGGTGTAGAGCATCCCAGCACCTCTAGACGGAGTTTCTTCAGCAGTGCCTCAGAGGGGGCTGTGTATACGCGGTGTGTGAAGCGTGCGGGCTCCCTCACTAGCTATGTGCAGGTGCGGCCCCCGCATCCCTTCAGTTCCTTCTCTATCCGGAACCCGGCGGAGGAGCGTGATTTACATGATTGCTTATCTTTTTTTAAAATTTTTTTTAAGGTTTCCGAAGTAGAGGGGAGGAAGGGAGGGTAGTGGAGCACCCCCAGGGACGCTCATCTCGAAGAACGTCAGTTACAGGAGGTGAGTAACCTCCTATTCTCCTTTGAGAGGCATCCCTGGGGGTGCTCCACATCAGATGACTATAAGCAGTCTATCTTATGGAGGTAGGGACTTCGGATCGGGTAAGTATGCTGTCTGCAGGACAGCTTTTGCTCATTTAGTATGTCGTAAAAGGACCCAAGGCAAGAGAGTAGTGTTTTGCAAAAGTGTGATCCGAGGACCATGTTGCTGCTGCACAAATGTCCTCCAGTGGAATTTTCCTGAGGTATGCGACCGAAGTTGCCACTGCCCTCATAGAGTGTGCTCGGATTGGGGCAGGTGGAGGTAAGTCATTAATTGAGTAGCAGATATTGATGCACTCCGCAATCCAATGGGATAGTCTTTGTGATGATATTTTCTCCCCCACGTTATGGTTTGCAATGGAAACAAACAGGTGTGGGGAGGATCTGAATGATTTTGTTCTGTCAATATAGAAAGAGAGAGCTCTTTTGGCATCAAGAGTGTGCATCTGTGCTTCAAAGGCTTTGGAGTGGGGCTTTGGGAAAAACACAGGTAGGTGTATTGTTTGATTAATGTGAAAGGCTGTGCGGACCTTAGGTAAAAATTTTGGGTGTGGCCTGATGAACACTCTGTCTAACAAAAATGGTGAAGGGTGACTCAGACATGAGAGCGTCCAGTTCGCTTACTCTACGTGCTGAAGTGATGGCTACTAGGAACGCTGTTTTAAGTGTTAAGTGGAGTAAGGAGAATGTGGCCATAGGTTCAAAGAGTGGTTTTGTTAATGTTGTCAGGACTAGGTGGATGTCCCATGGTTCTTGTGGGGGTGACACGTCAGGGTATAGAGATTGCAGACCCTTCAAGAACCGTTTAGTTGTGGGGTGTGCAAATAAAGTGGTATCATCCAGTGGTGCGTGGAATGTTGTTATAGCTGCTAGGTGCACTCTAATTGAGGCTAAGGAGAGTTGAGACTGTTTTAGGTGCAGCAAGTATTCCAGAATTAAAGAGAGTGGGGCTGTTTGTGACAGTATGTTGCGCTCGCTGGCCCAGTGTGTAAAACGCGTCCATTTACTAATATATGTTTTCCTTGTTGCAGGAGCTCTGCTGTGCAGGAGAACCTCCCAGACTTGCTGGGAACACTGGAGCTCTATGCCAGTGAACCACTGAGGTGCCACGCTTTTAGACAGAGCATCAGGAGTTGAGGGTGAGATGTCCTGATCTGCGGGTGATAGAAGATGTAAGATAATTGTGGTAATGTGATTGGATGGCTCTGTGTCATCCTGAGTAGTAGAGGAAACCAAGGTTGTCATGGCCAGCATGGATCTATGAGGATGATATTTGCTTTGTCCCTCCGTATCGTTATGATGACTCTGTTGAGGAGGGGAAAGGGAGGGAATGCATATAGCAGGGGTGCATTCCATGTCAGAATCAGAGCGTCTCCAAGGGAGTGTTTGCCCATGCCCACTCTGGAGCAATACATTGTGCATTTTCTGTTGGATCTGGTGGCAAACAGATCTATACGGGGTGGCCCCATTGGCTGAATATTTCTTGCAGGATTGTATGGTCCATCTCTCATTCGTGTTCCTGGGGGAGGGCTCTGCTTAGGGCATCTGCTGTTGTATTGAGAGCCCTGGGTATGTGGCATGCAGATAATCGGATATCTCGTGCTATGGCCCAGTTCTAAAAGGCTATGGCTTCTCTGCACAGGGGCTGTGACCATGCTCCGTCTTTTCAGTTTACATAGAACATGCATGCAGTGTTGTCCGTGTAGACACGGACGTATATCCCTTTTGCTTGAGGGAGCAGTTTTTGGCATGCTAGGGGGACAGCTCTGAGTTCTAATATTTATATGCAGAGCAGAGACCATAGGCCTTGAACTGTTCTTCCTTCCATGTGAGCGACCCAGCCTGTGAGTGAGGCATCCGTGGTGATGACCACTGTGGGCTCTGTGTATTAGAAGGGTGCACCTATAGTTAGGTTGGATGCCTTTGTCCACCATTTTAATGATGCCTTGATTGATGGAGGCATAGTTAGTCTCTCTGTCAGTGAATGAATGTTTGGTTTGTACTGGGTTAGGAGCCAGCCTTGGAGACACCTCATAAATAATCTTGCATTGGGAACCACTGGGTTGCAGGAAGCCATATGGCCTAGAAGTCGGAGGCAGTCGAGTGCGGTGACTGTAACATGTCCTGGAGGGATAATGCCAGGTGCCAGATGTGACTGGCTCTGTTGGGAGGAAGGGAGGCTTTGGCTGTGACAGAGTTGAAGTGTGCCCAAATAAATTGGATGGTCTGCGAAGGTGTAAGCATTGATTTGGGGTGGTTCACTAGAAGTCCTGGAGAGTGAAAAGAGCCTAGCACCATGTCAGTGTGTTGGTGGCACTCATGTCTGGACCTTGCTTTTACTAGGCAGTCGTCCAGGTAGGGGTATATGGTAATTCCTTGTCTCCTTAGGTGGGCAGTGACTGCCGCTAGGATATTGGAAAATACTCTCAGAGCTGTAGAGATTCTGAAGGGTAGAACTGTGTACTGAAAATGGTTTGAACCTAAAGTGAAACGGAGAAAATGTCTATGAGATGGTCTGATAGAAATATGAAAATATGCATCTTGTAAGTCGAGAGAGAAAGCCAGTCACCGTCTCCAGACCTGGAATAATTGTATTTAGGATAACCATCTTAAATCTCTGTTTCTTTATTAAACTATTTAGGGATCTGAGGTCTAGGATGGGTCTCCACCTGCCGGTCTTCTTTTCTATGAGAAAATAATGGGAATAGAAACCTGTTCTGTGGAATGGTGGTGGAACAGGTTCTATGGCTCCTATATGTAATAGGTGATCTATCTCTTGTTGTAAAATGATCTCATGAGATGGGTCCCTAAAGAGGGACCCGATAGGAGTTTGGGGGCGAGGGGGAAAGAAGAGGGAAAGAAAGGGGATGGTGTACCCTAGGGAGATAAATGGGTACTTCAAACTGTCTGATGTAATTAATTCCCATTGATGAAGGAAGGGGAGTAAATGAAAATGAAAGTTTGGAAGGATTCTGATATTCTGGAGATGGCATTCTAGTTTTCGATCTCTCAACTATATTTTCAAATTTGCTTATTGGATTGCCCCTGTCGGTTGGGGGTATTAGTCTGAGACCGTCGTCTCTGCTGTCTGTTTCGACCCCGCTGTTGGTAAGGGGGTTGTTCTTGTCTGTGGTACTGGAAAGGGAGCTGTTGGTACCTTGGTCTGTGGAATGGTTGGTATCTATATTATCTTGTTCTTGTTGTAGGGGCTTGGATACCCAAGGATTGGAGAATGGCTCTGGAGTCCTTCATGGATTGAAGAAGCTCATTGGTCTTTGAGGAGAAAAGGTTCTTCCCTTCAAACGGCAAACCTTCCACAGCTGTCAGCAGCTGTCTCGGGAAGGCCGACAAGTTGTACCAAGAGGCCCGCCACATAGTAACAGCTGTAGCCATTGATCTTGTGGCTGTGTCTGCTACATCGAGCACCGCTTGGAGCACTATATGTGAAATTACTGTCCCTCAGAGACAATGGCTTTGAAATGCCCTTTTTTGCTTTCTGGTAGATTGTAGCCAGTTTGGCTCTCCGGAGGGGTTCCTCCTCCTACGGATCAGTGGGCGGCCACTCCACCCCACTATACTGGCTCTTTAAGCCAAGCCCCAAGTCACTAGTCCATGCCCGGCCTTCCTTCAGGCGGGGCGGCACACAGACAAAGTCAGCTTATGTATGTAGGCCCAGCCCTGGTTCAGGGTGGGCAGCAAGTCAACACAGTCCCCTTTTGGGGGTACGCCAAGCCCTGGTTCAGGGCATGGCAACAGGCAAACCCAGAGTCATTTTATAGGTAGGCCAGGCCCTTGGTTCAGGGCATGACAGAAAACAAACGGAGTCAGTTTATAGGGAGTGGCCAGGCCCTGGTTCAGGGCATGGCAACAAACATACACAGTTAGTTTATACAGAAAGGCCAGGCCCTGGTTCAGGGTGTGGCAGCAAACAAATCACAGCAAGTTTGGGGGCTCCTTGTTCAGGAGGGGTGCAGGCCAATTGCCTTCAGTGGCGGCAAGAAGGGGGAGACTGCCACCCAGTAGGTGTGTGGCAGGGGAGATGCAGGCCCACCCACTCCACTGCACCCCGGCCCAGGGCCCTAGGAGCACTAGTGCAGGCTACTGTGGGCTCAGCGGGGGGCTCCAGCCCGAAATTCACCGGCCTTGGGGCCTTTAACATCCTCCACTAACCCCTGGGCCACTTCCCTTCTCCCCCTCAGCTGGTACCTGGGATTCTGGCTGTGCGGTCAGGGAGTCCAGGGTAAGTTCGTCACACTGGGATCCTGGCGGTCCGGTCCAGTCCTCCACTGCTTTCAGGTCTGCGGGGCTCAGCCAGTCTCCTGGTGCAGGCGGGGTCAGGCATCTAGGCCAGTCCACAGGGTCAGGCTCTGTCGGGGTCTCGGGCCAAGCCTCTGGCCTTGGCAGCGGCAGCAGTTTCTCCTGGTTCCTGGGCAGGGGCACAGAATCAGGCTGGCCCTCTGGGTTCTCTTCAGGGTCTGCTAGGGTAGGTGGGCCAGGCCCGGGCCTCCCAGGCAGGGAGCAGGTAGTTGGCCTCTTGGCTCCAAGAAGGTTGGAGGTCCAGGTGGGCCAGGCCGGGAGCCCTGAGCAAGCCTCTGTTCCCTCTGCAGGCTCATTCCTGAATGAGTCTGCTGGCTGGGCTTTTATAGCTCTGCCCCACCCCCTGGCTTCTGGTCAGGTGTCTGGGCGGGGTCAGCCTCAGCCCAACATGGTGGCCGGAGGGGTTCCTTCTCCTGTACCCCACTCCACTCCAGAGAGGGAGGAGAGGCAGCAGGGTGCAGTGCTGTTGCTCTTCCTTCTTCCCCTCCTGCTCCTGCTCCCTGCACCAGCTGGGGTTCTCCCTGCTCCACCCAGCCACCACCTGAGGCCTCCGTGCTGCTGGACCTGCTCCCCCCGGACACTGCCGCTTTCCACCGCCACCGGCTGCTGCTGCTGCCTGAGGGGAGAGGGGGGGGGACTGCCGGCTGCCCCCCCCCCCTCCGGAGGAAGAGGTCCCCACCAGCACCACCACCTAGAGGCCTTCCCCTGCTGGCTGCTATCCGCCCACTGTTGCTGTGCCCCGCCGAGGAGGAGAAGAGGAACACCACCACCCGGAACTGTGGAGGGGGTTTTGTTCATCAGACTGAGTTTTGTCATCTGCTCCAGGGGTGGTGGTGAACTGAGCCGTTAAAAGGGGGGCTGTGGGAGGGGCTCAGAGCCCTCCCCCCGATCCAGCTGCCCCCCCCCACTGCTGCCACCACCCCCAACGCCCCCTCCACCGCCCCTTATCATCTGAACTGCCTCTTCTCCCCTTGGCGGGGTTTGCTGCCCTGCTCTCCATCTGAGACTGTTTGTTTGCTGCAGCGGTGGGCGAGGTTGAGCCCCACAAGCGCTCGTGGGTGTGCTCCCTCCCCACCCCCTGGACTTGGCCCCCTCCCTCAGCTATGTTTGGCTGAGGGGGCCCCTCCCTCACCCCTGCTTGCCCCACCCTACTGTAGTAGCCTGCCCTGCCCTACTAGCCTAGTTTGATTTCCCCTTCCTTCCTAAGATTCCTTACCCACCACACCAGCCCCAGAGCTTCTTACCTGCCATGCCCTCATCAAGCTAGCCTGTTGTGTGTGCCCCGCCCCTCCCAGCTGTAGCCTGCCTTTTCCTGTCCCTAGCTTCCTAAGTGTTTCTATCCTCCCCCAGCTTCCCAATAGTCCCCTGCTGTTGCCCCAAGTGCCCAGGCCCCCCCCCCGAGTGCTTGTGCCCCCCCTTTTTTTTAGTTAGCACCCCCCCCCCCAGTACACTGCACCCTTCTCACTGACCCATAGTCCCCTCAGTATCCCAGTGCAGCCAGAGGAGCCAGCCCCTGCCCAGCACCTATTGCCTTGTTCCCTGCCTGCCCTGCCAGCGCCCTCCTCCTCTGTCTCCAGCCTTACAGGAAGGAGTGGTTGCTGGCCCCTTGGTGTCCTGTTTTCATTCCGCCCTTCCTGGTGCCCTCCCTCCCTGCAATAGTTGGCGGGAGGGAGGGGTTGCCTTCCCCCTCCCCCCCCAATCACACCCCCCCTTTTTCCCCACATCCCTCCCCCCACAATAGCGCCCTCCTCCTCTACCACAGCTTAGCAGGGAGGAATGGTTGCTGGTTCCTCGGTTCCCCGCTTCCATCTTGCCCTTCCTAGAGCCCTCCCTCCCCGCAATTATTTAGCAGAAGGGAGTGATCACCTCCCCCTCCTCCCCTTTTCCCGTCCCCCCCCATTACATACCCCTTCCCTCGCATTTCCCCCCCATAATAGCGCCCTCCTTCTCTGCCACAGTTTCAGCAGGGAGGAGAGGCTATTAACCTCCCCCCCACTTCCCTAGTTGCCCCTTCCTGAAACCTGTACCCTTCCTTTCCTCCCCCTCCCTTTTATTGATGCCCTCCTCCCCTGCCCACTGTCTGGTGGGGAGGGATGGTTAGCCCTTGCCCCCCCACTATTTGTGCCTCCCATGATGGAGGAAACCCCTGCCCCTGTTGATCCCACGGTCCCCCCGTTGCCACCGGGCCCAAAGAATGCCGCGGCTGACCTCCTGACCCCAGGCCCGAGCTCCGCCGCTGCCACGGCTGATGCTCCCTCAGATCTGGGAGCAGCCTCCATCTCGGCCGGAAAAAAGGGTGGGGGGGAAGAAAAAGGGCAAAGGCCCGGCCCAGAAGACCAAACCCTCCGCGGCTGAGGCTGCCCCACCCACTGTGGCTCCACCGTCTGGGCTGCAGCTCCTCCTTTTCCTGCTGTTCCCCCCACCAGCTCTGGGGGCGACCCAATCACAGCCCCCAGAGCGTATGCCCAGGTGGCTGCTGCCGTCCCCCCACGTGCCATGTCATCTGCCCTGACTGCTGCCTCCAGCTCCATTCCTGGTGGCCGGGGCCCCTTTCCCATCATGACCAGGAGGCACGGCGTCCGTTGCCTCCTGGTCACCGCCTCGCCCCACGTCGAAACTTATGTGCGGGCGTTGGCGAGGGAGGTGGGGACCTCAGCCATGGTGGCGGCCTCCAAGATGTACGGCAAGATGGTGTTCTTCCTTGCCTCAGAGGCCGCCGCCCAGGAGGCGGTGGAGAGGGACCTGGCGGTGGGGGGCGTACAGGTGGTCCTTACCTCCGTCCCGCCCTTCCTGCCCAATGCCGCCCTGCTGCCTTCCCTCTCCACACTGGGGAAGCCAATTTCAGTGATTAGCCCTCTCCTGCTGGGCTGCCTTCCGCCACGTCCTGTCCTTCCGCCAGCAAGTGCAGCTTCATATGCTGCCGGCGGCGCGTGGCGGGGTGGCGCTCGAGGCGTCCTTCCAAGTGCCCTACCAGGGGGCCCTTTACCAGGTCCACTATTCTATGGGAGAGGCCCGGTGCTTCCTCTGCCGGGCAATGGGGCACGTCCGGAGGGACTGCCCCTTGGCCCTGTCGGGGGAGGTGTCCGGGCCCCCTGGAGCCCGGGAGGGTGCTGGCCCTGCCACCGCCGGCCCCCCTGGTAGTCCGGCCTCTCTGGCTGCCCCTCTGGCGTGCCCGAGCGAGCAGGCAGGCCGCGCTTCCACTCCATCCGGCACTGCGGGGCCCGAGGAGGAGAGGGTGGCACGGTCGCTGATGGGCGAGGGAGAGGGCCCCCCCCAGGTGGAGGTTTCCCTACGCTCCTCTCTCCCTCCCCTGCCTCAACGCCCCCCCCAAAAATCAACTGTGCCCCTGGCCTTGCCCCTTCTGACCAGCCTTCCACTTCCACCTCGAAGGGCTGGACGCTCATCCGGGGGAAGCGCAGAGCCCGCTGTTTGCGGGTTCAATCTCCCCCCTCCGATGAGGAGGGTGGGAAGGTCCCCCTCCGTAAGATCCCAAGGGGGGCCAGCGCTGCCAAGAGCGCCCCTGGCGAGCACCAGCAGGAGGCACCGGCCAAGGAAGCCATGGGGGCGAAGGGGGACGAAGCCATCTGCCCTGCGGAGCTCATCTATAAGGAGGCCTCGGGTGGAGCTCTCTCAGCCCTGATACTAATTGAGCCCCCCCAACAGGTAACTGTTGGCTCGGCAACCAGCGGGGAAGGCTCCGGGGCCGAGAGGATGGAACTCAGCTCCATCTTCGAGGAGATTGAGGCCCTGGGTTTGACCCCACTCACTCCAGGGGAGGACGACCCTTTGTCAGTGGGCCTTGGTCTGGGCGGCGACTCTATGGCGCCGCCCCCTCTTCTCCCTGACCCTGACCCTTACCCTACCCCTTTTGATAACCCTATGTCCCAGGTGGCCGACCCCGTCCTTACACTTGGGACGCCCCTTGTCTTACCAATTGGCCCGGCTGACTCCAGTGCAGGAGCTGAAACCGCCAAGCCCTTAGGGGTGACGACCGGTGCCGAGCGGCTGGGTCCCGAGCTTGGGGGCACCCCTTCCCTTGTAAATGAGGCGGGGCGGCCATCTCCCCTTCCCGCTCCCGTCCTCCCTGTCCCTGTTCGGGAGGCGCCGCAGCTAGATGACCTAAATTTGGGGGATCTTCCCCCTGATCCTGCCCCAAATTCTGGTTCCCTCCCCTGCACCGATCCTCCCCTCACCTCTGTTCACGTCCCTGGTCCTGACACCACCCTCTATGAACCGATCTCCAGCCGTGGGTCCTCCCCCGTCCCCAATTCCCCTCCTATCCCTATCACTCCTGTCCGTTCCCCCACCACTGTCTCCCCATCCTCTCCCCACCCCTGTCCCCGATGCAAAACCCATCCTGCTCCCATTGTCCTCCCATACCACTATTGTTGCCACCCCCACGGGGGCTGTCTCATTTCCGTTAGCTGTGGGCGGCCCTCAGGGGGTGGTATTCGTATCGCCGGTCCCCAGTCCCTTAGGGGCTGCCGTGTTCCCTCCGCTGCCCCTTTCCTTGCCGGGGCTGGGGACGGGCAGCTCAGCACCATTGCTGTCGGTGCCACGCAGGGGATCGGATCCCTGCTTGCCTGTCTCCGTGGCCCGAGAGCTCCACCTGGGGGCCCGGACGGAGAAGAACCTTAGTGCCCCTTCGGCGCTGAGGGTCGAGCTGCGCCAGTTCCTCGTAGATAACTGCGGGGCCAAGGGCAAAGTGCAGCTCGCCCTTCAGTGCTGGGGGGACTTTCATTCCACTCTTCAGGCCACCAGAGCCCTTTTGCAGGAGGGGAGAGGGACCAATAGGCAGGACGGCGTGGCCTACCACCGGACCCGCAGATTCCAAGATGCTCTCCTGACTTTCGGATCAGAGAGCGGTCTACTGCGGGGCCTGCGGGAGGCCGCTGATTCACCTGCCCGCGAGAATGCACCCCAGCCCTCATCATGAAGTACACCACATTTGCAACATTAAATGCCCGGGGCTGTAGGGCGGGTCTCCGCAGGAGCCGGGTGCTCTCCTTCCTTCGGGAGGGGGGGTACTCGATGGCTTTCGTGCAGGAGACCCACACGACTCCAGCCGTCGAGGCTGGCTGGCGGCTGGAGTGGGGGGACGGGGTGCATTTTAACCACCTCGGCACTCGCTTGGCTGGGGTGGCCACCCTGTTCTCCCCTGCCCTACGGCCAGAGGTGCAGGGGACTGCCGAGGTTGTCCCGGGCCGCCTGCTGCACGTCAGGGCCCACGTGGAGGGGCTGACGTTGAACTTGGTCAACGTCTACGCCCCGAACGCGGGTCCGGACCAGGTCACCTTTTACCGGCAGGTGGCCACCTTCCTCGGCACCCTGGATCCTCGCGAGTGTCTGGTCCTGGGTGGGGATTTTAACACCACCCTCGATGACCAGGACCGTGTAGGACTCGCAAACTGCCGGGCTGCAGCAGGCGTCCTCAGGGAGATCGTGGATCATCACTCCCTGGTGGACGTCTGGAGAGACCACCACCCAGACGACAGCACCACCTTCACCTACGTCCGGGTGGAGGACGATCGGTTGAGCCACTCGCGGTTGGATTGCATTTACCTTTCCTGTTTCCATCTGGCACGAGCCCACTCCTCCAGCATCCATCCGGCCCCGTTCATGGACCACCATCTGGTGAAAGCCTCTCTGAGTTCTATTGGTACTTTAATAATAGCTTGCTGGAGGACATGGGCTTCGTGGCATCCTTCCGGGAGTTCTGGCTGGCCTGGCGGGGGCAGCGGCCCGTCTTTCCCTCGGTGCGGCGTTGGTGGGACGTGGGGAAGGTGAGCACCCAGCTCTTCTGCCGTGACTACTCCCAGGGCGCCAGCTGGCGGAGGGATGCAGCGATAGAGCAGCTGGAACAGGAGGTTTTGAAGCTTTGAGAGGCACCTGGTATCTGCCCCCGAGGATCCACCCCTCTGCGAGGCGTACCAGGAGAAGCGGGAGGAACTCCGGGCCCTGGAAGATCACAGGGCCCGGGGTGCTTTTGTTTGATCTCGCATCCAGGTCCTTCGGAAGATGGATCGCGGCTCCCGCTTCTTCTACGCCCTGGAGAAAAAGAGGGGGACCAAAAAGCATGTAACCTGCCTTTTGGCGGAGGACGGCACCCCCCTCACAGATCCGGCGGAGATGCGTGGAAGGGCCAGGATCTTCTACGCCAGTTTGTTCTCCCCGGATCCGACCGAAGCCGATGCCTACAAGGTGCTCTAGACCAAGCTCCCGATGGTCAGTGTGGGTGACCGGGACCAGCTGGAGACGCCTCTCACTCTGGCCAAGTTCTCGGAAGCCCTCCGTCTCATGCCCAACAATAAAACCCCGGGCATGGACGGGCTGACCATGGAGTTCTACCGCGTGTTCTGGGACATCCTCGGCCCAGACCTCGTCACCGTCTGGGCCGAGTCCTTGGAGAGTGGGGTCCTCCCTCTGTCGTGCAGGAGAGCTGTGCTCGCCTTGCTTCCGAAGAAGGGGGACCTCCGCGACCTTTGGAATTGGCGTCCCGTCTCACTCCTCAGCACAGAGTACAAGGTCGTAGCAAAGGCCATCTCATTGCGACTGCGGTCCGTGCTGGCGGACGTAATCCATCCCGACCAGACCTACACCGTCCCAGGCCGCAGCATTTTTGTTAACCTGTATTTGGTCCGGGATCTCTTGGAGCTTGGGTGTAGGGACGGCTTGTCATTCGCCCTCCTGTCCCTGGACCAGGAGAAGGCGTTCGACAGGATGGATCATGGGTTTCTCCTGGGCACCCTGCAGGCCTTTGGCTTCAGGCCCCGTTTTGTGGGTTTTCTCCGGGTGCTGTACTCCCTTGCGGAGTGTTTGGTCAGCCTCAACTGGACCCTGACCAAGCCGGTCAGCTTCAGGCGGGGGGTACGTCAGGGGTGCCCGCTGTCGGGCCAGCTGTACGCTCTGGCGATCGAGCCCTTCCTCCGTCTCCTCCGTAGGAGGTTGACGGGGTTGGCGCTCCGAGAGCCGGATCTGTGGCTGGTCCTGTCGGTGTACGCCGATGACATGCTCCTCATGGTTCAGGACCCGGGTGGAGGCCTGCCAAGCCATCTACTCGGCTGCCTCCTCCGCCCGGGTCAACTGGGTCAAGAGCTCTGGCCTGGTGGTCAGGGACGGGTGGCGGGCCAGCTCCCTCCCACCCGTGCTTCAGGCCATCAGGTGGAGCGCAGGTTCGCTGCTCTATCTGGGCGTTTATTTATCCGCCATGCATCTTTCTCCGCCGGAAAACCGGAGGGGTTTGGAGGCCAGGGTGGGTGAGCGGCTGCGGAGATGGACAGGATTGCTCCGGTGTCTCTCCCTTCGCGGGAGGGCACTGGTGCTAAATCAGCTGGTCCTGTCCATGCTCTGGCACCAGCTCAACACCCTGCGCCCAGCCCCGGAGGTCTTGGCCAAGCTCCAGAGGACAGCTTTGGAGTTCTTTTGGCCAGGACTGCACTGGGTCTCTGCAGGGGTCTTGTCTCTCCCCCTGGAGGAGGGGGACCAGGGCCTGGTCTGCGTGCACAGCCAGGTCCGGACCTTCCGCCTCCAGGCCCTGCAGAGACTCCTCTTTAGTGCAGGTAGTCCGGCATGGAGCACTTTGGCGTGCGCCTTCCTCCGCCGCCTCCGAGGGCTCCGATACGACTGGCAGCTCTTTTTTATCCACCCGAGGGGTCTTCCGTGAGACCTCTCAGAGCTGCCGGAATTCTACCAGGACCTCTTCCTGACCTGGAAGGTGTTTTTGGCGACCAGGTCCGGTGTGCCGCCGAGGGAGCAGACCTCCTCGTGGAGCCCCTGCTCCACAATCCAGCCTTGTGCGTGCAGGTGGCGGAGTCTCCCTCGGTGCGCTGGAGGTTGGTCCTGGCAGAAGCCACCAAGGTCGGAGACCTCCTGGACTACGACAGGGGGGATTGGGTGGATCCCTGAGCACTCGCTCGGCGCATGGGGCTCTCCACCCCCCGAACCCTTCTGCGCCTACTCCAGGAGGTGAAGGCGGCCTTGCCGCGGCCCGCTCTCGACTTCCTGCAGCGGTCCGTGCGAGAGGGTACACCCCTCCCCTCCCTTCCTGCAAACCCTCCGTCCTTTTTTATTGGGCCCCTGTTCCGCGGGCCCCCCGGCCTTCCCATCCCTGGACTCCCAGCCGGCTGCAAAAGCTGCAGCCGGTCTGTTTTCGAACCGCGCCCAGGGAACATCTGTACACGCTCGTGCTCCACACTCAGCATTTCCCCACCCTTGTGTCCCACCCCAATACCAAGTGGCGGGACTACTTAAGACCCGCTGAGGGTGGGGAACCCCGATGGGCCAGCGTATATTCCACCTTAATCCCATGGCCCATCGGGGACATCAGTTGGCGGCTCCTGCACGGAGCCGTGAGCACGGGTGTGTACCTGGCGCGGTTCACCCCCATCCCGGATACCTGCCCCTTTTACGGCGTGAGGGAAAACCTGGCGCACATCTACCTCGAATGCGCCAGGTTGCAGCCCCTATTTTGGCTCCTCCAAAACCTCTTTTTGAGGTTCTGGCTACACTTTTCCTCACACCTTTTCATTTATACATACCCTATCCTTGGCCCCACAAAGTCGCGGGACCTCCTCGTCAACCTCCTCTTGGCCTTAGCTAAAACGGCCATCTATAACACTAGGGAGAGGATGTTAGGTGAGGGGGCTCCCTGATACTGTGGGGCCTATTTTCGTTCCTCCCTAGTATCTCGTATCCGGGCAGAGTTCCTCTGGGCGGCGTCCGCTGGCTCCCTCGACAGCTTCGAGGAGCAGTGGGCACTGTCCGGGGTTCTCTGCTCGGTATCCCCATCCATTTCCCTCATTTTGACCCTGTGACCTGCACCCCCTGACCGTGTTTTTCATTATTTGACCCAAGTATTCATTTGAGCCCCAGGTCCAGTCGTCCTTCCCGCAAGGCTGGGGAAGGGGCTTTTAGAAGTGGGCGGGCAAATAGGTTTTCAAATAGGCCCCACTACATAGATCATCAATAAATGTGTTCATTTTCATGTAATTGTTGTAGTCGTGCTTACTAAGTAGGGCTGAATAGTTTGCTACCCTCAGCTGGAGTGTGGCTGAAGTGTATACTCTTTTGCCAAATGCATCTAATCTCTTGTTCTTCTTATCAGATGGGGTTGAACGATTTTGCTGCTTGTTTCTCTGCCATGTAGCATCCACCACAAGGGAATTAGGGGGGGCATGTGTAAAGAGAAACTCAGATCCTTTGGGCAGCACAAAATACTTTCGGTCCGCTTTCTGCTCGTAGGGGGAATCGAGGCAGGTGTTTGCCATAAAGTTTTTGCAGGTTGGAGAATGGCTGTGTTGATAGGGAGATCAATTAATGAACTGGATTGTAAGATGTTAGTGAGCTCGTGGGGAACATCCTGTACTTCCTCCACCGGGATGTTTAGGTCTTGCACTATCCGTTTAAATAAATCTTGGAAACAGCAGATGTCCTCTGAAGTATTACCGGGGGGAGGTAGAATTGCTTCCCTGTATCCGCTAATGATGCTGTGTGAGCCAAAGATCCCATGGCTGACATAGGGGATTATTGGCTGTCATTATCACTCCTTGTGGTGTCTCTGTGAGGAGATTCAGTGGAGTGAGAGAGAGGCTTCTCTATATGTTTAGTCTTACATAATCTCTTTCTGTGGTGTTGTGGAGGATGGTTCCACATTTGCCACTGTGGAGGGTATGCCACCGGTGGGGGCATCCACTGATAGGGAGCCCAGGGGGCCATTTGCGCTCTGAAAATGTCTGGTTGCATGCAACTGTGTGTCCCCAGTGCCCCTTGTGATTGAGGGGACAGGTGTGGTGAGAAAACTTCAAAATCCTCCCCCTCTTCATGTGAGAGGGGAGAGTGTGGATCTGAGTTGTCAGAGAGCAGTGACTGAATATATCTATCTTCAGTCAATATAGGGGAGTGAAAAGTTGAGTCAATCTGCAAGTTTTTATTCTCCCAGTAGGTGACCAGGGGAGTTTGTGACGTGGAGGGCTGTGCTAACTGAGAGGAGCCCGTATTTACTGCAGAGCTGAGAGGGAGAGCCATAGCCCCTTGTTGAAAGGAGGGGGAAGTATTCACAGAATGCTCTATCCCTTCTCTGGGTGCCATTGTGAGAGGCTGAGGTACCAGTATAGTTGTCATTGCGGTCAGCGTTACTGGAGTTTCTGAGGCTGGCACGGAATGGCATGTTGCCTCTGTAAGTGCAGAGTTTGAAGCTTACTACGCTGTTCACCCGAAGTATCTGGGCATTCAAACGTGCTCAGACGGTTCTTATCTGAGTGGTCTGACTTTTTTTATCTCAGAATGCCTCTTGGTGGGTTGCTAAGGTAATGAGCTTGCACTTCTTTTAGAGGGCTTAAGCTTATCCTTGTTGGCTTTTAAGGTCTGCCCAGAACCTGGGTCAGAGGCATGTCGCTTGTTGTTATCCTTGAGGAGCGCTTTTAGTTTAAGCTCCTTCTCTGTGTGAGACCTGGGTTTCATTTTGACACAATGGGGGCAATCTCTATGAGAATGAGAGCTCCCCAAACATTTCAGGCAGGTATCATGCCCATCAGAGGCAGACATAGCGTTCTTGCAGAGCGCACAGCGTTTGAAGCCGGGAGAGCTCATACCAGCTTATAGGCTGTAATGGCGGTTCAAACTCCACACCGCTTTTTTTTTTAAACTACTATTATTCTAAAGTATAAGAGAAATGAGTAAAAACAACAAGAAGAACGGCTAACTAAACTAAGCTAGGTATGCTGAGGAGAGGAGAGCACTGTCGAGTTCTGTCTGCAGCCGGGGACGGTAGAAAGGAACTGAACGGAGGTGGGAGCCGCGTGTGCGCATGCGCAGCCCCCTCTGAGGCACTGCTGAAGAAACTCCATCCAGAGGTGCTGGGACGCTCTACACCTGATGTGGAGCACCACCAGGGACTCCTCTCGAAGGAGAACTAAAGGTTTTTATTCAGAAAAGTTATTTTATCAGGAACATCTTATGTCCCTGGAAAGGACATTTTAATTTCTGGCAGGTTTTGGGCTCATTTCTTTTTCTATTCAAAAGATGTCTGTTTCTCTGGGATACATGTTAGCAACTACATAATAGCAGCAATTTTTGACTAGTATTCTGATCATTATTGAAAGTGTTGAGAGAAAATATGGACCAAAATCTGCTAATATAGAGAAATAGATATTTTTTTTTCTTCCTGCATCTTTATTCCTGAAAGCTTTTGCAGTTTATGGTGGGGCAGTTTGTCACACTGAAGTGTCCTTGACAGGTGAGTATAGTCATTACTTGCATAATATCCACAACATGCAGAAGAAAGTGTTTACTGCTAACAAATGTGATTTGTTCATTATGAAATAGGTTTAAAAATCAGTGTAAACCACAGAAATATTCAAATTACTGTAATCATGGAATATCTGTGAACAGTGAGGTGGAACAGACGTCACCGTATGGCACCGCTCCTGTTCTTTGGCCACAGAAAGATTTGGGTCATGAGATTATTTTATGTATCTTTTGGTTATAGATTGAACAAGAGAGAAAGGTTTGTTTGATGGGTTATTTTTCTTTTATTTTTTTTAATTGTATTAAGTGGTTGGGCTGACACTCACATATTCAAACCCTCTTGCACTACTTGCAGCAGAACATACTTCTTACTGTTGTGGTTGCCTTATGCAAATGTAGTAGAGTACTTCTTAAAATATATATTTGTAGCTCTACTGGATGTCAACAGATAATTTTTAACTGAAGTCAATGGGATTCCTCCTGTTTTTAAAGAGTTGCATTGCAGCAATACATAACGTCCCCCACCGAGACTGGAGGCCCGTTGTACTAGGCTGTACAAACACATAGAAGACACAGTCCCTGTACCAAGTTTTCCCATCTAAATAGTCAAGACAGAGTATGGGAGCAAAGAAAAAAAATAGGGGACTGAGGGACAGAGGAAATTAAAGACAACATATGAAAAATGCCCAAATGATTTAGGAGACTAACTCATCTTTTGAAATGTGATTTAGATGTTCAGAGTCCCTTTTAAAATGAAACTTGAACATTCCCTGAAATTTTGCACTTTGAGCTCGAGATACACTTTGAGCTGTAATTTCCAGCTCTAGGAGACATATCAATGCTAGCTCTGACTGAACTAGTCCATTAAAACAAGAGTGTTGCCACTGCGGTGTGAGTTGTGGGAAGGACTAGACACCCTGGCTGCGTCTAGACTGGCAAGTTTTTCCGCAAAAGCAGCTGCTTTTGCAGAAAAACTTGCCAGCTGTCTACACTGGCCACTTGAATTTGCGCAAGAACACTGACGATCTAATGTATGATCGTCAGTGTTCTTGCGCAAATACAATGACTCTCCCGTTCGGGAAAAAGCCCTCTTGCGCAAATGCTTTTGCGCAAGAGGGCCAGTGTAGACAACTGAGAACCGTTCTGTGCAAAAAAGCCCCGTTGGCAAAAATGGCCATCGGGGCTTTCTTGTGCAAAACCGTGTCTAGATTGGCACAGACGCTTTTCTGCAAAAAGTGCTTTTGCGCAAAAGCATCCACACCAATTTAGACACTCTTTTCCGCAAATGCTTTTAACGGAAAAACTTTTCCGTTAAAAGCATTTGCGGAAAATCATGCCAGTCTAGACGTAGCCCCTGAGTGTATATACAGTACACATCATATTTTGGGGACAGCCAGAGTGTCCTCCCATCTCTCACACTGCTGCAATTACACTTCTGCTTTTAGCATGCTACTTGAATCAGATCTAGCAAAGCTACATGTCCCAGAGCTGGAAATCACACGTTCAAGCTCTAATGTACACATGCCTTAAGTGATTTACCAGAAGTTACACAGGTAGTCTGTATCAAATATAGCAACTGAAATTAGGTCTTCTTTGTCCCTGACTTTACTCACAAGAGATTCCCCCCCTCCGGTGCTCTCCCCGTCCTCATGAGTCCCAACGCTGAGCCCTTAGGGGAAAGGGTGCCATGGGCAATGATGGGAATGGGCAGAGTGTACGGAGAGGGGTTGGTAATGGGGCAGATTGCGCAATTGTTCCAGCTGGGGATGGCCCATGGGCAGATAGTTTGAGACCCTTGCATAAAATCAACCTTCCTCTTTAATAACTGGAGGTTCAGGTTTAATACTTCACTGTTAAAGTTGAAGGCTTTCAGGTTCTCATTTCAGTAGGGCTGGCATTAATTGCAGTTAAGTCACGTGATTAACTCAAAAAATCAATCATGACTAAACACAGTTTTAATTGCACTGTTAGACAATGGAATATCAATTGAAATTTATTTTTTATTTCAGTTACAACACAGAATACAGTCTATAGTGCTAATTTTATATTATTTTATTACAAATATTAGTACTTTGAAAGAGATAAATGAAACAGTATTTTTCAATTCACCTCATACATGTACTATAGTGCAATCTCTTTGCCATGAGTAGGATCAAAAATAACAACAACAACAAAAATCTGAAGTGAGTATGGTGCACTTTCTATTCTGCTGCAACTGAAATCAATATTTTTTAAAATGTAGAAAACATCAAATATTTAAATAGATGGTATTCTGTTATTGTTTAGCATCATGATTAATCACACAATAACATTTTAATTCCACAATTAATCTTGATTACATTTTAAAATTTCTTAGGAGCCCTAGTTCATACATTAATAACACTGAAGATGTATTAACTATTGGTAGAGAGTAATTTAATCAATGTGAGATGCAAGTTTATCCTCCTTGCAAATGCCTATTGTGTACTGGAGGGGTTGCATTGTAATTTTTTTATGGCTATGGAGGGCATTAACTTCTATAGCTCTTACAATACTTTTTTATTTGTTGATTCAGTATGTCCATCCAGTACAGATTTCTAGAATACTTTTCCTTACCTATTTCAGTGCATTTGCCTAATAATCAATTTCAGTTATATTTGACTGAGCACTATCCAGTTTTGGGGGCTATATTCCATAAATACAGTTTCTAATGGCAATATTTTGTATTAGCTTTTCAATGTTTCATTAAAATCATCATCTACCGTCTCCAATGAGAACTATTTATTGGAGATGAAAATGACCCAGGAAGTTCAAATCTCAAACCAAGGTTTTTGGGTAAATGTTTATGATTCAAAGCATTATCTACATCGATCTGAATCTTCCCAAACTTTGGTGTGGGGGAAGTCGGATTGCAGATGGATGCAGGAATTTCAGTTCAAACCCATCTTTGCTGTGTATGTACTGTCCTGAATCCTTAAAATTCTACCACCTGTTTTTAAAGACATCAACTTAAGTGACACTCTTAAGTGACAGGTAACCCCATTCAGGACAAGAAGAAATATAATGCCCAGGTCTATAACTTTCTTTGAAATTGACAAAAACTGGATTACCTGATTCTAATGGCCAACCTGAAATATATCCAGACATGATCAATTTGATCCGTGCAAAATAAGTGACGTTTGGCTCTTTGGATATGAAAGCTACCTGTGAATTGACTAACTTAGATGCCCTCCGTTTTGCCTCATCACCATTCAGCATCATATCTGCAGCCTGAGAGAAAAGAGAAAAAAAGAACAGGAGATAAAGGGATAGTAGATAGTGGAGAGACACTATTGCTTCTCTGTGATATAGACTCTCTCCTTACCCAACAGATGCCCTCCCTCCAGATCCATGAAGTGTGATTAGCAGATGGATTTACTGAAGCAGCAGAATAGTAGTTCTATCTCTTTCTATAACCAGTCAAAACAAGAAGCTGAATTTGTCCTTAATTAGCTAACTCATTGACAATTTCACAGTGAAAGTGAGAGGATTTTCCTATAATTATTGCATAGAAAAATATTCATCATATTAAACAGCATTTTTTCTCCACACCAGATGAACTGGAGCCACTTTTCTCACTTTGCCCATGTTGACTCCAGGCAACTAACAGATTCTAACCAGTGTGTAGAGACTTAGCAAGCCACAGACACAATCAGAATCAGACATGTATGAATAAAAGCATTCACAGTTACATAAAATAGGATCAAATGTAAAAGAGATCAAAACACAAGTGTCTGGCCACAAATTGGCCTGCACTTGGAAGAAAATTTTCCGGGCAGGTTATTCCATGATTACCCACAGTGGGTGATTCAGCATCTCTCTTTGAAGCCATTGGCAATGGTGACTGGACATCAGCTATCTCCCACATTTTTTTCACTAATTTTTTAAAACCAATCCTTAGTTAAATATGGAAAGGTGAAAAAATGACACCCCCTATCCCACCATAAGAGATGCTTCCATTAATTATCTCAGAAGAGTAACCGTGTTAGTCTGTAACTTTAATAACAATGAGTAGTCCTGTGGCACCTTGGCCCTGGTTTACACTAGGGAGTTATTTCGAAACAATAAGCAGAGTGTCCACGCTACCAAGCCTGTTATTTTGAAATAAAGGGCTGGTTATTTCGAAATAATAACTCCTGCTTTCCACAAGGAATAATGCTTATTTCGAAATAGTTATTTCAAAATAGCAGTAGTGTGGATGCTCCACTGCTATTTTGAAATAAACGACTCCCCAGTGCTTCCTGGGGCTCTAAGCTGAAGTAGCATGTCCTCATTAAGAGAGCCTGCCTCAGACTAATTTCAAGGCTTCCCAGTAGTGTGGACACACTATTTCAAAATGGTTATTTCAGTTGTTACTATTTCAAAATAAGTTATTTTGAAATAATTTCCTAGTTTAGACATGCCTATATATACGTTAGTCTAACATACATATATATATATATATATTCAATAGTGATAGAGATACAGCCGTGTTAGTCTGGTCTAACTGAAACAAAAAACAGGACTAGGCAGCACTTTAAAGACTAACAAGATGGTTTATTAGGTGATGAGTTTTCATGGGCTAGACCCACTTCCTCAGATCAATTTGTGGAAGAAAATTGGCAAGACCATATATACCAAAGTGATACAATCAAAAAAAAGTGAACACACATAAAATTGACAAATCAAATTTTAGAACAGAGTGGGGGTGAGAGGGGAGGTTAGTGTCTGTGAGGTAATGACATTAAGGGTGATAATTGGGGAAACTATCTTTGTAATGAGTGAGATAATTAGCATCTTTGTTGAGACCCATACATAAAGTGTCAAATTTAAGCATGAATGACAGTTCTGAGGCTTCTCTTTGAAGTCTGGAGTTAAAATCTCTCTGAAGCAATATGCATGTTTTAAGGTCATTGAGAGAATGGTCAGTCTGGTTAAAAAGGCAAGCAACAGTTTTCTCTCTGTGAGAGAGCCTGATGTCTGTTTTATGTGCATTGATTCTTTGGCGAAGTGTCTGAGAAGTTTGTCCAATATACATAGCAGACGGACACTTTAGGCACATGATGGCATAAATAATATTTCTGGATGAACAGGAATATGTGTTCTTGATCTTGTAAGTGGCATGGTTAGGTCCAGTGATGGTGTCAGCAGAGTAAATATGTGGACAAAGCTGGCACCGGGGTTTGTTGCAAGGGAAAGTTCCAGGGTTGGTATTAATGTGGTATGTCCTGTAGTTGTTGGTAAGAATCATCCTGAGGTTAGGTGGTTGTCTATAGGAGACTATGGATCTGTCTCCCAGAGCCTCTCGGAGCGTAGCATCCTGTTCCAGTATAGGTTGTAGTTTATTGATAATGTGTTGGATGGGTTTAAGTTGGGGGCCATAGGTGATGACAAGTGGTGTTTTATTGTTGGTTTTCTTGGGTCTGTCTTGAAGTAGATGGTTTCTCGGTATTCATCTGGCTCTTTCAATTTGTTTTTTTATTTCTCCGGGTGGGTAATTGAGGTTTATAAATGCTTGGTAGAGATCCTGAAGTTTCTGGTCTCTGTCAGTGGGATTAGAGCAGATGCCATTATATCTAAGGGCTTGGCTATAGACGATGGATCGTATGGTGTGTCCTGGATGGGAGCTGGAGGCATGTAGGTAACTGTAGGAGTCAGTGGGTTTTCTGTAGAGAGTGGTGTCTAATTTACCATTGGTGATTTGTACTGTGGTGTCCAGGAAATGGGTCTCTCGTGTAGAATGGTCCAGGCTGAGATTGATGGTGGGGGTGTAG
The DNA here is from genome assembly GCA_032595735.1 of Pelochelys cantorii. NCBI lineage: Eukaryota > Metazoa > Chordata > Testudines > Trionychidae > Pelochelys > Pelochelys cantorii. Next base: position 24,420,736 of record CM064334.1, on the reverse strand, counting down.
GTTGTTAAAGTCTCTGTGGAATGCATCCAGTGTTTCTTGGCCATGGGTCCAGATCATAAAGATGTCATCGATGTAGCATAAGTAGAGAAGGGGTAAAAGGAGATGGGATCTGAGGAAACATTGTTCTAAGTCAGCCATAAAGATGTTAGCGTACTGTGGGGCCATGCGGGTACCCATGGCTGTGCCGCTGATCTGGAGGTATAAGATGATCCCAAATTGGAAATAATTGTGGGTGAGAACAAAGTTACATAGGTCTGCTACCAGACTGGCAGTGGTATCCTCTGGGATAGTGTTTCTAATTGCTTGTAATCCGTCTTCATGTGGGATGTTGGCGTGGAGAGCTTCTACATCCATGGTAGCAAGGATGGCGTTATCAGGGAGGATATCAATGTTTTGTAGTTTTCTCAGGATGTCAGTAGTATCTCGGAGATAGCTGGGAGTGTTGGTTCCATAGGGTTTGAGAAGAGAGTATACGTAGCTGGATAATCCAGTCGTGAGTGTGCCGATACATGAGATGATGGGGAGTCCAGGGTGTCCAGGTTTATGGATTTTGGGAAGCAGATAGAACAAACCTGGTCGGGGTTCAGAAGGTGTGTCCGTGTGGATTTGGTCCCAAGTAGAGGTAGGGAGTTTTTTAAGGAGACAGTGTAGTTTCTTTTGGTATTCTGAAGTGGGATGAGAGGAGAGAGGTTTGTAAAATGTGGTGTTGGAGAGTTGTCTAGTTGCCTTCTGGTCATAGTCGGACTTATTCATAATGACCACAGCACCCCCTTTGTCAGCTGGTTTGATTATAATGTCTGGGTTGTTTTTGAGACTCTCGACGGCATAGTGTTCAGCGCAGCTGAAATTGTATGTTGCTTGTTGTTTGTGAATAATGTCAGTCTGTGCCTTGTTGCGGAAGCATTGTATATAGAAATCCAGATTGTAATTCCGACCGTCAGGGGGAGTCCATATAGAGTTGTTTTTCTTTTGGTGTTGATACGGGGGATCAGGTTGGTCAGACTGATGTTCATTGGTAGTTTGGAAATATTCTCGTAGGCGGAGGCAGCGAAAGAAAGCCTCAAGGTCACCACAAAATTGAATCCAGTTCGTTGGGGAGGTGGGGCAGAAAGAAAGCCCCCGGGATAAAACAGACTCTTCTGCGGGGTTGAGTTTGTAGCTGGAGAGGTTAACAATATTATCCAGTGGGTTGAGATAGCTGCTGTTGTAGCCTGTGCTGTGGAGCAGTTTAGAAAGTTTATTGTCTTTTCTTTTTTGTAGGGATCCTCAGAACTGTCATTCATGCTTAAATTTGACACTTTATGTATGGGTCTCAACAAAGATGCTAATTATCTCACCCATTACAAAGATAGCTTCCCCAATTATCACCCCTAATGTCATTACCTCACAGACACTAACCTTCCCCCCTCACCTCCACTCTGTTCTAAAATTTGATTTGTCAGTTTTATATATGTTCACTTTTTTTTGATTGTATCACTTTGGTATATATGGTCGTGCCAATTTTCTTCCACAAATTGATCTGAGGAAGTGGGTCTGGCCCACGAAAGCTCATCACCTAATAAACCATCTTGTTAGTCTTTAAAGTGCTGCATAGTCCTATCTTTTGTTTCATATATATATATATCGTGAGCTACTTCCCCAGATGAGCTTGATTCACACTCAAGATAATCTGAGGAAGTGGGTTTTGCCTGTGAAAGCTCATGATATTCTATATAAATATTTGTTAGTCTCTAAGGTGCCAGAGGACTACTCATTGTTTTCCATTAATTATGTTTAGGCCTGGATGGAGAGACCTTACTAGACCAGAAAGTAACTTTAGGTCTACTTAATGAAAAAGTAGCTTCAACAAGATTCCTTTAAAATCAAAATTGGTTCACCATGAGAGCTTTTCTTTTTGGCTTCAGGCTTGTGAGTCCTTCAAAGCTTGCAGACCAGATCCAAATCTTCATAATTTTCATTCAGGCAAGGGGAGGCATAGTTAAAGTGAATCCATATCCAAATTAGACATCCTCTCAATCAGAAACAGAAAACCTTCCACATAAACAGTTATTTTGTATCTCTGCAGAAAAGTGAACAATAATAATGTTTTGCAGTCTTTACTGCTACAAATGACGGTCCAAAGTCATAAAACTGGGATCTAGGTTCAGGTGCTTTTGTACATTAAGTCCAATGTAGTAAGTATTCAGATGCTAAATTCACATTCAAGACTATCAGTAATTACACTTGATTTATATCCATGTTACGGCTGTCAAATGATTAACATTTTTTGCAATTAATTGCAAGCTTTAAAATAGTTTTACATTTTTTAGTATAGTTACATCAAAAAATGAATTCTACATTTGTAAGATGCATTTGCCTGGTAAATATATTGCACAATAATATTTGTGTGAGAAGAACTGAAAAAGACTATTTCTTTTATCTTTTTTACAGTACAAATATTTGTAATAAAAATATAAAGTGAGCACTTTATATTGTATGTTGTAATTGAAATCAATATATTTAAAATGTAGGAAAACATCCAAAAATACTTATAAAAATTAAACTGGTATTCTATTGTTGTTTAACAGTGTGATTAAAACTATGGTTAATTAAGACTTTTTAAAATTTAGTTAATTTGTTTTTCATTAATTGCTTATATTAACTGAAATGATCTGATAGCCCTGATTCACATCTATACTTTCCTTAATTTATTCACATTTTTTTTGCTCCTCGTACCTCCATTCAGCCACTCTGCTCAATCAGCCAAACGCAGTTCCTGCTAAGTACATCTTTCGTCAGCTACTTTCCACCAAAAAAAGTTCTGCAAAAATATTAATTTAATTGCGTAGACGGTTTTTTCCTGCTAAATATAGTTGTATACCTGGAGCATTTCTCGTAAAAGCTCACAGACAAAGACAAAACAGTGGTTGCAATTTAAGCCAGAATATGCAAGAATATGCAATTTAAGCCAGAATATCCCATCTTAGTGCAAGTGTTTCTGTCTTCTGTAAGTGCTTTTTCAGATAAAGGGCCGAGTCAAAATGTGCTGATGGGCAACTAGTGATTCTCAAAATAATAAAAAAAATCAGTTTGAAGCAATATCCAAACATTTGTAAGATTATGTGAGGAGTATCCTACCCTTTTTATGGCATGGTCCAATTTCTCATAAGATTTCTCACATTTCCGCTCTAACCAGGAATGGTGGTAACATGAAATCAGCCTCTCTTGTTACACACATGTAACTGGTATTGAAATCTGGCACATAGATTTTACATTTTCTCCCAGGGGATCATCCTGACTACATTTTATGATTTCCCAGAATTTGCTCTCTTGAAAATAATTGAAATCATACCTTTCTGTACTAGGGAGCCTATGTACAAACACAAGTAACATATGGTCACCAGAACATCTAGAAAGCAGCACTATTTTGGGATATTTCCGGTACCCCAAAATAGTGTTTTCCGTGTCTTGACAGTGCACCCATTATTTTGAAATGTAATCAAAGTAACAGGTGCACTATTCCAACATTCTGGTAAACCTTGTTCCACGAGGATTAAAGGGACTTTTCGGAATAGCAATCTATTTCAAAATTTGGTGCTGTGTAAACAGCACCAAATTTTGAAATAGACTACCTCAAAATAAGCTGTGCCATTTGCGTAGCTCAAATTGCTTAGCTTATTTTGAGCTAGCACCACAGTGCAGACATACCTCTACTGCTAGGGTGTGCAAGACTCGTTAGTTTTACTTCACAGAAACGTGAACAAAATTCTCTGCCTTTCTTTTATTCTCATCAGTTCACTTCCTCTAAGTTTTAGTTTCAGATTCAAGAGAACACTGATCACAAAGGAGAACAGCACATATTGTTTGCCATCTTTTCTCTGATCTGAGCTCCATGTGATTAAAACCAACCAGCCAAACAACTTACCATGTAATTTTGCATGCAATTAAGAAATATGTCAATCCAAAACCTGTTGAAATTTAGTATCCTTTGATGAAAAATTCACAAGTATGAGAAAATCATTCAGAGAACTCAATTTCTGAGTTCTGCTCCACACAGCTCTATTACCAAACTGCTTTTTAGCAGAGCTACCCAGAAGGACAATTGTTCTGGGCCTAACGCTAATGGGAACCCCAAAACATCTGTAATGTCTTTGTAAATAAAGTGAAATGGGAAGGAGGGAGTGGGGCTTGAGCGATCATGATGTAAATGGGCCTCAAATTTCTCTTGACAGGCTTACTCATTATTCTATCTATATGGAATGAATTGAAGTTTCCTCTCTCCAGTTTAGCGATGGACAAATGAAGGAATGGGTCCATGTATATATTATAGGAGCATAAAGGGCTTGTTTGCTAATTCTCTGACATACAGTGCACTGCAACTCTAGCCATTAGTTAGTTCCAACATGTTCTTATAAAGCAGCGTTTAGTTCTATCAAGTGCTTCTGATCAAACTGCTGAAAAACATTTGGGGTCTTGTCATTGCTCTTTTCTCTCACCATTCTGCTCTGCAGATCCTTTATGGCAGCCTTTAAACCCAGCCCTATAAAAGAACTTCTAACACAACTAAATATCCTTTTTTAAATAAAAAAAAATCTTAATTTTTCTAAGATTTTCAAAAGGCTGTTACTGACCTCACATTTCTCTCTTTTATCCAAACATGGAAAAAACCTACAGTGTGCCATTTATATTTCCTCAGTTCTTTTCATGACACTAATTATAAGGATTTAGTATCTTTAGTCTCTGTTTCTCCCTGCTCATGGACATGTAAAAATCCCCAAATACCATCTCTGATGTGAATATGAGAGATTCCGAAAGTGTCTCCATCTAACTTTGCAATATTCACATGCAAATATTTCTCTTAGTAAACAAATGGACAACACATAGATTCTGCCTTTGACATATTTATTTTAAAGCCACATTTTTTAATGTTTTAATACCTTAAGATAAACGTCTGTGCAAACTCAATGACAATATTAATACATATTACTCTCTGGTCAATTCCATTTGATGATTTATTTACAAAAAATGACAACTAAATGCAATGGAAGATCTGCTTTGCTGAGCATCTGCTAGTGATTCAGCTATCAAATTAGCAACATTGTCAGAGATTTGGCTCAATATTATCCTTGCCAGCAATTTTATAACTAAATTTTAAAAGGGCAATTACTTCACAGCTGTTGATTGATATTAAACTAATATCATCCTTGTACAGTTTAAATACTGCAAGTGCTCCACCTGTTTCTCCTCTGAATTATTAATGTAGTTGTCTATTACTGTTACCTTTATATTATTTTTCTGAGCATAGTAAAAGAGATGACAGAAAAGCATCCCAACTCCTCTGTCTGTATGCCTTCTGGGGACTGAAATTAAAGTTTACTTTTCTTAATAGTTTTGCTACAAAGATAAAGCATTGGATTGATTTTTAAACAAAACGTCTTCCCTTTGCTGCTTAGTTTCTCTTGCAAAGTAATTTACTACCAGCGTCCTTCCTCCATTTGCAAAAGTTTTATTAGTGGAAGATGGCTTTCTGCTGCTGGTCCTGTTATAGCCCATTGGATTTCTGGCCAAATACACACTATCCCACTAAACACAAAACCTATAGTTTGTAACCTAACCTACCGTATAATGTGTAATACATAGTGCTGGAAATATCATAGCTGTCTCTAATTAAACTATAATCACTGAAATTCTAATGTCAGAGGATAAACTGAGATTAAAACAGACCTGAAGAATGAATGTTTTAGAGAAGATAAATAAGATGCTCATATTTACCACTCATCATAAAAACACATGGGAGAGAAACTGAAAGACAACAGGGTTACCTTATACATGAAATACATTTTACGTTACACATAACTAGCTTGTGAAACTCAATACTCAGGAGATATTAAGCCAAGATCCTCCTGAGACTCAAGAGTTAGATGCTTGTATGGATAGAAACTGTACATAAATTTAGGATAGTATCAAAACATACAAGGGTATGTTCCAGGGTACAGGACAACTGTCTGGGGCTTGGAAGAACATTCACCTGTTGGGAATTGCTCGCTGTTCCTCAGAAGCATTTGTTACTGAGTGTTGTCAGACAGGATACAGGACTAAATGGACAACAGCCTGAGCTAGTAACCCCATGTTCACCAGGTACTCCTAGTAAAAGTTGCATTGCTGTGACTTATTGGTTCTTCAGTTCATTTTCAAATCCCAAAGATCAGTATCTTATGGCTTCAGCATGAATGCCACATATTTCAAAATAAACATTTTTGGCAAGTATAGTTTATACATAGCAAACCATTCCTCACTAATATAAATAATTAACTTTTTTTTAAAGGGACAGGATTGTAAAGTTACCTGTAAAGACACAAAGATAGTTCTAATGAGTGTAATCATTACAGGAAGGACCTCTTGATCTTTCTGTCAGGGCTTTCTAACTTTTAATGTACTTCAATATATTAAATTAGAAAACTTACCCAGCATTGCTCAGGTCCTTCAGGGCAGGGTTGGGGTGGTGTGGAGGGATGCAGGAGTCAGGGAAGAGGTTGGGAGGTATGGGAGGGCTCAGGACATGGGGCTAGGAGGGGTAGGGAGATCAGGGGAAGAGGTGTGGGTGCAAGTGTCAGGGCAGGGGGGTTCAAGCTGGGGGCTCATGGCAAGCAGTTGGTAGGTCTGAGGGATCTCACTGGGGTTCCCCGTGATGGTGAGGATGGCGCTACAGCTGCCAGCCCCCACAGCTCCTCGTGGGGGTATGAGACTATGTTGCCTGGCCTGCAGCCCTGGTTGTCAGCTCTTCTGGGGGTGGCTGGGGGATCAGGGTTGTGTGGCCCAGCCTCCACCCACAGAGGTGCTTCTGTGATGGTGGGATGGTGGGACTGCTGGCTGGAGGGGCTGCTGGCAGGCAGCCCACCCCCATTCAGCAATGTGGCTGAGAGCCAGGGGGAGGGGTTTGGGACAGGAGGCCACTTACTTGGGCTGGGGGCCAGCAGCATGGAGAGCCCTGGCCCATCTGGCCATTCTATTCCTGGTGTGGCCACCCCCTGTGGTCACTCTGAGTCTAGCTGTCCCCAGTGGTCACGCTGCAGTATAACATTCCCTCCTATCAGCCCTCTCTCATTCCAGGCACATCCCATTATCCTGGCACAAGCAAACCCTGACCTTGCTTCAAGTTAGGATAAGAGGAAGCTGCATACCAAATTTGATGGCCCTAGCTCTTTCTGTGTAGAAGGAGTTCTTGAACAATTGACTCAGACGGATGGACTCAGGGACCAACAGATGCACAAACTCCCTGCATTTGTGACTAATTTGCATGATCAGGCTGTTGCGTTGGTACTGAAAGAAGTTTGGTTGTCTTTTCTAGTTCAGAAATGTACAGATGTTTCAGAAAATACAAATACAGTAATCGCTACACTTCCTAATATTAGTCTAAAATTCATATGAAGTAATGCAGGGTTTTAATTTTATTAATTAGCTCTGTACTTTAGGTTGAATAAAGGTGTCATCATTAATTATATTTTACCTATTAGCAAGTAAGTGGCTCAATTAAATTGTTGCTTAAAAATTGGTATTGTTCCAATATGTTACCTAATCAAGACCACAGGTACTACTAATTTGTCCAAATAAATAGTACTGTACATTTTTCTCATTAATTGGGTTGTTCACATTATCTTAATCTGTACCAGTGAAAGTGGATGTCAGTCTCCCTGGCTGCTCATGGAAGAGCCCTGTAATCCAGTCACTTCTCCTAATGGCTAGGTGCATTTAAAATCTCTAGAGTAGCCAAGTTAATTCCTCTATAAAACAGTCAGTGTTGTAAATTTGCCTTTTACTGCATTCTAATTCTCAGTACCAATTAGCACATTTTATTACTCCATTTGGAAAAGCTCCAAGTTTACATCCATATCACTGTTCTTCATAATTACTTTATTTAAAAGGCTTAGCCCTTTGCTACTTTAAGGTGGTTTGCTATCAAATTCTGGAAATATTGCATATATTAAACAGATGTCAACACTACATATTTTTAATTAGTAGCTCTGGCTTTATAACATTTACTCAAGTTCATGAGTCCTAGAAGCATTTAAGTGCCAAACAGACATGATATCATTCAAATTAGACAAGAGGAGCAAAGACACGTACTCTGGTTTGAGTGGCATAGTTACAACACTCCACAGGACACAAAAGAAAAAAAGGCATTAGGGTCAATGGATTTACTCGAGAGCTGAATCTGTCCTTTTAGCTTTCAATGCACAGAAATTCTGAGAAGGTTCTTTAATACTTCCCTCCACTCTGGCTTCAGCAGCTATGCCTCTCTAATGATCAACCTTAAAGTATTTGAAACAACTGAGCAAGGTGGCTGTAGGTTGAAAACCTGGGAAGTGGGAGAAAAGGAACACTAGAAGGGGTTTTGGCTTGTCCGAGAGCCAGGAAGTGATCATTTTGTGAACTAAAGAATAGATTTCATTCTATTGATGCAAAGGCCTTTTTATTTTTTTAAATAAAATTATGTTTTACTCTTAAAGGGACTGGATGGGTATTAAATCTGTGTTAATGGGGAGAGAGGAGTTCTAGGGTGTCACATTCTATTGGCTTTCAGAGGTAAAATATTATTTATTTATCTTTGTTTATTCTCCTACCCCCGTTTTTTAGTACTATAAAAAAATTGGTTTGGTTTTACATGAGCTTCACCATGCTGATTATATCCCCCGCCCCAGTTTTGCTTTGATTGTGAATTTATTTGCAACTGTTAGAATCAAGGGAATTTTGCTGAAGCTTTAGAAACTTGATATTCCAACTTCCCTGCCTACAAAACACACACACTTCCACATTTTCTTGGCAGCTACAAGTGGAAAATTGGACAGAGTACCAGTGTCTTTTAACCATTACCTCTCCTCACTTTCATCATAGTAAAGCAATTCAGCTAGCTTCTCCTTCGCTCATCCCAAATATTAACCGCTAGGAGAGAAACAGTGGTCAGCAAGATAGGGCCATCTCCATAAGATCAATATAATCCTTCTGCCTAAATGCCATATTGGGTGGCAGGAGGAGTGGAAAGTATTCTGCTGTATTGAGTCTTTCATCTTCAAGACTAAGAGATATATGCAGTGTACTGCTCGAAGCTCAAGGAAATCACTAATTCCTCACAAAAGCATATGCTCTGCGAGGCATCCTCAGCCCCAGAGAGTATGTCTACATGGCAGCGAGGAGGTGAGACTTCCAGCCGGGGTAAACAGACTTGCACAAGCTCATCTAAACATGGAAATGTGAATGTTGCCACTCATGTGGCAGTTTGGGCTCACTGCCCAATCTTTGACCTTGTAGATTCAGTAGGCTTGAATTCAGGCTGCTCGCCCTGGTCACCATCAGTGCCACAAGTTCCATATTGCTATTGTTAGCACTCTAGATCCATTTGGGCTAGCACAGCTCTGCCTACCCTGGAATCATTTCACCCGGCAGCAATGTAGACAGAGCCAGAGTTAAAGGGGTTTAACAAAGCAGTGGTAGCAGAATGAACAAACATCTGTAAGTTCTGACTGCTGAACAAGTGTTGGAACAGGAAGGCCAGTCACAAGTAGAAGACATCAGTCAATTCTGGGAGTGGACAGAGGCTCTTCTCTGCTGGCACTCAAATGAAGATGGCTAGGATGAAGCCCCCTCCAAAAGATGACCTGGTAAAGAGAGGCCTATGGGGAATGAAAATTGTGGTTATGCAAAAAACAAACAAAATCAAAATTAGGCAGATGCTCTTGCTTTGGGGTTTCAAAGTTAGCATGGCATTTTCTGAGGCACCTTAAGAAGGTTTCTTAATCCCACTTATTTTATTGACAAAAAAAATCTATATACAGGGCAAAAAACTTGGTTATAAGATCTGTCGATGCTTGTCAGAAAGCATGAGAAAAAAAAAACAGTTAAAATATGCATGGGTAAAGGGACAAACCTGAACAGAAACAGAAGTAAATTGGTCACCATTAACACCTTTAAAATATGTATTATCAATTATTTTATTCTGATTTTTCCTACCAAATTCAAAGAATAGAATGGCAATGTTAATTAATTACTTTCAAATTCAAGTTATGAAAATTTCAAAAGGCAACCATTGTGCAAAATTACTAATACTAGAACATCAGTTTGATTTTTTCCCCTTCCAGAAATGAGGGACTCAAGATAAATAAAATTATTATTTTTAAGTAAATAACAATAAAACTAAGAGACAGGAAAATCATAACTAGGCTATATGAATTATTTAAACCTGTAGAGCATTTCGAACTTCAGGATAAAGGAATGAACTCAGAGATCATCTAATGACAACAGTTACATGTGCTTCCTAAAAATTGAACCTGATGATTGAATAACATTTGGAGAGGATGCGTGCTAAGTGCATCTTCAATCTCTATTTTGCTTATGAAGAGATAGTGATATACCCATGGATATTGCAAAGGTTCTTCCTCCACCTAAAACTTACACCGGTTATTCCACATTTGCCATTATTCAAAGTTTAACCCTAATGCCAATATTTTCCTGACCATTTGCAATAAACAATCTGAAAATAACAGGATGATAATTAATGAACTCTGGGGGCATGCACAGTAATCCTTGTGCCTTTAAAATCCTTGCCAACTGAAATAATTTGGACAAATCTCATGTGTCTGTTTACCATGGTGATATGTTTAATTAATTCAACTCTAGAGGATGTGCTGATCTGATCTGGTTTTAATGTTTTCTGAACACTCTTTCTTAATTACTGTTGTTTAAAAAGTCATAAAATTTCTTAGTGAACAATACACAGCAACAAAATTCAAAGCAAACACATAAGAGTCCAATTTTACAACCGTAAGTATGCAATATATGCTTTATCACAATCTGTCAAATATATAAGACAAATTCCTCAAAATACAAACTAAAGTCCACTTAATATTTTCTATCAGGTAAATGAGAAAGTGTAAAAAAAGTAGAAAAAAATCAGGTCAACTGCAATTTTTTGGTTGAGAAAGATGTAATGTAAAAATTGGTGCGGCAGCCCTGGGCAAAGCTATGGGGGGATTCAAGAAGTAGGCCACTGACAAGGCACGTGTACCTCCTTTAGATGGTAAAAGGTTCAGGTAGCATATAAAGTGGGTATAAAAAGATCAAACGGTAAAAAGCAATTAACCCCCTGGCACTGGGAATTGGGATATCCTGACACCCACTGCTAATGCTGGCCTTAAGGGGTTATAGGATCAAATAATAATAAGCCACCTCCTGAAATAAAGACTGATTATTTAGGCAGCGAGGGAGAGAATTTCAAGTATACACTGGGCTACAGGACCACTATGATGAAGGGGGAGGGAGAACAGCCCCTTTAAAGTTAAAATAGGAAGAAAAATTGTAACCACAGTTTCCCAAATTTTAGCTCTTTTAACATATTGCTATCAAACAAGCTTTTCTTTCATTTGATAATAGTATTTTTTCCCCATCACATTTTTATCTTTGCCTTACTTCTTTTCTTCTTTGAAGCAGAAAAAGATTTACTGCTCTTTTTTCAAATAGAGTCCTTTCAGAGACGGAACATTCCCTTTATAGGCTAGGAGTGGCCAGTTTATATGGACCCTCAAAATGTTGAGATTCCTTTATTTTCATGCCACATAAAAATCTCAGGAAAGGTATCTTAAATCAAGCAGCAACATCCAGCTAAAGTAACCAACCTGTCTTGGATTTAGAGTGGTAAGTAGTCCTTTCCATGACCACTTTATATAAAACAGCATGTACTGTTTCAGTGCTATTCAATATTGTTTTTCCATCTTCCATCATTTTTATATCTTTCCAGCTATTATTGTTGCAATTGTCTACAGCCAGGTACAGCTTTTGAGTTGAAATGCTGCTCTGGATTAGGGATGTGAACAACTAGTCAACTAGTCAATAAGCAAATGCTTATCAGATAGTCACCACACTAATCGACTAGTAGCTTCCCCCTACCCCTTTCTGCCTCTATCAGAAAGAGGCAGCAAGGGGTGGGGGAAAAAGAGGGTGACCCCGAGCTCCAAGCGGCACTGCCGCTTTGAAACACCACAGGGAGCAGGGGGACAGCGGGGGACTGCTCGAGTCCCCTGCTGGCCCTATGCTCCCCACAGTGCTTTCGCCCTGGGCCTGTTGCTACACTTCAAAGGCAGAGGTGCCCTTATCGACTAATCGAATAATTGATGCAAATTGCATCGACTATTTGATTAGCCAATTAATCTACATTTACCATCCCTACTTTGGATCCAGCCCTATAAAACAACCATGTGTTTAATTATTCTTCCTGAGCATTTCACAGCTTATGCTCACATTAAAATATGAAAAACAAAATAAAACCCACAAACACCTTTCTGTGAATTTTTTCTTAATTCTCTCTCCTGATTTCTATAAATAGAAGACAAAAGAGTTTATGTGATCACTTTAAGTGACTGAAATATGAATTTCCAAAAGCCTTGAGAGACTCTTATTTCTTAGTAAGTTATAGGTTATAGCTTCCTAAAACAGAATGATAACAAGTCCACTGAAATGTTTCAGAGTGCTTTGACCAAACTGTGTTCTATGAGCTCCAATTTAAATGTAGCAGAAAATCACTCAACAGTAGTTAACATAACTGCCAGTGCTGCTGAATATCATATGGTCCTCACTGAAAAAGAAAAAATCCTGCATTGATGTTGTTTTGTTCCATTTGTTGGTTTTCTAGAATTAAGATTCCTCTTCCTGGGACAAGGCATGATACTGATAGTATCCAGATAGTGCATATTTAGGGGATTCAATGGTTGTTACACAAATGCTGTTATAAACATACCAGATCAACTGGTATAATTAGGCATAGTTTCTTTCAAACCAATGAAACTATACCAGCAGAGAACTTAACCAATGGATCCAAATGTCATGAAATGTGCATAATTTTGTACAACCTAATTTGTCAGCACCTGAAAAGCTATGAGAAAAATAACCTTGTGCTTAAACTTTAAAATATTGTATGAAGTTTTCTCCATACATAACACACAAGTCTTTTGCCTTTGAAAATATCCATGTTCACAAATAACTAGCAGAAATTAAGAAAGAAATCAACTCTATCGATTAACAGTTACATTGTGATTCCAAGAGACAGAGATGCTGTTGGTGCATGGTAGCAATATTCTGCAATGGCAGACACAACACCACACAGAGCTTTGAAGCAGCCCAGTTGGAGCAACTACTTCACCTTTCAAAAGGGGCAGTATGCAGTCTGCCAGGACTGGCATCCAAATGCTACTGAACACAAAAGGGTGCAGGTGCCTCAGGTGTGTCCCCAGTAATGTCCCCTTTGAACAGCTCAGTGCTATTGGCACTACTAGCCATTACCTAGGATAGGTGCTATTGTCCACTAAATAGTGCAGCAGGTAGAGAAATTAAATATAGGAGATGACACACAGTAGCTAAAGGAAGGGCACAAAGCAATTGTCCGCAAGAGCTGACTTGGATTTTTTTTTTTTACACTATGGATTTTGTCAAATCTGAAATTTTCAGGCAGATACCTGGGATTTGATCAATTTGCACCAGGAAGGTTACTTGAGTCCAGGATAAAATCTCTGTGGAGGTGGCAGGGAAGCTCCCCAAAATAGCCTGGGCTTAGGCAATTCATTTGGGATGTGAGAGAGCCAGGTTCAAGTCCCTGCCCTGAATCAGCCCATACCAAGTGAATGTGGTAACCACTGGTGGGTAACAGTTAGTCTCTCTCTCTTTGATCCAATTAATATTTTTTTATTTATGCTAAATGGAACAGCTCCAAAAAATGAGACTGAGAGACTGACTCTATAGTCCTGGGGTGGGCAAGAGAAGGCCCACAGGCTGGATCTGACTTGGACACCCCTGTGGCATAGAGCAGCGCCGCTCCAAGTGGTGAGTTGTTCCCTGTGGCTCTCTGCACTGTGGGGATAGGGGGCAGGCTTCCTGAGCTGCTCTTGCCCCCAGCACAATTTCTCAGCTCCCATTTGCCAGTTTTCAGCCAATAGGAGCTAAGAGACTTTGCTGCGGATGGGAGCAGCACACAAACCCACCCCCACCCCCACCCCCAGTGCAGAAAGTCACATGGAACAGCCATCCGGGAGCCTGCTGGCAGAGGGAAACCTGCCTGAGAGTGTTGCTGGCCAGGAGCTGCTTAGGTAAGCACCTCCCAGCCAGAGCCCGCCTCTGGCAACCCTGCCCCTTCCGCACCCAACTACCTCCTATACCCCTCCTCCAGGCCAGAGTCCTCTTCTGCACCCACTCCACTCCCATCCAGACTGTGCACTCTAATCCCCTCTCCCAGGTCATCACCCAAACCCTCTACATCCTTCTCTTCCTGCCCCAGGTCACAACTCCTTCCCCGATCCTGCACCTGCTCCTGTATCCCTCTCCCAAAGCAGAATTCTCTTCTGCACCCATATCCCCTCCCAAACCCTGCATCCCAACAGCCTGCCCCAGGTCATAACTCCCTCCTTCACCTAAACTCCCTCTCAGAGCCCACACCCTCTCCTGCACCTAAATCCTCTATCTCAAGCTCCTTTACCAAATCTTGAAGTGACCCCCCCCCCATGAAAAATAATTGTCCACCCCAGGATAGTCCAATGGTACACAAACATGCATAGGATGTTGGTGACGGATGTTCATTCCCTGTTCTCAATCAGGCAGACAGTATCCTAACTACAGGTTGCACCTCCCAAAACCGGGACTCCTCCAGCAACATTCATGGTCTGGCAGGACCACAGATGTTCCTGAACGAAAGAGCCCTGAGGCAGAAAGGCCAGCAGCTGAGAACCTCGCACACGGCGAGGCTGGTGGTAGCAGGGGCAGAGTCACGGTAGCCTGGCTAGCAGTAAGGCCAGGCTGTGGCAGCCCAACAGGGACAACCCACCAGGGGCCATGGCAGCAAAGCCAGGGACGCAGCAACCTAGCAGGGGTTGCAGGAGGCCGGCAGCCTGATCGGGGCTGTGTGCCAGACAGCAGCAGGGCTGGTGCTGCTGTGGCAACCGGTTTTGGACCAGGGCAGCTCAGCCAGGGCCACATGGTGGGTGCCGGAACTGGGGTTGCCAGAGCTGGTGCCGCGGTAGCAGGGCCAGGGCTGCATGCTGCTGTGCCAGAACTGGGGTTGAGGCAGCAGCTCTGGCAGGGGGATTGGAGCAGCAGCTCTGGCAGTGTGGCTGAGGCAGCCGTGTTGCCCAGCCAGCAGCGCAGCTGTAGGAGCCAGCAGCGAGGGAGGTGGCAGGCTGAGGGGGCCGGTGGCAGGGGACCTTCCCTGGTCTGGCAAATTCCCTCCTCCGGGACCACCCAGGTCCCCAGGGTGCCAGACCAGAGAGGTCCAACCTGTAATAGGCTATACAAGAGCAGGACTCATGCCAGAGGTCTCATTTTCATGTTGCTGCAGAAAAACAATTTTCCAAACCATGAAGTTCCTCCCAAAACAGAATTTGTGTTTTCTACCCAGTCCTTCTTTGTACTTTCTTCATATTATTATGGTTTAAGGGCTGATCCAATGTTCATTGAATTCAATGGAAAGATTGCAAGGCATTTCAAGAAAAGCTAAGTATTGTCTAAGAGGAGACTAACCATGGAAAAATCCCATGGGGGCAAGGGAAATAGACAGAATAAAGGAACTGCAGAAAGACCTACATAAAAACAAGAAAGAGACACAAAAGTACAAGGGTGCTAAAAGATCCTGCAGTGATACAGTACCTCATGAATGACATTCTGAAAATGACACAAGGCTCCTACCACATGTAAATATGAAATTACTGCCCTCAAAAACAGTGCTGCTGCTAACACACAATCCATACAATGTACACGGTCGGAAACAAGCATTGCTCATGATGAGCAGGGAATAGAGGTCAACACACATCCATGTGCTGTAAAATTATCAGTCTCCAAACTAAGAGCTTCCTTGCCAGTTAGCCTGAAAATATATACAAAATCACTGCTGAATAATGCAGGACTCGTTCCCATAGATCAAGTGGATAACAGTGATGCAATCTGCTTCTGGTATACAGGGGTCAGAGGAATAGTTTATGAGAGAAACTGCTTGAAAAATAAGCAGATGTTAGTTTTGAGGAGAGGGGCATCTCACGCTCTGCTTTCAGTAACGTTGGTGTAACTGAGGGCAGAATTTGGCTCAGAGAGTACAGATTAGCAAACCACTGACAGTTCAGCAGAGGAAGAGGTGAGAAGAGAGGGTGAGATTTGAGTATTATTTTCTTCCTCTCTCCAATACTGTTGTGAGGATCTAGGGAGACAGTAAATTAAGACTGTCTGCTCATCATTGAAGCTGTGTACCTGGAAAAAACCAGAATCCTCTAGCACATCAGAGCAGATCTCATAGGCCACATTTAGACTGCAAGCCTCTTTCGAAAGAGGCTTTTTCGAAAGTATCTTTCGAAAAAAGCCTCTTTAGAAAAAAAGCATCTAAACTACAACCAGTGCTTTCGAAAAAGCGAGCCACTTTTTCGAAAGAAAGCATCCAGGCAGTCTGGATGCTCTCTTTTGAAAAAGCACAGTTTGCATTACATAGCGCCTTTTTCCAAAAGAACGCTTTCGAAAAAAGGCGTTCTTCCTCATAAAACGAGATTTTCCGCGGTCGAAAAAACTGCCGCGTTCTTTCGATTTACTTTTGAAAGAACATGGCAGCAATCTAGATGCAGGGGAAGTTTTTTTTTAAAAAGGCCACTTTTTTCAAAAAAACCCTGTAGTCTAGACACACCCATTCTGACAGTGGGAGGACAGGTGATTAAAAAGAAAGCATTTGAGCTCATTTTGAGGGGAAATTCTATCGAAGAGACCCTGGGGCTATTTATGTGTAGTGCGGACACCTGGTTTAGGTTAATTTCATCTTGCTCCCTCTCCTACACAGGGCCCGAGGAATGGTTGAGTATAACCCCTCCCCTTATGCCCAAAGATGCACAGATAACCACATATGTATGAATAGCAATGGCTGGACATAGGATCTTAAACATCCTTACATCCTGATGTCCTCTTCATAGCTCAATGTAATGACGTAAGCTTTCTTTCTCTGACATATGCAAAAAGGCCCTGTGGAAAGGCATGATTCAGCTTTAGTCACAAATTTTACCCAGAAAACCAAAAATCTCTTGAATTTGATTGTCAGATTAAAAAATACACACTTCACGTCAAAGTCATTTGAAGCAATAGTACACCAGCTCTGACAATAGTGGCTCCTCTGTTAATGTACATTCATCTGTCAAATGGTTATATCCTCCTTAACTTTTAATCACTGACTGAAAGAAAGCATGCCATCTTTTACTATGGGGGTGTGGCCACATCAAGCACACACTACAGAAAATTCCTTCAAATAAAATTGCCAAACGCATATCACAGAACATTAGCAAGATTTGTTGGAGAAACTCCTTCACATTTGGGAATAAACAGAAGTTTGTGAGCCCCTGTAAATATACGTAGATGTCCAGCCTTTGTAGGTTAGGTATACTCTTATTTGCATACTAAACTAACCATATGTATTCAAACAAAATGCTTAGTTGCCCACAAACTAGTTGCAGATTGAGGCTTTATGCCTGTGCATTCTTGCATGTAGAGTGGCTTGCACTAAGAATTGTTGACACAGCTGTACACAACTGGCACACAAATCTTCATAAGCAAAGGGTATAACTTCTGAAAATCTGGCCCATGAATCAGGGTCTGATCTTATCACTGTACACTCATAATGGAGCAGAGTGGAAGAATGCACATGCCTATCTGTTAATATGTAGAATCAAACATTTCTTAACAGAATTTACCAAGCAGCCCCACAACAATCTAATATGACTGTTAAGGGTTTACCTCAAAGATGCTTTACTTTGTGCAAAGGTGTCAACATGTTTTCAAATAATCCATGAAAAACAGGTGTTTTTAAGTTTTCAATTCTCCTTCAATCCATTAGAGTCTACTAACAAGGCTCACAAATGATCAGTTATTGCACATCACTTGGTCTGTTCAATATTTTTTTTAAATCCCATTGTTTCTGGTAAGCTCTAACCGCCCCCTCCCCAAACTTATAGCAGGAGAGTAAATCTGAAACAACCCACAGATGGAACTTTCCATCCATCTTTGTGCCATCCCTTCACTGATCTTTGATGGCATCTTTTGAAGCGTTTCCTGTCTTCAGGAAGCCAGAGAGCTCCCCGCTCCTATCTCCCACAGTGGAATGCAGTAGCAACTTTTCTCTGGAACATCGATTGTAAGTTGCAATCTGTTTCTTTTATGATCCTGAAAGATTCAAGTTTCCTCTTTCAAATATTTATTTCAAAATGTTGTGCAACAACCAGCCAAGCAGCTGAATCCAATTTCCTGAATCCTTCAGCTTCCACTATAAATATGGTTTTTTAAATTTAAACCTATTTTTCTCCAAACTTCTGCATATCCCCAAATGTAAGATGAGGGTTTTTCTCTTGCCGATGAAACTTCTCCCCAGCCTGAAACATTGTTACATTCTCTCCCTACTAATCCTCTTGACTTCCAAGAGAATTCAGCCTTTTCTTTGCAAAAGACTCAAAGGCATCTTAATTTTGGTAATTTTTAGCAAGCTACAGATTCCCAGTCTGTTTAGGATTGGTAATGATGGGAACTCATGCTATCCCAGAAAAAATATTTATGATGTGTAATCTTAAATATGTAATCATCAGATAAAAAACAAAATTTATCATTAGAGCCTCTGAAAACTTTTTCTTTTTAGCAACTTTTTGTTTTTCTCTAAAATGAATACATCAGTAATTACACAGTGTAATTTGGCATTGCTTTTCATTTGGCAGAGATCAATTAGGCAACATTACATGAATATTTATTACCCGCTTTGCAATTGCATAGAATAATCACCAAATCGTGCTGGTGCTTTCACAGACAATCCAAAGCAACCATTCACACAAGTATGATGGACATCATTACATTGCTTATAGCAAATATTTCTGTTGCTTAAAGAATGCTTCCCTGCCCAAAGGGGGGAAAAAACCCATGATCACTGAAACCATGGGAAATCCTACTCCACTATATTAGAATAATGAAATTAGCAAAAGGAGAGCCAGCATTGGTCCAAAAATTGTTAGAAAGCATTAGAAGTCAGGTGTCTTGAAACTGGATCTCTATCCAAACTGAAAATTGCACAATGGCTTATATAAATGCAAAACATTTGTGTCAAATAGGGAGAGTGGTTCCCTCAATCTAACTCCCATTAACTATCTGACCAATATCGGCAGGATGTACCCCAGAAATATCAGCAGCCTTTCTGACAGTGCCCAAAACCCATTTAAGGCATTATGAAGGAAAAAAGAAGCAATGTAAAATGTATCATAAAAAGTCAAGCAAGCTTTAAGCAGAAAACATGTGACAGGTTGGACCTTCCTGGTCCAGCTCCCTTGGGATTTGACTGGTCTCAAACAAGAGAATTTGCCAGATCAGGGGAGGTCAGGACTTTCTGGGGAGCCCCTGCCAGCTTCTCTCCTGGCTGTGAGCCCCACTGCTGGCCCTGGTTCACTGGCTGGACTCTGCTGCCAGCCAGGCTGTGCTCCCAGCCCCAGCAGCTGCTGGGCTGGCCAGGCTCCACTCCCAGACAACTGTGTTGCCAGCTCGGTTCCACTCCCCCCCCCTGGGCTACTGACAGCCACTGGTGCTCTCTGATCCAATAACGGACCCATCACCACCAATCCAATAATGGACCAGAGAGTCCCACACCAGAGAGGTTCAATGTGTACTGAGAAATTCCTCCAGGAATTATAGAGATGCAAGCCTGCATGTACACTATACATGAAATCTTTCATTTCCTGCAATACTTCCTGCTAGGTGCAGAAGCAAAGAAGTTCAGGACAGGACAGTTGCAGGCTGTAGCTACAGTTAGTAGTAGAAAGTTTTATTACCTCATTTCTGTACAGAGATCTGACATAATATCCTGACACAGGTTTGCTTATCAGTGAGATAATGCATGGCACCAGCAGTGGAAGGCACAGTGGGCTGAAAGACCAGTGAGAATGTCAGCATTGTACAGGCTGTACCTCCCTTAACCGGGACTCTGTGGTCTGGCGGACCATGGATGTTTCTGGACCACAGCTGTGGGGTAGGAGCGGGGTGTGTGTGTGTAGAGACTCAGCCAGGGGGCAGGGTGTGGAGGGTCAGGCAGTGCAGGTGTAGTAGGGGCCTAGCAGCAGCAGCCATAGAACTCTGGCCCAGGCCCATGGAGCTCAGGGGGGGCAGCAGCAGAGCTCCAGCAGTGGTGGCCACAGAGCTTCAGGAGCAGCAGTGCTCTGACCCCTGCTGCAGAGCTCCAGCCTCAACTGTGGAGCTCTATCCCCAGCCGCAGAGCTCCGATCCCAGCAGCAGCCATGGCAGGTAGGCAGCAGTGGGGCTAGGCTGGAGCCCTAGCTGGGTGCAGCAGGACAGCACAGGCCATGTTGGGAGGGACCTCCCCTGATCCAGCAAATCCCCATATTTGGGACCAGTCATGTCCCTAGGGTACTGGACGAGGGAGGTCTAACCTGTAATAGCTGCTTCAGAGCCTGTGAAAATAAAAATAATTCTCCAAACAGGGAAAATTCTAGATATGCTCGGAAAAGACTCAAGCAAAAGTTTGACCTGCATATTGAAAGCCACTGGGGGCAAATAAAATGGAGGTTGAGCAAAAGACTGCTCTGCTCTCAACAGTGACAGGCACAGAAGCCCAAGATATCTACAATGAATTCCATGCAGGTGATGATTAGGAAAGAGAGGAAAGCTCTGCAGAAATAATTTAAACATGGAGAATCATTGTAACCCTAGAAAGATGTTACTTTTCAGGATAAGAATAAGGAACTAAGGAGAAACAACAGAGGAGCATAGTCTTACAACTAAACAGACAGTCTTGTGATTGGGGAATATTAAAAGACTCTTTAATTAAAAAGAATAAATTGTCCTGGGATGGAACAATAAAAAAGCATTGAAACAGTTATCAGGAAAGATGGATCTGGGACGAGAAAGTGAAAAATGTATGTGTGACAAACAGCAGAACAAATAGAAACACAAATAAAAAGAACAGAGAAATACACAGAGAATGTGGCTGTGAGTTCAACATTTAAACAAGGAAGGGAAAAGTTCATAAATTAAATTGGCTGGGGTAAGAAAAATGGAAAGCAGGAAACAATGCCAGTGAAGTGGCAACCAACATGGAACATAGGAAATTGCTAGCACATACATAGAAATTGTAATAATCCCAACCATTATGCTAAAATGTGCAGATAAAGCAGGTAAGTGCATGTATTAAGTGCAAAAATGGATTCTCCAAGTGAAGAGGAAGAGCTGTTCTTAAGTTCAACAATGGAGGAGGCTGAAAATTCAAAAGACTGGCTAATTAAATGTGCACAAATGGCATTTATGACATGCAAGATGGAAACTGGGCACAGGTCAATATAACAACAGAAACTGAAGCACTCATAAGAAACACATAAAAACAGACAACTCAAAAGCATCTGTGAAAAACTAGAGTGGATGAACAATTACAGTGCTGGGAAAGTGCACTCTGAAACTTAAATACAAAGGCAAAATGATAAACCAAGAGAATTTGTGGTGGCATACAGAGGCAAACTGCCAGTCTTAGGTGTATATACCTGGACTGCTTGGTCTTGTTAAGAGGATTTATGTCAGAGACACTCAGAACCAGATATGAAAGTATTAATATCATGTGAAGATGTATCTATAGATAATGATTGCCTCCCAGAAACATAGAAGATAGGGTTAAGAGAAGACTTATATTGCCTGTGTACAATCTATATGAAAAGTTTCACAAGCCTTAAAGAAGAGTCTAGAAGAAGCAGTCCAGAACATGATAGCAAAGGGTCATCATCATTCAGAAAAGAAAAGAACCAACATTTTGGGTTCACTGTGCAGCTATAGTGATCTTAGTTCAAGAATAAGGAATTCCTAGATTTTGATAAAATATGCAACTTTCATCATGAGACATCTAGTCTCAGATATCCTCAGAATTATGGATGGGCTGAATGTGGATTTTGAGTAGCGAAGAACTTGCTTGAAAAAGCAATGGAGGCAAGAACAGTTCCATACTTATTCAATTACAGTCACTGCTATTCAACCACAATGTGCAGAGTCACCTAGGGCATGTGTACACTAGGAAATTATTTCGAAATAACTACTCCCAAAATAACTATTTTGAAGTAGCTTCAAGGAAGCTTCAAAATTAGTCCAGGGCAGGCTCCCTTAATGTGGACACACTAGCTTGACTTAGAGCCCCAGGAAGCACTGGAGAGTAATTATTTTGAATGAAACTTGGGAGTAGTTATTTCGAAATAGCAGCAGTGGAGTGTCCATACTAATGCTATTCCAAAATAACTATTTTGAAATAAGAGTTATTCCTTGTGACAAGCAGGAGCTATTTCAAAATAATTCTTTAGTGTAGACCAGGGCCTAGTGAACATCTCTATAGCAGTAATATCAATAGGTGATTACCAGATATGAGACAAAAACAAAGGTGATTAAGTTGTTTGCTGATAGTGAGATAAATACTGGGAAAGTACAGTTTGACAAAATATTATAATAAAGGAGCAAGGCCTCTTCTGAGAATTTGGCAAGGTGGGCACTGGCCGGTTATGGCTACAATGATTAAAGAGGAGTCACCTCTCTCATACTTCGTGATCACAGACACAGGCAAAATCTTACGGAGGAATCATAAGCATGTGCTTAAGATACCTGACAGCTTAGCTAAGACTAGTGACATTACTGAAGATGTACAAGTAGAAAACAATTCACATACTGACCCTACTATGACCATGAGACTGAACAGTCTGTTACAGATAAGGATTTGACCAAAGAGGGTTTGCAATACATCAGGTTAGAAAGATTGCTAAAACATCCTAAGAGACTGATAAAGATGTGGGAGGGGTGTGTTTAATGAATTTGAAGAGTTAAGTCATTCATTGTATTTAATTTAGTCAGAAAAATTATTTTACAAAAGGGAAGCTATGCTATTAAGTCATCCAGGATATTTAGCTGTGGCCACACTTCCAGTACACTGTAGATGCAGTCTATGTTTTCCTGGGATGCTTTCTGCTGGCAACTGAAGCAAAAAAACCAAACCAAAACAAAAAAAAAAACAAAAACAAAACACCACACACCACACCAGTGCAGGGCAATTGTAAGCTAGTAGTAATGATAAACTCATAATAAAGAGCTTATCTTGAAATTGGTCTGCTCATCAATAAAATACTACAGAAAGAAACCTGACACATTAAAAAAAAAACTACTTTAAACAGCCTGCTTTCTACATAAAAGAACTGGAAGGACAAAGTCCCAATATTTAAAAAAAAAAAGTCTTATAAAAGCTTTTATAAGCTTCCTGCAGCCCTTTGAGAAGACAAACAGCACTTTTAAAGTGGTACATTTTTATTCTTTTCAACTTGCAGATAGACTCTGTGTCTGATGAAGAATGTTCCCCACACTAGCACATTGTTTTGCAAGAGACAGGGAAGCAGTTAAGAGAAATCTCTCTCACCAGTAGCATCATGAGTGCTTGTGTTCAATAAAAATATATGGTCAGGGAAACATAAAATGGCATTTGGAATCTCAATTAGAGTAAACCAATCATTAATAACAACAATGACAAGAACAAGTAATGGTTGTACTAGTAGTAGTAAATGGAAGGCCAACTGAAAAGAAAACAATCCCAGTTGCTAAAGATAAGAGTGGTAGAACCATTTATTCAGTTCATTGCAAAGGCAAAATAATCACATTGGAGTGCACTTAAACAAATGCTTATGAAGTCAGCATGACTTAAATACATATGTATATGCTTTCCTTAAAAAGGATGCTTTCCTTATCAGGACCAGAGATGAAATCCAGATCTCAGAGAGGTAAATAGAGGTTTTGCCATTGATTTAAACGGGATCAGGATTTCATCCCAGACCTCTTTCTGCACAGTCGGACCTCATTGCAAGGACCTTACAACAGGATTCAACATCCTACTGATGTTAACGAAAACACTCACATTTACTCTAGTGAGAACTAGATTGGGTCCTACATTTTCTGCAACTCTGTCTATTAAAGGAACATCCGATGTTCCCGATGTTACAAAAAATTGATTTTCCTCTTTCTCCAATAAAATCAGAACACAGCAATTTATCATTTGTTTTCTTCCTAAAGTTGGGTGACTAACTGACTTTCTGGTTTTCTGGCATTTAAAAATAATATGTTGGTCAAGCAAACTTTTTTAGATACTTTAAAAAATAATTGTTTTCTAAATTTTAGGAGAATCGGCAAGTCAATAAAGTTTTTTATTATGGATTTTTTTTTTAAATTTTTAAAATCCCCCCCCTACCAAACAATTTGGCAAAAACTGACACAAATGCACAAAATGTTTGTTTTGCTGAATTATCATTTCATACCAAAAAACAGTTTCAAATAAAAAATTTCACCAGCTCTACCACTGTCAATGGTGTTTAGGTTGTTTCATCATAATCACATGGGGGTGGGAGGAAACTGAGAACAGTAATGGCTGGCAAAGAGTTTCTCGTATTATTTTTGTTTGAGGATGTCCTAAAAAGGGCACATGAAGTCTAATTTCTGGTAGTGTCAAATAGCCATTTGTAAAAAGGAAGATTTATTATTCACATCCAAGAGACATTATATTGAACGAAGGAATAACTGTGTTTTTCTTAATATGATTATTCAGCTGTATTTCATTCTATGTAATGTATATCATGTCCACACCTTAATGACCAATTGACTAATCTGTACAATTGCTATGATTCCGTTTGAGCCATGAATACAATGAAGGCATTTCTATTAAAATTTGTGTAACTTGTTATTTAAGATACATTTGATGTACAGTATTAATTTAACAAGAAATGGAACTGGCTATTTACCTTCTGGCACGCAGAAAGCTAAAGAAGTCCAACTCCAAGTATAATGTCAAAAAGAAATACAGATTGAAACTTACATGAAACTCTTCAGCTGGATTAGAGACTATGAAATGAGTCATTGGTCAGTTATAAGTATTATAAGATGTGAAATCTACCAATATGAGTGAAGCATCTCTGTAGGAGTTGTTCCTCAGAGGTTCTGTTCGATGCTTGGTGTGTGATCTCCATTTTAAAATGAAAATACTTTTATGATTCTCTAAAAGTGCAAATATCACTCTTATAAAAGCATTTACTCATGAGAAATTTTAATATTCATCCTGTTACTTAGAACCATCTGGAGTTAATCCTGCAGATTAATTTAAAAGGGAATAAATCTGTAAAGAATTTATTTTGATCTCTAATAAGCATGCTCCATGGAGGTTTGGTAAGGGTGAAAGGAATTATCTTTCATGCAATGTTCCTCATATATTTTGACTTTAAAAACTTAGCACTAAGCCTGGACCAGTTTCAGAAAATCTAAATCCCTCTGACAGTCACAGTGATATATAATATGTCTACGCGTCATGCGGTACTTTGTGTGTGTGTACACATATGGATGTATTGTAGTTTGCTGTTACAAATGAAGAACACAAAATTTAAAACTAAACTTCTTTTTAACATCTTGTGTTCTCTCTCTTATCATGTTTTCAAAAATTCACCTTTTGGGCTTGTTCTCAGCCCAAAGATGTCAAACCTCTTTCCTGATAGAAAATTATAAGGAAAGTGTGTGTGCCATGATTTTCAAATTACAGTTTGAAAAAAATTGTATATTCAGTACTTATAATTGTCATTAAACAATATCTAGCTTGGGTGTATAGTGCTTTCCTTAGTAGATCTCAGTGTACTTTGCAGAAGAGGCCATTCTTGTTATCACCATTTTCAACGGGAGAAACTGAGGCACACAGGGAAAGTGACTTGCCTATGGTCACCAGCAGGCTACTGGCTGAGCTGAGACTAAAGCACAGGTCTCCTGAGTTCCAGTCAATGTGAAAATAACTCTTTGGTACCCAATCCTTGAAAAAGTGGCCTAGTAAAAAAACCATGCTGCTAGATTTCAGTGAAGAACAGATAGATCTGAGAAAAAAATTTTAAAAAGTCAATGAAAAAAATTGTGTTTTAAAATTTGTTACTGAACATGGTCTCCGGCAGTTTCCTAATGATCTCATCAATCCACCAATCAACAAAAGCTCTTCCTCTCCTTTGAATGATGATGACTTGAGGTTAATTAGGCTGAGGGACTGACTGTTTGTGTCCAGTCAGGAGATCTCAGTAGGTGATGCTACTGATAGAGAGGGGGAGAGGCATGTACGTGAGAACTTGAATTTCCTGCCTGAGGACCAGGTGGCAGTATTCCTAAAGATGAACATGTAACACCTCACTCAAGAAATCAACACTAGACCAATACTGAATCTCCCATATGGGAGAAAGATTCTTAAAAAGATGGTAGCAAAGAGGCTACTTGCAAACTGCAGATATCCTTGGCCCTTGTTAATCTGGGCTTAGATTTGGTATGGGATAAAAAAAAAATCACTAATTGTTTCATCAGTAATCACCTCTTGTTATGTTATGGGAACAGGCAATATATAACCCCCTTCCCTGCATGTATCACACATATCAAATGCCACAAGGCGAACATTGCAATACTATCAACATAGTAGGCAGATTTGTCAGGAAAATGCATAAGGATTTCCACCAAATCAAAACTAAGTTAAAGTTTGTTCATCCACTGAAGCTGCCTTTTTCCTTGATTATTAAAAAAAATTATTTAAACAGGAAAACAAATCATTGGATTTCTCATTCCCTCACAGTTCCTTTCTGTGAACACAGACACACACACTTTATCACAGGATAGATGACAGCTATTGTGTACAGTTCTTGTTTAAAACTGTCTTCCCATCCTTTGTGTGACTATTAATGCAACTGATCTAGCACAGATTAGAGTTGAGCAGCCAAACTCCTGCTCTCAGTATAGAGTAGCAGCCAGTGGTTACTTTGAAGCTAGCTTCCTGGCTGCTCTTCACATTCTTTTCAAACCATTGTCCTCCTAGAATGACTTTTTTTCCTTCTCCTTAGGAGCACATGGATAGCACTTAAGAACCAAGCAGTCCTGATTCTCCCCTCAGACAGATCTCTCTGCTAAGTAAGGAGGGAAGCAAAGCCACTAGCAGACTCTCCATTGATTTATGTTACTCCACAGAGCCTGAATGTGTAATAGCCACTGGAGATAATGCTATGTCTGGATATATGGAGATATAGAGCAGGTTAGATAGACATCCATCAGGGATGGTCTAGATCATGCTTGGTCCTGCCATGAGGGCAGGGGACTGGACTCAATGACCTCTCGAGGTCCCTTACTAGCTTTTCTGTGTGCAGCTGACTTATTAAATGGTGTCAGAAGAAAAATAAACATTTGGCAAAACTGGAGCAAATGAAAATACCTGAATTGTTCAGTGTGGAAAGGATCCTGGGAACAAATTTGTGGAGCAGCTACAGTACTTCCTAATTCCCCAAAAGAAAGTAGGGTTGCCAGATGGTTTCAACAAAAATACCAGACACACCTGACATTACATCACAATCTACATTACATCTTATTTAGAAAATACCAGACATTTATATTTTCTCATTTATATTTTCTCAATTTGTTTCCCTAACAGAAAGTTCAAATACTGGACTGTCCATTTAAAACCGGACACCTGGCAACCCTAGAAGAAAGTAGTAGTGAAGGAAAATCCCAAGTCCTATTACATGTGGCAGGCCCAGAGACCTTAAAGATCTAAAGTACATGCTAGTGACAGTATGACAGAGACTGAGTTGCAAATTACTATGCAATTATTCTAATGTGATCCATCTAGTATTGTCAACGGAGATAGGCTGTGAAATTTTCAGGTCACCCAGTCCAGTAAACTGTTCAATTAATGTCTGCTTATAATTCTGGGTGTCTTGTGGCTGTGCAGCTTCAGTTCAGAGTTCCGGCCCTTATCAGATTGCTATCAGTCCACAAGCTGCACCCTGGGTTTGCCCAACTTGGTTACTGCTTGCAGGCTGAAATAGCATCTTTCCAGCCCCAAATTTTCTCCAAGATTGGCCTAGGGTAGGGATGAGATCCTCTCACTGGACCCTCACAGAAAACGTGTTAGATTACCAAGGCAGCATACCATTCCAACCTGTAAGCTTACTAGACATGTATTTTACTCAATTTACACAGCAGTAATTACAGTACACTTCCAATAATCCGGCACCTTTGGGACCTAGGTGGTACAGGATCATTGGATATGCCGGAGTACCAGGAGGTCCTATAAGGGGGCATACTCCCAACCCAACTCCCCTCCCCCATCTTATGATCGGGTCCCGGAGCTGCTGGTACAGCCGCACGTCTCCCTCCAGGCGCTGGGGCACGTGCGCTGAGTGGACGGCTTTTCAATGAGCTGGCCAGGACGCCGTGTACAACCCAATCCCCCTCCCCTCCTCTTCCATTCCCCAGAGCCAAACACCTTCCCTCCCTGCTGTCACCCAATCCCCCCTGTGACAGACCAGGCCAGGTCTGGGCACTGCTGAGGGCGTCCACTCAGGGCGAATTGCTCAGACTCCGGGCTCCTTACAGCCCCTTACTGGAGACCTTCCCAAAAAGGCCACAAACCAGTCACCCTGAGCACTTCAGCTGCCAATCCGGCCAACTAGAAACCTCACGAGCAAAACCCCTCTGACACTCCAGCTCTTCCTGTGCCCCAATCAGCCCCGGGCCTAACACACAGGTGATGGGTTATAGAACCCAATCTCACCTACCCCGAACGGGTTCTTCCGGTCCCAAGAAATCAGCCACAGTTCCCAGGTCAATTTACTTTCTAGATCTTACCCATAAGACCACGCTGAGCCAATCCTTTAGAATCTACAATCTAAAGGTTTATTTCTAAAGGAAAGAAAAGCATGAGAGTAAGGTTGTTAAAGAAAATACATTATATGCATCGAATCATCCAGTTCTCAATACAGGCTCTTTGCGGAGATGTTATAAACTGCTATCTTAAAAGTCTCTGGTGTACATCCTATGTCAGGATGGGTCTATGGTTCTTCCTGGCTCGTTGCTCCCTGCAAGGCTGCATTTGGGATCAGGAGCTGAACTCAAGACAAGATGGAGGGTGTTACATGGCACTTATATACCTCCCCTGGCATCTTCCTGGCCAGAGCAGGTCAATGCAGGTCACGTGGTTCAGTGACCGATCCTTGTGTCCCAAGTCAGCAACCATTATTCTGGCTGGCTTGCAGGTATCCAGACATTCCTCAGGTGTGTCTCTGGCACTTAGAGATCTATTGTCTCTGGAGCCTTGCTAATTAGCATAGACATTGAACGAACATTCCTGGCACATTGCTCTGCCTCAGACAGAGAATTTTCCAGCATCAACACAGATGCTATATTTATAACTCCACATACAGATATTATAGGAGTACATGAATAGCATATACATAACCAGTAGAACATAAAATCCAATAATGTGATACCCCTTCTCCCCCAACCTTATGTCCGGGTCCCGAAGCAGCTGCCTGTGCTCAGCAGCTGGCTGCTAGCACATGCAGGCTGGACGCTGTGTGTGCTGGGGACTGTGAGCAAAATAGCGCGGGCTGTGAGAGCGCATGTGGCTCGCAGTGGCCTGGCCGTGAGAGCGGCTGACCCGAGCAGTTCTGGGTTCCAGTTGATGCCGAACTATCAGGAGTGCCGGACAACTGGATGCCAGACTATTGGAGTTTTATTGTAGTTATAATAAAAGCAAAGCAAGTTTATTTATGTCAGAGAAAGATTAAGTAAAAGGAGGTAGAGATGGTCATCAGCAAATAAAAGTGAAAACACTGGTCTAAAAGACTAAAACTAAGCAAAGTACAACCTGTGTACTTTGTTCAAGAAGTTTTTTCTTACCACCAGTCTTTTTTCTTGATGTTTACTGGATTGCTTAGACAGGACCCATCACGGAGATCAAATCACTTCATTTCTTTGTTTTCTTGGGGTTGTTTGATCTTCTCTTTCATAGTTCTTTTATAGTCCTGTGGGTATTTGAAATATATTCTTCTGAAGAGTACTCGCAGATAAAGTTTGTACTAAATAAAGGAGCCATGAGGTCCAGAAGACAAAGCTCCATGTTGGTTCTTCCCTACTGGTGGTTGCTATGAGGTAAACCGTTTCTTTCTGTTGCAACCTCTGATACAAATGAATGGCTAGTTGAATTTAAGCCACACGTGGAGCGATGTGTTAGCTTCTTTCCTTTGACTAGAGAAAATCTGCTTATCAACACCTCTTGACATCGCTGGTTTTCACAACTTTTAGTGACAGACTTTAAAGTATAACAGTGAGAATCCATAATTTCACATATGGCATTGTTATGTATATTTTGTAGTACTGGCCAGTTATTAATTTTCAGATGATCTCACCAGGCTTCTTTTGTACAAAAATCATTGCAGTAGTGTGTATCAGGGTCAGAGAGGCACATTTTCTTTATCAGAAACCTATAATCAAGTGTGATTTATACAGTATAGATCATGGGTGGGCAATAAAACAATGTGCCTCTGCAGGTCCGGGTGATTTCAGATCACCATTCCTAGCCCATGGGAGCTGCAGAAAGCGTCACGGACCAGGACACTACTTCCCATAGTTCCCATCAGCTGGTAATGATAATCTGCAGCCTATGGGAGCTGCAATTGCTCGTACCTGCAATAATGAAGAAGATCTATGTAATAAAAGCAAAACAAGTGAAACTCAACAGTTAACAGATGTGTTAATACAAATTCTTTGTATCATAATTAATAGCCACAAAGCAAAGTTACCACAAAAAAAGGACTTGGTTTTGAAAAAATATCTGCAGGGCTAGGGAAACTATGCTTCTTAAATAAAAATGTTAAGAAGCTGTGACAATGAAAGTACATTGGATTAAAAATTGTATATCTAGACATACTGACATCATAAAAGGGTGCACACCACACAAAGCAAAGCTGTGCAATCACACATATGCAATAAAAGCAACCATTTGGCAAAAGCATACATTGTACATAGCAGATCTTAAAAAGAAATACAAAAGCAAAATAAAAAAATTTTCAGACCAATTCCACAAGCCAAACAGAAAAGGACTGAAACTTAACTTGATCCACAAGTTTAATTCTTATGCTAATGGTCTGAACGGGGATATGGATGGTTCTCACACTAGCTTCCATCTTTTAATGACTTAACCAACCAACCAACCAATGGAGGTGCTAATGGTTCTTAACAGCCTCTTGTAACTGCACTATCTACTCACCGTCTCTTTTTCTTCCTCCCCTCCCTTTTTTCCTTCTCCTCCCTCCCCCTTCCCTTATTTATTCTTGGATCTGGACTTATTATACTCCAGTCATCTGAAGAAGTGGGTTTTGCCCGCGAAAGCTCATGATACCATCTACATGTTTTGTTAGTCTTTAAGGTGCTACTACACTATTTGTTGTTTTTTAAGTTTTTCCTGTTACAGACTAATTCGGCTACCCCTCTGAAGCTTTTACAAGCAAAATAAGTGCACTAATAAAAACTGTAGGACAAAGTTCTGATAGTAATAAAGATGCAATAACAAAATTCTGTGTTAGGTCTCAATCTGTTTATACTGGAAGTTGTTTTTCAACATATCAATGGCTATTGAAACTATAAGATACCAGTCATTATATATATCTAACTATATACCTATATAGATAGATAGATATAAAACACACAAAAAAGATTAGTGTCTTTCCCAACCAACTTCAGTGAGGCTGTGTGTAGGCACAAGGAACTCATAACATTAGGACCTTAGTGAATATTTCCACAGTGAGCCTGCGGCAAACTTGGCACCTAAAGTCTGGGGTTCCTGTCTCTTAGTTCAGTGTTTAAACCACCAGATCACTATGTTCACTATGTTCAGAATTTAACACAGATGCTCTGATATATGCTTTTCTTCATACAGTGCTTCCCATTTTGGATGATAATGGCAATGAGCTACTCACTGAAAGGAGTTTCAATAAGTGGCATGTGGCACATATGGCAAGCTTGCCCATTATATTCATTGGCTTGCCTTGAGTATATTTACTTGCTTTTATTGTATTCAGAGGAAACACAAAGAACCTACAGGCCTGAATCCTGTAAGACATTAGCTGAAGCAAAAGTTATTGTAAGTGTGGTAAAATAGACCACACTTGGCACAGATCAAGTTTCCTTTCGAGTTTGGGAACTAAGAAGAGCATGCACAATTGTAGGAGTTTAGAATGTTTCAATAAGTGTAACCTCAAGAAACATGAAATTAATAACCACAAATCCACTTAAGGAGGGTTGACAGGTACAATCATGAGCTAAATGGCAATTATAGTGTCAATATGTTACCTGATATAATAAGTACATCCCCATAATATGTTGATGAAAAGGCTAACTATAGGCATGGAGGACTGAGCATGAGCAGAGGATGCTCAGGGCCTATAACAGGACAGACACTCTCTGGTCCAGGGCTTGTTCTTTTCTGGTTTCCTTGGAAAACTTTTGTCATACTCTCGGTTTGCCCGTAAATTGCCTTGGTTGTACAAAGTTATGTATACAGCATTGCATACATGTTATGAATGCTTCTGGTCTGGGAACATCACCTCTATTCATCTAAGGCTTCTTTTATTTTCATCCACTTTATGTGCAGCTCAAAGTAGCCTGCTACAGAGGAAATACAATTAGGGAAGGAATGGAGGGGACTGGGTACCATAACTAAGTATGCAAGAGAGAGAATAGCTAAGCAGCTAGTGAGGGCCCCCAGAGGGTGGTAATATAGCTCCAAGACTTCTATACAGAACTCCCCGGTTGGGTTTTTTCCCTTCTCCGTTCCCTAAAATACTATCGTGCTTGTTGTATACGGCACTCCAATTGAAGCAGGTGTATGTGGATAAAGACCTGATTTTCCCCTCTCTTCTACATGTGCAGAGGAGAGTCCTACCCAGACAGCATAATCTGATGCAAAGAAGATGTTTTGGCTTTAGCTATTTAATCTGAAAATGTATGCACTGGGGTATCCATTCAACAATGGCTTATAAAGAAAAGGGTAACAGTAAGTAAGGGCATCATCCTCCAAAAGGCTCTTGGAGCTTCTGAGACTCAGGAATATGAGGTTTAATGCCTTGAGGAACATCTATAAAAAGTCTCTTGCAAAATCAAGCCCTAAAGCACTGAGGTTAATTTTTTACACAATTACCCACTGATATCAGACCAATTATTCAAACAATTAGTAACTGTGGTGCAGCCTGTAAAATTATGGGTCTGATTGTTAAATCACTTTATTCACAGAAGATACATAATTTCCAACAAAAAGAGTAAACAACATTTAACATAATTACTGTAAGGAACATTGAGAAATGCTAGCATAGCAAAGCTAATTGCTGACCTGATATTCACCCAATCATAAATACAAATATTATGGTTAGTTATTTCATGGACTCTCCTAAACCATGTATTTAAGGACCTATCACCTTTGCACAAGAATGTCATTCTTATAAGTGATGGAAACATTGCTTAGCTTTTACTATAATTGGCAACAATTATTGCCTGTGAGCTGGCGTGGTGGCCCTCCTAGGGTATGTCTATATTGCATTTAGTATTGAACCTCCCTGCATGGATAGATGGGTTTTATCTAGTGGGGTTTGAGCTAGAGCACTAGAAAAACTTATATGGGCATTATGGCTCCAGCAAAAACTTAGGGTAGTCAAGCTGATCTCCTGGGTTTGAACTGGCCCTCTTCAAGAACTCATTTTAATTATGCTATCTGGTGATGTCTGGTCGTTAATATGTTGTTTGTTTTTATTCTGTATATTTTATAAGAGAGCCACACACTTTGTAGCTTCTATAGGCTGAGCTTATGGTACACATCAGGGACTCCTTGCATCCCTCCAAACCCAATCTGCCCTCAGCAAGCTACCTAAATGGCAGCCTCACACCTCCCTCTATTTCAAGGATGTTCTGTAGCTTCCCACACCATTCCTCAGGGCAGGTACTCTGTGTGTCCCCACATCTCCAGCTTTGCCACATGGGTGCCCCACATTTCTCCTTCCCACCATTTTCCCCTTTCATACCGTGCCAGGGGATCTGTGTGTCTGCAGTTTTCCCCATCCCCTATAGCAGAAATCCCATTCCTCTCATGCCAGAGGCTCTACATCTCCCTTCCCCACCCCCCACAATTCTTCCTTCCCCTCCATTTTTTTTATTCAGGGTGTCAACATTTTTAACTCTATTGAAAGGATAGTCAGAGTTGAGAAGGGGGTATTATTTTGCTGAAAGGTTTAATGGCTGTCATTAATCGGTGTTTTGAGCTTTAAACAATTTCAGGGTGTTTAAAGACTATGTATCTACTAACCAAATACAAAGGACTCCACTTGTGCCCCCCACTTTCCCTTCTGGTTTTTCTGATTTGTACCAACATGAATGGGGTTTGGAACATTTTAGGAAGGGTCTAAGAGCATTCTCTGAAACTGAGGAGTCGATCTGGTGAAATGTTCAAAAATTTCTGCATTATTTATGGTCAAACAGAAATAATATTAAATTGAGCATAGGACATTCAAACTTAGCCAATGATGTTTTATTTTTTGTTTATTAGGGTTGTATTTTGTTTGTAAAGTGCCCAGATACCTTGGGCATGGTTTGGGCCATTAAGAAATAAAGGCTGGCCTGCTATTCCAAGTACCTGATTGTTGGATCTTTTCAGTAACAAATCTAGGTGCTTATAAGAAAAGAAGAAAATTGGGAATAGAAACACAAGTGATCAGAGATAAACAGATAAGAGTCTTACATTTGCTGCTTCACACCACTCCAGAATTACTAGACAGCAATAAATAACAAAGTATGTGGAGAGTATTGTGGATAGGGTTGCCAGATGGTCTCCCAAAAAATACCGAACACACGGGCTAAGAATTTGTCGAGCAAAAGAAAAAACCACCCACACTGAACACACATCCTGGGAACAAAGGGGGAGGCAGCAGAGCCTACCCAAAGCAAAGAGAGGCAGACCCTGGGGCAACACAATGGCAGGACGGGGAGCGGGGGGTGTGACCATGGGTAGGAAGGTGACTCCCCCATAGCCAGGTCTTTGGGTGTCTCAGTGGGAAGAAACAGAAATTCCACCCCAGTCAGTTTTGGCTGAGAGCCCATGGAAGGTACCTAAACACAACTACAAAGCACCTGGACTACGGCGCCACAACGCACTTGAACAGCGCTCAGGAGCAGGGACAGGGCTTCTCCTCCTCCCCAAGGCGTCACTACTCCTAAGAGTCCCAGCCACTCCCCCTTCCCCCGCCAGGCTTTTGCATGCTACCACAGGTTCCCAGTGCCAATCGTGGCCCCACCTCCCAGCCACTTCCCCCACCCCCGCTAGGCTTCCATCTAGCACACAATCGGAAAAACAGAAAATACCGGACATTGCACATGTCCGGTATTTTCTGAATTTTTCCACCGGACAGAGGGCACAAAAACCAGACTGTCCAGTAGAATACCGGACACCTGGCAACCCTAATTTGTGGACCTAGCCCATACATATTTTATAATTCCCCAATATGTGCAGGAGCCAAGCCCATGGAAAGACATTTTGTACTACAACAAGATTTAGATCAGGCTCAAAAGGCCTAACAATGAGAGATACTAAACATCTTATGTTTCCATTAAGGGGACATATAATTATTATCAGAATGAGCTCTCACTGATCTTATTACCTTGTTCCTACGCATTGTAAAAATAAAATATCAATTAAAGAAGAAGTCTCCAACTAAAAACTATAATTTATCTTTCCCTACACTTACAGCTTTTTGGATTTCTTAGCAATGACACATTAGAATTAATTTCCCAATGGGACACTGTACTTCCAACACCTATTTGTGTGGTGTTTGGGGGTGTTTTGTTTTGAAGAGATTAGCATGATTCCCTGACAGCTTTTCACAGCTGGTTAACTAGCGAAGCCCCTGGTTTTACATACAGGTGAAGAGATTAAAAATGTAGTCCCCCTAATTTTGTTTAAACATTCTAAAACCTTCCTGGAATAGATTTTCTATAAAATCTATATATGGCAAATACAGAATACATGGTGCATAACAACGGTTGTATTGGGACTCATTTGAAAGGACATGAATAACTAAATTATGGCTTCATCTGAATAATACAGTCATCCCAGAGTCAAGCCACCAAAATTTTATACCACCCCACATCAAGTATTCTTTCCTTATGTATTGTTATATTCAAGCCATATGTTAACATTTGCAATTGTTATCACATTGATGTCTGAGGAAACATTGCTTTTCTTTGGTAATTGGAAATGTTTACAAAAGAGCAGTACTATTTGTACATAGCTGAAATTCTCATGCTGTTGATGTATAGGAAATGATTGCTCCCAAGAAGTGGCTAGCGCTGGAGTGTAGTAAAACACTTAAAAAGAAATGATGGCAGACACAAAGTGCCTCATAAAAAGATACATAGCGTTTGTTAGCGACACGGTGAACTGCATAGTGTGCAACAAATGGAATGAAATACCCAAGGTCTATATACCGCAGTAAAGCAATTTAATTTAACAAGTTAAAATACATCAAGAAATTTATGCAGTTCTACTCCCTCACTTTACAAGAAGCCACAGTGCTTTACTTTGTGTTATCTCAGCAGTCCTACAGCTGTAAAACAAAGTAATAGTATTGAAGTGTGCCAGACTTCTAATATTTGCGCAAATTCACAGGATACAACTTTTCAGCCCACATTCTCCAGGGATTCAAAAGCCCCACTGGTTTTCTGCCTTGAGTCTGTGGGGAAAAAAAACCTGAACAATGTTTGCAGCCCCAAATCTCCTGTGATTTAAAAGGCCTTCTAGCTTCCCATCTGAGTCTTTTGAGAAATCTTTAGGAGGATCTTCCGGGATGGTATGCATTGTATCTACCTACTGTATGAGGGGGGACACTTTTGGGGGTAGGGACTCTATTTTGGCTTTTGTGTTTGTAAAGTACCCAGCACAACACCTAACTACTCTGGCAACACAAATTGTACACATGTGTGATGGCAGGGGTGGAGGGGGTATATTTGAGCTGGACAAAAAAACCCGCACAGAATTGACATTTGGCATGAAATTCTGATACTTTGAAATTAATTTTCATTCTAAATTGAAGAGAAAAGCAGAAATTTCCCACAAAATGAAGATTAAAAATAAAGTGATTCAGATTCATCAGAATGCTCTAGTTCAATCTCAAATAATTTTAATTAAATAATGTCAAAATATATTGTTTCAGTAAGGTAAAACTATTTCATTCAGATTATGTTGAAACATGACAATATTAAATATAATATACCAAAATATACTATACTATTAATTCAGTATAAAAGTGAACACAATATATAACAGTAAAAACAAAATTAAGTGTAACCAGAAAATATCACCTTATTAAAAAAATAATGAGAGCCAAAATGAATAATTTTTCCTGTTAACATTTGTTAAAATCAGCACAGATTTGTGAAACATTTATATTTTTCATACTATTACATTTTCTCATAGAAAACTAATATTTTTTCTTCTAATATTTATAAAATGGTGCTTGCATACTAGCTGGAAAGCAAAGCATCTCAGGTTTATCAATATGTACTCAGTCCTGTATTACTTGAGTTAGGTATATTTCCAGAGTGCTGAGAATTTACTAAACATGAAAACTTATCAGCTAAAAGATTAGCATTTAAAAGATCATTTATTCTTAAAGGCATCTGTCTAACACCAACTGAAATCAGTGAGATTGCATGTTTTTAATTTAGAAAAGGGTATGTCCCTTAATATGTTGAGGTAAGCATGAAATACTCTTAGAAGGTAAAAATCTATCCCTGGCCAGGGGGCCAATACTATGCCAATATACCATTTAAGTCCCCTTAAAGCCCTCAAAATAGGGCACTAGTGGTGTACAGATTTTCTGCTGGCTCTGCACAGGGCAAATTTCACGCAAAATTTAAGACCACATGGAACAAAAACAATGGACATTATTTCACCTTTACCATGGGATGAGCTATTTAAATAAGCTTGGCTTTGTTAGCCATTAGAAACTTATGCTTACATTTTGTAGAAAAGTAGATAATAAAAGTAATTGCATTATGATACTTCCCTCTCACTCTGCAAAGCAATCTCAAATTTTGGTTCAATGCGTTGCTCCACCCCAGATAAAAATATTTATATTTCAGCAACTTTTCAAATGCAGAAATAGAGTTATGAAACTAAAGTAAGTGGAAACATTCCTAACATCAAAAATAGTATCATATTTTCTTGCCATTGGCACTTTCCTGCTTTACAGCACAATATGTTTTTTTATTCCTTGCACTTCAACACCTTGCACTATACTTTGGTCACTTGTAGGTTTAGCTGTATAGCTCCAACATGATTTTTAATGATCTGCACTGTCTGATAAAATCTTGCTTTAGTTCTTCCATTCTCCAATACATTCAGATTTTAAACTGCATTTTACAAATTGTGATAATGTACAATGCAAAGGTACCTGGGAGTACAGATGAAACATTTTTTTTCTCTTGGTTGTAACTTTAGATTTTTGTACAATGCATGGTACATCCGACACACAAAGACCTGCTGCTAACCCTTAAACAAGCCTTGATCCCTAAACATGGCCTTCTCTCTCTTTTTTTCTCTCTCTCTATATAAAAAGTTTTTCCTGCCGGACGACAGAATGTTTCTGTTGGGAGACAGAATGACATCTTCATGTCATCAGCCTCAACAGGCTCTCTCAGCAAAGCGAAAGCATCCAGAGAGAGAGGGGTAGGCAAGCATAGTGCACAGCTCCCTAGTATTTTTTTAAAGAATATTATGGATGCTGGATACATGAATAAATAATTTTCTGAATCTTTGATCACAAACACTGGTGGAGAATCAATTTTCCATGTACTCCAGACAAAATAGTATTATCCTTGTCAATATCAAGAACCCATTTTTCTTCCACATACCACTGATGGACTTGGTTTCTCGTCACAGATGCTAATACAAAGATTAGTGGTTTTTTGTGCCGATGGAACTCGTCTGACTCACTGTTATTGACTAGGTTGTGGGTGGTTGCTGCAAGCAGTAAGAGCACAACTTGGTATTCCAGAATTAGAGCTCAGGGCCATAGCGAGACTGGGCTGGGAATGAGCAGCCACAGAAGCTAAAGATCCATGGGCAAATGCCACTAAAAGGCTGCTGCTGCTGGGTATAAGAGCCAGTCTGCTGACTCTACCATTACAGCAGTGTAGATAGTGATGCAACCTACTATAGATCAGTTGTGTGGCTTAGGTTGCCTAGAGACTGGCTCAGTCGCAAGCCCTGCTCACTCACCTCTTATAAATGTTAAAATCTAATTTTCCAGAATATCATGAATCAGCTGGAGCCAGATTCAAATTTGGCCTCTCTGGCAATATAAATGGGCTTCAAGTGGGTAAAAAGGAGGCCTAATGTGGGTGTGATATAATTTACCTCCCCTTTAAGGCCTCTTTACACTGTTAGCATTAGTATAAATAAGAACATGGCCATTATATTTTGCTATTACTATAGCAATATTTTGACCTGGAAATCATGGCTTATGGTACAGCAATCAAGTAGAGAAATATGAAGTAAGAATGGAATTAATTCCTGTTACCACTTGACCAACAAGGGTATGTCTACACAGCAACATTATTTCAAAATAACTAGCATTATTTTGAAATAACTTAGTCCACATCTACACAGCCAGCAGTTATTTCGAAATAATACCGAAATACTGTCAAGTTGGAGGACTTTTACCCTGACTCCTGTAACCCTCATTGTATGAGGAGTAAGAGAAGTTGGAAGAAGAGTGCTCTATTTTGAAATAAGTGCTGTGTATTCGCTCCTAATTTTGAAATAAGCTACACAATTGACATAGCTCTTTGAGTAGCTTATTTCGAGTTAAGCCCTGCTCTGTAGACGCACCCCAAGATACTAGCAGGAAACTTGCTATCTAGACAACTGTGCAGTTTGATACTAAAACATTGCATCCAGATGTCTACTGCTTTTCACCTGGCTTATTCATCTGGGCAAAATGAGGGCAAAAATTGCCAGTTTAATTGAAACATATGTAAATAACTACCCTGAAGCAGAAGAACCAATGCCATTACATTCATTCAAAATAACCTAGCCAAAAATAATTAGATAATCTACTGTGATCAATAAATACTACCTTTAAAAGATTATATAAATTATATTCTTAATCTGCACTCAAATGATTTTGCTTTTCCTTTTTTTATTTGCTTAAATAATGTATTTCAGATGCTCAATGCAATTAGTGTCAGATCATATGGGCATTATTCTTGCTGTTAGTATTAGTAAGAACCATTATCCAAAAAGGATGCAGAAGACAAGCTAGTGAACTGAATAGTAATATCTAGCTTCTGTGGCATATTCAAAACTGAAAAATAAATACAGTAAAACATGAAATGCCAGTTTGGAAAAATGTTGCTTATCATACTTGTATATAATAATATAAAGTGAATAATATTTGTATTTTCTGTTTTTAAGAGAATTTTTATAATATTATCTAGATGCTACTGCTCTACCACCAGGACAGTTTGCATAAATATTCTTACTTTTACTCGTCTACTTAAAGCAACCTCATCAGATTCTGATTCATTCTACCCTTTGAAACTAATGTATTTAGCCAAAAAACCCCATAAGAATGCAAAAAGCTTGTTGTTGCTCTGAGGTGGAGGACTGTATTTAAATTCATTGTGACCAAATTAGGAGTAACAAAACTTTTCTAGCAAAACTAATTCATGATTTTATTTGCCCACCACAAATAATTTATTCTCACCCTGATGCTGACATCCAATACGCCCCATTGATTTCTAGTCTCACACTGAGGGGAAATTGATTACAAATCCATCAGAGTATTACCTGACTAAGTAACAGCAGGATTGGGCACTGTGCATAAATTGCGGAGTATTTCCACATCTTCCATTTCCATTCGTGTAGGAAGCTAATCTGAGTATGGTGCCACATAGGAAGAAAGAAGTGTGTGTGGCATGCTTTCCCTTACTCTAGTCTCATAGTAAACTCTTCCATCCAAAATCTATCAGATCGAGATGTTATGATTATAGAGGAAGACCCATGCTGTTTGCCAGAATCTTGCCTACTCAATATCAGTTTTCTGCAATTGCCTCCAAATCTAGCTACTATGAACATTCCTTTTATAAGGAACAGCTCAAAATAAACCATTTATTGGGTTCTTCAAGGCATTCAACTCCTTTACTTGGTAAATGTTACTCAACCAATGATCATCTGATTTTACATTTAACAGGGTCTTAAGATTTTCCATTCATATTGTACCTTGCAGGTATTACAGAATAACTACTAGATCTTCATGTTTATTGGTTTCACTCTGGCAGGTTGTTATATGCTCCCAGACCGCCTAAGCACATTGGTGATAGGTTCAAATTGTCACATTACTTAACAATATTAAACACCAGTTAAAGGGGGCCAGTTAGATGCAAACATCCTACTGTTTTCATTCTTATGGGTTTGAAAGTTCTATTGTTAATGAGGGCACAATGGTTTCCAATTCAGGAGGAAATGTGACATGAAAAAAGGCACACTACCATAAGGGTAAATTATGTATGCTATGGCTACAAATTCTCATTGTTACAACCCTCTCTCTACTGGGATTGAATATCAAATAAAGTAAAAAAAGGGCCAGTTCTGATTTAAAAAACCCCAAAACTCTCTGCTTGACTGTATTCAATAAATCCTTTAGCAAGCAGAGAGATCCTCTGAGACAATACTGTCAACTCTCAAAGGGACACTCCACTTAAAACTAAGACTGTCACTACTAAATGGATAAAATGTCTCATTGATTAATTTTGATCTCTTTTGTGGTAGGTCACAGAAGGAAGTTTGTTGAGGTTTCCCGTATGATGACATTTTCATGTGACCCCTCTTCAATTCTGCCAAAAGCTTGAGAATAAGGCATGATACGCATTTCCAATCAGAGCTCTACCCTTACTGACTTCATAGTGATGAAAGAGATGACATTCCATAACCGTCTGTACAAATTTGTGCACTGCTATTACCCACAAAGACTGGTCCAATTATGACACCTATTTACATTTCTTTCTTGCTAAGCATAAAGATTAAGTTTCCACATTCTTAACTAAGAATAAAATGTTAATTGACTTTGACCAAGTAAACTATTTCTGTACGAATATCTCTGTGGGGAGCACAAAACTAATGACCTAAAATGCTGATATGAAAAACACAATGAAGTCACATTTAAATACATATTATTAAACACCTGGGCTTTGATCCTCCACTGCCTTGTACCTTTTATGGTCATCTACACTATGAAAAGTAAGTCCAAAGCCCCACCAAACCATAAAAGCAGCATTTTAGACCTCCTTTATGCCTGAGAATAAATGATCACAAAGTGCAAGGTAGTGAAGAATTAGCTATTATAATCAATATGAAACCAAGTTTTCTCCCTTAATATATGTACCTTTCTGTGTAGAAAGTGAATGACTCACCTCAGAGGGATATTGTGAGGATTAATTTTATGTTCACAGAGTGCTCTGAGATCCTCTAATCATAGTCTCATAGAACACTAGAACTGGAAGGGACCTCGAAAGGTCATTGAGTCCAGTCCCCTGCCCTCATGGCAGGACCCAGAACTGTCTAGACCATCCCTGATAGATGTCTATCTAACCTGCTCTTAAATATCTCCAGAGATGGACATTCCACAACCTCCCAAGGCAATTTATTCCAGTGTTTCATCACCCTGACAGTTAGGACGTTTTTCCTAATGTTCAAACTAAATCTCCCATGCTGTAGTTTAAGCTCATTGTTTCTTGTCCTATCCTCAGAGACTAAGGAGAACAATTTTTCTCCCTCCTCCTTGTGACACTTTTTACATACCTGAAAACAGCTATCATGTTCTCTCTCTGTCTTCTCCTTTCCAAATTAAACAAGCCCAGATCTTTCAGTCTTCCTTCATAGGTCATGTTCTCTAGACCTTTAATCATTCTTGTTGCTCTTCTCTGGACCTTCTTCAATTTCTCCACATCTTTCTTGACATGTGGTGCCCAGAATTGGACGCAATACTCCAACTGAGGCCTAATCAGTGCAGAGTAGAGTGGAAGAATGACTTCTCGTGTCTTACTTACAATAATAGAAAATCCCTTAAGGATATAAGTGTAAGGAATTATTATTGTTAGAGTAGATTATTAGAGTTTTGTGAATTATCTTCTTTTTATTTTCTGACACTAAATACAATTAAAAATTTGTTTAGATATTTTGCAAAGCAACTGTCTCCCCCTCTAGCCAATTATTTCATTTATGACTGCTTTATAATTAAAAAACCCCCACAAATACTAAGGAACTTGAGAAAAGATAGATTTTTGGAGAATAATTCTTTGAAGAAGATCATAATATGTACCAAATAGCAATACAACAGCTTGATACTCACACCATTTCAAGCTTCTTTTAGGTTATTCACAGGGTGAGAAAGAAAAATAAACATGAGTGTAATTGTTTAAAAATGGATAAACTGTCATATTTAAATTTAAGACACAGTTGGTTGATTTCCTAGTGCCTTAACAATATTTCAAACATTTCTGATAATCAGTTCAAAGTTAATCAACCTGGTTGGTGCTGATTGTATGCATAGCTAAGTTAGATGCACAAATCTGAATTCTGACCTTGACAATACTAGCGGGGATGTCAGGGAGAACAGCGGAGGCAGTATCTTAAATTTCAGAGAAACACAAAACCTTGTGTTGCTCTGATAGCCTAATAGTAGATCTGCGAGCAATACTGATGATCTTTGACGCATGTGTGGTCAAGTTTTCCTGATCAAGGAACAAACACAATGATGTGTGGCCTATTTGAAGGAAACAGACTTATCAGGGACTGATTAAGCAGGCCTTTCAAAGGACACACCAATTTTTTATGTATGCTTACATTATCAGTAATAAAGCTTGGGTTTTTTTGTGTTTTTTGTTTTAAACAAAAGGCCATTTCTAATCTCTGAATGAGAACAGCCAAGTATCAATTCTTGGAGA
Source organism: Pelochelys cantorii (assembly GCA_032595735.1). NCBI lineage: Eukaryota > Metazoa > Chordata > Testudines > Trionychidae > Pelochelys > Pelochelys cantorii. The sequence goes on along the minus strand of CM064334.1, from coordinate 24,376,828 downwards.
AATGGGTTCTACATGCTCTCTGCATCATCTTTATATTTCATTGTAAATAAATTGTTAATACATTTATTATTCTTTTTAATCATACATTTACCTTTGAAGTTCTTTTTTCGCCCCTATTCTGCCCCTTGGAGACCAAGCCAAGAAATCTGAAGAGCCTCACCCCTTAGTATTCATTAAACGTATTAAAAATTTAAAGAACTAAATGAAGGGCTGGGTAAACATCTTGAAGATTTTAAACAGAATATAAAATAGTGAAAATGGGCATTCTTCATCAACTTTATTAAGTGAAAGCAAAAGCATGTTTACTTTTCCTCACTTCTCCCCTTTGCTGTCTCTCATATATATATATATATATATATATATATATATATATATATATATATATACACACACACACACACACACACACAATTTTTGAAAATACCTTTTTACACTTAACTGTATCTGAAACTTATGGAAACATCATAGCCCATATGCCCTCAGTGAATCAGATAGCAATAATGAGAAGTAAACAGCTCCATACAAGGTTGCCACTGTATTCCAATTAGATCAAGGAAGGGGAAAAAAATCATCTGGGAACACTGACTGCAGCAAACACACACACAAGATCAGGAAGGCATTTTAAACACTGCAGAATAAAATATAATGGTAACACTGAAAGGGACAAAGGGTGAAATCTGGGCTCCTGTGAAGTCATTAGAAGTTTTACCATTGACTTCAGTGAGGTCAGGATTAAAACCTGGAGCATGTATGCTTCTGTGTCTCAGTCTAGCAACCTTAAAGGAGCACCAAAATGGCAAGACTTCTGGAGGAAAAAAATAATGGTAACTGCACTTTATCCTGATAAATTTATTCTTCATAGATGGCTTTGATATTAGCTGCTTTTGGATTCTGACTTCTCTTTTTAAGTGCAAACAATTGCTTGTAGAGTTTACATCCCTCTGCTTTTTCGTAGATTTTGACAACCTGCTTATAATCATGATTTAGCTGATTAGGAAATATGTGTAATGATTCTAAGGACAGAAACTTGGAGGTGCTTTTTAAATATTAAAAATATCCATATAGCATTCTAACTTAAATAAAATATATGATATATTTTAAAATTAGAGATTTTTTGGATGCTTTAAAATGTTAGATTTGTGCTACAGTGTAACACACAGTCAGATCTGTTAGACTGACTGAAGAACTTTGTGCATGAACTTTTGAGAAATGAAGGGTTTCTCCAGAGGCTGCTATAGCTCAACTGCTATACACAGATTTATTCAGAGATATTCATTGGGCCAAACAATACATGACATTTAGAACAATAAGACTATTTTAACAATTGTATCTGCAATAGCCTTAGGCCTTGATCTTGTAATCCTGTCTGCCAGACTCCTTCACCAATACAGAACACATTTGATTGCAGTGCAGCTGAGACCTAAGATCTGATTGCAGGATTGGGGGTTAAAATCAATACATCAAAATATGTAAAATTCTGGAATGAAATTGCTAGGGGAGCACTATCTCCCCTGTGAGAAAAAATTTACTCAAGCTTATGAACAAAGCTTTATAAATTTAAGTTAATTAAAGTTGCATTTTCTACAACCTTGTTGATGTTTTGGATATAAACCAGGCATATTTTCAAATGAACTAACTACAGATTCCTTTTTTAATATTTATTGTACTATCCATCACTTTTAAAAAAAACATATTCAATCACAAATTAAAATTAAAATGTATGCAGCATATTTTAAACAACTTTGACTGGTGATAATTCATGTGAAGATAAAAAAGCCCCATTCAAAAATCAAGGGAGGTAAATAAGAAAAAATCTATACTCTGAAAGTGCAAATCGTCACCCGTGTATTCCACTCCAACTAGAAGCACTTATTCTTACTGATCATTTGTATTGTTATGGTACCTGGAAGTCCCAGTCAGAGATCAGATCTCACAGGGCACAGTACAAACACAGGAGAAAAAGCCACTGAATTCACTGGGATTACTCATCCTAAGCATATAAATTCCAGCAAAGCAATTTTAAGCACAAGAATACTTTTACTGACTTCATTGGAACTACTCATGCTTAAAGTTAGGCAATTGTTTAAGAACCTTGCCAAAGAAGGGTTTAATGCTCCTCCTATGTACGGCTATTAATTTAGTAATCCCAATATATGGACACCAGAGTGCTCCATGCTGGATAGCAGAAAAAGGCAAGTGTGTGCCCAATTTGAGCCAAATGGACTGTCTCACAACCATAATAAAGCTTGTCCTCCCTGACCAGGCACACAGCAGGCTGGTCCATGTACATTTTAAGCCTCGTAAGGCAGAACGGAGTCCATGCACTATTCCTGCCTAGGACTTAGTCACGCTTGTAGAATGCTGATTCTATATCTAGCACACCCTTTTGAAAGCTGATACCCTCTGGTCCTAAAGCTTAGCCTAGGGAACCAGTACTGACCCCTTAAAATTTGTTATAGTTTAAACACATCCTCTCCCAGAATTCCAGTCATGTGGGCACTCTGGGTTTACAGTTCATTTCTGCAGGGGCATGGAAGAGTGAAAGTTAACAGACACATGAAGTTTGCACAGGATTCTAAACACAAATACACTTTACTGAAAACAAGAGATACACAGATCTAGCCAAAATAATAAATACACTGACACTTACTTCCTTTCCTCAGTTTCCTCACCACTCTTGAAATTTCTTAGGCACTTGGGGCGAACTTCCATGGTATCTTAAGAACAATGGAACGTCTCTCCTTCTCTGCAATTTGCGTACCTTTTTCTGATAGTTTTGTAGGAAGAAGCTTTTCCGAAATTTGGCCCATCTACAACTGGCCAAATTTTGGAAAAACCTCCTCTTTCAGAAAAGCCCTTCTTCCTCATGGAATGAGGAAGACGGGGCTTCCAAAAGAACACATCTCTTCCACACAAAAAAGCGGAAGAGCAGACGCATTCCCTGGACGCAGTGGAGTTTTTCCAGAATACCTCCAGCATCCTGGAAAAGCCCCATAGTGTAGACATAGCTTAAGTTAGCTAGCCTTCCTTGAACTGGACAGGTCCCACAAAGGAATAGGACACACCTGCCACCAAAAAAAAAAAATCCCCCTTGCTTCTGCCTCAAAATTATTTTATTATTCTGTGTGTCCTCAAGAATTTCAGTCCTTACCACATTTTTTTTTTTATTCTGCTATTGGGATTTTTCCATTCACCCTCCCTGAAAAGAACTTGGAGGGAGCTGGCTTCTCACTACTTCAGCCACCCTGTTGTCCCAAATTTTTTCCATTTGAATAAGCTAATAGCTCTCAACATTCTAAACTACTGTACCTCTTCCAGGAGTCTGATTTGCCTTGTGCATCCCAAGTTTAACCTCACTTAAAAACTACTTGTGTATAAAATCAGACATAAAATAAAAAGTATCATTTTTACTAAAACCACTTTCTCTTTGTAAATATTTCATTATTAAATAAATCAATTTGAATATAAATATTACACTTACATTTCAGTGTATAGTATATAGAGCACTGGGCCATCAATGGGCCTTTAAATCATCACCAGATCCCTGGGGAGCAGCACAGAAGGGCTGGCTGGGGGATAGCCCTGAACCCCGCTCCTTCTGCCCAAGCCCGACCCCTTCCAAGAGAGTCCTGGAGGCCAGCTTTCCCAGAAGCCTGGCATTTCTGTCCTCAGTGCTGACAGAACTGTATAAACAAGGCCATATGAAATTTTAATTTGTACTGAACTTCAGGTGCTTTTTATGTAGCCTGTTGTAAAAATCAGGCAAATATCTAGATGAGGTGATGTACACTTTGGAAGACCTCTGTATACCCCTGGCTGAAAAGCACTAGAATAGGCAACCATTAAGATTAAACAACCTACTAGAATCCCTGGTCTGAAAGAATTGTACCACTGCCCTTTAACAGCAAATGGTCACATGGATTAATGGGTTAATGGAAGTGAACTTAAAACTTAAAACTTGTAGGCTTGGAAGGTCTTGTTTGCTAGACTCTAAATTTCTAGCAAGCAGTTTATTACAGCTTTAATAATAAATGAATGTAAAATATTAAAAGACAAGTTTTAGGGATGGATTAAAATTGAAGCTAAAACAGAAAAAAAAAAAGGAAATGGGAAAATAGAAATTGAAGGTTTTTTCCAGATATAATTACTTATTCCAAAGTTTAACACATTTCACTTTTCCATGTGCTGTTTTCATTATAAATAAAATTCTCTCACATAACAATGAAAGCAATGCATGGAAACAGCAATTGGTGTAGTGTCTATTTTACTGTAGTATTGATGGACAAATATACAAATTCATGAGTTTCTAGCCAAAACACTTTTTCAGTGCAGACCATGTGATGAGAAAGTCCATGAAGGGTCAAGGCAGATAGTAATCACTATGGAGACTTATTTCCCCTGTGCCCTTTCATACCTTTGAAAGAAGTAAGATGACACTTCTTGGAAGTCTAATTAATTTATGCTCACCCAGACCAACATAATAAACCTGAAAATCTGAGCAAATGACCAAGAATACTTAGATAGATCTGATAACCCTACACGTCAAGAAAAACTTCAGACTCCTTTGGGTGAACCTACAGTCCTTACTAGGCAAAGCATATAAGCATATGCTTTGCTTTAAGAAAAGCAGTAGCCTCTCTGACTTCAGAAGAGTTACATGGGTAACTGCAGCAACACAGTGGTAGATCAGGTACAAAATGAGAAGAATGAGAACAAGAGAAGTGTATGCGTGTGACAGAGAGAGAATGGTCCCCCAGAAAAAATATTCAAGATTTCTTTTAGAAAGGGATCTAGTCCTTCACTTGGGCAAAGGTTTACTCTCTCAGAATTACCATTAGTCCTCCACTATAGATGGATACACCTACCCTTTTAATTTATTTAAGTGTGTTAATATGATCCCTCCTTATAGTACACTTCCTTTTTAAATAGGAAGTCAATAAACGTGTATGCAAGAATTACTATACCTTTGGTTTTCTTTCAGTGACAAAAGTAACTTCTCCTGATCTCATTATGCTTTGTTTTCCTGTGGTTTTGAAGAAACATGCATCCTCTGTAAACATGCCAGAGTAAGTCTTCTTGCTCTTTAAATAAGAAATAATTATCTCTCTCTTCCTCAAATTGTTCATGCTACTTAACATTAAATGCTCCTATCTTGAGGAAAGATGTTAGTCAGGTACACAAAGACAATGCAACATCAGAAGAATATCCAAGGAAGGGTAGATGCAGAAATGCGGAGGGGGAAGGAGGAAAAAAAGGGATGAGGGGAAAAAACTCTTCCCACCTCCCTTCCTTTCAGTTCTGTCTCAAGTACTTAAACTGTGATGTTATGTTTTTGTATGAATACTATTATGAAAATAATATACCAAGGGACAGAATCTTAGCCAATGAAAGGTGGAATTCCTAGGTTCACCAGCTAAACCAGCTACTTTGCATTCTATCAGAAACATATCTGGGAACTTGGCCATATATTTTTTTATTTGTAATTATTTCTAATGGGAAAAATATTGCCACCTTCTTCTGAACTTCCAGGCAGAGATTTCAATTAAAAAGAAAAGATTTGTCATCCCCTTCATAGGAGTCACTACTTTCTCAACTTCACTCAGAACAATATACTCTTGATAAAGAAATAATTTTACAGCCATGTCTAACACAGTGTCACTATCAGAAGCCTTGATAATGAGGTCAAATATGCTCTTTAAATTTCCTGTGCAGTCCTGTAAAGATGATGTAAGGAGCTCCCAACATAAAGAGTAGAAAAGGAGAGATGTCGTGCCTTGACATCCCAATAACTTGCTGGTTGAAACGACAAGTGTGAGGGAACCAAAGAAGAGCTTCTTAAAAATCCAGACCTGCCTGGTCACTACTAGTCAGAGTCTGAGTCGTGTCATCTGCCTTGATCTATTAGGAAGGTTTCAAGCAGCATCGTTTCTCGAGAGCTGCAGTGTTACATTGAACTTGTTCAGAAATCTGCAGGACCTGACATTGCTTCTAAGCTTGTGGTCTGCTTTGCCATTGGGTGTGAGAACATTTCTGGCTCATTCTAATACGGTCTCTGGGGAGGCTGAACAATCTTTGTTCTTCTACATTTTTTTCTGTCAGCATAACTTAATCACAACAACTAAGTACCCCTCCAGCCTCCCACACAAGGACCCACCAAAAGAGATCGGAGGCAAACTAGGGCTCACCATTTTACAAATGGAGGTCAGCAGGGGAGCTGGAACAAATTTTATAGTGGAGGCGCTGATGATGGAAACCATGAAAACCATGTATTTGGGGTTTGTTACTATTACTTCCAGCCAGGGGATCCGACAGCATCCCCTATTCCAGCACCACAAGAGTTAAGTCTCATTAGCCCTATTTTATGAGGAACCTGAGGCACACCGAGGAAAAGTGACTTTAGCCAAGGTCATCCTGTAAGCCAGTGGCAGAGTCAGAAGTGGAACTCATCTGTCTCAATACCCAGTCCAGTGTTTGAACAAGGCCCAGACCTTGTTGCTTATAGTATGTTCAGAATATACAGTGTATTCAATGATACCATTTATGTAATGGCTTTGTAACTAATTCCACAGACATGTCTCTGAAGTTTATCTCCCTTTTGATATATGATCTTTTTGCTCCTTCGCCAACCAACTGGAGAGTTTGCTGACAGTTTAGTTGTATGACCTTGCAGTCTCCTAGTTGGACGTTAGCATAGAAGGCAAGGTCCCTGGAATGGTGAGACTGGCACAATCTCAGTAACAGAACATGTATTATTTATTATTGTAAGAGTGTACGGAGGTAGCATCCCTCCAGCTGCTGCCGACTTTGCCTTTCTCAGGTAGAAACATCATGTGACAACCCTCCCGTGCTTTATGAAAATTACATTCATAAGCCTAACGTGCATAGCTGAGAGATGCTTCGAACAAAATACCTCATGTACCTTTCAATTTTAATGTTACAATCTACTGGATCCGTATAGCCTATTTTGGTACATGTGTCATTCTTGTATGAAAAGTTAGAAATATGAAGTATGAGACTGTTTATAATTTTAAATGTGCTATTGAGAGCCATTCCTGGTGCCACCCCTCACCCATAAGCCTTAAAAACTTGGTGATCAACTTAAGGACTTCTAAACAGCCTTGTTTGTCCTGTAAGTCTAAGCAGTGTTTGGTCCTAGGAAGACAGGTAACAACAATACAACCTGATATTGGGATTCCATTTTGACCCTGGTAATTTTCCATGGAAGCAGACATGTAGATCAAAAAGTTCCTGCTCTGGAGAAAAGACCATTTAAGCAACAGGCAGCTATCAACCATTGGTCTTCTGCTGGTCTAGAAAACTTACTTTGATCTGTCTGCTTTCACTTGCTATCACCTAAATCCTGCTATTTGCATTTAACAAAAACATCTTTGATTACTATCAGGCTCAGTGTAAATAACTGTTACCTGGGGGGGATGACCAGTGTGACTCTCTCTCTCTTTCATTGATAAAGAGGGTGAACAGCTTCAAGAGCTTTCCTTGAGTAAAACTTTTACACAAAGAAAGATTAATTTAAATTGGGTTTTGATCTGATCCCTTTTGGGGTTGGTTTCCAGGATGCTGTGCCCTAGAACTGCATTCTCACAGAGCCGAAGTCGTTCACTGTCTACATTACTCTTTAGGAGGGCAGTAATCCCAACTCTGTGCCTTGTCTGGGGGAGACCAGAGGATCTGGCCTAGCAGGATAGAGTGGTGGGGACTCCCAGGGTGTGTCTACACAGCACCCTAAACTCAAAATAAGATACATAATCTGCACTATGCAAATTGCATATCTTATTTTGAGACTATTTTGAAAGAGGCTAATTTTGAAATTTAGCGCTGTCTATACAGCACCAAATTTCTAAACAACATGCTATTTTGAGCCATCCCTTAACCCTTGTGCAATGAGGTTACAGGGAAAGGTGAAATAACGTGCCCATTATTTCAAAATATTTTTCAAAATAATGGGCATGTTTCTAAGATGCAGGGTAGTATTTTGGGTTACCTCGGTATCCCAAAATATCTCCGCTGTGTAGACATAGCCCCAGAAAGCAAGTAAGCAGGTGTCAGTGGCATAATCAGCACACTGGAAAAGAATCCCAATGGGTCTTCTATGACACACATCCCCTCACCTGATTATCCTTCCCAGGGGGTCTTTTCTCTCTGGGGCTCTCTATGAATTTGACAGACCCCATGAGACAGAATCTGTTACAGTCCCTTAAAGAAACAGAGGCCCAAGTAGATGCAGAAGTAGAGGATGGAACAAATTGGAATTATTACATTACTTAGTGATAGAATCAGAATCAAACAGCCATCCCATATGTGGTAACTGCTGCTTCCTCCTCATGTGTCTATGTGAGGAATATTAATATACCAGATCTAATTCCTGATCAGTTTATGGCTCAATTTGTCCCATAAATCATTTTGATGGAATCTACTAAATGAAATGCTATCTTCTATGAAGATAATTTCCCATGGAAATAATGTAGTGCTTTATTTCTAAGGTGTATGAATTTATGAAGCAATGATAACACAATGTAAATCAAATTAGGAATTAAATATTGCATTCCATTTTTCAGCTCCACAAACCATGTACTGGCTTAGTGCATTATCATGAAAATACTCTTCATATTCCTCTGTCCACAGTATAAGAACCGAAGTCCAGGTCAACAGTCCTGGACCTGTGAGCCTGATGTAAGAAATCTTTGGTTCACTTATCTCCCTTTCTAGTCAATGGGATTTCTGTAAGTAGTGTGTTTGCAGGACCAAGGGCTATGTTAGGTTGATATGATGTTTAATGCTGTAGGTTGATATTTAATAGAGGGAGACAAAATATGAAATTTATTACTTACACATAAAAGCCAGAGTCAAGAACTATTGCTTATTGTGAAATGGGAAGCTTATGAATTCAGAAGGTCTTTTTTAAGAGAACACAAGTGACTCAGTTTTGCCACTGATAAAATATTTTGCTTAGATCTCACCACCTGCTACCTGATTAAGAATTAATTCAAGATGTGCAGATAAAAAGCATACTCACTTTTAAAAACATATTTTATGGCACCAGTTGGTAAAAAATAGTACCAAAAGTAATCCTGTGTGTCACATTTCAGTAGCACAGCTTTCCTGTGGTTCTTCACTTGTTAAAAGTATTACCATGTAAACATTTAGGGCTATATCCTGAAAGTGGATCTGCTCAGGTGCTCACTGTCTTCGATAGGCTCCAGAGATGTTTCTGGGAAGACTTATTTATGCATAAATAAATGACCCTATCCCTGAGACAATACAGAAGGGTAGCACCACCAGCGTGTCCTTTCGTGGCTGGACATGGAATAGCAATCTGTTCTTTGGAGCCCTTCTTCCCTGTGGCCAGCTCACATTCAGTCCTATCCATTATGTGGTAGCAGAGAGCGTCCCATAAATAGTAGTCCAATAATCTTACACCAGGTCCCCAGCCTGACCCTAGGTTCAATAATCCTTATACTACTTATGACAGGGGGCTTTCAAGCCAGCAGGGGAACACAGGCCATTCCTCTACTCTGGGACACAGTCTAAGAACTCTGTAACAAGCAGTTTAAGATCTGTTTTTTGACACTCCTTGCTGCCTCTCTGGACCACTTCCTACTGTGGCCTGACCTAGGACCTTTTCCTAACCCCTTCCCTGACTCACTCTTCCACAAACTCTTCACTCTTTCCTGAACTCCACAGAGTTCAGTCTCTCTCTTATAGGCTACGTCTAGACTACATCCCTTTTTCGTAAGAGGGATGTAAATTAGACGTATCGCAATTGCTAATGAAGCGGGGATTTAAATCTCCCCCGCTCCATTAGCATAAAAATGGCTGCCGCTTTTTTTCCGCACGGAGCTTTGCCGGAAAAAAGCGCCAGTCTAGACGCTGATCTTGCGGAAAATAAAGCCTTTTCCGAAAGAGCCCTTATCCCTCTATGAAATATGGGATAAGGGATCTTTCGGAAAAGGCTTTATTTTCCTCTATGAAATATGGGATAAGGGATCTTTCGGAAAAGGCTTTATTTTCCGCAAGATCAGCGTCTAGACTGGCGCTTTTTTCCGGCAAAGCTTCGTGCGGAAAAAAACGGCAGCCATTTTTACGCTAATGAAGCAGGGGAGATTTAAATCCCCGCTTCATTAGCAATTGCCATACGTCTAATTTACATCCCTTTTACGAAAAAGGGATGTAGTCTAGACATAACCATACTGTGTAACACAGCTTACGGGTCGATGATTCAGTTTATAATAGTTATTTGTGACCTATCATTTAGTGATCTTTTATTCAATTCTATTGCACTTAATCTGAGTAATCAATACATCATGAAGTGTCAATTCAAATACTTTTGCAAAAGTTAAAATATATTTGATCAACACTATTATCTCTATCAGTAAAACTTACAGTCTCATTAAAAAAGGTATCACTTTAGTTTGACAGGATGTATTTCTCATAAATCCATTTGATTTGCATTATTTACATTACCCTCATTTAAATTATTTCTTAACTGAATCCCATATCAGCCTCTCCATTGTCTTATCCAGGACTGATGTCACACCAAAGGACCTATAATTACCTGGGTCATCCAACTTAACTTTTTAAAATATTGGTACAAGAAAAGCTTTCTTCCATTCTTCTGGAACTTCCAAAGCATTCCACTGCTTATTCAAAATCAACATTAGCAGTCTAGCAAGCTCTTCTAGCAAGGTTATCCAGGCCTGTTCATTTTAAAGTGCTCAAGTTTAACATCCTCCTCATATATGAGTTCTCCATGCTTTTGTTCTGGTCTAACTTCTCCCTGATCCAGGCTCTCCATGTCAGTCTCTCTTTACCATGGCAACACAATCCTCTCTGCTGGTTCATGGGAATCTGACCTTTTTGTCAGGGCTCAGAACAGGGCTTTGTCCCACACTTCTGCAGCTTCCTATTGTTTCACCTGGCCCTTTTCAGAACTTCCTTCTCAGGAGTGGATCCCAAAGCTTATTCTCTCTGCTGGGTTTCCTGCCTCCTTCTGCCCAAACACTTCCTTTAAGCTCCAGCAGGGCCTCATTCCTAATAGGTGTCCTAACTGAGCCTTCTAGCTCTCTTTAACCCTTATAGTGCCAGTGTGGGGGTATTCACCTCATTACATGTAGTAGTGGATGAAACTCTTCACAAGCAAAGAACCACAGAAGAATGGAGCACTGGCTAGATCACTGTGAAACTTAGACAAGAGAAAGTATGGTATGCTTTATGAATACCAGAAGAAATCCTCATTGGATAAACCAAACTTACTGATAAACTAAAATAGTTGAAGAGTTGCTTTCCTGCCCTCAAATTGATATGAATTGTATACTTACAAGTAAATTCTTATCATGGATATTTGTTTACGTTGTTATAGTTATGTTGACAAAATATCTGATTAATAACAACTTCTTGTCAAAATTAGGTAATAGACTATATGGAAGGCAAGTATGAGGTAGCAAGCCAGACTAGTAATGATGGAAAGAATTTTTAGAAAATAAACAACATGCTTTTGTCACCTCTCTTAATTACTTGGGCCTGACCCAAATCCAGCTGAAGGCAACAGAGTCTTTCAATTTACTTTGATGAACTTTAGATCAAGCTCCTTGCTTACTGACTGACAGGACAATCTGTTGCTTGATGTACATTACAACAGGCAATACAACTAGCCAGGCATAACAACAAATTGTCTGCAAAAGGCATGGCCATCCATATGCAGTAAATGATTGACTTTAATACCCTGCTGCCTGGAGTAAATAAGTATATTTTTATTCATGCCAAAATGACTGCAATTGCAGAAAGCATGGGCATTTGGAAAGTAACCATGTGTTTGATACTAGAGCTGTTGGCTCCATTCCATGATTATTCTAAGGTGCTTGGAGCTGGTATGGCTATTTCAGAGCAACAAAAAGATGACAAATGCTACCTAAAGCTTAGTTTTACTAAAGCTGAAATGTTCCCCTGATGCAGAATACAAGAAGTTCATGTGAAAAGTACATGCCATTTAAACAAAGCTCAAGAAAGGTAATGAAGGACATTATGACCAGGCAGCAGGCTTAGCATATTCTGAAAAGGCAGCCCTTGACCCTTGCCCTGTTCTGTCAGTTGCCAGATGGGTAGGGATTTGAACTTCAGTGTGATAGCTCAGGAGAGGGGCCAGTAAGGAATACAAGGTTAGAGCGATTACAGCAAGATATATGTGCCATTGACCCAAATTAGCAAAAAGTACTCGTAACCAGCAAAATAATGAGCTGAGGTATCCAGCCAAAGCCTGAGCAAAAACATGTTTAAATTGTTTCTCTTTTTATCTTCTCATTTCTCTACAGACTTTATGATACACTCACATAGATCTGAAGCTAAATGACTATTTTAATTATGTTGGTTTGTTTTACAGTGATATAAATATACTCTCACTAGGATGATTTCTTAGAAATTTCCATTTATTATTTTATTACTATTGGTCCCTCAAGGTAGCAATATTAAATTTTCCTAAGTCTCTGAAGTAATGAATATTATAATTAAATCTTGGTTAGAGGTAGTTCACGACCAAATGTTGTTGAATTCTTCCAAGCAGCTGGTTGCCAATACAAGTTTTATACTGTAGACTTTGAGAATTCTTTGACCCTGATCACAAAACTTTTCAGTTAATGACTAATTGCATGAAAAAGCAGGTGGGGAAGAGGGAACACATAGCAAAAACAAATTAAGCACTAAAATCCTGAAATTTCCTTTTCACAGAGCCACCATTGGGCACCTTCAGGATATTCATAAGGGATACAAAGGTAAAAATAATAGGTGGATTCAGTTAAAACAAAGCTGTTCACTGCCCCAGAGGGACAACATATTACATGAAGGAGTTGATTCTGCAGTCTCTAATCCCATGTAAGTCATCTGTAATTCTGACTAATTAGTGAAGGAACAGGCCCGATATGATACATATATGCAAAAAGGGGGCAGGTAAGTTAGAATACAGATGAATGAATTTAGCGAAATCTATTTAAGCAGCAGCTGGTGAAGTACTGCTATATGTCATTTGAACTTGTGCCATTTGGTGATTGTAACTCTTTCAGATACCATGTGGTGTTCTCTCAGAATTAATCTCTAAATAAAAGCTATTGCACCTGGGTAATAAAGAAAATGCAGAAGGACTGACCTAATCATGTTTTCCATTCTTTCTATGGTCAGAGTCTAGCTAGCATGATTTTTTTTAAATTGCTCATTGGTTTCAGTGACATGACTGTACAACAGGCAAGATCAGATAGCACTCCAATGTCTTTTTCTCTGTTCATTGAATGGGTCTTGTTATTCCACCAAATATAAAATTTGGAGGACCAAGCACAAACCAGCTGGAGTGTTGGGAGGTGGAAGTGGTCTATGAAAACCAGTCTCACGCTTATGCTGGGCCCTTTAAAATGAACCGACATATTATCAAAATGCAGCATCACAGGCATATCACATTGGAAAGTGCAGATCTGCACTCAGATCTCCACAGATTAGAAGTTTGAGGAGGAAATGGAGGGGTATTCCACTTTGAGCCTATTGCTAATATTATTTCATTTTAGCACAAATGAATTGCTCATAAAGCTCAGAGAGGAGGAGATATGATTGTCAGAGGCTGAAAGCCATTCATAAGTATACATTTTCAGTTTCCATTATTCATAAGCATACTATTTCGTTCATGTGTGTGTGTGTGTGTGTGTGTGTGTGTGTGTGTGTGCGCGCGCGCACGCGCGCATAGGGAAGAGGCAGGAGCAGGCACCATAGGAGTGCTAAAGCAGTTTTGGCTGCCCACTGGGGAGCAGATAGGAGTTCTCTTCTCCCTTCCTTCCAGAAAATACAGGTCCTGGCACAGATGCTTGGCCCAAGGGACAGGCAGAAGCATGTGCACCAGGGTGGGGCGGGAGACAAGGCTTCCGCACCTGGGGTGGGGGCAGGGTTATATCAGTGCACAGGGTGCTAGCTGCCAATGTGGGCAGAGAAACAACAGGGTCCTGGGCACCAGCCACCAAGTAACTGCCTTACGAACCACCAGGGATGTCCCATCCCAGCTTTCCTTTTTCCTCCTCCTCCTCCTCTTCTTCCAGTCACAGTGAGCTTCGACCACTTCCCCACTTTTGATCTGAATCTCTCTGCCTCAGTTCCCCACCTGTGAAACAAAGATATTACCTCTCACCTCACTGGGCTGCTGTTAAAATACCTTAATTGATGTTTGTGGAGCACTCAAATACTGTAGTGATGAGAAGAAACACTCAGGAGAAAACAGCTCTATCTTCTGAGAAGGGTTTAAATAGTGTGCAGGAAATAAGGCCTGGAACCATACATTAAACCAGTGGAGGGAAACCTGCATCCCATCAGAGTTCCAAGTGCAGCCCACAGCCCACACACCCCTTCTCTGTTGCTTTCCCTCACATCTCATGTACTGGGGGCCCAGTACTTACCTAACTCCTCTCCCTCCTAGCACTTTCAGAGCACCATTAATTGACTGATTTGTGGCACTCAGAAACTCTAAGATGGAGAAGGGGAGCAGGGATGGGATGTGAATCAGCTAAATTCATGGCACTCCAGAAGTGCTGGGAGGGAGGTGGAAGAGCAGGGACAGGATGTGCTTGGGAGAGGAGATGTGGAAGAGTTTGGGCAGGGATTTGATACTGTGAAGTAAGTGTAAATGTTTCTTTTTTTTTTTCTTTGAAGTTGGTGGCAGTCCTATTAATATATGAATGATTAAAGTATTTTTACTTGTTCTGAAATATTCAGCATGCCACATATTAATGCATTTAATCTTATTCTTTGGGTCATATTTAGTGCGCATGACTGATTTCAAACTTGTGGCGCTGGCCACTCACTAGCCTTGGTTGCCCATCACTTCATTAATCAATGAGGAGAAAAAATATTGAATAGCTGCTTATTAAAAGAACACCATTCATTTGGTGCACTGAATAAGGCTGAGTCCTGTGGAAAAAACAGTACAGTTAAATGCTTTATCATGTAATGCATATGCAAAAGGAGGCTGAATTAAGGGTGTTCAGGCAACCTGAATTCTGGCATCTCCTAGATTTTAAGTGCTTGGCTACCTTTATCGTGTTCTTTACGTATTGTTGTGTGTGATGTAAAATTAATTGGTGAGTAGACTATAGGATGAGGCCACAGAGAAAGGTTATATACACCACATAAATCTACTATACATTTGAGAGAGTTTGTATGTCTGTCTGCCATCTGTCTGTAAGTCTGTTCAAGAACTCCTCCTAAATGGTAAGAGCTAGGGCCACCAAATTTGTTATGTAGCTTCCTCTTACAACGTAAAGCAAGATCAGGATTTGGTTGTGCCAGGACAATGGGAAAGGCCTGGAATTTGATTGTTTCTCATCAACTGAAAAAGGAAGTCTCTGATAAAAGCGACAGTTATACTGAGGGGCAGCATGCACCCCAGCCCCAGGGAGCAACTGTCAGCTGTGTTGCACAGCCCCCACCATCCTGGCCTGCCCCGCCCCGGGGACTAGCCGCCAGCTAGGCAGCACCACTCCAACTGCCCCAGGCAAGCCCCAGGAAGCAACTACCAGCCAGTCACTTCAGGCCCCCCCCATCATCCTGTGCTGGCTGATGGCCAGCAAGCATGGTCCCTGCCACCCTGGGCCAGTCCTGGAGAGTAGCTGCTGGTCATCTCCATCCCATGTCCTGAGTCCTGCACCTCCCCAACCCCTTCCCTGAGCCTCTCACCCTTCTTTGAGCCTCCCACACGTGCCTGCCCTGACTACTGCATCTCCACACCCCTCCTAACTCTTACACCCCACCCCCTGATCTGAGCCCCCCCAACACAATCAACTTCCCATCCTGACTCCAGCACCCTATCCCTTGCCCTGATTTCACCACCTCCCACCCCCGGCCCTGAGCCCCACCTCACTCCCCCAACCCTGACTCCTGCACCCCCATAGCTTCCTGCCTTGGCAGACGTGAACAATTCTGGGTAAACCTTCTAGCAATTGTATATTTTCTTCCCTAAGCAATACATGATTTCACTGTGCAACAATTTAAAAACACACGTCACAAGTTAGCTAAAATGCTTTCTTTTCCATAACAATATTAAGATATCACATATGCATATATGCTAAGTAAAAAAATCTCAAAATAAAATATAGTATTTGATCATAATAAATATCTATCTATCTATCTATATATATCTGTAAGTTTCGTTAAACACAATTTATAGTAAACAAATATATGACTTCTTCAAACATACTAAAGAACTAAAATGTAACCTTTGTTAATTTCCTTATAGGAAAACATCAGTAGAAAGAATTGCCTTACAAGGTCCCTTTACAGTGCACTTAATTTCTCTTACAGGTCACTGCCTTATTGCTGTGTCACAAAGAATGAGTTACTGTCAATACCTGGGTATGTTATAAGAAAAGAAGAATTTGGCTCTTGCAGTATTAGTTTTGGATTTTAGCCCAGTGAGCCCCACTGGCCCCTTCCCTCACTGTAGAGCATCCTCATAAATTAAATAATTTTGAAGGGTACAAAATCATTACACCTAGAGAACTAGCCAACTGAATATTTACTCTCTTGAACTTATTACATAGTCTAATATATATATTTGAAAGAATTTGTCTATCTGTGAAAGAACTCCTCCTAAACAGTAAGAGCTAGGACCACCAAATTTGGTAGGCAGTGTTACCCAAAAATTCCCACTGGAGACCACCCAGGGTTACACTAGTATGGGTTTATTGACTGAGGAATTAACACTCCACTATATGGTTAAACTAAAGAAGATAAAGCTGCCATGAAAGATTTAAACTAAAGGGG
This sequence comes from Pelochelys cantorii, assembly GCA_032595735.1. Classification (NCBI taxonomy): domain Eukaryota; kingdom Metazoa; phylum Chordata; order Testudines; family Trionychidae; genus Pelochelys; species Pelochelys cantorii. The sequence goes on along the minus strand of CM064334.1, from coordinate 24,360,028 downwards.
GAAACCAGCTCTCTCTCTTTCTCTCTCTCACACACACACACACACATACCCCCATTCATTCACTCAGAGCCGGTCTTAGAGGCAGGCGAGCTGGGTGGTCTCTCAGGGCCACCATTTTAAAGGGGGCAGCCGACAGAGCTGGTCTTAGGGGTGGGCTGCAATTGCATTTTGGCCCAACCTCCCAAATCCTCCCCCCAGGTTTCCCTGGTTACTATCTGACCCTTTTTTCCCCAGCATTTTTTTTAAACCATCTGGCAACCCTATGGGTGAGCCAGGCAGTCACCCGGAGCCACCAATTGGTTAGGACCAGCCCTGCATTCACGCACATTCATTCCTGCCCTCAGGCACTCACACACTTACACAGGTATACGGGTTGCAGAAGAAGCCAAGGCACCTGGAGTGTCTGTCTACTGATCATAGCTGGGGAGCTGGTCAGAAAAGAAAGAGAGCTTCTGGCTGCAGAAAGAGAAGCTTCTCAGAAAGAAAGAGGGTTTCTGACAAGTGCTCTCTCCTTTTATTGCCTCTGTACAACTCCTGTGATTCATCCACATTCATCACCAGGGAGCATGCCCAGACTTCTCTTGATCCAGCAGAGCAGCAGTGTCTCCTTAATTGGTCTGATGACTCATCACCTGGCTCCAGGTGCTCAGCCTTGCAGTTTCTAATCCCAAACACACAATAGTCTCCACTCACATTCATATCTCAGGGGAGAATGCAGTTTAGAGCAAAGATTACAAAATTGCAAGGCTCAACAATCACCAAGCTTACAGTAAGTTTCTGAATTTACAAAGCAAAGTTGCTGAAAGTTACAAAGTTGCAAGGTTATACAATAATTACAAGGAGTTGCAGAGTTTAAAAGGCAATGCAGCTGAAACAATTACAAAGTTTCAGAAAATCATTTACAAATCATCAGTAATGAAGTGATTTAGAAGACAACGACCCCCTCCCATCCCCCACAGCAATGCAATCAGCAGGAGGTTTTTGTCAGTCTCTGAGGCTATGTCTACACACAAATATGCTAATCCGCACTTCATTTGCATAGGCTTTTGCAGAAGAGGGAAGTTGTGTAAACATAGCCTGAGTCGTGTGTTGGCAGGACCTTATAGTTTAGTGTATTGCCAGAAAAATCCATGTGTGAAACCAAGTAACAGTTTGGGCGGAGGCTTTATGCAACAGGCAGCTTCCTCTTATCATAACAAAGCAAGGTAAGGATTTGGTTGTGCCAGGAAAATAAGATATGGTTCAGATGGGTTTGCTTCTCATAAAACCATACAGAAGAGAGACAGAATCAATAGGCAGGTGAAAGAGGCTGGCTGGAAGCGCACCACCCCATACAGGACTACCCCATCCCCAAGGCTCCCACTTCCCAGATGCTCTTTAGAGAGGGCAGGGTTAAAGCTTCCCCTCCTGATTCATAAAGGAACATTGCTGGACGTTTCCCTTTGTTAAGAAGTGAGGTGAAAGTGCACAGTTTGCTTTATTCCTCACTGTGGCTGCAGAGCACAGAGGGCAGATGAACCTGGACCTTCCCCAGCCAGGGGACATACACTCCTCCCCCATCTGTGCCCACTGGAGCTGCAATGGCCTTGGAGAGGTGCCTCTCACCTGGCCCCAAGCTGATGCAGTGAGACAGGGCTGCATTACTCCATCTCTTGCTGGGATAACCTGCATACTGAACCCCTCATTTCCCTGACCACCCTAGAGCAATGATTTCAATGAAGCATGTACATTTTCATTTTATTTTTCAAAAAAACAAAAAAAATTAATTGAGCTATGGACCCGAACAACATCTGGTAAATCTTCTAGTATTTTATATACGAAAAGGCAACACAAATAACAGGTGAAGGAAAACAAGGTACCGGTACCTTTCACTGAATTCCCCATCTTCTCTGTGACCATGGAGACCACTGCTGCAATTAATTTACATAATACAAATATCTTCACTATAACTGTCTTCCCTCTCCCATTGCCTCCATTTATTTGTTTATTCACTGTTGCATGTTGTCTGAATCTAAGGCTGGGATCTCCTGGGGGCAGGTTCTGTCTGTGTTATTTGTTTTTACAGTGCCTAATACAATGAATCTGTTAGCTCTGTTTGAAGCCTTTAGAAGATAGTGCAATACAAATAATACATAAATTAACAGCAGCAGCACTTGTAGACAAGGATAAAGCAAGTAATTCCTTGCTGCAGGCCCAACCAGACTACTGTGTGCCCAACCCCTCTAACTTAAACTGATCATCAATTTTCAAAATAGAAATAATATCTTATTTGGCACTTTTGGCTGTAAATCTCCAAGTAGGCAAAGGAGGGCAGGTTCATTATCCTAGTTTTACACATGGAGAAACTGAGACACAAAAAAGTGAAGTGACTTTCCCCAGGGCACACTGCAGGGCACTAACAGAATGGTGAATAGAATTGAGGTCCCCTGAAGTCTCATCTTGTCATCGATTCACTACACCATGTTGCTCTTATAACTTTTTATAATAGCTATCCCCAACCCTATCCATCATCAGCAGGATTTGAATACTGAATCTCTAGCTCTACAGGATGCTACCATTTGACTAACTAATAAAAATTTGGTAGGAAGAAGAATATGAACTGACATCAAACAAAGAATCGATTCTTGGTCTTTGGGAGGTATTAAAGAGATCCCACAAACTGATAAACCAGTAGCACATGATTAACCATGAGTAACCACATAGCACAAAACCAAGAAGGTTAACATGGGACAACATATGGACTTGCCTTCGTGGGCACAAAGTCTTTGAGAAGTGTCACGGCCAAGGAAGCTGGGGAAGGATCCCGGGCAACCAAGTCTCTGGGGAAGTGGGAGACACAACCTGGATGCAGATGGAAAGAAGGAGGTTGAGAAGCCTGATCAGGGAGAAAGTATTATGAGGACATTATTATCCCTTCCATAAACCAATAAAATAGAAATAGGCCCATCCTAGGTCTAGATCTGACCCCAAACCAACTCTGAAAGTTGCAGCCCTCAAGCAAACCCCAAAGTTAAAACAAGCCTCACCAAAAGTTATGGGGGGATTCAGATAATTTGGGAGGTTAGTGATGGATCAATGTTCTTCTAAACAATTTAGAATCTGAGCTGTTTTCAGTGGTCAGATCCATCTTTAAGATGGGAGTGCCTCCTATGCACCACAGACACAAATGTGTTATTTTGAGATACTGCTAACCCCTTCCCGTCTAACTGTGTATGTTTATCTTATTGGGAAATGTTTAAGAAACTGAGTGATGTACTACAGTGTCTGAAAGCAATATACCTTTGGAAGGCAGGTACAGGGTGTACCACAGCAAAACAAGTTACATCACTCCTTTTTCCTAGCATCAGCTACACAGTTCTTGTCCCTGGAGTTTTCCACAACTAGCTGTGGAACAAGTGTCAGTGAAAGACACAGGAATTATACGAACAGTTCAAGCATAAAAGGCTTTTAGCAAGGATTTTCTTGTGAGGTGTTTGTAGTTCATTCAAATTAATGTATAGATACTATGGTTTCAACCCTTGGAAGAGATACAGTCCTGGCAGTGGGACAATTGCCACAAGCCCAAGGCTTCCTGTTTTGCTAATCCTATTAGTTAAATAATCATGCTGGCATGTGGCACTGTCTCATAAATGGCATCGTATCAACATTTCCTATTATATTTCATTACTGGCAGAGCAATCTAGGTAAGCACATTATATCCTGTCCATGTTTGGAAGGCTTTTTCTTCCTCTGCAAAATAGCATGATGGCTTTCACAGATGCAGGCAAAGCATTACCTCTATAAACTCAAAGTAAGCTTGGTAAGGAGCAAACAACTGTCTAAACATGAAGAAAAAGACAATTATCGACAAAAACGCATAGCTGAAATTTGAATGTGCTACATCATTTAGTGAAAAATGGATTACTCAGAACAATGTTCCATTTCACAAAACTCTGTAGCAAGTCGAAGTTTGTGGCAATTAATTAAGCATTGAAGTAGATCAGAACTATGAGCAGATGAATTATTCCTGGAAACTTGTTGAACAAGCCCTTTGGTTTTAAAACCTTTGCCATAAGAATAGTATAAGAAATAACATTATCATATACAATTCATCACTTATAATTAATGTGTGCAATCATTTAGTATTCACGTTTCTCTACTTCATTAAGACCCATAAATTCCAATTGCAGCTTTATCTAGTGTGTGAATGTCATGTATTTAAAATTGTCTATTATTTATTGTAATTTATCCTGCTTTTTAATATATATGAACCCCAATACTGTTGGATGGGTCAGTGTCATGTGACCAAAGCTACTTTTGCATTGTTCACTGCTTGATCACATTATTGATCTCTGGGTCACATGCCAAACAGTCTATAGTTTCTGAACTCTTGACATGACGTGGTACAGAAAGCTCATTTGAGCTCTTCCACACCATTTTGCTGCCCTTCCATTTTATATCAGAGTGGGTTAGTGTCTTGGTCAGATAGTTTGCAATAGGGTAAATTTCATTGAGTTGGTATTTGCCTTAATAAGGCCGTGCCAGCAAGTCTCAATGTCAATGTAGTTCTTTTACCTTTTTTTCTAATGTAATTCCTGGAGAATGTTAAAACATCACCTCCACCCTCATTCATCTTGATCTGTTGAATGCCCCCAACCTAAATGACTTCTCAAATCACAAACCTAAGTGACTTCTCTTGGTGCCACTATTTCTGCTCAGTCTTGCATCACAAACAGCCTTGCAATATCTCACCCACAATGTCTCATCACCAAATGAAATGTAACACAAGCAAAACTGAGCTACACCTTTTAGATCAGAGTCTTCCCTGCAGCTGAATTCTGGTAAGCACAGGGGAGGGGCAGGAGACGTTATATCTCCCTGATTCTGCACTGGCCCACATCCAGCATGAGCTGGAGCAGTCTAGTAGTTAGGCTTTCACTTCTCCAGTTGTTTCTTTCATTCCACCAAAGCCTCTTCATTTACTTTTTCCAGACTTATGTTGCTGATATCCTTCCATTCTGCCTTTTATACCTAAAACTCCTCCTCCCACTTACAAAAAAGGTTTCTTCAGCTAAGGTTGGGAAGCCCACCATAACATATACTAGTTTCTACATTACATCATCAAGTAGATGGGAGTGTCTTTTGATAATGCAGGTGACTCATTAACATGGAATAGAAAGAATCAAAGCCTGGCAGCCTTGGCTCTGTTGAGTTAATGTTAAGCCAAAATGGCTAGGCTTAGCCAGATTTATAGTAACAAATTGCTTACTTATACATCATTGTGACAATCGTAAGAACTAGCAGCTGAACCAGCACTCTGGTCAATTAAAGTCTATTCCATTTCCCTTCAGAAAGGCCTGAATGGGGAATCCTGGGGTTAATTAGTAGATCAGTCTAAGCTGAGGAGAGTTAAGGTGCTAGATAGACCATTAACTGGAAGATTAGAAAGGCACAGAGAGAGGGAGGAAAGGGCTAGCAAGGCCAGGACAAAGGGAGATCTCTCTGTGGAGAGAACTCTTCTTTCTGTTCTCTATGGCAAAATGATGTTTGTATGTCACTGTAAACCATTGCTGCATGGGACTCAAAAGGGGGTACTAGTAGAGATAACACAAAAACTACACATTCACATCTGTGATTTGGGCGAGGGCAGGATCATAGTGGTTATTGTTTATGGTGGCAGTCTCTTCTAATGTGCTAAGGGGACAATAATCCTGTCTAGAGGATACCATCCTTGGAGTGGCACCCACCCTTCGTAGTGGAGATGATGCAGGGTGGAGTTGGGGAACCTGGACTCTCCCACTAAACTATATTCCAACCCTGGGAGGTGGGTTTGGATGCTCATCTGTTAACATGTAAAGCCAGATTCTCTCAGTCAATTCCTATTTCAGTCTGCACCCCATCCTCCCCTTCCTGGTATTCATCCCTCTGATGTATTTTCAGAGAGCAGTCATATCTCCCCTCAACCTTCTATTGGTTAAGCTAGACAAGCTAAGCTCTTTGAGTCTCCTTTCATCAAGTAGGTTTTCCATTCCCCAGATCATCCTAGTAACTCTTCTCTGCACTATTCCAATCTGAAGTCATCTTTCTGAAACATGAGAGACCACAACTGCAGCAGTATTCAGATGAGGTCTCGCCAGTGCTTTGTGAATGGTACTAACACTTCCCTGGTGCTACTGCAAATACCTTGCCTGATTCATCCTGGCATTAGCATTTTGCACAGCTACATCACATTGGTGGTTCACAGTCATCTCGTGATAACCGATATAACAAAGTCTTTCTCCTCCTTTGATATTTCCAACTGATACCCTCCCCCTCCAGCTTAAGAAAACATTCTTGTCATTAGTCCCTAAATCAGGGTAGACAATAAATGGCCCACGGGCTGGACGCAGTTTGCCAAGGTTGGATGCTGGCAGGCCACCATGTGCTTTATTTACATGTGCATCCACAGCATTGCTGCTTGCAGCTCCCGTTGGCCACGGTTCACTGTTCCTGACCAGTGAGAGCCCAGCCTTCAGCCCTCCAGCAGCTCCCGTTGGCTGAGAATGGCAAACTGCGGTCAACACGAGCCTGCAAAGGTCCATTCCTGAGGAGATGTAAATAAATAAAGCATCTGGCAGCCCACTGAGGGCTAACACTGATGAACCATGACTAGCCCACATGATGCCTTTTGCCCACTCCTGTCCTAAATACATGACTTTGCATTATTAAATTTCATCCCATTCCTATTATTCCAGTTTACAGGGTTGTCCAGATCTACTTGTATGACAGGTTGGTTTCCTCTGCCTCAGCAATACCTTCCGACTATCTGCTAATTTTATTAGTAGACTTCCACTTTGTGCATCAAGTCACTAATAAAAATGTTAAACCCAAGACCCTTTCCTGTGGAACTCCACTAGTAACCTCCATCTAGCCTAACAGTTCACATTTCAGTATGACCTATTGTAGTTTACTCTTTAAGCACCTCCTTATCCACCTTTCAGTTCTCATATTAATCCCATCTTCTCCAATTTAATTAATCATTGCCCATGTACAACTGTATTTAGTGCCCTACCGAAATTTCAGTAAAGTAGGTCAACTGCATTTTTAAAAAAAATAATCAGTTCTCGCAAAGAAGTAGACTAGGTTGGACTGATAAAACTATGTTGTATTTTATCCCAGTTAGCATAACCTCGACATCCTTAACTACTTTCCTTTTTTAAAAATTGTCTTCCAATCTTGCATATAACTGAGGTAAAACAAATAGGCCTTTTGTTTCCTGCATTGCTTCCCCCTACCCCCACTTCTGAAAAAGAATAGGGACTATATTAACAATTCTACAGTGTAAAGTTATGAACCCTGAGTTTACAGATTCATTAAAAAGCCTTGCTCTCGGGCTTGAAATTTCATGTGCCAGTGCCTTTAATATAGTATGTTAAACAACTATTTTCTTATGATTGGACCATGTCCTATGTGGGTGAACTGCTGCTGTCCTCTGTTTTGTTAGTAATTGATGGATTGTAGGAAAACTCTCATCCTTCACTTCCCATGTAAATGATATGAAAATGTTCAAGAGTGTGCTAGGAGGGAAGCCCTGCATCCAAATTAGCCTCTGTAGGTCGTCCCCAAAGATGGTATATTCAGCCCCTCCCTGGCGAATATAATCATCAGCACACATACTCAAAGAAGCATCACCCTTTTGATTAGAAGGGTTACAATAATGGTGGGTGCAAAGGTTAACACCTCTGTGCCCACTCTTGCTCTCTACCACAAACAGGGAAACAATTGGCCCTCAGGGTGCTCTCTTGTATGCATAAAACACAAAATAAAGGTAATTCAGTAACGAAAATATAATACATAATGGACAGCATCCCTCAGACCTCAGGATAGATACCAATCATTGACTGACTTCAGTAGGAAAAAACTTCCACCATGGATATGCCACTACAGAATTGTCCATTATGTCATGCTCCTCCATGCCCTTTCACATTGTTCCATACTAACGTGCACAAAGCTGTGCTTCCCTCCCTGGCATCATCACCACCCCAATCCTTGAAAATCCATCCCTATCTCCAACACCATTACAGTTCCATATTATGTCCCCTACTTCCCTCCGCCAGTTTAAGAAGCTATACTAAAAGACAGATTTCCACTTTAAAAATCTATTGTGTGTCAGTAGGTGCCAAAAAGTTAAAGCTGTGTAGCCTATGGGTAACAGTGAGGAATTTGATGTGATATGTTGGAATTGAGTGTGTGTTGTGAAGAGGATGTGTATGGGTATGTTTACACTACAAAGTTAATTCGAAATAACAGCACTTATTTTGAATTAACTTTAATAGCATCTACACAGCCAAACCACTATTTCGAAATAAATTCAAATTTGGTAAACCTCATTCTACGAGGAGTAACGCCAAATTCGAAATAGCTATTTCGAATTAAGTGCTGTGTAGACACTTAATTCAAAATAGGGGGCTTCCAGCCCTTCCCAGGGAACCCTGGTGGCCACTCTGGGCACAACCAGGAAAACTTACTCTCCTCTCCCCCAGCCCCGGAGCCATTAAAGGGGTAGACCCTGGCCACAGTGCCTGTGCCAGCTCCAAGCCTGCCAGCCCAGAGCCAGCAGTGGCCATCGGGGCCCCTGTCCCAGTGGCCCCAAAACATGAGCCAGCAAGCCACTGGCAGCCAGCCCTCCACCGCTCCCCAGGAGCAGTCTGCCAGCTCCCAGAAGCCTGACAGGGGCTGGAGAAGGCGGGCACCTTCCTGGTCCAGAGTGGAGATCATGGACCTTATTCAGATTTAGGGGGGATGCCCCCAACATCCATGATCTCAGCCCTAGATGGAGGAACACGGCCATCTATGGTAGGATAGCTGCCAGCCTGGCCACCAAAGGCCACATTGCGAACCCAGGAGCAGGTTTGCATGAAAGTCAGGTTGGTCCGGTGAGACCCCCCCAACCCTGAGCCCTGAGCTTCCCCTCCCCCTTCTTCCCCTTGCTTCCCCCTTCCAGCTCCCTTCTCCCAGGTTTCCCCCACCCCTCTCCCACCCTCTCTCTTCCCCTCTCCCACCTCCTTTCCCCAGTCTCCCCAGAGGTTCATCCCCCCAGTTTTGTTCAATAAACCCAGTTTCTATTTTTGAACATACGTGTCCTTTATTTGACATCAGGAAGGGGGGCTAGGGAGGGGTAAGTGGAAGGACCTGAGGGAGGAATGGGGCACGAGCCCCTGGTGGAGAGGCCCGGGGAGGCTCTGAGGGCTCCTCAGGGTGGACGCTCTCCCTCAAGGCCTCCTGGATCCTGACAGCCCCCCGATGGACCCCCCGGATGGCAGCTTGCAGCAAGTGCAGCCGGGCTGATGGCAACGACCCCATGAGACGCACCGCCGTGCCCAGGGGCAGCTCTGGCTCCATGTGGTCAAGTGCTGTGGTGTCCCGAGTTCGGGCACTCAGGACACTCCAAGACAGGACTGCTTAGCTGTCCCTCATTGAGGTAGACGAGCAAGCAGAGAAACCTGAGAACTGTCTGTCCGGGATGGGGGTAGGGTCCCTTTAAGCACGGAGCTCAGTTAGCCTCAGGCAGCAGCCCCACACACTAAGTCCTAACCTGATGCCCTGCTGGCGCTGGTTCCAGCCAGCCTTAACTTCGGTTCAGGGTCCACTCAGTGTGGACGCACGATTTCAAAATAGCAAAACGCTATTTCAAAATAGTTTTTGTGTAGAGATGCATTATTTCAAATTAGCTTAATTCGAATTAACTGTTTTGAATTCAGTTAATTCAAAATAGTGCTGTAATGTAGACATACCCTATGTGAGTATTCGGGGTATAATGGTATTTGAGTAGTTAGCGTGTGAACTGTGTGATGGGTTGCCCCTTTTAAGATCTACGTGATGTACTGGCATACCACTCAGCCTGCTTGTTCTGCCAGCTTGGGTGCCTTTCATGCTGTCTGCTGAGCAAGGCTCTTAAGCATCAGGCAGGGCCAAATCCAGCTATAGAAAGACAGAGCCACTGAGATCAGCTTTGGGAACACTCAACTTAAAAGACTTGCCTCAGCACCCAAGTTCCCACCTCTCTTGGAGTGCAGAACAAAAAATATATTGGGAAATCCCGCTCTTCCCTCAGTGAGGAGGAAGGTATGCACAGCCTTTTCCCCCACATTATTGTACAAACTGGATTTCAGAATAAACAAGCAATTTTATTAACTAGAAAGGGTTAATAAGTGAATAAAAAGATGACCAGAGCAAAGCAAATTACTGAGCAAAATATGTGAGCTCCATTTAAAACACTCAAGAAACAGGCTGTAAAATATAATTTCTCATTTCAAATATAATTTGCAGCCTGCCCAAAATAACAACAGAGTTCTCTTCAGAATGGACCCCTGTTTCAATCTGGACTCCCTTTTGCCTTCCTTTTGGGTGTTTTTTAGCCGTCTTTCTTCTTGGTCAGGCAGCTGGGGAGGCAATGGAATAGTGTCCTGTTTGCCTTCCTCACCAGCCTTAAATACGGTTTACATAAAGTCGGAATCTTTTATTTCCAGTGGAAAAATGTCAGCAGTGCCCAAAGTGGGTTTCCGTAACTTGTGGCATCATTAGATTGTGGCGCTACAGTGTCAGCACAACATCCCAGGAAGCATATCAGGATAGTGGGAGTTGAGTATCTCCAAAGTTTTATTGTCACTAAATGGATCATTCAGGCTGAGTGCTTAAGGTCTGGTGGATGATCCCCCAAATACACACTAAGTCATAACTGTTACAAATTCAATATTCCTCACTTCCGTTATAGCAATGATACTTGCATAGAAATTGGATAATCACATTCAGTAAATTATACACTTACCAATAATCTCATATCACCCATCTTGCATGAAACATATCTTTGTTATGCCATATTCATACAACAACAATTGCTCTATGAAGAATTTGGGGTGCAACATAAATTCCATTAGGTCTGCTGGTTAAGATGATCTTAACTGATTTCCCACATCATTGGAGTGGTGAGATTTTCACTTGAGCAACATAAACCATTAACTAACACAGATTTTTTGGGAGAAAACTAATGCACAAATGAACAAGAAAACAAGAAGTTGAACTTAGCCAATTCTGAGGAGAATAATTATCTTGGTTTCAGAGAGTAGGTCTGCTTAGCCCATATCCTATGGTCTTTGTATTTCAGATCAAAATCCATTAGTCAGGGAAATCCCATTCTGAAGTATGCTTCTTCCTTTTTAATTACCTCCTTGTGAATGTCATTCTAATCAGGATTACTGTAGCTAGCAAGTATTACAAGGAAAGGGTGACATTAGACCTTTTCTTCTCTGCTCTGATTAGAACAGTGCTTGTCCATCCCAACAGAGGTCCAAGATCAGGCTGTAAGATTTAGAAACCGGCGGGCAGAGTCATTGGCATGTTCCACCTGCGTGATATAAAAAAGCATCCATAAAAGTGTCTGGTTCAGTGATGTTGACAGTTGTTTGTATTACCTGAATATAAATCTGTCTCTATTAAGAGATGAATTTGTCTATCATATAAACCTGTCTCTCTATTAAGAGATGAATTTGTCTATCATCTGAGCCACTTTTAAGCTAAAAAGCATGGGTTTTTTAGTGCAACAGAAATATTGCCCACAAGTCAGCATCAGACTCCAAATCTGAGCAAGATGGTTGCAGATTTCATACAAGAGCTAGAATACAAAGAGCTATAGTTTAGTTAGCTTGCAGAAACAGAACGAGTTGTATCCACGGGTTGACCTGTCTGTGTTGCATATCTCCATGAACACTGGCTTTGTTTACCTATCTTTTTATATAATTTAGTGTATTAATTAAAAAGCGCCCCTTCCCATCTAAAATCAAACCACAATATATGGTTGCCTCTCGAAAATATTTTTTAGACAGCCAATATGGTAATATTGTAATACAATGTATGGATTATCAGATTTATGAAAAGATATGTGCAATTTATTGGATCAGAAAAATCAAACAATGTTACATAGGAAGTCACGTCAAGCTTGTGAAAATGTCAACTAACAGCCAACAGCACTGGGTTGAGTGGAAACATGGTTTGGAGACATCTAATGAAAAGCATGCGGTGGGAAGCGGCGTCGGTGATTGTCCATAATAATCTGTCTTTTAATTAAAACCTGAATCAATGCCCATACATGTTGTGAAGGGGCACTGTGCAACCTTTCAAATTAGAGAAACAAATTCCTGACCAATTGTGGTAATTAAAAATCTCAGCAATTTCTGCAAGAGTATGGGATTGTTAACCCTGATGTCTTGGCCAAATTCAAATTTAAATAATTCTAATCAGTCTTTCTAAAATATAATATAATACAATTGGATGCAGAACACTTCACAGCTCATATCCTGTATATTTTTGTTAGTTTTAAGATACCACAGGACTACTCATTGTTTTAAAAGTAACAGACTAACACATCTACCCCTCTGATCCTTTCCTATACTTATGGAATGTCAGTGTGCTAATTTCAGGCCTTATCCTTGCCAGCTCCGATTCACGGGTTAACTTTAGGCATGTAAATAGTACCTTTGGAACCGTTCACAAGACTAAAGTCAGGCACATGAATAAGAATTCACAGGATTGGGTTCATGTTTGTATATCCCCCCCACGCATACCCACAGAAGATCTGATCCCTCCAAGGGTTCTTATGAATGAAACCCATGAGGTCCCCATGAAATCCACCCCCACACCATTTATCAATACTCCCTATCATGCTTCCCAAAGAAACTCCATGGACAGCAGGGCCAAAAGCCACACTGTGGGCCCCGGAGCAAGGTGTATGGGGGGGGGGGGGGGAGGGTCTGCTCTACACTCCTGGAACGGGGAGGGCCAACAGTGGAAGGGGTGGGGCTAAGGGCAGTCAGCTCTGAGCACCACCCAGACTGCAGCATGCTCCTCCTTTCCACCCCTGCAGCTTCTGACAGAAATTCCAAGGGAACTGTTGCTGCTGCAGTAGCAGTGACAGCAGCCGGAAACTCCGGGCCCAGGAGCAATTGCCCCTCCCTCCCATCTGTGGGCCTCTCCCTGGAAGAATAAAAGTGTCTGCAGCTGGTACTCTTTATGGCAGGGGTGGGGAACCTTTTTTGAGTCAGGGGCCACTGACCCACAGAAAAATCTGTAAGGCCCAGGCTAGTAGATTGTGTGCTCCAGCCCCATGGGGCGGGCTGGGGGGGGCGTTAAATGGAGGGTAGGGGAGAGTACCAGCTCAGGCTCCCCAATGCTGAAGGGGAGCCCTGAGCCTCAGGGGCTTGATCCATGTAAGCCTTAGGTTCTTCACCCCTGATTCATGGGACCAGAGCCCTTATTTTGTACAATACCTTTTAGAATCCATTTGAATGAAAGGCACTATGTATATAAAAGGATTATATATAAAGTCAGACACTTAAGTTTACTTAACCCACAAAAAGAGTAAAAATTTTGTAAGTGTGTATAGTACACTTACACATACACACTCATTACAGGAACAAAAATCGGAAGCACTATATCCAAATCAAACTATAGGGGGAAAGAGGCAGAATTATTCCAGGTAGAATTAGGCCATGAAACTTGAGTTAGCAATCCTACACATTCAAAATATATGCATATGCACACTGGTGTGTCTACAGAAACATTAAATAAATCTTCCTAACTTTTGCTAGCAAATCAAAGTACATAAAGTTAAATATAAACTCTTGATTCTATATAAATGTCTGTACTTCTGCAGTTTAAATATGCAATTTATTCTTTTATGCAGCCTTTTAGCTTGTACTTACAAAACCCAATAAATGTTAGTTTTTGAAATAGTCCTACTTTTTAATGCACACATGGAGTACATTCATTTTTTTTTTGGTTTGTAGACTGAGCCTCTGCTGAATGTTGCAGTGTCTTACTTATATTATGATTTCCATCCTCATTATCGTATCAGACTTGGGAGTCTTTTTTAATCATTAAGGAAAGTATTGCAGTTCAGATGGCTATAGTGAGATTTCATAAAGGTAGGTGGTCTTTTGGACAGAATATCAGACAACACTGGGCCTTATTAGATGTAGAAAATGTATATGGTTACATTTCTAACATATTCATGAGGGATTCTCAATAACTGTTGCCATATTCGTCACTAATTGTGATTCATTGCTTTAAGAAATTTATTTTTAATTTTTTTTTTATATCTTCTAGAATTTTTCATTATATTTAGGATGGTAAAAATTCATATTGCCCTGAAGCAAATTTTAGAAAGCCAAAGATTTCAGGAAGGTTCTTCTCATTATGGTGTGCAGAACCGTGGGGGAGGAGAAAATGAAGTTGGCTATCACTGACCTAGCTTAATAATATACTTTTTGCTGATCTGCAATCAGCTAATGTCGGCAGAGGAATACATTTTTGCTGCAGTATTCTTTATAAACTTAACAGTTTCTTTTCTGCCACAGCAAATGCATCATCCAAACCTGCAAGAAAGCATTGCTCTAGCAAATGCAGTTTCCTTTGCAGAATTAGATAGGAGTCACACTTTTTCACGTGCCACAAGAATGCAATTACATGTAAATTAATTCAGTATTTTTATTAACTAACAATCCAGAAATATTTTTTTCCAATTTTACCAAATTTGAACATCATTACTACTAAGGCTATTGATTAATTGCAGTTAACTCACATAATTCATTTTAAAAAACATTATTAATAAATTGTGATTAATCTCACTGAAATAGAATAGCCTTTGAAAACTAATTCTTTTCTACCTTTTAAATATACTGATTTCAACTAGAATGTGGAATACAAAGTATACAGTGTTTGCTGTATATTATTTTATTAGAATTATTTGCACTGTAAAAAACCAAAAGAAATAGCATTTTTCAATTCACCACAAACAAGTCCTACCACTCAATGAATTTATTGTGACAGTGTAACTTACAAATGTAGATTTTTTTGTTGCATAACTGCACTGAAACAAAACAATGTAAACTTTTAGGGCTTATAAGTCCACTCAGTGCTATTTCTTATTCAGCCGGTCACTAAGACAAACAAGATTATTTACATTTATGGGAGATGGTGCTGCCTGTTTCTTATTTAAAATATCACTGGAAAGTGTTTACATGGCCTTTTTGTAGCAGATGTTGCAAGTTTTTTATATGCCAGGTATGCTAAACTTTTATATACTCCTTATGCTTTGGCCACCCTTCCAAAGGACAGGTTTCCATGTCTATGATGCTCATTAAAATATGCATTAATTAAATTTGAAATTGAACTGCTTGGGGGAGAACTATATGTCTCCTGGTCTGTTTTTCTCATATTTTGCCATATATTTCATGCTTTAGCAGTCACAGATGATGACCCAGCACATGTTCATTTTCAGAACATTTTCACAGCAGATTTGACAAAACACAAAGGCGGTACCAATGTGAGATTTCATTACTGGGCAGAACCTACCATCAGCATGGTCGCGTATCATCTGGAATGGTGGTTGAAGCATGAAGGGACACATGAATCTTTAGCACATTTGGCACATAAATGTCTTACTATAACACCTACAACAGTGCCAGGTGGATGCTTGCTCACACGATCAGATATCATTATAAACAAGAAGCAAGCAGCATTTTCTGTTTCAAATTGTAACCCATCTTGTTTATCTGAGCTACTGGCTGAAAAAGGAGGACCGAGTGGACTTGTAGGCTAAAAATTTACTTTTGAATGCAGAATGGCAGTTTTTGGTACATAATTCTATATTTGTAAGTTTAACTTCCATGAAAAATAAATTGTATTTCAGTACTGGTATCAGGTGAATTGAAAAAGACTATTACTTTTGTTTTTTACAATGCAAGTATTTGTATGTTTATATTTTTGAGCAAAGTGATCACTGCATACTTTTGTATTTTGTGATGTAATTGAAATCAATATATCTGAAAATGTAGAGAATATCCATAAATATTTAAATAAATGGTATTCTATTATTACTGTTTCATACCAACTTTAATCATGATAATTTAATTGTGTGATTAATCTTGATTAATTTTTTTAATTGCTTGACAGCACTAATTTCTACATTTCCCTCCAGTCACTAGTATTCAAATGGTATTTGTTCAATATGAAATCAGTGGGCCATTTTCTGTACTCCCCGTGCTTGCAAAGTTCTCAGTCTAAGAAGTGGAAGTTTTGCCTGAGTAAAGCTGAAGGCATTAGCCTATGGGTAATTTTCCCCGCCTTCCCCCCATTGTGGCAGGCTTGTCACAAGTCTCTTATTCTCTACTGAACAGCTTTAAGACCTGATTCAGAAAGACTCCATCATGGACAGAATGTACTGTCAGAAATTATTGTTTTCATGGACAGCTGAGTTCCTTCTGCTCAGACAATCAGACCACCTGGCAGTCTCCCGCCTCTACAAGGCAAGACTTCCACCTCTCCACCAAAAGGCACCTCTGCAACCTCTTTCCCTTTCAGCAGCTACTCAGAGTATCTAGAGAGAGAACATAAACAGATAAAATTAACTGTAGAAGTGGGAATGCTGTTCCATGTTTAGTGAAACAGAGATACTGGAAAAAATAAATTATCTTCCAACTGGCAAACCTATAAAAGAAATTGGTCAGGCTGAGATACCAGCCAGATAGGAGCCCTTATTTAAATATTTTACTGAACTGGGACATAAGCGATATATAGAGCCTCTATACCAAGTAAATGTCACCCTAAAGAAAAAATAATTTTAATGTATAGCTAAGGGTAGTTAGAATGCAGTGTAAATTGCTTCTAATATTGAGGCAGGGTGCTCTGAGTAGACATGTCTCACCACTTCTTTGCTATTTCAAAAAGGTAGAAGGAAAAATCAGTTTGATACTTCAATTTCACAAGGTATTTGAAATCTCCATTTCAGTTATGTTGCTTGGACGCATCTTATTTTTCTAATGTTAACATGTCCCTATTGTCTTTCTTTTTAAAGCAATACTTGTCTGTCAGTTAAAGTTTCACCAGCAGAGGGGGGGAAAAAAGGATGACACTTGTGATGGGGACATATTTGCTTTCAAGGGAAATGGGACATTTCTTGTTAACTAAAGAGAATACAAAGATTGAGTTCATATAATAGAAAGGTAAAGTGTCATTCTTCGTTTTCCCAGAAATGAGTAATACAGTAGACCACGTCCCTGGTCACTATCTTGAACTAAAACAAAAACAAGGAGTCTGGTGGCACTTGAAAGACTAATGAATTTATTAGGATATTAGGGCATAAGCTTTCTTGAGCTATAATTCATTTCATCAGATACTGAAGAAGAGGACACAGAGAAGGAAGTGTGACATCAATGCTATTTAAATCAGAGTCCGTGACTCATCTCCAACAGTGATAAGAAGGTGAGAGTACCTGACTATAAAGCAAGAATCTCTCAATCTGTCTATTTTAATCTTGGTTTAACAACTAGTAGACAAGAACAGGGAAGGGGTTACCAAAGGAGATTCTCTTCCTTCCTTTTGTATTTAAAAATATAGGCTCTGATTCAGGAAAACATGCCTATTTAGGAAAAGCATTTAAACATGTGATTAAAGTTATGCAGGTAATTCAGTGTTTTCCTTTGTGCCACACTGGAGTATGAAGAATTTTACTAAAACAAAAACAGAACGAGAATCACTTCTTATAGCACCTTTCACTTAAGGATCTCAAAGCACTCTCAGCATTTTAAACAAGCTTCACAACACTCATGAATTACTTAAGGAGAAATAAAAGTATAAATAACCTCAGTTGGGTTTGGATTTTGGTGCTAAATTAAAAGCAAGCCTTTATTGATTTCACTGTCACCAACCTTAAAAGAGTTAAAGTGCTTTCAGAATGTATCATGAAGCTTGTGTAAATAAGCATGTTTGCTGTGAGGACTGTATGCTCAGAATCAAATACAAAGAATTGCTATTTGGTGAAGGACATTAGGTGAAAGAAATCTGGCTACTTCTTGCTGAGATGGATGCAAAGAAAAAAAGCACTCATTGAGAAGCTATATACATCCTATCCCCAGAAGCACAGATTAGCAATTAAGTATATAATGTGTAACTTGAATGCCATTAAAGCCACAAATCTGTTGGTAAGAGCATTCTGTATAGCTCTAAGAATCCCTTGGTAGATATTTCATCTATCTGAGAATGGGCCATCCAACAGGTTACTAAAGAGCTAAGCCTCTCCAAAACATGAGTTCAAAAGTCTTGCAATTGACTTTCTTGAAAAAGTTTTGGACTTAGGGTACAGACTGGAATGGGCTGCATTATGTTGTTCTTACTGATCTTTTCTTCTATAATAAGAGATAATATAGAATGTGACAGCCAATAGGCTTAGCATATTGCTGCTTTCTGTGATACTGGATGACTTGGGAAAACCAAAGTAGGTAATGCCAGCCAGTGTGGGGCTTTCTTCAGTGTTTTCCTCGGACCTAATTTTTTTTTCCTGTGTTCTCACTGTGGCAAATTGAGATCCCCTTGAGATTGTCACCTGATGTGCTGATCATAACATTCAGCCTCATACCTGCCCTCTGGTGAACCCCACCACCCTGTCTTGCTGGGCCAGAAGCTCTGGTCTCCCCCAGCAAAGACACAGAATTAGGGTAACAACCCCCCACCAGAGTAATACAGACACTGATAATAGTTCAGCGCTAGTCCCAAAGCACAGTACCAAATACGGACCAAAACCCCCACCTTACTCTATATAAGAGAGTTACACAGGGAAAGCTCATATATTTCCCCCTATTTATCAATAAGAGAGAGACAAGCACAGTGGTTGCTCATTGGCTTGATAATACAATTTTGGTTTTTTATTATATATAAAAATGTAGGGTTTAAGGATATAAGTGATTGCAAGTGGTGGCAGACAGATCAAAGTTAAGTTACTAAGCTAAAAAAAAAAAAAAACACCCAACACCACATACCAGCTAAGCCTAATATGCTAAGAGAAAATGTTACAGCACCAGATCATTAAGTTCCTTAAGTATCACTAATGACTTTCACAAGGAGACCTAAAATTAATAGCTTTACACTTTTTATTTCTAACTTCACATACACAAAAGATACATACACACAAATAGAATATGCACAATCAGGGGGATTACAGGCTCTTGAAGGATAGCTTACATGCCCAGTTTTGCATAAAGAATATTTGAGTTAGGCATTTTCACATTCAAAAACATATTTCCATAAATAGGGTGTAGCATTACACTAACCTTTTCCTTAACTGAACCCTTGTAGGCTAGCCATGCAGTTGTTTCTCTCCCATATTTGAAAAGCTATGCTTATAAGAGGTTCTCTTATTCCTTAAGTGAACTCTTGCATGCTTTTCAAACGGGTATCTTCTTTCCTTCTAATGACCCTTAAAATAACTATTGACTGATTTGACATTTGATCTATACAGAAAATAAATGACCCCAATAAGGTCTGTCTTTTTTCCAGATGCTCTGGCAGGGACACACATGTTTCTTTTCATCTTCTCACTTTGACACAAATTGCTAATGCAGGCATTTTCTCCAAGCTTCAACTAAAATCTGAAACTCAGCTTTCTGCTCAATCTTTGATATCATTACTGAACCCCTCAAACACAATCTTCATTATAATTTAGAATGTGAAGAGATTTTTCTCATTGATCTGTGGGCCCAAGTTACTTTTCTTCCTTGCTTCTGTAACCATAGGTTAAATTTAAATTTTAAAAACCAGCCTTGATTAAGGGACTGTAATGGGGTAACACTCATCTCCCACGAGTGCCCCCATTTGGCCGAGTGCATGTGCCTACACTGCCCTCAGTCTTGCATCTACTTAGCCCTCCAGCTGAGTCACACACTATGCTATCACAAAGCCCTTCAGGGTACACCTCTAACAGAGGCCCGTCCTGGTGTCCTCTGTAGAGTGTCTCAGTTTGATGCCATTCCCTCAGCTTATTGCCTCACTCTGAATGAGTGTGGTACCTCCAGGGCTTCCCCTCCTGGAGACAACTCCTTTGCCCTTAGCTCAAGGCTTCACCTTCAAGTCCATGAGTCTCTCAACAGTGCTCTACTGTGAGCTGTTCCTGGTTCTGTCTGCCTGCCAGCCAGCCAGCCACCCACCCCAACCTTTTCCCTTCCAGATCTGGGCTGCAACTTAGCTGCTGCCAGTCCTGCAACTTCTTATATAGCCCCTTCTGGCCCCTGATTGGCTGGCTTCCTCCCAGCCACTCTAGCTACCTGTAGGACTGTTCTATGGCCCTTTTGGCCTTAGGGCCTAGCCCTCTTACAGGGACATAGCTGAGCAGCTCCAGGAGAGCAAATTGTGATTCATAAAGCTGCCCTCCACTTGTTCAGAGGGAATAAACTGCATCATTCCTTCTTATGGAGCAGCTTACTTGCCACTATGTACCTCATCAACTACTCCAGTCAATGAATGGCAAAGGTGAAACTATGGCTCCTCTCATTCCCTCTGGATTCTCTCTCCACACATTGGTTTGCAATACAGAGTATCGGGTGATCTTTTCCCCCTTCCTTAGAGTCTGAGTCACAGGAGCAAGGAACTGAAACTTTGCTTTCCCTTACACACCAGTAAGACAGAGGACTGTGACAATCTTGCCCTCTACATTGAATGGAAAAGCACCTCACATACAAAAATATTCCAGTGACAGGCAGGTTACCCACTTTCTGCCTTAGGGTTGCTCTAACATTATGCATTTCAGGGTTTTGTTTTTGTTTTGTTTTGTTTTTTTACTGTTGTACAACTGGCACATTTGCAAAATAATCAGTTAAGTTCAAGTGTTTTTGTTTGTTTTGTTTTTCCTTTGTACTATTCCTTTTCTTCCTCGCTTTTGTATCTCCAGTACTGTACAGTACAAGAATCTACTCTGACACATCGGAAGACTGACTTTTACTGAGATGGGGTAGGGGGTTTAGGGAAGAAGATGGCATTCAGATAATGCAGGGATGGGTGCCAATACCAGTCCCTGAAAAGAAGAAAGTCCTGGTTGAAAACTGCACAAATAAGGGAGAATCATATGTGTTGATAAAGTTTAACTTCATCCTGAGGCTTGGTACTCTGCTGACTGGCTTGAGTTTGCAAAATGTCATAACATTTCTGACCTTTCTGGTTGAGGAAGCAGTAGCACCTTTTCTCCTCTCCCCCAATATTTTAAGAATTCTGCTTCTGTGCTTGACCAGGGATCCAGAGATGCAATAAAGGAAACCAACTCATGGCAAACCAAAGCTGTTAAACTTCAAAATGTTAGGGTTGAGATCCTCCTCACTCTACACAGGTTAAATAAAGAGGAATCAGGAGGAAATATATGTGGAAATTGTTGTGAATGTAATTTATTATAGTGGTGTGGAAATAATGAATTTATTATGCTAAAGTTAATAAGGTTCAACTCCTGTATAATTTAAATAATATATGAACTAAAGAAATATAACTAACAACAAAATAAAAAGGTTTTCACACAAACATTGGGTTCATCTTTTGGATGAAGCTTTGAGCATGTCAGGGAGAGGAAGGAAGTGTTATATTGTTCTTCTGTTTCACCTCTCCCAACAAATTCCAGGGGCTTCAGACATTCAGAACATTGTTTTATTGTCCCAAATTAAACTTCAGAGCAGCAAAGTCATGAAAATTGAAGTCAATAAAGCTACATCAATTTTGGTTTTGAGCCTCAGGATGAAGAAAATGTGTAGATTTGGAGCCTTTTGTGGCTGATATTCAGGCCTGCACTGTCCCTCTGATTCAGTCCTAGCCATCTTATTAGGAAACAAAACTTGGATCAGGTGAGACAGACTTTCTATGTTTGCTCTGAGCCATGCCACACAAGGAGGGTGTTGCACCTTAGCTGGTTAAAGCAGCTTCCTACTAAACAGAAAATCCTCAGCTCAAATATGAGCCATCACTGGAGCAGAGTTAAGCAGTGGAACAATATATGCATGGCTTGTGGTGGAGTCTGACCATTTTAAAAACAAGATAGACTGGTTTTTCTAAAAGATCTGCTCTAGGATTTACTTTGGGGACATTCTATGGCCTATGTTATACAGGTTAGCTCAGATGGCCACAGTGGTCCTCTCTAGTCTTGGAATCTACAAACAGTTCTCTCACACACATTTATCTGACCCCGATAAATGTAATATTTAAATGTAATATTTAAGCTTTAAATTTCCCCCTTATACTCTGGCTGTGCTAATAGAGAGACTGCTGGTTTCCAGACATTCATTGAGACAGGTATTTATCTGGAATTGGAATCTATTTTTGTAAAGCCCTGTTTAAATGTTAATTAATACACATTTTGAGGATATAATGGATGAGCCAGAAGTATACATAGTGTTATATACGAGCAAACATTTTGTTCCTGTTTTTGACTTTTCACGTTTTTTTTAATATTAGTTTCTCCAGAATTCATTTGTCCAAAAGTTATAATTTTTTTTCAATGATTTGCTCTTTCTTCAGGCAATTCTGACTTATCACTAGATACCCCCGTATCTTAACATAATTTTCACTTAAGCATTATTTACATCAGTATTGCACAAAAGGAGATTGCTTATAGACCCTCCCCACTTCCATCCCAAACAATATATCATAAGCACTGAGAAAAAAATTCTAGCTTAACACTTCTGACAGAACCCAGTGAAACAATTCTATAGGCAGCACTAGTCTGACAGAAATACTGTAGCAGCTACACCCATCTTTAGTATATGATGGCAAAATGCATGTTATTCCTGTTTAAATGCCCCTGTTTTGAATACATGAGACGGTCACCGGTCCTGACTTTGTGAGTGCTGTATACCCTCAGGGATGCCAATGGAAGTGGAGAGTGCTCAGTGGTGACAGAACTGTGCCCATGTTCCTGTGATATCATGGGGGATAGTGCTTCTACATATTAGTAAATCCAATGCTCACCATTTGCCTACGTCTCACATGTTGATTCACATGTAGACTGGCATTCCATGTTCTACGAGAAATATCAGCAATGTTACTGATAAACACAATGGTCTGTTGTTCATTGGAATGATTAATTTCTTTCTGGTCAACTGCATTGTTGTTAGGATAATACAAAATCGTGTAGTCAGTCAGTAGCTTCCTCCCTGGTTCAATTTGTATATGACTGTTTACACATTCAGTTTCGAAGAAGGCCAAAATTTGCTAACCTGGGGGTGATTTTTTTCAACAGTGCCTAAATGACTTAGGCTCCTAAATCAATATGTACAGTGCTGAACACCTACTATTCCCCAGTGACATTAATGGAATTGGTTGGTGCTCAATGCTCCTGAAATTCGGGCCATTTTAGGAGACTCTCTCAAGGCACTATAAGCTTGAAAAATGTTAAATTTCACACACATCTAAAGCTTATCTAAAGCCTATTTTGGATGGCAACTCCCATTCCAACAGTGATTACTTATTTGCACATGTAACAAATCCATTGTCTGCCTGAATTAAGATTTTTTTTAGCCAGGTAAAACCATACAAATCTGACCCATAAAAGTTCACCCAGATCAGTTATTACATAGTAGTTCTAATACCTGATTTTAACTTGGGGGAAGGGATACATGTTAATGAGATATCTGGTTGGACTTTGTTTTCATGTGTGAGGCCAGCAAATCTATACATCAACATATAAACTGACATAGCACAAATTGAGAAACTGTTAAAATCCTCCTTCAATTAGAAGTCTCAGCACATGCTGGGGTATGAAACTTTTGATCCATTTCATATATAAGAAGTGATTAAATGTTTGTGTTCAGAGAAATTGCAATGAATATGTGCAACATATTCTGTGGGAAGAGTCTTTAATATAAAAGATTAAACACCGTCCAGGCTAAGAAAAAATCCTGTTGGAATATGTTGTACAATTGGAAACTTATGTTCAAATATACACAGCAGCATGCAAAATGAAAAAAAGCAAGGATGGATCTATTTAATAATAAACTGTCAATGTACACACGCACTATTTATTCATATTTGTCCATTTGTAAACTGAAGCAAGAACAAAAGGTAGAAAACAGCTAATTCTTTTACTTATCAGATGGACTGATTAGTTTGCTTTGTAAGCACAGTGGAATCCAACAGATTAAACCCAAGTTGCACACTAGTAATTATCTAAAGATTCCTCTTTATCAGAGTATGTAAATCTCTCCTCTTTCATTAGTCACACTAATTTTCAACACCATCATTCTCTAATATTTTGTAGGCTCTTGAGTAAATATAGTCAATACTCAGAAATATGTTTTTAGGTGTGGAAAGGTAAGAAATATGTGCAAATAGATTAAAAGGCATCTGTTCAGCATCTGTTAAAGCATGCAATATTTACAGACCACAAGTGTGAATGGGATTGTTGATTTATTAAGTAAAATAACTGTTCTTCAATTACAAAGGCATTCAAATCTTCTTGGAAAAACATGAGCACCTGAGTAGAAAGCGAACAGTTTAAAGTACACTGTACATATTTTAAAATACATTTTTAGAAAACTTTTCCTTTGATATTGCTTCTCCTCCAAATGGTAACCATCTAATAGCAATCTATTTGCCTTAATTTGTGGAATTATACCCTTGTACTTCCACAGACTTCCAGGAAGACAAAAGTTCATCTTGTTTGGCATAAAGGATCTATAAATAACATGGATAGATAAGCCAAAGAAAAGTATTTCAATAAAGAAAGTCTGCTTCTTTCACTTCATGTGCCTGAGACTGGTTAATATGTTGAGATTTTTAATTTGTTATTCTATTAGAGATGACAATTAATGTTTATTATAATGACACTAACCTTGAAGTCTGTGTTTGTGAGTGAGGCTTTAGAGAGGGAGTTCTCCAGGTAGAGGAGAAGATGATACAGGACTCTTGAGGGAAGTGAGTGTTGTGTTTCGGGCTTTCTTGTTTTGTGATGAGCTTGTGTTGTGAGTGAGGGTTGGTGTGTTTTTTGTTTGATTGTTTGCTTCTTTTTTCCCCTGTTTGGGAGGGAGGCTTTTTTTTTTCCCACATCCCCTTTCCCGTCCTCCTCTCCTTCATGGAGTGTGTGCTGTGAATGGCAGGTGGAAACTGTTGGCTTCAAATTAAAGTTTGAATTCTAGAAGCCTCTGCTGATTGGCTGAGCCTTGGTAGGGGGAGGGACTTTCAGGCAGTCCAGGGCTTGATAAGGCAGTGTGCAAGCGACCAAGGAGCTTGCGAACAGGTGAGTGCTAACAGGGAGTTTAGAAAGGGAGTTGGGAAGGGCGCGAGGTTCTCTTGCCTTTGTTTTAAATCCTTTTTCCAGGACAAGCATTCTGTAAACTATGATACCCACACGAGGAAATGAGGAGACAGATTGACAGAGCCAGACGTGTACCCAGAAGCCTCCTGCTACTGGACAAGCCCAAGAAAGAAACCAACAGAACACCACTGGCCATCACCTACAGTCCTCAGCTGAAACCTGTCCAACACATCATTAGTGATCTACAACCCATCCTGGACAACGATCCCTCGCTTTCACAGGCCTTGGGAGGCAGGCCAGTCCTTGCCCACAGGCAATCCGCCAACCTGAAGCATATTCTCACCAGCAACTACACACCGCACCATAATAACTCTAACTCAGGAACCAATCCATGTAACAAACCTCGGTGCCAACTCTGCCCACATATATACACCAGCAACACCATCACAGGACCTAACCAGATCAGCCATAATGTCACTGGTTCATTCTCCTGCACATCTACTAACGTAATATATGCCATCATGTGCCAACAATGCCCCACTGCTATATACATTGGCCAAACTGGACAGTCCCTACGTAAAAGAATCAATGGACACAAATCAGATATTAGGAACGGCAATGTACAAAAACATGCAGGGGAACACTTCAATCTCCCTGGACACACAATTGCAGATCTAAAGGTAGCCATCCTGCAGCAAAAAAACTTCAGGACCAGATTTCAAAGAGAAACTGCTGAGCTACAGTTCATCTTCAAGTTTGATACAATCAACTCAGGATTAAACAAAGACTGTGAATGGCTCGCTAACTACAAAAGCAGCTTCTCCTCTCTTGGAATTCACACCTCCAGATCAGCTACTAGAAGTGGGCCTCATCCTCCCTGATTGGATCCACCTCGTCATCTCCAGCCTGATTCTGGCCTGCATATTTATATCTGCCTCTGGAAATTTCCACGACATGCATCTGACGAAGTGGGTCTTTGCCCACAAAAGCTTATGCTCCAACACTTCAGTTAGTCTATAAGGTGCCACAGGACTCCTCGCCGATTTAATTGGGATAACAGAGACTTGGTGGGATGACTCGCATGACTGGAGCACTGTCATGGAAGGGTATAGACTGTTCAGGAAGAACAGGCCGGGGAGAAAAGGAGGAGGAGTTGCACTATACGTAAGAGAGCGCTATGATTGCTCTGAACTCCAGTATATAGAGGGAGAAAAACCTGTTGAGAGTCTATGGGTTAAGTTTTGAGGTGCAAACAACAGCAATGATGTTGTGGTTGGTGTCTACTACAGGCCACCGAATCAGGTGGATGAGGTAGATGAGGCTTTCTTCGGACAACTGAGAGAAGCTTCCAGATAGCAGGCCCTGGTTCTCGTGGGGGACTTTAATCACCCTGACATCTGTTGGGAGACCAATACGGCAGTACACAGGCAATCCAGGAAGTTTTTGGAGAGTGTTGGGGATAACTTCTTGGTACAAGTGCTGAAGGATCCGACCAGGGGCTGTGCGCAGCTTGACCTTCTGCTCACAAACAGGGAGGAACTAATAGGGGAAGTAGAGGTGGGTGACAACCTGGGAAGCAGTGATCATGAGATGGTAGATTTCAGGATCCTGACCAAAGGAAGAAAAGAGAGTAGTAAAATACACACCTTGGACTTCAGAAAAGCAGATTTTGACTCCCTCAGAGACCTGATGGGCAGAATCCCCTGGAATGCTAACATGAAGGGGAAAAGAGTCCAGGACAGCTGGCAGTATTTTAAAGAAGCCTTATTGAAGGCACAGAAAGAAACCATCCCGATGCATAGCAAGAGAGGCAAACATGGTAGGAGACCGGATTGGCTTACAGGGGAAAGCCTTGGTGAACTTAAGCACAAAAAGGAAGCTTACAAAAAGTGGAAACTTGGACAAATGACCAGCGAGGGGTTTAAATGTATAGCTCGAGAATGCCGGGGGGTTATCAGGAAGGCAAAAGCGGAAATGGAATTGCTAAGAATGTGAAGGATAACAAGAAAGGTTTCTACAGGCATGTTAACAAGAAGAAGGTGATCCGAGAGGGTGTGCGGCCCCTAACCTAGTGACAGATGATGTGGGGAAAGCTGAAGTACTCAATGCTTTCTTTGCCTCTGTATTCACAGACAAGGTGGGCTCCCGGACTAATGCGCTAAGTGACGCAAGATGGGATGAAGATGGACAGCCCTTAGTGGGTAAAGAACAGGTTAGCAACTATTTAGAAAAGCTAAATGTACACACATGCATGGGTCCGGACTTAATGCATCCGAGGGTACTGAGGGAGTTGGCAAATGTCATTGAGGAGCCTTTGGCCATTATCTTTGAAAAGTCGTGGAGATCAGGAGAGATCCTGGATGATTGGAAAAAGGCAAATGTAATGCCCATCTTCAAAAAATGCAAAAAGGACGATCCAGGGAACTATAGGCCGGTCAGTCTTACCTCGGTTCCTGGAAAAATTATGGAAGGGATCCTTAAGGAATCCATTTTGAGGCACTTGGAGGAGAGGAAACTGATTAGGAATAGTCAGCATGGATTCACAAAGGGCAAGTCATGCCTGACCAATCTGATTAGCTTCTATGATGACGTAACTGGCTCTGTGGACATGGGAAAGTCAGTGGATGTGATATACCTTGACTTTAGCAAGGCTTTTGATACGGTCTCCCACAATATTCTTGCCAGCAAATTAAGGGAACGTGGATTAGATAAATGGACGGTAAGATGGATAGAAAGCTGGCTAGAAGGCCGGGCCCAGCGGGTAGTGATCAACGGCTTGATGTCAGGATGGCGGTCGGTTTCTAGCGGAGTGCCCCAAGGTTCGGTTCTAGGACCGGTTTTGTTCAATATCTTTATTAATGACCTGGATGAGGGGATGGATTGCACCCTCAGCAAGTTTGCAGATGACACTAAGCTAGGGGGAGAGGTAGATACGCTGGAGGTACGCTGGAGGGCAGGGATAAAGTCCAGAGTGACTTAGACAAATTGGAGGACTGGGCCACAAGAAATCTGATGAGGTTCAACAAGGACAAGTGCAGAGTCCTGCACTTGGGATGAAAGAATCCCAAGCATTGTTACAGGCTGTGGACCAACCAGCTAAGTAGTAGTTCTGCAGAAAAGGACCTGGGGGTTACAGTGGATGAGAAGCTGGATATGAGTCAACAGTGTGCCCTTGTAGCCAAGAAGGCTAATGGCATATTAGGTTGCATTAAGAGGAGCATTGTCAGCAGATCCAGAGATGTGATTATTCCCCTTTATTCGGCTCTGGTGAGGCCACATCTGGAGTAGTGTGTCCAGTTCTGGGCCCCCCACAACAAAAAAGATGTGGATGCATTGGAGAGGGTCCAGCAGAGGGCAACCAAAATGATTGGGGGGCTGGAGCATATGACCTATGATGAGAGGCTGAGGGAGTTGGGTCTGTTTAGTCTGCAGAAGCGAAGAGTGAGGAGGGATTTGACAGCAGCCTTCAACTTCCTGAAGGGAGGTTCCAAAGAGGATGGAGAAAGGCTGTTCTCAGTAGTGATGGATGGCAGAACAAGGAGCAATGGTCTTAAGTTGTGGTGGGAGAGGTCCAGGTTGGATATTAGGAAAAACTATTTCACTAGGAGAGTGGTGAAACACTGGAATGGGTTACCTAGGGAAGTAGTGGAGTCTCCATCCCTAGAGGTGTTTAAGTCTCGGCTTGACAAAGCCCTGACTGGGTTGATCTAGTTGGGATTGGTCCTGCCTAGAGCAGGGGGCTGGACTTGATGACCTCCTGAGGTCTCTTTCAGCTCTATGGTTCTATGATTCTAAGTCAAGTGCTAATAAGGATAATATATTTTCACATTAAAGTCTCTTTCATTCAAAACATTGCAAATTATAAAATATACTTCACCCATCATGGAAATGTAGCAGGTTCTAAGTGGCATACAGCAAAACACCACAACAGATCAGGATAAAAACAGAAGAACTAAGCTGGCCGTTTAAAAACTACAGGGGGAATTTCAGGTAGGCAAAACTTAATTGCCAAACTGGGGATTAGCCAGGAGACCAGGACTCAGTCCTCTTCTTTAATGTGCCATTGAATATTTAGTAACCACATAAGGTAAAGAATCTCATTTGATAGACAGAGATCCAAGAACACCAGATAAGCAGCACTAACATCACATAGAGACATTACTGAAAGAGTGAGTGCTACCTACTGAATCAGCCTCTTGGACTCCAGTACTGAGGTTTTCCTCTGAAGTCTCCCACTGACACAAAGACACATCCTACTTAGTTTATAAGACTGGGTGAGATCACATGCGTAACCAGTATGTCTTCAAGCTAGTATAGGTCCCTAACTTTAAAAGTACCTAAGTGACTTAGGAGCTTGTATATGTTTTTCAACAAGAATTTGGAAGCCCCTTAGAAACTTTAGAAATCCCCCTTTATTCTCAAACTTAGCTTGTTGGTGGCAAGTCTAGCCTTCAAAATGATCTTTTTTGAATCATCATTACTAATTATCTCTACTGCAGTAGCACCTAGAGGCCCTCTGTATGAGAGAGTCTGAGCATTGGAGAGTTCAGAATCTACATAAAAGGAAAGTGAGGCACAGTGAAGTGACTTTGCCAAGCTCGCAGGGCAGGTTGGTATTGGAGCCAACAGATTGCAGGTCTTCTATGTATCAATGGAGTAAGATATCTCTGCGACTATGCTCACTCTATACTTTGTTCTAAAATAATATCACTGCCACAACAGGCTTTTTTTGCTACTTCTCAAGCTAAATTCCTAATAAGTCCCAAAATATTTACCTCAGTGTAGCAAATTTCCATAGTATGAAGTCAGGCACAAAGTACACTGATGTCGGTAGGCATATTGGTTTTCACTTATTTGTTATACATTGCATGCCCATGATCACATTGTAGGTTAATCTAATTGCCAGGGTCAGGGTCAGGCAGGGATTTTGCCATGCCCTTTCCAATAGGAAGGATTCCATAAGTGGTGCATAACTGAGATTTCATGTTTTCCTCAAACATTTTTCAGTGACTACTCTGTAGAAGATTGACTCAAACTCTAATTTGAGACAGCATGTAAGCATGTGCTTGATAAACCTATTGTGTCTCTTCCTTTCCCAGATTCTTTTAGTTCCTGAAAGATCTTTCCTACTCTATTTCCTTTCCTATTCATAATCCTATTCCATTTTGCTCTTCCGTGACTGGATAATTTTGGTCTAATACATTTAAAGGATAAATGCCATAGTTTTAAAAATCAGTATCATAGGATATACTAATACATTGTATTCATATTGCACATATGTCTGATTCAGGAAAAAATACCTAGGTTCACACCACCATATTTCGAAATACAAAACAAACATAAAAGTCACAAAACAAGAACCAAACCATAATAAACCCAGAGGAAAAAAAATATCAACCATATTAGAGCCTTGCAGTTAGGCATGGCAGGTAAGTATTTCTTTCACTTCAAAAACTCCAGTAAATCAAAACAATGGGGCCGATGGCGTGGTATAATTGTCTCTGATATGCTGCAGTGAGTATTATTTATGGTTGTTTATAAAATATGCTGTCAGCATGGCAGGCTGCCTAAGACCTTAGCACTATTTATGGATTTGCCTGCCTTCAGATGGCCTTTAGTGTACCAATTTAAAAAATAAAATAAAACTTCCAACTCCGTGCTCTTTAAACAAGCACATTTTCAGAAAACAAGTATGGTTGCACTCTGTATCTATCTCTTAGATTTAAACTAGTCCCAGAACCATCATTTATTATGAGAATTGTTTGTAATTTATGTACAATTCCTCTCTGTGCCCTCCTGACACAAGGTAAAAGGCTATACTGATTTATACCATATGCAGTTCCTCCTAGGGAACCGCAGAAGGGCTGTGATGGATGAAAGTCAGCAATAAATCTGGTCAGAAGATTGGGATTGTCAAAGATGCCTAAAGGAATTAGATACCCAGCTCCTATTCAAGACAGAGAGTGTCTCATTGAATAGGAGCTGTATGCCTAATTCCCTTAGGCTTTCTAAAATCCCAGCCTAAATGTCTTATTCACAGGGGTTTTTTTCCTGTGCTTTTCTCTACAGGATAGTAACTCCCCTGTTTTTCAAACATTACTTTTATTTATTTATAATAGATTTTAGGCATTTCAAAAGGCTTCAGATTTCACTCTCTTTTCAAGAAGGCTTTAAGCAAATTGGAGCTTTCAAGATGATTAAATACCAGCCAAACACTGCTTTTTACCTATTCTCTTCCCTCAGAAATTTTAATTTGGCAGCTGAACTTAGATAGAAAAAAAGGATGCAAGATAGATGGAGCTGTTTGATTTGTAACACAACATCTGAAGTTCTGAGAAGCACTGATCAGAAGAGACAGATTTGAAACCTACATTGTAGATTTTCTTAAATGTTGTGACCCACAAGAAATTGTAGTAACTGTCGCCTCTTGAATCAAATTCTGAAGAGATATAAAATAAGCAGACTCATTTTTTTTCATAAATCCTTTCTTATGTACTTTAATTGTTTGCAGATATCAGGCATTCTCTGATTAGATGTAATTTGTCAAGAACAAAATACTAGTAAATAAAAGAGCAAGCAAAGAGGTTATTCTACTTTTAATATTCGCAGCATATTTTAAAGAGATAAAAACTTATTGCAGCTTCTGTCACCAATTATTCAAAGACCACATAGAATATATCCAACCTTAAAACAAAAGAGAGCATTTAATTCTTTCATCTTAAAAAAAGTTACTCTCTTGTAGAAATAGAGTATGGGCTAATATTCACATTCATATGATAGTCAGACTTTGGTAATGGCAATTCATTACAAGGAAACAAAGAAATCTTCTGTGGCTTGGGTGTAAGCACCCTGAAGGTGCAGAGTAGCAAACCAGTTTCTCTGAGCCACGTCACTGAGGATAGTTGATAGGGTGATGATTCAGAACCTCATGCGTCTGATGTATTTGTTGAGGTTCTGGAGGTAGATTTTGGAAACCATAGAGTACCAAGAATAGAAGCCCTGAACCCTGATCCCAGTCTTCCAGTTGAACTTCCTCCACTCCTTCTAGGGCCAATAAAGAGCAAACCTGTCTGAGGAGCAATATGTCACGCAAGGGGTCCCTGAATAGGAATGGAGGGATGGTGGAAGAAAGGAAGAGTGGAGTTGAACTGGATGGAATAGCTCAGCCTCAAACATTGTTAAAGCTATCTGGCTACTCCCTGAATGGAGCTGGGGTAAAGGAATTGATGGCTGCTCTGCACCAAAGTCAAATTGGATGCTTGGAGAACACCAGGGAAGCCCTGTCAACTGACTAAACCCTGAACCAAAATGCCTCCTCCCAGGGGATCCAGGCCCTTTCTGAAGTAATCCTGTGGTGTTCAGAGAAGCAAAGACCGCCAAAGGTGAACTGCAGATGTTATCATTGCTGCTGCTGCGCACCAGAGTGATGCCTGTGCATTGCTGGCATATACCCCCACAAGGAACATACAGGCACTCTAGAATCCTCAAAGAAGTGCAGGGTCTCATCAGTCTTGTCTGAAAACAACACCCAGCCATGAAGGACAAATCCTCTGTGGCCTGCTGCATGTTGGAAACAGTACTCAAATTTTGCAGCCAGAATACACTTCTCACGGTGATAACTCGAGCCAAAGTGTCCGCAACATCCAGCATGGACTTGCACTAAATGGCCTTCATTGATAATTCCAGAAATTCCTCTCTGGAGGGTTCAGGCAGCTCATCTGCAAGTTTAGACATAGCTACCCGGTTTACAAAGTCATACTTGAACAAAAATGCCTGCTTGTTAGTAATTCACATTGGTAGGGATGAGGAGGTGTCAATCTTCCTGTCCCCTTTTAAAGTCCTTCTCCCTGGAGTGAACTTAAACCTGCTTTGCCAGGCTCTACCATTCACCATGATTACAAGTAGAGAATCTGGAGCCAGGTACGAAGAAAAGATCTCAAATCCCTGCACCAGGATGAAACAGTGTTTCTCCATATGCTTTGCAGCAGGTAGTACTGAAGCTGACATATTCATGAGGAGGTGAACTTTCCTGAGAGTAAATGGCTGCAGGATTTCCACTAACATATAGGCATGTTTCTGCAGGAATTCTGCCATAAGTCCCAGGGAAGCAGCCACATGAAGCAAAAAGTCATACTAGACCTTGAAATCCTCTGATATTGAAGCAGTGCAATACTTGCACACTGCTGAATCATCTGTGGACAAAGAAGGGGAAGTTAACTGCGCCACAGCTGGCTTCCATTCCTAGAGGGACATGCTACCAATCTGCCTGGCGAGCTTCCCTTAGAGTGTCTTGAGGAGTGCAATCTCCACAATCAAGTAGCAACACATGGATTTCATGAAGACCTCAGATAAGAAAAGGGTATTGTTGGCAATGGGTGCCAAACCAGGGACCTCCCTCCTGACTATGAATGGAAGAATGATCCTGGTACACACAGTGCTCCATAAATAGTCCCGGTAGGGGGAGGGGAGAATGGAGTATAAGAGAAGGAAGATCCTGACCTCAATGCTAAGGAGCCTCTGGTTTTGGGAGATAAAGGTAGAGCCAGGTCTGAAGGAGTGAATAAATGCTCTGATTTCATCCATCACCCAGAACAAGGCAGGTACCAGTGCTTATGATAGATGTGGTATTGCCAGCACCAAATCCACCACTGTCAGAAGTGGTGTTGGCCCAGAAGTCAGCAGTGGTGCTGAAGCAGCTGACCTGCTGAAATGGAAGGCCCTGAAAGCTGTCATGGTAACATTGGTATTGTTGACTGAACAGTGCCGAGGAGTTTCCTCATGCCGAGGATGTTCCTTGTACCAAGCCCAGCAAAGTTCAGCTTCCATGCACTGTAGAAAAGGAATGTAAGGGTGCAGTGTCAATTGACCCAAGGGGTCAGTGCCCCATCCAGTCAATGGTATCATAAACATCACAACCCTGCAAAGTCCTGGACTAAAAAGAGAGGCTGGGACTGAAAAACAGGGAAAGGCAGTAGCTGCCTGGTATTCCATCAATGTCAAAACAATAAGTGCCTGCATCACCATCGTAAGTTCCAGACTTAACAAATGTTTGGGGGTCAAATGATGGTACAGGGTCGCTAAGGTCCCTACTCAATACCAGGGAGTGGTTAGAGGCACTTGCATTGGCTCACACTCTTCATATAGCAAGGGAAGAGACTATGGCAATAAGGCATGAGTACCAGTCCTGTAAGGGTACTGCTAGACAACATTTTTGCTCTCAGACATACCAAACTGGAATATATGGTTGCTTCTAATCAAAGAAGAATACTTACACCATAATGAGTTAGAGCAGCCTAAGATTCCTGCAACTTATATACCAGCTGACTTCCTTCTTGCTTCATTTGTTGTGATCATCAGTGAACCAAGGTGACCTGTGAGGACAAAGCTGTGGGAAAAGAAGACTAGGAGCCACTTTATTGATGGAGAGGATAACAGATGATAAAGTTCTACTAATCCATCAACACTGGAATCTGTTGGAGCCACAATGTTCTCTCAGATCCCTCTGGCAGGTCTCCATTTTCATCACTCTCTGAGAGCAGACAATTAATATTACTATTTATTTGCAAGTACTACCTGGAGGCCCCCGTCTAGGATGAGGGCCTCTAGTCAAAATAGGTCAATTAACCTAATAAGAGACTCAAGCCACCTGAGTTAATGATCACATTGGGATCTAATCTTGCAATTTCTAATACCTACTGAAACACAGTATCCAAAGCATGAAATAAGACCTCAACTACGTAGTGCAGCCTTAATCCCATTGTCATTATGGTGCCATAAAATCCAGAGAGGACTCCACAAACTTTCTGTGTTGCTATGTGAAAGCACTTTGAGGTCCTGGGTTTTACAAGTCGAGATCTTTGTCATCTTACGGGATTCTCCAAAGCGCAACGGGATATGTGTATCAGAAGCAAGCACATATTTACATTACATTACCCTGAGATTAGCACACTATATGAGATCTAGTACTGGGACAGCGGTTAGCATTAATAGTCCCAATACAGGGCTTGAGTTGCATTCCTCTTGCTAGGTGACAAGGAGCTTCCAATCCCATTAATGTCAATAGGACTTGAAGGAACACAGTTTTATGGACTTGGAGTTACATCCCTTGCCAATGTTATCCTCATTACAAAGTTATCTTCACATTTTGCAGAATTGCCCAATACTTCTTCAGAAAGAATTGAGCCTGAAACAGAAAATTCCAACTTTGAAATAAAGTACATTCACAGAGTTGTGAGTGGGAAGTTTGCAGATTATTTGTTCATACCATATTTCATTCTAGCCAGCACTGTTAGCTCCTTGCATTCAAGAGGACAACATTTCCACATTACCCTGAGGGCAAAGGAAAAGGGAGTAGAGAACTGCTCCCCAGTTCTAAAAGCTACACTCCCATCAGACTTTCAAAACATAGCATATGGGTCAAAGGAGAAATAGTTGACCACTCACATGGTCCATCTCCTTGCCAAAATGGGTGAGGAAACTAGTATCAGAACTAATCAAACTCCATTGTCTGCTAGACATGCACAAACAACATGCAGCTGGACTCATGTAGAAAAGGAAGAAAAAATAAAGAAAAAAGAAAAACTAGTTAATATAGTACTGCAGCCAAGAACAAGTAATGAAATTGTGATTAATTTGGACATAAAGCAGTCAGGCAGTCCCCGAGAAGTATTATATAAAGACATGTTTCCCATTTCCAACTTGAAGGATAAGATCCAGCATTTGGTCAAAAGCCGCTCCTCCCCTTTCTCTCCCTTACCCCAGTGATTGTATGTCTCCTAGAAATCATGTTGGTTTTTTGCTTGTTAGCTTCATCTTAGAGCAAGGACAAGTGCAGTGAGCCTCCCATTAGCACCATGCAGACACTAGCAGCACTTGTAAATCAACCATATAGATTATGCTGGGGAATGAGCTGAATCTGATTTCAGTATCAGGCATCACAGAAACACAGGGATAGGCTCTTTGGCCTTCCTGTAGTGGCTCATTATTTTTGTTCTCATTTTCTATTTTGAAAATAGATGAAGAAGATTGTTTGGTGGTTTTGAAGTCATGAACTGAAGCCATATATTAGTAAGAGAATATATTTAACCTTGTGTGAAACATCAACATAGAAAAATGATACGAAATATCATTGCAAAATTATGACTTCATAGGCAAAACTAGGTTATCTGGACTTTTCCCACTATAGTATATTTTACATATGTGATCTTGAAATGGATATAGGCAAAATCCTTCTATCTGTTAGCAAAAAAAAAAAAAAAAAAAAAAAAAAAAATCATATTTCTCAACTATGATTTAATCAGAAGTCTGACTTTCACAAATGCAAGGTCATGCAGAAACTGTGAAATGACTTTAAAGCACAAAGGAACGTACAGAGCAATCTTTACAGCATTTTAACAAAAAAGATTGCAACATGTTGATACGTTTAGTGAGTTGTATCTGATTTTGCAATCCCACCCACTCTTTCTCCACTCAGCCCGACTATTCTAACGTCAAGCTGGAAATTTACAAAATTATCCACATAGACTTACTTCCTCCTCCTACCCATTCTCCTGTTTTTCTACAAAAATAAAAATAAATAACAATATACAAGAACATTCTGTTTTGTAGTTAGCATCCTGCACTGCTCTTCAAATATATAATTTACATAGCTGCATGAAAGGTTCCGATCACATCATCAGCCATGTGTATATGTGTGTGTGAGAGAGACACACTATCAATAGGTAATTACCATCGTGGATTATGGAGAAGATAGGGGGCGGTTGGTATGAGTATGTATGTCGTATGTATCCTTTTTTAACTTTCATGATGGCATCTTTATTCCACACATTTCACATAAAAACATCACATTAAAAATAATTTTCAATCATTAATGTGTCACACAGTTAAATAAAGAAAGATGCAGTCAAGTTAGGAAAACTTGCACTTCTTAAGAAGGTCAAAAGTTCATTCAAAATCAATAGAAAGGTTTCCAGACTTCAATAGATTTTGGATCAGGTCAAGTTGAACAAGGTAATTAGAAATATATTTTCCTGTCCAGGTTTATCAACATGAAGGAAGGTTAAACCTATTATGTTACACCTATTGTTTCCTTGAATTTGGTCATTTAATGAACTAATCCCTTTTCTAATCTGGGATGTCTGGGTAAACATCATGTTTACAATACATATTGGACTAACTGGGCAGTTTGACATGTGAGTATTGTGTATCATATAGTTTTTCTGAACTTTAGGAGAACAATAAGAATGAATCAATAATAGCACTGATGGAAAATCCAATAGAAATTGGATTTTGATGCACCATCTTGGTAAAAGTTGCACCTGTTTCCATTAGTGGTGCAACGTTTCCATTATTTTCTGTCTGTGATTAGTGTGAAAATACAAAAGTATTATTTTGATCACCAATAGGGCAGGATCAAATTCTATAGAATTTCCTGTCTTCCCATGGAAGGTTCATTTTAAAAAAGCAGACATAGATTATAGATGGTATATGCCAGATAATAAATCTGAGGTAAGTCCTTAACAAAAGGGTTTTTTTCTGAGAACATGGTTCTAAGTACCCTATGTGACCACAGTGAGCAGTGCCAGATGCCTCAGAAGGAATTAACAGAACAGATAATCATCAGGTGATCCATTCCCAGATTCTGGCAAACTGAGGCTAGAGATGCCATTCCTGCCCATCTTTGCTAATAGCCATTGAAGGACCTTCCTCCATGAATGTAGCTAGTTCTTTTTTGAACCTGGTTAGTCATGACCTTCATAACATCCTCTGGCAAGCAGTTCCATAGGCTGACTGTGCATTAGGAGAAAAATTAATTTCTTTAGTTAGTTTTAAATATGTTGTGTATTAATTTCATTTAGTGTCTTCTAGTTCTTATGTTATGAGATGGAAAAAACAATGCTTCTTTATTTACTTTCACTTCACCGATCATGATATACCATGTCTCCCTTTAGACATCTCTTTTCCAAGATGAATAGTCCCAATCTTATTTATCTCTCCTCATACTTAAGTTGTATCATACCCCCTCTTCATGTTTTTTGCCCTTTTCTGAACCTTTTCCAATTTGAATATATCTTTTTTTGAGATGGAATGTGTGATAGGTTGGATCACAGAAGTCCCTTGGGATTGTCACCCAGTGTGCTGATCAAAATACTGATGCCTACATTCCTGCATTCTGGGCCTCCCCACCACCGTTTTGCTGGACCAGAAGCTTTGGTCTCCCCCAGCCAAGGCACTTAATTAGGGTTACTACCTCCAGCATAGCAACACAGATGCTGAATCAGCTCAGTTCTGGGAGGACTCAGCTATAGGACCATTGACAGCACCCAAAAAATCCAACTCTCAAAAAGGATCAAAACCCCAAATAAATTTGTCTTACTTAGTATATAAGTTTTACACAGAGAAAGCTCAGAATTTCATCCTCATTGTCAATGGAAGAGAAATATGCAGTGGTGTTTTCTCCTCTTCTCCCTCCCCCCAAGTAACAATTATTTACAGAGGGCTTGATAATAAACAAAAGTGTATGTACTAAAATATAAAATGTAGGATTTAAGTGACTGCAAGTGAAAATAGACAGATCAAAGTAAGCTAAAACATTTCAGCTAATACTAATGAACTAAGAAACTTGTTACATGCAAATTGTTGCCTTAACAGTTGTTCTAATCATCTCACTCTTGCAAGCTAGGCCGCCTTTTAGCTGGGCCCCATCCTTGCCCCTGTTCAGTCTTGGATGTTTCCAGCAAGCATATTAGGTGATAAGTAGGGAG
Source organism: Pelochelys cantorii (assembly GCA_032595735.1). NCBI lineage: Eukaryota > Metazoa > Chordata > Testudines > Trionychidae > Pelochelys > Pelochelys cantorii. Next base: position 24,321,196 of record CM064334.1, on the reverse strand, counting down.
GATTCTCCTGGTGTCTGATGACTGCTATATTTTTTGTTTGTTTGTTTCCCCCCCTTTATGTTCCTTTTGCCCAAGGCGGGAATTCTTTGTGCTCAGTTCAAATTATTCCTCACTTTGAGAGGAAAAGTACCAGATCCAAAATGGGTTCCAACATCAGATGGCAGGGTCACATGTCTTTGTAGGACCAACCACAGTTTGGGCTAACAGGAAAAACAAAACTATCACTGAGCCATTAAGTTCCTGAAGTATCACTAATAGCTTTAACTAGACTACCTGAACTTAAAAAACAAATTCCCACTTAATATTTTTAACTTCACATACAAGAAAGATTAGCACACATATAGGATTCAGCAGATTACAACTTTTAAAATGACATGCCACATGAGCCATTCTTCATAAAGTGTCTTCATATTCAGAAGTCAATTTTCATAAAACATGTGGAGGCGTGGGAGCATGACAGAGTGATCACATCTGCCGGTGGTATTCAAGAAGTGGGTGTACCATACATGTATGTAGAGGCAATATGATATTTTTGTTTTATTATCTATCCCTTTCTCAACATTGTCACCTTGTTTGACTGCTGCTGAACACTGAGTAGATATTTTCAGAGATTGATCCACAATGCAGCACAATCCTACGCAGGACAATCCTAGAGTAATGTACTACTGAATCAGGCCTTATATATTTACATTAGATGCAGAATTCTGCTGGGATGAAAGATGTCATAGGCAATTGTTCCCAAGTAGCAGAAAAAGTAAAGAATTTTACCAACAGGCATCACCAAAGCAGAACTTGATTAAAACACTAATGAGATGTAAAATAAGCACTTTGTTAACCAAAGGCACTGTTGCCTAGCAGACAGTGAAAATAATTAAATTAACTACAGAATATCTTCATTAGTTTCTTGAATACAATGTAAATATACTGATAAATGCACATGGGGGATGGGGGCAGGAAAAGAAAATACACCTACACTCCTAAAGGAGCAACTAAATACTATTAGAAATAGCTTTCTCACTTTGTTCTAAAAGCATTATAAATTTGTTTATTGTGTGAGTTTTTCTCTTCAGGCTTCTTTTTTCATTAGAAAACTCAAAACAAATGGTGCAGACTAAATTGGTTAAAGAGAATGCAAAGGTCCTGACATCAATCAGCATTGTACATTTCTGTATATGCACAAAGAATGCAATTGAGTTGCAAAATGGAATGGTAAACCACTTTTGAACAAAGTATATATTGTATCAAATCATGCCTCTTTTATGATTCTCTCTTACCGCGATGTAACAGCAACCTCAGGATTGAGTTATCTTGTATTGCCGTTAAGTGTTACTATACTGAGGAAAACTACAATGCAGCTTGTGTAGTTGGAAGTCAAACCAGACTATTTTTTTAATCAGATAAGTTGACAAAGCATTAAGCATCTCAATGAAGGTAGAATGAACTAGATTGAACAATCCAATCTTACAGAATAAGTCATATGTGTATGCATTAATGAAGTACAAAATGTTTTCTTAAGCCTGCTAGAGCAATCTACATGTTTAAGTGTGTTCTGTTCCTTTGTCAGCTGATTCCATGAAAGCCATCTCAAAGACTCTGCCCAATTTTGAAGGACAGATGGATAATCCAACTGGTTGAGGGGAAGCATTTCCTACTTTCGCCCTCTATAGTAATGGAGGCCAAGAACCTGCTTCTTAGTGCCATGTATCTTGTATCAATCATTTCCATTTTGCACAGGTAGAAATTAAAACAAAAGATGCAAGAAAATGGAGAACAAAGCAAAATGGATTCTCTCATCTGCAGTAAGAACTCTTCTATCGCAAAGAGTAATGATACTCCAAGCTTTGCTAAGAACAATTATCGGACATGTGTAACCAAATGTAGCTTAAAATACTAATTGTGGAACCCACAGCACCCAATAATGAGTATCCAATTAAATCCTATAAAATATTCAGAATAGTCTGCATTACAGGCCTGCATTTTTTTCCTTCCCAATAACAAAGATCCACAACAATTAACACAAACCTTAAACCTCTAATGTGTACTTTATCTCATGCATCCTTTCAATGAGAAAAAATGTATATTGGACATACACTTTCCAATACAAATTTCAGTAGTTCTTCATCACGTCGCTGTTTGACTTTTATCATTTTACTGACCACTATCAACATATGAGGTCATCTCTTCTTTCCAAGTAGTTTTCTATCTACATTTGCTATTTTATAAAAACTAGGCCTGTGCTCGATGCACTTGCCAACCGCCCTGTCCTGTGGGTAGGCAACACCCCCTCCCCCACTGGGGAGGGCCCTACCGCAGCCACGCCAGTTAGGGGCTCCCTTCCCCTTCTCTGCCAGCCCAGTACTTTCTCTCCCTCCCCACCGCGCGGGTCCCACCACTAACGCAATGGAGCGGCTGTTTTTAAAACACCAGCAGCCAGCCGCCACGTGAGGACTGCCCGAGCTTCAGCCAGCTGCTGGGCACCCCAGTCCCGACACCTCCCCCCCCGTCCCCTCCCGGCGCGGGTCAAAACAGCTGTTTTTAGAACACCAGTGGCAGCCACCCTCCACATGGCAGCAGCCGGCGCTTCAACCAGCCACTCTGCAGCGCCTCAGGGGACCAGGGACGGTGCTCCCCAGTCCCGATCCCCCCTCCCCAAGAGCCCTCACCGCCACAAGGTTCAGCCACCACAAACCCAGCAGCAGTTTACTTACCTTCAAGGTGCAGGGAAGGTGAGTGCTGCTGTCGCAGAGGCAAAGAGCCAAACTTCGACTTCTCACAAGCCATAGCTTGCCGACCCCCTTATGGGGTTAGCAGCAGGGAGGAGAGAGAGAGGGAGGGAGTGGTTGTGGGGCACAGTGACGTCACTCTGCTGTACCGCAAGAAAAACTTTGTTATAAGTATAGTAAGATCAGATATGAAGTAAACATGTTAAACCGCTTTGTATAGTTTTACTTTGAAATAATTTGACAAGGAAAAAAATATCCTTACAATTAGGGTTTGAGTCACTACTATGACACTCCATTGATCCCAGTGAAATAACACCAGCAAAGCACAAAGAGAGGCATATATTAAGTAATGCTGTAGTGATTCAGGCCTTCAGGTGCTATACAGGGTTTTTATATGTATGCATAAACATAAAATTTACTGTGGGCAAAGAACCTACACAGAATCCTATGGAGTGTTAAGCATTTAGAGTGCAGATTAAAGGCTGCACAGGAAAGTGTTACCAGTTATACCAATATAATTATACACTGGTGTGGAGACAGTCCTATTTCAGTACCAGTGGCTTTTGGTGGTAGTATTGAGCTTAATCCCCATCCCAAGCAACATAAGAAATAATGAAAAAAAAAAAGTCCCTTGTACCCAAGGCCTATGAGGTATGATGTTGCCCAGCGTAGTATGATTATATATTTTACAGACTGCAGAGACAGAATCTCAGCTAGTGTAAATGACCATAGCTTCACTGACTTCACTAAAATATATATTAATTTATACCAGCTAAGGATCCAATCATTTTTTTTCTTTTTTCCCCACAAAATGCCAGTGACATGGATAGAATTTTGTCTGATAAATATAAGAGAAATGTAATTATGGGCTTGGGGCATTCAATCAGATAAGCCATATTTGTAAATTTTTACGCATGTATGTAATTCTACAATTTGTGGGCTAGCTTTTGTCTGCCCCTAGGAAGTATCTGTACCAGACTACACAAAGGAAGTCTTCAAAAAAAAATTCCCGTGGAGTTAGTCACTAGTAGAAGACCAAATGTAGCCAGACTTTGGTGGCTTCTGACTCTTTGGCATTAACAAGTAGGTAATAAATTTTTTTGATGCAGCTGGAATGTGAGCTATATGAGGAGTTCCATCACCATTCCTGCTGGTTTACCTGAACCACTTGTGGAAACTTCTTTAGAAAATTCCCCAGTGAAAACACTATCATGGAAGCTGGGGCTGTGGAGTCCTGGTCTATGAAAATAATAAAACCACCTGTTTTCTCCATGAGGAAACTGTGCCAACAAACATAGCAGCCTTTTATTCACTACAATATGGGAGGTAGGGGGAGGAGTTTGGGGTTCAAGCATTCTTAGGTGAGCACACCTTCTTCTTTGACAAACACAGAGACTGTTTGTGCCTAGCTGTTATGCAGACAATGGGGTGTTGAGAGGCGAGGAGCATACATTTTTCTTGCACATTACCTTAGATGGTCACTCTTGTCAGTTTTGCTTCTCTCAGTTGTGGAGTCATAACTGAAGAGTCCTTTAGGTATGATTTTCCATGACAGCCTGAGAAATCTATTGATGCTACTGTAATGGCTTTGTATTAGCATGAGACCATGTTTATTTAAAGCACATATAATCAACTTTCTGGCTTTCATTTTATTCATTTTTTAAAGAAATATCTCCAGGTCATTAGGAGTGCTTGAACTTCTTGCTATTGCATGCAGCTTTTTCACTGCAACACTGCTCTTTCCATTTCTTTCTACTTTACTCAGGGATATGGAGCCCTCCTGCTGAGATTTAATTTATATTACTTGTCCTCTTGCCCCCAATAAACACTCTCCTGGACTGTCAAAAATCACTTCTTCTGAGCACTTGATTAGATTGGAGATGAGCTAAGCCATCTTGGACACCAGTTTCCTTTAGTAAACTTTCATTCTGAGCAATCTGAATATTGATTTGGGAATGATTTCTTTTTTAGACGCGTATGCAAGGCAGTTTATGGTAAAGATTTGACTCATTCTGTTATATGTCCTTTGACTAAATCTGCATGTAGTGTTTTAGGATCTTCTTTGTGTCAGTGGATTTATTATTTATTTGAGTGCTAAATTGCATTTGTGGGTCAGAAAATAAAATGCATTGCATCTTTCCCTTGATGTGCTGAGTTATTTTTCCAGCAGATGCCAGGAAGCGATTTCTTTATGAAAATCCCTGAGATCTGTATTTCTGTATATGATAGCAACACATAAATATGAGGAAATAAAATCACTATTGATTTACAACACAGATAATTATAGATGAACGTGTGATCAGGCTTTCTAATACAATTCTGTCAATCAATTCCAAACACAAACTTTCCCATTATGCCTTTGCTGAAACTATATGATGGAATTCTGCTGGTGACATTTGAGTGATAGTGACTTTGATTTCAAAGGAAATGTTTCAGGTTCATTTCATTACCTTAGAAAAGTAAAAGCAAATTTGCCTTATAAAAAGCAATTACTTCTTAGCTGACCAGTGCACAATAGCAATATAAAAAAGATTTCTCATTCCACTATTCAAATCCTGAACTAGCAAAATAGTGTTTGATTTTGCTTTAAGCCAATTTTACCTTGTTTGAATTGCAAAACCATTTAATCTTCATAAAGTAGGTTATTATAATGGAGATCATATTGTATTGGTACAGTACACCAGCTATGGGACAAACAGGATTTTTTATGAGGAGAATGGCTAAAATTTGAAAAACAGCTTTCAGTATGCACATTTGCAAACTTTTCAAAAGATCTATGGGAAATTTAAGTCTTCAGGGGTAATCACTAAGCAATGATGATATTAAGTTGGATAGATTCTACAACTAATAATGCTCCTTTCTGAAGTCACTAAGGGCATGTCTACACTGGGGAGTTATTTCAAAATAACAAGGCGAGCGTCCATACTACCAAGCCTGTTATTTCGAAATAATGGGCTTGTTGTTTTGAAATAACAACTCTGGCGTGTGAAGAGAAATAAGATTATTTCGAAATAGTTCTTTCAGGAGTTATTATTTCAAAATAACTTATTTTGAAATAACTTGGTAGTATAAACATTGCCTAAAATATAATAGTCTAATCTCTTAAAACCACTATCCAGTCCAAGATCTTATTACAGAAACATCCAAACCTGAATCATTTTATGCAAAGAGTAAAGGATTTTCTTATCCTTATCAATATTTACACATAATGAAAGATACGGTATGGCTATTTGTTGTTAGGTTTTTTTATTGGTTTCTATGAAATTACTGACTTAAGTTCAACAGGGTTATCTATATGAGTATCAACCAGTTAAGTGAGTATTATCACAGCAATTTATAGCACCTTCCACTTTAAAGGAACTTTGGAAAAATAGATCAATATGCAATTATAACAGCAGTGATAGTTTTATCACTCCATGATAAACCAAGGAATTAACTGGAGAGAAATAACTGAAAATGACAAGAAGTTGCCATATTTTCTGCTTGTATTTACCAAGGGACAACAAGAAATTCTCTAATTATTTGTGGAATGTAACATAGCCAAGACATATAAACCACAAAATGTCTTTTCTCTAAAGAACATTTCATTTCATTAGGAAATCTGGACCCAGAAGAGCAGACAGTAAATGTGGAAAGGAGATATGAATGTATGATCAGCTATGTTCCACAAAATTAAGCAGACTGATTTTAAAATCAATGCAAGCACAAAATAGGAACCGCAGTAAAAGTAGTAATAGAGGAACAATCTGGAACTCTAATTGGAGCAGTCATTGTTTTAATTGCAGTTCAAGAGGTTTACAAGTTCATGCATGTAAGAGCTAATACAAAGACTGTGGAAATTTGGTTCTAACAAGCATTCCTCAAAAGCTTTAGATGAGTTTGCATAGCAGTTTCCTTTGATTGGGAGAAAAGTAAGCCTCCGTTAACAATACAGCCTTGAATTTGTGCAATGTGTAACATGAAGCACAAAACTTTTAGTAGAGCACAATGAGCAAAGGCTACACAAGTATAAATAATGTGAGTGCTAGGGAGAGCCCTCTAAACTGAGTGAACTCTCAAATCCCTTGCATGCCTGCTCCCACAGCATGAGGTATAATAAAAAGCAGGTTTGTGACAGAGATTAGACAAGTCTGATGAGACACAGGGTTAAGTGATCTCCTCAACCTGTAAATGAAGTGTTCAGCAATTCACCCCTCTTTGCCCTTACTCTCACTACTAAAAGTAACTTGCTGGCCATCTTATTAAAGGAGAATTTTGTTATCTTGGTTCTCCACCCAGTTCATCCTTTTTTACTTTGCACATAAATGTGTAAACAATAACCTACATCTACACCATGTGGGATAAACCTTGTTTAGTTATTATTAAAGCTAGTCACAAAATCAGTTCTTCTCCCTAAAGGATTTTTTCCCATTTTTATCTAAATTTTTCAGAATAATAATGTATTTCCCTGAAGAAAAAGGAAAAGGAAAGAAACTGAAAACCAAAAAAGGTGCAGCTGAAAAATGAAAAATGTACAAGCAATGCTTTACTCAAAAATATTATTCTAGTTGAAAACCCAATTATCTGTCAGAAAAACTGGCAGATAATTTTCAATCAGTACTAATTGTTATATGTGTTTATGGTTTGCTAGCCTTAAATTATTTCGGTAAAAGGTTTTCTTTGTGCCTACATAAGAGAGTATTTAATTACTATATGGAATTTCTGTGTGTAGCATGAATTTAAAAGAACTCAGCTCACCCCCAAAACCAAAGAATATGAAGCAGAGTGTCATCAGGAATGCAGTTCTGTAAAGATTATCTGCAAATTTAACAGGATTTGCTGGTCATGAATAAGTTACCATTTGTTTTTCAGAGACTGAAATGCAGGCAGTTCCCTTCCATCAAATGATGAATATCACAAAAACAGGCAGAGATAAAGTACAGTACGGTCCCTGAATCAAGAGAAATGTCAAGTAAGGCATGTATCCTCTACATAAGAACAAAAAGACAAATTAGAACTGCAAATTTTACCTCTGAGTGGCATATAAATATTAAGCAAAGGGAACCATGTATTTGTGAAAGACGGATCTAAATCAACCAAATATAACAGGATTACTCCAGTAAAATGCATAAGGAATGGAACCCCAGAAAGTGAATGGTTAGACAAATGAGGACACTGCTTCAGTAACTGTCTGAGATTCTTTTCTTTTTTGATCAACAGTATTGAATTTCAGAGCTGTATCTAACATACCAACATGACTATAGAGCAAAACTGGAGGTTATTTCACACCAGTCGGAGAAGAGCTACTTCATCATTGCAGGTGCAGAATGTGAAACCAGACTGATGCTTCTTGGAAAGAAACAAGAAATATTTGCATAAATGTGTTTCAGTTACATTCCCTATGATTTTTAGAAAGAAATGTATGGTTCTTTAGAAAAAAAGAGTACAAGAAATAGTCTGTGAAAAAGTTGTAATTTATTTCAATTAAATCTTTATAGTAATTTTCAATGACAAAGGAAACTTGCATTTCATGTAGTGATAAGTTTATATTAGGAGCTGAACGTAATGAAATAAATGTGATTATGTTTCAACAAAAACTAAAGATTCCTAAGTGTTCATGGCATTTTTGTATGAAAGGCAACAAATAGACTTAAGAATGAATAGACTTCAGCTGAGACACTAAACAGATCACTCATATTAATTGCTTGTCTTCCAACATCATAAATATTACTGATATTTTAATAGAAGATTAAAAAACCCTCAGATATTTAATGTGAAGTACAGTAGAACCTCAGAGTTATGAATACTTCAGGAATGGAGATTATTTGTAACTGAGAAACATTTATAACTCTGAACAAATCATTATGGTTAGGGCCCTGCCAAATCCACAGTCCATTTTGGCCAATTAATTATAAATTTTATTATTTCAATTATTTAAAAATGTAATTTCACAGTATTGTAATTATAGGAGTCCTGGCCCCAAAAGGAGCTGTGGGGTGGCTCCACAAAGTTATTTTAGGGGAGGTTTACAACTGAACATTGACTTAATCCATTCATTGTGCATAAGAATGCTGCTTCCTTTCTCCCCCTTTTTTTAAACTACAGGTTGAACCTATGTAGTCTGGCACCCTCAGGACCTGATTGGTTCAGAACCAGAGAATTTTCCAGACCACAGGAGGTCAATATTGTCTAGAAGCATTACCAACACTTCCAGTGCTTACTGGGATGTTAGAAGACATTTAGGGGGTAAATTAGAGAGAAATAACAGCACACAACACTGAGAGCTAGGACTGGTGGTTGTAACTTAGCCACATCCATGAAAAGTGGGCATCTGGCTAACTAAAATCATTCTGGACCATGGATGTTTCTGGACCTGAGAGTTCTAGATTAAAGAGGTTCAATCTATAGTTTACATTTAAAAGAATACTATCTAGTTTTGTTTTTGTTTTTTGGTCTCTGCTGCGGCCTGATTGTGTACTTCTCATTCCAAATGAGGTATGTGGTTGACTGGTCAGTTCTTAATTTTGGCATTCATAACTCAAATATTCTACTATAAAACATTTCTATATTCTGCCATTTCAATAGCGTATTAGGAATAATCAGCTGGTTCTGTACAAAGATCTGTTAGGGTTTTTTTCTCAGAAGAAAGTAGAAATGGACTGGATAAAGTTTTTAAATATTGTACTTCTTTCCAGTGATAAACAGTTTTTTGTAGGATTCCTTGTTTATTTCCATCTTGGCCTTTCAGAATGAGATAAAAGTTTATTGGTGGTAGTTTGTTCTTCAATGAGGTTGGAAGTGTGCTTGAAATCTATATTGCTTTTAGCTGCCAGAGAATATCCTACCAATTAAAATAAAGCAATTGGAAATATATGGCCTACAATAGCTAATATGCATTTAAAAATCAAAAGACTTGTCAGCTGTGACAGCTCTAAGATCTCGCTGGTTCAAAATCTGGGGTGAAATCTTTGCACCACTCAAGTAAATGGAAAAATTCCCATTTACATCAGGGCAGAGGAGTAATTTCCACCTTAGAATTTTTACTCTAATTTAGAAACATAACAGAGAGATTGGGAGAGGGCGGGAGGGACGGATGTTCATAATTTGTAAAAGACCTATGTTAACCAAGGTGGTAGCAAAGATTTCAAGAACTGTTGCATAATAATGCAACCACACAATTTAATCAGTAACAGAGCAGTTAGAATAACCCACTACAGGTTGAGCTGAATCAAATGAGTGCTCATTAAAATTTGGGGTTGAAAGTTCAAAGAAAGAACTTGGAAAAATCAAGCTGTCCTGAGGTCTAAGACACTGTTTGATGAGAGATGGAGGTGAGTAAGTCAAATTCAACCAAAGGAGAAAAATTAATAAACATAGATAAAAAGGGCAAGAAGCCATCACATCAGAAAGAGAAAGATTAAGGTAAAAAGTGACATCAATTTTATTTTTAAATTTATTTTAGTGCTTATGAAAAAAGAGCCATTTGGCATCACAGGAAACTAGAACATTCATTTATGCAACAAGTATAACCATGGACTGGTCTATACTTCAAATTTAAATTGACATACAGGCCGTCCGCACTATACGTCCAAGATGCGTTCCAAAAAACTTGGACTTACAGCAAAACAACTTAAAGCAGGGAATTTTTTTCCCACGGCTGACTTCCATTTCAGCAAATTTGGGGGAGAGTTTTGCACGACTTATAGTGGGAAATGGGAGGACTTATAATGCATCAGTTCCTACTAACGTCAACAACTTTAGTGTGGAATGGATGTATACCGGGTCGACTTATAGTGGGGATGCCCTGTAGTTACATTGCTGCTCAGGCTGTGAAGAAATCATACACCTGAATGCTGTAGCTAGGTTGACCTACCCTCCTCTCCTGTGCAGATGTGTCTAGATCAAGAGAAAAATGCTTCTATTGACCTAGTTAGCACCACTTAAAGAAGCAGATTAACAAAAACAGAAAATCCCCAACCATTACTATACGAAGCATCTAGCTTGTGGTGCTACAGTGGCATAACTACAGTACTATACAATAGATAATCCCACTCTTGGCACTATGGAGTGCAAATTTCTCACACTGACTACCTAATGTAACTCAGCCATGATCCAGAGGGCAAACCTCTCTGAGGGACAAGAGACTAATTCATTCTCCATCCCCATTAATTTCTTATTCTCTCTGCTGAAACTACCAGTAATAACTGGGCATAATTGATTTTGATTGCTACTGTGTTATTGTGACCTAACAGAACCCCAATGCAAGAGGGTAAGGGTCTCCCTGTATCTAGTAATGAGTTTCAGCTGTCCTGAACAAATGTTCTTGCATGATGTATGTATGGTAAACACACAAGAGGCCATATAAATATGAACGAAATGTGGAACTAAATGGTGTTCACCAGAGAAGTCTAGGAGTGAGTAAACAGGCTTATCCTCTACAAAGGGCAGGCCAATGCCTCCACCCTGGTGTCAAACTCCATTAGCAATCACATGTCAAGTGGCCATTCATTTGCACATTATCACACACAAGCAGGGGAAGAAACCAGCATGAAACTTCCTTCATCTTCCTCACAGCTTAAATGAACTTTAATTTGGGGCGCAGCCTCCAAAAGAAGCCATCTCAAAAGTTTATTGGACTACACAAGATCAGGTTGAAGACTCCCAAATTATCTTTCACCTAAGAAAACATAAGAACTGAGCATTTTGGACTTTGAGGGAGATCCTGACCAGAGACACCAACTTCTTGTTCTAGAAGTAAGGACCCTACCTAGAACAAAAGCTGTGTACTTAGTGTTAAGTTTTAAACAGTAGAAAACATTCTTTACTTTTATTTGAATGTAACCATTTCAACTATCTTTTATATTTGAACTCATTTAAAATCCATCTCCATTTGTTAATATACCAGTACTGAATTTGAATTACAGTGTTCATTAACTCCAATGAAAGTGATAACCTGTGCATTTTGTTTAGATGAGCAAATGAACTGCATTATTTCTCTGAGTGTTCCAAGGAAGAGCCAGACTTTTCAGAGTAGGTAGGTTTGAGAGAGGAGAGGAAGGCCTGGAAGAGGGTTGTGCCCAGGAAGGAGGGGGAGAAGGCCTGCACTCCTCAGCCCTCCCACACCCAAGCTCCCTCCCAGAGCCTTAGGCAAGTGTGTGTGTGGTGGGAGGGAGGTAGCTCATGGATACAGTCTGGGCACCACCAAAGATTATATAAACCTACCATTCCTGAACCAGAGGCATGCAGGCTAAGCTCCACCCCTCAGAGAGATTCATTAAGTTTGAGCTTAAGGCCATGATCCATGAACCAAGGAAAGATAGGAGCTGGATACCTAAGTTGCCTGTGGAGCCCAATCCGGTAGTTATGCTCAGCGATCACTTAACTCCACCAAACTGCCAGAGAAGGAAGATGACAAACTTTATATCGCTTTGTCCAGCAGATAGTATACTCACCTGCGATATGGCAAACCACTTCTCAAGTCCTTCCTCCTCTTAAGGTAGAGGAGGCATTTGAACAGGGATTGCCCACCTGGTTGATGAGTGACCTAACCTATAGAGGCATAATAAGTCTTTCACTGACCCAACCATTTAATTAAAGTAGTACAACATCAACAAGAGAGACTGAGGGAAACACCCATCAGAACATTCCATAGCCCAGTAGTTAGGGCACTTCCTTCACCTCCTCAGGAGGAGGGCCTTGAACCAGGGGCTTTTCACTAACTGGGTGAGTACTCTAATCCACTGCGCTAAAGGTCATGAGAGAGACATTCATCCTCCTTTCTCCCCAACCTCTCAGGAAGTTTTGTGTGAATTTGCCTGAGGCATCTCATCCAGTAGGCAACCTCTGAGCATGCCTACCAGAGTGTGTCCCAGCATGACATGGGTGGCCAACTGCCTGGTTTGTTAATCACTGTGGGGATTAGGTGAGAGATAGCTTCCTAGGTGCCTAGAGTGAGGCAGAAGTGTACAAGCTTAGGTGGGAGATAGGCACCAAGATGCGTAGAATGAGGCTGCGGTACACATATCCACAGGCAAAAACGTAGACACCAACAAGGTTAGGCAGCAGCCAAGCAGATGTTTTCTGAATTGCAGTGGTGCCTAAAAATGGGAATTAGGCATCTAAGTATCTTTGTGGACCACACTCTGAATAACCATCAGAATATTTTTGATCCCTAATTAACCTGGACTAATGGGCATATTCAGTGCTTACAGGTTAAAGACACTATATTCCATTATCAATATTCCAAACATCCAGCTTCTTAAATGATGTGAAGACCATCACAGTTTGCTGCCTCTGATAATACTTACCTATGGAAAAACATTTAATTGATCACTAGGGTCTGCTTGCCTGTACAACAGAGACTATACAGTCCTGACTCCATTTGTGTGCATTTAAAGTGGCAGCTTCATATGCTGGATACTTTGGTGAAGCAAATATGTACAGTCGATTGATTCTGCATGTCAATGTTTGGAAGGTGGGTATAAAGGTTTTTACAAGTCCACACACATACCCAGAGGGAGGTCACTTTATGACAGCTTGGCTTTATGTATGTGATGTGTTTTCTTTATTACAGACTGCAAACATATTTTGATCAAATGTCAAAACCTTTCTGTGCTGATCATGAGCAACAACCATGAATTTTACTTCTATGCTGAAAAAAATTATACAGGCTTAACGAATGATGACAAATGACTACATTTGTTAATCTCAGTTCTCCAAAATACCTGCAAGATGGTATCACTCATATCAGTCTAATACTCCTCATTAACTGTGTTGTGAATATTTGTACTGAGTAGTACACAGGAGTCCCTGCAGTCAATGTAATAGTCTTCCTCTGCAATGACTTGGTTAGATTTTACTGCTTCAATTGGTTAGTATCTCCAAGGATATACTGTGAAAATACAAATATTTTCTTCTCTTCCTTGATTACTCATATAGCATTGCACTGAAAATTTAAATGAATTTAAACATATTTCAGCTGCTACTAAATCGTTTTTTAGTTGCTTCTGAATAGCAGTTAACTTACAGGTTCTGAAAGGAACAGAATTCTAACAGCTAACTCTCATAAGGAAAAACTTAAACAGCACCTTAGAGACTAACAAGAAATGTAGATGGTATCATGAGCTTTCGGGGGCACAACCCACTTCTTCAGATGAATGGAATAAAGGGGTCCAGGTTGCAAATAAATAGCAGAGGAAGAGAGGGAAAGAGAAGGGGGAAAATTGAGAAAAAAATGTTGTCAATTAGAGCGTCTATTCTAAATGAGGCCAATAAAGAGGGCTATAAGTATTCTAAGTGCCCGGTGCTTAGCATTTTATGTCATTAGGATGTGGAAAGTAGTGGCTTGCCCAGGTCAGGTCTTTGTTTAAACATCTAGTCAGGGTGTCAAACTTGTAAATGAAACACAGTTCTGTAGTTTCTCTCTTCAGGGGACTTTTGAAATTGATTTGAAATAATACAGATATTTTTAGATCCATTAGTGAGAGCCTGGGCAAGTGGAAATGTTCCCCAACAGGTTTCTGTGTGTTACCGTTTCGAATATTTGATATGTGTCCATTAATCCTTTGTCATAGAGACTGTCCAGTTTGGCCAATATACATGGCAGAGGGGCATTGCTGGCACTTGCCAGCATAGATCACATTGGTGGATGTGCAGTTATAGGAGCCTCTGATGTGGTGGCTTATGTGGTTAGGTCCTGTGATGATGTCACTAGTATACATATGAGGACAGAGTTGGCACCAGGGTTGATTGAAGGGGTGGGTTCCTGGGTGAGTATGATGGAGATGTGCTGTGTGGCTGCTGGACAGCATCTGTTTGAGATTAGGGGGTTGTCTGTAGGTGAGGACTGGTTTGTCCCCCAAGGCCTGTGAGAGTGAGGGGTCATTTTCCAGGATAAGTTGTAGATTTATAATAATGTGCTGGAGAGGTTTAAGTTGGGGGCTATAGGTGATGATCAGTGGTATTCTGTTGTTTACTTTGTTGGGCCTGTCTTGAAGATGATGATACCTGGATACTCGTCTAGCTCTGTCAATCTGATTTTTCACTTCTCTGGGTGGGTATTTAAGTTTTAAGAATGCTTGATATAGATCCTGTTTTGATTATAATGTATTAAAATTCAAGGCTTCACTGCAGGGAATTCCTGAACATGATAACACATGCTGATTGATATTTTGTTATATACATTGATTGTTGGAAGTAGGACTAAAATTTAGTTGCCAGAAATGTGCAGTCCCTCTTTCAGCTGACCTGACATTCCATTATAAAAAGGGCCAGGACTTCGCTACTAGCATGTCTTTCAGACTTGACAAAATCCAGCAGTTGATGGAAAGACTTAGATTAATATGGTGAACTACAGAAACATCATACAGGCACAGCTTCAAAATAAAAGGAGAGTGTTTAGTATCTCACATAAGATGTTCAGCATCTTGCAGTATGAAGGCTGTGATTACTAAAATGTTGACAATTTAATCACAGAAAATTTTGAACACTGGACTGTCAGAGTGCACTCACCACATGGTGTGCCCTTTCATGGATAGATGTTGCATTGCAGGCTCTCTTCATCTAGCACCCCTTAGATGAGACATTCCAGTGGTCTGCTTCTTCTTGTGATTCAGGTCACGTTTAGTCTCATCCTTTCCCAGGTATACAAAACTTATACTGCAGATCAAATAGAGAGTTAGAAATACAGTCAGTTACTCTGTTTTGAACAACACCATGGAAACAGTTATAGATGAACAAAAGATCAAAGCATCATTTTCAATCACTGATGGGGAATCTAAGAAAGTTAGATACAGAGGTCTTCTACATCTGCCCCAATAAGGCTGTTTTGCAACTCTTCTTTGGCACAGAGAAGGCTTAAAGATAGTCAAAATGGCCAGCTGGATAGGTCCTAGCATAAGACACACATTTAGGGCATAGGGCACACTTCACAGACCCCAGTGTAGGAGACACACTGGATAGGTGACAACAAGCAAAGAAGATGAGGCAAGAACTTGCAGTACTGTCAATCTCATGTATTTCAGAGATTGAGGTATCATAGATAGGTCTTGCACTGAGCACAGCTTGGCTAATTCTAAGCGTCAGGGCTTAGAAAATTATTTCAAAATAAGTTATTTTGAAATAATAACGTCTGAGAAAACTATTTTGAAATAGCACATCCACACTACTAGGAAGTATCAAAATAGCACAGAATTATTTCAAAATAGCACATCCACAATGATTGGAGCCTGCATCACATTTAAAGCCCTTGGAAGCACTGCAGAGAGGGCATAAGGAGGGTGGATATTTCCTGTAGCTGCTTGCTGAGGCTAGCTGAGACACATGCTTACAGGGGCTCCTCTCTATGGCCGCGTCACACATGCCACTCTTCCACTGCCTACTCCCTCGCAGGACACCAAACTCACACCGTGTACTCTGGTTTTCCTTGCAGATGCCATAGCACTGACTACATGGAGCTGGAGCTGCTGCAAAGCAGTGCCAGGCTCATGGGCCTCATGCTGCACCTCATGGCGCAATTGATCCACACTACCCACATGCTGATTGAGGACCACGATGAGCATCCCAGACCAGGGAACCTCTTCACCCAGGCCCTGGCACTCCTGATGCAGCAAATGATCCTCAATCCCCTGCACACCATGGAATGCCACTTCTGGCGGAGAGAGACCAGTTCTGACTAGTAAGATTGCATCGTCCTGCAACAATGGGGTGACCAGCAGTGGCTCCAGAACTTCCTCCAGGCCACTTTCCTGGAGCTCTGCGAATGGCTTGCCCCTGCCCTCAGGTGACAGGATACCAGGATGAGACCTGCCTTTCCCCCACAGAAGAGCATCACCATCACTCTATGGATGCTCACTATGCCGGACTGGGGTCCCCATCTCTTCCTCTCCCTGGTAGGTTCCCATGCAAGGCATCGGTGTCCTCTGCGTTGCTGTGCTTGATCAGGAGCAGATGCTAGTGCAAGTGCAAGCATGAGCCTGTGCCATGTCTGACACTGCTGTGTGTTTCCATGATCCCAGCCTCCTTTGTGGTGGCTTGTCATGGAAAGGTATCCCACCATGGAAATCAGAATAAGGCAGGCCTCTCCTGGAACCCGGTGAGAAGAAGCAAGGGGTTCCTATGTGAGAGCATCATGGAGCTGAGTGCTCTGGACTGGTGCTCCATATGCACCCATGTGCATAGGCCGTTGTGTGAGCCCTAGGCTGGGAAGGTGAGCGAGGAACTCCCAGCCCCTTGCAGCCCACCACCTGCCCCCGCATGTGTATAGGGAAGTGATGGAACTCACTTGAAATGCCTTCTCCCCATGATTGTCCAAGCTCTGAGAGACATCCTGGGAGGGAAGGACCGGCTCCAGATTGATGATCAGCTCCTGGCTCACGGTCATGATGTCTTGGCTGGCCTGCTTCTTTTCCTCCTCCTCCTCCACAACCTCGCTCTTGTGGAGGCTGATGCTGGGCATGTCCTGGCCAGAGATGATAACAATGGGAAGGAGGGGAAGGTGACTGGCCCTCCTTTCAGGATGGCATCCAGCTGCTCATAGGAGCAGCATCTGAGTGGTGCCACCCTAGAGCAGGAACTTTGCTCCCTGGCCTTGGTGTAGGCCTGCCAGAGATCTTTAATTTTAATGTGGACTTGGTCCAGGGTCCTGGTGTGCCCTTTGTCTGCAAGGCTGACAGTCATCCAGCTATAT
Source organism: Pelochelys cantorii (assembly GCA_032595735.1). NCBI lineage: Eukaryota > Metazoa > Chordata > Testudines > Trionychidae > Pelochelys > Pelochelys cantorii. The sequence continues at coordinate 24,303,808 of CM064334.1, read as the reverse complement.
GTATCAACATTGCATCTCTTGGTGTGGAGATCCTGGATGTTGGTGTCCTCACCCCAGACCTCAATAAGATCCAGGATCTTCGCACCAGTCCAGGCTGGTGCCTTCTTTTGCCCCTGCCAGGGGCATCTGAGGGTGCTATGGGTGTGCAAGCAGCTTAGGGGGACACAGAGGGAGCACTCAGGTCGCATATGGCTCCTCCAATGGGTGCTGTGTGGCACAGGGCTAGCAGAGCTTGCCTGGTGCCAAAAGCCCTTTTCCTTCTGCCTGCAGCTTTACAGTCTGCAGGAGAAGTGAAGCAGCAGAATTATCAGGGGTGTAACCAAGAGCAGCCACAAGGGCAGCTGCAAGAGGCCTCCAAAAGACAATTAATTTGAAATAGCAGCAGCTGAGCTTCCACACTAACGCTATTTCGAAATAACAATTTTAAAATAAGCATTATTCCTCATGACAAGCAGGAGTTATTATTTCAAAATAACCAGCCCATTATTTTGAAACAACGGGCTTGGTAGTGTGGACGCTCCACTTGTTATTTCAAAATAAAGGGAGTTATTTCGAAAAAACTCCCTAGTGTAAACCAGGTCTCAGCATCTTTATGATGGTAAAATGGCCTTTGCAGCAACAGATTTATTGAATACCTTATGAAAAAATATTACTTAGAGACAGTCTTTGAATTTGTTTTACTTTAAACATACAGCTATAATAGAAAGCCATGGCTAATCCCAGTACCATCTGGAAATATCGTATTGGGGTTTAGGATAAATGAAGGTCTAGAACTAACCGGCTGAGCCTCAAAATGATAACTCATGTCAACAGATGAAAAAGCATTCCATTCCTTAAAAATGAAAAGAAGGTGTAATTTTAAATGTTATGCTTTGGATGTCTGAGCAGGGCTTCTATAATCAGTCGTTCCAAAATAAACTGGAACCTATTTGAAAGCAGACAGACAGAAAACATGTTCTTCCATAATACAAAAGGTGTTTGCAATATCTAATTTTTCTACCTGATTTTTATTTATTTTTACATATAAAGAACATATTAAGCTCCCTTTTAGTACATTCACAATACATGGCTTCTTCTGGTTATGAATTAGTAAATTATCCTGGATTAAGTGGTATTGGGATTTATTAAATTGTGGATACATCTAGACTGTGGGGTTTTTTCGGGATACCTCTAGTATCCTGAAAAAACTCCACTACATCCAGGGAACGCGTTTGCTCTTCTGCTTTTTTTTTTTTTGCGGAAGAGCAGACTCGCTCTTTCGGAACCCCCGTCTTCCTTGTTTCATGAGGAACAAGGGATCTTCCGAAAGAGGGGTTTTTTTCCCCAAAATTTGGCCGGATGTAGATGGGCCAAATTTTGGAAAAGCCTCTTCCGAAAAAAAACCGGAAAAAGGTACGCAAAATGTGGAGTGCATTTTGCATACCTTTTTTTGAAAAAAGGGTATAGTCTAGACATACCCTGTGTGTGTGCATGCACATGTGTGTTTAAAAATAAAATATCCAAATAATTGGGTAAGCACTTTTACAAATATAAATAAGTACTAGTGCAAACACAAACTGATAAAACTTTTTGCAGTTATCACAATGCTAACCATTTTTGGATGTACATTTGTTTTTAGTCACTGGCCCACTCAAAATATTTCACCCAAGATATCTTGTAAAGCCAAGCCTGTTTGTGTAATGTGTGTACATCGTAGGAATCTTCCAATGAGAATGTGAAAGCTCAAGGAGGGAGCCAGTGAATGCTCAACCTGAAGATTATCCTGACTATAATGCAACTCCTACCTGTGTCTCATACAAAGCCCCATAAGACAAAGAGAAAGCAAAACTGTATTTTGGATATACAGCTTTGAAAGCCCTGATCTGCTCTGGGCCCTATCTAGAGGCCAGGAGCAAATCAAAGCACTTTGGTAGTCACACTTTATTACAAGTATACTTTTCCATATGAAGTGTATTTAACTTTTATGCCAGATGTCATTGATCACTTGGATGATCACAGTTGATCCTCCTTGCCTTATAACTGATGAAAAACTTTAAAAGTCTTAGAGTTACCGTTTGTAAACCCTTAACTGTTTCACTGTAGTGTTTCAAATACAGTAATATTTAGTACAAAAGCAAAATAGAAATAACGTTAATTAGGACGTCTTTGTTTTCAGTTACATGATGACTATTTTTCAGTACATTGTGAATGTTTTAATATATATAATTTCCAGGACAAAATGATACATACAATGACCCCTTATACAGACCAATCATTCATATGAAATATAAGTAAGAACTAGAAATTAATACCTATTCCTTTGCTTCCTCAAAGTCAAAATGTAATGCTTTTATTTAGTTTCTAAATAGCTACATTTCTCACAAGCCTACTTTGCAGCTTTTCTTTATATTACTATAATCAGCTTTGCATTCATAGGCTAAATCTATGAAATGAAAATATATATTCACGTTTCTTCAGCTAACACATCAACGTATCTTCTATTATAATAAAATGGAGATAACGCCTTACTACTTCAGCGACAGTAAATGCTCTTAAAATTGATTGTCCTGATTAGAGCAAAGCAAATTTCCTTCACCCATCTGCATCATTACATACTGAAAAAGAATAATATTTGGCATGTATTTCAGGTGCATGTTTGCTATACACAACCTCATTTATTATACCGTCCAGCCTTCTATTTAATTATGCATTTTATTTTACCAATATTATGGAGAACACAGTACAGACAGCATGAGCAAGTCTACACTAGGAAATTATTTCAAAATAATTTATTTCAAAACAATAACTCCCGAAATAAGAAATAGTGTGTCCATACTACAAGGAAGCCTCGAAATTAGTCAGAGGCAGGCATCGTTAATGTGGACATACTACCTCAACTTAGAGATCCAGAAAGCACTGGGGACTAATTACTGTGAATGACTCTGGGGAGCAATTATTTCAAAATAGCAGCAGTGGAGCATCTACACTCCTGCTGTTTCAAAATAACTCTTTTGAAATAAGCATTATTCCTCGTGGAAAGCAGAAGTTATTATTTTGAAATAACCAGCCCCTTATTTCAAAATAACAAGATTGGTACTGTGGATGCTCCACGTGTTATTTCAAAATAAGGAGGGCTATTTCAAAATAACTCCCTAGTGTAGACCAGGGCTATATGTCAAAGGTCTACAGCAACCTTTGCATGTTTTCCCTAACAACAACATAAGAGAACATAAGAACATAACATACATAAGAACGGCCGTACCGGGTCAGACCAAAGGTCCATCTAGCCCAGTATCCTGTCTGCCGACAGTGGCCAGCACCAGGTGCCCCAGAGGGGGTGGACCGAAGACAATGATCAAGCGCTTTGTTTCCTGCCATCCCTCTCCAGCCTCTGTCAAACAGAGGCCAAGGACACCATTTTATCCCCTGGCTAATAGCCTTTTATGGACCTAACCTCCATGAAATTATCTAGCTTCTCTTTAAACTCTGTTATAGTCCTAGCCTTCACAGCCTCCTCTGGCAAGGAGTTCCACATGCTGACTACACGCTGTGTGAAGAAGAACTTTCTTTTATTAGTTTTAAACCTGCTACCCATTAATTTCATTTGGTGTCCTCTAGTTCTTCTATTTAGGGAACTAATAAATAACTTTTCTTTATCGGCCCTCTCCATACCACTCATGATTTTATACACCTCTATCATATCCCCCCTCAGTCTCCTCTTTTCTAAACTGAAAAGTCCCAGTCGCTTTAACCTCTCCTCATATGGGACCCGTTCCAAACCCCTAATCAATTTAGTTGCCCTTTTCTGAACCCTTTCCAAGGCCAAAATATCTTTTTTGAGGTGAGGAGACCACATCTGTACACAGTATTCAAGATGTGGGCGTACCATAGTTTTATACAGGGGCAGTAAGATATTCCGGGTCTTATTTTCTATCCCTTTCTTAATAATACCTAGCATCCTATTTGCCTTTTTGACCGCCGCTGCACACTGTGTGGAAGTTTTCAGAGAACTGTCCACGATAACTCCAAGATCTCTTTCCTGATTTGTCGTAGCCAAATTAGCCCCCATCATACTGTACGTATAGTTGGGGTTATTTTTCCCAATGTGCATTACTTTACACTTATCCACATTAAATTTCATTTGCCATTTTGTTGCCCAATCACTCAGTTTGGTGAGATCTTCTTGGAGTCCCTTACAGTCTGCTTCTGTCTTGACTATCCTAAACAGTTTGGTATCATCCGCAAACTTTACCACCTCACTGCTTACCCCTTTCTCCAGATCATTTATGAATAAGTTGAACAGGATTGGTCCTAGGACTGACCCTTGGGGGACACCACTAGTTACCCCTCTCCACTCTGAAAATTTACCATTTATTCCTACCCTTTGTTTCCTGTCTTTTAACCAGTTCTCAATCCAAGAAAGGACCTTCCCTCTTATCCCATGGCCATGTAATTTACACAAGAGCCTTTGGTGAGGGACCTTGTCAAAGGCTTTCTGGAAATCTAAGTATACTATATCTACTGGATCCCCCTTGTCCGCATGTTTGTTAACCCCTTCAAAGAACTCTAATAGATTAGTAAGACAGGATTTCCCTTTACAAAACCCATGTTGACTTTTGTCCAACAAATTATGTTCTTCTACATGCTTCACAATTTTATTCTTTACTATTGTTTCGACTAATTTGCCCGGTACTGAAGTTAGACTTACCGGTCTGTAATTGCCCGGATCGCCTCTAGAGCCCTTTTTAAATATTGGTGTCACGTTGGCTACCTTCCAGTCATTAGGTACGGAAGCCGATTTAAGGGATAGGTTACAAACCACAGATAATAGTTCAGCAATTTCCCATTTGAGTTCTTTTAGAACCCTTGGATGAATGCCATCCGGTCCCGGAGATTTGTTAACATTAAGTTTTTCTATTTTTTCCAAAACCTCCTCTAATGACACTTCAATCCGGGACAGTTCCTCAGATTCATTACCCACAAAGGACGGTGCAGATTTGGGAACCTCCCCAACGTCCTCAGCCGTGAAGACTGAAGCAAAGAAATCATTTAGTTTCTCCGCAATGGCTTTATCGTCCTTGATTGCGCCTTTTATAGTTCGATCGTCTAGGGGACCCACAGGTTTTTTAGCAGGCTTCCTGCTTCTAATGTACTTAAAAAACATTTTGTTATTTCTTTTTGAGTTTTTGGCTAGCTGTTCCTCAAAATCTTTTTTTGCTTTTCTTATTACATTTTTACACTTGATTTGACAGTGTTTATGTTCCTTTCTATTTATCTCACTAGGATTGGACTTCCACTTCTTAAAAGATGCCTTTTTGTCCCTCACTGCTTCTTTTACATGGTGGTTAAGCCACGGTGACTCTTTTTTAGGTCTCTTGCTATGTTTTTTAATTTGGGGTATACATTTAAGTTGGGCCTCTATTATGGTGTCTTTAAGAAGTTTCCATGCAGCTTGCAGGGATTTGGCTCTAGTCACTGTGCCTTTTAATTTCTGTTTAACTAACCTCCTCATTTTTGTGTAATTCCCCTTTTTGAAATTAAATGCCAGGGTGCTGGTCTGCTGAGGTGTTCTTCCCACCACAGGAATGTTGAATGTTATTATATTATGGTCACTATTCCCAAGCGGTCCTGTAACGGTTATTTCCTGGACCTGTTCCTGCGCTCCACTCAGGACTAAATCGAGAATTGCCTCTCCCCTTGTGGGTTCCTGCACTAGCTGCTCCAAGAAGCAGTCATTTAAGCCATTGAGAAATTTTATCTCCGCTTCTCTTCCTGAGGTGACATGTATCCAGTCAATATGGGGGTAATTAAAATCCCCCATTATTATAGAGTTCTTTGTTTTGGTAGCCTCTCTAATCTCCCTCAGCATTTCAATGTCAGTATCCCTGTCCTGGTCAGGTGGTCGGTAATATATCCCTACTGCTAATTTCTTATTTTTGGAGCATGGAATTACTATCCATAGCGATTCTATTGAACATGTTGATTCATTTAATATTTTTATTTCATTTGATTCTACATTATCTTTCACATACAGTGCCACTCTGCCACCCACCCGGCCTGCTCTATCCTTTCGATATATTTTATATCCCGGTATGATTGTGTCCCACAGATTTTCCTCATTCCACCAGGTTTCAGTGATGCCTATTATGTCAACCTCCTCATTTAATACTAGGTACTCTAGTTCACCCATCTTATTAGTCAGACTCCTAGCATTTGTGTAGAAGCACTTTAAAAATTTGCCACTGCTTATTTGTCTGCCCTTCCCTGATGCATTGGATTCCTTTGTACACGGTTGTTTGTCTGCTCTGGCCCATGGTTTGCCCTCACCCCTCCTCTCTTTCTGACTACAGCTTAGAGAATCTCTATCAATGGATTCTCCTCTAAGAGTAGTCTCCCTCCGATTTACGTGCATCTCCACACCAATCGGCTTTCCCCCATCTCTCAGTTTAAAAACTGCTCTACGGCCTTTTTAATGTTTAGTGCCAGCAGTCTGGTTCCACCCTGGTTTAGGTGGAGCCCATCCTTCCTGTATAGGCTCCCCCTCTCCCAAAAGTGTCCCCAGTTCCTAATAAATCCAAACCCCTCTTCCCTACACCATCGTCTCATCCACGCATTGAGATTCTGAATCTCTGCCTGCCTACCCGGCCCTGCGCGTGGAACCGGAAGCATTTCCGAGAACGCCACCATAGAGGTCCTGGATTTCAGTCTCTTTCCTAGCAGCCTAAATTTGGCCTCCAGGACATCTCTCCTACCCTTCCCTACGTCATTGGTACCTACATGTACCACGACCACCGGCTCCTCCCCAGCACTACACATAAGTCTATCTAGATGCCTCGAGAGATCCGCAACCTTCGCACCAGGCAGGCAAGTGACCATACGGTTCTCCCGGTCATCACAAACCCAACTATCTATGTTTCTAACGATCGAATCACCCACTACTAACACCTGCCTCTTCCGAACTGGCTTTCCCTCCCCCTCAGAGGTATCCTCAGTGCGAGAGGATACCGCAACATCCTCTGGGAGGAGGGTCCCAACTACGGGATGGTTTCCCTCTGCTCCCATTGAATGCTCTGTTCCCTTGAGACTTTCATCCTCCTTAAGAGCACTGGGGCTCTCAGACTGGAGGTGGGACAGTACTACAGTGTCCCAGAAAGTCTCATCCACAAATCTCTCTACCTCCCTTAGCTCCTCCAGTTCAGCCACCCTGGCCTCCAAAGCCCGAACTCGGTCTCTGAGGGTCAGGAGCTCCTTGCAACGGGTGCACACATACGCCACCCGCCCACAGGGCAGGTAATCATACATGTTACACTCGACGCAATAAACAGGATAGCCCCCACTCTGCTGCTGGGCTTCTGTCTCCATTTTTCTAATGAACAAGTTTAAGTATAAACTGGGATTCTTTTTAAACCTCTGGAATATAGATTACGATAAGAGTTATGTTTTAAAGAAGGCCAGAAGTCACTAGTGCCCTCTAACCTCCCTCTCCAAACTCCCTGTTAGCAATTCCTGTTCGCAAGCTCCCTGGTCGCTGAGTCACAGGCTTATATAGCTCTGGTAGCCCCTCCCCCTGACTGAGGCTTAGCCAATTAACAGAGGCTTCTAGATTTCAAACCTTTTAGAAGCTCCTTCAAGCAATCAAACAATCAAACCAACCAACCAAACAGATAAACACAAGCTCTGCACACAGCAAATAACTCCCCCACACACAAACACACACTCCAGACAGCCACTTACCACAAGGGTCCCGTTTTTACTCCTCTTTCACCTGGAGAACTCCCTCTCCAAACTCCCTGTTAGCAATTCCTGGTCGCAAGAGGGACAAGGGTCAATTGTCCTTCATTCTTGTACTCTGTTATTTCTAAAATCTTTTTTTTTATCCACAAGTTTTTCTGAGTAATGGCTTAAAAATACTCTTTAAATATTAAACATACCAAAATATCAGTGGATTAAATGAAACCAGGTTTGATAATCATAATGCACAAATTTTTCTCGAAGTGTGTTAGCATTGGGTTTTGGGGGGATGCCTTGCATTTTAAAATAGACTTTGTTTCATTACCATAGATTTTTTTCTCCTCTTGGAAGCATTTAGTCACCAAAATATATATGTTAATATCCCAAATAGTAAACCCCTGGTGGGATAATCTTCTGCCAATCCATATGTGGTAGGAAATTTTTTAGAAAAAACAAATCCTACCATTATGTGATTTGATCTAAGAAAAACAATTGAAACAACTGAAAACCACAAACACAGTTCTTTAGTATATTCTAGTTGAAGTTAATGAAAAATAGCTAAACAAATGAACATAATGTTCTGACCAATAGGTGAACCCATTCTCATATTAAATAAAGCCAGAATTTTATTCCATAGATAGCGCACTATACTTGCTCACAGATATTGGTTTGCTTTGCATATTCAAGGACATAAACTTTTATTACAACTTATGTTGTTCACTACAAAACACAAAACTGAACTAGTACAAACTAGTACAAAACTGAAGCTAGTACAAATATTCAAGGTGACCATAATTAGATCCAAAGATATACCCAATAGAAAGGCTGTGAATATCACTATGTAAATAAAGGAGTGTAATTTTTAATATTAATATTGAAACTATGATAATTAATCTGATATGAAAAATCTCATAAAAATACAGTTGCTAATGCATTTGATCAAACTACCTTTAAAATTAAAGCAAACACTGTCCATTAGTCTCTGGCATTTAAGGGAATTAAGCTGAAGATATTAATAATCCATTGTAACATATTAAAACTACAAGGAAAAGGAGTAAGTTCAAATATAACCTGGTATCCAGTGGACTCTAAGGTCCACATGACTGCTTCTCTTACTAAATCTACTGCATGCATTGCTTTTTCGGAACAAAATGAAGGCAAATCTAACTTTTAGCTATGTGTTTATCCATAAACAGAATACCTATTAATGTGATCTTTGCATGTAATGTCACCATTATTGGACGGACACACATACAACAAAGTAGAAAAAATGTAAATATGAGGCACTGTCAGGGCAATATTAAAGAATCATACTCTAAATCTAGAATATTAAGAAATACCTGCAAAGGGATACTACTTGAGGTAGGAACATTAATGAAAATTTCCTGGTGGAGTTCCACTAAATCATTCCAAGTGGGAAGGGAAGAGGCATTCTACATTCTATTCCCTTCCTCGCTGCAAGATTAATAATGAATTGTATTCTCATTCTCATAACTATGTACCTCCGAAAATCTCTACAGGAGACCAGGGCTAGATACACTGAGTCCCCATCCCCTACTTCTCCACACTCAGCTTCCCATAAAATAAAGCTAATCTCTGATTGTAGCTGCTCTCTATCTTCTACGTAAAAGGAATCCGCCAGTGTAGATAGATAGGATATGTATTTCATGATGAATGTCAGAGTTCTTGGGGATAATGTCCTATCTTGCTCCCACTCCAAGTCTGCAAACCTCCCAGCTTCAGTGGAGACCCAACAGAAGAGTCCTGGAGGTTGGAAAGGGATTGCAGTGATTGTGAAAGAGGAAAGGGAGACCTGTGAATGTTGCAGCCTGCCTCTGTAAGGATCTTGGGGGCAAACATTTGACACAAGGTTTTGTTCTATTTGGAGAATAAAAGGAGACCTGTGAAGATATTCCAAATTAAAAGGAATCTGTTAAAATCCATCCTTATTTTAAAATTTAATCTATTGTAATCCTTTGCAGTGACTTTCTGAAAATATTCATAGAGTCCTGAATGTTACTAGCAAAGACATTAACAGACAGGGAATTTCAAAGTTATATGCACATATTCATGGAAAAGTGAATATAAAAATGTACATACAAGTATTAGTACCAGCAGCATATACATTCTTCAGGGAACAGAAATGAGACTTACCTGACCAACCGCTGCTATTCAACAAGGCACAGACAATAAACATCACGAAACTGTGAGGAATCAAGCTACCATGTTAAAAATGCTCTCTCTCACACACATGCACAAACATACCCAGATACTTTCAGTTTGCAAAACAAAATAAAGTAGAATCTATTAGATTTGTTCCTGAATATCACCAGAGCAGAAAGAATGGTTGGAATCTTCAGATTAGTTATCTGCTGAAATCATGCACGCAGCTCATTTTTCTCTATAGCAATATATTTTGGGGTAATGTGTGTGATGGGTATTTTGGATCTCCAGCTATTGTTTGCTGCCCCAAGGAAAACAATAAAGTCTTTTTTTTTTTTTTGGTTAATGTTATACCCCCATTCCACAAATTCTCTTTATACACATGTAAGTGCAAAAGCAAATCTTGCATTTATCTTTCAACTGAGGTTCAGAAAATTTTAATTTGTGATTTTCTATAAAACTGATGTAGTGCCACATGGTCACCTTTATTACCTGAGAAAAACACCTGGCTAATGAAAGTAATTTGTCTTTTAGTTCATTGCCTCTCTAGGTGATACCATAACCTTGGTAGAAGAAGAGTGGTAAATATCATAGGTTATGTCCAGACTGCAGGCTTCTTTAGGAAGAAGCTTTTCCAGAAGAGATCTTCCGAAAAAACTTCTTCCAAAAGAGAGCATCCACACTGCCAAAACGCACCAAAAAAGCGATCTGCTTTTTCGAAAGATAGCGTCCACACTGAATGGACGCTATCTCGCATGTAAGCTGTGATTACTATGGGTGGAATGGCCACCAGGACACCTGTGGTTTTTCCTCTTCCCTCTTCTTGTGAAAGAACTCCCTCTTCCCCATCCACACACGCCTTTTTGCGAAAGAGCTCTTTCAGAAAAAGGTTTCTTCCTCGTAGAAAGAGGTTTACCAATGTCGGAAAAATCCCTCTGTTCTTTTGATTTTCTTTCGAAAGAACACAGTTGCAGTGTGAACGTAACTGAAGTTTTTCAGAAAAATGGCTGTTTTCCTGAAAAAACTCTGTAGTATAGATATACCCATAGGCTGTGTCTAGACTGGCAAGTTTTTCCGCAAAAGCAGGTGCTTTTGCGGAAAAACTTGCCAGCTGTCTACACTGGCCGCTTGAATTTCCGCAAGAACACTGACGATCTCATGTAAGATTGTCAGTGTTCTTGCGGAAATACTATGCTGCTCCCGTTCGGGCAAAAGCCCTCCTGCGCAAATGCTTTTGCGCAAGAGGGCCAGTGTAGACAACGCGGTATTGTTTTGCGCAAAAAAGCCCCGATGGCTAAAATGGCAATCGGGGCTTTCTTGTGCGAAACCACGTCTAGAGTGGCACGGACGCTTTTCCACAAAAAGTGCTTTTGCGCAAAAGCTTCCATGCCAATCTAGACGCTCTTTTCCGCAAATGCTTTTAACGGAAAAACTTTAGACGCAGTCTAGACGCAGCCATAGTGATAGCCAATTGAAGATACGTGGACCACACTCAGCTAATGTAAGTGAACTGCTGTAGTTTAAACCGGCTGAAGTTCTGGTTCATGGAGATGGGATTTCTAAAGTGTTTTGCACTGGCTTCTATGTAGGCAAAATTAGTCCAATGGCAAGCTCTTTGAAAACAGTAGTCCTAAATGTTTGGAAAAAATAATGCTGTGTTACCAGTGATTAAAATTTCTCAGTTACTTAGAAATCTAAACTATTATATTTTATGTTTCATACAAATAAGACCCCCACATGGGAAGTTAATTAAAGCACTTTAAGTACTTTTAAGTGGCTTGCAGGATGGAATATTCAGCCATAGCACATGCAGCATGAGAAGCAGACAGTATCACATGCAACATGACTGTAGGTGTGCCTTCTAGCAGGACATACCTTTGCAAAATACTGTTTAATATTTTTGACTTGTTGTTTATTTGCTGCCTGATTAATAACCATTTGCATCACCTTTGTGAAAAGTAAGAGTGACATCCATTGGTCAGCCAAAGTCTCTGAGGAGTGCATGTTGCTGATACATTAACCTTTCAGTGGGGAAGATTGATGGGAGTGCATATTTCTAGGCCCCATTGGTAAAAATGTGTTTATGGGAGGGAGGGAAAAGAAAAGAAAAACCCATGCTACTCCATGACATTTTGATTAGTGTGGTATTCCTATCTTGCACACTCAGGAGTTTGGGATAATTTTTCAAACTAAATTTAACTTCTAACAAAAAGATCTAAGAATGCATTTTTACAGCAAAATTCAATTTTGTACTTCTAATCAGGTGTCAGATAACTACAAATTGCTTTGGCAAATCATACTAGCATTATTGAAAGCAGAACAGTGCGATTGCAGAATATTTCACTTCAGAATTTGTATTGCAAGCCTCTATTCCCAGTTTATTTCATGCCAACCCACCATTGTGGATAGTTTCCACATTACCTGGCCTTTGCAGTTTTCCAAGATAAAAAAAATAAATAAATATTTTCTTCCTGGCATCAGCTACCTTAAAGGAGCAACATATGAGACCATTTATTTCACAAATCAAATATCCATATTGGGGAAAGTACAATCCAATATTTGTATCAGTTAAACAAAAACAAACAAATGTGTAGCTGAAGAAATATTCTTTCCCTACCTACAAAAGATTTTTTTTATTAACATGCACATTTGTCATGAAATGGGTTGCTTGATTTTAAAATTTTATCTGTTCCTTATCTGAAATCATAATCCTCTGGCTGTGACATCACAATCGGTTACTGCGGAGATGATTATGGTGCTGAAAATAGAGGATTATTACTCCAGGTGAGGAATAAATTGCAGGAGTGGGTGAACTACTGTAAGAAACAAAGATCCTGTTATTTGTGAAAAGCCTTTAGCAATAACAAATGAGTAGAAAATAGGACTGTAGTTGATACACAAGCAAAATTGTTTAAGCAGAATGTTTCCCACAAGGCATCTGCTGCTCTTTCAATCACAAAAGTATATTTAAGTAGAGTTAACATTGTGGAAAAAAATCAGCAGGAAGAGAACATTCGAAGTTGAGATAAACTCCCACTCCTTAATTCTTTGTGTTGGGTCATTCCAATATATTACAACACATGTGGCATGAGATCACTCTCTAAAACCCTGAATTAGGATAGCACCAAAATACAATCCATAACCCTAAAATAAAATTAAACATGTATTTCAGTGCATTCCAGAAGTAGAGACTGAATTGTGACTTCTGCAGAAGTTAGAAACAGCTAGATGGTTTTTCTGTTAAATTATCCAGCTATTTAAAGTATCTCTGCTATGTACTCACAAGGCCATATATTTAGAATTATTCTGCTTCAATGGAAATTCAAAATCCTGTATATTGCTCTGGAAAAGCTAGACCCTCTGAATCTCCACGCAGTCACACTGTATAGAAAGAACAACAGTCTCTACTGTTGTTGGGAAGTGGAGGAGTGGGTCAGCTCTCCTCTCATACTAACTCACTATTATGTGATCCATTCTAATGATGCACCAACTTGAGGAAGTTATAAAGTCTGCTGCCTTGCACTCAGCTCTGAGTGGCAGGTCACCCATATGCTCAGAGGTACCTGAATTTCCCTAAAGGCAGTTCAACACATCAGCTCATAAAACAATTGCATCCAGATAATGTACCTTTCTTCCCTGGAGAGATAGAGTGATTGATTGATTGATTGACTGATTAATTACATTTATTGAACCAGAATACCCACACTCTGCAATGCCACATTTTATTTCTAATCTGATGTTGTCACAGTATGGGTAAATTTTACTGTCCAACAAACTTGACTGTCCAGAGGACAGAGAAAATCAGCCTGTTGGGTTATGAGATACTCCCAGACCATGAGGCCAATGAGGCTGCATTTACGTGGCAGAGCAATAGGGCTTAATCCTGAATCCTGGCTTCATTTAAGCTTGGATCCTCCACTTCCATGGGGTCTTGATAGCCTGGGTCTGAGTACTAGGTTGGCACACTTTGTGTGTTGAGAGAAAGCAGGGCAGGCTTGAGTCTGAATTCAAGGTCTGAGTGTTGGGATAAAAGTTATGTGTTTGAGCACAGTTGTGACACTCAATAAGTAAATCATTACTATTATTAAAATTTGGAAGAAGTATTTGGACAAGTTCGGTATGTCTTGCAATCAGAAGAACCTATGGGACTTGGATATAAATTGAAAGAATTTTTTTCTTTACGTTGTTAGTTTGTTCTTGATTCATTGGAGAAACTGTGTATCCTTTGGCCTGTAATGCTTAAAAATTTCAGGAAGGATGTGGTCTCAGATCTACTTCGCTCAAAGGAAAGATTTCCATTTATTTCAGTGGACTTAGTATCAAGCCTTAGGCATTTGAATACTTTGAGCATCTGGCCTATTTTCCTCCTTAGATATCAGGCATCACCAATCAGAAAACATTAACGTGTTTAAAGTTACTACTCAGCTGTCATCTAACCACGTACACACCTAAATTTCCACTGGCTGGCATTTGCAAACACATGTAATCCCTGACACCCCCAAAACTAATGAGCAGATCAGAGCCTTTACTCAAACCAAAACGCTGGAGACCTTGAAGATTTAAACTAGAGTAAGCAGAGGAATACTTACCTCAGGAGTGGGGGGGTCTGAACAAGTGTAAGACCCAACGCCAATCAAACCCAACAATAGGAGATCACCAGACACTGTATGGGGAACCTAATTGCCTAGTTTAGTGCTGAGGGTTCCACTAGGAAGCAGGAGACCTACGTGTTAGATTTTGTAATGCTGAGCACAAAAACGTCTAACTACCTTTGAGGGCGTATATCTTACAGCCTCCTCTGTTATATATGACTCAGTCCTACAAATGAACATGACTGAGAGCACTTCAGCTTTCTATGTCAACTTGATATAAACACTGAGTCGAAGTTTTCCCCTTTAACACATGCTTTTCTCATTTTCTAGTCCCCTCTACTTCCCTTTGGACTTCTTCCAATGCATGCTGTTGTCCAGCATGCTGCACAGTACAAATTTTCTCACTAGCCTAACAGAAGAAAATAAGATAGAAATAAAACACTTATGAATCCATAAAGAGAGACCTGGACAAATACAAAATTTGTATCCTTATTTGCAAAAATAAGCTGCAGATATCCTCATTCACATCCACAAATGTGGATATCTACAGATATAAAGCAAATTTGCACAAATTTGCAGGGTTCTAGATACAAAATTTTATCTGCATCTGCATCCATATCCACCAAATGAGCTGCAGATTTCTGTATCCACATCCGTAGATGCAGATTCCTGCGAATAAAAAGCAGATATCCATGGATTTGCGAAGCTCTGTCCAAAAATCAACAAAGTCTTCCTACACAGGAAATATAAAAAGAGAAGGCATGAAAAATAAGATATACAGAGAAATTGGGAGAGGGAACACACATGCATTACTTGAGATAGTCAGAATGGATCCCCCTGCTGAAGATGTGGCTTTTTGCAACCTCTCTCACACTCTCTCAGCGTATTCATTTAACATACTATAATGATGTACTTTCCAAAACATCATATTTCACTTATTGTGCTGCTCGGGCAGCTGAATGAATAATCACTAGAGGTGTAATGACCTTGTTCTATCTGTGCCAAAATGACTTAAATATTTGTGGCCGATACTATAGGTGTCCAAAATGTAGGGCAAATTGTTGCAGTCGAAATGCATAGGACTTATTCCCCTAGCACGCATTTATTTTTCTTCAATTAATTTTTAGGGGCAAACTCTGATATGTCTAATTCATTCCTGTATACCCACTTCACATTACTGAAACATCTTGACAGAACTGATGTTTTGTAGTGTAATACATAAAATTGGTAATGATAAATGATGTTACCTTTAGCTGGGTCTAATGAGTTTTCCATTTGTGACTCATTCCATTTTCCTGTCTTAGGTAAACTGAGTAAACCATGCATAATTGAAACACCACAGGCTGTAGTTCCACAATCACCACCATAAAGCCTAGAAGTCCTAGTTATGGACCACAACTCCATTGTGTTAGGTACTGTACAAACACAGAACAAAAAGGGTCCCTGCCCCAAAGAACCTACAATGAGGAGAAACTGACTACGGACATATGGGGGAGTACAAGGGAATTATGAGACAATATTGGTCAGCATGAAGGCAGTGGTCTTGGTACCCTAGTTGCCTACCCACTTCTAGCTTCATTAACCAGGAGGATATTAGTTCTTCCCAAGATTTATCTGTTATGATGAGACTAATCATAGCCACCTTCAATACCTGAAGCTCAACTCCTCCTCCAAAGTTTGAGAAATAAAGGCGTGTTTAAGAGTATCTGGCAACTTAATCTAGGCTCTGGTGGATGAAAGAGAAAATAGTTCTATAACTAAATCTGAGTTTTTGGTTCTGGTCAGTCTTGAATAAAATATGGTGAGCATAATAATTAACTGATGAATCACTCAATATTACAAATGCTATGATTATCACATGTTCCTGCGGATTGTCATGACATCCAAGTTTTCAGTACATATCACATTAGTCAGGCTATCCAGGAAGAAAACCAAACCACCATTGCTTCACCAGCAGAGTATAGAGCTCTGCAAGCAGCAGAACTTAGCCTCCCCCCCCTTCTTTAAAACAGAACAAAATACAATTCACTATATTTAACGTGGACTCCAAGTATTACTAAGAGCAAAAAGTTCCCCTGGAGAATGGATGTTTTCACTAATTGTATTTAACAGTTTATAAATAAGCCAAGGGGCAATTGAATCATCCTGTGAAATTACAGTGGTTAGGATGTATTCCCCACTGGAGTTTGGGAAAGTGCTTTGCTTGTATTGCCTCAGGCTCCAGTCAGATCATCCTATCCTTGGTATAAAATAGAGTTTGTCAAGGCCATGCAATGTGCTTGATGCCCCTCAAGAAGCAAAGTCACCTACATCTGCGAAGAAACCTCCCCAATGTAGAATATCACTTTATTTTCACTAAGGTATTAAATTAAAGTAAGACTTCCACGAAGACAAAGTAATCCATGTCAAAATACACAACACATCCTAGATCAATACGCTTTACCCAACAATATCCAAATACAGAACCTATTCTAAGACAAAGTCAGCAGCAGAGGTGGCAATTAGGTAATGACATATAAGTAGAGTGTTACAGATCTAAAGTTACAGTGGGGGAGGTCTAGGTTGGATATTAGGAAAAACTATTTCACTAGGAGGGTAGTGAAGTACTGGAATGCGTTACCTAGGGAGGTGGTGGAATCTCCATTCCTGGAGGTTTTTAAGTCTCAGCTTGACAAAGCCCTGGCTGGGTTGATTTAGTTGGGGTTGGTCCTGCTTTGGGCAGAGGGCTAGACTCGATGACCTCCTGAGGTCTCTTCCAGCCCTATGATTCTAAAGGTACAGTTTACCTCTATAATCACAAGCATATGATACACCAAATGTTTGATGATATGGAAGCTCCCCCAAAGAAGAGAATATTAATAGAAATAAACTGAAAAAATCATACAAACAAAAAAGCTGAGTATTTTCTCCATCTGACAACTATTGGCTCTGAGAAAATCCTCCTGAAACACAGAAAGCTACAGCAATAATGAATGGCTCACTCAGCTTCTGTGCTTCATGTGTTGAGGTGAAGAGAAAGTAGGTAATGAAGTGAAAGATGAGATACAAAGTATCAAGCTTCTGAAGAAGACATTAACTGGCATGGTATTGGGGATTCCAAACCATAATGTGAGAGAGATGTTTCCTAATTTTCTCCAATTTATTGATGGCCACTACATCAGTGATTGCATGGCATAGGATAGGACACTGGTCTGAAAGGCAGTAGACTACTGTGTTCTATTCCTGGCTTGGCCACTGATTGATTGTGTAACCTGGGTACATCACTTCTTTCTCTTATCTGTCCCGTCCTTTGTCTTGTTTATTTAGATTGCAAATTTTGACAGGCCTGGGCTATTTACTGCAATGTGTTTGTACAATTCCTAGCCCAACGAAGGTCTTATCTCAGTCAGGGATCTGAGGCATCACCATAATCCAAAAAGTAAACAATGATAGTTGTGGCATATGGCGAAACTAGCCATCAGCCCAAGAGTTCCAGATCACTCATACAATTATAGTTCACAGTATTCTTAGGTCTTATTCATCTTTATACTTTTCATTTAACCTACATATTGTAATGTAACATAATTTGGAGTTATCTTTTTAAGGGGTACAGATTTTTTTTAAGTGGTGCAGAAGATATTTTCACGTTTCAGGATTTTCAAATGCAAGACTTGCTTGCAAGATTCTAAATCCTATTGGTTTCTTTGCCAGCATGAATGAGATTACAACCACCATGAAACAATGGAGCAAAATAAGGTTTTAGAATGGAGTTTTTCTAACAGTGATAGCTTTAGGGTTATCCTGCCTCTGGGGTGACCTTTTACAGCTCTACACTTCAAGAATCCTCACTCCAGTCACACAACACACAATCGCATAGTCGTGTTCTTGTGATCAGCCTGTGCCAGTGAGTTATGACAAATTACATTTACCAAATGAATTTCTGTACTTGGGAAGAGTCTCACTGGGTTTGAACACTTGATTTCTGAACTCCATCCTGGGGAGGGCCATCAGAAAACAAAGAAATGGCAGAGGAATTTCCACCATATGGGGAGAGCAGGAGGTGGAAATGGCTGGAGGTGAGGCTCTCATAAATATACAGGGATGGGAGGCTGTGGTAACAGGAGTGAAGGGAATTGGGTGCAATCCCACACTTAACTACATGTGGGGCTGTGCAAAGCCCAGAAGCAGACCTGCTTTCCGAACTTTCTTTATGGCAATTAAATTGCTATTCTTTCTTACAGGAAAACAAGGTATCTGTAGCTCAAAGGTTGTTTGTTTTTTTAAACCATAATTGCCTGAGATGTGGTTGCACTTTTGGCAGTAATGAAGTCAGTGGGAGCTTTGCCATTGACTTCCAAAGGGCCAGGATTTCACCCAACATTACAGATAATTTTAACTCGTGGAATACAGCCTATGCAATTTCCTCCTCTTATAGCATTTGACGAGAAAGTTTGGGGATTGAAAACAAACCACTTTGTAGTATAATTTATCATGCTGAGCTCTGTCAAATGCTTCTTATGCAAAGCCTTTTGCATGAATTTTGAAACTATAGAGAAGGGTTAGAAACTATTTTGCTAACTCAATTTCACTCATTTGGTTGAAGCAGCAGCAATTAGAAGGGAGTAAAATTTTTCAGTCAAAACTTTTTGCAGGAAAAATGCAGTTTTGGCTATACAAAAACAGCCAAACATACACAATCAACCTGTGGAACTCTTTGCCAGAGGACATTTGAAGACCAGGACTTTAACAGGGTTCTAGATAAATTCATGGAGGTTAGGTCCATCAATGGCTATTAGCCAAGATGGGTAGGAGTGGTGTCCCTAGCTTCTGATTGTCAGAGGCTGGAAATGGATGACAGGAGAGGGATCATATGACGATTGCCTGTTCTGTTCACTCCCTCTGGGGCATTTGGCATTGGCCAGTGTTGGGAAGACAGGATACTGGGCTAGATGGACCTTTGGTCTGACCCACTATGGCCGTTCTTATTTTCTTATGTTCTCATGTCATTGAATTTGTGTTGATTTTGCCAAATTGTTCATTTTAAAAAATCATAAAAAGTCAAAACATTTTTATTGTGATATTTTTAAGAAAGAAACTGAGTTTTTGGTTTGAAACGATTTTTTAAATATCATTTTTAATTTGAAAATGTTTAAAAATGGTGAGAACAAAATATTTTGTTAGACTCACTATTATTTTTATTTTTTAATTTTCAAATCACTGAACATTTTTTATTTCCATCTGACCTGAACCATTTGTTTAACTTTTTCAGAATTACCAATAAATGAAAAATCTGTTATTTATCCACCATCAGTAACAGTGCCTGTATATAGGATAGGGGCTCACAAATGTCAGCCTACAGCTTTGCTTTCAGAAGTTGATTGACTAAAGTAAACCCCAGAAGTCAAAGAAGACTGTCTATGTCAGGCTGCAGAAACAGAATACCCTTTTTGCCTCAGGCTCACATATCAGGGTCTTTCTAGTGTCTAACTTTTAAAGCTAATCAATACTCTTTATGGTGTACACCTTCATACCTGTCACATTGAGTGGATTCATTATGTGATATACAAGCTCAGTACTAAGTTCACAGTGATGTGGAGAACCACCTTAGTGATTAGATAAATAGCCTCTTCATGCACTGGGCATTATACTGGGGATAGAGGTGGAATTAATTAATTCATTACAGTGCTTAAAATCATTCCCTTTTGTCTAGCGGCTACTGACCATGTGTTTGATCTTAAGGAATTATATTCTATAATAGTCGTAAGAGCCCTGTGTATTCGGTGTAGAAAAATCAAGAGCTTTCACAAACATGTGTCTTTCATTTTTTATTTTGAAACTTTGGGGTTGGGTAAGATCCTGCAATAGAACTTTGTAAAATAGACCATTTAAAAATGCAGCTTTTCCTGGGCTTATTATCCATTACTAAATATAACAGAGGAATCTTGAGAAGTTGCTTTCACTTTGTGCTCCACTGTAGCAGAGCACTTTCTGAAATGACCCAGAAAGATTTTTTTTCCTCTTTCCCTCACCCAGTATGGACAGATGGCTATACCAGGGAACACAGAGACTCTGAAAAACAAATTATGCACTTCACCTTACGTTCTCCATCCAGCTTTTCTGGACAAATCCAAGATGCATACCAATCTCCATGAACCAGCCCTTGGGCCAGCATTGGTCAATCTGGTGTAAAATATGTAGTCACATTTCCCTGACACAAGCTAGCAATGATGTAAGGAAAACATTGTATAATGGGAAGAGAAAATATTGCTCTTATTTAGGGGATGAGGTCAGTGAAAGTCTGTTCTTCAGAATTCTGTCTCAGAAACAGGCCTTTTCTCAAAATATGACATTTCAGATCCTAAATAAAGGATAACAGGTAATACCTGAGGGCCCAGCTATGTAATATACTTCTATTCTGGCCATATATTCTCTATACATGACTTTCAATTTGATTTCAAAGCTTAAAATGTTTTGCTTTTTATTGAAAAGACTTCCTAGTATTTTTTGTTGCACTCTTGAATGCTTCAAGACTGAAGTGAGTGAAAGAGAGATATATGGTTTGTGGGAGGGTGCTGGTTTGTACCTTAGGGGAATATGGAGCGATGCCATGTGGAATGAGAATGAAAATGCATATTGTTGTGTGTTGTTGTGACGGTAGGAGGTGTACAGGAAGGTTGGTGTATAATGTTTCATTGTTAGATTTTTAGTGTTTACACTGATGAGAAAGTCCATGTGAAGTCTTAATAGCTGATATGTGTGAACATTTACAAATGGAGCAAAGTAGGGGGCTGTGGGTGGGTTTCATGAGGTAGTAAAGTCTAGGAATCTGGCTGAGAAGCCAAGGAGCTAGTCTGGATAGTAGGAATGAGCAGCCAAGGAGTCAAGTAACTCTCTCAACCAAGTTACCTAGTTACCCCTCACAACCATTCCCATTTTGCCTCCAGTCCACTGCCTCTCACAGCATCCAGTGACCTGTTAAACACCGAAGGAAATGCTGACTTACAAGATTCGTCATTCTGGGGCTGCTGTCTGAGGGACAATAGAATGTGTACTAGCCTCTGAAAGTACCTCTCCTGTCTTCTCACCCATCTTCAGAGACTAACTCTACTAAGGAAGCACCTTCTGTGGGTAGCAGATTTTCTATGAACTACTAGGGTGCAGCCCCCATCTAAAAGCCTTAAGGTTGGAAAGGGGGATATAAGTAGACAAGGAGAGACAGGGAGGTTGAGTCAGAAGCTAGCTGACTCACCCATGGAGCATGAGCAGTATGGCTGAGGTTCTAAGGCAATGAAGTGCTCATGCTTCAGCGCTTCATCCCCTCTGCTGTCAGGTAGCTGTCTTACTTTCCATCTGCTTCACTTATGACAGAGAATGTTCTTAATGTTGTTACTTTAATCTAAAATATAGATGATAGAGCTGTTCAAAAATAGGGAAAAACTGAGTAATTGCTAAAATTGGAAATCAATAACAAGGTTCTTATCAAAACAAAAGGAAAAACTATGTAGCACTTAAAAGACTAACAAGATGGTTTAATAGGTGATGAGTTTTCATGGGCCAGACCCACTTCCTCAAATCATATTCTGGAAGAGAATTGGCATGACCATATATACCAAAGGAATACAATGAAAAAAGTCTCTATTACTAAGGTCCTTATCGGAAATCATGGCTCCATATTTCTAAGTACTACATACTAATACAATTAAAAGAAAAATCCCCTCCGGAAAGACCATATAGTTTATATAATCTCCTTGGGTTTTAGGTTTTAAAAAAATCACTAGAGGCTGCGCTCTCTGCTCACTACGCTCACCTATCCTCCTCTTTCTGGCCACTTTAGCTTCGCTGAGAGAGCTTATTGGCACTGATGATGTGATGATGTCATTCTGTCATCCGGCAGCGAAAAACGTTTATATATATATATATATATATATATATATATAGAGAGAGAGAGAGAGAGAGAGAGATTTTATTATATTGAGATTTTTTTAAAATACATCAAGACCCTTTGGTATGGAAGCATTGTATTCATACACAAAATAATTGCTCTGCCTCAGGAGAAGGAAGTAGACAATAAGCTATTTCATGAGGCATTGATAAAAATCAGAATATTGTATGTCTGAGTGCTACCGCCATGCTTCCTGGCTTCCAAAAAACCACAATTGATGTTCAAATAGAACACTAGTAACCTTCTGAAGTTGTCATTGTGAGACACAGACTAATTTTAACGGTGCAACATAGCCCTCCCATTACCTAAACTAAACGCGTCTCCAATTAGACATTTAAACATTTATTTTCAATTAAATCAAACACAGTTGAGGATGACTTTTGTTTTCCAGACAGACTGAAAACAACCCCATTGTATTGTTTTTGGAGGTTAGAGTGGAACTAGATACTCTCTGCCAACTGCTCACAAGAGAGCAACAATTACTACCTATAGGGCTTTTTGTTCTCACTAACCGAAAATATCTGCTTCTGATGCAGCAGAGATAAACTACTGCTGGGAGTCTATTTAAGTCTGATTTTAAAAAGAAAGAGAAAAAAACAGGGAAAGCATGGCAGATTGCACTTTTATGGTACTTATAAGATGATCTTATCCTCACTGCAATATAGCCATTATATGGATTATGTTTGAAGTGGGGCAACAAGGTCTGTTTCAGAACTGCATTATCTAAAGTACCATAAAGCATTTTTTTCTTTTGACGCTGGTGATAGAAACTGTTGAAACTATTTCTTTTCTACGTACTCACCTGCCTAATGTGCCTGGCATTCATCTAGGTCAACTAAACATGCCAAAGAGATTGTCCTTGTGTTTATGATACAACCCTTTATTATATAGTCAGCCTTTTTAATTATATGCCTGCAGTTTTACGTAGATACATGAGACAGACACAATAGCATTCAAGCAGACATTTAATCACTTAGCCATCCAAAAAGCCATTGTGTCTGGGGTAGCAGACAGGGATTAAGATACAAACAAATATATTAAAGAAATCATTAAAATACAAATCTGAACCATGATCCGGAGTGGGGGGGGGGCGAAGGGGGCTATTGTATTAACAGAGATATACATAGATTTAATGTGTTTGGAATGAACAGAAAAAATATTTTCACAAGTGGCTGGTACATTAGCATTATTTTATAGATCTTATTTTAAAAGTAAATGCTAAACAATATCTAACAATATTATAGTTTCCAAAGCCTGAAATCAGTTAACTTTCTATGGCTCTATATTTGTAAATGTAAGACAATGCAACAAAATACTCTGAGTGCAGTCACAATACAAGTTTAGCTTAACAGGCTGCAGGGCAGGAAGTAAAGGAACAGGAATGGGACTGAAGCCCAGATATTCACAGGGCTACAACCAGATCTCCAAAACTGCATCAATAGTTTTCAGACTCCAAGTTTCTGAGCTTATGCTTCTTGTTTCCAGGTTTTGGCATGGAGCCAACAAAGCCATTACTGGAAAAGTGAGCCTGTATCCAGTGTTTTCTGGGCCATCAGCATTCCCTCTTTTTGTTGAATTGACATTCTTGGTCTGCTGGTGGATTACAGATAAGGTGATAGCTATTCAGTACCATGCCATAGAGATGAGGAAACGGGAAATGTTAAAATTGTATTTCCATGGAATGAGAGAGTAACTATGTTGACTGAAGCAGAGCTGAGCACAAAAGGATAAAGAACTCCTGTTTAGCTGGTAGCAGAGGTGAGTAAACTAGCCCTGCCCAGAAGAGTAAATATGAATAAATGACACACAATATACAATTCTGGAATGATTTTTATGGAGGAAAAAAAAGGAAACCAATAAAAGCTAAATATAGACCGGACTAAAGAACTTTGGGAATTAATGTTTCTCCTTTGAAATTGCACAGTGATCTCATTATTATGAGATGACTGTTGAGAGGCCTAAAAAATGTGATGGCATGGTAGACATGGCACAGAAATAAGAAAACACCATGGCAGTAGATATCTTTGTAGATAGTCTCGGGAGACAAAGCAAAACCAAAGGACAGAGAAGGAATTTCCCTTTGGCTCTAAGATTGGAGTTGCTGTACAAAACGGGTGGTTTGGAAGAACTGTGTGCTTCCAAAGTCTATGCCATACTTATTCTGGGAATAAATAACTCACTTTCCAGAACAGTCGATATGATACCTCTCAAGAGCACTGAAACATTTGTCAGTAACTGCTGAAGCAGGTATTTTATGGTAAAGTGAAGGTACAAAGGGGAGAAGATGAGCAATCAAAAAAGAGTTAGTTAGATGGGATCAAGCTAAGGTTATACAACAATAAGATGAATCTTAAATGTTACTTTCATAATCTGCTGCACTTTGTCCATATGGTTGTAATATTTTCACCTAATGAACCCAGGCATTTTTGCACTTTGATAGTCTGTTTATATTGTTTATTTTCTTGCTGGTCGTAAAGGAAAATATACATCCGTACCAACCTTTTATAATTGTTTCAGGGCAATTAAGCCCTGAAAACCCAGAAACAAGACTAGAATGTGGAATGTTTAATTTGCATATCCAAATTTCCAATTATGTGTATAGCAATATGCAAATTAGCTTTTGTTTCTCATTGCTGGATGGCAACAGAACTGTCTCCTTGTCCTTGTAAAATAACTTCCCCTATAAATAAAGAGCTTGATTAGATTCAGCACTTGTCTTTTCTCTGTCAAATGCCAGGAACCTCAGTATCCAGGATATATCTGAAAAATGTAAATAATCTAGAGATTCAAACATTGATGTTTTCTGAGCTCCAAGAGAATAAGAGTTAAATCACAGAGACTTTTCCATTTAAAATTAGGGTATTTGATAAGTATAAACATTTACTCCAGGTGTGATCATTCAAAACAATCAGACTTGAAAAAAAAGAATTTTACCCCAGGTGAACAAATACTCAATCTCATTGTTAGAATTATAAAGGAGTACCTAAAGAGAGTAAGTCTCTATATAACTCCTCACTCTGATTAGCACATCTGGGTGGCTAATTTCTATGCAGCACGTACATCCTAGCAGGCTTTGTGATACACGTCAATTATAGCTGAGTTATGAGGGCAAGCATAGAATAATTGCTGGATCCATTTCTAAAACAGATGACTTAGGGGAAGTAGGCATTCCAGTGAACTAAGACAGATAATATGGTCAAGAGAAGAGTTGGGAGAGAAGTCATCACCAAGGAGGCAGTTGTGGTGGTAGAGATTCAGTGAGCAATGGATTTACTCTGAGCTGGTTTCAGTGGGACTCAAGGTATAAACCAGCCTACATTAAAATCCTTGTTCTCTGAGACATATTAAAGCTGGCCCTGCAGCAGAAACTCTCCTGTGATCTACAATGTTTGTCTTGCAGGCAGACTTGCCAATATTTTAGTTTTGAAACCGGGGACAACTATATTCAATGCTAAGTCTCATGCATCAGAGAGAAGCACGTAGAGGGTATGCAAGAGACTGGGAAATGTGTTCATTTGATTTCAGAGTTAAAGAAAATGTTGATTCTTAAGAATAAACTGTGGAAAGAGGGAAACACCTCTTGACAAACAAATGTGCTGCACATTAGATATAGTTACTGGCATTCTTTATATTTTATTTCTAAAAGAATATAGGATTAAATCCAGGGCCTAGAAATGCCTACATATGAACATTACAGGAGATTTATTTATGATGCACCTAAACTTCACAGCTATTGTAGGCTTATCACACCCTGAGAAAGAAAAAACGCCCTGTGAAATAGCTACGTAAGGGAGGTCTACACTGCAGCTTGAGGGAGTCTCCCAGCCCCGTTTGAGAGACTCATGATAGCGTGGCTTGAGCAGTGCGGACATGGCAAGTCGAGCCAAATGTGTCAGGTGGGCTTGAGAGCCTGTTTCAACTTCAGCCAAATCATCCACACTTCTGTTTTCATTGCATTAACTTGAGCCCTACTAGGGTATGTCAACCTGGGCTAGAGGTCTTGCTTCCAGCTGTAGTACAGATATATCCAGGGAGCTTAGGAGACACCCATCTTCCTCTGTCTCCTGGGTTGGGTAAGTAGCAATTCCTTGATGTTATCAAAGGAGGCAGTGAGCCTATGGCATTCCTTTCTCATTGCCCTTGCAGAGAGGGAGAGCTGTGTTAGCTCCTTTTCCCTCTACCTGCATCTGTTCCAACCCTTCTAGGCAGCTTTAGATACTGGATGAAGTCCTGATCCTGTTGAAGTCAATGGTTTTGCTAATAACTTCAGTGGGGCAAAATTTCAACTGCTGTCATAAGGTAGAGACACAACCAGTAGAAAGATTAAACCAAATTGTTTGCAACTCCTTCTAGCTTGGTGTCATACACAAACGTTATAAGCATATATATATGCTTATATATATAAGCATAAGATATATAAGCATACTTCTTCACTCCATTACCCAAGGCATTAATGAAAATATTGAAAAGTGCAGGACTCATTCCTAAGAATTGTGTAGATTTTTTGACCAGCCACATTCCAAATTGCTCAATTTGTGAGAAACACTTAGCCTTGAGCTCCTCCCTATATTTCACAGCAAGTCTTCTTTAAGAAAGCAAGTATGTAATATCAGTTAGTTCGCTTGTAGGATTGAATTCAAAAGGTGAAATTACCGATTTTGGTGACACAATAAGAATAAAAAATCCAGATATGTGCCTTTGTCTTTAATGAGGCTTTGACAGTTTACTCATTGCAAAGAAGCAGCCATTCTTAGTAACCCAGCATAAAGGATGTTTTTCAGCCCTGTTTCCGAAATCTCCCTCAGAAACAAACATAGGCCTGAAATAAGTTTCTTTCCTGTCAGGGTTCAAACATAACCAGCAAATACAGAGTACATCTCAAATTGAGGTTCTACATGTCTATTTACATCTCTTGCAATCAGTGTATATAAAGTACTCACTGGTATATAAAGCATCTGAGTTTGCCTGCCTAGTGAACTCTTGTTACCTCTCCTCCCAGATTCAACTAACTCCTGAATCCTGATGATAAGCACATGAGAGAAAGAGCCATTTAGCTCTGATACCTCTGCAACGGCCTCAGACCCACTGTTCCAAACCTTTCAGAACCTCAGTGTGTAATATTTCCTCTCACAGTGCTCCTACAAACACATTCTCCACCAGGATGGCAGAGGGATTGCAGTGCTTCACAGGCTGTGGCAGAGGTGACCGACACCTCCATCACAAAGGGTATGGCTAAACTAGAGTGTTATTTCGAAATATCTTATTTCAAAATAGTTAATTCGAAATAAGTTATTTCGAAATAACACGTCTACACACAAAATGCATTTCGAAATAGCGTTTTGCTATTTTGAAATAGCGCATCCACACTGAGTGGATGCTGAATCACATTTAAGGCCGGCCAGAACCAGGTCCGGAAGGGCATCAGGTCAGGAGTTACTTTGTGTAGCTGCTGCCTGAGGCTATCTGAGGCCTGTGCTTAAAGGGACCCCCTCTGGACAGCCGGTTCTCAGGTTTCCCTGCTTGCTTACCTACCTCGATGAGGGACAGCAAAGCATTTTGTCTCTGTGTGCTCTGGTTGCCCTGACTTGGGACACCACAGCACTCTGCAACATGGAGCCAGAGCTGCCCCTGGGCACTCTGGTGCTTCTCGTGAACGCGTTGCTGTGAGCCTGGCTGCACTTTCTGCAGCTTACCATCTGGGAGGTCCATCGGGGGGCTGTCAGTATCCAGGAGGCCCTGCGGGAGAGCTTCCACTTTGAGGAGCACTAAGAGCCTCCCTGGTGTGCCCCACTGGGGGCTTGTGCCTCATTCCTCCCTCATGTCCTTCCCACTTACCCCTCCCTGATGTCAAATAAAATACATGTATTTTCATGAACACAGACTCTCTTTATTTAACAAAACTGGGGGGGGGGGA
The DNA here is from genome assembly GCA_032595735.1 of Pelochelys cantorii. Classification (NCBI taxonomy): domain Eukaryota; kingdom Metazoa; phylum Chordata; order Testudines; family Trionychidae; genus Pelochelys; species Pelochelys cantorii. Next base: position 24,275,508 of record CM064334.1, on the reverse strand, counting down.
CTGGGGAAAGGAGGCGGGAGAGGGGAGAAGAGAGGTTGAGAGAGGGGAGGGAGAAATCTGGGAGGAGGGAGCTGGAAGGGGAAAGCAAGGGGAAAAAGGGGGAGGGGAAGCTCAGGGCTCAGGGTTGGGGGGGTCTTGCTGGACCAACTTGATTTTCATGCAGACCTGCTCCTGGGTTCGCATGTGGCCTTTGGTGGCCAAGCTGGCAGCTATCCTGCCATAGACAGCCACGTTCCTCCGTCTAGTGCGGAGATCATGGACGTTGGGGGCATCCCCCCCAAACCTGAATATGGTCCATGATCTCCATCGTGGAGGAGGAAGGTGCCCGCCTTCTCTGGGCCCTGGCAGGCTCCTGGGATCTGGCAGACTGCTCCTGGGAAGCGGTGGAGGGCTGGCTGCCAGGGACTTGCTGGTTTATGTTTTGGGGCCATTGGGTCAGGGGCAGTGACTGCCGGCTCTGGGCTGGCAGGCTTGGAGCTGGCACAGGCACTGTGGCCAGAGTCAACCCCTTTAAGGGCTCCAGGGAGGTGGAGGGAGAGGAGTGTTCTTGCTTGAGGCCAGAGTGGCCACCAGGGCACCCTGGGAAGGCTGTAGGCCCCCTATTTCGATATAAGTGTCTACACAGCACTTATTTCAAAATAGCTATTTCAAATTTGGCATTATTCCTCATGGAATGAGGTTTACCAAATTTGAAATAAGCGCTCCGCTATTTCGAATTAATTTCAAAATAGCGGTTTGGCTGTGTAGATGCTAGTAAAGTTATTTCAAAATAACTTTGCTGTGTAGACATACCCAAAGGGTGTTACCTACATGGTATTAAAGCAAGTTAATTTTTAAATTAATTAATATTTGAAAATTGAAACAAAAAAAAATTACAGCGAGCTCAACATGCTGCAAGTCAAGCACAGTGTTAGCTAAACACATTGCAATCCATACAAAGGACAAGAAAGGGTCTTGTGCTGGTATCTGACTAAAACGCATGCCCCTACATTTCAGGGAGAGTATGCAAAGAAGGGTGCAGGAAACATAGCATAAAGCTCCCCTTAGCACTTCCCTTATCCTCTTGTGAATGAAACCAGTCCACCAGTGTAAATTAGACCAGCCCAAGCCACCCAACCTACAGCTAGGACATTCCTGGTCATATCCTGTCCTCTGACATCAGGGAGGGAGGAAAGGCCCAGACATGAATTGTGCTAATTCAATGTCTTACAAAGCCAGAGATCCATGGGGATAATACTACGGCTCTGCACAACATTCCAATGCATGCACTTTTATTTCAGCAAACATTTCTTAATGAATTAGCGTGCTGAACATTGCAGTCCTGTAAGCAGCGATGAAAGTACCTTAAAATATCTTACAGAAACTGTCCTATTGCAACCCGGGCCCCTGACAGCTCTTTAAATAGCTCCCTGCTGGCTTTTGCTGCAGCTCTTGCCGGAACAGCATAGCAGGGCACACCCGCTTACTTTCACCCCTGCCCGCAAGCAAAACTGATTGCAAACAGCAGTGAAACGGACTCTTCATTTTCCTTACCCAAGCTGAAACCTGGAAAAGATACAAAGCATAAACCATGAACAGTGAATTGGATTTTTAAAATTCTGTCACTTTTAAAAAATTATGATAAGGTATAGAAAAGGTTATTCTTTCATTTACAAAATGTAATTTTTAACTTAACATTGCCCTTTTATTGCTGAACAAAAATTATCTTCATTATTTTCCTACTGTATTTTGGACAAAAGCTAATTTTTATCAGTAAGTTAGAAAAGCCAGGGAAAAAGGTTTACAATGGGAGCACTGACATCCCCTTAATGGCAGAGGTGCCAGCTGAGGCAATGATAACAGAGAAGATATTTCAAAGATCAGTTTCAAAGTGCTTTATCAAGGTTGTTCATCCTATTATGATCTTTACTTGTGCAAATCCTTTAATGTAGAAAGTCACCTGCTGGACAAAAGGCTGTTAGTATTAATCTGTACATAAAGCATTGTTCAGTTACAGTTTTTGCCTGAACTATCAATGGGATGTCCTGTGTGGATTTCTCTTTTAATGAATTCTACGTTAAAATGTTCTCTATGTTCTAAAATATTCTAGAACTTGTGAGAAGTTCAAACCTTTCATTCCAACACATGCAATTCTACTTCCTGTGAACAATAAATATCAGATTCTGTTCTCAGTTACACTGGTACATATACAAGGCAATGCCACTAAAATACAGTAACCAAGCTTGGATTTACATTGTTGTATGTGAGCTCAGAATGGGCATGTCTACGCTAGGAAGCTATTTTGAAATAAAATCGACATAATAACTCCTGATTTAACAAAATTGAACTAGCATTTCCCACTACCAGGAAGCATCAAAATTAGTTAGAATTATTCCAAAATAGCACATCCACACTGATTGGAGCCTGCCTCAGACTTAGAACCCCAGGAAGCACTCTGGGGAGGGCACCTGGAGGGCAGATACTTCCTGTGGCTGCTTGGTCAGGCAAGCTGTGATGCACTCCTCCACATCCTCTCCCCTTCAGGGCACTAAAGGGACACAGTGGGAAGTGCCTTCTCATCTTCTGGTTGCTCCTGTGGATGCCACAGCACTCAAACCATAGAGCCAGAGCTGCTGCAAAGTTGTGCCAGACTCATGGGCCTCGTGCTGTGCCTCATGGCACAATACTTCCAGGCTGCCTGACTGTTGCTCCAGCAGGACAAGGACCAGGACCTGCAGGATGAACCCCAGCATGGACTGCAGGCCCTGCTCACCCAGGTCCTGGCGCTCCTCCTGCTGCAAATGACCTTTAATGACTCATGGCCCTTAAGCGGAATGCCACTTCTGGTGGTGGGAGATGAGCTTGGACTGGTGGGACTGCATTGTTATGTAGGGATGAGATGATCAGCAGTGGCTGCAGAACACCTTCCCTGCCCTTAGGCTACAGGTCACTTGCATGTGACCTGCCATCCCTATGTAGAAATGCAGGACCATCGTCCTGTGGAAGCTTGACACACTAGACAGCTACTGCTTTGTCAGGAACCAGTTTGGAGTGGAGAAATCCACAGTCAGGGCCATGCTCCTGCAAGTAGCCGAGGCCATCAGCCACGTGCTGCTACAGAGGGTTGTCACTCTGGGCAACATGGACACCATCATGGATGGCTTTGCTGTCATGGGCTTCCCCAACTGCGGGGGAGAAGGGTGCCATAGACAGTGCACACATCCCCATCCTGGCCCCCGACCACCATTCCTCGGACTACACCAACAGAGAAGGGCATTTTTCCATGGTGCTACAGGACCTCATGGATCACAAAGGGCACTTCACTGACATCAACATTGGATGGTCAGGAAAGGCGCACAACACCCGCATCTTCTGGAACTCCTGCCCATTTCAAAAGATGCACACCAGCAATTTTTTTTCCCAACTGCATCATCAGAGTTGGGGAGGTGGACATACCCATTGTCATCCTGGGTGACACAGGCTACTCTTTGTTACCCTGGCTCATGAAGCCCTACACAGGCAACCTGGATCCCCACAAGGGGCACTTCAATGCCAGGCGAATGTGCGTTCAGACATTTAAAGGGGAGGTTCAGGAATCTTGTCACCCTCCGGGACCTCAGTGAGTGCAACGTCCCCTTCGTGGCAGTAGTCTGTTGTGTGCTCCACAACCTGTGTGAGAGCAAGGAGGAGACTTTTATGACAGAATGGGAGGCAGAGGCTGAATGACTGGCCAGGGAATTTGAGCAGTGAGACACCAGCGACATGAGGAGAGCATGTAAAGGGCCTGTGCTCATGAGGGAGGCCTTGAGGGAGAGTTTTGTGCAAGGCCAGTTGTGAAACTCCCCTGTGCCTCTGCACAAAGGGCCCCAGAATTCCCTGTGTGTTCCTTTCATCCCCACCTCTCCCTTCCCCGGCCTTCTCTTCCCACCTTCCCCCCTCCCCTGCGGAGCAAATAATAAAGCCATCTTTGTTGAAAAAACAGGACTGTTTATTGGGGGGACACAGAACAGAGGAGGTACTGGGGAAATAACCTGGAATGTGGAGGGGGGCCTCAGGGCTGGGGCTGGGACTGGTGCTGCCTCTGGGTGGTCAGGAGGCTTCGGCTGCCTGAGAGGTTTCACCTCCCTATGTTCTGGGACCCCGGCAGCCCCTGGGGAGGCTAAGAGGAGAAGTCATGGGTGTGGGGAGGTGGCTGGTGGACTGCTCCATGCACGATGCCATGGTCTCCATCACCAAGGTGAGGCAGGAACACATGGTGTTGTGCTGGCTCACCAGCTGGTCCAAGGTAGCGTTCCTTTGTTCCTGATCAGCCCAGAACTCCTCCCAGTTGGTGGCCCACTCCTAGCACTCTTCCTTGAGTCTCCAGACAAGGGACTGCAGTCAGGCCATCTGCTCTCTCAGGAAGTCTTTGTGGGTGTGTTTCCTCCTGCAGATCCCACAGAGTCGGGTAGATGGTATGGGAGGCAGGAGACATGCCAAGATCACAGCGGTGCCAGCTGTGAAGAAAAATTACAAGGGCAGTCATCACAGGAGACACTGTGTATGAAGCCTAGCCCTAATCTCTGAGCTGACACTGAAGATCTCAATTCAGATTATGGCAATGTGCTTTGAGCAAGGCCATATGTTGCCTAGACAGTGCACACTTTCCAGAATAGGCACAGATATCCCAGGGAAACATCACTACACCCATGGCCTGGGGACAAGCAGGCCAGGGAAGGTGCCAGCTAGGCCAGGAGTGTGTGGACAGGAAGGAAGGTGGGCTTGTATTCATACTGTGTCTCGCAAACATCGGGTCCAGCAATGGCGGCATCCCACAGAGAGAGAATTTCTATCCCTGCCCCCTGGAGGAGGGAGGGTATTGGGGGAGGTGTGTGTGAGCAGCAGATGCCACTTGCTGGAGAGAGTGCTACTGGATGGGTCTCCTTGTCCTCCCACCAGAAGGTTCCCATATGTGGGATCAGTCTCCTCCACATCATTACACTTGACCAGGAGCAGATGCTGCCTGAGTGCGGGTATGACCCTGTGCTCTGTGCAGCACTGCTGTGTTGTTCCATAACTCCAGACTCCATAATGGTGGCTTGTTGTGGGAAGGTGTCTCACACCTCAGAGGCTGGAATAAGGCAGGCATTTCCAGGAACCTGATGAGAAAGACCGAGTGGTTCCTGTGTGAGAGCATCATGGGGCTGAGTGCTGCAGAGTGGTGCTCCATGTGCGCCTACATGCACAGGCTGTTGTGTGGCCCCAGGTTGAGTAGGCTGAGAAAGGATTGTGCATCCTCTTGCAGCCCGTTGCCTGCTCCTTTGTGTATATGGGAAAGTTATAGGATACACCTGAAGTGTCTTCCCTGGGTTTGTCCAAAGCCTGGTAGACAGCCTGGGAGTGAAGGACTGGCTCCAGGGTGAGGAGCAGGTCCTGGCTGGTGGCTGTTTTTTTCTTACTCCTCCCTCCTCCTCCTCCTTCTCCTCAGCATTGTCTGCCATCCTGCCCACCTGGAGGCTGATGCCGGGTGTGTCCTGGCTAGACTCCACAACGATGATGTGGGAGGTGACTGGCCCCCACTACCACGATGGCATCCGGTTGGTTGTAGTAGAAGCAGCTGTGTGGTATCACCCTGCAGCATCCGCTCTGTTCCCTGGTCATCCAGAGCTCTTTGATTTTCTTCTGGCACTAGTCCAGTGTCCAGGTGTGGCATTTCTTTGTCAGGATGGCAGTGATCCAGCAGTAGACCTCTACATTTCTCTTTCTGGTGTGGAGATCCTGGAGATTGGTCGCCTCCCCGTACACCTGGATGAGGTCCAGGATCTCCATACCAGTCCAGGCCGGCGCTCTCTTGTGTCCCTGGCCAGTGGCAGCTGAGAGAGTAGAATGAGTGCTGGCAGCCATGTGAGGGTCTGCTGGAGCATTGGGGTCACTCATGGCTACCTTGCTGGTTGCTGTCTTGCACGGGGCTTCCAAAGCTGGCCATGTGCAGGAAGCCCATCTCCTGCTGCCGGGAGTTTTAAGCTCTGCAGGAGGAGGACAGCAATGGAGACGCCAGGTATGGCTAGAGCGGTCTGAGCTGCAGCTGTGAGAGGTCTCTGGAGGCCAATTATTTTGAATTAGCAGCACTGGAGCAACCACACTAGTGCTATTTTGAAATAACTATTTTTAAATTAGCTTTATTCCCCGAGGAAAGCAGTACAGATTTCGAAATAACAGCCTGTTATTTTGAAATAACGGTCGTGTAGATTCCCCACTTATAAATTCAGCCTAAGGGGGGGTTATTTCAAAATAACTCCCTAGTGCAGACCAGGGCAATGTGGCTCAAAATCAGCATATGTTATGCTAAGATGTTGCCAGACCTTAGTGGTATTAAACTGAAGTTAAATACTCCAGCTGCCTGAGAAGTAACAATATCTCAGTACAACCTACACTTCTGAACATGTAATTGCAATTATGAACTCTCCCTATGCAAATATTTTCAAATGGAGAATAAAAATTTATTAAATGTTTATTCAATGTACTTGCAAACTCACAAAATAAATCAAAGCGTTAAATCAAATTAGTTAAGTACATTAAAAATAAAACTGCCTTCCCGCCCCAACTCCCTTTTTAGTTCAGGGGACACCCAGCATATTATCATTAAAGTTAACCACTAAAGTCACTGATTTCTTTACACAAAGAGATTGATAGATTGACTAAAACACTTGAGGTGTCTTGTTTTGTTCAGTCCTAGAAAAGTCACTGTAATATCACTGTGTATTGCAACATTATGTATTTTTAAAATAAAATGTACCCTAACAAATACTGTTGTTACACAGTACATGAACAGCATCATTCTGATTACATATTTGGCTGAGCTCCACTAACTTCACCACACCAGACAGTGACAGTAAAAAAAATATTTCTGTGTATGTATGTTATAAAATAATGCTTTTAGCCACTTACTATGATTGATGCACAGTTTGATTTAGTTGGGCATGCCTTCCCTTAAGATGAGATAAGTATTCAAAATATGTTAGATATAGGATTTAAGATATAGATGAGACTGAAAAGGTCTCGAGAAGGGCAAAAAAGAATTTTTTATAAAGGTACAGCTGGAGTTTCTAGAGATTGCAAAATCAGGATTATTTATCCAAAAAAGAAAACTTAAAAGTGTTCCTGAAAACATGTTTACACAAGCTTCATTTTATACATGCAATCAGCCTCAATAAAGCCAAAAGAACTAAAATAAGCACCTGCAGAAAAAAACATAGATTAAGATAATATATTAAAAATATTAATATTAGAAGTGAATGCTCATCAGTCCCAACTCTTTATCCTATCCAGTAATAAAAGAGCAAGAATTTACAGAGATTAGAGACCCAACACAGCATGATTGGTGTGCTTTGACTTTATTTCCTGTTTACATAGCATCTTATCACTTTTCCATTCTCGGTTTTAAACCTGGGTCCAACCATTTCAATCTGTTGAACTGAACTGAAAAATTTTGCTGAGAGTTAACATTAAGTGGCGTATCATGCTGAACTCCTATCATGAGAGCTGTAATTCAGATACCACATATACCCATTCTCCACTAGGGGATGGGTTATTGGCTAGACTACAATTCCCAGAAAGCACTCCAGTATCCCCTCTGACAAATCCATGTGATGCATCGTGGAGTCTCATACATTTCCTAGGTCACTATGGTCTCTTCCTATATATCCCAGTAGTCACCCCATATAGATCTTGTATTTCTTCCTGCTAAGAACTTAGGCTGTGTCTAGACTACACCTCTCTGTTGACAGAGAGATGTAGATTAGGCACGTCAAAATTGCTAATGAAGCAGGGATTTAAATATCCCACGCTTCATTAACATAAACATGGCCGCCACTTTTTTTTAAAACAGAGCTTTTTCAAAAAAAATGGCAGTCTAGACACGGACCTGTTGAAAAATAAACCCTTTTTCGAAAGATCCTGTAAACCTCATTTTATGAGGAATACAGATCTTTCGAAAAAGGGTTTATTTTTCGACAGCTCCGCGTCTAGACTGCCGTTCTTTTTCGAAAAAGCTCCATTTCAAAAAAAAGCGGCAGCCATGTTTATGCTAATGAAGCATGGGATATTTAAATCCCTGCTTCATTAGCAATTTCGACGTGTCTAATCCACATCTCTCTGTCTAGAGAGAGGTGTAGTCTAGACGTACCCTTAGAGCAACAGATTAGCTCTGTGGCTTTTGACAACTTGCGGGCACAACAATGACCAGACATTGGTTCCAGTAAGAGCTGTTTTTAGGAGCCAGAGCGTCCAACAGTTGGAATGAAATTTTCAAAACTCTAGCACTGCCCCCCCTTACATATCTTTGATAACATGCCAGTTTCCAGAACTCTTAAGTTCTCTACTTATGCCCAAAGCACCCCTTTGAAGATTCCCCTGACTCTATGTATTCTAAGTACCATGAGATCCCTTCCAATGGCACAGTAACGGATAATAAAGTAAGGTTTAATTAAGAGCTCTCTTTGGCAGAGAACTAACCAGGGAACATTCTGGACTCTACAGACCTGTTGCAATAAAAGAGATGTGCCAGAGATGCTAAATCTGTGTCAAGCTGAAAAGGACAGACTTTTAGGAAAAGATTTATTACCTACTTGTTTGTGAGATTAGTGAAGTTAACATTTTATAACCTCCCAAAACTATTACATCTAACTGCTTGTGAAACTGAACCAAAACATATGTGAGATGTGTCTGACGATTATGCAAACTACTGGATATTTTGAAAAAAAATACACATTGCTTCAGTGCACCGCAGGACTTACTTTTGTCTTTCTCTTCTCTTACTGCTTCATTTCTTGAACATGTGAGCTGGGTGCCTGTGGAATTTAAGGTGAAAGGGTTGTGCACAAGCTAATACAATAGCATTGTTTAGGAATTAAAAATTATTACAATTATTTAAAGCTGACTGGCACTGTTGATAAAGGGAGAGGGGCATCCATGGATCAGCTGAGCTAAATGGGCATGAAATTTCTAGCCCTGATTTAAAAATACCCCTCTCCCTAGATTTTAAAAATAGCTCAACACCCAGGATCTCCCATATGTATCCTCCCATTCCAAAGCCTCAAACATGCATACTGTAGGAAAGCACAAATATGGAATGGGAGGAGAGGTGAGTTAGAAAATATGTAACATCTTAATACTGGTGACGACCCATCTTTATATTATTGGAAGGAAGGAAGCAAAGAAAATGTAAGGTTGAATCTCTATTGTTTTATGATACGCACAGTAATGTATAGCAGTTGAAATCAACAAATAGCAAGAGTTAAACAGAGGCATTTATTCGATCTAAAAAATCTATTAGGAGGATGCATGCTAAGTAAGTAAGTGTGATTGTTTCTTTTGAAAACAAGTATAACATGGTGAAAAATATGTGGCTTTCTATCTAAGACTGAAAAACACTCAGATAAGAAGCTTCAGGGGGTAGCCAAGTTAGTCTGTACAGGATAAACTTAAAAAACAAACAAACAAAAACAAAACCCTGGTCTGCTAGCACTTTATAGACTAATAAAACATGTAGATGGTATCATGAGCGTTCATGGGCACAGCCCACTTCTTCTAAAACTCCGGTCATTTGAAGAAGTGGGCTGTGCCCACAAAAGCTCATGATACCATCTACATGTTTTGTTAGTCTATAAACTGCAACCAGACCATTTGTTTTGTTTTGTTTTTTAAGTTTACTCAGATAAGAGTTTGGTGAAAGGGATACAGGACCTAAATAGAAAGTTCATCCTTCCAGGGTGTTTTTGAACTTCTAAATACCATCACATTGAATGCTGGAGGTTATTTGTTAAAGGTGATGGTTGTATACTTTTATAAAATGTGACTACATTCCAAGAGCCAAATTCTCAAAAAACAGCTTCTAAATTTGAAGCTGTAGTTTTGCCCATACAATCTTTTTGTGGCTAATGAAGTGCCTACAACAAAGATTTTTTGCTTGAACTGCGTACACAAAATTTATGCTTTTCGTGGGCACATATCTTTGGTTATCAATATTTTGCAGATGCAGATTTAGGCTCTGATTCTTCAAATACTTTGGTATGTACTTAATATGTAGTACATGAGCAGTCCTGTTGATCTAAAGAGTGCTTTCACGTGTCCACAGAATCAGAGCCTAAGAGGCAACACTGCAGATCCTTCCCTTTGAAAATCTGGCCCCAAGTAACAAACATCTATTTGTGTTTGTGAGAATACAGTGGTGAATTGAAGTAATTATCTTGCTTTTATTATACATTTGTTCAGTTTGAGTTTGTAAATGTTAGAGCTGGTGCAATAGTGGAAAATATTTTTCAAAATAGTTCACCTAAGTCAGAAATCCAATTCTGACTCGGCCTGTCTATGAACTCTTATTATTTGTTCTGTGCAAATATTGACATGCCCAAAATTTAGCTTGTAAAACACTTTTCAAATATTGCATGTTGGGTAAGTAGCAAAGTTTTTTTTTTTCCAATCAAGAAATAAAATGCATTCAGGCAAAAAGGGGAAACAGTTCTAGAAGTTGGTTAGTTAAGTCAGGGAACAAAAGCAATAACATCTGGCTTATGTGACCAATCACGGAGTTAAAAGTAGCAAATTCTGATTAGCAATAAACACAGTATGCACAGTTTGTAAAAACTCTGTCGTGTTCCTGTGCTTGTAAAAGTTACAAGAACAGTTTTAAGATAAGCAGAAAATATTTAAATACCTTGAAAACAGAAAGCCAGGAGGAGGTTAAATAAATTGTTTGATGAACCTTAGTCAAGAGAAGATTGCTTTTGCCCATGAGGCTAACATTGTTCAATAATTCATTTAAACATATAGTAGCTTGTATTATGTAAGTGAAAAGAAAGGAAAACGGGCTGGGGGGAGGGGAGGGGGACAACAAGGTGGTAATTTCCAAAGGACCTTTCCACACAGTTAAAACTTTGGGGCCAAATCTTCTTCAAATTATATTTCAAGCGACCCCATTCAAACTGGCTCTGGATTGAGAGCTGGTCTGTTATTATAAGGAAAGATTGAGCATGGTAGGTAAGCTTTATTCTCAGTAACATCTGCATCTTCCTCAAAGTATCATGTATCTGCTGCTGCTACAGGTAACCACTAATATGCAGTAAAATAGTTGGGACAATGAGTCACGTCATGCATATACTAATATATGGTGTGTATCACACATGTACTGCTATTCCTTTTGCCGAAAAAAACCCATCCCACTGTGGCTGATTCTAAGCCTATGACAACCTCAGAATATTTGGGTTTTAGGAAGGAAATCCAGCTGGAAGAAAATTCACTGCATTATTAAAAATAATTATTCTCTTCTCCTCATTATACAGCCTCTTCTTTAGTTCTGTGAGTTTGTTCTCCATGTCCTAGTTTTTTCCCTTTCTTATAATTTTATATTCATTTAAAATAAGCTTTCCTAAGACTTGTGAGCTTTCTGAGATTGGGAAGGTTTTATTTAAATATGTGTGCTTGTCTGGCATTTCTCTCCAAGCTCCTGCACTCAAGAGTTAAAAACTGTAATAAAATTGAAATATGTTAATATAAAAATGAAGAATGGGATTTGTCTTACCATATTAAGAAGATTAAGCAATGGCTAGATAGTCCTGGACCATCTAGGGTTTAACTTCTACTTGTCAAAGCTGCTTCCTCATCTCTATAAAGACACTAGATTATAGCCCTTTTCCAAGGTCAGGGTACTCTGTCACCGCAAGTGAAAAGCATGAAAGAGATTTATTAGGCAGCAACATACATCTATGCATTTTATCTTTCTTCAGTATAAACACCTAGGAGAAGCTTGAAGCAGTGTTTAAGAGGACTTCAAATGAATTATAAATGATGATAAAGTCTAACTTGATTCAAAAGTGATGAGGTTGCTTCATTTAACATTTTCAGTAATATGCACTGCCATTTTTTACATAGCCTATTTTATGTCTGAGTATGTATCATCTCTTAGCTGGATTTGTCAAAAAAGGGGGGGGGGAGGGAATGCTCCAAAAGTCACCCTAGAGTTGGGGAAACATCCTCATAAGCATATTTTATTTTATAATGTGTTTTTCAAATTATAATTACTTTGTGGAAAGGAAGTCAATTCAGAGGAGCAGCACAGCAATGATTCTCATAGCCAGTATGCATACAAATACCTTCAAATGGATAAAAGCCAAATGAAACAAGGAATAGCAAAGCATCGGAATCCTTAGTAGATATTTCTTGGTGGCTAGACACCATGGTGATGGGTACATTAGGAATGCATAGATAGATAATACTGTATGTTAGTAAAAGTACAGGAAAGACATTCCCTAACCAGGAATATCTTGAGATAAAGATTACTTCAGACTAGCACAGCACCATCAATAATCCAACCTTGATACTATCATTCAAATCACTTGTCCTTCAGGCTCTCAAAGGCAAGAACAACATAATAAGTATCCATTGCTTCTGTTGTGAAATATTTCATCTTTGGAGAGAAAAATGATTGGAACCTTTTTAAATTTCCTTCAGCTTTTAAACATGCAAATGGACCAGAAATGATGTCTTAAATGCGAATATTGATTAGTCTATTTTAGTCCACTGACTACAGGACAAGCAGAAAACATTTTTAATTTAAAACTAACCGTACAGATTCCAATCAATATAACAGATAAAGAAATTAATTGGTAAGCATACACTAGCTAAGCACTACTGACTGTTAGCATAAATTAAATATCTGATAATCTTGTCTGTCAGGTGGATTTACTGCTGATTCACAAATGTGGGCAGGGTGGTAACAATGGAGCTATGCTCACTTTCACTATTAATGATAAAAGAGAGCTTAGAATAATATAATTTTTAAGCAAAACCTACTCCTCCCTTCATGGTTTAATTGTTAAAGGGATATGATATTAAAACTTTTATATTGGACTTGGCATCCTTTGGGGTGCATCAATGTAACTGCCACCAGGCAGATTTAAATCTGGGACCTCTGGAGCTCAGTATAGGATCCTCTACCCTTTGAGCTAAAAGCCAGCTGGCTCCTAGCCCATCCTGTAGAGGTCTCTTGTTCTTATCTGTTCCTGTGGTCTAGGTGCCACTGCATGAAGACAGTGAACCACACTAGGTGTGTGGGTTACATCTACCCTGCACCATTACTCGAAATAAGTTTTGCAATTTGCGTATCTTATTTCGATGCTATTTCAAATTTTTTATTTTGTCATCTGGCGCTGGACACTGGAATAGCGAGCCTGGGACACTGGAATAGCGAGCCTGAAATAACGGGTTTGCTGCGAAGATGTGGGATAGCTATTTCAGGATACTCTGGTATCCCGAAATAGTGTTGTAATGTAGACGTACCCTTAGTGTCCTCTTCTGATTTCCTCAAACATTAAAAGCTAGATTTAAAAAGAAACACTCAGAAGATTAAATCAAGTATGGAGCTAAATGTAACATTAATAAAAGCATAGGATTATTCTCAAATGACCCCCAATAGCCACAACTTCATTATGAAAACAGTAATTTCTGTACAAATAAGGATCACATTGTAGCTTTACCAAGTTGTACAAAAGGCTGTATCTATTTGTATTGCCTCAGGATCACCCCAGGAAGCAGAGTGTGACTCAAAGTGTTTCTGCAATACAGCTGCTACAGAATCACAGTTACTGCACTACAATTGTAGTGCTGTCACGTAGATGCTTCTTCCTGTTACAGACAGGGTTTTCCATCAGTGTAGTTAATCCCTCTGTAGCAAGAGGTAGCAGGGAGTTCAATGGAAGAATTATTCCACTAACCTAGCGGCTAGCTCTACCTAACTGTAGCTTTCAGGGCACAAAATTGTTCATAGTCCTGAGTGATATAAACAGATTCATCTAATTTTTAATTATAGACTGGAGTCTGCCTTCAGGTTTTCCTCTGTTCAGAGTGGTGGGGTTTGTGCCCTACTTTAGTCTAGCCTATACCTGCTGAATTTTAACTCCTCTGGAATTCTGATAGCAAGGGATATGTAGAACATTCTTTTCCCTTTCTTTCCCATACCCGCTGGGCTGCGGAGGAACACAGAAACTCCACAGACATTGTTTTCTCCTCCATGCTGCTGCCTGCAAGCACTTATCTCCTTGTAAACATGCGATTAGCTTCATTTATATCAACAAAACTACTCTGTGGCTAAAGAGATGCACACAGAAAAAAGTGACAGGATCAGGGCCTAAGATTAGAAGCTGTCGGCTCTTTACTGAAAGTTTTCTGAACATTCCATCTGCTTGCTGTTCCTCTCTTCTGATGTTGGTTTCTTCTGCACTGTGTTTGTTTTTACCTCTCATCCTTCATTCAAGATTTGTCTTTGACCCCAAGCCAGACGATCACCATGGTATATGTCAGTTTGGATGATGTGTTTAACATATCATAAAGATCCAAGGAATCGGACTCCTGCAGCAAATGGCAATAGCTTCAAATGCCTGCATATGGTATTTATACCATAAGCAGAGTCTTCCTAGTAGATTCTAAAATCATCAGTAGTGGCTCTCTCAGGTTAAGACAAAGGATGCAAATCTTAAATATGTTCAAGCATTTGGTTGACAAAACACCTTAAAATTTGATATTTGGCTGCACATTGTCAGACTCACAGAAGAAAATAATAGACTCTGCTGTACTTCTCACTTCATACAAAGAATGTGTGGGATCTTAAAAGGTTATTGGTAGCTGGACTTTCAGTGGGCTTATCTGAATGATGATCTCATCTGAATAATACAGTGCCCCGTTAGATCATACTTAGATTTTAAGGCCAGTAAATGGTTTTGCCATTCATCATGCTGGAGCACTGATCCATCAGAGTGACTCAAGAAAGTCATCCTTTGCCGAATCACCAACATCACTTCCTGCAGCAGCCAAATATTCTTAGTGGTTTCCAGTACAATAGTTGTAAAAGACAAGCCTCTGCTTAATTTATGGGACCTTAAGGGGTCACAGCACAAGGAGGTATCGCTATTGGCCATCTATGTACAGCATCACTAAATCAGATGGCGGCATATCTTCAAACTCTAAATATCACAGGGTTTTTCAAAATTTTCTTGCCTTATCATTCTGAGATAACATCTTACTTTTAAATGGCCAGCCTGTGGTTATGGGACAGCTGTATGTGTCAATGCAGAATGGCCACTGGTGTTTCATTACTGGTCTATTACTGGTGTTTCATTGTCCTTTTTCCTATTTTGTGGCTGATGCCTCTTTTTGTTTGGCACCCTGTTTATCAGCAGATGTTCATGCAGTTGGCTCCCTTCCTAGTGAGTGAATTTAGTATGAAAAATAACTCCAGCCTGTAATATCTTTGGACATAAATAGCCTGACTCCTGTAGCACTACTATGTCACTTAGGAGGCCACTTCTGCTTTAGAACCCTTTTTGATTAGTAGAGAGGTTAAAAATCAAATAAACTTTTACAAAAACTTAGGGCCAGCTCCTCCTATGGTGTAAATCAGCATAGTTCTATTTGAAGATGAGGATCTTATCTTGTTTTGCTTTATCCTCAGGATACGATTATATGGCTCAGTAACAGTAATTAAAGCAAAGTGTGTTTTATTGACAGGTAATCATAGTAAATGAACCCATGGGAATCACTCACTATCCAGAAGATCTGAAATACTAAAGAAAAGTTTCTAATACACAGATTGTAATGGGTGGGATTTTCAAAAGAACCTTAATAATGAGGAAATGGCTATCATTGGGTAGCGGGGGGAGAGGGGACCTGGTGTCCTCCCCTTTTCCAGCAGTAGAAACATTGTGTTATTTGGAGCCTCTCTCTTGTTTATTAATAGCTATACCCCTGAGGAAAGGGATGTGAAGCTGAAATCAAGCATTGGTGGTTTATGTAGATGACCTCTGCTATGGACCCACATGAACATTTACAGAAAATATTGCTGCAGAGTATCAGACACTCAGTAGGGTTATTAATAAAATCAGATGAAATCAGAGGCTTTCCTTAAACCCTAAAGTCAATGTGTGCAGTCCCTCAAAAATGTCCAGATCAGAGTACTGCTTATATCTACATTTGTGTATGTTTTTAAAAAAGTGCAACATATCACAACAGTCAAAAGTAGAGGTAATGCCACAAGTAATATATTGTGATAGTGGCAAATCACAACATAAAATACATCGTGTCACTAGAAGATTTTCTTTCAAGTATAAAAAGTGGTTTATATTTATGTTCTATGTGTGTGGGTGTATATATTTAATTTTTGAAGATACCCTTTGGAAACAACGATCAATGTAAAGAAAATGCCAGCATAGCTACAAAGTTTCCCAAATTTGCATAAAAGAATATGTCAAAGTCCTTGCTACGTGTGTCAGAGACTTAACCTTGCAAAAATGGTATCAGGTGTCATTCTGTTTAAAGGAATAAATTGTGTCATTATGGTTAATAAGTGCATTTTTTCAGCATCCCATACAGATGCAAGAAGAATAGGCCAATATTTCTAATCTCATTCATGTCATAGAAGAATATATAGACGGAGCATGATAAGCATGATGAATCTATGGTTACTTGCTCAATTGAGCCACCCTATGAATCTATACAATGTACTAAAAGAGGATTTTGCTGAATGTTTTCTCCAAGCATAGAGAGTGCTGATTATATAAAGCTAAAAGGTTTTTCATTATTCAAATGTGATCAATAAGACAAACGAGGAGAGCTATAGGATATTAAACCTGGCATGAAATCCAGAAGTGGGTTGGCACTCTGGCCTTATATTTATTGCTTCACGCAGGACATTGAGGTTTCATTCTCTGGCTCGGTGTCTAGTTCTGCAGGAAAGCTGCAAAGGAAACACTGCATGGATACCACGCTCAGCCTCTGAACAAGGGAGATACTTATGTTGATCTGCAGCAACTCCTGGAATTGAACTAGGAAGTAACACATCCAAACAGAGTCTTATTCGGTTTCCTGGGCTCCCCAGCAAGGCAATAGTGGTGATGGAGGCTGTGTCACAGAAGACTTACCACTAAGACTCAACTATACAACTGAGAAGTCATCAGCAGAAGATAAAACCAGCATAAACATCATCCATAGAAGCCACAAGTTATCACTTTTGGATGCTAGTGAAGAAACACTTCCACGCTCACGCTGGCATGCTTTCTTCTGTTGTCGACTTTAGGCTCATACTGATAGAGGTCAGTATGAGGGATTGGGAAGCAAGGACAGGCTTTCATTTTTGAGGGGCAAAGAGGAGCAGAGGATAAATGAGATCTGGGCTGAAAGCAGGGACCAGGAGCAAAGCAGTGGTGGCTGGCAACATAGGTACATGACGGACAATCTTTCGAAACAAATATACGTTCACAGCATGTAGCTAAGCACTACGTGCCCTGAAGAGGTTGCAAATTGGAAGCACCTCCCACCTGCACAGGGAGAATTATGAAGAGCGGGGAATATTTTAATATTAAAATCAGTTTGCTAGATCAGTTTACAACAGAAGTGTTGTAAACTGCAAGACACAAAAAGTAATTCTGCTCTACTTTGCACTGATTAGGCCTCAACTAGAATATTGTCTCTAGTTCTGGGCACCACATTTCAGGAAAGAGTTGGAGAAATTAGAGAACGTCCAGAGAAGAGCAACAAAAATAATTAAAGGTCTAGAAAACATGAGCTATGAAGGAACACTGAAAGAATTGGGTTTGTTTAGTCTGGAAAAAAGAAGACTAGGAGGAGACATGATAACAGCTTTCAAGTACCTGAAAGGGTGGCACAGGGAGGAGTGAGAAAAAATATTCTTCCTAAGGTCTGACAATAGGACAAGCAGCAATGGGCTTAAATTGCAGCATGGGAGGTTTAGACTGGACATTAGGAAAAACTTCCTATCAGGCCAGTTACGCACTGAAATAAATTACCCAGGGATGTCGTGGAATGTGCATTACTGGAGATATTGAAGAGCAGGTGACATACATATCAGTCAGAGATGATCTAGATCAGGGTTTCCCAACCTATGGGTCAGGACCCAAATATGGGTCGCCATTACATTTCAAAAGGGTTGCAAGGTGTCTCCCCAGGTGGCTCTTAAGGAGCCATTCACACATTTTTTGAATTGCCCTGGGTCACCAAGTCTTCCTGAATTGTCAAAATGGGTCCCCATCTGGAAAAGGTTGGGAACCGCTGGTCTAGATGGTGCTTGATCCAGCCAGGAGGTTGGACTTGATGACCTCTCAAAACCCCTTCCAATTCCATGATTCTATTATATGATTCTATGAATAAGAACAGAATTCTGCTGCTCATTGAGAGGAGGGGGAATTCATCAGGAGTTGGTGTGAGATTTTGCTGCTGGACAGGGAAAGGATAACAGACTCATTGGTTTATTTTAAAATCAATGCAGAGGTGAAGATCTGCATTTAGGGCTGACCAGTCCCAGGGCTGCCAATCCCAAGAGTTCACACGTCCTGAATCAGGCTCCAAAATATCATGAGATTTTTAAAAACCATGATTTTAAGCCACAGATTTTGCATTCTTGAACATCAGGTTTCTGAGCCTACGGGCTCATGTTTCCAAGCATCACACCAGAACCAGGAGAGTTAGAAACTTATCGTGAAAGCTGAGATTCTCTCATAATCATTTCCCCCTGAAGCTGGAGACTTCCATATATTGTGAGATTTATAAGCCACCATATATTGAGAGATTCATGCTAACATGGGGAGAGCTAGCAATTGATAAAATGTCTAGAACTAAATGGGAAAGAATAGGAAGGGCAGACAAGGAGCTTTATTCTTGTCCCTGTGCAAGAGCCAAGGTTAGGTCATGCAGGGGCTGTTTCTTCTTGGCATTCCACAGGGTGCATATAGCCCCAAAGATAAGGTGGAGGAGGCAGAATTATGGAATTCTCCCAGCTCACCATCTCTCAGTTCAGTTCAGGAAGCCTGGATGGGAGGGGGGGAAGAACACAGCAAGCAACCTTGGGAAAGTCTGAAGCTCCACAGTGTCTTCTATGCAAGGCTGTGTCTATATGGCACAAATTAGCCCTTGGTACGTAAAGAGAAAAGGACACTTATGTACCACTTTAAGCTTCTATTTTTGAGCCGAGAAGAACTATATGGTTGGGTGAATGTTGACAAGTTCTTCCAATTCTAATACAGTTGCAGCCAATTTTGTATAATATACAATTACCATGTTTGCAGAAAAAGCAGACACAAAACACAAACCAGGATAGCATACTAAGTAGAAACGGATGATGAAATTTACATTTATCCAGTACTTTTGATGTAGGTTTAATTTTTCCTCCCACTTAGCGCCATAAATATAAGTGTTTTGGAACCTCATTGCAGAAAGCATTATGTGCTCATTTAAGGAGTTTCATTTGCATTTAATTTGCCTTCAGTCACTAGATAGGGTATTAAGTTTGGAGGCCTGTAAGCATTTCTTGTGAAATAATACTAAGAACCAAACATGAAAAATCTCCATATTTATTACAACAGATTTCACTCAACAGTATCTATTTTTTATTACAGGCTCCGGAGCGGAAGCCCTTACTTAGCACAAAACAATTTAATCTGTTTAAAGATATACGATCTGTTGTTCGCAATTGTGTTTGAAACCAATTTTAATGAAGGAGATATTATTAACCTTGTTTATTCTGGGAGATGTATAAATTATACCAGTATTGCATGCACAGCAAGCTAGAGCTTTCTTTAGTGTCCAGAGCCTTTAAAATTCTCTGATTGGGTGACGGCTATGAAGTATTGTAAGAGCTTGATCTAATGCATAGTGAAGTCATACCACCATCCTTTGGAGCTAACTGAAAGTGGCACTTTACATACATCTGTGAGGCAAGGAAGCTCTCTATTCATCCCTTGTATAACTCTGCTGATTTCAGTTGAGTCACATCAGGGATTGACTTGACCAATTGTCCCCTCCAGGAGGAGTTTACTGTTTTGACAGACATGCATGCTGTAGAGACACAGATTACACACAGGGGGTATGTCTAGACTACATGGCTCCATCCACAGAGCCATGTAGATGAGTTTACTAGACATAGGAAAATGAAGCGGCGATTTAAATAATCGCCGCTTCATTTACATCAAAATGGCTGCCACGCTGTGCCGATCAGCTGTTTGGTGGCACAGCGGGGCAGTCTGGATGCGCCGCGGTCAACAAGGGAAGCCTTTGTTGACCGCTCCGGTAAACCTCATTTCACGAGGCATACCGGAGCGGTCGACAAAGGCTTCCCTTGTCGACCACGGGGAGTCCAGACTGCCCCGCTGTGCCGCCAAACAGCTGGTTGGCACAGCGTGGCGGCCATTTTGATGTAAATGAAGCAGCGATTATTTAAATCGCCACTTCATTTTCCTATGTCTAGTAAACTCATCTACATGGTTCTGTCGATGGAGCCATTTAGTCTAGACACACCCTGGATGACAAGGTGAAATTATTAGCACCGAATCAGTACCAGAAAGATTTTCAAAGAAGAGTTTTATGGAGCGACATGAAGCAGGAGAGGGAGGCAACTGGTATACAAGAAGTAGGAGAGTATTCTCAGCACAAAAATAGAGATGGAGCTGGCCATGAGGAAAGGCTAAGAACCCAGCCCTAGGGCAGAATGAAACACTTGCATCTGGGACTCTACAGGGATTCAGGATTCTATATGAGCAGACGTGGACACAGGGTGAGGGAGAAAAGGGGAAGTTGAGAAAGAGGACTGGGAAGAGCATAGGAGCAATGCCAATGACTACAAATATCACTGTTCTCAAAACAAAAGGTGAGATTTAATTTCCTTACAATAATGGAAACAGCAAAAGAAATACAAACCAAACCAAAGAAAATGAGGGGAGAGTGGGGAAGGGAAACTCTGGGACTGGAGCACCCACCCAGAAAAAATTAGCAGTTGTCAGCATCCCATGTCCTCCACTCCCCAATTGTTTTGCAGCATTCAGGACACCCCAGAAAGGAGGGGGAGAAGAAAAGACATTGCATGTTCAAAGAAGGAGGCAGGGAAAATGTGGATTGCGCAGGTGCTGGGAGGTAGTGGCTCGACTGGGAAGGTGGGGGCACATCAGAGATGAGAAGAGGTGGGGTGAGGGTGATGTGGGGCATGATACTAGAGGGAAAGTCAGCACCTATGGCCTATTTCTACACTTCAAATGCTACAGTGGCACAGGTGCACAGGCTTCAGCATAGACACTAGCAATGCCAACGTGAGGGGTTCCCCCATTGATGTAGGATGTGCAGCACTTCCCTCCTTGAGAGGCAGTAACTAGGTCAGTGGAAGAATTCTTCCATTGACTCAGTGCCATCTACACAGGAGGAGTTGGTTGACTTAACTACATTGCTCAGAGGGATGAATTTTTCACACCTCTAAGCAACATAGTTGGGTCAATCTAATATGCTAGGGTAGATTGTTCAAGATACCACGGGGATGAGCAAGATATAAATAAAACCTTCATTAGATTAGAACAGCTAGATGAAGGGCAGGATGAAAGGAGAATAAAGATTTAGGCAGAGGCAGAGTTGTGGAGAGCCTGACCCTTAGAACATGAGGATGAGAAACCCAAATATGAAACATCAAAAAACAGAAATCCAGAGACAGAATCTGAGGAAAAAGAAGATTGTGTTCAAAATGGCAGCAAAAGAAGATAATAATAGCAGGGTTATTTTCGATAGACTTAAGTAAGAAAACTATCATTGGGTCAATTTAACTTTAAGGGCCAATTTTATCATAGAACATCTGAGCGCTGGTTATTTTTTCCAGATCAGATGAAAAAGTTTGCCTGACCAATCCTGCTGAACCTCTTGTTCCCTAGTCTCACTGATGCATTAGTATACGAGTCTTCATGAAAAGTTCTATTTCACATAATAACACTACAATGAGCAGGGTTTTTCATACAGTTTAGAAGGAGGTCAAGCACTCTTTTCTACAAGTGGATAGGAAATTATTTTCCCATCCCATCAAATTTTTTGAGTTTTAAAATATTATCCTGTCCTGAATTGGAAAAAAAAGTCAAAATCTCAATTTTTTTGCAAATCAAAATCAGATTTTTTTATTCAAGTCATTTGACTTTTTTTTTTGTTTGGATTTAGACCTCTTTATCCAGGTTGCACCTCTATAAACTGGAACTTTCTGGTCCATCAATATTTGTAATCCAGAAGGACAATGGATCTTCCAAGATCAGAGAGTCTTGGTGCACTGTGGGAAAGGGTGGCCCAATGCAGAGAGAGGGGTGAGAGTTGGAAAGCCTGGAATGCAGCTCAGCTGAGCTGCAAGCAGGGGGTCTGGGAGCCAGTGTATGGTTCATCTGTGCTGTCGGGGGAGGCAGGAAGCCCAGGGCGCGGGGAGGGGGGGTTGGGCAGAGAGATTTGGCAGCAGGGGGCCTGAAATGATCTTCTCTGGTCCAGCAAAATCCCTTAACTGGGACCAGTCAGGTCCTGAGGGTGTCGACCAGGGAGGTCCAACCTGTAGTAAAATGGTGGGCTTTCATACTCTAATTAGCCTAAAACCTCTCTTTATATATAAAAAAGTTTTTCCTGCCAGGTGACAGAATGACATCCTCACACTCTCACACTCTCTGGACGTCATCATGCTCTCATGCTCTCTAGTCACAAAGCTGCCAGAGGGAGGGGAGTTGAAGAGCATAGCGAGCATGGGGCGCAGCCCGCAAGTTCATTCAAAATTTTCTCTTGGGTGATTAGGTAATTTTATTTGATGAAATTCTAAATGTTCCTATGAAATCAAACAACTTAGTGGCTGCTTTGACTTGTTTTCAGTTGTAAGAGCTCTGTCAGGAAAAGGAACAGAGCCAGTATCACATTGCTTTATTTCTGGAACACTGACTTTCGGGAGTCATGTTCATTTAGGTGCTCTGTGGGCTCAGCCACTTTGCCAATTAACAGTAAAGAATTAGTTTATGACATTTAGGCTTCTAAGGAGGATGGCTAACAGCTGGCTGTTTCCAATGGCTCACTTAATTCAGTTTTAGGGTCAAAACCCGACACAAGTTTAGTATACTCAGCAATTGCTGTGAGGTAGTAGAAAATAGTTTTGTTCACAAATCTTCCAGTATGGGTGAGGTGGCTGAGGATTCATTAAAAGGAAATGCTGAATGGCTAGCCATCTGTTATAGAGGAATAGGAGGATGTACAACAGCAATTTCTGATGGGCCTAATGTGCAATTTATAGCCATACAGTATTCCAAGACTTAACTACTTTACATAAAGGGGGTTGACTCCAAACACTTTTTTTTTTTTAACAGAAAAGTCATTATTTCTGAAATACTGCTGGGGTTTGGAAACACCGCTTCCTGTTAGAGCAGTTTCTAATAGGATGACTTTTCTTGGAGGCAGAGTGGGACTGGGCAGATTGCATTTACAAATTAAGGTCCTGATCCTACAACTGACTGCAGCAGGTCTCCGTACAGATACCAAGATTCACCCATGCAGAATCAATTCTAGTATTGGAGCCTTACATTATTTTCAAGAACTGATTCAAGGGACTGATGAGATTTAAGCAAAGCAACCAAGAGATCTGACCTTGTGCTCTCATCAGTGGTCATGTGTGCCAGTCATGGGCATGTTTATTTTTAATTCCTCAGAACATTTTTTTTCTGTTAAAATCAGATTCCTGGGAGGGGAAAAATGTGTTTATCTTTGTGGAGCAGACGAAATTAAAAGGGAAAATAAAACTCACTTTGCAGGAGGCACTTTTTCTTCCAGTAACGATAAATCCAGTGTGCTTTCAGGAATCATTCATTCTTCATAAAAACAGGGCAAAGCAACGCAGCAGAGATAGTGGTCAGGTGCTGACAAGAAAGTGGCTTCATTTTTCTGTTGAATTTGGCAGTGGTAGAATTGGTTAATACAACCACTTAGGGTAGCTGAGTTGAAGCTGAATAGGAGTCTATGGCAGGGACCTTTTGATCACTATATAAGGTGGCTTCATGCTTGCACAAAAGTGTGTGGGGGGGGGGCACTGTAGACCTGATGTGAACCTGGTCCTTCGTATTCAGTGGAGGTAGAAAGGGGAAGGGCGAGCAGGCCCTATTCACCCTTGCCTCCTCTTCCTTCACATTAATATAATGGGGGCCATAACTGCTCAGTGTGACAGATATTGCAATCACATGGATAGTCTTTGGAGGTCATATTTTAATAAGTCACTGTGGGCCAAAGATAGTATTCAACTCGGGGGGGGGGGGAGGTTGTGGGGGGATTACCTCAGCTTCTCCAGGAACTGAAAACTATATGAAGGGGAGGTGATTAAGGTGAATTGCTCAGGTTAGAAATACCTTCAAGATTGGTTCCACTCCCTTGGGACATTTACTTATAACTGATTCAAACTAGCTTTTCCAGGGACCAACAAAGAAAGGGCTTTTGATATAAAAATACTGTGTCTTAAACTGATGCAAAGCCTACTTATCTGGAGTATTGTGTCCAGTTCTGGGCCCCCCATGACAAAAAGGATGTGGATGCATTGGAGAGGGTCCAGCAGAGGGCAACCAAAATGATTAGGGGGCTGCAGCATATGACCTATGAGGAGAGGCTGAGGGAGTTGGGTCTGTTTAATCTGCAGAAGTGAAGAGTGAAGGGGGATTTGATAGCAGCCTTCAACTTCCTGAAGGGAAGTTCCAAAGGGGATGGAGAAAGGCTGTTCTCAGTAGTGACGGATGGCAGAACAAGGAGCAAAGGTCTCAAGTTGTGGTGGGAGAGGTCTAGGGATATTAGGAAAAACTATTTTACTAGGAAAGTGGTGAAACACTGGAATGGGTTACCTAGGGAAGTAGTGGAGTCTCCATCCCTAGAGGTGTTTAAGTCTCGGCTTGACAAAGCCCTGGATGGGTTGATTTAGTTGGGATTGGTCCTGCCTAGAGCAGGGAGCTGGACTTGATGACCTTCTGAGGTCTCTTCCAGCTCTATAGTTCTATGATTCTACTTTTTATTAAGCAAAAGGGCCTCCAACCCTTAATGAAAAGTTGGAAAGGATGAAAAGACTTTGGTTTTCTAGGACCCCATAAGATTGATGGGAGGTTTCTGTGTATTGGAATGGGTTTTTTTCGTATGTTTTCTCTGTAATGCTGTTACCCCAAGAATAAATGTACTTTGCTTTGGGAAGGCTGACGATTGGTAGCTTATATATATTGTTGTGGGCCCTGTGGAAAGTTTAAGCACAGGTAATGGACCCCAGTCAGACCTGTTGGGGAAACCATAGTGAGATGAAGAGGGGCTGCAAAGTTTAATCCTCTAGTCTGGACAGAGAGATACATAGGTCTCTGCCAAGAGAGATGACAGCTAGAAAGTCTGAAATCTTAATGAAGATTCCATGAGGATGAAGAGCAGGAGGGCAGGATGGTTGAATGAAGATGCAATTAACCCCTGAAACTGCCTGAAAAAAATCAGGCCTACACTGTTTCAAGGTAGGAAAAAAATAAGGCATATGAAATGAAAAGAGAGCCTGAAATTTTGGCTGTATGCCTCTTGACTGCACTACATCATTTACCACTTCCACGATATGATCACAGTGGATTAAACTAACTAGAGTAAAGTTTGCTTCACCTACATAAATTTCAAATAAATGCAGGTCCTCCATCGGCCTCAATGCACAGCTGTCTTTCAACCCAGCCATTCAGAGCCTGTGCAGAAAGCTGCACAGAAGTGCACAGGAAAAACCGACAAGCTACTCCCCAGTGGCTCACCTTGAGTACCTCCTAATACTGATCTGTACTATTATATTGGGAACAAACAGCAAGCAACTAAGCTGCACTGCTGCAAACTGTGAAACGAGGGAGTCTGCTCGGAGCAATCAGGCCTTGTGACAGTTGTGTGGCTGTTGCAAGGTAATCACAGCATAAATATAAGTACAATCTGTACAAAACTGCAACAATGGAACTAAAAGTAACACCACATTCTTTGATCCAGACCCAAAACATGGCTTTCCATGGAAAAGCTGAAAGTGATACCAAAATTCCTATGCTGGCTTTCTACCAGAATCCCCTCTGGGAGTAGGCACATAAAAAAAAGGAAAGTGCCCTCAAATCATCACCTTCTACACATCAATCTCGCTTGTACTTTCATGGGGCTAAGAACAAGCTAGCATTCATCCAGTTAGCAATATCAAACATTCTGCCAGAGAAGAGATCCAACTTGCATACTCTAGTGGGTAAGAGATATAGCTCTGTGCTTACTATATAGTACATTTCTGTAGGGATGATACTTTGTCCTAGCCAGATACTGATGTATTATATAGTACACAATGTATTTTATAGCCATTCTAGCTTCTGCGGGTTACATTTTTTGAGTAAGATATATTGCAATAGTGAATCCTGACCAGAGTGGAGCATGTTTCTTTGAATGGCTGGGTGAATTGCACAAACTCCTATTTGCTGTCCCATTTGCTTGAATTCAATGGCTTTTCCCGGTTCCTTTTCTTCCTAAAATTTCCAGTGTTAAACCTCTTGTGCTAAAAAGAAGGTTTTATTAAAAAGTTATGGTAAAATGATTTGATTTTCAGGGCCTCACTTTCCACTCCATTGCTCCTGTGTTACAGCAATGTAACTCCACAGAAATCAATGGCATTACACTGACATAAAGAGAACTCTGTTGATTTCAGTGGCATTATTCTGGCATAAGAGACGCTATGTCTACACTAAAGAGTTTTTGCAAAAAAACCAGCCATTTTTCTGCGAAAATACATGGAGCATCCACACCTCAAGTGTGTTTTTGTTCAAGTAAATCGAATGATCAGAGGGGTTTTTGCGCAATTGGTAATCCTCATTCTACAAGGAAGAACACCTTTCTGCGCAAGAGCTCTTGTGCAAAAAGGCGTGTGTGGATGGGGGAAGAGTGGTTTTTTGCTCAAGAAGAGGGAAGAGGAAAAAGCACAGGTGAGCTAGAGGCCATTCTGTCCATAGCAATCACTGCTTACTTGCAAGAGAGCATCCAGGCAGTCTGGATGCTCTCTTGCGCAAAAACACATCGCTTTTGCAGTGTGGACACTCTCTTGCGCAAGAAGTTTTTGCAGAAGATCTCATCCAAAAAACCTTCTTGAGCAAGAAGCTTGCAGTCTAGACATAGCCAGAGTGAATAATGAAGCCCCAGAAATAAATTCCGTTGAAATCAGCTGAATTGCACTCGTGTAAATGTGGTTTGATGTAATATAGAATCAAGCTTCCAATTTCTATGAACTCTTGAGAAAGCAAAATGAAGATATAAATATATGAAAATGAATATATAATACTGATTTCTGCATTACCTCCAGTGTACTTCCCTTGTTTCATCAAACAATCTTAAAATATATTCAGCATTAATAGTATTATTTTTTCCATTAAAGACCACATGCTACTATGCAACCATTTTTTTGCCGGTGTCTTGTCTGATTGCTTATGACAGGCTTCACTGTGTATGTAACATAATCAATAATTTTGTTTTGCAGTTCTTTCCTAATTTAACTAGTTTTTGGAAATCATTCTGTTGAGTGTTAGGATCTGCTACTGAAACACACAGTATGCATCCTCCTTTCTGCCACCCATTATAATATGTCCTTTAGTAGGGATGTTTCAGGGTAAGCCTCAGGATCTACGTCCTGGCTATTCTTATGCTCTAAAGAAAATCAGCTGTGCAATGCAGCCCACTGAACCATGCACTGCTTGAAGATGCTGGTCAGGCCCATGAAATCCCTGTTTGTCATTATAGGCACTCTTCTGAATGCCACTAGTTTCTGAACATTCATTAGCCTCCGCAGTATCTTCACTGATCATTAAAAATCACTGGCATTTTCATAACCTTGGATCTGGCATACATCCTTTCTTTCTCTGTGAATGAAAGCCACATTGTGGAAACTCCTTTACTGCTGCTTTGCACTTGAGGTTTATTTATAACAATGGCACTGCTCTGTCTTTTGAAAAGTAAATTAGCCCCTACAGATGTTGATATTAAACAGCAGCTACTCAGGATAATAAATCAAATGTTCAGTAACACTTTTGAATGCTAGGTAGGTGAAATGTATTTGTAGCAGTAAATTACACTAATTGATCTATATGCCAAAGGCATCATTTGGGCAGCTTTACTCCAGTCTGATCTAATAAAGAGCTCTGGCAATAGCACTCAGCTGAAAACTGGCCGGTGAATCTCTCTGCATAAAGATGAGATTTAATTTTCTGAATTGGAATTTAATATCTGGATAATAAAAAGAAACTGTATTAATGCTAATGCAAGATATCTTAGTCCCAAAGAGTTAATACCTACAAAGCTGAGGCTTTGTCTCTGCTGGGGATTTGCCCTGATTCCAGCTATCAGAAGTGAACACTAGTAAAGTAGCTATACTACTGCAAACCCCACCTGTGTGCAGACAAAGTCATTCTGATTTCCTTTTGGGTAACTTACACCAGTCTCAAGCAGGAGTGAAACACTGCACTATAAAATCACAGCTTATAGTGCTTTGTCCTCACAAAAGTAAAGGCTTGCAATGTGCCTCTACAACTGATGTCTGAAATCTCAAATGTGGACAATTTAGTTTGTGGTATAAACAATGAAAAACTCAAATGTAGGGAGATAGTTTTCAAGTGTTTATCTCGCACAACTGGGAGGCAGATTTTCCAATGATCTCAGTACTGAGCATACTGGACTCTAAAAAAATCTGGTCATGCATTTTGGTATGTGGCAAGGAGAAGGCCTCTTTTGAAATATTGGGCTTGATTTTGAATTGGTGAATAAAGTTAATTGGAAAAAGATGTATTTCTGAAGGCTAGGAACTCATGGGCTTCCCATCTATGTAAATGAAAAATTCTTAGATTCTATCACAACTGGTATAAGAAATTCACCTTTTCCTAGATAGTAATAGATCTTTTAAAATTATGCAGAGTAAATATGTTTGGCAATTTAAAAATTCTTTGGTACTTTTAAAATTATGCAGAGTCGATGTTTTTATATGGAAAAATAGCTACAGTACTGCACCTACACAGCTGATAACTGCCAAAGCTAAATATTGTAGAGGTTCTGTATCTCAGATAAAAGATTAGCATGCCGAATATTGATATAACTTTAACAGTCTGAGTGGATGGAACTATAAACATTATATAGATAGATAGATAGATTAGATAGATATAGATATACACACACACACACACACACACACACTACAATCCTGATTTTGTGAGGTATCTTCAGTGCATTTTATTATATACATTGAAAAAAACGCATAACAATGGGAATGGACATAATTTTTTCTCATGGTGTCTGGCTTTGCTTTACATAAGCACAATAGGCCAGATCCTGAAGTCCAGCCAAGCTATACTCAACAGAACTCAAGGAGTGGAGGAAAGGTGGGTTAAAACTGCCTTTGTTGGCTAGTTCTTTTGTTGGGAGTAGCCAGAGGATGATTTGACAGTGGTGCAAAAGGTCTGAAGAAGGGACAAAGGACTTTGCCTATTATTCCCAGCAAGGATTTGTACCAGTCTAATTGCTTTGTTTAAGGACAACAAGCACTACCAGAAAAGTACAGTCTTTGAGCCTTAAAATCCTAGTTTTCCTGCAGGAACTTACCGCTGTTCAACAGAACTCATCCTCGAGGCAGGAAATCTCTTGCAATTATATTAAGGCTCCAGGATTTACAAACGCTAAGGAGAAACTATGCTGGATGAACCTTCAGAGAACAAGCTGACTGAAAAACTAGATGAAGATTATAGGGCCAGATTCTAAGATGTTGTAAACTGCTCTAGTTCCTGATTCTCGCACTATCTGTCCATTGCATAAAAATCTCAGAGGGGTAGTCACGTTAGGCCATGTCTAATGATAATAGAGGTGATAATTGGGGAAGCTATCTTTGTAATGGGTGAGATAATTAGCATCACCTCTAATATCATTAGCTCACAGACATTTACCTCCTCCCCTCATCCCCCTTCTGTTCTGAAATTTGATTTGTCCTTTTCATATGTCCTTATATATGGCACAACCATATATAACAAAATCAAAATAGTGTGTCCCCACTACAGGAGAGCCTTCAATTAGTCTGAGACAGGCTCCGTTATTGTGCCAGTCTGATTGTATGGCAATTTATGGCTTCAGATAACATTCCAGCATGTCTCAAATCCACATCCTGCTCCAGTCTTTGGGGAGCAAGGCTCTCTCTCACATACTCTGAAGTACAGCTATTTAGAAACTATAGGCATGAGGGATGGTTGGGCCATTACCAACCTAACATACAATGATGGTGCAAACAGCTCTTTATGTAGATTCTTGTGTTAGTATCCCCCATCTGTTGACTTTGATCCTTATCTGCTTCATTTTAACCATCCAATCTTCAGGTACTTACTGATGGCCTATTCTCCCTTCCTTTTTTTCCCTTTGACTTTTTCAGAACCTCTGCTCCTTGTTTCCCATCCCTCCTCCCCTTCCTTTTTTTTCCTTCTGCCTTCTCCCTTATTTATTTTGGGTCTGCATATCCTAAATTCAAAACTCCAGTCATCTGAAGAAGTGGGCTGTGCCCACGAAAGCTCATGATACCATCTACATGTTTTCTTAGTCTATAAAGTGCTACCAGACCAGTTTTTTAAAAGTTTATACACACACACACACACACACAATCGTCTCCCACAAACTTTCACAGAGAATGACTATGGCCATTGTTTCAGTACAGAGATTGAAAAATCTGACATAGGATGACAATTTTGTAGCCAACGAGTCACACCGCCTTATTTAGACCATCAAAAATGGATAGTTATGATGAGAGTCTATCATGCACATTAATTTAATCTCATGAATGGTCATGGTATGGAAGCTTGCAATAAAAAAGTGGGGTATTGATAACACATTATTGATTCAATAGTGTCTTTTAGGAGATGGCAGGTGTATAAAATTTTTAAAAAATCAAATCTCTTTTACTGGTGCCTGTTTAGGAAACTCTGATCTGTCCTGATAGATTAAGGTCTGAAAGGAGCAATCAACAAATCCTGTGTATTTAATTATTGGAGGATAATGTATCAAAAATAAATTTAAAAACCTTAGTTTATTCCTGTGCACCTACTCACCTCTTGTACATAGCAACATGGGCCAATAAGGACTCATCTTCTGGACATGCTGCTCTTTATGTTGCTTAACACTGTCCTGTTCAGGGGTTGATTGCTGATTGTCAGTGGACCCACTCCAGGTCATCTGCAATCTCACCACTGACATCCATGAGTACTGTCTACAGTTATGTTCTTCTGGAGCAACAGAATTGCCAAGCAAAAGACTGAAAGTAGTGAGAGTTCAAAACAAAGCTTTCTACTAATACATTTATTTAAATGCAGTTTTTTTGGAAACAGTAATTCATTGGGATTTTGGTCATACTGTGGCTCTCAGAAAAAACGCCAGTTATAAATAGCCACTAAACTATAAATTTAGGAAAACCTTGAACACTGTAGAAGTTATTTTAATCAATTTCCTGTCAAATAACTTTGTAACTAATATCTAATAAAATTATAATGTGATGTTTGCCTGAGGTGTGTTAGAAAGCCTCCAGCTTGCTAATAATATGTACAGGGCAATGGCAATTTGGCACATTTGGTTAAGTACAGTATTTAAATGGGTATTTTAATGCTCTTGTGATTTACAAACTGCATAAGATCATATCCCTCTATAGTTTACAATCTGTGAGAGACACTCTACTTGCTTCCTCAAACACAATGGTTTCTGCTTTGCCACATGAATTCAATTTTCTGTGGGAATCAATCTAAATGGTTCTGTGGTGAAAGTTTTTTTTTGTCTCCTGTCTAATTTTATCTTGTATTCCTGTAGATATTAACATAAAATAATGAAGCCAAGTGTGTATTTGTGTAGTCTAACACAATCATTTTACCCATCATTGAACTGCAAACATCTCCAAGACAAAATACAGCACTCTTTTACTCTGTTCACAATACCACATAACTATTTACCTCCAGAAAGAAAAAACATCTTTTCCAGCTGAAGAGATTTAGGTAGCTAAAGTAGAGGAAATTAACTGAGCAGTAACTGAACTAAAATACTGGAGTTTTAATTATATGACAATGCAATAGGAATTTAAAAGTTAAGTGGTTATACGTGGACCTTAGATTGATGGTTAAGGTTTGAGCTCAGACTACGGTTGCATCTACACTGCACTGTTATTCCAAGATAACTAGCATTATTTTGAAATAATGTGAACTTCTACAGAGCCATTCCTTTACTTCGAAATAACTTCAAAATAACAGACAGCTTATTGCAAAATCTGTAAACCTCATTCTATGAGGAAGAATGCCTATTCCAAAAGAGCTATTTCGAAATAAGGAGTGTGTAGACACTCCAATGCTGCTCTAAATTGAGATAGTATGACTACATTAGGGAAGCCTGCCTTGGATTAATTTTGAGGTTTCCCTGCAGTGTAGATGTGCTATTTCGAAATAAGCTATTTCAGAATAGCTTATTTTGAAATAAGCGTGCAGTGTAGACATAGCCTAAGCCTGTAGAACACAGAAGTGATAGTGAATGGCAAAAAGAAGAGTTTGGAAGAAGTGATGCCGACTCCTTGAGTTGAGAGTATCTTCTCATCCATAGTCAAGTCATTCACAATCTCAGCTGCTTGCCTTTTTTTTTTTTTTTAAGTTTTACTGTGCCTGTAAGTGAAAGAGCAACCAAACTAGGAATGTGTCTTTGAATCTCCAGGTGGAGGGAAGACTTCAGCAAGAGCAGGAAAATGCTTCAAAACTTTTTCCAGCAGCATTTGATTAAATGTTTATACAAGCTCATTTCAACTGTGTTTGCCCACTTCAGTGTTCACTGTTCTCATATATTCTTTCAGACAAATTTACAGACAGGAAAGCTCACCAGAACACTGTGTTAAGCAAACAGCAGGCAGTTATTATGGCTGTTTGCAATCTGCCCATGGCTCTATTGTTAAATCTGGAGGAGGACCCCCATGACAGCTCACTTTAGTTTTGCTCCAAACAAATGTTTTTGGTCAGACTGGACATTGGAAGGTTTGTGGGAACAATTGATAAAATGTCACCAGACGAGTACAGGTAGGGACATTTTAAAGGTGTGAAGTTAAATATACTGAAGAAGTTAAGTATCCATTTGTTTTGGATGAATAGTCATTACAACCTCTGTAAAGTCCCCAGTGTCAGATTCAGAGTAGTTAATAAAAAAAATGAATACTCTTGGCATAGCCCATTAGTTCAACAAAGCAGCTGCTCTAGATTTCCATGATGTATCATGTCAGCCCACAAATACCAAAATCAATCCAACCATGTCCAAATCGTAGAGGATTTTGTGCAGCATGACAAACCCCTTACTCCCAGCTGTGAGGGTAAAGCTGGCTGAAATCCAAACATACCCTTTCATAGCAAAATAAATCTTTATTAGCTGAAAAGATCACTTTCTTGGAGTTACCCGGCCAAGTTTTTCAGCTATGATTAGTCATTTAGGGCACTTCATTGTTCAATTTCATATATTTTGAAGTGTCCTGATATCAAGAGCGTACATAAGACTTTTTGAAAATCAATCCCCTTCCACAGTACCTTAAACTAAGAACCTGAAAACTGAGGCATCCAAGGTCACCAGTAACTTTCAAATCTCTTGCTCATAGGTTCTACTATATTATCCAATCATCAGCCAAAATTGTGGGAAATAAATTAAGTAGAGTGGGTTAGTTTAGACATGTTGACTAGGTTGGGTATTTAATCAGAAACCGATTTATTTTCTCAGAGCTCTTGGAATTGCCTTACATTAGAGAAAATAGGATCAACGATGGCATTTTATGCATTGTCATGTCCATTTTATCAGCTCACTTAGCCAATATTAAGAATGAAAATGCTGCCACTTCCAACAGATTACCTCAGATTGTAGTAGTTGGACTGGTTGATTTGCTTCTGATGCCAATTTTAACAAGTGATTCTCAGCTCAGGTTTTGCCAATAAAAATAATTTTGGATATAAAAGATGAGTTTATTTTTCTGGTTGTCAAGCCAATATTTTGTTTTCCCACCCTCCCTCTGTTCAACTGAACATTAAACGTCATCTTGAAAAGTCACTTAATTAAATAATGTGTAGGTGTTTTACATGTTCTGCTCTTCTGGAATTTGATGAAAAAGCGTGTGCCAGTTGACAAGCTCTGGAACTTAAAAGAGAATACGTCTTTGATGTCAAGTGTGTCTAAAGGATTCTTGAGTAAGAGTTATATGAAAATGGCTTCACCACCACTCAATCTATTCCCAACAGTTACCTGCCAGTCTAAGTGCCTCTGTACCATTATAAAAATCTGTCAAGCATTCAAAACCAATTACACACAGGATGTCAAGTGCTGTCATGCCAGCTGTCCCTTCCGTCCACAAGGGCTCTTACTGCCCATTTCCAGTTAAAAATACATTTAACTACATTGTTGTTTTTTCTCAACAGTGGTTCTCTGTATTATGCTAATCTTCCTCATTTCTAAACACTTGAATATGTTAGTGAATGAAAATAGTGTATGGCTGTGCCTGACAAATTTTATATATCTAATGATGCACATTGAAAATTTAAAGAGATTAAACACAGACTGATTCCCATCTTTGCGTACTTAAAAGGAGACGAGCAAAGTGTTTTTTCACAACATATTATTGTACCAGATATCCAGATACATTCCTAAAGTTATTTTTAAGAAGTCTTATAGAAAAAAAAATCAACTACTTACTACGTTCCCATTGTATTGTTGTTTTCTAGGCTTGTGTTAGATTTCTTTACAAAATAGGTCTTGAAATCAGACTAATTAATCAATATTTCATAAAAAGACAGACGTTGTCAAAATAGCCCTTCCTGGGCACACTTTGCACACTGGCACAGGGACAGTACATATCCACTTATTTACCACTGCATGCAGGACTGCTTAAGACTCAGTTTACTACAAAAATAATGGCTCCATTTGCCTAAGGAATATTTCTGGTCATGTCATTAAATTATGCTGTTTCTCTGGCAACATTACCATTTCTGTGCCCAGCAATTTAGAGGGACAAATTGCTGAGATAGGTTTTGGCTACAGTATAATGTAATTCAATTTAATCAAAGATTTGAGAAAAATAATCTAAGCAATGAAATATTATACTGCTGCACATCACTTCATGTTATTTGTTGGGTTAGGTCCTTTTTTTCTTGCCATAGGAATTAAGGCAAGGACTTCAATGGGAGAAAGATCTGATCCTATAACAGGGATAACACCTTAATGAATAGCAAACTGTCACCCCAGAGAAGCTCCTATGCATGTGCCATGTAATCTTAATACCTTGCCAACCTCATTATTCAACTGCAGTAATTCTTAATTTATGGCCCAATCCTGAGATGGATCCTACATACATATCTCCAATTGATATTAAACATGATGTGCCAAAGATCTAAAAGTATAAAACATTTGAAAAAAATAGTCTTTAAGGTATTTTTCCTACTTGTTCTATACTATCTTAGAAATAACTAGATAATAACATTTTGTTATTAATCCTGGTCAGAACATATGACAACATTTCATTTTTACAAAAACATATCAGTTTTGGTGACATTTTCATAGAGAAAGTTTTTTGGACACTTCTGATCAGAAAGAGAGATCAAATACCATGCAGCATACATTGATTATATATGAAATAGTGTTAGAGTTAACCATTACACTAAATAATACAATGATACAGTGGAACCTCAGAATTACGAAAATCAGAGTTACAAACTGACTGGTCAACTACACACCTCATTTGGAATCAGAAGTATACAATCAGGCAGCAGCAGAGACCGAAAAATAAAAAAATCAAAATCAAAATCAAATACAGTACAGTATGATGTTCAACTATTGAAAATAATGGGAAGTTTAAAAAAATTTGACAGGATCAGGAAACTGTTTTTTTCTCATTTCATTTTGATTAAGATGGTTAAAAGCAACATTCTTCTACTGCATATAAAATTTCAAAGCAGGAATAAGGCTTTGTTCAGCTGTAAGCTTTTGAAAGAACACTTTGTTCAGAGTTCCAAATGTTTCTGAGTTACAAACCACCACCATTCCTGAGGTTTTCGTAACTCTGAAGTGCTACTGTAATTGGATGATAAAATGAACTAATTGGCTACACTAAGATTTTTGATCTGGAAACAGTCATTTCTACACAAGTTTTTCTTTCCCAAAATGTTCTAAAATTTTTGTTTACACTCCAATGTGGAACAAAAATCAATTTTGAATCACTGAATGATGTTTTGAAATGGAATTGTCATTCTCTGGACAGGTCTAATAATTTTCCGTGGCTTTAAAAGAGGGTTTTTTTGGTGGTCTCAGAAATACATAGTAAGTTACGAAATACTTGTCATTTTAAATTGATGTATTTGTCCACTTAATCCTGCTCTCAATGAAGACATGACAAAAAATCCCTTTGATTTCAATCAAAACTGAACTGGCCCCAACATAGCAATGCAAATCTTCGTGTAGTATGGAAAATGTCCTGTGACAGTCATATATTTTCTTTTACTGTTGCATCAAATTCATGATTGCTTTGCAGATAAATATTGAAATATCTACTACATGTTCTAAAGAATCCTAATCTTACCACATGACTTTTTTTTTTTATTGTTTCTAATATAGTTCATTCTCTCTAGCAGTCTTTTGTAGCTAAGCTAATCTTGTATCTTGGCTAATGTAATGAGAAAGCAAATGTTAGGTTTTCAGAACTGTCTGGATCTGAAGTAGATAACAAGCATTATGATTACATTCTGTCTCTGATATGCACAGTACTGCAACAAAATAAAGCATATTTAGCTCTTTTGCTCCCATTTAAAAATGGTAGGCTTATGAGAACTAGTGATACCTATGTTAAAATGTGTTTGGATTTGTGTTTGCATATACAAGCACGTACAGGGACAGGACTTGATGACCACTTGAGGTTCCTTCTAATCCTATGATTTTATAAGAAGGAAACCCACCAAGAAGTTAAGGACTCTGTGTGGAAATACATTTTAACTAAATCAGAAACTGAATGAAAAATAAGGCTGAAAATTCAGTCATTGAATTAAAGAATAAGGTCAACATTTTACAATGTTAATACATGTGCTGTTAAACAAGAGAATGCTAATACATTGCTATTTCATCATTATATCCATTTGATTGATTGTTACACTCTTGTTCTCAGTCCTCTTTGGATCTTCCAGGCCCTGATCCTACAACAAGCTCCATATATATGTCTCTTCCCCTCATCAGTACAGAGCCCCATTGAAATCAGTACATCACCCCATAGATTCAGGAATACGCCCAAGTCAAACTCATTGCAAATGTGGGGTCTGAGAGTGTAAACCCTTCAGAAAAGAGATAGTCTCTTCATACAGCAGGGCCTCATTACTGCCTGGAGTTTTTGTGTGACATCGTAATATAGTTTTTTTATTAATAATAGAGCTATATGGCAGTGAGGGAAATACTTGAATTATCCAAAGTTTTCATCATGTAGCTGCAATCAGTGTCATGCCTCTACAGTACAGCTTCTAGATCAGTGTTTCTTAAAATTTTTAAGACCGAGGAACACCAAACAATTTTTTATGAGGAACACCAAGGATTTTTTGTTGAGCAAAAAAAAAAAAAAAGTCAGTGGGGGAGGGCCAGGGGGAAGTTATTGAGGAAAAAAAGGTCGCCTGCCCCTTTAAGGACAGCCATTTTGAATTCTGTTGTTCTCCGCGGCACACCTCTAACTGCCTCGTGGCACACCGGTGTGCCGTGGAACACAGTTTAAGAAACACTGTTCTAGATCTAGATCATACTAGATTTTCCAAGGCTACAAAATACTCCAAATCTGGTTTTCACTGGTTTGCTAGCCACATCAAAATTGGTACAACATTTTACACTAATAATCTAAAACAACTGTGGAAACACTATTTTGGACTGTCGTACCTTTACCTGTTATCATATGAAACAATTTCTAAACATAGCGAAAGGATGCATTTTAGTTGGATATGGTCCTCAGATTATAATCAATAGACTGCAGATAGAAATTGCTTGATGGAACCCTGTGTGTTCATCCATTAAAAATATGAAAGTTGAAAGGGCATGGTGTCGGTGGAAGTGAATGGAGCAGGTGTTTTTAATGTTTAGAAAGCCACTCACCATCCTGCCCATCCAAAGATTATTGCCACTGCATTGCAGGTTCAGCAGTAGCATACACACACAAAAAAGTTACTTGAAGAGGCTGTCCCTTCAATGACCCTGACTAGAAACTTAGAAAATGTCACCATCTATCAGAATCATAATCACAATACAAACCAGAGTCTCTGAAAAAGAAGGTCGACAATAATAATACAGTGTGCAAAATCCCCACAAAACGCAAAAGATGCAGCAGAAATAAACATATGTATTGCATCTTTTATCTGCATGTATGCATATAAGCACCAGAATAAAGGGATATAAAAATGTCAGCTTTCAAGCTCCAGACACAGAAAACAGAATTCCTTAATTAAATAATACTGGCTGTTACCTAGCAGGCAGTGGGCTTATTTGTAAACCAGGGGTGAGCAAATACTAGTTCACAGGCTGGATTTGGTCTGCCAAGGTTATTCCCTGCTAGGTCCCCACCAGTATGTTTACCAGTGTCTCCACAGGTATCAGTGATTACAGCTCTCGTTGGCCACAGATCACTGTTCCAGGCCAATGGGAGCAGCAGGAAGCAGCACAGACTGGGAACCGCTTCCCACTACTCCCATTGGCTGGGAACAAGAGCTGTGATTGCCAATACTTGTGAAGGTGCCAATAATATAGCAGTGGTGGCCTGCCAGGAACTAATCCCTGGTGTGCTGCCTTTTTATTGCTCATCCCTGTTCAAAAGCAAGCTACTGATAGGGGAAAAATCAAACAAAAGTCTAGATTCTCAGCTGTGGCAAATGAGTGTTTTTTCTATGGGTTTCAAGGGAACTCTGCTGACTTATACCAGCTAAGGATTTGGCTGCATATCCCTCCAAAGAATCTAAGAGGAGCTTGTGTATATATCTCTTACAGCACTCTATTTGATACAATAGCAGATTGGAAGAAGTGTCTGGAGACAAAAAGTTTCTGTTAAAGCATAAGGTCTCTTGTTTCTGGACCAGGTTCCACATGTTGAATGTGTAGTCAATGCCCTACGTAGACTGTCAGGGCTTTTAAACTATCAAGTAGTATTATCACAGGATATTGTCACACCACAGATTCAGGGCCACCAGTGGGATTATAACAGGAAAATATAATACATCTTCAAACCTGCTTAAAGTTGCCACTATTGGGCATATTGCTTTTTCACTAAACATGAATCTGCAACTCTTCACACACGATGAATCTGTCACTCTAATTTATACCTAGATGATAATGCTGTAGAGTGAACACTCTCGACAATTACTTGAAACAGCTTTGTAACAGTACATTTTCTTCTCTCTTTTACTCTAAGAGCTATGGGTATTTCTCTCCAAAGATGTCAAGTTGGCTTGTCACTGAAACAAACCAAAGCAAAGATTTGACAGCTGCTTACAGTTGTTTGCAGTCCTGCTGTTGCCATATGGGTCCATTTCCTAACCTGTTCTCTCCCTGGTGATATAAATATGTCAGGACAAGTACTGGGATCTCTAAGAAAGAGTGTCTTGCTGCTGCCTCTACCACCATCTTTCACATCTGGCTACACTCTCCTCTCCATGCTGTGCTGATGCAAACCTACAAGCCTTCAGTATGTGCGTGTGTCTACTTATAATGTAATCAACCATATGCTCATACAGCAGATGGAGAGGTATGATGGGGTGGCGGCATGGTGAAGGAAGAATAGCTCAACAGTGTCATATCAGGGAGTGAGGAGAGACGCATGGCTTAAGGTAGATCATTTTAAGGCAGAAGATCTGAAGTTAATTGAGGCAGAAGAAGAACTGAGACCAGGAGCACCTAAAGGAGTCTGGAAGTTTCCTCTTCTGACTCTAGAAAAAAAAACACCTTTGTTTTGTAAAAAGACAAATTTATATGGATTGCCAAAGGCTCCCTCATCTCATCAGGATCGAAAAATGGTATACAAAAGAGAAAAATTCACATAACTGAAAACATTAATAATGGAAAAATTAAATTACAGTTGGACAGTTATTTCCCATTTGTGAATTTGAAATTCTATGAAGAAAGTGAGGGAAGGGGGAAATACACACACACACACACACACACACCCACACACACACACACCCACCCACCCCATTTCTGAAATTATTTATGAAAAAAGGGACCAGCTTTGTCACATTTATATAGACAGATTAAAAGAGTGGGAACAGTCTTCTGTGTTCATATTCTTGGAATCCAAAAATCTAAAAAGCTATCAAGTAATGTGACTGTTCCACTGGCTAAACTAATAGTGATAGCTTTGGCACCAATGTAGGTAAGAGATGTGCAGCCACCTGCAGTTTTTATTGTATCTGATAATATGTCACACATTATAATAATCAGAACGGAGACTTCAGAAAGCAGAAATTACTTAAATTAATATTTATTGCTATAATAAGCAAGGGTCTGTAACAATAGCATGGATTCCATTGCAAATCAGAATACGTCACAATGAGATTGCTGACAAGGCAGCAAAGGCAATCCCTAAAGAATGATGAGGCGAATATTAAGATATTCTTTTCTACTTAAGGGTAAGTGTGGTCATGAAGAAGCTTACAAATAGCATAGTATAGCAAGAACTATGGAATAAGCAAACTAAAAGACAATGATTTTGTAATGTATGCTCAGAAATTGAAGATAATACTACACTCCCTGGTCAGGCTAGAAAAATGGAAGTAGTCATTTTCAGAGTGTTAACTGATCATTGTGCCTTGAATGATAATTTAAATTTATTTAAAAAGATATAAAGCTGGGGCCATGTAATATATGCAAAACCAAAGAAACCATTCATCCTGTCCTGTAGCATTATGGGCAACATTCTATGGAGAGTCTTTTTAAGAAAAACCAAGATTGGAATTATATGATTTTCCCATAAGGGACCAGTTAAAATGTCAGGAAAATGGAATTGTAAAAAAATAGCCTTGCTGCATTTCCGTATGGATTCTAGAAGGTGAGTAAATCTACACTTATAATACTACAATGCCATAGCAGCACTTCAGTGTAGTAGACACCACCTGTATCAATAGGAGAGATTCTTCCATCAGCATAACTAGGCCAATGGAAGAATTCTTGTCTCTGCCTAGCAATATCTACATAGGGGAGTTAGGCCAGATAAACTTTACTGCTCATAGATGTGGATTTTTTATATTCCTGGCCATTGAAGTTAAACTGATTTAACTTTCCAGTGTAGACTAGACCTGAACTCATATATAAACTCGGCTAAAAATGAATGAAGAAAGTGGCTGCCGTAGTCTCATATGATGAGGCTGCTGAGCCAATAAACCAAAGAGAATGCCAAGAGAGGGTCTGAAGTCACTCTGTAAAGACAGAGGTAGTGAAGAGTAAGCCCTAGGATCCTAGCAAATTAGGAGAGGCTGGTAAGAAAAGCAAGGAAAGGAACATGGCTGGAGAGCAAGCCCAGAGAGAAGCACAGAACTTTGAAACAGGAGATAATCCTTAAAAGAAGGTAAGGGTACCAGAACTGGATTTTGGAAGAAGGTGGGACAGAAGGGAAAAGGAACAAAAAGTCTTGCAGGAAGCAGCTTATACCGTGAGACTGTCCCTGGAGGGAGAAGGCAACTGGGGAGAAGGACGTTCCTAAAATAGGTCTGAGAAAGAATAGAGGTGCTCTAGGGAAGAAATCTTGATTGTCAGAGGCTCAGGAGGAGCCAGGCCTCCAGGTAGAAGGTCCTAAGAGACAGCTGTAATAGTGAGGACAAATCCTTAAGAGCCTGGGAGTGGAGGGAAGTATGTACAGATTCTGGAAAAAACAGAAGACATTTTTTCCTTTGAATTGCAACATTATTACTCCAGACAGAGTGGACTAAATCAGTGTTTCTCAACCATTGGTATGAGTGACCTTAGGGGTACTCGAGAGAAGTCTGGGGGGTACGTCAACACAACTGAAATTTGGAGAAAACTGAATTTTTCTTTTAAGTTTTACGGCACTTTATTATTTTTGTACTTTTTACACCCACAAATGTCATCGCCCACCTGACTATGATTAAGTTGTTTAAACAGATGTTTTGCAATGGTAGAAAAATATTGGTCTGAAAACTGTAGGTACTGGGGGTACTTATAATTTTTTTAAAAGGGGTATTTTATAAAAAAAAAAGGTTGAGAAACACTGGACGAAATTATGACCGGACTGATTGCTGAGTCACAGGAAGAGAAACCACCCTAGCACCAGAGTGAGCAGGGGGTGTGAGACTGGAGGAGAGAGATCCATTAGGCTGTGCCCCTCTACAAACTGCTAGTCTCTAGACTCCATAATATTTAATCCTTTCAGATATATTAATAATTCACACTTGATAAAATTAAAATATGTTTTTTGAAAAGACAGAGGCTGCAAGCTATTAAGCTAGAATACCTAGATTGCTATTTCCCTACTACCCTCTGTAGTTGTAGGCATGTGGCAGAACTGTGACTGATCCCCCTCCTCGGAGACCGTTCACCAGTTTTGTTGGTGCTCAATATCATGTAACATTATTCCCCAGATAATACAGATTTGTTGCTTAGCAACAGGCTCTACTTGTAGACCTGACAAACCTTAACTAATTTAGATATAAGTCCAAAAAAAGTGAAGTAATTGGTATTACAGGAGACTTAATGTTGAGCAAGGAAAAGAGGAACAATTTACAAATTCACATTAAACTTGGTTGGCTCATGAGAAATGAAATTGAAATAAGGAGGTTTGAAGTGTAATGTTAGATGCAATTTCTTTTTTGGAAGGAGGACAACACAAACAACAGATGCCTTGGCCACCAAAGAAGAGTGGAACCAAACAATGCTTGGAAAGCTGAGATTCAACTTTGTTTAAGAGCATAATGTCCAAATTCATATCAGAAAAAGCAGTGCAATACATTCAACTTACATCACAGACACACACAAACTGCATAATTCAGATTTACATTCAACCAGCATGGATAATCTTGTCATTAAATCAATAGCTTGTGACTAGTACAATGTAGGCTCAGTTTCCAGTTCTACCACAGCTTTCCAGCATGACTTTGGTAACTCACTTTACTTCCATTCTCTTTAGCCCGTAAGTTTTTTAATGCCAGGTTTGTCTCGTATAATATATGTGTAGGTTGACTACCACAATGGGGACTCTAAGTGCTACTGCGATAGAGATATAAACCTGGCATAGTAGCTAAGGTTATGATTTAGGATTCTCAAAGTAAGATTTGAATGAGACCCATTTATGGTATGTTGGATTAATATTAAGTCATAGTGTTGTTACCTCATTCTGGGGCTGAGTGATACTCCAGATTGCCTCACATGTAGTCCCTAGGGATTCAACTGTTTTTCTCCAAGTGAAAGAATGAGGTCAGAGCAAAATGGAACATGGTCAACAGCTGCTCACAGCACTTCCTTTCCTGGTGAGTAGGCAGGCCACCCATTCCCAGGAGAATTCTTTACTGCTTATTAGGAACACAACAGGCATTCTACACTTCCCTTACCAGCCAAAAAGTGAATCAGTAATTGGGGAGGAAGGAAAGGGCATCAGGGACTTGCACTCCCAAGAGACTCCTGGATGTGGGGCAGTTGTGATCTTTGATTCAGGGTGTCAGGGAAGTTGGCCCGTGTTCTCCTGGTTTTGTTGTAGTTTTGCTTTGAAGTTTCACTTTTGAATGCACCTGAAAGTCAAAGCAAAATTCAGGAGTAGGGATACCCTTTCAACCTGGCTGTTTTCCTGCAGTTCTAAGATATTCCTACAGACTGTCCCTAGATACAAGAATCTAAATAGTCCCAAAGTTAAACGGTGATGGGAATCTGTATTTTGGTTGAGATTTAACACTAATCATGTCAAATATTAAAAGGTTATTTTTATTTAACAAGTTTGCCGTACATACTGAAAGCATGTGAGAGTATTCTTTTTTACATGGAGACAAATAAGGCTATGTTTGTTACTATTTGTTTTTTATTGAAAACAATACATGGACTGAATCTTGTGTGATGGGAAGAACATAAGATTCTTAATCTACAAGGTTTGTCATATTATGAAAACAGATAATACAATTCAGATATAAATCATGCATGTTGATCCACTACTAATAATAAACCTAACTATCTAATATCTTGGACAGGAGTAGCTGAAAGTCTGCAGATATGCATTTTGATGAGGGATCTGGACCCTGAGCTTAATCCTACTTTCATAAAAGTTAATGGAAAAGTTTCCACTGATTTTAATTGTGTAGTATCAGGATCACAGAAGGTTGAGTGGCACTGTACAAAAAGGGTACATCTATACTCCAGCCCTATTTCAGGATACTTCCGGTATCCCAGAATAGCTATTCCACATCTTGACAGTGCGCCCGTTATTTCAAAATATCTT
Organism: Pelochelys cantorii; assembly: GCA_032595735.1. Lineage (NCBI taxonomy): Eukaryota > Metazoa > Chordata > Testudines > Trionychidae > Pelochelys > Pelochelys cantorii. Next base: position 24,231,215 of record CM064334.1, on the reverse strand, counting down.
TTGAAATAATGGATGCGCTATTTCGATATCCCTGTAAACCTCACTCAGAATAGCGGTTTATTTTGAAATTTGGTACTGTATAGACAGCGCCAAATTATGAAATAAACTATTTTGAAATACACCCAAAATACATAGCACAAATTACGTAGCTTATTTTGAGCTAAGGGTGCAGTGTAGACACATCGAAAGAGGCCAGAAAGGAAGAGATTACAGTTATCAAAGTGGCTGATAACTAAGGAATAGCTAAGTATTTCTACTTCCTGGATAGTCTGTAGTATACACGACAGCTAATTAAATATCAATTTGCTTATTATGAATACACATTGTTATGGATATATTTACTGATTAAATAATTTATTCTTGTACACATATGTTCAGTGGGACTTATCCAAAATTTACTGAAATCAATGGGAGTCTTACCTTTGATTTCAGTGGATTATGGATCAGTCCCACAGCATTTTGTTGAAGACACAGGGATAGATCTCAAGGAGCACTCAGGAAAGCTCAGGATGTCCTCCTCTCCCCCTTTCTCCACTTTATATTTGACCCTCTGTGGCTTTTGCTCCATATTTGTCATCTGAAGAAATGGGTTGTGCCCATGAAAGCTTTGTTAAGCTTTTTATTTTTAAAGTTACAGAGTAACACAGCTACCCCTCTGAGACTTTGAAGCCACCCGTTAAACTACAGCAGTCCTGGAACCATCCAACTGTTGACTCAGTATATCCACAGCCACACCCATTTTCCCCTGCCATGTTTGCATGCCCATGGCCAATGAAAGGGTGCGGTCTAGGAGAGATTATGTTGTTTCTATGTCAACAGGAGATTCCTTTCACAGACAGAATCCTGCATTGTCCAAGTAAGCTTGGAACTGCCAGAGCACTCCAGGTTGCTCCATCTTACAGGAAACTTAGGCTCATTGAATTGGAAATATTTACCCGGTTTCTGTAAAAGTACTTTCATGGGTACTATCAGCAAGTGAACAATAAATGAATTGAATGGGGGAAAAGATCTTCAATTTCGAACCAAATTATCTTTTTATCTTCTTCAATGGTGTCAATTAAAGAGTCAACATCAGATAAATAATTCCACTGCTATCCCTGAGAGAAACAGATATTTCCTGTTCTAAATATAATGACATGTTGTGCTACTATTTATTATTTGTATTATGGAAATAGCTAAAGATCAGAGCTCTATTGTTCTATGCACTGTATGGCTACGTACCATGACTGTTCTCTGGGCACCCAGGACTGTGAGTCTTCTTGCTCTTCCTGACTCCAGTGAGAAGTGGCTGCCCACTGCCTACCGCCAATAGCCTTTCAGCCACTCAAGAACTCTCTTCTGGACCCTGGCATCCTTAACTTCCCAAGTCCCTCTGAAACTTTTCCCTGTGATAGCCAGTCCCAGACACAGGCTGCTCACAGAAATTCCAGTTTCTCTGCATCCATAGAACATGATGCCAAACTTACCAGTTTTACCTTAAGCTCCCACAACAACAAAAGCTTTGCCACAGCAAGCGCTAGTGCAAACAGTGCTTTATTGGCAGGCGTGCTTTTGAGGAGTGGAAGTTTTTTTGTCAGCAAAAGTACTGACAAACAGCATTTACACTGCCTGACTTTTAGTGACACAGCCATGTTGCTAAATGCTGTGTAGTGTAGACAAAGCCTCAGACACATTATCCATGTAACTAATTTTTACTCTGTGTCCATAAAGTATGCTATCGATATAAATATTATTTCTTAGATATTATCCATATGTATATCTCACAATGATTGAGAGTCTCTCTGTAGATTACCACCTTTCTGTGCATTCTTATATTTACTCTGTATAGATAAGGCTATGTCTAGACGACGCAGAAGATTTTAAAGAGGATATGCAAATTCTGTGGGAATTTGCATATCTTCTTCTGATCTCACGTTCAAAAGTGGAGCTTTCAAAAGCGAAAGTAGTTGAGACACGGCTTTTTCGGCAACTCCTACCCCTTTTTTCAAAAAGCTGCTCTTCCTCAACGAAAGAGGTTTCGAAAGTGAGATCGGAAGAAGATATGCAAATTCCCGCGGAATTGGCATATCCTCTTTCAAATCTTCCACGTAGTCTAGATAAGCCCCAAGACATGTTGGTGTCTTGAGTTTGTCAGTGATGAGGGAGCTGTTTGCAAATAGTGAACCTGTTGGCAAGGAGGTAATGCATAAAAGGGGAACCCCATGCTTAAATGCTTACAGACTGAACAGACAAGTTGGAAGGGGAAACAAGGAGCCAGAGAGATGAAGTGACTTGTCCTAGGCCAGAGGAATCAATGGCATTGAAAGTAAATAGTGCTCATGTCCCAGTCCAGTGCCATGTCTAATGGACTCTCCCAGATTTCACTGGGTGCTTCCTCACAGCACTCTTACCTCAAATAGCTTATTTTGAAATTTGGTGCTATCTACACAAATAAAGCTCCATTCCGACAAGTCCCTTAACCCTCATGGAATGAGAGTTACAGGGATGCTGGAATAGCCAGCCCGTTAGTTCAAAATATAATTAAAGATGCGGATACTTCCGGTATCCCAAAATAGCCCCACTGTCTAAACAAAGCCTTAGCGTACTAATAACTGGCCTCATGAAATGAGGTTTACAGGATTGGTTGGCAAAGGCTTCCCCAGCCAACAGATCTGCGTCTAGACTGCTGCGCTGTGTCGGATCAGCTGATTGTCGGCACAGCGTGGCGGCCATGTTTATTTTAATGAAGCGGGGATTATTTAAATCCCTGCTTCTTTGACTATGCCGAATAAACTAATTTACATGGCTCCGTCGACGGAGCCATGTAGTCTAGACACACCCTTATATATTAGTTCTTAATGATAACTTCAGAATCCAGATACACAGAAGTGGGTAGTAAAAGGCAACCCAGACCAATCCCAATTCTATTTTGGATACTGAATTGTAATAGAAAACATTCCTGTCTATTCTGCAGGAGATGTATAATAAATACCAATCCAAATCAGATTTTATGTGAGTAATTAATAAACCACTAAACTGAAACCACTCCACCACAACTAACAAAACCAGTGCATACAGTCAAAGGCCTGCTAAAATTCAGTGAGAGGTGGTGTTTGCATACTTTTGGCCACATGTAAATGCACTATGTGCATACTGTATATACACGCACAATATACTGATGTATTCATTCTTTACTTAAAATGTTACTGTGGCTCTAACTTGAACCTCATGGAGCACTGCAACACATTAATGGCCCCCCTAGATACCTCTCAACAGGCATGTTGGGGTATGAGTCAAAGACCAAATCTGTCCCTGATAGTGAAAATGAATACACATTCATTTAGCACTTTTCATCAACCGATCTCAAAACATTTTCCATAGTTAACTATTATTAGCCAAATATTGCAGATGACGATTCTGAGGCACAAGGATGTTGTGTGATTTCATAGAATCCTAGGGTTGGAAGAGACCTCAGGAGTCATCAAGTCCAATCCCCAGCCCAAAGCAGGACCAAACCCAACTAACTCATCCCAGCCAGGGTTTTGTCAAGCCAGGACTTAGAAACCTCTAGGGAAGGAGATTCCACCACCTCCCTAGGTAACTCATTCCAGTGCTTCACCACCCTCCTAGTGAAATATTATCACCCTCCTAGTGAAATATTTGTTTCAGGTCAGGTGACTATTCATTGCAGTTGACTCCTAGTTTGGCCTGTGATGGAGTATACAAATCCCACACTGGAAAAATCTACTCTGTGATAAGCTGGCCCAACCCTGGCATACTAGCAACATGTGCATGGATTGGAGGAAAAGCATAAAAAGGACACAAGACATCTGAATAAAGACCCACAGCAGAGGTGAAGGGACCTACATTTTGAACTCCTGGGGAGGAGCACTGCAGGAGCGCCAGCTGCCCAAGGTATGATTTGGCCAAACACACACAAGGGGGACTTGCAAATCTTCAAAGGTCTGACAATTCACCTCAGAGTCCAGTTATTTAATGAACTTATTTTATCCATTGAGAAGACAGGGGATTTGTAAGCAACGGTGCAGGGAAGCAGCAGCATTGTACTATGGGAGGCAGAACTTAGCTCTGGGCTCTAGATCACAACCTGATGAATGGGATGGGTCCAGGTTTTCCTACTAATTCCTAAGGGGTGGAGGAGAAGAAAGTCTAACCCTGTTGCAGGGAATCCAGCTAAGGGAAGGCCCTGAAGGATCAAGACTAGAAGACCACAATCCCAGGGGAAGCCCAGTGGCCTTTACCTAACCCAGAGGGTTCCAGTCCTTATATACTTCAAAAGAAAAAATACGAGTGTCCTAACTGAATAGCCAAGTTTTGGAAGGGACAGCCCATTGCTGCGATGGTTTAGTTGTCAACAGGAAAAAGCCTGTAATGCCATGACTCACCACTGACACCAGTGGCTGAGGGAACTCTTTCAAGGTCCTCAATCTACCGGATGAAGCTGACTCCCACTACTGAATCTTAGATGGTGATTCTGAGTGGTTATTTAATTTAGACGACCACCTCAAGTTATTTTTATTAATAATAATTTGGATTGCTGTAGTGGCTACTACCACATACAATAAACAGGTGAGAGAGCACAAGGAAACAAAGAGATGATTAGTATGAGGAGGAGCAGCGATAGCACAGCTAAGTGCTGTTGAGTTTTTAGTAGGCACAGCTGTAACTTAAGGAGGGAGTGAAAAGATGGAATGGTGGATTTGCAGGCTTTTTCATGCATACGGCTCAGTATGCAAACAAAGATCCTTGTTTTAAAAATTGATAACTGGTCAATAAAAGCGATACTTTTAGTGACATAGAAGAGGGAATTGGCATCTCTCTCATCCTTGTACGGAATGTCTGCTGTTAGTTACAACTTCAAATGGCAAAGAAAATATTCTATGATCATTTATACTAACATGATACAAACTTGTATACATTCAGTAAAATAATTCAGTAGTCAGGCCAATTATTGTTTTTGGCTAATGAAAAATATGGAAACCTTAGCCTGTTACCAAAGAATACATTTTTACTATCCCAAAGCAGAAATGCTTTGTACATATTTACTACATAGTAATTCTGGTAAAATATAAGAATATTTCCTATTTGGGATAGCTGCATATTTTCTGTGAAAGAAGAGGTGAAAAGAAGCTTAGAAAAGCTATAGATAAAGCCACTTCAGGATGCTTTTGTTATTATTTTTTTAATAGAAAGTCACTCAGCAAAGCAGGATTTGCACAGTGCAAATTAATAAAATGGAACAAACAGACCTTTATAAATCAAGATTACAGATTAAAGGATTTGCCACTGAAAATTCTCTAAAAATAAAAGTGGGTAAAGCTTTTGGCAACACCTAAATTGGAGCAGCATAAAGAAAAACATTCCACTGATTAAAAGTTCTTGGATTAATCTACGCGATGCTGCTGTCATATTTTCACTGTTCTGGCTAAAAGAGGATTTGGTTATTACATTTGTCTTTGTTCCTCCAATAGATTAAAAGCGGACATGAAACAGGATAGGATTCTTTTGTTTTCCTGTTTATCACTTCACTACTATTTACTCAAAATTCCTTGCAAATTAATTAAGGCTCAAGTGATGTACAATTTAATGTTGAAAGGGCCTCATTATTTCAATTCCGTTCAAGGGGGATTGAAAATATCGGGTGCATACACACCATCAGAAGTGAAATGGGAGTTTTAGGCATCCTGGTATGCTCCAGAAGTAGACAATTACAGTACAAAATGCTAGTTTTCAGTCTAACTTGTAAAGAACTGTAGAGAGTGTGTGCAGCCCCACAAATGACAACAGTTGGATGAATAACTCATTTACATTATTTTTAGTTAATAGACAAGAAAGAAAACGTATATATATGTGAAGATTTTCTTTTAGAAATTTCAAAGATATGTTGTGTTTTAAGGTCTGACTAATTTCAAATGTCAATGTGTGAAGATAGCATGTGTAGACTGGAGTTTCATTACAAATAAAAGATATTTTCCCTTTTGCTAACATCATAAATTGCCATACAGTTTGATATAGTTCACAGCATCCGTTCAACACACACAGGACAATAAATGCAAGGATATCATAGAATCATTGTATAGAAGCTCCTTCTAGAACTAGAAGGACCAAGCACCATGGCAGGTCCCAAGCACCAGCTAGATCATCTTTGACAGGTGTTTGTCTCACTTGCTCTTAAAAACCTCCAATGACGGTGATTCCACAACCTACATAAGCAATTTATTCCAATGCTTAACCACCCTGACTGGAAGTTTTTTTCTAATGCCCAACCTAAACCTCCCTTGCTGCAATTTAAGACCATTGTCCTATCATCACAGGTCAAGGGGAGTATTTTTTTCTCCCTCCTCCATATAACCACCTTTTAGGTATTTAAAAGCTGTTATGTCCCCTCGCAGTCTTCTCTTTTCCAGACTAAACACATCCATTTCTTTCAATCTTCCCTCATAAATCATGTTTTCTAGACCTTTAGTCATTTTTATTGCTCTTTTCTTGATCTTCTCCAATTTCTCTACATCTTTCTTGATACGTGGCACCCAGAACTGGACACAATACTCCAACTGAAGCCTAATGAGTGCCTACTAGAGCAGAGGAAATTACTTTTCATTTCTTGCTTACATCTCTCCTGTTAATATGTCCCAGAATGATGTTTGGGTTTTTTGCAACAGTGTCACACTGTTGACTCATATTTAGCTTGTTGGGCACTATGACTCCTAGATCCCTTTCAGAAGTACTCCTTCCTAGACAGTCACTTTCCATTTTGTATGTGTACAACTGATTGTTCTTCCCTAAGCGGAGTACTGAACGCATATTCTCAAATGGCCCAAACCTGACTTTCATTGGTCAGTCTAGGTGAGCAAAGCTTGCAAATCTAGACCTAAAATGTGTCATTTTAAAAATACACAACCATTAACAGAACATATGAGTCAAATGTGAACGGCTGCTAGTCACACCAATTATGTTTTCCCATTTGGCACTCAAGTTACCCATTTTAAGACTGTTTATTTGGTATATTACAATCTGATGGGCAAGACAATCTGTCTCCCCTCACCTGCTTTTTTTCTTTTTTGCCCCGCTGTCCTAACAGACTTCACTCTGAAACTCCCTATTTCAAATGTTTTCATATGCAGTTTCTCTTGATTCTTACACAACCGGGGTTCATTTTAAAGAAACACAGAATGCACTAATTATAATTACTGAAATACTAGCTACATCTTTGGAAAACAAACAAAAATTTGGCAGCCTCTCTTAATAACATCTCATTATTCAATAAGACGACACTGAAACACTTCTTTATTGTTAAGGTCCAGAAGACCTTAGGCTTTTATAAGTATCACCCAGGAATAGAAGAAAAGTACTTTTAAATACTTTCTTGACACTGGTGGATTGGAATTAAAATATAAATGAATTTAATACATGCTTTCATAACTACAGTTACTAGATGTCAGAATTTCAGTGTAAATCTCATGTTGAACATTATTTTTTAACTTCCTTGACAAACAGATGGTCTTCTCCAATGAGAGAGAGAGAAATAATGAAGCTGTTCTTTATTCTGACAGTATAAATTAAAGACTAAGAAGCTCTTCAATCTCAGTTTAAATGGAATGTTTTGGGCCCAAAATCAGTAATAGACAATGTTTGGCTTCCATACTATAGAATCCCACACAATGCCACAAAGGCCTCCAACAGCCCGGCATGACCATCTGCAACGTAGGAGCCTGAACATATTTTTTTTTTCTTTAAAATGAATTGTGCCCTTTGATGGTAGCTACTCAGGTACTAAAATTATCCAGTAGTGCAAATGTTTGCTCTAAAAAAGATGGGAGCCGTGTGTGTCTGTGGGAGTGGGGGGAGGTAATAATTATATAATTGCTTCTTAGAGGACTAGATTGTGTCATTTAGATATAGGCTGCAGTGAATGTGCCTCAAAAAACTCTCTGGCATACAGAGGCTGCAGGGTTAACACTATACTATTTTGTGGGCTGTTACTTGTGCCCCATTGTGACGGGTCTGCGGGGACCCGCACTGGGTCTGGCAAAGCCTCCGCCACTTTACGGGAGGGTGGGGGAGGCAGCACGGGGGAAAAAAAATCACGCTGCCAACAGAAGCCAGGCGGCCCACGTACGCCAGTTACGGGCGGGAGTGGGCCAAACTGGGGGGAAGGTACATGGCAGACCAGGACGCTGGCACGGTGGAGTGTCACGCCGGCATGTCCAGTGGTGGGCCCATTCAAAAGGGCGGCGGCCAGAGGAACAGAGGCAGTGTCGGAGGATGGAGGAGCCCGGAGAGGGAGTGGGAGACAACCCAAACTGGGGCCGGAGCAGAACGGCGGCTGCCATGAGAGGACCGCAGCAACGACAAGAAGGAGGAAGATCCAGGGACTCTGGTAGGAACCCCGGTCAGTGAGCAGTGGGACAAGGACCGCGAGGGGAGAAGGAAGCAGCCCGGGGCAGGGCAATACTGGCACCCATGGGCTGACGAGTTTTGGGCAAGCACCCTGTCAGTCGGGTAGGGAGCTACATATCTCTACACCTTAGGGCCTTGGGCTGGGACCTGGTGGAGAGGGAGGGCCTGAGTCCCCCTTCCCTCCCCCTTTGTAACTGAAGGGTGACTGTAATCCTTACGTGGGCAGGGGCGAACCAACCCTGAATATGGGACTATGGAACTTGGGACAGTTGGGTAACGGCTAGCATATGGGAATTTGGGGAATGTAAAGATGGCAGTTGGCACGGGGCCCTGCCCGGATGCGTGGGTAGGGGCTTCAGACTAAGCTGAACCACCACACCCATGAATTATTACTGAAGATGAAAGCGGGGGGGGGGAAGGGGGAGAGAGACTAAAAAACACCCATGATGCCCCTTTGACACTATGCCCATATTCTTCAAAGTAATATTTTTATAAGATGAGTCTGGCATAATCAGGATGTATTTTCTTCAAAAGAAGACGTGAAATATCACTGAAAAGTTTATGTTCTACTGAATATGATTATCTTACTTGTATGCATGTATAATTTGGACATCTAATGTTAGGAATATTGTCTATATATCTATTATAAATGAGTTTACACCTGGGGAATGCCCACGAGGCAAAAGACTGTCAATCTAGATGGTTGGCTGGGAAGGGGCCATTCAAAGTCAAAAGACTGTTAGGGAGAACTATATGTTTTAGAAGAAGCTAATCTCCCATCAGATACCCTTCCTGTGTACACGACAAACAGCCTCCAAATCATGGCTGCTTTGACACTATAGGGGATCAGCTCAGATCACCTGGAGTACCAGCAGTTTTCTACTGAAAGGCATAGGAACCAAGCCTTAAAGAGAAAGGGTTCCCACCATATTCAAAAGTGATTTAAGGCAGGGAAATGACATCATCATGGTTCTTCACTGACTCCCCACACAAAGATTAACAAATAGTCTAGTAGCTTTTTTAAGTTTTCCCCACACAGAGATTCTTAGGAACACTCAAGGAACAGAGATTGAACTCAAGGGAAGTGCTAAACCCAGTCTAGAAGGGCTTTTAGCCTGTGAATGAAACACCTGGAGTTTCTAAGCTTCAAGCCAATGCAGTTTGCCCCTTAAGAATCTACCGATTGCTTGCATCATCACTGAGGGTGAGAATTTGCTATTCATATCTGATCTAAGTAGTGTATTAAGCTTTGGCTGGTTGTTGTGTTCATTGTGTAGTAACCTGCTTCAATCTGTTTGCCACCCCTTATCACTTCAGATCTGTCTTTTCTAGTTAATAAACTAATTTTTGTTTTGTATAAAACCCAGTGAGTGGAAGGACAGTGACAGGAGAACATACAATGGCTCCTAAGCATTATGGGGCAGCAAGCAAATATGCTGAAGGTGCTGCAAGGATTACAGACAGAGCACCTGGGCTTTTGCCCCCTCCCCGCAAATGGTGTCTCAAAATTTTTTCCAATACACTCCCCATTCCCACCAGTGCAATTTGGGCACCCATTGTGTCCCCAGGTACCACCTGCCAGACTCCACACTTACCCACCCAACCCCGACCCATGCACACTCCTGCAGGCTGCAGATGCACTCAGTGCCAACCCACATGCAGTTTAGCCTTGATGAACTGCAACCCCCCCCTTACACACCATATGAGATGGTGAGGCTGAATATGAACTGTCTCCCTGCCTCCCACAGTGCAGATGTTTGTTTCATACTGCATGAGTGTCCTATGTTTACTGTGTGTTTAATGAATGAAATGCATGCATTTCAAAGAAATCTTTATTCCATTCCATGAAAACAAGCAATCAAGGGTACCCCAGTAAAGCTACAATCATTGTAGTGCTAAATGCAGTGCACGGACCAATGAGTAACCCCCTAACAGCACAGCCACTGCACTCCCATGCACAGTAACAAGTTTTACTGACTTTCAATAACAAATTGCTGCCTCAAGGCATCCTTGATACTTATGGCTCAATACTGTGCTCCTCTGAGGGTATGTCTAGACTGCAAGCTTCTTTCAAAAGAGAGCATCCACACCTCAAAACAGGATCAAAAAAGAGCATCCAGACTGCATGGAAGCGCTCTCAAAAGAAAGCCCTGATTGCTATTCACAGAATGGCCACCAGGGCACCTGTGCTTTTTTCTATTGCCTCTTCTTGCGAAAAATGCCCCTGGTCTGCATCCATAAATGCCTTTTTTCGAAAGAGCTCTTTTGAAAAAGGTGTTCTTCATAATTTGAGGTTTACCAATGTCAAAAAAACCTGCGTTCTTTCAATTTAATTTCAAAAGAATGCGACTGAAGTGTGGATGCAGGTGAAGTTTTTTCAAAAAAAACAGTGTAGTCTAGACATAGTCTTGGACTGTTCAATGTCAGCCTCTAGGCACTGTGCCTCAGTGGTCCAGCCCTGAGTAAAGCTTTCATTCATCTCTTCACAAATATTAGGGAGGGTACGGCAGGTAGACAGGATCTCCAAGAATCACAATGGGCATTTCCACTTCCCTCACGGTGATCTGCGGGTGTAGGAAGAAAGTCCTGGCTTGCAGCTTCCTTAATTGGCCAGTGTTCCTAAAGACACATGTGCCATGCACCTTTCTGGACATGCCTGCATTAATATTTGTGAAACAACCATGGTGATCCACAAGTACCTGCAGAACCAGGAGAAATACCCTTTGCTGTTAATGTACTCAGAGGCTAGGTGGTCTGGTGCCAGGATTGCAATATGGGGAATTCATCCATGCAAAGCCATCCACAATTTCATGCACATTACTCAGAGACAGGGTCTTTAGGAATAGGATGTGATCAATGGCCCTGCACACTTCCATCAACATGAGTCCAATGGTCAACTTTCCCACTCTGAAATGATTGGTGATTCAGTGAAAACTGTGTTGTAGCCAGCTTCCACAATGCAATCGCCATGTGCTTCTCCACCAACAGGGCAGCTCTCATCCGCGCGTCCTTGTGCTGCACGGTGGGGCAAGCTCAGCACAAGGTCCATGAAAGTGACTTTCCTCATCTGCCAGTTCTTCAGCCACTGCTCCTCATCCCAGCCTTGCACGACAACGTGATCCCATCACTCAGTCCTTATGTCCCAAGCCCAAAAGTGGCGTTCCACTGTAGTCAGTACTCCCATGAATGCTACAAGAAATCTCGTATTGTACAAACACCACCCAGACGCCTCATTGTCACATTGCAGCTTCAGGAATCACTCAACTGCCATGTGTGATGGTTAGTGAGTCCTATCAGCATTTTCATCAACAGCCAGGGATCCATTCCACACACCAAGGAGGCAGAGCGTGCCACACAGAAGCTGTTGAAAGATGGTACCACATGTGGCCAGAAGGGGTTGCCGGGATGTGAAGCAATGCACCACAGGGCACTGGGACAGGATCCAAGATGCCCCCGCCTCCCCACAAACTTCTGCAGCAGCAGAGGAAGAGGTGCTCTGTGGGATAGCTGCCCACAATGCACCACTCCAAAAGGTGCTGAAAGTGTGGCCACGCTACTGCACTAGTGGCTGACAGTGCGGACACACAACAGCAGTTTCGCTGCTGCACTCTGCCAACGTCGACAGAGCCAGAGTCAAAAAGCCTATCTGCATGTAACTGTATCCGGCTGTGTCCCTACCTGTGTGTTGGTGAAATTCTGAGACTGGGAACATGTTGGGAGCTTGTCACAGCAGTAAAGCTGGTGAAGTCAGATGCACAATAGTACCCAGGTCCAGGCAGCACCCCAAGGGAAACCTGTCACACACAACCCATTTGAAATGTTCATTTCCACATTTTCAAACAATTGAAATGATGTTTTGTTTCAAAATCTAATAGTATTTCATTTGGCCTCCACTTTCCCCCACAATTTTTAATATTTATTATTTACTACATCGTTTGCCAAAAATAATTTTCACTTTGACCTGAACAATATTTTAAAGCTTTTCAGAATTGTCAGTGAACTGAAAAATCCATTATTTGCATAATTCCCTGCATTCAACCAGGAAAGGGGGAAAAAGACTGACCATCCATCTTTGTCCACTTTGTGGTGCTGTGTAATCCTCAGAGCAGAGGAAGGAGCAGACCTTGGGTTTTCATAACCATGGGATATGCAGCTCAACCTGGCTTGTCTATAGGCTGTGCAATTTCAGTCTTGGAGGCTCCTTACAACTCCCCCTGCATTGGGCACCCATGTAAGGCCTGACATCAGAGTGATTAGGGCATTTTAGAGAAGCAGTCTTAGACTACTCCCTACCTGGTCAAATATCTAACAGTAACAGCAATACTCTGTTTTTGTGGCTATATTGACCATCACATACTGCAAAAGTAAAACTTTACAGAAGCATTTGGTGAAGAAAAGGAAACAACAATCATTTAAAAAGCCAGTTTGTCTGATCCCTGTGTTCCCACTAACTTCCAGAACTCTCAAGATATGACTCCACTGCAAACAAACAAAACAAAATATGGATGTAAGACTTGTGCTCTCATTATGGGGTTACTACAAGGTGGCACACAGTGTAAGCTTACTGATGGCAGGATCTGGACACTTTGATGTTCTATGATCTTCATTTAAGATAAAGATTTTGTTTGTTTGTAGAGTAATTGAACTAAAGATGCGGGTCAGCTATTAACTAATCAATAAACTTAGTGAAATGAAAACTAGCTAGCCTACCCATATGGTGTCCAATCCTGTGGTGTGCTGAGCATCCTCAATTCCATCAGCAAGATCTCTGTACTTTAGAGAAATGGGCCTTTGGAGGTGCCCATTTTTTGCTAGATGAATTTTAATACTCAACATACTTGTTTGCTTTGTCTTTTTAAAATAACAAGAAATGAATCTGTCTAGGCAATAATAACTGAATTGCTATGAATAGAATATTGTTATAACAGACTCTGGCATCATTTGATGGTATGTTGTTACAGCTATCTGCATAGAAATACAATCCTCATTAGAACTATTTATTAAAACATTTTTTTTCTGCTGAAGATCACCAGCTTAACTAAGCAGGCTTACAGATATCCAAAATACACACAGGACATTTATTCATTAAAAACCATTTACGAACAATGAATCTGACCTTACAACCCCAGAAGAGAAGTTACAATCCCCTCATTCATCTTAATAGGCTGTTAACTACTATACTTCATTATGATGGCCATCGTAATACTAACACTGTTAGAAAATGAAAAAAGCCAAAAAACAAATATAGAGCAAGGAGTTATTAAAACTAAATTACTGCATTGTGGGCTGATGGACCCTGTCCCTCTCTTAAACACTGTTAAAGATCAAACCAAATACCAGACATCAAATTGTGTCCCTGTTAGTTGTGCAAATGTTTGTGAAGTAGAAGAGGCAGCATATCTAGCCAGGAGGACTGCACATCAGCTCTACTCTACAGCACCTACCGCTTTGGGGCTTTAATTCTGAATGGGCAGTTTCACACTACAGATAAATAATGGTTAGACATGATCAAAACATAGGATGAACGTACCACAAAAAGCTCAACTTTTTCCTCCTATTACTTGTTTTGTTTCCTATTTTTCAACCAGATCTATTAATATTTGTTTGCCAAGCTACACTGCAAATATGCCAAATACAGGTACCAAATCCATTAGGCCTTGTGTACACTAGACCAGGCAGGTTGGCTTAAGGTATGCTATCCAGCCACGCAAAATGCACAGCTAGATTCGGCTTACCTTAAACCAAGCTGCTGGAGCATCTACACTGCGTGCTCCCGTCAGCTTCTCCTTCTCCTCACAGAAGAGGAGTACAGGATGCCAGCGGGGGCTGCCCTCAGCATTCGATTTGGGTGTCTACATTGGACCCACTAAATTAAACACTAGAAGATCAACCCTACAAAGAGTCGATTAGCTCTGTAGTGTAGACAAGCCCTTAGTCTCCATTTTGTGTCATGTTACCAGTCTCCTAACACATGCTTCCACTTCTACTGCTTAAATATCCCAGTTACAATGCCTTTGTCTTCCTCATCTCTGTTTATCATTAGGTCCAGACTGCAGCTCTCTTGCTTCTATCCGTGAACAGGTACTTGTGTGAGGAGTGCCACTGAAACCAAAAACCTTTTATTTTGTTCGCAGAAGCGCTTTACTAATATTATTGTTGTCACCCTTCTCCCTGACTCTTTTCACTCCCACTCCCAGATACACAAAGTGTGTGCTGTACACAAAGTACTTTGCCAAGGAATTCACTAGCATGAATACTTGCATTCAATCAGCATATATACAGTCCTTTGCAGAAATGTGAATAAAATGGGCTACAATGGCTAAAAAAATGAAAGCAATTCAGAAGTGGAGGGGGAGTATGCAAGTAAATAGTCACCCAGCTGTACTCTTACTTTAAGAAACCTATTCTTTGTATAGGTTGCACCTCCAAAATCTGGGAGTCTCTCATCCGGCAACATCCGTGGTCCATGTCTGTTCCTGGATGACAGAGTACCAGGGCAGGAGGGCCAGCAGCTGGGAACCTGGCACAGCCCCACGACTCTGTTAGCAGCAGGGCTGCAGCAGCCCGGGTAGAGAGTGATTGGGCCTGTCTGCTGCCCAGCAGCAGGGCCAGGACCACAGCAGCCCAAGAAGGGAAGCCTGACTGAGCCACGTCAGCCTGGGAAGCGGCAGGGCTGCAGCAGCCCAGATGGCGGTAGCGTGATTGGGGCTGCCTACCACCTGACAGCAGGCTGAAGGGCTGGTGTCAGAGAACCTCCCGTTGTCTGGCAAATTCCCTCATCCAGGACTCATCAGGTCCCGAGGGTGCCAGACAAGAGGGGTCCAAACTGTACTATCATTTTTAATATGCAGAAATAGCCAGCAGTTTTTTCTTGAAACTCAAGCTGGCCAGCAAAAAATATTAAAAATCATTGTTATAAATGTCTGAAAATATAGCAATTCATTGAGAGTTAGTCCTAATTAGAAACAGTCATTCTAAAAATAGCACAAAGTTCCGAAGAAAAAAAATTAGGAAAATAGTGAACTGTGATCCTTTCATTAATATTGGACTAAATATGGGACATAAGAAATGGCAATTTCCATTCCTTATATCCAGCCTTGGTTTTAGGACAGACTGCCACAGTCCAGTAAAAGAAGACATTACAGGAAAATGGCCCCAGACATTTTTCCCAATAGAAAATCAATGCTAGTTGTGAGCAATCTACTGCTCTTCATGACTGCAAAGTATATTAATTAAAGTATGGCTTTAAATTTCTGCACCACAGTGTAAAGTACTCAACATATTTACTGTATATACCTTTATTTTGGGATGAGTTGGGAGTGCCATTTATTTTGGGTAGAGTTGGCAGGTCGATAAGATCCTGCACTCAGTTGCTAGTGATTAGTGAAACTTTAATTGTCTGGAAAGAAATTTTGCATGCTTGGCATGTATCTCAGGCTCAATTATTTTGGAAAGTTTCAGCAAAACAGTCAAGATCCATTCCTCAGAACCAAATGTGGGAAAATGATTTATTTTGTCTGTGTGAAAATCTTATAACCATTTTGATGAGAAGCTTTGGAATAGGGGCTTATCAGAATTCCAAAAAATCCAAATATGGCCAGCTGTAAGTCTTTGAAAAATCTCAATTAATACTTGTGCAGTAGAAACTTGCTAGAGTTTGGCAACTATATCCTCCAAAGATTCCATCTGTACTGACCATGCTCCATTCCAGGGCTGCAAGGATTAAGCAAGCCTTTCCCTGAAATTGCTGCTCCCAGCTAATGTGGTGCCAGTCACCATAATGGAAGGTAAAGATGACTCTCTCTCCTATGCAGATTGTTTATTGGGAAGCCAGTGGTTCTCAGTATTGGATCTTCGAAGTGGATACTACCAGATCCCCTTGGGAGCAGAGGACAAGGAGAAGACCGCCTTCATCTGCCCATTGGGGTTTTATCAGTTTGAACGCATGCCTCAAGGGATCTCTAGGGCCCCCGCCACATTCCAGCGCCGCATGGAGAAAGTTGTAGGGGATATGAACTTACTGCAAGTCTTGGTCTACTTGGATGATCTGATTGTATTTGGAAGGACCTTGGAAGAGCATGAAGACAGACTTCTTAAAGTACTTGACAGGTTGGAGGCCCATGGGATGAAACTTTCCATTGATAAGTGTCAATTCTGCAGAACATCAGTGAAGTATGTTGGTCATATTGTGTCCCAAGAAGGTGTCAAGGACGATAAAGCCATTGCGGAGAAACTAAATGATTTCTTTGCTTCAGTCTTCACGGCTGAGGACGTTGGGGAGATTCTCAAATCTGCACCGTCCTTTGTGGGTGATGAATCTGTGGAACTGTCCCGGATTGAAGTGTCATTAGAGGAGGTTTTGGAACAAATAGAAAAACTTAATGTTAACAAATCTCCGGGACCAGATGGCATTCATCCAAGGGTTCTAAAAGAACTCAAATGGAAAATTGCTGAATTATTATCTGTGGTTTGTAACCTATCCCTTAAATCGGCTTCCGTACCTAATGACTGGAAGGTAGCCAACGTGACACCAATATTTAAAAAGAGCTCTAGAGGTGATCCGGGCAATTACAGACCAGTAAGTCTAACTTCAGTACCGGGCAAATTAGTCGAAACAATAGTAAAGAATAAAATTGTGAAGCATGTAGAAGAACATAATTTGTTGGACAAAAGTCAACATGGTTTCTGTAAAGGGAAATCCTGTCTCACTAATCTATTAGAGTTCTTTGAAGGGGTTAACAAACATGCGGACAAGGGGGATCCAGTAGACATAGTATACTTAGATTTTCAGAAAGCCTTTGACAAGGTCCCTCACCAAAGGCTCTTGTGTAAATTACATGGCCATGGGATAAGAGGGAAGGTCCTTTCTTGGATTGAGAACTGGTTAAAAGACAGGAAACAAAGCGTAGGAATAAATGGTAAATTTTCAGAATGGAGAGGGGTAACTAGTGGTGTCCCCCAAGGGTCAGTCCTAGGACCAATCCTGTTCAACTTATTCATAAATGATCTGGAGAAAGGGATAAGCAGTGAGGTGGTAAAGTTTGCGGATGATACCAAACTGTTTATGATAGTCACGACAGAAGCAGACTGTGAGGGACTCCAAAAAGATCTCACCAAACTGAGTGATTGGGCAACAAAATGGCAAATGAAATTTAATGTGGATAAGTGTAAAGTAATGCACATCAGGAAAAATAACCCCAACTATACGTACAGTATGATGGGGGCTAATTTGGCTACGACAAATCATGAAAGAGATCTTGGAGTAATCGTGGACAGTTCTCTAAAAACTTCCACACAGTGTGCAGCAGCAGTCAAAAAGGCAAATAGGATGCTAGGAATTATTAAGAAAGGGATAGAAAATAAGACCCAGAATATTTTACTGCCCCTGTATAAAACTATGGTACGCCCACATCTTGAATACTGTGTACAGATGTGGTCTCCTCACCTCAATATGACAGAGGATATGATAGAGGTCTATAAAATCATGAGTGGTGTGGAGAGGGCCGATAAAGAGAAGTTATTTATTAGTTCCCTAAATAGAAGAACTAGAGGACACCAAATGAAATTAATGGGTAGCAGGTTTAAAACTAATAAAAGAAAGTTCTTCTTCACACACACAGCGTGTAGTCAGCCTGTGGAACTCCTTGCCAGAGGAGGCTGTGAAGGCTAGGACTATAATAGAGTTTAAAGAGAAGCTAGATAATTTCATGGAGGTTAGGTCCATAAAAGGCTATTAGCCAGGGGATAAAATGGTGTCCTTGGCCTCTGTTTGTCAGAGGCTGGAGAGGGATGGCAGGAGACAAATCGCTTGATCATTGTCTTCGGTCCACCCTCTCTGTGGCACCTGGTGCTGGCCACTGTCGGCAGACAGGATACTGGGCTAGATGGACCTTTGGTCTGACCCAGTACGGCCATTCTTATGTTCTTATGTTCTTATGTGAGTACTGATCCGGATAAAGTAGAAGCACTCACTATCTGGCCGCGCCCCAGAAACTACAGAGAGCTTAAGACTTTCCTTGGATTTAGTGGCTAGTATCGGAGGTTTGTGAAGAATTATGCCACCATTGTAAAGCCTCTGAATGATCTTACCAGGGGATATCCGGCCATCAAGAGGAAGGCTAAGACCAAGAATAAGAGGAGGCCCCCATGACCTCCCGATCCAAGACAATATGGCCCCCTAGAGCCCTTTGGACCACAATGGGATGAAGGATGTGAAAGGGCTTTCCGAGAGATCATTAGCTGTCTAACTCATGCTCCAGTCTTAGCTTTTGCTGACCCAAACAAGCCATTCCTCCTACATACAGACACCAGTTTGGATGGTTTGGGAGCAGTCTTGTACCAAGATGTGAACGGCAACCGTAAACCTGTGGCCTTTGCCAGCTGAGGGCTGTCTGATTGTGAAACTCGTTACCCCATCCACAAGTTGGAGTTCCTGGCCTTGAAGTGGGCCATCACTGAGAAATTTCAGGACTATTTGTACGGTGCTAAGTTTCAGGTATGGACAGACAACAACCCACTGACTTATGTACCGACAATTGCTAAACTGGATGCTACTGGACAACGATAGGTGGCCGCCCTGGCCAGCTATGAGTTCAGCATACAGTACCGATCAGGGAGAAACAATGTAGATGCAGATGCATTGTCTCGGCATCCACAGCCAACAGAAATTGGTGAGATTCCTGTAGACGGAGTGAGAGCTATCTGCAACGGTAGTTATCAGAAGTCCAAGGCACATGAGAGTCCTCATGGGTGTGTTGCAGAAACACTGGGCCTACTCCCTGAGAGTGTACCCTCTGTCTCCGTGAACTACATTATGTTGGACCAGTCCCCCTTGCCCAGGCTCAATGTTTCTGACTGGCAGAGAGCACAGCTGCAAGATGTCAACATCCGTAACACACTACTTGCAAAAAGAGAAGGGAAAAGCCCTAGTGCAGTTGCCACATCCACCCCTGAGGGTAAGCTACTGTTGCGGGAGTGGTGAACTAATACAGGGGGTGCTGCACCGGATCACCGTAGATCCTTTGCAAAATCGACGAACGCAACTAGTGCTACCAAAAGAGTACAGAACCTTGGCCATGAGAGCCCTTCATGATGATTTTGGGCATTTGGGAATGGAGAAAACCCTGGAACTTATCCGTAGTAGGTTCTACTGGCCCCAAATGGCAGAAGATGTACGGAAAAAATGTGAGACCTGCGCCCAATGTGTTCATAGGAAAACTCTGCCTACCAGAGCTGCCTATCTGGAGAATATCACCACCAGCAGGCCTTTGGAGCTGGTGTGTATCGATTTCTTGTCTTTAGAAGTGGACAGGAAAAATATGGGGAACATTTTAGTAGTGACTGACCATTATACCCGATACGCACAGGCATATCCCACACATGACCAGCGGGCCACTACTGTGGCACGAGTTTTGTGGGAAAGATATTTTTTAGTGTATGGTCTCCCAACTCAGATACATTCTGACCAGGGGAGGAACTTTGAGAGTCACCTCTTGAAGGAGGTGTTATGATTGTCCGGAGTTAAGAAGTCCAGAACAGCACCTTACCACCCCCAAGGTGACCCTCAGCCTGAGCGGATCAATCGGACTCTACTAAATATGCTGGGGACTTTACGCCCAGACCAGAAAGCATCCTGGAGCCAGCATGTCGCATTTTTGGTGCATGCCTATAATGCTACAAGAAATGATGCTATAGGGGTCACCCCATTCTTCATGATGTTTGGACAAGAGCCGATACTGCCTATAGACATATGCTTTGGAGTATCAGGAGATGGCGAGAGTTATGAGACACACTTGCAATATGTCTCCCGATTACGAGAAAAACTGCAGAATGCCTATCACTTGGCTACTGCAGCTGCCCGGAAAAATGCAGACCGTAATAAACACCGATATGATGCGCGAGTGCGCCCACAAGAGCTCCAACCTGGGGACAGAGTTCTGCTACGAAATATGGGTATTGCTGGCAAACACAAGATTGCCGACAGATGGAAGGCAATGCCTTACCGGGTGGTGGAAAAACTTAGAGATCTACCGGTCTACAAGATTAAACCAGAAACTGGGCCAGGGCAAGTAAAAACAGTGCATCGTAACCTTCTGCTGCCTGTGGGAGAATTGGTAGGCACCCCTTCCGAAATGGACCATGACATGGGGCCTCAGCGAAAAAGGGGTGTCCGGCCAAGTCAACCACCCATCATGTGTGGTGAGCCCTGTGATGCTAATCTGCCTCTACTCAGCACCTTTGAGAGTGAATCTGAAGAGAAAGATGATCCCATGGAGTATACTGGGATGCAGACCAGATTCCGGACTCCATCAGTGAGACATGGAGAGAGCTCCACTTCTTTGGCTCTGAATCCTATGGCTGAGGCATTTAGGCCTGTGGAAGGAGATTCGGTGTACTCCCCTAGACAAACCTCAGAGGATGAGCTTGTCCCATCTACATCTTCAGATCTTCTGGGAGAGGAATGGGCTTGTGATGACACACCTGTGTCAGTGGACAGAGAGTATGTTCCAGGGGAAGGTGTCCCCAGTGCCCTGGACATCCCAGCATCTCAACAAGAGGTGCAACAGCATGTATCTGAAGAGAGGGTACCTACACATAACCCCTTGTCAGCCCTACCCCCAGAAGAGGTTCCCACAGTTCCTGCTGTGCCTGTGCTCGGTCGGCGTGATAGGGTTATAAAACCAGTGAACAGGCTAACTTACAATGCACCAGGAGTGGTTAGTGAGGATGTGATACACCTGGCACACAGGCTTGTAGAGGCCATAGTGGGGTTCCTTAGACCCTTTGAAGAGAACTCACGTTGCCGGTATAATCAGGAACATATTTTGCCGGGACGGCAAATTTTTGACTGGGGGGAGGATGTAAGCAGGGGCTGAACTGCTGCTTGCTATCAGCTAAAAGGAAGGGTGGGTGTGCCCACTACAATTGTTTAGCTCTGCAAGGTAATTAACTGTTAACTGTTATGTAAATACAGCTCAGGAGAGAATCCGAGGTGTGGCTATGTAAATCCCATTCAGCCAGGGCTGATGGAAGGTCAGTGTTGGAATGGAATGTGGAGAATTGTATATAATTCGGGACTGTTGTGGGGGTCACTAATCATGCTACCCCTAAATGTGGGAACTGTAAAACATGCCACCAGTGCTTGCAGGAGAGACACCACCATCATGGTAAGAGGTCTCGGAAGAACAAGCCTCCCCCCTTCCAGAGTTGAGTGGACTGAGCTGGGGGGAAGGGTTAAAGGGCTTGGGTCAGCCTGCTTCACACCTGCCAGGTGTGAGCTATAAGACTGGCCCAGCCTGCACCTTTCCCCTTTGTATTAAGGACAGACCTAAAGCAGACTCCCTGAGGAGACTTTTCTTTTGCTAGTCCAGTGAAAGCTGGATTCATTTGCCAGTCCAGCTGGTGGCTAAAGAGTTGAAATCACTGAGAGTTGAAATCACTGGTTTGGCTGAGAGCCAGGCCTATTGCAGCCAGTGAAGTGGCGGTGACCAGCAGCGTGGCGTGGAGCGGCGGCAGCAGATGAGGAGCGGCGGCAGGTGGGGAGCGGCGACCAGTGGCGTGGCGTGGAGCAGCAGCAGGTGAGGAGCAGCAACCAGCGGCGGCAGCAGACGAGGAGCGGCGGCAGGCGCCCAGCGAAGCGTCCAGTGGCGTGGGACGAGACAGCTGGTGGAGCGTGGTGGAGTTTCGTATAAGGTGCCCCCTATGTATTTCCCCACCCCCATTTCTACCCAGGTTGGGAGGTGAAACCCTGCGGGTGAACTTTGGGACTCTGGGTGGCCCGGACCAGGGACAGAGACTTTTGGGGTGTCGGACTCTTTGGACTTCGGGCGATTCTTGGCTGGGGGGGGGCGGTCTTGGCTTATGTTTGGGTTATGAACTCTGTTTGTGGTGTTTTCCCCAAGTTAATGCCGTATGACTTCTCTCTCTGTTTCATTAAATGTTTCTTTCCGACACTCAGACTCAGTGCTTGCGAGTGGGGAAGCATTGCCTCTCAGAGGCACCCAGGGGTGCGTGAATTTCCCAGATTACTGGGTGGGGGCTCGAGCCGGTTCTATGTGAGATGGACCCCAAGATATTGAACCCAGCCCTGGTTACTGCCAGGCCTACCCGGCAGAAGGGTTACACTTGTGACTATGCAGCAAAGAGAAGGAAGAATCCTGAAGCAATGGAAGAACAGCCATAACTCCTGATGGAAGGAAGAAAGAAGGGAAACACCCTTACGCAGACAGAACAACCATAACTCTAGGAGGTGGAGGGGGTAGACTAAGAAAAAGGATCTGAAGACTGGTTAGGCAAGTAGGCTGGAACAAGGAGACAGATAATGGAGATGCAGGGGATTGGTAGAGGGAGTGATTGGTTGGTTAACTGCACGTAGAAAATATGATGCATGACCACGCATTTAAAATATATAAAAATGCACACAGACAAGCCAGTCAAATGAAGATTCCCTAAGGAGCATTAATTTTGGCATTTCGTAACCTCTGAGAAATGGATTTTATATAACTGTGTTTTTCTTTTGACATAATTTGTATAATTCTATACATCTGCAGCTCTTCTCTGATAAGATGATTTCCAAAAGTCAGATTTTCAAGTTTGTGGCACACACATTTCGACCAGATTTTCCAGAGAGCTCATTCTCCTTTAGGCACCTAAGGCTGTGTCTACAATACTAGGTTATTTCAAAATAAGTTATTTCAAAATATCTCCCAAAATAACTATTTCAAAATAAACTTATTCCTCTTCACAAGCAGGAGTCATTATTTTGAAACTAGCCAATAGCCCATCATAAGACAGGATTTTCGGGTCTCTCCTCCACGTCCTATTCCCTTTCTATCTCACACTTCTCTCCTGAGCCTCCGGTCTCTCGCTCCGTCTCTCTCTCTCCTCTTCCTACTGCCTCTCCCCCTCTCTCTCTCAGCTGTCCTCAGCCTTCTGCCTCTCCCTCCATCTCTCTCTCTTTCTCTTCTCCCCCTCCTGCCTTTCACTCTCTCTCTCTCTCTTCTCCTCCTCCTTGTGCATGGAGAGCGCGGAGCCCAAACAGCCACTTGCGCCGCTTGCTCCTGCATGGCGGCCCGGCTGAGCGGCACAGAAGTCAGCCGAGCACCACGGCAGGAGGTGAAGGATGTGACAGCGGTGACATACACGGCTAGGCCCCGCCCCCTGGCCATGTATGTCACCACCCTGTCCCCCTTCACCTCCCGCCATGGCACTCGGCTGACTTCTCTGCTGCTCAGCTGGGCTGCCGTGGGTGAGCAAGCAGCGCAAGTGGCCATTTGGGCTCCCCCGCGGTGGCCCGGCTGAGCGGCGCAGAAGTCAGCTGAGCTCCATGACAGGAGGTGAAGGAGGGTGAGGCGGTGACGTACGTGGCCAGATCCCGCCCCCTGGCCATGTACGTCACTGCCCCGCCCCCCTTCACCTCCCACCGTGGCGCTTGGCTGACTTCTGCGCCGCTCAGCCAGGCCGCCGCGGGAGAGCAAGCGCAGAAGTGGCCATTTGGGGACCGCGGCGTCCAAACGGCTGCTTGCGCCGCTTGCTCCCCTGCAGTGGCCTGGCTGAGCAGCACAGAAGTCAGCTGAGTGCCATGGCGGGAGGCGAAGGACGTGAGTGAGGCAACAGCACCGCCCAGAGGCAACAGCCAGCATTTCAGCGTTACAGAGTCACAGACATTGGGCTACTATCTATGTGATAATAGGCTTGGTAATGTGGATGCTCACCTTGTTATTTAAAAATAAGGGTAGACATGTCCTAAGGGAAATGGACAGATTTTCAGAAGAGCTCAGGTGGAATCAAACCTGGGACCTCTGGAGCTTAATGCATGAGCCTCTACCACAGGAGGCAAAAGCTCACCAACTATTAGCTAAGGCTGTAGAGCAGTGTCATTATTCTCTCTAAGTGATCTAAGTGCCACTGGAAGGGACAGTACACAATACCCAAAAGGTATGTGGGTTAAATCAGCACCAAGAAGCTTCTATTGTTTTTGCCCAGAACTGGTTGTCCTTAATGGATGCTTCTATACTAGCTTCAAGCAGTTCTTGACTCTGCTCACTCATCTACCAACCCCGCATTCTCATGGATTTTATTGGGGTTTTTTTCAGTTGAGTTTCACGATTTTCTCAGATACAGCAACATGGATAAATCCCAACACATTCCATCCATCTTCCTATCCCTGCTTAGCCTTTCACCAGTCTTGGGTTACCAATATAAGTAGATTCATAGCATTTGAGGCCAGAAGGGACCATTCGATCATACAATCTAGTCTCCTGTTTAATCACAGGCTGTTTAACTTCTCCCAGCTACACCATTACAGAGCCCATTAATGAGAGTAATACTGTGAGACTGTATACAGTTCTTACATTTTGAGAAACTGAAGAGGGGGCAGAGACAAGCACAAAAATGATCTTAAGGCTGTAGAAAATGTCTGATATTGAGAGACAGAGTTCAATCTATTTAGTTTATCAAACAGATTGAGAAGTGACTTGATTACAAAGTAAAAGTACCTTCACAGGGAGAAAATACTGCTACTAAAGGGCTCTTCAATCTAGCAAAAAAAAGGCATAAGAAGAAACTATGGTGGGGACTTGAAACTAGACAATCTCCAATAGGAAATTCTTATGAAATAATTATCTGTACAAATGTTCATGGCAAACTTGCTTTCCACAAATAGTTTTTATTCATAAGAATATCATCCATATGTTTTGCACATATTGTGGGGAAAAGGAGATCTATGAATACTAGTGAAATAAAGTGGTGCATTTTATTCACAAGAATGTCCACAATATTTTTCACCCCGCTCTATCAGATTCCATGATTTTTTAATGGTGACAGTTATGTGATAGATACAATTGTATGATATTTCAAAAGACCCTATATTTTTTCATCACAATTCTCTATACATGTTTCAGCCACTTCCTTTAGTTTCCTATTTCTAGGATATATCTAAATACTCCCCACTACCTTGAAATGAAACCTCTCTCATTAAAGGAGATTTCCACAATGGCTTTTGATAACCTTTATGTTAGTCTAAAGAAAATTACATGAAATGATGAACTGATATCCAATTTGAATCCAAAATTACACTTCTTTCTTCATTTGGCTTGCTACACAAACTAAACAAACACTGACAGTTTCTAGTAGGAGAGAAAATTCAAACATGCACTATTTGTTTATGCATGGAAAAGGCAACATGTAATGTCTTTACCCTCTTTGTGCCCTTATTGTCAAGGTATCACTATCTGCGAGAGGACATGATAACAGCTTTCAAGTACCTAAAAGGGCGTTACAAAGAGGAGGGAGAAAAATTGTTTTCCTTAACCTCTGATGATAGAACAAGAAGCACTGGGCTTAAATTGCAGCAAGGGAGGTTTAGGTTGCATATTAGGAAAAAGTTCCTAACTGTCAGGGTGGTTAAACACTGGAATAAATTAGGGAGCTGGAGCACATGACCTATGAGGAGAGGCTGAGGGATTTGGGCTTATTTAGTATGCAGCAAAGAAGAGTGAGGGGGGCATTTAATAGCAGCCTACAACTTCCTGAAGGGAGGTTCCATAGCAGATGGAGAGAGGCTGTTCTCAGTAATGACGGATGGCAGAACAAGGAGAAATGGTCTCAAGTTACAGTGGGGAAGGTCTAGGTTGGATATTAGGAAAAACTATTTTACTAGGAAGGTGGTGAAGCATTGGAATGGGTTACCTACAGATGTTGTGGAATCTCCATCCTTAGAGGTTTTTAAGTCTTGGCTTGACAAAGCCCTGACTGGGATGATTTAGTTAGGGTTGGTCCTGCTTTGGTCTGGGGGCTGGACTCGATGACCTCCTGAGGTCTCTTCCAGCCCTATGATTCTATGAAATTGCCTAGGGAGGTTGTGGAATCTCCATCACCGGAGATATTTAAGAGCAGGTTGGATAGACATCTATCAGGGATGATCTAGAGGGTGGTTGGTCCTGCTGTGACTGCAGGGACCCGACTTGATGACCTGTGTGATGGGCCCAGAGAGGCCCGCACTTAGCCGGGGGAGATCTTTGCCTCTCCCCCGGCCCAGAAGGCAGTATGGCACCGTGGCAGGTCCTGGCCACCCCGACGCCCAGCTCGCTGGGGCTGGAGCTGAGTGCAGTGGGATGGGTGCAGCCCTGCCACGGAGGCGGAGGGGTGGAGCCACACCGACACACGCCGGCCAGATGCCGACGGGGCGGCATAGCAGGCTGACCCAGGGAAACCCTCAGTGGGGGCTCCCGGTGTATGGCCCAACAGTGTAGGCGGGGCCTCCTGACGTCGGGTCCATTCCCGGGCCACTTGAAAAGTGGCCGGGACAGAAGCGGAGGGGCAGCTCAGAGAACAGGAGCCACCGACCGACCTCCAGGAAAACGGTGATTCCCCCGCGCTGGAGAAGCAGGAGGGGGGCAGTCGGACCCCTGGGACACCGGAGCACGCCAGAAGGGAACGGTGAGAGGGTAAGCCCCCAAATCTTGCCGACAGACTCAGTAATCAGGGAGGGGGAGAGGAAGCAGCCTGGGGCAGAGTGCTTCTGGCGCCCATGGGCAGACGCGTTTTGGGACTAAACACCGTCTGCTGTGCAGGAGTGTGTTAAACTGTTCACTTAGGACCCTGGGCTAGGACCCGGTGGAGATGGTGGGCCCGGGTCCCCCTTCCTCACCGCTCTTTCACCCTCACTCGTACACCCATGAACGCCGGAATCTGCCAACCCCGGAACTCAAGGCGAGTAAACGCCGCCCCTGGGAGGGACTATCACCAAGGGGAGAGAACCCCGTAACCCTGTCATAAACTTGACGGTGGGTCCGCTGAACCCCCCTGCTCGGGCAAGAGGGGGCGCTTGCACCCATAAAACCCATCACAACCTGTCATGGTCCCTTCCAGTTCTAATATTCTATGATTTATGATCTCACAATTAAGATGCCATAGATAACATATCCAACCTCATTATCACCTTTTAGTGTGAGACACTTTGCTCCTTCTACTTACATATCCTTTGATCGACTGCATGAAAAATGGAATTTATTCTCTGGGCTGGTATAGAGCACTTGATCCTTCAAAACTCCACTTTCCCCATTAGGCTACGTCTAGGCTGCAGTGGTAAATCGGAAAAAGATATGCAATTTGTGTATCTTTTTCTGAATCACTTTCAAAAGAGGCTTTTCTGAAATGTGGCACATCTACATGGTCCCAAATTTTGGGGAAAAAGTGCTCTTTTGACACATCCCTTATTCTTCATAGAACGAGGTTTACAGGGATAGTGAAAGAGTGTGTCCACCTTTCTGAATTTTTTTTTGGAAAAGTGGATGTATTCCTTGGACGTGGTATTGCTTTTCCGGGATACCTGGTATCCCGGAAAAGCAATGCAGTCTAGACATAGCCTGAGATGAAAACAAAAATTCAGTGTTTATCCCACAGGGCAGCAGCTCAGTTCATCAACTTATTTCACCATACATCTAATAATGAAGCCAATAACAGCGCTCTCACGTGCTTAAATATCTGGCTGAACTGGGTTCCTGAAGTTACTGAATTGCCATCTAAATGCCCTGGAATACCATTTGTATTTGCTCTGACAAACGTTTGTTTTCAAAAGATTATTTTCCCACTTTAAAAGGCCTTGGTGAGCATTGTCCCTATCAGGAAGACTTTAAAATGGGAGAACATTATCAAAAACAGCTGTGGACTTATAGATACCCAGTCCCTCAGACAATCCTCCTTCAGCTGCACTGAGAAGCTAACCATTTGTTTTAAAATGGGGTGATAAAGAGAAAGAAAAAAGCTTTTCCTGACCCACAGCAATCATATATGGCCCCTGATCCTGTAGTACATCGCTCCTGGGCAGAACACCATTAATGTCAGCCTACCTGTGCACAGTGAATGAGGTTGCCAACTTTCTGTTCACACACAAGCAAATGCTCTTGCCCTATCCTCCTCTGAGGCTCTGTCCCTGCCTTGCTCCTCCTCAGAAGTCCCACCCCCATTCATTCCATCCCGCCTCTGTCTGTCGCTCACTTTCTCCACCCTCACCCTCCACTTTCACCAGGCTGGCTCAGGGAGTTGGGCTGCAGGAGGGTGGGAGGGCTCCAGCTGGGGGTGCAGGCTCTTTTGCCTTCCCAGTCTGATTACTCCATTCCTCGCCGCCCCCCTCCTCCCCCCCAGCCCTCGTTCCCTGCAGTCCCATCTCAGCTCGGCTCTCTCCTTCTCTTCCCAGCCTGGCTCTCCCCTCTCCTCCTGCCTTCCTGCTCTGCAGACCCAGGAGGGGGTTCAAAGTGGCAGGAAGCTCCTCCCTCCACCCCCTCACTGCACCACCCCAACTCCCGCTCCCACTTTACTGACTTCAGCTTGGCTTAAAGCAGCAGGGAGCTCTGAGACCCCTTCTTGCCCTGCTGCTCCGCGGATCTGAGCTCCAGGGCTTCCCATAGCTGATGCCATGCTGATGCAGCAGCACTACTTAAAAGGACTGGGTCCTACCTGCCACTGTCATGTGGCAGCCCAGGGCCCCCTTAATTCCATCGGGCCTCTGTGCAATTGCCCCCTTTGTGCCCCCTGTCAGTGGGCCTGCCACTAGGGTCCCTTTTCAACCAGGTAATCTAGTAAAAAACCAGACACCTGGAATCCCTCTAGTGAATTGGAGAAATGACGCCTTCAACTGGAAGCTTGTTCTGTCAGGGACCATCTTTTCATTGCAAATATGCATCATGGCTTGCATAAAGGGTTCCTTTGTTTGCATGGGCAGTGGGTGAAGGTAGGGCTGGGGGAGACAAGCCCTTAGCCCTGTCTCTTCTGCCCAGGCCCCGCCCCCATGGAAGCCAAGCCTCTCCCACCCCAGCACTATGGGGATGTGGGGCAGCACACAGAGACCCAGCCTATCCTGCCCCGGAGTACAGGGAGGGCGGAGGCTGTGCAGCTGCAGTCTCCCTGGCCCTGGCACACGGGGAGGGCAGAGAGCATATGTCCCCAGCTTCCCTGGCTGCAGAGAACGAAGCGGGTGGAGGGTGGATGGCCCCAGCCTCCGTGGCCCTAGAGTGCAGGGAGGGCATGTGCTGGGGGGGGGGAGGGGGGGGACAACAACACTCTACTTACAGTAGTGGTTCTGGGAGCAAAGCCTGTGTATGTCAGGCTTGTGGTCTGGGAAGATACTGCCTCTCCCCACCTATTACATCCACCAACCATTTGTCTTTATTTTTGTTCTGTGTACTAAAATGACACTAATTACACACAGGTTTGATATTTTCAATCTATTTTAAAATCTAAGAAATAAAGAACTCAAGTGCCAGATTATGGTCTATTATCAGGTTACGCCAAAACAGAACCCGATAAAATAATTCAGAGGACGGCGTACTACAAGGACTTGCAATAAAACAACCATCCAACTGGAAGGAAATGGCCAAAACAAAAGAAACCACTTACGTAAAAGAAAGCCTAGCATCAAGATCCTTTAAGCCCAAGCATTTAATTGAATTACATGCTGGTCACAATAAAGATCAGAGCTCCCTGTGAGTCAAGTTCTAGCTGTCATTCACTTTAAATGAATGCGGTGGGAAATACTTGTGTCTCAATGTATCCAGAGCTAGCTATGGCTTTCAAAGAGCTTTGGAAACTTTTCAACAGTGATTTTTATAATTGTTTTTCCATTAAAATCCAGTCTCTCTCAGTGACTGTATTGTTCCCTTCAGGTGTTTCTCTCGACACAATCTGTGAAAGATGACTGCATATCACAGGATTACTTTCTGAGCAGGAGTCATGTTCATTTCAAGAGACACGAATGATGCTTTGGGGTATTAAATTTTCTAAGCAAATTTATTTTTTAAACTGTCTGATAATATATTTCTGTTAATAACATGCCTTCCTTTAAGTCTCTGACTGGCATCAAAGAAAAAATATAGGTTGTTCAGTATTTATGCTTTTGCAAATTTGGGATGATATATATTTTTGACATTTAAACCAAGTACAATATTCAGCTTTCCTTCATGGTAGCAAGGTAACATCTACTGTAATTAAACATCAATCCTTCATCATTCTGCACATGAGGTCGGTACACAGTCAACTATCATGTTTACACATTACGGTGAAGAACGCTCCCTGATTTTGAAATCAGTTTAAAAAAATAAGTGGTATGCAAACAAAATATATTTATTTAGAGACAATTGAAAGGAAAAAGAAAGTCAGAGATTGCCACAATGAGGCAAAATTTAACAAGTAGCACTTAGGAAAAATACAGAAATAATACTATCAACTAAAGGTGGTGGCTTACTTCTGGACTCTGCATTTCTCCTTGAAAGGGCATCCCAGTGAGTTGCTATAGCTGAGAGGCAGCAGTAACCCTTGCAGGAGGCTTTATGTGTCTATTTTGCTAGTCAGTAAAAAATACCCATTCATTAGTAGCATTTGCCACTTTGCGTGCAGTGTGCCCTAGTGAAGGGATACAGACAAGTCTGCAAAAGAAACTTATGCAGGTGTACCGCATATAGAATGATTAATCTTACTAATACTTTGCATTGGTTGTGTGCTATTTTGCTATGGGCAAATTAATTGCTCCATAAATTATCCAATCCAAGTCAAATGGGAGGTGCATAACACGAGCAGCCCTTTCTCTCATGTCTAATCTCACTGAAGTTGCTGGATATAGCTGAGGGTACATCTACACAGCAGGGCTAAAGTGGAATTAAGCTACACAACTTCAGCTACAGCAATTGTGTAGCTTAAGCTGAAATAGCTTAATTCAGCTTTTAGCGCTGTCTACACAGCAGGAAGTCGAAGGAAGAACATTCTTCTTTTGACTTCCCTTGCTCCTCGTGAAATGAAAGTTACCATGAATCGGAGTAAGAAGACCTCCAGCTGGACATTATTTTGAAATAAAAGCTTGTAGTGTAGACGTGCACTATGATATTTCGGAATAATGTCAATTATTCTGAAATAAAGCTACTGTGTAGACATAGCCTGAGTGAGTAAGGGTTACTCCTGTGAATAAAAACTTTCCTAATGCAGATCCATTGCTTTCTCCAGTTAAAGAGGCAATCAAAGTAACATTTTTGAAGGTCAGCATTAGGGTTCTTACCTTGCAACCACTGAAATCAATGGCAAAACTTCCAGGGTGAAAAAACCTGGCTCCATTGAAGTCAATGGTAGTTTTCCATTGAACATCAGTGAATCCAGGTTGTCACCCTCATTATTTTTAATATATTGTTTTTAATATAAAGGAGAGATTACTCTATTTTTTACTAAAAGATAAAGATACTTGCAGCGTTTTACTTGCAGCCTTCTTGATTTCACATCTGCTATCTCTCAATACAGACATGTTTCACTCTGGGAAACAGCTAATAATTTCTTCATCCTGAGAAATATTTAATTCTAGAAGTTTTAATATATCATCTCTGATGTGTTTTAGGGTACATCTACGCAGCAGGCAGTTATTTTGAAATAATGTCAAAATATTGTCAAGCTGGAGGACTTCTTACTCTGACTCCTGTAACCCTCATTGTGCGAGGAGTAAGGGAAGTCAGAGGAAGAGTCCTCTGTTTGGGTAAGTGCTGTGTAGACTCTTCCAATCTTGAAACAAGCTATTTTGAAATAAGCTACGCAATTGACATAGCTCAATTTGCGTAGCTTATTTCGAGTTAAGCCCTGCTGTGTAGCCACCCTTTAGGGTCCTAGCTAGAAGAAAAATTCAGGCACAGTATGTAGTCTGTTGAGCAAAATGAACCTATTCCTGGGAAGGAAAAAAAGAAGCCAACTCGGATAATGTTAGCAGCCTGTGTTATATAAGTGGAAAATTCTGGGCTCTATAATCTGCTGTCATCACAAAGGCAGTGGCCATGCTGTTCAACATAACATTTCTGAAGTTCTGAATGCTTATTTACTCATTACAATATAGTGAAAGGCAAGAGAAAGACAACAGGGATATTAATGAATGTAAAGTTGCTCTCTACAATATATTTTGTTCATGATACATATTTGTATTGGTAAGCCTCAACTTATTTGTATATTGAGGAAGATGAAGTTAAAACACTTTAAAAGATGTCTGAGAAGATATATATACTATATCCATTACTGAACATGCAACAGAGGAGACTTTTTTCAAAGGGCCTTAGCTGGAGCAACTAATTTGGCGAGGCACACTCTGTAGGACTAGAAGTGTTCTTGCATCATTATACATTGCAAAAAATAAAATAGATTTCCAGTTACACAAGTTTAGAATCTAGACAGGCTCGCACTTTCCCAGGATAATTGTATTCAAAATTGTGGCTATTAAGCTAGAAAACAGTCTGAGTGCTGAGCTGTTGACATGGTAGATGTTAGCTAGGGGACTCTCTGCCCATAATCACCCAAGCAGTTTGAATTCTCTAGAAAGGCCAAATGCAGTAAAGGAAGTGTGATGTACACCAGAAATTCATAGTAAGTGATTCACATCTTCAGCCAATAAACCCTCTAAACTTGCTTGCAGTTGCTCATGCACTATTGGAATATAATCTGCTGAGTTCACAATGAAGAGCAATTCAAAATTCCATTTCTGATCATCAGAATATTTACACTGCAGCAAAAGGAGCTGTAGAAGTCCTAAGGGAATGGTAAGAATTAGATAACTGCACCACAATCTCATTCTGAACAAACTTGCTCGGGCTGTGCAGTTTAGCTGAATTGTACTTCTGATGAGGAGTGGGTCCATATGTAGATAATATAACTTTTGAAAGTGTAACTTTTAAGAAACCTCTCTCTCAAATGTCATTTCTGGAATATATATTATAATTGGATGAAGACTGTGTTTCAGGTTGTGAGCACAAAACAGCTGTTCTGTGTGCTTTAAGAACAGTTCAGTTTAGAATAGATAGGCAGGAAGTCAAGAAAAAATAACCTTGACAAATGCTAAACAAAACACAATTTATTGGAAGAGACTGAGAAAAGATGAAGACAAATCCTAGAACTCCAGGTGACATTTACAATCTCTGTTTTGGTAAAGAAATTTAGTTCCTTTCCACAAATGTGCTACAACATGTGTGTTTTACTCACTAGCATAAGTGAAGGTTACATATTAAACTATTTTCCCACTCGGAGAAGTCTGTATCATAGTAAGGAAAGAAAACCTTATTTTGTATAACATTTGTCATACCAGCATATTTCCTGTATACTTTCCCTATTTAAGTGTCTATTTAAGGCTTTGGATACTAAATAAAAACAGAGGGTGAAAGAAATTAAGTAGTATGAACAACGGGTAAGACCTGTGTAAGATTTTCCAAGGAATGGCTAATTTATGAGGCAGAAAAACACAAGAAAGTTCTGCCAAAAGCAGGAAGGAGCCTGTGCAGACATGCAAAAGGTAACTGTACAGAGAGGAGGACCCAAATTAGAAAGAAAACAATATTCTCTTAATTTACACAGAAATCACATACTCAGAGCCTGATTCACCAAAGATAGGTAGAGAGATCAATCTGCTCAACTTTCAATCTATGCTGACCCTTACAAATGCATTTCCATGGGGTTAGAAGAATCTGTATAGTCTGGAAGTCAGAAGGAATCTGGTATTACTGAACAAGGTACCGAATGCTTAATATTTTTAGGTGACAATTTTTTTGTACCCAGAGAGAAAAAGGAAATTTTATTAGCCTAAAACAAATAATGATGGAACAGCATCAACTAAATGAATATTGATTCTTAATGATTTCAGTTATTTAATTTTTTATTTCAAGACAGTCATTGTAAGCCAAGGACAATAAATAGAATAGCCCATCTAAGTATAATTTTTTCTACATACTGGAAAGGTAATTTGAGTTTTAGTACCTAGTATTTGATTATTTTCCATTACCCTCATTATTGCTCACTTTAAAATTTCTTTATTGAATTTTCTTCAACTTGCTAAAGGCTCCAAAAGCCTAAACATTTTTCTTTCAGGGAAGAAAAAGAAAGTCAATCTTACTAACTGGGTGGGTTTCCCCCCAGCTCTTGCTTTCATGAACGCTTAATCCTCATAAATATGTCTGTGTGTGTGCGCACGCACATTCATGTTCCTTTAACGTGGGACTAGGCTCAGTGCTTTACTTTATATTGTTTTAGGAAGATGCCACTGCTTTCTCAATTATATAGTCCCAATACGAAACATTTACTTTAATGATCCCCAAGAGCAAGATTCCTCATTTGGCTAATTTTTCTCTCTGGAATCACTTTCTTTTATTATCTAAGCCTTTCCTTTTTATATCTTGTGATATATATCTGCATTTAGAGTTGAAAGGAATAGAGGAGTCTCTTAAGTTTTCATCTAGCCTACTCCCTTAACAAGAAAAACTTGCTGTTTCTTTTCTCCTACCCATCGACCCCACTCCTTTACCACTTTGTGTTCTTTGAAATACAGGTTGAAACTCTCTTAACTGGGATTCTCTGGTCCAGCAACATCCATGGTCTGGCACAGATGTTGCAGAACTAGAGAGTCCTGGTAGAGGGAAATTGGCAAGGATCCCTGTGGGGCCAGCAGAGGTCAACGGGTTGGGAGACACGCGTGTGGCTGCCCCATGGGTCTCGGAGCCCTAGTGCGGTGTGCGCAGCTGCCTAGGGACACGGAGCCCCAGTGAGGTGCGCGCAGCTGCCTTTCGGGTCCCAGAGCCAGGATAGCAATGGCTGCTGAGCGGGGTCAGCAAGGGTGCAGGAGGTGACAAGCTGGCCTAGAGGCCAGCAGCCCGGGCAAGGGGATCGGCAGCAGGGTGTCCTCCCCTGATCTGGCAAAATCCCTCATCTGGGTCCTGTCAGGTCCCAAGGGTGCCGGACCAGGGAGGCCCAACCTGTACTCTTATTTAAGACTTGAAGAGTCCACTTGCAGTTTTAAAACCAGAGTTAAGTAAGCATAATAAGGCCACTCTGGGGTTTTTGATAAAAAGAAAAAAAAATTATTTAAACAGTTGGATCAGAAAACTTTCCCGCTTCAATACAGTACAATATTGGGTCCATCCAAACAGATTATTCAGTTCTTTAATTACTTTGAATATTTGGAAGCTAGGATTTAAAAAAAAATATTTAGATAGCAATTGTACTTTGTGAAGCAACAGAATAACCCTCTTGCCAAATCAAAGGACTTTAAACTCAATTCATAACATCCCTTTATAGTCTTAAGAACCACAAGAGTAAAAGGGTTAAATTCATTTCCCGATACTGCTACTTATCTAGCTCAGCACTCATCTTTATAATTTTTGTAGGTAATAGCTGTTGTTAGGAATATCCCTGTTTTGCATGTTGTGACCCCAAAAACTTTTTGCTCGTGAGTTTATTTCGCACCCTAGCCACACCAGAAGCACAAGTCTCTGCCCTGTTAACCTGAGAATAGATCAGTACCCTACTACCCAAGTGAATTGATTCCTAATGTCTAACTTGCCCAAAGTTTTTTGTCATTTTATTTTAAGGAAAAAAATCCTTGAATGTTTTTCATAGAGTGCAACCAACTGATCTCTATAGCAAGCTAATGTGAAGAGCAGAGCTCTAACTTCTTTTTGTAGCTATTTTAGATGAAGGGGATAATCAGAGTGAGCTTCTGAGACTCTAGGACATTTAAAGTATGCAAGCAACGCATCTAAACAAGGAGCCTGAAATACAAGTTTCTACTTAAGAAGATCTTTACATTGGCTCTTACAGATACTAATTATGATTGCTGGGTTTCTATTTTTTTCCTTTGTTCAAAAATTCTGAACTCCACATGGAATCTTCATCACCTTTTCCAAGAAGTGATTATTTTAGACACTGCCCCCATTAAATGTCGGAGGGTGTAATTTTCAAATGGGCTTATGTCCTATTTTTTAAAAGTACTGTAGATAAAGATAAACTAGGCAGCTAACATAGTTAGGCACTTTTGAAAATTGTACTAGGTACCTAATAGGCTCAGTCCTTTCAGAAAATAGAACTTGGTCTTTTTTTGAAAATTTCCACCCTCAGACATTTATGGAGTCAGTATAGAAAATACTCATTAAAAAAAGTGATAAAATAATTACTAGATTACAAGTGTAGTTCACCTGATTCCCCTGGGTACCTAAGCGATTTTGAAAATCCCACTAAGTTCCTATGTGCATCTTTAGGAGCACAAATACTTTTGAAAATCTGTTCATTTCATTGTTTGCTTCTGGGGAAAATATGATTGTGATCCTTAAGAAATATCACATACAGCACAATGTGTCCTCTACAGACAGCACACCTATTCAGTCACTGAAATCCAATCACCAGATAGTGACAAGAGATAAAGGGAGTGCAATTCTCATCTTCAATTGTGATGACTACATCAGCAAGGCCAGCAAACAGTTCTCCCACGCTACTAGTTAGAACACAAAGATGATTCCACATGGCAATTCATTCAAGAATTTAAGGATATCATCAAATCTTTCTCAAATTATGGAGTACCATTATAAGCAATTAAATATCAAGTTCCTAAACTGCATTCCCTCTAATTTTCCCCATGTATGGGTGAAATGAGCTTTGTTATGTGCACCAATATGAAGGGGAGGTGTGACATCACCTCCATATTGGTGCATATAAAATTCATGTGGCACAAATGGGGCCAAGGGATTCAGAATATGGGAGAGGGTTAGGGAATTGCTAATCTAGGAATTATCCAGAACTTCTAATCAGTTTACAATGATGCTACTGCTGATAGAACAACATTTATATTGAAAACCTGCAAATCTGTAACAACAAGAACTTCTGCTCCGAATGTTCCCAGAAAAGATGGCACAAAACAATATAATATATAGAACCTGCAAAACCAGCAGGGAAAAGGAAGACATTGTGTTATTAAATTTTGAGCATGAATAAGATCTGATTACCTAAGAGGCAAAGGACTGACATCCTAAAACACAATTAGGGTGTTTCTACACTACAGGTTTCTTTTTGAAAAAAGTAGCCTTTTTTCAAAAAAATTTCACCTGCGTCTAGACTGCAGCTGTGTTCTTTCAAAAGTAAATTGAAAGAACGCAGCAGATTTTTTGATCAAAGTAAACATTTTACGAGGAATAACTCCTTTCTTTAAAGTACTCATTCAAAAAAGGCGCTATTGAATGCAAACTGCTTTTTCGAAAGAGAGCATCTAGACTCTTTCAAAAAAGTGGCTCACTTTTTCAAAAAATCTGCTTATAGTCTAGACGTTCTCTTTCAAAAGAGGCTTATAGTCTAGACGTAGCCTTAGATAAAGATTACGTCATCTGACAGCATTGTAGCCTGCCTGAAATATCTATGACAATGGACAACATTCTGATGTCCACCTTCAAAAACATTGTCAAACTCATCCATTTCACCCACACATATAACTTTACATTTAATAACACACACTTTGTCCACAGCACAGACACAGTTGTTAATCCGAGGACAGCTCTCCAATATGTCAAATTCTGCAAATTCCACCTCAAGGAAGAATTTCTGGACAAATGCTCCTCTAAAACCAATGATACACCTGAGCCACATTGATGACAATTTAATCATCTGGCCAGATGACCTAAACTCTCTTGTAGATATCTACCACAACTTTAGCAATTGCTACCTCCCCATCACATTCTCTCTAAAGCACACTCACACCAGCATCAACTTCATTATGATCAGTTTCAACAATGACAACTCTATATAAGAAACCCATGGATCGCAACATATACCTTCATAGATTCAGTAACCACCCCAAACACACCAAGAAATTGGTTATCTAAAGCCAGGCATTCAGAAAATCCATCATATGCACCAATCATTGTAGTCACCTTCACTAAGAAGCAGATTATATCATGGAATTGGCTGCCCAAATGCCCTGAGAAAACTTGCTTCAATGCAGCAGCGGGGTGGGAAAGCATTCTGAATGCATGCTCCTCATTGTCACCTACAGTCCCACACTGGAACCCAAACAGGGTGTGATTAAACAGTTGCAGCCATACTTGATGGGGACCACATCCTGAAATAAATCAGTCACACATCCCTGCTTGTGGCCTACAAACAACCCCCAACCTCACCAATCTCACCATCAGAAGCAAGCTGCCTACAAAGCAGGACCCACCAACTCAAAGTGGCACCAAACCCTCCCATAACTGCAGATGCAAAAAAATATTTCCACTGCTGCGATAGTCAATAGCCCCACAAGCTACCATTCAAGATCGATGCATTCTACACATGACTATCACAACTTGTGGTGTATCTCATCCATTGCAGTAAATGCCCCCAATAACAACTGTGTGTATAAGAAACAAGACAGTCACTATGCTCTCAAATAAATTCTCATAGGAAAAAAATGATAAAAGACAAAGACCATATAATCCAGGGGCAAACTCTTCTCCCAGAACAATCACTCTGTATCTGACTTCTTAGTCTTCATCCTCACAGGAAACTTGCACATCACCTCCAAAAGACCTGAGAGCTTAAATTCATAAGTTTGTTAGGCACTAAAAATTATGGACTTAATAAAATCACTGGATTTATGGCTCATTACAACAATCTCTGTAATCCATAACCCTCTTTATGATTGCTAAGATATTAACTGTCCACTTTGCTTTGCATGGTTTTTTACAACATGTTAACTCCTTACACTGCCCATTTTGTATTTAGTTATGACATGAAAAAGAGCTCTGTGTATATTCAAAAGCTTGCTGAAAAAGACAACATAGCTGGTCCAATAAAAGATATTTCCTCGCCCACCTTGTCCCCTTATACTGTCACATAATGCACTAAGATATTCCATTTGATGGGGGAATGACAAGGTTAGTTGTCTTGTAGTGTTAGAGACTGAAATGGAGGATTAAAGCCACAGATTCTCTCATCAGTTTAGTAGTACCTTAGTTAAAGTAATTTAAAAAGTATTGTATTTTGAAGTCATTTGCTAAACATGTGTTTATTTTGATTTATGTAGGAAAAAAAGGACTTATCCCACACACACACACACACAGGCTCCCAAAACCTATCACTCCAATAAAAAGATGTCCACCTATTCTCCCCAAAAGCCTGAATTTGAAATCTACCATGAGGGTAGGATTTGAAATCTACCATGAGGGTAGGATTTGAAATCTACCATGAGGGACAACAATTACAGGCATGTCAAACAGTAGCAAGATCAATCTTGGAGAGGTGGATGAGCCCCACCCTCCATCCCAGCCCTGTGAACAAAATGTTGAAGTCATCGGAACTGCCCATGCAGAGGACCTCACTGGATTGATTTTTTATAGTGAAAAGAAAAGTAACAAATCATGAACAAACCCCTTCAGATGAGTTGATTCAGTTCCTCTGAATACTTCTCTATAACTACCATCATAACCTTAGTCTTACCTGGATTGAGCCGAATCTAACTCACTTTCATCCCCATCAGTGAGATGACACAGATTGAACCTCCCTGGTCCAACACCCTCAAATTTGCCAGAGTAGGGGACGTTAATGTTGTTCCCTCCAGCCCTGGGGCTCGGGGGCTCCACTCCCAGCTACTGAGGCTCTGCTCCTGGCCCTGGGAATCCATTCTTCCCTAATCCAACAATGTTCCTTGCCCCAGCCTGCCAGTTTTTTCTGTGTGTGCTCCACTACCAGAGCACCTATGGGGTCGTCAATGATGCTAGACCAGGAGTATTGCCAGACTAGGGAAATCCAGATTTCTGAGTTTCAACCTGTATAAAGAAACCTTCTCTGCTGTCGCTTGTACTATACCTGATCTTTAGACAACTAAAGCACACCACTCTGTCTTGTCCATCACCTTTTGTGAACTTTTTATTGCTTCAACTATAATGACAGCAAGGTCCACAAGACCAGTGATCCTTTAAAATATTTTGATGTGGCAATTTGTTCTAACTCAATTCTTTCAGCGTTTGCCTTTTAGCTATCTCATAACTTACAAATTTAAATATTGTTAAAAAAAACCCAACAAAGTCCCAGGTTAGTTAATTACTCTTGGAAAATTATTTGTATGGATTGTCATACTTACGCATCAAAAGTACAATCTAATTTGCTAAAAGTACTCTTATAAATTACATTGTGCAACACTGTGGCTGGTATAATTAATTAACTCATTTTAAATTCCTCAGAGCCTTTTCTTTCACACCTTTTTGAAGAAAGTTATGCTTTTTAGTTTCTTGTGTCCCACAGGGATAAGAATAATGCCTCAGCATCTTAGGATCATTTTATTTAGTATAAATTAGCAATAGGTGTTGAACAAATAATTGAATATTTATGACATGAGGTAGAAAGAGCATTTTAGGGACATTTACATTGCAAATATTTGAAAAAAGACGATAAAATATAAATGATGCCATCTAATTAGCCAGATTGTGTTGTTAATTCAGACTATCCAAGCAGTCTGGGAATCATCTTTCTAGGTACCTTTATCAGGTTAATTGGGCACCAAAGAACTTGCCAGAACTTGTTGGTAAAAACAGGTTTTTTAATTTTCAAAAAAAGGCTTATCACTGCTACAGAAGTTGAACAGTAATTATTACAATTTAAAAGATGCTGCTGGGGAACGGAAGGCTTTGAAAGTGCTTTGCTTCACCAAACCACTAGTTTCTCTCATTTGTGGTTCTGATGGTATCTCTTTGTTAAGTTAATGGATTTCCTGTCTCTTGTTTGTCTACAACAAGTATTTGAAACTCTTATGCCAAGCAAGAGATATATTACCACCAGTCTGGCTATAGTTATGTCACATTAAGTTGCAGCAAAATAGGCTCTCTCAGGGCTTGTCTATGTTAGAGATAGTACAGGTTGAACCTCCCTGGTCCAGCTCCTTTGGGACCTGACTGAACCTGGACAAGGGAATTTTCCAGACCAGGGAAGGTTGGCGGGGGGCGGGGGGGGGCGGGGGGGAAGCAGGGGCACACTAGCCTCTTCACTAGGCTCCTCTCCCCAGCTACCTGGCACCACTGCCCTCAGTCCCCTGCCTGCAGCAGACCTGCAGGCTCTGAGGCCCCACGAGCTCTGGCACTGCCAATAGCCCCCTGGCCCCATGATGTCTAGAGACAGCCCTGTGGGATCTGCAGCCCACCCCCTTGCTGGCCCCACTAGCTGCAAGCTCAGCAGCTCCACCCCACCCCGCAGACTCTGGCAGCCCCACCAGTTTCCTGACACACTGCAAGCTTTGCTTCCTCTTCTCCTACTCCCCGCACTGCAGTCTCTGGTGCCCCATGGGCTCCACTGCCCCACCGGCTCTGCTGGATGGCTCTGCTTCCAGCTGCTGGCAACCTCTGTGCTGGGGCTCTCAAGTCTGGCAACATCCGGGGTCTGGAAGGATGCATGCATCCGAAAGGACCACAGATGTTTCCAGACCAGGGTGTCCTGGACCACAGAGGTTCTACCTGGAGTACCAATTTAACTACATCAGTCTAGCCAAACTGATGTAAACTTAGAATAGATTCAACTAGTGTCTGAAATCATTGCTTACATTATTTGAGCCTCCACTAGTGTATTACAGTTCTCAAGGACATCCGTTTAAGAGAAGGTTAAATTAATTTAAATGAATCTACAGCAGGGGTTTATACCAATTTAACAAGATGGTCTAACTTTTTATTGTAGACTAGGCATCAGCCAAGCAAAAGGTAGGGATGCATGACAATTAACAAAGCATAGTCAGGCATGCTACATAGTTCCCTAAACATAATTGGTTCCAAGTGTCGGACCTGCATAATCGTAATACAGTTATTCAGTTACTTCTGAATTTGAGCCTTGATCCTGCAATGTGCACCTCTCCACATTTTCACTGAGGTGGGTTTTTTTTTTTTTTTTTTTTGCTTTGTACAGTATGTAAACTCCTCTATTGTGATTGGCTGGTTGGTCATGGAACTGGAATTTGCATAATCACTATGTGATTATTTCTCACTAATCATATATTGTTAATATGCAAATCTTTCTACTGCATGCAGCTCAATGCAAACTAGATCATGTACTTGGAATTTTCAAGTAATACAGGCACCGCTTCAGTTGTTCACTAATAGCTGAAGTAAAAATGTATACAGAAAACCATTGAGAATAGACACAGCAACTTCCTGTGTGTGACAGTCATGCTGAGTACCACCTGGGTGTTGCTGAAACAGAAATAATAATTAATCATAATGAAATGGGGCTGTGTGACTGGCAACGGGGAATTTTAAAATAACTAATTTTATGACTAATTTTTCTTCTCTCAGGCCCAATCCTTTTTTTCATTTCAATCAAGGAGACATTTGCTAAAACTTCAATAGGGCCGGGAATGGACCATTCCTTCTCATCTCTCTCCTTTCCCACAGGCTAGCAGAATATTATTCCCACAACAACTGCCATATATTTGTGTATATACTGGGAAGATCCCAGCCTCTCCCTCTGACTATCTGCTCCTGTATTATAGGTACAGCTGAGAGCTAAGCTACTGCTAAGGTGCCTGGCTCTTCTCATTATAAGACCCTATTTCAGTTGCATAAATCTTTGCCAAATTAATGGTCTGGAGTGAAATTTTCAATGCTTGGTGTCTCTCTCTGGCTGAGAGGTTTTTTTTGAAAATGTCAGGTTAAGTGGTTCAGACATTTTTTGAGAACAAGGCTGGGTGGAAAAGTGATTTTTTTAATGTTAAAAAAATGCTGGTGACCTCTCTCTGGAGAGCTTTATTCCCACAGTGCTCTGGAGCAGTATCTTTACATTTGGCAAGGGGGCGCTTGGCCTTTCTGTCAGGGATGTGCTTTTTGACATCTTTGTGATAATCCACCCAAATTAGGCCAAGTTATAGGACCGTGAAAAATTGCGGTTCACACACACTTAGTAGAGACTTGCCAGAGGTTAACTACAATCTCCCAAAATTCTACTCTTACGTGATCTCACAGCCCCTGCCTGTGGCCAGACTGCAAATGCACCATCCCCACAGAGAAACTGAGCACACTCTAAGCCTTTGCACCTCTGCTTGTAACAGAATTGCACGTTCCTCATAGAATAACTGAGCATGTTCTCTCCAGTCCTAGGCTGCAGGATAAAGTTGGATTTTCCCTGTAATGACTGCTACAAGGTACTCCGGACTCAGGAGGTGGTGGTCATAGGTATTGGGCATTTTAGCTCTCAATACTGTACTTGTTGGCATTCAGGCAAGGTAAAGAAGGAAGACATCTAATTCAAATACAGAGAGGACAGGAGAGGGACCAAAAATCCTGTGGGGTGATCGGGCAGGGTCGGATTTTCAACTGGGCACAGGAGGCATGTGCATAGGGGCACCTTACCTCTCTAAAGCTGTGCAACAGAAAGGTAAGCTCTGGTGGAGGGGGCTGAAGATGTTGTGAATAGGGCATGTAAGGTATAAATCCAACCCTGAGGGCAGGGTGCTTGGGGCAGGGAGGAGAAACTGGGACTGGAGGTTGGCAAAGGGGCAGCTTTGCTCACAAAAAAGACAGGGTCTGCCTCCCAAGAAGGGTAATGAGGAGGAGGAAACTGAGCCTAGGCGATTATTATGCAGGGAAAATGAGACTGGCACAGCAAAAGACTTGGTCTGGGACATGGGGTGGGGGGGAGGAAGCGAAGGGAGAGGACATATGGAAGGAGATGAAGCTGGGGTGCAGGGAAACAGCTGAGCCTGAGTGGACGAAGAGACTAGGACATGCAGCCAGAGAGTAAGGATGATCAGACTGGATGAGAAGCACAGGGACTGTGACCAGTGGGGACTAGGAACATACGTGTGGGAGAAAGAGTGGAGGTGGGATGGGGATGAAGGCGGGAAGGGGGAAGGCGGAGACATGCAAACAAAAACATGTGTTTAAATGTTGGATTTAAAGTTACCTGTACAATCTCAATTTGCTCCTTTGTGCATCTGTATTATGAAACAATCTTTAATTCCATGATTTTGCACTATTATTTCCATAAGGCCTCTGCTTCAGTCGGTGCCCAGGATGCACAGCACTCACTGAATGAGCAATGAGCCAGCCAGATTTTTTATCTTTGTGTGATGTGTGGCTCTAAGATTTATTGCATGCTATTCAAACCGGGCTTCAAAGAAAGAATTATGAATTGCCTCACATAGTGCTGATCACTAGAGTGTCTGAATGCTTCACCAACATTAGTGCATTAATATCTTCATGTCATGACACACTTGTGTGATCTGTGGGTATTGTCATGCCCACTTTACAGATTGAAAACTGAGGCTGAGAAAGATGGTCAGAAATGTCCACTAATTTTGAGTGCCCAATTTAAGAGATGTAGGACCTGATTTTTCCAAGTACAGGTTGTACCTCCCTGGCCTGGCACCTTTGATACCTGACCAGTCCCCAAACAGAAATTGCCAAACCAGAAGAGGTCAATGCAGACCCCTCTGCTGCAGAGCTCCACTTCAGTGGCACTACAGGTGTTGGTACTGGCTGAACAGGGAATAGGGGGGACATTCTGGAGCACAACAAATAGTTCCTTTGCAGCATTCAAGCTCAAGGTGGGTGGGGAAGGAGCGAGAATGAGGCGAGACCTTGGTGGGAGAGGCAGTGTGTCTGTGGAACCCCATGG
This sequence comes from Pelochelys cantorii, assembly GCA_032595735.1. Lineage (NCBI taxonomy): Eukaryota > Metazoa > Chordata > Testudines > Trionychidae > Pelochelys > Pelochelys cantorii. The sequence goes on along the minus strand of CM064334.1, from coordinate 24,186,419 downwards.
CCAGGAGTGCACTGGGCCCTGTGGCTGCCACACTGCACTCCCGGCCCCCTCTCTGCATCCCCCCTAAATGTCTTACCCTCTCCACACTCTTCCCCCACCTATTCTGAGCTTGAATGCCGCAAATGAGATATTCAGGGTGCTCTGGGAAGGCAGGGGAGCAGTTGCTGAGCATAGGGTCCAGCTTTTCCCCATGAGTGCTCCAGCTTGGGAGCATCCAGTGGGGATCCCAGACCACAGCTATTGAGTGTTCAGTACTTGAAATCAGATCCAGGGTCTCCAATTATGCATCCAGTGACCATTAGTGATCATTTGCAAAGTACTTGGTGTAAGTGACTTAACTCGCATCACAGGGGAGGCGGAACAGAATCCAATTCTGAGGGGTACTTGCCTTAACCACAAAACCATCTTTACACTTCCTGCAATCCCCCTACCTCATTCACAATATACCTAACCAACTTCTTCCACAAACGAGACATGGGTCCTAGATAGACACCAGACTTCAACGCATATTCCCGATTCATCCTCAGAGGAAGTCCAGCCTGTGCACTGAAAGAGGCTGAGGTTCTGTGGGAAAAAAGTCTAAGATCATGTAACTAGAGACTGTATGATAATGTGTGCACACCTGGGAGCTAAATTAAGATTGAACATGCACTTTTAGTTCTGGCATTTCCTAATTTCTGAGTGCTTGTCTTTGCAACCTTTATAATGAAGTTTTAAAATAGATTTGTGGGTGTAAAAGGAAAGATTTAATATTCTTGAACCAGGGGGTTGCTTTTTCATTTTATTTTTTTCAACTTTATGCTGGAAGAAGCCAAAGAATTATTTGCAAGGGGAAAAGAGCTTATTTTAGCTGAATAGTGTCACAAGATACTTACATGCTTTCTCTTGCCATGGGAAAGGAAAAACATTGCATTTGCCAGAATCTAAAGACAGTCACTGAAATCCATCTTTATAACTATGCTCTTCTGTACTGAAAGTCAGACACACATTTATAAAACTTTTTAAAGTAATTCAAATGTTTTATTCTTTTCATAATGTTAGCCACAGTTAAATACTGCATTAAATAATTACATGGTTTGGGCAAAAAGGAATTTGACATAATCAGCAATGAATATATTAATATTCTAATTTTACAATTTTGTTTAGGATGTATGTGGTATTACATTTGTAAATTAATTATGCAATGGTTCATCTGTTGAGTGTTAACTACCTTTGCAAGCAATCAGCAAAGAAAACAGAAAAAAAATCCACATTATCCAAAAAATTCATTTCACTGAACTATTCTTTGATCCATTTAATATGTGTTGCACATTCATTAACTCTTCATTATATTTTCATGATTATATTCTGTGTGTAGCTGAAAACAAATCTGACTTCCTTGAGGCAAACATTTGCAATCTAAGAAAGTCAATTTCTATAAACACAATCAATCTTATGCATGAAATTTTAATAGCAAAAAAAATTCTAGAGCAACATAAATTTTAGGCAAGCTTCATTGCCAAAAGCCTCACCATGCAAATTCACAACACAGCATAATTAAAAGCTACTGATAGACAGTGCGATACCTGAAATTTCATTTTATATCATGACACATCATGGATGTGGTTTGGGCTCAGTTCTTCTCTAGGGTTGAAACATTAGGGTTGAATTTGTCTCTTTCAGTTTATGAAGATGCCAAATGAGATTATCTATGGGTGTAATTCAAGTGAATTAAGCAGAGTTATAACAACAGAGAACTTTGGCATAACAATTTGTAGTTTGTAGAAATGTCCTGTATGATGTTGGAGTAATGTAATTGGACATGCTTGGTTTAAGTATCTTTATATTTTCTGAGATGGCCATACATAGTCAGAAATTACTTCATAAGAATTTTCAAATGCATCCATGGATTTTTTTTAAGAAGAAAAGCCAGCTTGCTCTGTCAGAGTAAGTGACTGTTTAAACAGCATCTTTTTTGCCAATCGTTTCTTCTGTTGGAAGCAGTATATTCCCATATTAGACATTTCAGAATAAGAGGAAGATTTTTATATCATAATTTTGGCATGTGAACCCACCTGTAAATTAAGTTAAGGATATTTTAATAAAGTATACTGGGTATGGAAGTTGTTCCAAAGATTGTACCTAGCTTTCCATAATCAGCTTGTTTGTGACCTCTATGTAACTTCCATCTGAAGCTTCTCAGACATGATTCTCCAGCTATGGGGAGAAATTTGTGGTAGGATGTGTGCAAAGTGGGAGGTTTTTCAGAAAAGGGGATATACTGGAGTTTTAAGCAGGAGATATTTCTGTCTTAGGAAATCATAACATCTTTTGGGGAAACATGAGGTAAGTTTTTACTTCAATGAGATGATGGCACATAGAGTAAGTTTATAGACTTTTGGGTGGCTCAGGGTTGGGCAAAGGCAGTCTTGAAAATGAAAACCTGTTGGTGGGACAGAAGGGGCCAGAGGTATTTAACAGATTAGCTTTTCTTTGAAAAATGAGTGATATACATTTGCGTACTTCAAGGGGAAAAAAATCATTAAATGACAAGAGCAAACAATTTCCACCATGATTTTCAGGTACCTGCATCTGAAGCATCCAATATTAGCTACTGTCAGAGATGGAAAACTGAAATAACAGACCTCTGGTCTGATCTAATATGCCAATTATTAAGCTTAGTTTCCCTTCCCAAGGAATGTGTTCATTATCCTAAAGGAGACTGCTAACAGCACCATATCCAGTGACCAATGCTTTCTATTCAATGAGCTTATTTAGATAAAACTGAAATTGTCAAGGAACTCCTCATCTGTTCTCACATTTGCCAGCTCTATGGTTCATGCTCTGGTATTGCCTGCTTAGAAATGAAAACAAAAGGAAAATGTAGAGCTGTTGCACAGACTATAAGGGTATATCTACACAGCAGTGTTATTTCAGAATAACTGATATTATTCTGAAATAACAAAGAGCGTGTCTATACTACAAGCCATTATTTTGAAATAATGTCAAGCTGGAGGACGTCTTACTCTGACACATGGTAACCCTCATTTCATGAGGAATAAAAGAAGTCAAAGGAAGAGTGTTCTTCCTTCGACTTCCTGCTGTGTAGATAGCTCCTAAAGCCAAATTAAGCTATTTTGATTTAAGCTACGCAATTAACATAGCTGAAGTTGCGTAGCTTAATTCGACTTTAGCCCTGCTGTGTAGACATAGCCTAAGTGCCTCCGAAGTATATCAACTGTTAGCAGAAGCAGTGTTTAAATTGCCTAAAACAGCACAGATTATGCAACCTTTAATTATTTCAATAAGTTATAATATAATATCCTTCAAATATTGAGTCGATTTTTTTATATGATTGGTAATTCATAGCCATTATCTACCCTGAACTTTGTTTTATCTAAATATAAGCATTTTGTAAATAATTGGACAAAATGCAGATTCCATAATCCATAGTATTCACCTCATTAGTGTTTAATCCTTTCCCAGTCCTCTGATTTAATTGCAAATGTTTGGTTCAGTGAAGCTAATATCTTCTTCATCATTATTGTTCAGTTAAAATCAACATGATGCTGCAAAAGATATAGATTACCAATCAAGGTTTATCCTTTTATAATTACTCTAAAGCTCAGAGCAGGCAAACAAAAGTCATTATTATGCAGACTAAATAAGATAACAAGGAATTTAGAAGGCAGAACAACATGATAAATCAATTCTGATGACTTTCCTTCATAAATATATTACTGTAGTTCCCTCTTTTAAAGTATCTTTGGAGCAACATTTAGATCTTCCTGTTGTTAACAGCCTCACAATAGCATAAATTTAACTGATTTTGAAAGCCTTGCAGAACAGTATATTTTTCTTCCTTCTCCACAGCCATTGTTTTCACAGAGACTAAGCCAAAATTATTATTTTTTTACTTCTGAACCCATGACACATTTTGATTGCTATTTATGACCTTAATAAACCCTGTAACAGTCTTAGACATACAATGTTTAATACTTTCACTTTTTTAATCTGATTTGTGCAAGTCTGAACAAGTAAAATCACAGAATTAATTCAACTGGTCAACTAATCCATTAAAAGAGCTACTATGATTAGGTGAACTACACTGGGAATAAGAGAATGCTGTAGTGGTAAAATTAATCACTCACAGATAATAATCTTTTCAAAATGTTATAACTATTTAACTAGATAACTCCATTCTCATAAGATTTTAAATGAACACAAAGCAAAGGTTTTATTCAGTGTTATGTCTATCTCATGCACTGCAGGCATGAAAATGAAGATACATTAATACATGGAACTGAATAACATTATTAATTTCCACCTGATGCTTATAGCTGTTGCAATATCACCGTATGGCTCCCACTTTCATCTGAAGCTAGAGATGTCAGCACCTTCTGTGATATAAGTGATCAAAAAGCCAATGTAACCTCTGAACAGAAATACTGTAGATTGAAACACATCCCAAACCCTCAGTGCATTATCATTACAACTTGCAGGTTCCATACTCTACAAGCAGGAGGTAATGTGACCTTTGCTGATTTTCACTAATTTTTTAAAAGTAAAGTTCATGATTTGTGTGTTTTGCCAGTTTGTTTCTGTCATTGCTTTCCTACTGCTTTAGCAAATATTTAGACAGCAGCCAAGATTAAAGCAACAGCAATTTGACCCACTTATTTACTTTTAGATACACTTGTTAATGTGTATGGCCCACTAACACTTCTGTTATGCTGGTATCTCTATGGTTGTGTTTCTCACTTTACGTTCAAGACCCGTCACAGTATCTGTGGTAAATTAAACTTTGGCATCATGCTGGAGTATCATACACTTGTTTTGCACAGGGATAAATAACTGCTCGTGCTGTAGGCAATAGAGAACCAGCCCCAATTTTCTTTCCAAAATGGATAAAAAGTGAGAGTGCTGTAGCACAAAGATATATTGCTATGGTGAGATTAATTTGTGAGGGTTTCAGGAAATGAAAATGTAAAAGAGCCTCTGTCTAATGAAAATACATGTTGATAGCATGGCAGAATATACGGGTACCCATAGAGAATTGCCTAGAACAACCAAATTAGACAAACTCCCCACTCACAGAAGACAGAAATAGATGCACAAACATACACACATATTTTAATTTGGTGGCAATGTATATCTTGGCTAGTTGAAGATTATTTAATTTTTTTTCTGGACACTATGTGATGTAGGTATCCAAGAGTAGAGCTGAGTCTAGCTTTATTTTGGTTGGGCATTATCTTAAAGCTTTTATTCAGATGTGACTCCTGCACTAATACCAAAGGACATTTTGACTGTGTAAAGATATTGATCATGATCCTTCAAAATCTTAAGCAACCCAGTAACTTTATGTGTATGAAGAATCCCATGGAATGCAATGAGACTTTACACATGCATAAAGTTGCTAAATGTTTAAGTCTTTGAAGAACTGGCCATTTTTTGCACTCGAGAAAAGCTAAATCTAACATACCTACATACCAAGTTTTAGTCTGCTACTGTGCTAAGTGTCATACATAGAAGATATTTTCTGAGAGCAGTAACAAGTCCATAGCTGCTTATTTGGGTTCATAGTGCAGTTCCAAAAGAGCCACTTATGTACTAATAATATGAAGTGTACAGCTGCCTTTTTATTCTCATTTGCAGCTTAACATCCATAATACTCTTAACCCTCTTGCCAACCCATAGCACAATAAATATCTGAGTTCTGAGAACTAACTGAAAATGGGAGGAGGTGTTTCCTGATTTCCAGTAATCTAGCCTATATGCTTCTGAATATCCTTACAAAATTAGAGGAATTTCCACTTAATCATCAGTGAAGTTAGCAAGTTCCTCTAATGTTTTCACAGCAGAGGGAAGTGAAAAGTAACATCCAATATAAAAAAACCTATCTAGAGATGAGGAAAATAATTCCATTTTTAGCAAAAATATTATCGTAGTTTTTAACACTTCGAGAAATTGATGAGACAGGAACATGAAAAAAACCCAGAGTGTCATCTTCCAAATTTCGTGTCAAGATACATATTCTAAAAATACAGCTCTCCTATTTTGGAATGATCTAAGTACTGATCCAACACAGTGGCACCTTACTCCTTGATTCTTTTCACAGGCATGAACTAATTGAGAAGGGGTAGCCAGTTATATCACATTTATTCATTGTCACCCAGCCATAATTTAAGCCACTAGCATCAGGTTCCTCAGAACTGAGGTAAAGGGAGGACTGACACAACAGCACTCCAGTCTGTTTTGAACTTTTCCTCTCCCCATCACACCCACATTTCCAGAAGGCTGCCCTTCTTCTCTTTATGCCAGGATAAGATCAGTTGGCACAGGAAGTAGTGGAACTGCTTCTCCCACCTTCCACAGCAGGCCAATTCCCCACCAGCAATCTCTGGCCACTTTTGTATTGCTTACTTAATTTAAAAAAATGGCCTTAGAATACTAGAGAATCCAGCCCATTGTTTTCTGAGTCATACAAGGTCTTCTAGAAGACTGTGAATGCTGGCTTCTTGGTAGGTGTCCTCTCCCTGGAAAAGGATGATCTGCTGCAAAAGCCCCAACATTAAGAAATTTCAACAATATTCCTTATTTCAAGGATATCCCTAAAATTCCTGTGGAACATCTAGTGGAAAAGACTGCATGAATGTTTATATTGACAAACCAAACCTTTGTGGCTGCAGACTTGGGTTACAAGCCAAGTTACAGCCATCTCTTCAGGAGTGAAAATGGTATGATATAACTGCTACTTGTAGTGCTTCCCAGAGACTCTGTGTCTACAAATATATCACGTCTCTAATACATGGTACAGTAGTCTACTTATGGGTGGACACAGAGCCAACAGGTTTCCCTTTGTGGGATGACAACCAGGAAAAAATGCTAACTATAGTATCTAATTAGATACTTCAGACCTTACAAGGTGACAGAGGGGGGGAAGCGGTATATTCCATCAATCTTCCTTATAAATATCACGTGTGACTGATACCAGGGCAGAAAGTGGTCTTGGAATGAGAACAGGCAGCATAGATCTTTTTATCCTTTCTGTGAAACAGAGATGGCAATAATAAGCAAGAGAGAGTTGCCTCAGACAAATATTTGGCTGACATCAATGTAAAGCTAGCTGTTAAGCTGATAAAGCTAATTTGGGGGTTTGTCTGTATTGTTCATCATTATTGTAATAATAGAAACGCCACACTACAGTCAGTTTAATAAATACATTCATAGGCATTTTAAAACAAAAACAAACAAACCACAAACATATGTGAGGAAACAATTATTATGAAAGCACCTGGTCTCCTCTATGCTGTTGTATCTGTAGCTTTCCCCGCCCCTTTCCAAACTTAGAACTAGTCAGGATTTTTTTCCAAAACATTTTCCCCCCAATTCAAAATATTTTGCAGGAATGTATCCATTTCAAAGAAATTATCATTAAGTTCTCAGGTCCAGGATGGACTGAGAGCAAGTTATGAGAGAGTGTCCAAAAGAACCTGCTGGTTAGGACATGAACTTGGATCTCCCATATCCCCTGTTGAAAGTGCCTGACCTGCCTGATTAGAGCAGTGACTTGAAGCCACCTCTTCTACTCCATGAAGGAACCACCAGGCTACTAGTTATTCTATGGTGGGTCTTGCTCAGCCTGTCCTATTGAAACTTGTTCTGCTTTGTATAAAGTTGTATATATTAGAGCAGGCACTTGAACCTGCATCTCCCACATCCCAGGTGAGTGCCATGATCACTGGCCTCAGTCCCTCTTTGGCAGGGGTGGGCAAATAACAGCTGGCGGGCCAGACCCAGTTCCCCTAGGTTACCCTCTGGTGGGCCACTGCTTCTATAACTGTTTCTCGCCAAAGAGAGCTACAGAAAATGGTGTCCCAGTCTGAATGCTTCCTGCAGCTCCCATTGGTCAGGAACAGCAATTGGTGCACAATGGAAGCTGCAATCACTGGTACCTGTGGAACACAGGTAAATAAAGTGATGGTGGCCCACCAGGGGGTAATTCTGGCAGATCACCGCTGTTTTATTGTCTACCCCCACTCTTGGCCCAAATTATATTTATAAAGAATGAAGAAAATCCAACAGGTGTCACTAGAAAAAAGTAGTAAAGTGACTTTATAGCCAGGTATTTAGGGCAAGAATCTGCACCTGGGTTTAAGTCTAACTATGGGTCATCGCTTATCCCAGGGTACTCTTCAAAAACATTTGCGAGGTCTGTGTGTGATGGGAAATCCATTTTCTGTCCAGAATGAAAAAGGCAATCCTCTCTCATTTGATGATTGATGAGTTCAGAATCATTCCCTGCTTCCCTTCCCCTCACACACTGTTCACAAAGGAAAGGATTCCTTTGCTTCTTCCAATCCCATATATGTAAGCCACAGTCGAATAGACTTCCAAAAGAACTCAGGCTAACTGAAGTTGCCAGATTATGAGAAGTGTGCTGTACCCAGCATTTGCTATTGTTCAGAGTGAAGTAAAAAAGTAAAATGCAGAATAAGAGAAACTATGTAGCAAGAAATGAGAAATACATTCGTTTAGACTTTTGTCATCATTAGGAGCTGCTGGGTGTTCAGCACCTGCTTCATTTAAATGCCTACATGGGAGCTAATCTCTTTTGGAATCCACCCTATGATCTCCTTGATACTTCTACCTGACCAGTCTCCAGAATAAGACTACTTGCAGGGGAAGTCTAGTGTTTTATGACTTTTACCTCCAACAAAAAAGTGCCTGTTCAACTAGGAGAGAACATTATTAATTAAAAAAAAAATCTAAATTGCAGCCCTCAAAGTGTTCTCTCCTCCTTTGCATCCCAGTAACACAATGGCTTTTTGACACTGAAGTCTGGATTATGTTTATGTACATCAGGATTCTATATTGGTTGAAAAAAGTTTCTAATATTGATTAATCAAACCGCTAATGTTTCTTTTAAAATAGACTTTAGGTTACATTTTATATGACAGCCGGTGGCCAAGAATTTGTTTCGTTAAAATAAGAAAGAGCCTTGAGAGTATGTTACCACATCTAATTATTCCTGATTAAAGTGACATCTTGACACTGCATTTTTTGTTTGAGAAGACAACATGAATTATGAGGTACTGGGCTTTTGGACATGATGCAGACATCAATATCTGTAACTTTCAAATAAGTCTCAAGAGATTTAATACTCTCCAGCTAAGGTCTAAGTAACTGGCACTGTTTTGTAAGTACAACGTAAATACATGGCTGTGTTTTCATTAGAAGTCCTTTAGTAAGTGTTATTTTCTAGAGGTGGATAGAAGACCTATTTTCCCCCAATAAAAATTTCCTCAGAAAGCCCCTCTTTGAAGTGTTTTAGTTGAATGTTTTCAGGTTCTCAACAGGATTTTCCAAAAAGAATGAAAAAATTAAATTTTATTTTGTTTGAAGTGACAAATAAAAAAGTTGTTTCAAATTACTGAAATGGATGTTTTTATTTCATTTAGATTGGTGACAACATGGGATAAGTTTATCAAATTACTTCTATTTTTGGTCTCATTTTTTCATTTTGTATGCTGATTACTCATGTAATCAATTTGGTCTTGAAAAAAGTGGCTTGATCTTGAAAAGTCAATTATGCTGCATTTTAGATAAGTACCTGGCCCAAGAAAGTGTTCAACAGCTATGTGAATGACTGTGACTGAAACCGTTAGATCGTTAGACACAGGGAAGACGCAAAATCACACTAGAGGGAGGTAAAGGGTGAATCTCAAAATCTTCAGTATTTTGCAAATATTTTTTACTCTTTTTAAAAGTAAAATGTCTATGGTTAAGCAATTTCATTGCTAAACCTGTACTCCTTTTCTTGCTTCTCATGATGTTCCCAGAATGGTTTAAACTAAAAGACTAGAGTCACCACAGCCTAGGCGGAACACTGAGGGAGGACATGTAAGCAAGTAGGAGACTCAGAAGGTTAGAGGTACTGACTCCAGAGACTGGGAGCAGTAGGACAGTAAAGTCCCATGACTCTCAGAAGGGCCAAGATAAAGGGTCTGAGCCTGGGAGCATCCATTAGAGTTTTAAGCTGGTTTAGAGTCATGTAGGATACAACAGTTGGCTCTGCTCACAAACTTACATCCACTCAGAAGGGGCCTGGGCCAAGTTGTGGTAGAACTTAATATAATCTTGCTTTAGTTTCTGGAAACTAAACTTTTTTGTTTTTTCATCTTTAGTTTCAGAATATTTGGGTCCCTCCCCTCTTTTATTCACCAGTGGAAATAGAGGGGAAAGGTAAAATACATGTGTCAAAGCAGGGAAACCCCTTTTTCATACTTTTTCACAGGAAAACACCCAACATATGTGGGCACTTTGTAACAAACAAACAAAATCCACACTTATTTAACATGGAAGAAATTCACTAAACTTTATTATTACAAATGTTACACCATTCTTAGTCATTTCCAAGCAATGAGATGTGGAACTTTGTAATAGCTAGTGATAATTTTCCAACAGATTTGGTGTCATGACTCAATACATGACTAAAGAACCAAGAATGATAAGAAACTCCCTGTTACTCCCAGGAAGTTTATTCCCCAAAGGGATAGGATCAGAGGAAGAAGGAAGAGTATTTGATTTTAGGGAAATTCAGGTTTGTAAAACCTTACAGGAAGACCCCAAAGCTTTGTTTTGCATGTTTGATTTGCTCCTATTGATACTGCGTGCCATTTTGAATTCAAATATTCAGGTCTTCAAGCATCACGTTCAACATGGTATTCCAATACCTGAAGACCAGAATCACAATTATAACTCCAAACAAAACCATATGCAACCTTTTTCCTCCCCAACTAGCTGCACAACCACCTCTGCCCAGCAAACAGATGCTCTTCCTACTTGATATAGTGTTCTTGCATGACAGGCTCAGTAGCCTACTACCACCAATGGGCCCTAACAAGGAATGGCTGAGAGTCTCTTTCTACACCACTCCCTTGTTAACTGGAGATCCCTCATTGCTGTGGGATAGTCTAAAGGTGGTTGTTGAGAAGACCATTTTGGTACTTTCCAGAACTTTCCAGTATGTTAGCTTTAGAATGGCAGCAAGTTGGCCCCCCTCACTAACTAATATTACATAAAAACTTTAAAAACAACGAATAGTCTAGCAGCACCTTAAAGACTAACACCACATGTAGATGGTATCATGAGCTTTTGTGGGCATAACCCACTTCTTCAGATAAAATTTTCTAATAGCACATGATGATTAGATAGGCAACCTTTCCTCTTCAGTCAATTCTTTTTTCGTGGTGGAACAAAAGAACCCAGAAATGCCTCAATGGACCCAGTCACTCCTAGCTCTGTAAAATGTTAATATTCATATTATAAGTCTGTCAAAAAAATTATACTCATTGAAGGAATTAGAAAATGTTACCCTCTTATTCTTATCTTATTTTTTACTCCCTACTGAAGACAAAAATATTTTCTGTTTACATTGGTGTAATTCAGAACAAATATCTCCAACTAATTGGTAAAACTATATCAAAGGCTAGCTGGAGAAAATGCTATCTCCAACTATTATATACTAAGAACTGACAAACATTATGGAGCTGAATAAACAAATAAGAATTCAAAATCCCTTGTTCAGTGCTAGAGGAAAGGGTCTCCATGTGATTATTTAGTAATGTTCAATCAGAGGTAAACTGGCACATACTCACATTTTGCAGTGGGTACTCTTACAAGTTTGAGAAGATGCAGAAATCTCACAGATTATAGCAGAGAGACATCGATTTCAATCCTCATGATATTTTTACAAGTAACAACTTTTCCTCTCCTCAGCAAGAATAGCCCAGGCTTAGCAAAGGAGGAGATACTTACAAATCAGTTTCCTTTGGAGTAACTGATGGTGAAGGTCCTTGAATGTCAGCTAACTGTATATTTTTACTGTTGTCTTCTTGAACAAAAAGGTGACATTGAGTGATTTTTCGTTTGTTTAAATACAGATATTATTGGAGGGTAGACGTGTGGACTGAATATATCTGATCCAACTTTCTGTACTGTACTTGCAGACCAAGTATATGAGTATCCTTAGCCATGTCCAGAACATAGACAGAAATTTCACCTTCCCTTCAAGGAGCCTCACATAGGGGGAGTTGCCCTCTTGTCTTCTTTCCCACCAGAAAATAGAGAGCTCGCTATCATTATTTTAAACAGATTCAACATTTTAATGTTGCGTTCAGCATAAGAATGAAAGCAACATTAAGTATTTTTGTTTGTGTGTGTTTAAGCCAAATTCAAGCTTCAAATAATATAAAAACATAAATCCATCTGTGTGCAATCCAGTCTTACTCTAATTCCATTTGTAACATTACTAGAGCTTAAAACATTGTTCTTCCTTTGTTCTTTGGAGAGTTCATATTTTATTCTCTTTTTTTATAAAAAAGTATGTACATATAAGTTGATCATATTGGGGTTTCACTGCAGGTAACACAATGCTTCCTACAGCTTTTCTCACATGGCAGACCATTAGAGGATTAGCTATAGGAGGGTGGGAGGCTTCAAACTGTGACCACTCTTTAGTATAATTATGAAAACGATATTGGCTTCTAAAAAACAGTGGACTGAATTGTTTTGGGGAGGGGAAAATATACGTCAAACTTGATTTTTTTCTTTGGTAAACAGACAGAAGATAATCATACTACGGGAAGAAGATGATGTGAGCAGAATGATTCTTGACAGAAGGAACTGTGTTTACAATTGTTATCCTACATGATTTGATTTCAGCATCTTTCACTTTTAAATAAAGGAAGGTCTCTTTCCTTGCTGATGCCATTTTGTGTTTAGATGCAGCCTGTTATAAAAAGGAAACTGTGGGACTGATTTGTCAATGCCTTGTATTTTGTGCACAGTCATTTATATCAGTGCAAAAGTGGGTGCAGAACACTACCAGATCAGGGCCCCAATGTTAATGGCACAGTGTGACTACTTGGTAGGGATGAGTACCAGCTAATGAGTCCAGTATAAAAATTAAAACAAGAGGGAGAGCTATGAAATAGATAATACAGTAATAAAAGGCCACTCATGTCACTTAGACTGATCCACTTTTTTATGTCTATTTTGTTGATTGTTCTTACTGAAAAGAACTTGTTTAACAACATGCAACCTAAAACTTAAAAACTTTTATTTCATTAGCTTCATTACTACAGTCTACTGGGACTGTGAATAATTTCCTTCCTTAATATATATTTTACCTTGAAGGTATTTATTGATTTTTTTTGGTAAACAATATCCTGTTCCCCTCAATATTCTTATTCTCTATATGACAGGAGCTCCCTTGAGTCATTTCATCCATGTTTTTTCTCTAATTCGGAATGATTTTTGTAATCACTATTTGTGTAAGCAGGGTCTGAATCAATAGTTCCATTACAGCCATCTGGAATGGGAAAGGAGTCCTGGGTGTGGTTATATTCACTCAGTTTACTTAGCCTGCTAGGTATTCAATGGTTGTTATGCAAATACAGTTCACGCTGAAATGCGAAAGAAATCCTGAACGTGGTTATGAAAATACAGTTCACTCAGTTTGCTAGGCGTGTTAGATATTCAATTGTTAGAATGGTGTTTTGCCCATTGTAACCAATATGGCTGTGGTGGGGTCACAAACTGTGTTAAACCTAAATGCAGGAATTGTAAAATATGGCCACCAATGCCTGCAGTTATTGGGAATGCAGAAAAGTTGGACTGCGTTTAACTCTGTTCAAAGGAGAGGTCCTATCAGTATAAAAAATCTCAGACGGACAAGGCTTCCACTGCCAAACTCTGCGACATCAACTGGGGGGGGAAGAGCAGAGCTCTGAACCAGCAGGCTACATGCCCTCCAGGTTTGAGCTGAAAGACTGGTTCAACCTGTTCCTCTTCTTCCCCCTCCCCCATTTTCAGGGCTCAACAAATAATGTAATCTACTCGCCCGTGGTGAGTAGATTACAACCCGGAAGAGCAGGCGCAGAGCGATCTGCGCATGTGCAGAACGCAGTACCACGCGACTGGCAAGCAGGGCTCGCTGCCGCTTGGCGAGCCCTGCCCATTCTAATGATAGAACTAAAACAGACTCCATAAGGAGTCTCTTCATTATTTTAAAATTTTATTCCAGTGGATGCTGGAATCTTTTGGCTGGACTGTGCTTTGGGCCAAGAGCTGGAATCACTATAAAGCTGAAATCACTAGGTTTGGCCCAGAGCCAAATCCATCACAAGGCCAGCAGGCGGCAGGACGGCTGGCGATAGCAGCAGCAGGGTGGCCCGCAGGAGTGGGCGGCAGGAGCAGCACGTAGGTGGCATTGCCACATGCTCAATGAGAGGAGATGTCGTGATGACGTACCTATGAACTCTGGGTTGGCAACAACTAGACAGAGGCGCAAGTGGGGTGTTTTAAGTGGAGGGAAAACACACTATACGAGTTGGGTGTTGGACTAAAGATCTTTAAGCAAAAGACTGCCCTGTGGACTCCGGGGATGGTATCTTGCTTATGGGTTTTCTTTGTTTATGTGTGTTTCCATAGATTGATGCCAGATTACTGTTATTAAGTGGGCTGTTTCTATCTCCTACTCAGTGCTTGCAAGAAGGGAAGAATTACCTCTAAAGGTGGCCAGTAGATACATTGGAATTTTCCCAGTTTACTGGGTGGAGACTTGAGCCAGTTTGGTTACATTGTTGAAAGAACAGGGATACTAGATACTGAACTGGGCCCTTCTGGCTGCTGACTGTTACCAGCAGCAGGGTTACGTTTGTATTTTCACAGGTTTTTCTCTATCTTTTCTAGAGCGAAGAACAGAACTGTACCCACTACTAGAGTCATAACAAAAATATTTTGCAGACAAACAATGTTTACCATAATTGTACATGTATATACTATACCCAAAATATATTTGCTTACTTGGCCATACTGGGAGATGAGAGTTCTTCTTCCACTAATAGCAAATTATTACATTTACTAGTTCCCAAGAAGTTGCATCCAACGTGTGTCTATTCTGTTTCTTGGCATTCCTCGGGTACGTGACTTTATACTTAGTATGACTCCATATCTGCTCTTGGGTGCCATCATTTCTCTAATGCAGTTGGTACTTCTCCTGCTTCAGGCTGGTGGATATGACATTAAAAATACCTCATTGAAATCAATGTACAGCATAGCCAGTGTATTCCCTCTTCCTACTAAACCCGTAATTACACTGAAGTAGGATATTAGATTTGTTTGGCCTCACCTATTTTTAATAAAAACTTCCTTGACTATCAGTTAATAAATTGGTTCTGATGAGGAGTTTGGTGAGGTGATCCTACAGTAAACTGCAGAATTCCAAAACATTAAAGCAACTACCATGAGTTCTACAAGGGACAAGGAGAGTTCAAAATAACTAATAATGAAGTTTCTTCATATAATATGACTACAAGCTGAAGTCATTCCAATTCAAAAGAAGAAAAGAGAACATGAATTTTTACTTTTTAAGGAGCAGCACAATCATCCCTCTCACCAATGGAGCAAATTAGACATAGCCAGGAAATTTATATATGCAGCTAGACTCATTGGTGGATGACTAAGGATAGTATGAAAAAGTCTTAACATGACATGTTATCCATCTTCTTGCTCTATGTTTTTAAATTAGATGGCTAAAATGACAGAAATGAAGGATTGGCAAGAGCAAAGTATGGCTGATTAGTGAAATGATTTTTATAGTTCATCAACGGGACTCAAAGGAACACTAGATTATTTTTAATATACCATACAAATAGTAAAGAGTCAAAAATATTGTAGATATGGACACAAGAACAATTCGAAAGATGCCTGAGTTTGAAACAAGACATCAATCAAATTACATTTTAGGTTTCAATAAATCTTGAATATTAACAGAAAAGAGGATACAATTTATATGAAAATTATATTAATAAACAGTTTGTACATTATAATAAATTAATATATGTAAGCATGTTAAAGCCACAAGTAGCATATACTTCCGAGGATTAGAAGAAAATCAATAGGAAGTGTATTAGCCAATTATTAGCAACCTATTTGCCTGGTGAAATCTGTAACTGCTGATTAATTACAGTACTGAGGGTACGTCTAGACAGCAGGGCCTCCGGTATCCTGAAATAGTTACTCCTCATCTTTTAAACATGCCCATTATTTCAAAATATGTTTTGAAATAACGGGCATGCTATTTCAGCATCCCTGTAACCTTTGTTCCACGAGGGTTACGGGATGTTTCGAAATAGTGCGTTATTTCCAAATTTGGCACTGTGTTGACATGCCAAATTTGGAAATAAGCTATTTTGAAATACAATTGAAATAAGATATGCAATGTGTGTAGTGCAAATGGCGTATCTTCTTTCAAGTTTAGGGTGCTGTGCAGATCTTTAATATAAAATTGTAACCAAAATAGATCACTTCCAGCATCAACATTAGATTTAAAGGCCTGTGGAGAATAGGACTCATAAAAGATAAAGGCTAAATGTAGATTCCAAGTTTGTTATTTTTAAACATGTTTGTTGACATTTTCATTATAAAGGTAATCTTTAAAATATAACTGCTTCACTTCACGTAAATGTTTGTCAGTCATCTTGTAAAGAAGAAATAAAACCCAAAAGTCATACTCTCCCCCACATAGCCAACCACTTTTATAAATGGCTAAATACTTCTCCACCCCCACCAGAACATCTGGCTGAAAATAAAGGATGATGAAAATAACTCTCTACATTGTTATTCTTCTAACTTTCTTAGCAGAAGTTCTACTTTATTCATGAAGTGGAACCTAAAGGTTCCATCAACATGACAGTATACTATGTTCAGATATATAGCACTAAAGCAACAGCACAATGAAACATTCCAGAGCAGGAGGATGAAAATAAAGCATCACTGAAATGAGTAACCTCCTCCCTACACTGAGGGTGCCATTTGATTGTTTGTCTAGAAAGATGGTAACATGGTATTGATTCCTAGGCTACTTTAAACATTTATCAGAGAAGGCAGAATGAGTTTTTATTCCTAAAAGAAAGTTGAATACATGTGGTTCTTGCGTTAGACTGACAAATGAGTAAATATGACACAAACACATTGGGAGATTATATTGTTTTTCCTGAGTTAAAATAATTCTTTTTTCTTATTTTCCTTCTATTCTGATAAAAAACTAGATATATTTTTAAAAGTTAATATGATAGAATTTAATAAAATACAGATCCAAGAAGTGAAGCAAGTTCCTGTCATTTGCTGTTCATGTTGAAGACTGTACAAAATTGTTTCTTTGGGATTTCTATTCATGTGACAAACAACTGTATTGTCACTTCTGGTGCCATAGTACATAATACTGGATATATTCCAAAGCAGGCAGTAGTTGATAATATATTTTACAAAAGCATCTAACATGGAAAGAAGACACAACAAGGAGATTCTTATTCTCAAGTCATCAACAGTGTTTGTGATACCATATTCTGATGTATTCTCTAAAGCATAATGTGACAATATGCTGTCATTAGAAGAATGTGTGATTGTGGGAGCTGGTGGAGCAATTCCTCCCCTCCCCCCCCCCACCCCATAAATTCAGATGTCTCAAACATGAAATATAAGACGACATTGGAACATGGTGTCTTCCACCAGAAGAATGTACTGACCTACTAACACTGAAACCAGTGCTAAGTGTGTACATGGCTGACATAGTAGGTGAGGAGAATGGGAGAACAACAAATTGGGGATGTAGTGTTTTAGCAGGTTTTTCATGTCTGTTCAATAGATGCAATTAACAAGAAGTTTGCAAGGGAACTTCATTCATGAAGAGGTGAAAATACGTCAGCATAAAATGTTAATGGAATCACTGCATTTTGTTTCTCCCCAAGAAACAAAGCACTTGTTAGCACTTCACAAATACTAATTAAACCTCGTAAGTCCCTACTGAGAAAATAACCAGTAATTATTCCTTTTAGAAATAGGAGAACAGGCACAGAGTTTAAATGACTTGCTTGAGATTACGTATTGTGATATTGGTATAGCCAGGAATAAAATCCTGACCTCCTGTCTCTCTCTCTCAATTCTATAACCATAGGTAGGGCTCCATGTCTGTCAAAGAGCTCAGAGAAATCACATTCTGTGACTTTCTATGACCTCCATGACTTCAGCAGGGGCCAGTGTGGCTGACACCAGGACCAGCCAAGCAGCTGATCCAAGGGCCAGCTGCTCAGGTGGCCCTCAGGGACACACATACCAGCTGTTGCTCTGCCATCCCCAGGCACAGAGCCCCATCTGCCAGAAAAGCCACAGGGCCCCCCAGCAGTAGCCCCATTCTCCCTAAGCACGCTCCCCCGTACCAAGATTTAGTCACACATATTTTTAGTAAAAGTTATGGGCAGGTCACAGGCCATGAATTTTGTTCATAGGCATGACTAAATTGTGGCCTTATGCATAGACAATAGTTCTTTTTAAACGGAATCACCTCTACAATAAAATTCCTTAAGGTTTTTTTTTTTTTAAGGTCAAATAGTTTGATATCTGTTTAATGAGATTGTGGAATCCAAACACACATTGTCAGCACTTAACAAATAACCTATTATTATTATGGGACATATTGTGATACCCTTATTCACATGGAGTGGTATTTTATTCTGCAAATCCTTTTAATCTGCACCATATTGCAAAATTTAATAATCAGTCCCCAAGGATTGTAGTCCAACACGATGATAATGCTTGCCAAATGCTAAGATGCTGGAAATGTGAACCTCTTTCAGTCATAGTGTTGATTGAAAGCTTACTAAAAGACTGGAAAAGTAACATGCACTAACATTGTCCTTCCATAGAACTACAAAGAACAATATACATCATTGGCCCAAAGCAGCTGCTTTTTGTATTGAGATAAAAATGTCTACTTTCTATGGCTTGTACAATACTACATCCACAAAGTGGAATAGCTATCTAATTGCTGCTGAATGACTGCCAACACACATTTATCATCTAGGGCAATGCTGGGACACCTAGTCTGAACAGTTACCTGTCTAAAGCAGTGAAGTCAAAAAATATATTTGAATAGCTGTAATTTAAAGAAATATTAGAAACTCAATGGGCGGCAGGAATGGTGTGGAGAGGTGTGTGGGCATTCACTCAAACAAGTGCTTAGTTATTTTTAAGTCATGGCTCCTGGAGACAAGTGATTAGGTCAGAAGGCAAAGAAAAATAATCATTTTTTCTAATCTACTGAATTTTTGAGCGCTTGAGACTGGCAGTACAGGAAGCTCACATTTGTACATGGCAGTATCTTGGAAGACACAAATAAGGAAGGCTAGAAAGGATGGTGATTTTAAAGTTTCTATTCTGTATCCATTTGTAGCATCCATTTGTACAATCCATTTGTAGAATAGACTGTATTTGTAGAACATTAAACATTTGCTCTGAGTTACAGGAAGCCCGCACCATTTGCAGGGGGATGGGTTCTTGAGATCGCCATGAATGGCAAAATCCATAAATACCAGAGGCAAGGGGTGTTCCCGAGACAAAACAACCACATTTTTCCACCGACTTCTAGTTTCTGACAGCGACCACATGCAATCGTGATGAATTGTGATTCTCATGCCAAGTATATCTATGATTATGTGTCACAGTATAATATTCCCAGTGAAATTTCCTGGTATTGTACAGATACATTATTAGAGTGCAGTAAAAAAGTGTCACCATGCTACATCATGTGCTTGGCCTGGTGTGGCACAGCGCATCATGAGTATGCGAAACTGCAGGGAGCAAAACTGGGAATGGCAAGGGCTTCCTGTCCTGCAGTGGACAATATTCCATGGATGGTGCATCCGCCCCATAACATTGAGAGAGAACTTTACTACCATATTTAATTAGTAAAAAAGTGTTGCAACAAGCAGAGAAGAGTGGTAAGAAACAATTGTTTAACACTTTGTCACTTATATTACTTCTCAGACTCTGCTGGTTATTTCCATGCCTCACCAAGGAGCCATCTGAGGCATACATGCTAAGTCTGTAATTGTTACCCGTTCTGAAACCCAGACTTCTTTCTCTAGTCCAGCCATTACACCACACCATATCTTCTGCCTTCCTGGAGCACGCCCTTGGCAAGATGAAGCAGAGGGACTATGAATGGGGAGTTTGGTATATTTGACAGGATTGCAAGATTGAGGTGTCTGCTAAGAGTAGCCCTAATGCAGAACATTAATTTACTAACACTTTGTAAGCCAGTAGGCTAACTCACCAGCATGTGCAACTAAGAACACTGTCAGGCCACAAGACTCCAAGTCTTCAATTTTATTTCTTCACAATAACACAAGTTCAGTACTTCAGACATCATGGAATCTTCGAAGATTAGGTATGGAAGAAAATTCAGGAGGTCAGTAGTCCAACCCACCGCTCAAAGTGGGACCGACCCCAACTAAATCATCCTAGCCAGAGCTTTGTTAAGCCTGGGCTTAAAAACAAATTTAAGGATGGAGATTCCACCACCTCCCTAGGTAACCCATTCCAGTGCTTCATTATCCACCTAGTGAAGTTTTTCCTAATATCCAACCTAGACCTCTCCCTTTGCAACTTGAGACCATTGTTTCATGTTCTGCCTCCTGCCACCACCAGCCTGAATCCTTCCTCTTTACAGCCTCCCTTGAGGTAGTTGAAGGCTATTATCAAATCCCTCCTCACTCTTCATCTGCAGATTAAATAAAACCAATTCAATCAGGCTTTCCTCAGGAAGCCATGCCCGTGGACTCCTGATCATTGTTATTACCTTATGCTAAGCACTCTCTAATTTGTTCACTTCCTTTCTGCAGTGGGTGGCCCCAAACTGGATGCAATACTCCAGATGTTGCCTCACCAGTGCCAATTAGAAAGGAATAATCACTTCCCTTGATCTACTGGAAATGTTCCTACTAATGCAGCTCAATATGCCATTTGCTTTCTTGGCAACAAGGACGCACTATTGACTCATATCCAGCTTCTCATCCACTGCAGTCCCCTGATCCTTTTCTGCAGAACTGATGATTAAACCAGTCAATCCCTTCTGTAGCAGTGCATGGGATTCTTTCATCCTAAATGCAGGACTTTGCACTTGTCCTTATTGTCCTTTTACCTCTGACCCAGAGTCTTTTGCAGAAACTATTTACTCCTTGTAGAAGAAGTTTTCAATTAGACTATGTACCATTTTCCATTTATTGCAATCTACTTTGTACCCCCATCGAGACAAGCGGAGGTGATGCATAGGGGTGGGGATCCATGCACTCCTCCCACCTCCCAAATGTCTGCCTTCCATTGTTCCACAGACCATCTGCCTGGAGTCAGGATATGACTCTCCACACACTTCTTTTTGCTAGCCTAGTCCCTGTAGGACTACGCTAGTTAGGCCATCTGCCTCAGAATCATATATGTAGGCTATGTCTAGACTACACTGATCTATTGGAAAAAGGTACACAAATTGCACTCTGCAATTTGCATGCCTTTTTCCAATAGTTTTTTTCAGAAGAGGCTTTTCCAAAATGTGGCCAGTCTACACAGCCTCCTCTTTCAGAAGAGCCCTTCTTCCTTGTAGGAGGAGGAAGACAAGGCTTCCAAAAGAGTGCGTCTGTTCTTCCACAAAAAAAGCGGAAGAGCAGACGCGTTCCCTGGACACGGCAGAGTTTTTCCAGGATACCTTTGGTATAGCCGTAGAGATTTTGGGAGGCTGTAGCAAGAGACTAGGGGTACTGGCCTGTTGGAGACCTTTGGGTTCACAAACCTCAGGTGAAAACCCTAACTGCTGGGCTACACAGTCACACTCTCTTTCTGGCCCAATGAATATTTAATTTGAACAGATATTTGGAACATCTCCAAAAGCAGAGATTGAGAGAACTTTGCCCCTGAATATCCAACAGCCTGGTGGCTAAGGCACTCACAGGGATGTGGGAGATGCAGGTTTAATTCTCGATTCAGGCAATGCAGGGACTTAAAACTGGGGCCTCTCGCACCACAGGCAAATGCAATAGTACCAAGCTATGCTAGGCTGACTTTTTTTGTCCAAAGTTTTCAAAGCTCTCCATTTTATCCTAGTGTACAACAGGAGAAATTTTGGAATTGAATGTTTGCAGGATAATAAAATTGCTTCCTTCCAACCTCCAGTAGAAAGTCTGCACAGTTTCTTGTAACAAAAAACTATTTAATACCTGCTCATACTGTAGAGTACATGACTTCAATTGCTATGCTCGTGCCATGGCCAGAATGGGGATAATAACGTAGCAGGCTATTTGCCAGCTAGTCTATTTACAAGTCTGCTTTATAGGACTGCAATTTTGGCAGCATTTTGCTCCACAGACCTGCTCCCAGAGACAAATTAACAGGTCCATTTCCCAGCCCAAGTAGTAGGCTGAGCATCTCCTCACAGGGAGATGACAGACCTCCTGCAAGAGCCTGGGGAAGGGACAGGGGTGACTAATTCATGGAAGCTATTTCAGCTCAATCAAGTAGCTAATCACAGCACCAGTGCATCTCCATTCTGAGGAAAAGGACACTGCAGAAAGGAAAAGGCACTCAAAGTTAACTAATTATTCTCACAGCACCTGGGAATCCTCCACAGTGACTTTAGGGCATGTGCTGTCCACACCCTAGGCTTGGAAGGGAGGTGTGCCAGAGGCAGACAGGAATTCAGCACATAAGGTGTCTCGCCAATCCTCAGCTAGTGAAACTTTCTCTATGGAACTGTTCCCGCCAGCATAACTTATACTACATTAAATTACACTGACAGGGTGCATCTACACAGCAGGACTGTGTATACGTCAATTTTGTAGCTTATTTTGCAATAGCTTATTTCAAGTTTTGGTGCTGTCTACACAGCACTTATTTCGAAACAGAGCACTCTTCCTCTAACTTCCCTTACTGTTCATAAATTGAGCGTTACAGGAATCAGAGTAAGAAGTCCTCCAGCTTCACAGTATTTCAACATTATGTCAAAGTAACTGCCAGCTGTGTAGACACGGACTATGTTATTTCAAAATAATGCTAGTTATTTTGAAATAATGTTTCTGTGCAGACATAACCACAGTGGCCTAGAAATTGGGGAAATGGAAAGATGTCACAAGGTCACCTCTCTCCACTCCACCTTTCAACTGTGCAAAGCATGTGCTCAGCCATATGTCATGTATTGTAGAGCAATATCATTGAACACATCTCTCTCATTTCGGAAATGAATAAATCAGTCAAGTCTTGCACAAAATTTAGATCCACATCAGGATTTTAGCACCCCCATAACTTGCTTTATTCAGTGTCAGTGCTTCAGTTGGGCCCATCATCATCATCATCATCAACCACCATGGGCTCAACGCCCAGTGGAGTCTGATGCCTTCCTCACTATTTCCTTCCATTTTTCCCTGTTCAGTGTGGAGTGGCTTACTTCCTGTAGACTAGCTCCGCACCAATCTACTATATCATCTGCCCATTCTCTGTGGGGTCCTATTTGGACCAGCCATTATGTCGAATACCAGGGTCTTAACTGTTCTCTCGTCGTTCATTCTGCAGATAGGCCTGAATAGCTATAACTTCCATTGTATAACCTTCTGCAGTAGGTTCTCTATCAGCTGTATCTTCCTATATAATTCCTCATTGGTGACCTATTCTCAGGATCTTTCTATAACAACTCCTCTCAAATGCCAATATCCTTCTCTTCGAATCTTTCATTATCACCCATGTCTCACATCCATACAACATGCTGCTAAATACACGTTTTCAAGATGCTCAGCTTCGTTCCTAAGCTAATCGCTTTACTTTTCCAGATCTTATCCATCGCCTTCAAACTCGCTCTTGCTTTCGCTATTCTAGTCGCTATTCCTTCTTACAGTCTAGATCATATGTTACATTGCTCCCCAAATAAGTGAACTTCTCTACATTCTCTAGTTCAATCCCACCTGCACTGATCTTCCCTCCTATTTCCTTATCTCCAAATACCATTGTCTTCATTTTATTGATATTCATAATCAATCCATACCGCTTCCCTTCCTCATTTAGCACCTGCACCGTTCTTGCTAGCTTCTCTTCATCTTCCTCGATGATAACGATATCATCCACGAACCTCAAGTTGTTAATTCTCATCTCACGCACAGATATCCCTTCTACCTCTTCCTTGATCCTGTCCATCACTCTCTCTAGGTGTGTGATGAAGATGCTCGGCGATATCAGATCTTCTTGTCCCCTACCTCTACTTGTTCTAAACCAAATTCCCGACTCTCCTTATGTTGTCACAGCTGCCTCCACATTATCGCTGATATCCTTCAACAACCGTATCAATCTGCTATCCACTCCATATGACTCCAACACCGCCCAAGTCACTTTCTGATCTATACTGTCAAATGCCTTCTGAAAATCGATGAAGCAATTGTAGATGTTCTTGTTCTTTCTACGAGCTTTGTTCGCTATACATGGGCCCACCCCCATGTATATGTGGAGACAGCTTCCTGACTCAGGAGTCAAAACATCAAGATACTTGAAGATTTATTGCTATATCATCCTTATGGCTGATTTTTCACTAAAAAAAATCATTTGCTAATTCATGTGAAGATACACAATATGTGAAGTCCTTTTTGTTTTAAAAATATCAATTCATCTCTCCAAAACTTAAGACTGTTTTGCCCCAGGGCAGGTCTGATTCTATATATTTAAGCATAGTTTGCTGATTCACAATACTAGTTGAGCTAGAACAAATATTGCATTTTAAAACTTTATGGAACTAATTTATAGTGTAGGGCAGGCACAGACTTGATCTCATGGCAGCAAAAATTTTATGTTTCCATTTCAGCAATACTGCCTAACACAATAATATCAGGCCAGCAAATCTTAAATATAAGTTAAGCTAACATGATCCATTGCCTTATAAAGCAAGAGCACCCTGTGGAGCCATACTAAATATGCCAAGTGATTTTTCAAAATTTAATCATCCTAAATGTCAGATAAAGGTGCTTTTGCTGTCATTCTTTAGCGCCAAGGAAAATCCTGAGTGTGCCTGCACGTTACAGAGCAAGACTGTTCCCAGATAGCTATATTAAAATATCAGTCTACTGTTTGCTAAATATAAAGAAGGAAATATTGAAATGTTTTATTGCAAAACAACTATTGCATATTTTTTCTATAAAGATCGCCAATGCTCATATCAAGATAAATATTGCTGTTACCTTTTAAGATCAACTTAACTTCTGATGCAGCTTTTACTATAAATAATGTACAGTGACAGCACTGACATTACTAGTACATTTGTGTGCTTTGAATCAAACTTTTGGTCCTTTTAACTGCTGACTTGATCCAATAAATAAATGGACAGTGTAAACCTGCAACTTGAGTAACCTTACTCACATGAGCAGAATCTATTCCATCAGTAAAACTACTCACATGAATCAAACAGCTCAAGTGCGTAAGAGCTTGTAGGACTGAGCGCAAGGTGACTGGGTAAGAAAACATGCCTTTAATTAAATTTGGGAAGGTAAAATGAATCATTTGGAAAAGCAAATTATCTGCAGACAATTTAAAATATTTGCTTCTTATAAATACCAGACTTATTTTACTTATTTGAGACTGAGTGAATGCCATTATCCAAAACTGAATTAAATAAATAAGTAACCAATCACCAGCTCCATAACCATTGAGACTAAAGATGTGGCAAAAATCACAATGGGTGAGAAAAAGTTTTATACACATCTGAGAAAATGGAAAGCACCAAGAAGGAAATGCTACTGACATTAAGGGAGCTAGATGATCAATTTGCTTGGAATGTGTAGCATAAACTATGTATAAATGTTTAAAAATCTACATCCTTCCTAGGATGATCCTTTTATAGGTACACAAGCACATGACTCGATAGACACAAGGCCAGGAAAATAACTAGTAAATATACTCTACTAATGTCACCCAACTGACCAATCAAGATTTTTGAATAGGACACATGTTAAGAAAAAGGAAATCAAGCTATAAGACCAAAGTTATTTTTCATCATAGCAAAAACATTGTGTAGCAAAGATTCTGTTAAAGTTTGTGGTTTCCATGAAAATATACCAGTTCAAAGAAGAAATGTTTATATTCAGATAAGACAATTACACATAAAAGACCCTTAAGATTAGCATGGGAAAGAACAGACACCAAATTCACAGTTAAGATTGATGTATGCTAGATAGCATGTGTTACCTGACATTCAGGAACAGCGGGATGTGATAAACAAAAAGTTAAGGTGGCATCTAACTTTGACTAGTACTGGGGGGCTCTTGGAATGTTTACCAACCAGCACTGTTGAAATATGATTCTCAGAGGTACTGCCACATGAGGAAAGAGATACTCCTAGAAATTGTTTCTACTAGCACATCAATATTTCCCTGAACAACATTTCTGTATTCTGGGAATAACAAGAAACCAAGAGCCCAGTTCTATTCTCACTGACCAGGTGTAACTTCATTAAAATTGTGTGACCTGTGCCAGTGTAAAACTGGTATGAACTGAGAATTAGTCCCATAGAGTCTGATCCAAAACCCACTGAAGTCAGTGGGCTCTCAATTACTTTGATGGACAAGGAATCAGGAAGGAAGATGTAATTTGCCTCCTAAGGCTTATTATATCGTTTACTTGTTATGCTTCCCTTTGTGAATTCTGCAGCTCAGAGTGAGATTGAATATAGAGACCAAACAAACAGAGACAAAAGGGGTTAACCAGGAATACTGCATCAGCATCTCAGAACAATACACTTTCCCTCCAACACACACTATTTTCTACGAGCACAGTGTAGTCAGACATTCTGTGGATAAAGTTTTAGTGTTTTTATAGCAAATGGCTGGCTAGTTAAATCGTTTATTATTAATTATTATTATTGTTGTTATTATTTTCCTCAAATGACATAAATGGTGCTCATGACAAGGTCTAAAGCACGCTTATAGATGTGTGAAGACTAACATTGCCTGTCAATGAAACTCAGCCACAAGACAAGAGGCCTCCAGTGAGCAACTATTGGAACCAGTGCCATAATTCACCATCATTATAGTGATGCCTTCACTAGCTATGAATAAGACGTAAAAAGCAGCTTTGGAAACTTTATGTTATACACTGTAGACAATAATCTTCTACTTGTCATAAACGGATTCCCAGCTGTCAAACGGACAGCCACAGGAATAACCATTTATTCATATTTACTATTTCAGATCACTTCAGCTAAGTAACAAGTAGAGATTTTGAAGCACTCTAGCCAACACATTACCACTTTAACAGGCCTAGGTTTTCACTTACCCAACAGATGAAACAACTCCCCCCAGAGTAAGGAGAATATAGTCATTGAAACACACAGTTGCTGCACTATATATATTTTAGAATCTTAATCTGTTTAATCAAATTGCTTGAATAACGTGGTAAGCACATTACAATGAGCAACTACAAATGGCAATACTCTTTGTTAATTGATGTGAGGAATGTATTCTTTATCCAACTAAAGCAATGTTGCATCAGCATTTTAATTATATGCATCAAGATGGAAAGTGACTCTACAGAAGTCCTTGGCACCTAATCATGTTACTTATCTTTAGGGTACCCAGAATGCACACCTCACAGATGAGGACAATTACACTAAGCTCAGGCCAAAATCCCCAGAGGACTTTCCTTACCTTCTAAAACAGGGATGGGAAATTATTTTTATGGGGGGGGCCATGCCAAGATTTTGGTAAGTGGTCAATGGCCACACTTTTCTATGGAGAGGCTATGGGGTCTGGGATGGAGGTTGGGTACAGAAGGGAGCTCAGGGTAGGGAACAGGGGTGCAGGAGAGGGTGTGGGATCTGTGAGGGAGTTTGGGTAAAGGAGGGGGGACTGTGATCTGAGGCAGGGGATTGGAGTGCAGGGTCTGGTAGGAGGTATGGGTACAGGAGAGGATTCTTGCCTGGGCGAGTGTGGGGGAGTGAAAGGTCTGGGGAGAGTTGTCACTTGGGTGAGAGGGGAGGGTACAGAGGGTTTAGTTGTGACATGGGGCAGGGGATTGGGGTGCAGGGTCCAGGAGGGGGTGTATATGCAGGAGAAGGATTTTGGCCTGGGGGATGGTTTAGAAGGGGTTAGGGTCTGGGAGGTCAGGAGGGACTGGAGTACCAGAGGCAGGCTCTGGCAGGCTTCTACTCCCCTGCCCCAGCAGCCCCAGACCACTGGCTGGCTGTGCATGTGCCTCTCTGTGCTGCCAGAAGGGGGAGGGAAGGCTTCACACACTGCCTTCACTCCCAGCAAAGTGTCTCAGCTCCCATTGGCCAGTTTCTGGCCAATAGGAAAGGAGAGATTTTGCTGGGGGGCAGGTGTAGCATGGTGAAGCTTCTCCCTCACTTCTCCTCACAGTAAAGAGAACAACACTGAGAAGCTAGCCGCTTTTATCAGCAGCTGGCTGCTTTTATTGGCCGTAGGGGTGGGTATGGGCCGGATCAGAAGGCTTGGAGGGTTTGGATTTGGCCCACAGGCCATATGTTGCCCACCCCTGTTCTAAAAGAATTAATGTACCTATGAGATGAAATCATGGTTCCTCATTCTTCCTCTTTTACACTACCCTGCAAAGCAGGCAGAAAGCTGGCTTCACTGGGGCTGGGGAAGGTTCCCAAGTGGTTAAGCTGCTTCTGTGTCATCCTTCTGCATTCCACTCTTAGCATACTGTTGGCATAAAGGAGTGTGACCAATGCATCCATGATTCCAGTTGGTGGAATGGTCCCCTAAAGGCCATTACCAGCCACAATGTCCTAAAGCAGCCACAAAGTTCCAGGGGCCAAACTAGCCCTTGGGAAGCTCCAGGATTTGAGTGGGGCCATGCAGTTCATTAGCTTTTGGGGACAAGAACTATCATTGCTTGTGACTGTGGGACAGTGGCTAACCCAAAATTATTTGTACCAGAGTACAAATAATAAGTAATGTTGAAAAAGGGTTTCTACCTTCCTGATGCTGAAGAACAGCTTATTCATGAAAGCAGTAAAGAACAACAGAAGCAAAAGGATTTTTTTTTACCAGCCTTCATTTATAAATCACCAGAATGTTAAAAAAGTATGCATCAAACTCACCTCTCACATCCGTCCCTGTATATCACAACCTACATATACATTGTCGCTACAGCAGCATTTTTAGAATTATTTGTTTCTTTGAAACTCAACTAGGAAGTTGTTGGCTTGCTAATGTTAATAATAGTACATTAGAAATGGAGCTTGGGCCTATCCTTTGCTGTGTTTTGTTCAGCTAATATATAAAGGACTATTTCTGGTGCAACACTGTGAAGAATAGCAAGGTTTTCCTGGTGAGGCAGAGACCGGTTCATCAGAATGGGAATATAAAAGTCCATACAACATCAAATGACTTCAAATAATAGACTCTCAGAGGCTGTCAGTTGTAAGAGCAAGCATTGTATTCTCTAAAAGGAAACAAAAGGATTTACAGTTGACTGATTTCCCTACTAAATCGGCAAATTACTTGTCACTATCCTTTTTAGAATTACATCCTTAATTTTCATTACTGCAACTGCAATTCATATGAGCACTTGTTACAATTGTATTTAATGTGGATTTCATTGTTATACTCAGTTTTGTTAATGTTTGTTCTCATAGCTAGTTATATTTTTTCTACCTAAGTTCTTCCCAGAATTTCTCATGTAGATAGGAGAAACTAGAAACTTAAAATCAATGCAATGTACTTTTACTGTGCAACCATGTTTGAAAACATCTTAGTTCTTGTGACTTCTTTAAATATCAAGTATCACAATTACAAATCAGTGGTAAGGAGCATTGTTTTCTCTGTGTTGCTAGCCAAGACATGGTGCCCTTTCTACTTGGATAAGGGCAAAGCCATTGTGATTCATGCATTTTGACCTCCAAATTTGACTACTGCAACATGCAATATATAGAGATGAAAACATGAGCTTGAAAAAATGCCAGGCTGTTCATAATGTGGCTGTCTCTCTACTGGTCTTATGCTTGCAATTCACACACTGGCTCCCAACTGAACATAGGTACAAATTCAAATATTTTCCACTAATATGGGCTCCAGAGCAGCCATAACCAATAGGAGTTTACATATAAACATCATCATCAAAAAAATCAAGAGCAAAAAACTAATGGTGAAGCAGCAGGATGTTGGTGTATTTGGATTGAGGCACTGGATGTGAAAAGAATGCAAGTTATATCAACACAAATCCTTCAGCGGTAAGCTTCTGTGGCAGAGGCTGTCTTTTAGTTTGTACAGCACATAGCAAAGCCTGTACTATGGCTGGGGTCCCACAATACAAATGAATAGATAACACAAGTCAAAGAGTTACGATGTACATGCAAGTGGGAGAAAGGTCATGTGATCAACAAGTGTTAAGGTAGCACTCAACGCACCAAAGGCTGGAATGATCTGATCAGTTGAA
The DNA here is from genome assembly GCA_032595735.1 of Pelochelys cantorii. Lineage (NCBI taxonomy): Eukaryota > Metazoa > Chordata > Testudines > Trionychidae > Pelochelys > Pelochelys cantorii. The sequence continues at coordinate 24,156,116 of CM064334.1, read as the reverse complement.
GGTAGGTTTTTACAAGCATTTATCTGATGAACTGGAAGAGTCAGGTAGGCTGGCCCCAGTTTTGGACATCAATGTATATCAGGGAAATCAGGGGCACAGTGAGATGCTCATAACCATTGTTGTGGCTCTGGAACAGAAGCTACTATTGCTGGCAGTGACCCTTTTTCTTGCAGCAAGTAGATTCCCTGCTAGCTTACAGGAAATCCATTACCAGCATGGATGCCTCTTCTGCATGCGGAGGCCAGAAATCTGCTGTAAAGGAAGTGAACTTACTGAAGTTCTAACATGGCTTTATAAAATTAAGTCATGATGCATTATTTCCCACTGCAGCATATGCACATGGCATGAATATAATGATGCAGGCCTGCCAGTTGGGGGAGGGGGAAAGGAAGCAATGGGGGCAGTTACCCCAAAGCCCAGAGATTGAAAGCGACCCAGGGCTCCCAGCCGCTGCCACTGCTGCAAAAGCAGAAGCCAGAGCCCCAGCCCTTTAAATCACTGTTAGAGGGCTGCTCTGTATGCTCTGTGCGGCTCTGAGAGCTGGGGGACAGTGCCACAGTCTGGGAGGTGCTGAGGAAGTGTCTATCTCACCCCTGCCCCCTTTCACCCAAGGTCCCCGCCCCGCTGCTGAGCTCGGATCCCACACACTTTACAGTTAGCTTCAATGCATTTTTGTTCCCATGGTTTCCCTCTATACTCTCTTTTGCCCTAAAGGACCTTTTTTGTTCTATGACGCATCACTTATTTAACAGAAATATTCCTACCAAAAGAGGATATAGAAAGCTGGTGCTTTCATGAGCCCATCTATTTCTTCATTTGTTCGTTTTAAAAGCATTTTAAACTAAAAATTTGCATTTGCATAAATGATTATTTTTCTTTATCATGCTGGTAACCCAAATGGGAATCTGCATCAGAGGAGAAGAATCTACAACATCCACCTTACACATTGTCATGAAAATATTTTAAATACAGTACACAGGTTATACTAATGCCAGCAGCACCAGTATTCATTTAGAAAAGGTTTCTTTTTATTTTCGTTACATTGAAATAATTTCTTATCTCTTCAGTACAGAGACATGCTTACCAAGGCAGGTTCCTTTCATCATATGTTATGTACACAAATTCATCCAACCCTGATAGGCATACTAAGTTATAATATAAGACACTTTTTTTTCTTCATAGTGTATGTTAAATAAACAACAAAAAAAGACCTTTTGAACTTGGTTAACTAGAGTTAGTCGGCTAAACATGGATTAGGTGCTTTAAGTAGGTTTTCAAAAGGCTGATCACCCATTGCTCTGTTTGTCTTCATTAGGAGTTTTGGATGTTCATTACTGGTGTAAACAAGATCACTTACTTAGTGGCCTAACTATAAATTTAGGTTTTCAAAGGCTGGTTTAAACATCTACTATTTCAGAACACATATACACAAACAGTAACTGGGTTCTTGTACATAATTCATGTATGTGTACAAACACCAAAATAAAATTATTTTCCTCAAACATACAAAAAGATTTGACATGACTGATGTCTTGTAGAAAGTAACTTGCTCTTTAGCCTGAATTATAGCAGTCTGGTTACATTATAAAGAACAAAAATAAGGACAGATATAAACTTTGGGCACACATTGTTTTACCAGATATTAAGCTGAATACTGCAGTTATTAAGCACAAGGCAATTATTCCTTTGGCAAAACTGACATTATAAATAGCACATTCAGGGCATTACAACTGAAAAAATAATGAAAAACATACAATCTGATGGCGGGACATAGAACATAAGAGTGGAGGCAGAGGAATCTGAGAAATGAGGTCTTAAAATGTTTAAATGGAGGAGAAAAAAATAGTAGACAGTTTTACTAGTGTAATGGACTTACAATACAGACCAGCGCTGATAGGCCATAGGTTATTATGTCATCACTTATCATGTGACCATAATTATGCCTTTCCATAATTAAGATTGCAACAAAGTTTCCACTACAATACTAATTTTGGATTCCTCTAAAATTCACAAACAAATATTTAGAATTAAACAGGTCCAGAAAAGATAACTACCTGTCTGAGCTACCACTTATGAAGTGGAAGAATGCCACCTGGCATGATCTCTCTATGTATCATACAAAAAAAAATAGTAGGACACAACTAATGAAAAGCCAACCCATGAAATATTTTCATTACTGTGGCTGACTGCAATAAAAAAAATACATGATTCAGACAAATGACTAGGCTCATGTTGCTAGACCACATCATTCACAGAACAAGGTGTGATAACTGTCAAACAAAGATGTCTTCATTAAAAAAATATGCAAAAATGTTGTTTTTCTCCCTTCAGTATTTCAATGTAAATGTAGCCAATTTGTTAACATTTCTCATAAAGTGCAGTATGGGTTGTTTGAAAGCATACAAGACAGAGCATGAAACAAAATTTCTAAAATTCACCCCTTTCTGTAGGCCCTTTCCTCAAAACACATAGCTGATCCTAGCAAAACAGAAATGCAGTCACACATAGCAACTCCTGGACAAGCTGAAAAGCAATAAGAAACTTTCTGAAAAGAAAGCTTCCATCTTCCTCCACGAGACGCTGCTACTTTTTGGACTGTGCACGAGCAGACAACCTGTATCAGCAATAGCTTCCTGTAATTCTTTTTCCCTCACCAACATGACCTCTTAAGGGTACATTGACACAGCAGCATTATTTCAGAATAACTGACATTATTCCAAAATAACATAGTGAATGTCTACACTACAAGCCTTCATTTTAAAATAATGCCAAGCTGGAGAACCTCTTACTGTGACTCATGGTAACCCTCATTTCATGAGTAAGGGGAGTCGAAGGAAGAGTGTTCTTCCTTGAACTTCCTGCTGTGTAGACAGCGCCAAAAGCCAAATGAAGCTATTTCAAATTAAGATACTCAATTGATGTAGCTGAAGTTGAATAGCTTAATTCGACTTTAGCCCTACTGCGTAGACATACCCTAACAGCGCAGGAAAAGGAAGTTGGTATTGAGTAGATGCCTGGCTGGTTTGACTAAAAGAATCTTTGGTCCTTCTCAGACTCTGCTTCATGAATGTTCTAGAAAGTTGTCACCCCAAACAGTAGCAGGAACACAAAGACAACCTAAAGAAGGGGCAGAAAGGATTTTGAGAGGAGGAAAGAAACGAGATCTAGAAGGGGAGGGTGGAAAAAGAGAGAGTTACAATAGGAATTGAACAGGGAAGACGTGTGCTGACATTTAGGCTAGATCTACACTGTAGCTTTTTCCGATCGCTTTTCCGGAAGAGGCTTTCCCGCCATTTGGCCCCATCTAGACAGGGCCAAATGCCGGAAAAGCCTCCTCTTTTGGAGGAGCCCTTATTCGTTGTAGAACGAGGTATACAGGGCTCCACGAAAGAGTGCATTTACTCTCCCAAAAAATCAAAAGCGGAAGAGGAAACACGTTCCTTAGAAGCGGCAGAGTTTTTCCGGGATAGGTATCCCGGAAAACCCCTGCAGTGTAGACGTACCCTCACGTCTGATTCCCTCTGTGGGAAAGGAAGTTGCAATGCTAGCTTTACTTTGCAATGTTAGCTTTCACAGGAAGCACTAAGCGTGCTTAACACACACCTCTGCGACAGTACCAAGGTCAGTAATGGCTCTATAGGCAGAAACACAACTAATCAAGAGTGGGTAGCCAGAGGAGTGGGAGGTGCATGCCTTATGGGTTTGTACACCAAGAGTAAAATACAGCTAAATAGGCTCCAATAGGAGCTTTTCATTACTGCTAAGGTGTGTCTACACAGCACCATTATTTCAGAATAATGGCCATTATTCTGAAATAACAATGCAAGTGTCGACACAGGAATTCCATTATTTTGGAAGAAATTTGAAATAACAGACAGTTTATTCTGACTTGGTAAACCCCAAAACCTCATTCCACAAGGAATAACGCCTATTCCAAAATAGCTATTTCAGAATAGCAGTAGTGTGGACACTCCACTCCTGCTATTTTGAAATAAGCTATTTTGGAGTATTTCTACCGGAATAGCTTATTTAGAAATAAGCATGCAGTGTAGACGTACCCTAAGTGTGCAAAAGCTAAAAGTCACTTGTGATGGGGCAGCATTTCTACCCAGCCTAAGAGCTGAAAATCACTGGAAGCTAGGTGGAACTCAAGGAGACTGATTTACAGAAGTCACAACAGAAAGACAGATGGCAGAAGATGACTGATGAGTGGTATGTGGCAGTAAGTGCAATAAGTGACTGGAGTCACAGCCAGCAGAGAGGAACAACAGCTGGTGAGGTGACCAACCAGAGAAAATGCTCAGATGGTACATCAAGCAAGGTGCCTTCTTTACCATGTAGAAGGTGACTTCATACAGAAGTAGCTCTGAACCTTGGGTCCTCATTGACCAAGGACAACCAATGAGAGTGGAGTATAGTGAGGGAACTCTGAAGTGTCATTTTCCATAATTAATGGTTGGTGACTTCCCTCCTTTCATTAAAAAGCTTCTTTTTTATACTCAGATTCTCCACTTGTGAATGGGGAAGTATTGCCTCTCAGAGATGTCCAGGGGCAGTATGTAATTTTCCTAGGTTACTGAGTAAAGTTTGGAGCAGGGTCTCTGTTCTATTGTTGAAAAAGCATCCCTAGATATTGAACTGGTTACTGCCAACTCTACCTGAAGAAAGAGTTGCACAAAGACGACAAAAGCAGACAGCATTCAAATAATGGCAAAAGCAGCGGCAGCAAGAGATATGGAGACCATGATGGCAGAAAATGCAAAACATCTCCAATAGGTATTGCATCTTATGTATTTCTCTGTATAACACCTAAAGCAGGGGTCTCCAGCCTTTTTAAGCACAAGATCACTATTTGAATTTAAATGCAATCCAGGATCTACCTCAAACCCAAATATCCTTCCCCTGCCTCCTTCGTGGCCCTTCTCCGAGGCCCTGCCCTGCTCACTCCATCCTCCCTCCCTCCCCCATTCTTCCTCCCTTTCACCAGGCAGGGGCAAAGGGTTGGGGCACAAGTTCTGGTCTTGGGCGAAGGGATTTGGAGTGTGAGAGGGGCTCTGAGCTGAGCCTGGGGCAGAAGCTTGGGGTGCGGGGGGGGTTCATGATTGGGGCAGGGGATAAGAGCTGGCTCCAGCTGAACACTGTTTACCTCTGGATCAAAATGGCAGATCCAATATGGTGGTCATAGCCACCGACGGGAACCTGCTGAGGCCAAAAAGCATCAAAAAGCCTTCTTAAAGGGCCAGCTTCTGGGGGGGCTCTCTTTTTTTGCCCCAGCTCTTCATGCTGGATCCAGCTGGATCTTGGCTCTTCATCTGGAACGGGTTGGCCGCCCCGATATAGTTGCTACATATTTAGAAAGAGTGCATCAATGAGCAGTTTTGCTGATTCTGAGTCAGCTTCAATCTCTCTGCTATTGCAGGTTCAATGAAAGCCAAGTATTAAAGCCAAACATGAACACTGCCACTGCTTCAAGAGAAAGGGATTTAATAGAGAGTTTAAGAGGGCTTAACTTCAGTATTTTTATTTATTTATATACACACATACTCTCCTTGTTTATTTTGTGTAAGCATGTCTATCTGTGTGCTTTAGGTCATATATTATATATCTTTATCTAACACTGCTGATTTTATCCTTATTACCGATATATTTCAGTGATAACAAAAGACACAAAAAAGTGACCAGAAATGTTCACGTGGAAAACCATGCACGCAGCTTATCTGGTTTGGGGTTCTATCATAGATTCAAGAGCTTAGACTAAATTGTTAGAAAGTTTTCTAAGCCTTTCAGACAACCTCATGTCAACTTAGGGCCAACCCATAAGGAATTAGTGGGTTAGAGCTATTTTAAACTTGAAGGAAATTTGGTTTCAACTTAGACAAAATGCATTTTGAGATTTTTTGATTTGTTGAAATTCAACTCTCAAATCAAAAACTTTGCCGCTCTAGAGCCATACAAATCAGAACTGAATATAATGTTTGCAAAGACCCATTTCAAGCAAAACCCATGACATTTCACACAGCTCTGCTCAACAGGTAAGCCTCAGTTATTGCTCTGTTACAATATATCAATAATGAAACAAAGATCATACCATACAGGGCCATCCATCTACTTAAAAAAACTGAACAGATGGTTCCATGCCAGAGTAAAATAAGACATAAGGGTAAGATTAATACTCCTGTGCTAAAGCATTTTATCCTTTATTTCTCTCATAAAGATTTAAATATGATAAAGGAATCATTGATTTGGATATGATAATCAGGTTATTTTATGATGTTTTCCTAGTCAGAGATTTAAAATACAAGGTTTGTAATAAACTCCAAAACGAGCTCAGGCACTGGCAGGGAAAGGGTTAAGAAAGACCACCGCTGCATTTATTCCCTAAGGACTGGCAAGGTAAGTAGAGCTTGAGAAGGTTGGTTATTAGGGTTGAGATAAACGGCCTAAAGTAAAAATTCCACAATACACTAGGAGTTATGGATTCTAGTGAGCTGGAGAGATGAGAAAGGAGGTTAATGCTAGCTGGAAAAAGCTTTGGAAAATTATACAATCAAACTTTCACTATACATTCATTTAGAAGGCCATTTGAAGGAACCTTTTAATGACTTCTTAATTTAAAATCCTGAATGGAAACTCCCACCCCAGTTTTCTGATTAGAGAAATAGGAAAAATGAAAACTCTCCCTCTCAAGCCCACCAAAAGAGGTTAACTAATTCAGTGGCATCAACTACCCCGCTGGAAAATAAAAATCTAGAATTGTAGCCCTTTCTTAATCACACCGAAATTCAAACCTAGAACTGGGAATGAAAAATATGGGTTGGAATTAGAGGCAGGATTTTCCTCCCCTCCCCTCTCCCCCACTCACATTGAATATGCATTTGGCAAAAAATAGAGATTGGGCTACACTCGCACATTTTGTGAATTTGTGTTGATTTTGCCAATTTTTTGCTATGGAAAAAATCTGCAAGAAAACAACACTTTTTGTTTTGGCATTTTCAACATGATCTTTTTGTTTTGGTTTGGTTTGAAACAACCTTTAATTTCAAAATTTCCTTTATTTTGTTAAAAAAGGGTAAAATACCAAAATCTAAATGAAAACTTTTCATTTTTCTCAAAAATAATGTTTAAATCAAACCACTTTTTAAATTTTTATTCACTGAAAGTTTGGAAAGTTTTACATTCCAGTCAAACCTAAAACATTTTTTTGACTTCTCAAAGTTGCCAAGGAAGCAATAAATAGGTTATTCGCCCAACTCTTACTCGAGATGTGTTCCCTCCACCGTATTTGTGTCATTAAATATTAGGAATATCCTAACTGTTGAAATCTAACAGTTAATTAATAAAGCAGGACTAATATCTTTGGAAATGCTTACTGTAAATTATTTAAATCATAAGTGAGTTGTAGTGGAAACCTCAATACTTGTCCACACTTCACACCAATCTAAAAGAAATATATGATCTACTTCCTATATAAAAATATCTAGCAGCAAACTCAAGCTAGAGCAAGTCTTATTGGCTGTTCAATCTTCCAAAAACATTATTATCCTTAAAATCTATATGCAGCTTTTAATAACAAAAAACAAACTATTTCCCTTAATTAGTCACAAAACTATTTTTTAGGAGTCATAAATAATAAGTGAACAGACTAAATCTAACTCAAGCTATTTTTAAGGTAGTTAAAGGCGTATTAAATATCCTTTCAGCTCTGACCTCTAAACATCTTCCCTACCTTCCCTGAAAATTGCCTGGGGTGCTGTTGCAGGTCTTGAAATTTCTTTTCTCTCAGACATCTAATCTTTCAAGTTCTGAAGCTTCATAGAAATGTGTGGAGTAGAAGGGGAGAAGCATATAGGATGCCACACATTTTGCAGCATTTAAACACAGCATACAGCAGCAAGCTAGAAAACAGGGCAGGCTTCAAAAAGCTCAGATAAATAACCAAATGTTGAGGTTTCATTGGTTACTAAAATGAACAAATTTGCTTAAACCAGGGAAAAAATTAATTTCCAAAAAGTCTCATTTTTCTTTAGTTCATCAAAGGATCTACTCCTATGACAAGTCAATCAGCTTCTTTGATTGATGCAATTCATTGCTTAAACCCAGAGAGAAGTAGAATTATTCCATCAGGGCAAGGTGATAACATTTTCAACTACTTCATCGAGAAACTTCACATGCCCAAAGGCACTCCAGCTTATGAACCATTTAGGATTTGTAGCTACTTTACTCTTCTCCACTTTTTCACTTATAGCTTAATCAGCGGTATAAAATCCATGATGCCAGGAAGTAGATTCACCTGGGAAAATTTCCTTCAATATTTTGACAAATGCTTTATATAATTAAACTACTATTATAGCATTAAGGAAATTCAGAAGCTTGTAGTATGGTAACTTCTGAAAGATTTTAAAAAAGTTTTTTAAACTATGCAAAGGATTCTCATATGCCTCCTATTCACTTTATAATCTCTAGTGCACAGAACTAAATGCAATATTCCAGAAGTCATCTCGCCAAAATTGTTTACGGACAATGTTTCTTCCTTGCCTCATGAGTTGAAGCCTAGGCAAAGCCACATTGAACTTTTTCATTGCCACATTTCACTGCAAATTCTTTCAGTGTGGCTGCTGTACATGTTCATGTGTTCTATTGAATGTTTGTTCCAGATTTCTTCCCCCACAGGATATTTCATTTGCAATTCTATAAATCAAGTGTGATTGTATTAGGATCTGTATACATCGGAGATCATCTACCACATGATAAAAAACCCACAATTGTGTGTGTGTCAGGAAATAAAAAACTCCACATCGTTCTCCTCACTGAGGGAGTAATACAAAGCTACTGCAGTTAATGAGATTCTTCCCCTCGACTTTGGATCAAGCCCCGAGTTTCCTTTGTGTTTCCCAAGTGAAGTTTTGTCCAGCTCATGATGGACAGTGTTTGGAGTAAGCTGCATGGAGATAAAAGCCCCATGGTATAGCAGCCGCTAACCCAGGTCAGCTGACTTGAATTCATGGGGCTTAGACTCTGGGGCTAAAAATTGGGTTCATAGACCTGTGGGTTTAGGATGGAGCCCCGGTTCTGGGACCATCTAGCCTCACAAAGTCCCAGAGCTCAGGTTCCAGTTCAAGCCCAAACATCTACACAGCAATTTCTCAGACCCACAAGCCTGAATTAGCTATTGCTGGCCTGCTGTAGGCTTCTTATCCCTTGGTAGACATACCCTTTGGCCCCCGGGCTCTGCAAAATCCTGTGATTTAGTAGAGACCTCAGTCAACTGTATGCAGACCCTTCCCTTAACAGCTACATTCCCTCTAGGTTCCCCATAATCCTCATTGAGCTCTACAAAGATGGGGGGGGCTATTTGGGTCCATATTTCAAGCCTCTCTGGGTCTGATTGCTTGTTTCTTCTCTCGTGTTCCTAAATTCTCCCAATTTATTAAGTTCATTACAATGCTCTGTAATGGAGCTGGTGGAAATTTTTCAAATGGTTCTGTCTTCAAAAGGTGACATGTCTTCCAAAATACCTGAAAATGTAAAAATATCTTTGCAATTTGTCATTTATCAAAAACAGTTCTTTTCCAGAAAACAATTTACCAAAAAGATCAATGAAAAAAGGCATAAAATATATTTTGATTTTGTGATCAGCTGTTGTTTACGCCTTCTTCCAGATCATTAACAGAGCTGTTAGATAATATAGCAATATAGGATATATTAAAGAGCAAAGTCTGGATGAGCATAGCCTCTCAGTTCCAGTGAAGGACCCTTACACCCAGAGTTACAAGACATTTTGGCAGGACTACAAAGAGATAGAGTGTGCACGCACTGTACTGTGCCTGTCCTCACTATACCTCTTCTAAGGATCAATAAAGGATCTCAGCCACCAGGACTGTGTCCACCAATTTTTGCCACTGTAACTTAGATGATTTTTTTATGTTGTTTACATGCAGTGATTTTTCTGAAAAAACAAAACGTATGAAATATCATTATAAGCAGAATTTGTTCTAAATTGTATGCTTTTCAAAGTTTTCCATACTGAGTCACTGGATCTTTATGGTGAGACTGACACACCTATTTTAGCATCAATTCAAAATATAAATTGTGTATTTAAACCAAAATATTCAAACACCTGTGCATACTATCCCAAGTACAATAGCAGATGTAATGTCTTCACTCTCTTCTCCAAATTGGATAACAAATCATTAGCCAAGACATTTAGAAAATCTACACCTATTATTATTAGCATGACCACCTTCCTAATTGCTTACACCCAGTGTTTAATTTTTCTTCCTTGACATCATAATTTATCAATTAAGAATTGGCACAGCTGAAATCTACAAAAGCAACAGGCACTGATGGGTTCGATGCCAGACTACTGAACACAGAGGAGCAACACCAACTGTGTCAACCTTTAGCATGCACAATAAATCCTTTTAAGGACAAGCTGATTTCCTTTTCCATGGAAAATTGCCAAGGTGACTTCCCTCTGTAATGTAAGTGATGGATCAGACACAAGTAAATTCTTACCTGTGTATGTCATGTTTCTCCTATTCAAAACTATTGAAAAGGTAGATTTACCACTATATTATGATTTGAAATTTAATAGATGTTATCAGTCTGAATTTTGTCCAAGACACTGTACCTTCATAACATTACTGAAATTCACCATCCAAGTATGCATTCATACAGATAAGTGACATCTGTGTGGGATTGTGTTTCTAGGATCTTAAGAATGCTTTAAATACATTCAGCCACTCCATCCTCTGCATTAAATTACGTGTATTCAGACTATCTAATAATACTATTCAGTGGCTTCTGCTGTTTCTTGGAAAAAGACTCCAAAGAACTTTTTTGAAAATATATGACAGGAGATGTGCTTATATGAAATTAGTGATACATCAGAAAGAGGCCTTTAACTATTTCTTTGTTGTGCCTTATTAATGACATACCAAGATGTGCTCAAGTCAAAGGATAGAGTAATTTCCTACTCATGGAAGTCAATATTGTTTTAACAAAATGTGTCTGCAGAGGAAATGGTTGGCTTTACCAAAAAAAGAATTAATTGAATTTCACTGCAGCAAATCAGCATGTTTAATTTCCATCTCACCAAAAACTTAACAGTGTTATTTCCATTACTGAGCTGTTCTATGAAATGTGTCTTCTAGAGATGACCAAGACTGGCAATATTTTGGGGTTTGCAAAACTTTCTGTTTAGCAAAATCAGTGGTTCAGATCCGTGCTAGGAAGAAGGACTTCCAGAAATAATTTCAGGTTTCACAGAGTCATCAATTTCAAGGCCAGAAAAAAAACATTATGATCATTAGTCTAATCTCCTGTATGACACAGGCCATAGATCTTCCTCACAGTAATTCCTCCTAGCCTACATTTTTTAGAAAAGCATCCAGTCTTGATTTACAAATCAAGAGTGTTAGAGAATCCATTTGACCCATCTCTTCTCGGATACACTGAGCTGACAAAGCCAATGAAAAATCATTTCACCTAAAGCAATACCACCATATACTCTGGTCCTGTCCAATCTCAGGAATCTCAGAAGGGCTTCACCTCTTCATCACTTAAACATGTGACCTCTACTGGTACTGGTGATTCAGATTGTGGTTCTCTTTACCCTCAGTCAATGCTAAATACATGCCCCATTATGAAGAAGGGCTCTTTGCGGCTGACATAGTTTTCCAAGAGACATAAATTTAAATGCTTGTGATAAATAATGCGGCTATTTTTCTGAGAGTCAGAATGTGACTGTTTACCATGGATTCTTGGCCAAGTTCTAGTTTAGCCAATTCTACATAGGTATGTGTCCCATTCAGTTTCAAATATAAAATTCTCCTTCAATTCCTTTCAAACTGTTGTACCCTAATAAAGGACCATTCTCTGTGTTTCAGACAAGTATAGATACTGTCAAAAATTATCAAATCTTATTCACATTCATGGGGATTGTACATCCACATTATCAGAAAATCTACCCAAGAGATGTCTGTTATTCACATAGCAAGGAATTTAGCTTTGCATAGATTCATATGGAACCCATCATAGCTGTATCTACAAGTGAGAAGGATGTTATGGATCTATTCATCAAGAAATTTAACATCCCTCTTGAATGTACACCAACATTCAGTAACATATTCATTTCCACAGCCACTCTATGTTTAAGCAAATGATCTGGGCATAGTTTGCAGTAATATTATCTGGCCTGTTAAGCAGATGTAATATTAAGCACTGCATGAGGCTGCCAAATTGGCAATTTAGATGAGTAAATCTCGTCATGGAAATTAATTCTCTGGAAGTCTATTAATTTGTGTTAAATGCCAGTGTGAATTTATTGTGTAATAGTACAAAAATACAAATAATGCGGTGGAGCGTGGGTACATGTAACTTTTCCTTCCCTGGCATCCCTACCAAATCCCTCCTGGACAGAGAAAAATAAAAATAAAAAGCTGGAGCAGATACAAAAATGTACACAATTTTTTATATCATCCTTGTCCCCTCTTGCTAGTTTTGCCATAGCAACTAAGCTAATTCTTACTTACTTGGAATTATTAGCTTGATGATTTGGCTGCTGAGAAGATAAAGTTGGTATTTTAAAGAGTCTCTGATTCATTCCCAAATAGAAATCTGATGAAGATACTTCCTTGGCCTGAGGTTAAGGTAGTCAATTCTGCTGTGGATCTTGATATATCCTGTTACTCATTACAATACAGGACTGGTCTCCGTCCAAATCCCTAGCATTTGAGAACCCTGGAGGACTTTGTGCATTCCTTCTAGTTGCTTTAGTTGTTCTGCTCAGGCAAGCGATAAAGGAGAGACCCTGCACTATCACCCATATGGATACTTTGGGCACACACTGGAGCAAATCCTGCCTTGGAAGAATTTGTTGTAGAAACTTTGTGGTTTCACTGACCAAGAGGAAGGTCAGATTTAGGGAGTTGGGAACGAGTCTGTGCACCCACTCCATGGCAAGCATCTCAGCTCTGTAGGAACTCAACAGTGTGGCGGCCTTGACAGAGGCAGAGCTAGTGGACCAGCTACTATGCAAATTCTTTCTTCACAACTCAAGGAAGCAATGTGGTTGGAGTATAGCATCTATTTATAGCCCCTGGGCTGCAGAAGCAGAGGCAGGGTTGCTATCCTACTGCTCTGCAGGCTGGCTGGAGGTTGAAGCAGTAAAGAGATTATTGGAAGTCCCCATTTTTCTCTAGAAAGACACCCGGATCACACTTGGATGTGGCCTTATTAAAACAAGGTTTCTCTAACCTCCACAGATAGATTCTCATATCCTTCAGAAAGCAGGCAACTCTCACAGAAATTAGATATAATCCTCTGTTTAAGCCTTTTGAATGACTGCTCCACCAGTGATAGAGAGATGTTTAAAATATTTCCAGTGACGTTAGATTGTTTCAGTACCTTTGATGCCCAACCACAAGAGAGCGTTTGAGTGACCCATGTGTAAAGAAGGCTGAGTAACTATGAGTATAACACAATTCTTTTTTTTAAGGAACCACTCTCAGATGCACATGAAGCTAAGCACTATGCAAGACCTGAATATGGACTATCTCGTATACTTAGTTCTACTAATATTCAAGAGTGAAATTCTGGCTGAATTAACTGGAAAAATTCTTATCAACTTTAGTGAAACCAGGATTTTACCTTTGGGTTTAGAATTTCTTGTAGCATGAAGCGATGGACTGGAGGGTAAGAATCAATACGTCTTTTTATATGATTATGTGACAGTTTGATACATCCGGTTGGTGCTAAAGCTAAGTTAGGTTATCTCTGAAAATAAAGAAGGGGTACAAATTCATGGGGAAAACATGTAAGGAAGTAAGATCATGGTTAGAATCCAGAGTGATTAACTATTCCACAAATTATTTTAATTAGAAGGTTGATCTCTTCTATAAGGGAGCAAATAATACAGGTACCAGAATTATTATGGCTAAAGCATCAGAAGAGCAGATTTTTGGCAGGGACATCCACAGCCACACTCTACTGTTAGAAAAACATCTCTACTTTAGAGATTCCCAGACTACCCTGTTGCTTTAATGATAAAAGAGAAGTGTCCAGGTAAATCCTGGTCATTTACATTACAGATTAGTTTTAATTCTGAGATATTTCCTGTATCTAAAATGTGTAGAGAAACTCAATTAGTTTTAGGGGTGGCAGTGCCAGAAGAAGAAAAAGAGAGGCAATGCTGCTCTTCCTTCTCTTTAGCTCACTCTCCTAGATCTACCAACTGATAGGTTTGGGTGATTTTGGCATTAGCTCCTGTGTAGTCCTCCTTATGCACCTGACTGTCATTCCTCCTCACATACCCCGCCCCAAGTATGATAAATTTGCACTAACTAGCACTCCCTAAAAACGCCATTTCAGTACTTTCAACAACCTGCGTTGATATGCAACCATTTTAAACCTCTAATATGAGTGGAATGCTATGTGGATCAAAACTATTTCCCCTGAGAACAGTTATTCTTTGGGAGCTCAAAAGAGGAGGAAACTGGCTGCTTATAAAAGGATGATTAAAGAGAAATATCAGTTTAATTAAATAGTGAAATTTTGTATTTTTCTGAAAGAGGTTATGAACTCTGATCACATCAATAACATTTAGTGCAGATTTAAACCTCTTCAATAATAGTTACTCTGAATTTAGAAAACAGTATTGAGGGAGGTCAGCTACATACAAACAATAAGATTATATAATTTAAATAAATAGCTTTTCCATTTCTGCCATCACTTAAATAATGTCACCCAATACCAGCACTATACTTAAGCCTCAGAAGGGAGTGGGGTGGGGGACAGAGAAAGCAGCATTGGTACTAGCACAAAATTCTATAAACTGTGGGTTAGCTCTCAATGGATCTTCATTGCTGGATGGTCACAACGTACGGATTCCCTATATTTTGGGCAGTCTTGGTAACAACGCCTTGTGGTAGGTGGGATTATGTCTAGGTGAGAAACTAGCCACATTCAGACTGGGATATAAGATATACCTGATTGCTTAGGATTTTCACAGCTTGTTGGTTGCCATCTTCCTAATGGCAAGTTTGTTCCCATCTTGATAGGTAAAGCTGAGGCTCTAGAGAATCAGACATTTTATTCCACATGCTTGAGAAACAATTTGACTTTCAATTTAATCTCTATATCACACCCAGATACTACTGTGATGGGTCCAATATAAATTCTAATGAATATTAGAAAATAAAAATAGATTATCCCCTTTCAGTCCTTCTCAAATTGCCACCATCTGCACTTGGAACCATTATAATTCATTACCTGGTTTTTCCAAAAAATTTGCCTTAAAGACTTTATTTTTACCACAACTTTGCAACCTAGCTCTCTGAGATGCAGTATTTTTCTGGTACAACACAAGTATCCTTTGTTAATAAAGACCAAAGTCTACAAAGAAAAATATTCAAGTTCAGATTTAAGGGACATTTGGAAAAGAAGGACAAAAGACACATTAGCATACTAGAGTATTATTTTATAAGCAAATCAGGATCCAACAAAACCCATGTTGTTCCTATCACCTTAAAAATGTCCTCAAACCCCTTTACTTGTGCTATGGTTCTAGATTATCCAATTCCTTAAGATTAACTTTAAAATCTGGATGCTTTATACCTCTGTATTCAAATAAGGGCAAACTCAGCTGCTTATTCTAACTAGCTGTTGAAAATTCTTCTTTCAGATCCTCTCAGTTCATGCTATGTTTACATTGCTTTTACTCTCAAATTGCACAGAAAGTGCTCTCGCATACAGTTATGCCTGAACTTCCCCATATATAAAATGTTGAGCGGACAAAACCTGCAACAGCTTGTGTCCAAGTTCTAACATATCAGTTAGCTTTATATCGCTAATATTACAAATATTTGGCATCCATTCATCATTTCAAATGTTCTGTTTCCTCTATCTCAAAGCAAAATGATTCTGCAGCACCACCTAATGAGATGACATCACTAGGGGGTGCCATGTTATTTTCCTTCTCCAATTACCACTGATTACTATTTCCAGACTTGGCTGGACCAGGAGAAACTCTGGGATCTCAAGATTTTGATTTAGAGTCTAAAAAAGAAAAATGTAATGAGAAGTTGTGTTTGACAGGGAGATATAAATCAACCCTTTGGTGTAGGGATATGCTTTAGGTTATACCACACATTAGGTTATTGCTGCCTGCTCTGTCCTGAAGTAGTGCTAGGATCTGGTTTGAAAGTGGAATAAAGCTATGGCTCCAATTTCTTCTACCTACACATGATGTGTTCCTGGGAGGCAACTTGAAACAGCAGTCCCAGGACTCCACTGAGTGAGACACCTTCAGCTGTGACAATCCCCTTCAACATGGATGATAGGTCCCCTCTTAGTACAGATGGTGATATGAGAGCGTTCTCTGCCACCTGTAAAATGATGAGGGAGAGGACAACCTCAACTGAGACCTTGAGGAGTACCAGAGCCAATCCTGAAGGGGCAAAGAGACCCATCCAGAGCCCAAGTGGGGGCAGCATCAGTGCTGACGGGAAATGGGGGAAATCAGCATTGGTGGTACCAAATGAGAAACTCCCACCTGATATCAGGAGAGGTACCAGTAGGAAAGAGAAGGACAGTACTGAGCTTGATGAAGGGTTCTGCCACCAAGACAGTCATGGTACCAAAGGACACACCAATGCCAAACAGGCTATAACTGCTGGCGAAGGGGTCTGCCTCAGCTCTACAGTATGAGGCTTGGATGGTGCTAACTGTGGTGCTGATAAGTCCAGGAACTCTGCAAAATGCCAGAAAGTGCCAAGGGAATGAAGGAGGACGAGATGGTAGAAGCCGTGGAGGGTACAAGTCCTGGAGGCAAAACAGGTTTGTCTCATCTGGTGAATCACCATCATGCAGACAGTTGGTGCTGTTGCCAGTGTTGGTACCAGATGTGATGGACACCCCATGACCAGAACCTGAATTAATGCACAGGTAGCGAGTTATATGGGCCCATGGTGCCCATTCTCCACCAATATTCCTGAATGTGGGCTTGGCTCCACCAAAGTGCAATCTTATATTTTCAGAGATTTCCCACCCATAAGATGGACTGTGACAATTGTCCCAGGTCCATGTTTGGGGGAGGGGTGTCCCCACACTTCAGGGGAAACAAAGTCTGTAGCAGCCTGGGGGACTAGTGACAGGAATAACTCCCAGCAACAGTGAGCAATCCAGCCCCAGGCTGCTCCGCCCTGCCCCCAACTTCACCCCTTCCCCAAACTCCCACCCTGCCTCATCCTGCCCCTGCTCTACTCCTGCCCTGCCTCTTCCCAATCCTGCTCTCATTCCACCCCTTCCCCCAAGTCCCTGTCCCACCTCCTTATGGCTTCGGCTCCCTCCTCCGAACAATGGTGGGAGCTCCTGGGGCAGAATGGAGAATGTCAGGCTTGGACAAACCAGGTGCCCTTGAGTCAATGGTACAGTCTCTTGCTGCCCACAATGCAGTATTAGGGCATGTCTAAACAGATCTGTTCCATCTCACCTGCTGCTTCAGCTACAAGTCTCTGACCACCTGAGTCCTCTTTGTTTTGCAGATGGAGCACCACACTAATGTGTTCTTCACTGAGGCAAAGCACCTCATGTGAGAATCCCTGTTGGGGGAGTCCCCCACCCCAACATGACGGACAATGCTTGAAGCCTGGAGAAGGCATCACTCAGGTTAGCCAACTACTCTAACAGTGAACTGATACTAAAAACTTAACCTAAGGCACTGCTAACTGCTGTGTACAAGAACATTCTTCTCAGAACCTCAGATGAAAAAACCAAGAAACCACATGAAGTTCCAAATGGTGAGAAGGAGCTGGGGTGGCACTGCCCTTCTGCAGCCAGGACAGGAGCTAGGGCATCAGGGTACAAGCACCTCCCACATGGGTACTACGAGTCAAAGTTCTCTGGCACCAGCACATTAGGTCCCTAAGGAAATGCAGGACTGGACCTACTCAAAGAACAAAAATTCTCTTATATGTGTGTTGTCCAATTTTTTTTGTTTGTTTTCTGCAGGGGAGTGGGGAAGAATGTTCAAGACAAATAAGGAACAATTTTAGTAATGCTCCTTACCTGCACCAATCTTGTCATCACAGGTAGTCTAGACAAAGCCTTTATTTTAACTGCGAAAAAAACCCACTGTCACTCAAGGAAAACTCCCATTTTAGCTCACAGCAGATTTACATGTGTACAGATTGCAGAATCAATCCAATTATTCCATTAATTTAGACAAGCAAAGGATTTTATTGAAGTAAAGTATATGCTGTACAACCAAGAAAAATAATGTGAAAAATTTTACTATTCCTAATACGCTGACAGTAATTCCAATGCACAAGTGTTTTATAACCCCATCTAAACAGAAAGTTAGCTTTGTGTTTATAACCCAAAAAGGAATAAGATTATAAAGAGAAAATTATAAAGATGTGTTAGTGGTTGATAGAAAGTGTTTGCATATATTTTTAAAATGCTATATGTCAGCACACTAGTAGCAAACTGTTATATTTTGTGGGGCGGGGAATCAACTTTTCCTTCCCGTGTAATCTCATTTTAGATAGATAACCATACATCATGCTCCTCTTTCTCTGAAAGAAACCTGATTATCAAATCACCAGCTGAACCAAAGCTCATAATAGTTTGCTTTCCTTCAAATGTTACTGAACATCTGAAAACATATGGAAGGTACTTGACAAACTGGCTTCTTGTAATTCAGATAGTGGAAAATTTGATGTTTGGAAATGACCCATTGCTGATCCAGCTATTTTATTATCTACTCTGACATATCTGCTTCTTAAATGAAATTGGTATTTCTTTAATAGCGTTGGAATTTTTTTTCCCTAAAGGGGACATTTGATACTTGTGAAAGAGATGGACTAGTGGTTTTTGATATTCCTTAAGATAGACACAGTACAATCTGGAATTGTGCAGATTAGCTTCCCTACATAATATTTCCAATATAACTTGATCCTAACCTTCTGCACAACTACAGTTCCAGTATTCTGATTTTTTTTTACATTCAGAACAGAGTTTGAGGGACTATTAGCAACTGAAAAGATTTCTGTGAAAATTGCCTCTGAGTTTGCCAGATGACTACAAAATGGAAGCAATTTCAGTGAAAATATTAAATGAAATTTTATTTAAAAGTGAATAATAATTTAAATGTGACACTTGTTTTTGTTACTTGCCTTCAGATTTCAAGGTTGTTTGTGAGAGTATGATTAGACACATATGTAAAAATTTTGAGCAGTTCTCTCTTTGAATTTGAGATGATCCAAGCTCTGCCAGATTGAGTGATGGTTGTTGTCTCTTTAAATGATTATTGAGCCAGAATTTTATACATGAACAACAGAAAGTGGAAAATATGGAAGTACATCAGTTTGTATCTTTTTCCATTACAGGAAAGTAATCACGCAAAGCAAAAAAATACATGTTCAGTGAGAATAAAAAATAAATGAAACAGATTCCTGACAATGTGCCTTCGGGTACAATGCCATCTTGTACCCCAACATTTGGCAAGAAATTTAACCTTTTGCATTTGAGCAATAATCACTATAATATTAAAGATCAGCCTGATCATCCACTAACTATTCATATGCAAGTTACTGCAATTAAAGGTAGCCTAGTAAAGTGGATGCTCTAGGTACCTCCAGGGTACAGAAACCCAAATTTTGCCACTTGAGATAAAACCACTCCCTTGTGAAGCATACTTGGGACCAACAAGTCTAATAAACATTCTTAGCTAGTGACTTTTGACTGAGCTTCAGGAGAAGACTATATAAGCCTTCTTTCTCCATAAATGCATCCAAAAGACAGAATTAATCTATTCTAAATGAAATAATTTCCTGTGGAACATACTGAAACATGTTACACTGAGTTGTCATTTTTAAAAACATTTATTTTGGATCCTGATCTTAGTTCCCTTGACTACAATAGGAGTAGGACCTAGCCCTTCGATTGCAATAGTTTCACATGTCACGGAAAACATTTTGTTAGTATCCCTCTTATTAGAAGCTCCCACAAAAACTAGAATCTTCCACAGTAAACAAATGCAATGTTAGATAGTGTTCTGCAACTTGTGCATTAAAGGAAAATGCTTACCATTGGCATCATTTGGTACCTTCACTACATTTTTCTCCCCCACAACAAATATGATTCATAGTACAAGGGTGTCCAAACCATGGCTTGCAAGCTGCATGTGGCTCTTTCACAGACACACACACCCCTCCACCACTTACCCTTCCATTCTCCACCTACCATACTCAGGAGAGAGCTCAGGGTCTCTTCCCTGAGGTGCAGTTATAAGGGGCTTAAGACACTTTCGGCAGGCACCAGTGGGCTCTGTCATAAGCCCCGTGTTGGGGGGGGGGTCACAATTTAAATGTCCCCCAACAGCTTTATTCATACTCCCAAGCACACCCTCTCATTTACCCTCAGTGGCCCTTCCTTGCATCTCCCAGGTGTTAGCTCTGCATGGAGGGGCAGCTACAGGTGGGAACTGTCGGAAGGGATGGCTGCCTTTGCTCAGCAGGGAGAGGAAGCAGCAGCTCTCCCTGCAGGCCCCAGCTATTTGTTGTTGTCTCTCCCTATGACCACAGCTCCCAGCTTGCCAGCTCCAGAAGCTGCCATGCAGGGGAGGGAGCCCAGTGGCACCATAGAACTGAACGGGGCCAGTAAACCCCGGCAAAAATCAAGGGAGGGGCATGTGACTGCACATGCTTGCACCATGTCTTGCCTCTGGTTTCTGCCCAGGAGGAGGGCTGTTCTGGGCCTTCAGCCTCATGAGAGATGCCTGCCCAGGGCTTGGGGCTTAGGCCCTGAATTCCAACAGGTGTGTTCCTGGCTCTCAAACTTCAGAAGATTGTCATATGCCACTCAGAGGGTCAGTAAGTTTGCGTCCCTTCCCCCCGACGTAAGAGAGAAAAATCCATGCCCAAATATGCCTCAAAGATTGCCAAACAGTGTGGTAAGTGACTGATCGACAAGCACACTCTGATGTAGCACAAGAGTCATTGTATACAAGCCAGGAAGGAAGAAGGCCTGGGCTAAATTTCAATTTACATTATGTTATCAAGGTCTCTTAAAACTCTGAGACTGCGTAAATGAAGAAAAGTGCTTTCTGCTTCTTTCATTATAATAAACAGGGGGTAGCACCCAATATAATTAAGATTTAGTTCCAGGTATCAATTCAGAAGCCCTCTTCAGTTTCTTCTAATTCTATTAGTGAAATTCTCTTTAAGATGAACTATCCCACTGTTGCCCTAAGCACAAAGGCAAAATTTTTGTGGAGGAACTTTGAGAAAATTGGTTAAGGCATTTTTAAGCTAAATGCTTCTTGATGTTGCATTTGAAAACATGTTTGGATGACTTCAAATAGGGCTAATGTTATTATAGATAGCTTCCTTTATATCTCTCTGAGATTTAAAAATTTGTCTTAGTGTCAAAAAAATCATGATAAGTAGTTTTAATGAATGTGTGACAGCAGCTTTGCGTGTGTATATTGGAATATTTTTCTCAATTTTAAAAAATGTATTTTAAGGCTGACTATGTTGAAGATGGATGAGCTGAAGTCCCTCATCAAGGAGACCTCAAAATTCTGGTCCAATAAATTTACAATATAAGCAAGTTGATGCACCCATGTTCTCTAAGGGCATGGGTGGCTACATTTACCATAAATACCTATTCAATCAGATAAAGTTCAGTTGTGTGTGCAAAGAATATTTATAAAGAAACTTCACTACATCCATGCAACATGACACTTTTTAATCTATAGACATAAGCAATGAAATCTCTCAAGGCTCAACACCATTTTATGGCACTCCTAATCCTTTACTCAGGTTGAGTAGCCTGCCTTCAGTTAAATTAACTTCCACTAAACAATTAAAATCTGGCTACCTGATAGGTCTCAAATGTAATTGGAAACAGACAAATATTATTAGGTGGCTATGTCCTTGATATTAGTCTATTTAACATTTTTATGAATGAGTTGAAAAAAACCTCCCAGAACACAACTGATAAAAGTTTGCAAACAGGGCCATCCTTATCCACACACAGAATACACAGCTGCATAGGGCTCCAGAAAACATGGGGCACCACTGGATCTTAATGTCCACCCATCTGCCTCTTCCTGGCCCTGTTCTGTGGCTCTGCTTCCTCCCAAGAGGCTGTCAATTTAAAAGTGACAAGCCGGCCAGACCTATTAGCAGAATGGCTTGTTCACAGGTTCAATATTCAAGTGGTAATGAAGCCATTTAACAGGCATTTGCCAACCCCAGATACATGATGTCAGTTTCTGAATTTACTATATTAATCTACAGAACCTTAGTTTAAAATTTGCTGTAAATATTTCATCAGCATGTTGCTTAAGATCATAACATTGCATCTCTAAAGCATCATCATTCCTCCCCCACTCACCCAGGCTGCCATTGGGCACAGGGGCACCAGTTTAATAGTAATGCAGAGGGCTCCATAAAGCCTAAGGATGTCCCTGTTTGTAGATGAGACAAAGACTGGTAGAGATAAACAAAGATGACAGATCACTTATACAAACTGATCTGTGTTGCTGGGTGCACACACAGTAGTGTTTTAATACAGCCAATTGTAAGGAACACAAAATGTAAGCCAAAGTTACTGGTTGGGAGACTATCCTGGTAAGCAATGACTTTGATAAGGACCTGTGTGGATAATTATCGGAACTACCAGTGAAATACTGTGGCCAAGGGGTTAATGTGATCCTTGGATGTATGAACAGGGGGAATAGTGAGTAACTGGAGTGACAACTACTGGAATATTAGGATCCGGCCTGGCATCCACCATTCAAAAATCATATTTATACACTGGCAGGTTCAGAGAAGTTCCATGAGAATGATTAAATGATTAGAAAATATTTCTTATGTGAGGGACTTATGTAAGAGAAAGCTAAGCACTGATTTAACTGCAGCTACAATGCGTGACAGAAATTAGATAATAGAGGACTCTTCACCATTGCAGAGAAAGAGGTAACAAAAAACAATGGTGAGAAGTTGAAACTAGACCAATTCAGATTAGAAAAAAAGGCACCAACATTTTCCCATCACAGGAAATCTTTATATCAAGACTGGAATTTTTTTTCCCTTAAACATTTGTAGTCCAAACAAAGATTGCATTAGGAAAGTCCTATGGTTACACAGGTCAGAACAAAAGATCACAATGGTCCCTTCTGACTTTACAATATAAAAATCTGACCTATCTTAAATAAGATATGATTTCTAGGACTCCAGCACCTGCCTCTCAGCATGAGTGACATGTTAAATTCACAATCCTGGAGATATTTTCAGAGCTGTCTAGGAATTTTAATTCTATGTAAAGTTGTGCCCAAATCCCCTGGACTGCTTTGATGATCTCCAAAAATAGTCCTCTATTTATTTGGATACCAGCTATTTGTCTATTTTATCTGCACTGCCTCACCAATGTTCATAAATGTCTGGGCTATGAATGGGACTGACACCACTAATTTATTTCACCAAATAACATTCAGCTGGTAGTAAATCAAGCACTATCAATAGTAAGTGAGATCCAAACCTGTGACTTGGTTTTTTTTACCAGTGAAGTAGATCATCTGATACTTGGTGGCTCTTCTTGTTGCTTTTATGTTTTGCTCCTCAAATTTCATAAATCTCAGACTTGTAATTGCTTAAATTTCAGGCTTAGATGATATCCAGAATAGCACTGAAGCAGTTTTTTAAAGCACCACATAAAATCCTTACTGTTCTGCACTACTATAGCCTTAGAGGTATCATAAATGCAAAACTGATTCCCACTGAGCAGCTTATATGTAAAGAAACCATTCTAATAAATAAATAAAAACATAATATATTTGTGTAGCATACTTTCTCCCCTGTAATTGTATTATGTAGTTTTTGCTCCTTTTTATGACTTATCTTTAGGGCACACACATGTTGAAGATAATTAGTTTTTGCAAACATTACCATATCTATTGTACTAAAACTTGTAGATCTGTTTTTCCACACTCCCATTTAAAATATCTAAATCGACTGGTCTGTATAGTCCAGAGCAATATGGAAGTACCTCATGAGAAAATCTCACCAATATTATGAATCTCTGCTCCCTCCAGTCCATAAAAAAGTCCCAAGAACAAATCTACCTTAAATAGACCTTAGAGCAGTACCTTGAGATAGTGCTGTTCTTTTAAAGTTTTTCCTTTCATAATAGTAATTCATTGCCTTTTTGAAACATCACCTAATTATGCAGGATTAAATCCTGCCTTGTGCCAAGCTACCATCAGAGCAGATAGTTGGAAGGATGAAGAAGTGAGTGTGGGGAACTGTAAATGCAGGATGAGAAAAATTGCATAGGAATATAGTTCTTCTATTTTGACTTTAGTAATGTAGGTATTAGAATCTTAAACATGCAGAATAACTACTCAGAGGGGTGGCCGTGTTAGTCTGAATCCGCAAAAGCGACTTTTTGTTGGGCTTTTCATCGCTTTTGCAGAATAACTACTGTTGGTTTATTCTGGCAGGTGGATTTTGTTAGTTCTAATCAGGTTATAGAGAGATTTCTGAGTCCCACTCAGGTAGAGAGAAATAGGGACTGAGAGAAAGGAGGTCCTTAAGGAAGTCCTAGCAACAGATAAATGTAAGGAGAAAGAATAGGTTGATGTTTTTGTTTTAATATTGTTCCTTGTGTTACCAATAAGGCACTTCTCTGAGAAGTTGTACTATATACAATATGTTTTATATCTGTGTACAAGCACAAAGGATGATCTCTGTATATAGTATTCCATGTAGTTTGAAAGATCCTGGCTAATATGCTGGCCTATATACCAGATGCCCAAATAACTTAATCTTTGGTTCAGGGGATAAAGCTTTGTTGTTTGTTAGGTACCATATGCACTTCTGTAAGAAGCAAGCACTGACTTTGGAAGCAATTTGCTCATCCTCCAAGGAAGTGCAAACTCTAGCCAGCAAACACCCTAAACCCGAGGATGCCTCAATCAGTGTTCTTATATACTGGACTGCTATGGCAGGCTTTGGTCCTTATGGACAAAAGCTTTCTGATAGAGAGGGAATTACCATCAAAATCTGTTCACAGGAAGCCCAAATGTATCAGCCATTTAGCAGACTTTTCCTTTGGTAGGTATTAAAAAACAAACAAACAAAAATCAGTGTTATAAAAATAGTACCTACACTTTATGCTAATGACTTTAGATACAGGCTCATATCACCAATATGGGCCCAATTGGGTGGGGAAGTGCAGAAATCCACACATAGGCACAAGCCCAAACAAAACCCTCATTTACCTGGTACAATTATCTCATTTCCAAAGACAAATTGACAGTTTGGAGGTACAAATGAAAATTTCTGTAAGTGTAATAGGTACACTTGCTTTTTTCCTAGATGCATCCATTACATTTAAAATTTGGTTAATCTAATCTGTGTTGAACTATTTCCTTTAATTCCAGAACCGTCTCTTTAGAGATTCAATTTCTGGTAAGCCAAATAAAATTCACCATGGCAGAATTCGATCCCTCATATTTCCTCCCTTTCCCATTTTCTTTGGCAATTTCACTGTCTCTCTATACTCAGAGGTTCAATTGCTCTCTTTCTTACTCTCCCCACGTTGCTGCTGTCACCAAATAAGAATAATTATAACATGTTCTTCAGCACCCTTTTGATCTGATTCATCTCCATAAACTGACTTTCTTCTCCCTTTATGAAATGAGAACTTAACCAGGGAAAAGTTGAGTTCATGGGAAAGAACAATGTACTGCCACTAACACAGTGGGACATGCTTCCTGATCATTTGATTCTGTTAATTCAACCCTATTTTTCAAAAATCATCCCCTTCTAAAAGCTGTTTGCGAGCCCAGTTGACTTCCCAGTGACACACATCCAATCACAACAATTCATCATTATAGTTGGCACCTTGGTTAACAGTTTCAGCAGAGATGGATGGGATCAAATGAGTCCGATGTTCTCTTTAGGCATGGACTGAGGCATATTGGCACAAGATGAGGTCCATTGTGCTGCAGATTTCCATGTGGCACATGCTCTTTGCATAAATATGGGGCTTCTGACTCTAGGGCAGTCTTTTAGAGGAGTCTTATCAGCATTTACATTTAATTAAAGTGATAAACCACAGTCTGCTGTATTGCCCTGTGCTATTCACATTATTTTACAGACATTCAATTCCTGATCAGAACCCTACCCTACAAATGAACTCATCTTCATGCAAGCTGCATCTCAGACCTTCTTGGTAATATACAGTATTGGGAAAATAATTGCTGTTTAAATGACATTCTATTCCAGAAATTGAAATAAATGACAACAATAAAATGTCAATTAAACACTGATTACATGGAGATTATAGGAGGTGTTGTATAATTGACTTACAGAATGATCACAAATTGAGAGTCACGGTGGCAACAAGAATCAAAGTTCTACCTACAATGTCTACATGTAATCTAAAACATTTCACATGGAGAAATAGGAGTGACTGACAAAAGAACAGGTCAGCGATATCAAAATTCAATCACTAAAAATCAGCTAAAGAATCAGATTTCTCCACAAAAAGTACCACCACTGGGTACCTCTAAGCTTCCAAGTCGAGATGCTTCTCCTTTATCTTCATTAAACCCCTTTATCTGCAGTAACAACTCATGCTCAAAGACCCAGGTAGGAATTTGATGGCAATGGGGAACCTTACTCTGTTTCCTTTGTGGACTATTTTATTAAAGTGGAATCAGAATTACTCAACCCCTGATTCTGCTTTATTATTTATTTATTAATTTATTTAGACATACTATTCAATTAAGATGTGAGATTTTTTTTAAAGCTAATCAAAGAAGAAAGATGAAAAATCAGCAAAGGAAGGCATTAAACAATAGGAGGAGGATAGGGGAGAATAGAGTAGGTTGTGAGAGAGAAAGGCTAAAAGAAAATACAGATTTAGGATAAATGTTATTTTATTCTAAATTGCATTGATTGTAATAATCTTTAAAGGAATTTGTGGGTGGATTTTTTAAAAGACTAAATCCTTGGCTTAACCCTTCTCCCAGTGCTAACAATGACACTATCTATGTGTGACAACATGTCCAGTCATTTCACGTATGGCAGATGAACTCACGACTGAATAACTGGATACAATCCAATATTTTCATGGGATATTTAGGCTACATCTAGACTGCAAGCCTCTTTCAAAAGAGGCTCTCTCGAAAGATACTTTTGAAAAAGCCTCTTTCGAAAAAGAGTGTCTAGACTACAACCAGTACTTTTGAAAAAGCAAGCTGCTTTTTCGAAAGAAAGCACCCAAGCAGTCTGGATGCTCTCTTTCGAAAAAGCACAGTTTGCATTGCATAGCGCCTTTTTCCGAAAAAGCACTTTCGAAAAAAGGCATTATTCCTCGTAAAACAAGGTTTTCTGCTGTCAAAATAACTGCAGCATTCTTTCGATTTACTTTTGAAAGAATGAGGCAGCAGTCTAGATGCAGGAGAAAAAAAGGCCACTTTTTTTCGAAAAAACCCTGTAGTCTAGACACACCCCTATTTTTCAAAGTTGGAGACTAATATTATCCATGGCCATTTTACCCAGAAAGTAAAAGTTGGGGCAACTTCTCAAAATTAGCTTGATTACTCTTATACAGGAGGCCCCCAAGATGCGACTGCCCGAGTTCTGACCCCCTGCACTTACAACCATTTTCGTAAGTGCAGAAGGGGCCAGAAACCCCCCAACTTACATCCTCAGCCTGCATTTACAACAGCGCATGGTGCCTACTGTAAATGCGGGTTCGAGTTACGATGCCCCCGACTAGTGACGCTTCCTCCAGAACCAATCACGTTGCAAGTTGGGGACCTCCTGTATGTTTATATTCTGGGGGGTTAACCAAAGCTTGCAGTATGTCACAACAGATATTTGAAGCAGGGTTTTTCCAGACTGTGACTAGCTTAAAAACTAGGCTGCATTGATTTGATTGGGACATGTTGTTGGGTTCAAGACATGTCTCATCTGATTCATCTAAAACCCAGGAAGGCAATATCATAAAACAGCCTGAATGAAGGGCCAGTCACTCAGAGAACGGAAAGTCAATAAGTCTTTGTCCTTCAGACTAACATGTCAAACTATTCAATTAGTTCCAAGTTATAGATTTCATTGACTTTGGTGAATTTTTTTTCTTGGGGTTGGTAACCAAGTGCAGAGACATCTATTTAGATTCCTTATTAGGATTCATATGAATTGATTGTGTGCCTAATGCCAATCTAATCTTACTGCTAATTACTTTGATCATGTTTTTCTTTGTATTGTGTTATGTTAGCATACTAGGCTCCTCTACAAATTAAAACTTTGATTTTCACCAAGAAATAGACTGATACAAGCTATCATGGAGTGGTCCCTGAAAATGGGAGTGTTACAATTGGATAGAAACACCCAGTTGAAAGTTTTCTTTCTTTTTGAGGAACATCAAAGGAATCAGTTTAGTCCCATGTCTTCTCTGTTAGCTCAAAGAGCAGAGAGAGAGGAAGCACCTTAGGGAAGAGGAGTTGTGAACAGATTAATGCTGGGTGGAAGATTCCATTTCAAAATTTTATGTTAATAAATCCAGACCCCAGAGAGGATTGTTATTGGATTTGTGAAAACCTTGTTCTGTTTATTGAGGAACCAAGAGGGGAAACAGACAGGGCACAGCAAAGCCACACCTGGCCACAAAAGGGTGGATTGCCTCTCATGTGCCCTGTTACAATTACTCAGGGATCCTGTGAATGTCGCTGGTTAAACCAACTTCAAGTCTGCTTTGAACCCATGGATCTAAGCACTGTATGACAAAGAAAAATAGTACTTTTATTTCAGAGGGTCTGGAACACATTTTTTCTGTAATTATGATTTAGATAAACAGTTTAGACAACGTGTGCACACCAAGTAACATATGGCATTCATAAGCCAAAAGATATAATATTGGGGATGAACTCTCTTATGATCAACTTGCTTCTTTTTTGCTATACGCAATTGACTTTGTGGTATGTAAAATTTGGTTCGGTTGTATAATATTCTTTCATAACTAAGCCATAGTCTGCTTTGGAGGTATTCATGAAACCCCCATGACCTAAAAGAGTGTATCATGCAAATTGATTGCAGTATGGTCTTATGGTTAAAAAGCAGATTCAGGAGATATGAATTCTATTCCTTTCTCTGCCACATGCTTCCTGTGTGACATTGGGCAACTTATGGGCAATCATTCTGTATTCTATTTCTCCATCTGTAAGATGAATATAATATGATCCTGCCTCACAAGACTCCTTCGCAGGAATCTTGTGATAAAGTCATTAATTAAACAAGATGTTAAAATGCTGCAGTAATGACTGCCATAAAAAGAATATAAACAAAAATTGAAATCAGTGGGCATTTTGCCACTGAATTAAATGATGCAAGTGAGGGCCCTAAATGGCTTTAAAAATGTGAAGTATTCTCTCTCCTTTTCTGAGGCTGAACTTTATGAATTCTGTAGTTAGCAGGGTAACAGCAGATATATCGACTGTAAATCATTTTCTAAGTTAGGAATGTTAGTTTACAAGAATGAGGATCCACTTACTGTGAAACAGAAGGACAGAAATCCTTTCATAGCATAATTAAATTCTTATTGAAATGCACAGCCTACACTGATGAAAGCCAGCATTGCTATGGGGGAAACCCTTCCAAATTAGATATTTTATTGCAGTGGCTTATCTTTTTTCCTCTTTCTCCCAGTGAAATATTGAAAATAAAATTAATTGAACACTGTAAATCTGAGTGTCAGTCTGTGAGGAAAAATACGATGGCGTTGGGAATGCTCATCTGAAATTAACA
Organism: Pelochelys cantorii; assembly: GCA_032595735.1. Classification (NCBI taxonomy): domain Eukaryota; kingdom Metazoa; phylum Chordata; order Testudines; family Trionychidae; genus Pelochelys; species Pelochelys cantorii. Next base: position 24,126,291 of record CM064334.1, on the reverse strand, counting down.
AGTATAAAAAAGGTCTAGGATTTTAAAAACTGCTGCAAGCTCTTGTGATTATTAAAATTCAGGAGATGTTAAGTTAGAACATTTCAAAACAGTCTTTCTACAAGTATATTTATCCTTGTTCCTAAAGATGAGATTCTCTCACACTGCGGCTATGTCTACTCTACAGAGGATGATTGAAACTGCCACTGTCACTCTTCCAGGGTTTGAATTACTGGTCTAGGTAAGACAACCAATTTTCAAGTGAGAGGGACACTCCGGTCGATGCCGGTAACCCTGCTTTCACAAGGAGTAAGGGAAGTTGAAGGGAGAGTGTTCTTCCTTTGACATCCTACAGTGTAGACAGCGCCAAAAGCCAAGTTAAGCTACTTTGACTTCAGCTACACAATTAATGTAGCTGAAGTTGCATATCTTAATTTGACTTTGTCCCGTAGTGTATACCGGGTAGTGTATACCCTGAGAGCATATGGGTAAACTCATAAGAAATCCCACTGTCGCATCGATCTTCTCTGTCATTCATTATCATCTTACTCACTCAAGAAGTACTGTAGCGTCTTGCACATTTTTCATTCTAAAGTTATACATTTATTTAAAAGCTATTAATATGATTATTAATCTTGGTGACTCCTGACTAGGTCAGAAACAATATTTTTAACACATCAGACTCTTTAAGAAGAGCCTTGAAAAGAAAGAAGTGAGCCATCAAGAAGAAAGAATGATCTTGTGGTTACAGGACAAGTCCTGGACTTCAGACCTCTGGACTCAATCCTGAACTCTGTCATAGACCTTTTCTGTGGGTTGGGGCAAGTTACCTCATCTGTGTAGCTCCAGGTCTGGGAAGCTCATGTGTGCAAGTTTAAGCATATGTTTAAATGCTGCTCCTGAACAGGGATGTTCTCCCAAATCAGGGCTTTCGTACCTCACATTTCCATCTGTAAAATGAAAACAATAATATATCTGTTCTTCAGCCCTCTGACTATCTAGTTAATTTAGGGCCAGATTGTCTCATGAGAGAGTCTGTGGAACTATTCATACAGCAAACCACAGCCAAATGGGAATGAGGGTGGCACAATCTTATCCAGACTTTGTAAGTGTCTCATGGCAAGAATTGTCTTCTACTGGGTGTATATTCTGTGTCCATCACTGTGGGGTTTTCCTCGCCGCTGGGCCTCAAGACATTACAGGAATGTCAACACTTTGAGAAATGCTAGATGTAAATTTTCAGATACAGACTCAAATATTTTATGTGAGCTGCTGTCAATAGTATAAAACACTTTCCCACATCCTATTGTGCTATAGCATTCAGATACATGATGCAGAGCACAGCTCTGTTTGATACCCTTTTGAAGATATCTTCATTCTGACCTTTATTCTCTTGTGGTCAAATTCTTAATACCTGATACAAGAAAGGCTGAATTCAGCACAGCTCCTAAGTATGTACTTACATCCATTCCTATTCAGCAAAGCACTTAAGTACGGGTTTAAATGCTGTTGAAGTCAAGTCTTGTCTACACTAGCATGTTTCATCGCCAAAAACTGCCTTTTGTCAACACAAACCTCCAAATGTCCACATTATGAGGCAAATATTGGAACATATGGCCATTTTTGGTGACAAAAATCTTCCAGCCCCACCAGGGGTTTTGTCTCTGTGGTGGGGACAATCATGCAGTGTGTACTAGGTAGGCTTTTTCTGTTGAGTTTATTGGATTCCAGCATGTATTCCACAATGCCCAGTTTAGCCATTCTGGACATCACCTTGAACTCTGCTGCCCTTCAGCCATGTAATGTTTTCAGGTAAAGAGATTCTCCCTTCCCACCTGCAAACCCCAGGAACTTTAAATCCATTTCCTGTGTCTTTGGCACCAAGGGTGCCATTTGGAAGGATAGGAGGGGCAGCAGCTGTGTGCTCTGGGATACGGCTTGCTTTTCCCATGCTTGTATTCCATGGAAGGGAGCTCACCAGCCAGGTGAGAGGCATGCACAGAATGCAGGCACTTTCCCCTCACTCCCTTAGCATCCAGGGAACAGGATGAAAAGCAAGCCACATCCCAGAAGGCACGGCAGCTTCCCCCCTTCCCAAAATGGTGCTTTTGTACTGGTGCATTGTGTGGTGGTCCTCAGGGCATCTTCTCTAGGAAATAGGGGTGATGGCTATTGGTCCAAAGGCGCTTCTGCTTGGAGCAATGCAGAGCTTTTGGATCTAAGCAGAGTGTGGAGTGAAGAATCAGTGCAATCAGAGCTGTGAGTGACCCGTAGTGACTGGGACAAGTCAGTCGCATTTCTTGAGCCCTGAAGCAATGAGAAGGAGTTTGAGCAAGAAACCCCACAACGCAGAGCCAAGACCAAGGAACTCCAGCAGGCATACCAGAAGGCAAAGGAGGCAAACAGCTAGTCTGGTGCTGTCCCCAGAACATGCCAGTTTTATAAAGAACTGCATGGAATCCTGGGGGGGGGGGGAACCCCACAACCACACCCTGGGACACTGTGGACAGCTCTCAGAGAAAAGAGTCAGAAACACTTGTCCTGAATACACAAACAAGTTGATGAAGAGATTGAAAAGGGCCAGGTGGTGAAGGTCAATCCAGTGACAACCTGAGCACCTGGCAGCAAGGAATTGTTCTCAAGTAACCATTCTTGTGTGGACGCTCAGCAAGTCGTCGGTGAAGAGATACCACATGTTGAAGCAATGGAAGAGACATGGGGTATCTTGCTGTGCAGGTGGGCAGGGATGGGGCCTGAGTGTGCAGCAGCCATGCAGGGCAGTATGGAGGTGGTAAGTTGCTTTTCGGGTGCCTGGAGTTGGGAGTTGATCTGGTGGCACCCATGCGGGGGAAATATGGTGGCTCTCTGCATTTTGGATCTTCCAAAGCCTCTTCACAGACAGGAGGATTTCCCTTTCTAATGTACACGTGTCATCATTACTAGTACCATTACAAGCCAGAACCTAAAACCAAACAAAAAACAAGTAGCTCTTGTCTGCAAAAATAAAAAGATTATCTTGCCATGCAAAATGAAAACAGGGGTCAAAAGGGTGAAACTGATACAGGTGAAGGTTTACCATTACTGTCTTAAGAGTGAATCATGTAAGTGACATGGAGGGAGTATCTTGACTACTAAATGGAAAGAGTACACTAGTAGCTAGCAGACCATGTCAACATAGGCTCAAACAAACACCAATGGCTTCACAATGTGTTTTTCTGGCATGATGTCAGCCATCATGCCTACACACATTGCACATTTTCATTTTAGCTAAATGACATTTCGTGTCCCATGCATGTTTTTTTCCAGAAGTGGGAAGAAAAGTTGCAAAGGTGACCACTGGTGATTGTGAGAAGGGCATTTAAGAAAAAGAGAGAGGAAAAATCAAGGACAAAGTGCAGGAAAAACTGGGAATGATCTGTTTTGTAGAAATATCTTTGAACTGCATTTTACAAAACAGAGAAACTAGATAGACGGAATTTGTTGTTTACAGATTGCTTTACAAATTCTAAATGGCAATGGGTAAATGAGCTATCAAGTCATTTGACATTGCTAAGGTTAAACCAAATGCCATTTCTCAGGATGATGTAAACAATAATGTCTCTTATGTTTTACTGTTGATCTTTAGCTTAATGTTGCTGTCCTAGAGAAAAATACTCGTAAAATACAATAAAACAAGACAGAGTAGGAACAAACTGGGGGAGGATCAATATTAATACACCAATTTCCATATTTTTCAGGTGGAGTATAAAATAAACAAACTTGTTCTCATTATCAATGCTTAACTGAAGCATTGACCATAATTTTAAGAGCTTAGAAAATCGAGGTTAATTGGAAACAAATACCCAGTGTGAAGCATCATTATTCACTTTATGTTCAACTTGCTAACAATTTTCTTTAAAATGTCGTTTGTTCTACTATAATCTTACACATTTATTAAATTATTTCCCTGGAGAGACCTGAAATTAAGATCCTGATAAACTAGGTTGAATAACTCCATGGGCTTCCAACTACTGTCTTGTTGTATGTATATTTCTTGTTGACATAGCTTCCTAATTTTTTAAAATATTTATAAGAAGCACCACAATAGTAACCTTCCCACATAAATATTTTGATTATTATAAAAAAGAGAAGACAGCATTTGTTTTTCATGTTTGTAATTATTGTATCAGTTGACTTACTTTTCAAGTTATTACTTATCAAGTCCAGACTTTTAATTAAAGTCCTCATTAGGAGACAGATTAAGTACAAAAGCATGGATTTTATCCTTGCATATTATCATACAATTCCTTTAGCACATTACATCTGTGAGCCTTACCTTAGTCTACAAGATTGCATGACTCAACAGTCTAAGAGTGCCAGCTACTAGAGTGGATAGGAATTTTTAATGAACTGTTTTTTCCATCAGAAACCAAAAAACAAACAAAAAACGAGTTCATAGGAATGCACTGAGTTTCATGAAAAACATTTCTCAAATGAATTTCTGTTCAAAACCAAAGACAGACAGACCTGGGAATATCCTAGTGGTGAGGGTACCCAACTGACTTCATGTCTTTGCTTGCCTGATTTAGAGCCTACCCACCAGGTTATTGACTATTCTGGAGTGGGGTAGGGATGAGTGATCTTGTCTCCTTCATCTAGTTTTACTTTGTCAGCTCTCTGTTTCATCCCAATGCAAAACAGGCAAAAAAAATTTGAAACTCTCAGAAATGTTCATGGGATGGGAAAACCATTTCTCACCCAGTTCTACCAGTTCCTGTTAATCACAATCAGAGACTAAGATTTTCACAAGTTACTGATGATTTGGGGAGTCTCTCAATTTGTGTTTCCCAACTGGAGATAATACATATGACCTGATTTTCAGAAAGTGTTGAAAATAAGGCCCCTTTAAGGTGTTTCACTTTGGACATCCCAAATTGTTGGCAGGTTGTATGATAGTAGCTCAGCGGAGGTGGCTAAGGCCTATTACCAATGATCCTTATTCATCTCTAATATATGTAGCTAATGAAAATCAATGGTCCAGGATCTGATCTCATCTGCAATGAAATAAATACAAAGTAACTTCTTTGAATGCTTTATAACTCACATCAGAATTGGGCCTATTGTGAAATACAAATGGCCTTTTTTGCCAATCTGTCTGAACGTAAGGATATCTACTAGGGTGTTGAATAGAATTATTCACTACAGGGGTTATTTTATCAGATCATTTTGCTTTGTATTCCCTCTGTTTCCAGCTTCTATTATCTAAGCTGTTAATGAACCCTTCCTATGGCAGCATTCCCTAGCTAGAATACTGATCTTCTGTCATTATTAAAAAGCACCTGTTTGAATGCCCTTAACTACTTCTTTTTATCTACCAGCAGTATAGCACAGGTAGGGGCACTAAGTTTGCCCACAATTCCCCCGTCAACCTTTAAAGCAGAACTGGATAATTAATGCAACAGAGGCCACATCCAACCCACCAGATAATTTTGTGCACCCCACCACAGCCAATTGACACCAGGGCCAGGAAGGTGGGGAGGCCCATCAACCTACATTTCATGTGATATTGTGGCAAGAGACAATGGGTCAGAACAGGGAGCACAGCCCCATGGAATGGGAATAACCACTGCAAAGTGAATGTGGGACAGACTCACCCACCCATCTTCCCCCACATCACAAAATTAGTCCACCAAAGGGTATTACAGGTTGAACCTCTCTAGTCCTGCACACTCTGGTCTAGAAACATCCATGATCCAGCATGATGACCACTTATCATGGGTGTGGCCATGTTTCCCGGAGTCCCATACAGTGTGTTTACTGCTACCAGTCTTGGCTCTCAGTGTTCTGTGCTATTAGTTAGAATATATTTAGGGGTAAATTACAGCTAAGAGCCCAATAAGCAGCAGAAGTGTTGGTAATGTTGCTAGACAACACTGACTTCCTGTGGTTCAGCAAACTCTCAGGTTTGGCACACATCAGGTCCCAAGTGTGCTGGATTAGAGAGGTTAGACCTATAGTGGATTTTGCAGATATCTACTTTCTTACAGTTACCTACCCCTGTCTTAAAGAACTCTGGAGCCTCCTCAATATTAGTAAACTTAAGGTGAGGATACAGAATGATAGCCTTAGGCTATTTCCTAAGCCATTTCATCACAAGTGATTCTAGAACTGCTATTAAGAAAGGGATAAGGGTCTAGGTCTGTGAAAGAAACAACTTTTGAGAAGAGTCAGAAATATTTCATAAAAATGGAAGGACACTAATACAAGAAAGAAACATGGGCCAGAAAGTCAGAACAGCAGAATAAACCTAGAGTTTGTAAGTGAGATCTCATACTAGAAAATCCTCTCTCATCCAGAATAACTTTCAAAAGGTTTTCCTTCAAACCACTGTCGTGAACACGTCATGTCACAGCTGAAGATTACATTCAGGAAACTGATGCTTTCTACATCTCTTAATTATGATCTACTGCTTTTCTCTGGAAAGGAATAAAGAAAAGGAAGTTTACTGGAAATGGTGCTACAGGCAGCCATCAGGGAGAAAAGTCTTTGTTTTATCTTTTCTGATTTTTAAAGGGAAATTACATTTACAACTGACACTTGTTTAACAGGTCCTGCCAACCATCTCAATAGCTAAAGAACAGAACTCGATGCAAAAGGATAGAAGGGATAGAATTCAGTACATGATTGAAGCAGTTTCCCTGATGATATTGTGGATGTAGTTTTAGAGAACAAAGAAAAAGGGAAATCAGGAGGCTAGATGAGACCATCATATGAGCAGAAAGATAATTATAATGTAGAGCTCAGTAGCACCCAGTAGCAAGCCAAATCCTGCTCTTTTCAACTCCCTAAGAGATTTTATTTTTCTTTCAGAAATATTTAATTCTCCTGTATCATTTAAAGAACCTTCACTCTAGACAAAGCTGTGTTTTCTTTTGAGCCATTTCTATATCTGTGGAGAGAAGAAAATTGTGCACCTTTCTTTCAAATTCCACAGGAATACCTCCACAAAACCTCTTTGCATCAGTATGTGTATAGAGAAGGGGAGGGAACATACAGGAATGAGGAAGAAAGATAGCAACTGTCATGTGACACAACCTGATTCCCTCATTTCCAAGCAGGAACCTGCAAAGGAATTACTGCAGGTCAATTTGTGTTAATTCCTCTCTAAGTCTCAACCCCTTTTTCAGGGCCTTCCTTCACTGCTTATAGCAGAAAATGTATGATGCCATCAGGGAATGTGGATGTTGGGAGATCTTCATAGTGGCCAGTCCTTATCAAAAGACAGAAACATATGCATAGGGATGAGGCCTCCTCTGTCATGTAGGGTTTTCAGGTCTAGCCCTGTATATCTGCCAGTCTTTTTCCAATGGAGGAAAGTATCTTTAGGAAGCTAGTTTCATGCAGGGCTGGATTAAAGCATAAAGACACTAGAAAGCTATTTCTAGGGCTATGTCTAAACTACATCCCTCTTTCGAAAGAGGGATGTAAATTAGGCAGATTGAAAGTGCAAATGAAGCAGGGATTTAAATATCCCATACTTCATGGCTGTGTCTACACTGGCGCGATCTCGCGCAAAAGCGGCTGCTCTTGCGAAAAAACTTGCTGCCTGTCTACACTGGCCACGTGTTCTTGCACAAGTAAACGGTCTTTCTAATGTATAAAATCAGGGCTTCTTGCGCGAGAACTCTGATGCTCCCGCTCAGGAATAAGCCCTCTTGAACAAGAGCTCTTTCAGAAGAGGCCAGTGTAGACAGGCAACATGAATTTCTTGCGCAAGAAAGCCCTATGGTTAAAATGGCCATCAGAGCTTTCTTGCGCAAGAGAGCGTCTACACTGGCATGGATGCTCTTGCACAAAAGCACATAGAGTTTTTGCGTGAGAACGCACCAGTGTAGATACAGCCCATTTGTATAATTGCGTCACAGCATTCTTTCAAAAAAAAAGGATATTTCGAAAGTGAAACCGCAGTCTAGATGCAGTTCTTTCTTAAAAAAAACCCTTTACCAAAAGATCCTGTACTCCTCAAAAAAAATGAGCAGTACAGGATCTTTCAAGAAAGGGTTTTTTTCCCCCCAAAAGAACTGTGTCTAGACGGCGGTTTCACTTTCAAAATGCCCTTTTTCGAAAGAACGCTGTCATGCAATATACAAATGATCTGCCTAATTTACATCCCTCTTTGAAAAGAGGGATGTAGTTTAGATATGCCCTAGGTTTCCAGACCCTGATATCATGCAACAAGCATTTCAGCTATCTTTATAATAAAAATATCTTCTACATTCCAAATGTGACCCAAGATTAAGAGGAGCAGGGATTTCTGCCTGAGCATGCAGGTAGCCTGAGACAGTAGTTCTAAGGGATCCAACCAGTGTGTTGGGATCCCCGAGTGCCTCTTCTACTTGAGTCCCCAAAACTTAGTTCAGTTCCAGAATGTGTCATTCAGGTACCTAGATGGAGCTACTATAAGGTGGATGTATAGCTGGTTGGATAACCACTCCCAGATATTGGTCATCAATGGCTCACAGTCATGCGGGACGACATAGTAAGAGGGGTTCCTCAGGGATCAGTTTTGGGGCTGGTTCTGTTCAGTATCTTCATCGGTAATTTAGATAATGGAGAGTACACTTATAAAGTTGAGGATGATACCAGGCTAGGAGGGGTTGCAAGTGATTTGGAGGATAGGATTAGTATTAAAAATTATCTACAGAAGCTGGAGAAATCATCTGAGGTAAATAGGATTAAATTCAATAAGGACAAATGCAAAGTTCTCCACTTAGCAAGGAACAATCAATTGCACACATACAAAAGGGAAATGACTATCTAGGAAGGAGTACTGCAGAAAGGGATCTAGGGGTCACAGTGGACTACAAGTTAAATATTAGTCAACAATGTGATAATTGCAAAAAAAGCAAACTTCATTCTGGATGTATTAACTGGAGTGTTGTAAGAAGACATGAAAAGCAATTTTTCCTCTCTATTCTGAGGTGATCTGCAATATTGTGTCCAGTTCTGGGCGCCACGCTTCAGGAAAGATGTGGACAAATTGGAGAAAGTCCAGAGAAGAGCAACAAAAATGACTAAAGGTCTGAGATTGAAACAATTGGTGTTTTAGTCTTGAAAAGAGAAGACTAAGAGGAGTCACAATAACAGCTTTCAGCTATCTAAAAGTTTGTTACAAGGAGAAGGGAGAAAAAATATTCTCTTTAACTTCTAATGATAGGGTAAAAAGAAATAGGCTTAAATTGCAGCAAGGGAGATTTAGGTAGGACATTAGGAAAACATTCCCGACTATCTAGGTGATCAAGCACTGGAATAAATTGCCTAGGGAGGTCGTGTAATCTCCATGATTGGCGATTTTTAGGAGCAGATACCTGTCAGAGATTATCTAGATGGTGCTTGGCCCTGTCAGGACATCAAGGGACTCGACTTGACCTTACAAGGTTCCTTCCAGTTCTGTTGTTCTATGAATCTATGATTTGGTACACAGCAACACTACGCATAATCTGGAAAGGTTCAGATGGAGGTGGTGAATGCAGACTACATCACAAATCCAAATTTACATAGCAAAGCCCCTTATACACATCTTTCCTAACACCCACATTCCTTCCTAAGTAATCTCTGTATCACAGCCTTCATGCTGGGCTTCATAACTTTTCAGGAACCAATCCTTATAAAGCATGCACTGTCTATGTACCGTTCATGGAAAAATCTGATCTCTACATTCCAGGTTTGCCTTGTCTATTATCCTTAGTACCAGGGTGTTCCTGCTTATCCTAGTTGACAACACCCTAATGTGTTATGCCCTTGTTTACAACTTTCCAGTCACCTTCCAAAACACTACTACTCACTGAAAAATCAGGTCTTCCTTATGTCATGATACTCATATCATGATAGATTTATACAGTGTTCCCAACTGTGGGAGGCAAATTGTCATAGGCTAGGGACGCAGGTGTAGGGGGAAAACCACTGACCTGACCAATTTCTAGAAGTAGTAATGTTTTAAATCAGTATGGCTGCTGACAATGTAGTCTGGAACATCACTCCAGTCACAATGCTACTGACATCTGACCGGAGCTCCCCCTCTTCTCAATGGAGGGGCAACCAGGCCAAATTTCAGTGCCCTGGGGCATAGGGTGATAACACCACTGAATTGTGGGCCAGAAAGAGCAGCAGCCTGGCCAAATGGCATTGTAACCTAGCATATGTGGAGTCTGTTCCAGTACAGCAATGGCACAGAAGGGACTGCCAAGGGGTGGACTCCTAGTGGTACCAGCTCACGTGTATGTAGGAGAGAGAGGGGAGACTCAGGGTTCCTGAAGGAGGTGCAGTAAGGGGTGGCCCAGAGCAGAGTCCCTGTTGGGGTGGGGGAAAGGGACCAGTATTTGCCCTGCCCCCCAAAAAATATCTGAATTGGCACAGTTGACACCTACAAGGAATGTTGTGTCATTCAAGGCCCATTGCTCTGGGGGATCCTTGCCCAAACCCACTGCAGCAGAAGGCTGTTTGTGACATGAGGAAAATGCTGTTGATCCAGTGGGGGGCCCCCCCCCCCCCCCCCCAACTACAGAGATAAGATACTCACATACACCTCTAGGACGAGTAAGTGTGAAAAGGGAACCTCCACTGCCCTGCATGGGGAGAAGAGCACCTCAACCTGCTTCATCATTACTGTCGCTCCAAGTGGGGCCACCATACAGCCCCTGATGTGATGTGCTGAAGGCCCTAGATGGACTGTTTATCTCATAACATCTTATGGGATTTTCCTTAGGGACATTTAATCTTGTGTTGTTATTTTATAGTAAGAGTTATTTTAATGTTTTGTTAAACAGTATACTTTATAATTGCGATGCAATGGCATTTTATTTTGATGCAAAAAGCTTAGGGAAAGTGTTTAATTGAGTGTGAAACTGCTCATATGCACTAATGTGTTTTAGGGCAAGTTTAGTATGATGATTATTCTGATTTGAATGAACTGAAGTAGAAAAGAGCAGTGGAGGTTTAAGATTCATCCAGAAACTTGTGCTGACCGCTAAAAATTAAAGTTACATTTGCTTATACCGAATGGAATCATTTGTTAAAAGACTTTGGGGGGAAAGGAGAGGGCAGGTGGAAATTTTTGACTCAATTATTAGTTAAGATTGTAGATGGCCTGAAACTGGATCAGATACAAACCCCTCTGAACTTTAGATAAATTTAGAACCAAATCAGAGTATGAATGTAAATAGAGGGATTAATCTTTATAACTGACTAAACACCCCCACACATCAGATAGTGAAGAATAAATACCACTTGTAATTAACAATGTTACACCAGTATAAACCAGAGTAAGGGAGCAGAGGATCAGGATCACTGTATCTACACAGCACAGGAACAGGCAATCAGGAAACAAAATATGGTAAAAAATAAGGATCAGATCTTATTTCCATTAAAGTTGATGGACAGGCTCCCTTCACCTAATGGGAATTGCATCCTTGCCTACAAAGCATAATTTGGAGAGAGCTTTCTTTTAAGAGATTTGTATCTTCTGTATATTGTTTTCTGAGATCCAAAGTCTCCAAGCCCAACCAGACACCTGAACTAGGGGAAAGCAGTATCGGACTTCAGAACAATGGAGTGGGCCTTTCTGATACGTGGTTGATCACCCTGATAGTAAATGACTTGGTTTGCTACCTAAATTCAAACATAAAAGCAAACATGAGGCACCTAAAAAATTAGGTTATAGATCTTAACCAGAACCAAGGGCACCACTTTAAGGCCCCAATGTTCTATTCAGCCCTTAATATATTAAGGCAGCTAAAAATAATGCCTACTTTAGCAGTGGGTTTTTATGAGGAGTGCATTTGTTCTCCAGAAGCCATTAACATAATGGAGCCAGAACATGACAGAATGCTATTTCAGTAGCTATACACAGAAACAAAATGACATCTTCCCTGCAGCTGCATGGAAGTCACTGATCTGTAGAACAAAACAACATTCCCCACACAGCTGGAACTCACACACACCATGTGGGTAAGGTCACACTGGAGTAGCAAATCGGGACAACATGGCTCTAGAAAGTGGAGACACACAAAAGTTACCTTCCCCACTTCCTGACCCAAGCTTTATCTGTTTTCAGACGTTGAGTGCAGTTAATATTTGCTCAGTCAGTTCTTCAATTTGATACCAGTCACCATCGCATTTCTTTAGAGGAGTGGTTCTCAAGCTTTTTGGCCTGAGGCCCACCCCGCTCAACACAACCCTTTCTGCAGACCACCAGTCAGCCACCCATTGTGACAATTCATTTGCTTATCTCTAAGTACCTTAAATACTTAATTATTCATATTAGGCTACTGGAACATAGAAATGTATATATGTAGCTATAACATAAGGGAGCATATATAACTGGCAAGAAAGGAAATAACATTAATAAAAATCATTAAATAGATTAAGCACTTTAACTTTATCATGTTAATTTACCAAACTTCATCTAGTATATATTTTGAAGTGTTTATGGATTTGTTTGTGTAAAATAAAGTCATACTTTGGGATTACCTACAGATACCAAATTTTGCATAAACAATCCTGTCATTTAAATTAGCTGAATTTACTGCTTTTCATACCAGAATATGCTGAGTGAAAGATTTAAATAATTATTTTTGGTTGTCATCAGAAAAATGTCATGACTATTATGATTATAGTTCATAACCATATTTGCTAACAAAGTTAAAATCAAGTTGCCTATTCAACTGTCATTTCAGTGCAAAGAAAATGTTTACTGTTACAAATCACAAAATAATTCAAATTAGTTTCGGAAAGAGTAATGGAAGCTTTATGAGTTTCTGCTTCAAATTTACTATGTATTGTAATTATTCAATAAAATGAATAATGTTTGAAGTTGAAATCCTACAAAATTTAAAACTGTTCTTTTACTTTCCTTTTTGCAAGCACATTAATAAAAATTCTATTACATATATTTAATTTCTAGAACTTTCCTATAAGTGTAATCTATGCAAAATGACTTTGTTTGGTCAACAGCAGGCCTCACCTCCTAGTTTTAAATAAAGTAAAATATGAATTTATATCCAAAACAAAATGTTTCAACATTGTCTTTTTTTATGGCAGGAGTGAGGAAACTTTTTTGCGTCAGGAGCCACTGACCCACATAAAAAACAGCCAAAGCCACACAAAAGTGGAAAACAAACAAACAAACAAACAAAAGAATCGGGGGGGGGGGGGGGAGAGACAAACTCTCACTGCAAATCCAACAGTGTGTTTCTGGAACACCAAAACAGATAGGTCATGAAGCTAATTTGTGGATCTAGAGAGAGAAAGAGTTCTGTTACGTTTTCTTGCTCACTGTTTTAGGTCATGAAGCTAATTTGTGGATCTAGAGAGAGAAAGAGTTCTGTTACGTTTTCTTGCTCACTGTTTTATGTGAAGAGGGATTTTCTGCTCTCTTGTTTTAATTGCTATGGATTGTATTTTTAACAGGTATCAGAGACCTGGATCTTGAGATTTATTTAAATCCATCAACACACCCTTTATATCAGTCCTGGGCAAAATAGGTCTGATGGGCCAGATCTATCCCACCAAGCCACTGGATCCAGCCTGCAGATGCAGCAGGGAGCCTCAGGTAGACTCCCTGCTTGCCCCACCTTCTCCTGCATGTCACTCAGAAAAGTGCCTGCTGGGCCATTTGTGTTTCACAGCTGTGGTTGCGAGAGAGGCTTCATGTGCTGTCCCCGCTTCAGCACAATCCCATTGGCCAGCTTCTGGCCAATGGGAGTGCCTGTTTGAGGAACAAGCAGCGCCCAAAGCACCACTCCACCCTCCACCTCTTATTCACAGACGCACATGGCCCCTGCAGTCTGTACAGCAGCAGGGCTGGCAGGGAGCCTGCCTGAGAAACATGTTGGGCTGCTGGCTGGGAGTCATCCAAGTAAGTCTTCTGGTCAGAGCCTCTCTCTGGCACCCTATCCTCCCCCTCCCCCCAACCCTCTACCCCCTTACTTCTGCCCCTTACCCTACATAACCCAAAACCCTCTGTCCCCCTCTTGCACCCATATCCTCTTCTAGATCCTGTACCTAATCCTCTGCCCTCGGTCACAACCCAAGATCCTGTATCCCCTCCTGCAAGCCAGTCCTGTACCCCAGGTCATAACTGCCTCCTTCACCCAAACTCCCTCCCAGACTGCACACACCCTTCTGCAGCCCACTCCCTTATGGGAAGCTCCCTTCTGCACTCAACCTCCATCCCAGACCCTGTACCTCCTCCCTGACATGATGAAAAAGTGCAGCCCCTGACCGCCTTCCAAAATTTTGGAGTGACCCCCTCTATCAAAAATTATTGCCCACCCCAGCCTTATATATATCTGCACACTTATGTACACATAAATGTAACATTCTTAAAATTTTAGAAAAGCCACCTGCTGCTCAGCATTGCTCAGAAAACAGATCCTGAAATGATGAAAGTCCAAAGCATACTGGAATTCTTTCCCTTTCGTGTTACCCAGAGAGAATACAAAGTGATGGATGGGTAGTTATATACAGATGGCTTTATGAAATATTCTTGAGCAGAGATGAAGTATGTTTTAACAGAAATATCTGCAGCGAACCTTTTACACCAACTTTCAGTATGTAAAGGTTTTAGTGTTCCAATGAATCTGAAAGCAAACACTTTTATAGAGATTGGTCCTATAGTGGAGCTGCAAAACTTTCCATTGTCCTACAGAGGAACTAGGATATAGGAGCTGTTAAGGGGTTACCCAGGCAAGTGAAGGATTCATTGCAGATTCACACAGACACAAAGGGCCTACACTGCAGATTTGTATGCCGGGTCATAATTTGGTACCTTAATAGAGATATATTTGTGGGAGAATGAGTGACTGGTGCCAAACCAGAGAATTTGCTGGACAATGGGAGATCAATATTTTCTAGCAGCATTACCTACACTTCCACTGCTTACTGGGCTCTTAGAAGATATTGAGGGGTAAATTAGAGCTAAATAACAGCACAGAACAGTGAGAGCCAGGACTGGTGGCTGTAAACAAACTTCATGGGACCGTGGGAAACTTGGCCACATCCATGATAAGTGGATAGTCACCCACTAAAATCATGCCAGACCACGGATGCTGCTAGTGCTAGATTAGAGAGGTTCAACCTGTACCTCTTCATACAGTAGATGGATGCAATTTTCTGCCGAGACAAAATTAAGTTAAAATTATCACAAAATGGAGTGAAACATTTCCCTGAACTGGGAGCAGGAAATGACATAGAAAAGGCTCATACTTGAAGAAGGTACTGAAGCCTGAAGAGACATCTCCCTGTGTTGCAAACAGCAGGGCACAACATGGGATTAGGGTTCTGAAGGGGTTGTAAAGTGGGATGGGAACCAGCCAGATCAAATAAGGCTGCAAAGTCACCGGAGCAGGGACTTTAGGGATACTGACATTCCACAATCAATGCACGAGTTCCCTCCAGGAGGATATCCTTTTGCTGGTTGTTAGGAGAATAGGGATGATAGATTGCAGTTGCGTGTGCATAAATACATGCCATCACACTTCCTTAGGGAGCCTTTTGGATGGCAAGAGGGAGCCTGGGAAGCAGTACAGAGGGGCTGTCTCTCTCTATGCATGTTGATACTCACAGATTTCCTTGCAAATCTTTTAGAGGGCAGATGACTAGAGATCATGCCCTGCATCCTTATTACATGAGCATACAGTTCCCCAACAGTTCAGCTGCTGATGTGCTGAATCATACTGTGTACTTCCCTATTGCTCTGTTTGTATCTAGCTACTGTCAATTGTCCCATACCTATATGTTCCTTTGGCCAGAAATGGCATTTTTGTTCTGTTTGTACAGCACCTAGCACAATGGGATCCTGGTCCATGACTAGGGCTCCGTGGTGCTATCATAGTATAAATAATAAATAGCACTGCTTTGAAAATGCAAAAATATTTGATCATTTCTCCCATTGGCATAATTTATTGGAGCAAGAAGAACAAGAAATGCCAAATGTACTTGTTCTATAACATGGTCTAGACACTGGAATATCCTCGTCAGATAGTGATTTACTTTCAAAGCAGCCCCTTGCAAGAACAGGAGAGATTTCTAAGTAGTGATTTTCTAGCCCCCCTGCTGTTGATGTTCACATCTGCCATGCAAACAGTAGGAAAATGCTGCTATTTTCTGATCTTTTTGATTAGTGAATACTTGAAGAAATGTGAACATCAGCTTGCACAGTCATTGCAAAAACTGATAATACTGGATCTAAAAACAACTTTCGATACATGATATTGTGCCCTATGAGATTACGTGGTTTACAAAACCATACCAAACACAGCATCGCCTCAACATTAGGCTCACACACACACACATTATGTCCTAAATATTAGGACCCAGCATTGCCTTTAGATATAGCTGTCCCTTCCACATATGGTGTAAAAAAAGGCAAAAAAGGCATGTGAAAATGTTTCAAACCTTTGGGGCAATTATTGCCTTGTAATTATAGACAAACAGTGTTTATTTTGTGAGTTCTGTAAACCTGTGCACTTCATGCCATGGAGCAATGTGAGGCCAGTAAATACAAATGTGATAATTATTTGCCTGGACTATGGTTGTCCATCTACAGAAACCCAAACAAGTGAAAGGAAAACCGACAAATTGCAAAACGATGGGAGCATTTGATGTGTTCTTTAGCACATGTCAGTAAAGATTTTACTGAATGATTTACATAGGAATTTCAAATTGACCTAAAATTGTAAAATTAGCAAACTATGGACATTTTAATTATGCTTTAAGGCCCCAACTCTAGGACAGTTATGTCAATGGGAATCTTTCCACTGACTTGAAGGCGCTTTCAAACAGGCCCAAGCTCCCAATTCTACATATTCATACGCATGCTTATCTATACTGCTATGAGTAGCTCTATTTATTTCAGTGCGAATGGTCACAAAGTATAAGCACATTTGAGTGTAATTCTCAAAACAGCCTTAACTTAGTATCATTGTCAACACCTTCATAAGTTATCATCACAGTTATTAATAGACAGTAATGTCCAAAGAGAAGTCCTTCCGAACTGTAGACTGATCATTTCTTAAATGAAGTTTAACTTCTTGCCATCCATCCGCTGCATGCCCGGCTCTCTTGTCACGCTGTTTTAATAAATCCATTGAAGTCAAAGGGCTTAAACTACTGTAAAACAAGATGCAACTGGAATCAGGGTCAGACTCAGACAAAAAGTTTTAGCATGTAAAAAAATTTATTCAGGATCTCTCTTTCACTTTCCTCTATGATACTCCAACCAAAAAAAAACCTGACCAATTTGATTTTTTTCCAAAAAATCTGACTAACTAATATCAGCAGCTAGTAGTTATTGTTATAAAAAAGGAGAAATGAACCAATTTTTAAACTTAATTAAAAGATGCTGAACCGAAGAAGTTTTCAGTAAAAAGATCTCATCTAAGTTCCCTTGATTTTCATATAGATTGGACGACTTTCCTTTTTCTGTGGAAGTGAAAATATTTTGTGTCTTTATGCCTTAAATACTATGGCCATAAAATAATAGCAGTAGAAATATTTGTGTAGGTGTGGAAACAGTAACCAAAGACAGAAGAATTATTTACACATTCTGTCAATACAATTAGTTTGCAATTTTTGGATGCTCTCTTGATTGTTACCCTCAAACATGGTGCTAAAATACACAGTACATTAAAAGAGGTGTAGTATTACACAGCTGAGTTTTAACATGCAGGCTTCTTCCTTCACTGTTAAAGCTACACTTCAGAGTCTACAGTTTGATTCTAAGATCCATCAGTCAAGCATAATACTGCAGAATGATAAGCAGTAAGTTTCTAGATGTTGACCTTCCAAGGAAGGACACCCACTTGTTATGGAGGAGGAGGGAAACATCTAATAAAAAGGAAATTAAAATGATCTCTCAACATTCCAGATCAATGGTTGTAACTGGCTCTCTGCCTTTCACATTTTCGGAGAGTAGCTGCTAAACACCAAATTGCTTAGCTAGCTTCAAAAAGAAAGAAACATAAAAGAGAATGTGAGGACTTAAAATAAAAAAACAACACTGAATTACAGTTTGTTGCCTTGGTTAATGCATTCATGGAGGGGGAATTCATAGAGTTACATAACTGTCTTAAATTGGTTTTCCATTCATATACGGCATTACTCACATTATGGCATTAACAGATTTACTGTGGTTACAGTACACATATTTTAACTCTAGATTAAATTCTCAAATGCCTCCAATTCACAGCAGCATATTGAATTGTTATTCATTTGCCCTCTCTCTTGATGTATTATTAAAAGAAATAGAGCCACAAAGTAATACTTTATTTTAAGCTTTAAGAGTGTGAGAACACCACTCAAGAGGTTAAACCATAAAGATCTACAGGGATGGCTTTTGGTTCCTGAAAGCCCACACTGATTGGGCCAATTCTGATGGATACTGTAGGAAAAAAATCATCTTTCATTTTTAATGAACCAGTAAAGCCAGATTCTCAATCACTATGTACCAGTGAAACTCCATTACAGCCAAGAGAGTAATGTTGATTTACATCTGTTGGGACCTCATGTTTCTAGTCCATCTTTGAAAAATTATACATGTGTAAAAAAATATGAATAGACTCAGAGTTTAAGGCCAAAAGAAACCATCATGATTATCTAAGTCTTAGCTTCTGAACATTGCAGGCCACAGAACTTTGCCCACCTATTCCTGTAACAGAACCTAACTTCTGACTGTTACTGAAGTCTTCATATCATGATTTAAAGCAGTGGTCACCAGCCAGGAGATCATGATCTGCCAGTAGATCTTGGAACCTCTGACAGATGATCCTGACTTGCTTGGCAGGAAGCTATCAAGTACTGGCTTTTTAGTTGCCCCTCCCCCTCACGGTCATGCTGCTCCTGCCCTCTGCCTGGGAGCTGCCCCGCTCCCTGCAGAGAGCCTCCTGCTTGCTGTTCAGGCTGTGGGAGGGAGAAGAGGGAAGGTGCTGATGTCAAGGTATCCCTCCCCCACCTCCCCCCCCACACACACACTTTGGTGCCTTATCTCCACACAGAGAGAAAGGGATGGAGGGAGCTTGGCAATGCAAATCTGTCACTCTCACACACTGTGTGTGTGTGTCATTCTCACAAACACACACTGTCCTTCACTCTCTTCTGACCCAACACATAGGTGGGTTGTTGTTGGTACTTCTTTTACTGCTTGCAAAGTGTGTTACTTTGTCAGAAGACTGGATACTGGGCTAGATGGACATTTGGTTTGACCCATGATGGCTGTTCTTATGTTCTTGCCCCAGCTGCTCCCCTTGGAAGGCTGTACAGGAATGGCCCTCCTATGACAGTTAGAAACCTTCAGCTAATTTCAACCCTAAACTTGCTGATGGCCAGTTTATATCAATTTATTCTTTGGTCCACATTGCCCTTTATGTAAATAGCTCCTGTCTCCCTGATATTCATTCCTTTGATGTTTTTATGGACAGAAATAATATCTACCATCAGCCTTCCTTAGGAGAGTCTAAACAAGCCTCTCAAGGTAGGTTTCCGATTTGCTCTGTTTCTGCAACAGGAAGCTGGATGTGTTTGTAGGAGTTATAGATCTCTCTAATGCATACACCTTTACCTAAAATGGGTCAAATGACTTTGAACTACATTCCAAGAACCACCACAGAAAACCTCCCCAAAATCCTTAGGTTAGCACTAAGTTAGTGCCATGATAATGATGGACAGGGACTGGCTACTTTAGGTGTAGGAGGAAAGCAAAACTCTTTTTGCAGGTCCCACTGAAATTGGTAAAGCCAGCTCAATAAATTCAGAACTTTTCAGTAACTAATAACTAACTTTCATAACTAATAGCCAATGAAATTGCCCTGATTCTGTTGATATTCTTCATTATGAACATGATCAAATGGAGCAAAACTATAGTGAAAGTTCTGCTTGAGCAAGCACTGCAGGATTAGGCCCTTAATGAAAGAATCTCTTCTACCTCAGTTCAAATGCTGGATGTCTATAATTAATGCTGTAATGCATATCCTGAGTGTGATTTTTTGGGAGGTTACAGTGCACAGTAAAACTAGACATACATGAGTGAACCCCCTTTTTTCTAAGAAGTTACAAATTGAAATGTCAAAAGAAAAAAATCCCTATTTAGATCATTTTGAAAAGGCTGGATTTATCAGAATGTTCCATGAAATTACAACAGGACAATTTATTATAACTAGAGATTTATTTTAAATGCCTGGGTGGGAGGCAAGTATCTCTAGTTATGGCAAGATTGAATTTGCTACCAGAACAGATATTATGTAGCCAGTAATTACTTACTGAAAGGACAATTCATGGCCCAAACATACAAGTCATCTTATATTCACAAAGAGGAAATATGAATACTTGTTAAAATGCTTTATTTTGAGATGACTTGCTCCACCATGTATTGTCAGTGTGAATCACTCCTCATCAGATCAGAAGCATTGATACATAGACATTATGGAGCATACAACAAAAAAAGATCTCTGCATGTTTAGAGAAAGAAAAGCAAAGAGAATTGCTTAGTAATGTATGACAGATGTTTTTCTCTTTTATTCTTAGAAATGAAAATCTGCAGCTGAAGAAGGCTTGGAGAAGGAATTTGGGAGGAACTATAATTGTGCCAAAGAGGAAAGGAACAGCAGATGGTACAAAATATAGTATGAAGAGTAGCACCAACAAAACACCGTGCCACCCAGCATAGAGAACCAATTCCCCTTCATTTCTCAAACAATGAGCATAAGCAAGAATAGATGCTGCTGCTAAGGTGCCCGATTAACAAATAGTAATTGGCTTTTGCATAGTAGCTTTCATCACAGAATCTCAAAACACTTTACAAGAGCGCTTCATTTCCAGTATAGTATAATCAGGCCAGGTGCTGAGTGTCTCTTGCAATGAAATTTGAGGGAGTTCAGCACAATGGAGGAGGCACTTAGCAACATGCATAATCAAGCCCTTTGGACTTACAACACCACTATGCCCCTATGAGACACAGTTAGCCCAGGAAGGGCAGGAATGATCCTGAGGTTCCCTCAGCCCCCTCTACACCTGCCTGAAGAGCACAGGAAGGCATTGGGAACAACTCGACACCAACTCCTGTGAGTTGTACAGTGAGGTCCTGTGTGTAACAGCTGCAGTCTGACCTAATATGTCTATTTAATATGGTCATAATTCACGTGGTAGTATACTTGGCACAGAACCCAATTAGGTAAAAACTAGGATAGCCATAGAAACTGAAGTGACCATCGACTCCAAACTCAGAATGGGGTTACCTGTTTGGATATAAGCAGCATCCCCTCACATGTTCTTCCCTCATACAAACATTTGTCAAAAACTGAAACTAACCTGCTTTTCCCCAGGATTTTCTTCTATGTATCTGCCTACAATACCTGGTCCTTGCAGGGACTGAAAGCAAAAGTGGGGTGGGAGGGGAGGAGAGGGGCAATAAGAAATCATCTTGTGGAATTCATAGCCTAATCTTACAGATGAGAGGTTCAGATAGTTTAAGACTAAATATCCACTATGCGTCCAAGGCTGCACTCTGTGTTGGTGTAAATACATAATATATTTGGGGGAAGTCTAGACTACAAACCTCTTTCAAAAGAGGCTTTTTCAAAAGAGCTCTTTCAAAAAAGCCTCTTTCGAAAGATCATGTAGACAGCCACAAGGGTTTTGAAAAAAGCGATCCGCTTTTTCAAAAGAGAGCACCCAGGCAATCTGGATGCTCTCTTTCAAAAAAGCCCTGTTTGCATTCAAGAATGCCTTTTTTCGAAAGAGCTCTTTCAAAAAAAGACATTCTTCCTGGTAAAAGTAGGTTTACTAATATCAAAAAAACCCACTGCATTCTTTCGATTTAATTTCAGTCTAGATGCAGGTGACGTTTTTTCGAAAAAAGGCCACTTCGAAAAAAACTCAGTAGTCTAGGCACACCCATAGAGTTATGTCATTGTCATCTACCAGTGAATTTGGTCCTAAAACTCATGAACCAGACCTCTCAGAGCTACGTCATCATTATTTAAAATCTTCTTTCATTTGAAATGGAGCTTAAACAAGTTTAGGTAGATGGTAGATTCCTGCCTATGATAATAGATAAATGAAATCTGTGTCAGGAGGCAAGCAAACACCACAAAATTACACTGTCTTTCACGTACCATGGAGATACATGGGGGGCGGGGAGAGAGAGGGAAGAGTTTGATTCAGGCACAAGAATAGTGTTTCACTGATAGCTGTGGGGAGACAGCAGGCAGAACTTTACCCTACAATGGACAAAGTCTGATTTCTCTAAGCGCAGAACAGAATTCTTTTTCTTGTGAAAGTAGCTAGAACTGTACATCAAAAAAGTAATTTTTCTGTTTGTTTTTGGAAAGTCTGAAAATTTATCAGCTCCATCCAACTGTTCTGTGTGAGTACCCACAATAGTCTATACATATATGAATAGGATTTTCAAAGCTGATTAGAGGACAGTTTTGATAGTCTCAGCCATGTAAATATATAGTATGCACACCAATAATGTGAGTGGCATAGCCATATGATTAATTTCAAATGCATGTGGTAACTTTATCACTAAGTTCTGTGTTTTACCATGTACCTTTTACTACCTTATCTGTCTCCCCAAGATTAATTCTAATATTCCAAAATTCTGAATAATTTTAAGCAAGTAACTTTGAAGTTTTTTGATTTTCTTCTTTAACCCATGCATGTGATTTTACTCATCATAATTTCTCTTCCTTGAGACTGAGTGGTTTAACAGTATTTCAGGTATGATTGAAGAGCAGGTACGTATAACTGTGTTAGCATGAATTTAGCTAGGATGACTGATAATAGCAGTGAAGATGCATTAATACAGACTCTGAGCAAGTACAAACCTGCCTAGAATCCTCAACATGCAGTGCACACATACGAGGGTCACCAACTGTCTAATCATACAAACCCAAACGCCTTTACTCCACCTTTTCTTGAGGCCCCATGCTGCTCACTCCATCCACTCTCCCTCTTTTCTTGTTCTCACTTTCACTTTGGGCAGCAGGTTGGGGTGCAGGACAGAGTGCAGGCCTTGGGCTGAGGTCGAGAGGTTTGGAGTGTGGGAGGGGGCTCTGGGCTAAGCCTGGGGCAGGGTGTGGAGGGAGTGTGGGTGCTGGGTGGGAATTTTGGTGCACAAGGGGGCTTTGGGCTTTGGCAGGAGGTTAGTGTATGAGGTTTGGGAGGTTGTTTGGGTTGGGACAGAGGGTTGAGGTGCAGAAGGGGTACAGGCTCTGGGAGGGAGTTTGAGTCAGGGAGAGACCTCAGGGACGGAGCAAGGGGTTGGGTTGCAAGCTCTGGGAGGGAGTTTAGGGCTAGGGCTGGGGCAAGGGATTGGGACCTGAAGGAGGTGAGCATGTGGGCTTTGGCCAGACAGCACTTACCTCGGGTGGCTCCTGGTTGGTAGCACAGAAGGCCTAAGGCAGGCTCCCTACTTGCCTTGGCCCTGCATAACTCCTGAAAGCAGCTGGCACATCCCTGTGGTCCCAGGGAGTAGGGGGCACAGGACTCCTCATACTGCATCTCCCTGCCGGCACTGTCTCCACAGCTTCCATTGGCCACAGTTCCCTGTTATTGGCCAATGGAGCCTGTGGAGTCAGTGCTCGGGGCAGGGGAAGTTTCCAAAGCTCCCTAGTATCCCCACATAGGCGTTGCAGGGATGTGCCAGCTACTACCAGGAATGGTGCAGAGCTAGGACAGGAAGGGAGCCTAGCTCCACTGACTAACAGAATTTTAGCAGCCTAAAATCTCCCAGATTGGGTGTTGTAGCCTCAGTGAGATCAATCCTGATCCTGGAAGACTCTTGGTAAAACCAGGACGAACAGCAACCCTAAGACATACCCATAGTCATGGATCAATGGCTGATTTCAAAAGCTGATACCTTGCAAGCCCACAAGGCTACAAATGGGAAAAACAATGATTTTGGAAAGTACTGACTCTATGGACAGATTCCTCATTTCTAGTCCAGGGAGGGCCCAAAATATTGGATTTTTAAATACCATTTATGTCAAGGAAACCTCTTTTGGGTAAAGTGTAGAACTTTTTGTAGTTCCCTAAAATCACAGAATTGTAGGACTGGAAGAGACCTTGAGAGGACTAAGTATTATCTAGACCATCCCTGACAGGTGTTTGTCTAGTTTCTTAAAAATCTGCCATGATGGTGATTCCATAACCACCCTAGGCAATTTATTCTAGTGCTTAATCACCCTACGACGTTTTTCCTAATGTCCTACCCTTGCTGCGATTTAAGCCCATTGCTTCATTTCCAGTCCTCAGTTGTTAAGGAAAATATTTTTTCTCCCTCCTCCTTATAACAACCTTTTAAGTATTTGAAAACTGTTTTGTCCCTTCTCAGTTTTCTCTTCCCCAGACTAAACAAACCCATTTTTTTCAATCTTCTCTCAAAGATCATGTTTTCTAGACCTTTAATTATTTTTTATTGTTCTTCTCTGGACTTTCTCCCATTTGTCCACATATTTCTAACAAAGTGGCACCCAGAACTTGACAACACTCCAGCAGAGGCTGAATCAGCACTTAGAAGGTACATGCAACTCAATTGTTGGTAAGGGGTTTGGATTTTACAGATATAGGGGGACAAAAAATAGTCAGTCAATTTACAAAAAATCATTTTTAAAAACAAACATTCCCATTTCTTCTGTAATGTAGGGGATATGTGCAGGAAATATGATGGGATGTATAGACTACTCATGGGTAACCCAAATATGCCAAAATGATGCTGATTAAAATCTTTGTGTTACAACTCATCATTGCATATTATATCGCACTGGCCTCCACTTTACATGAATGTAAAAGTAGAAGATAGGCAGCAGCCAAAGAGCACAGAAAATCTGGTGGAAATAAAAATACCATGATCCTCAGGCCGAGGAGTGGGGGCGGGGGGATAAATGTGACTACACGTCACTAAGAGAGAGGGCATGCATGCCATGTGGTATTCACCATTTAAATGCTGTAAATATTGGTACTCTTCCCTAATACCTTACCCTGTTGGTGGGCTACATGTTTGTGCTTCCACTGATGGCTGGTGTCCTCTTTGACTGCCACCTGACTCTGGCTTCTGTATTTAAAAGTGTTATATAATAAAAGCATATGATGAAGAGGAGGCGAATGCCTGTCTTGTCTCACCCTCGTAGAAGTTATTTCTGGTTTGGGGCACACTACTGCCTCTCTTCCTCCCAAAATCCTGGCAAATCAACAAGATCTGACATTTTCCCTTGCAATTCTACATATGAAAATGTTAGTGTCACAACTAGAAAATGGAAAAGAATAAATGAAAATTTTTGCACAGATATAGGATTTGATTCGGCTCTCACTCACAGGAAAATCATGAATAAATTTACTGTGCTCTGTAGTCACACTGCTGTAAAATTGATGTAGTAAATGAAATCAGGTCCATCCCTGAGACTCATTGGTTAGTTCATGAGTGGCAGGGGGAACAGTGGCCAGCCCAGCCCCTGGTGTTTACCACAATTTAAGAATACTCTAAGGCTATGTCTACACTACACATTTTGCTGCAGAAAATATGCTAATGAGGGACTAATTAGCAAGTCATGATCTCATTAGCATATTTTCTGCTGTTTGCTTCTTTTTGCACAAAAACCTTGCATAGAAAGAAACAGCAGAAAATATGCTAATGAGATCATGACTTGCTAATTAGTCCCTCATTAGCATATTTTCTGCTGTTTCTTTCTATGCAAGGTTTTTGTGCAAAAAGAAGCAGTGTAGCTGCTTCCATTTTGTGCAAAACCCCTGTTTTGTGCAAGATCCTTAATGCCTCTCCTGGTGAGGCACAAGGATCTTGCGCAAAACAGAAGTGACTACATTACTTTTTTGCGCAAATGGCAGAAAGTACGCTAATGAGATTGTGACTTATGCTAGAGTCCTTCATTAGCATATTTTCTGCTGCAAAAATGTGTAGTGTAGACAAAGCTTTAGTGCCCATACTCCTCTTTGCCTGCTTTACTCAGCTATGTTGTTCAGGAGTGCTGTGTATTTGCATCACTTTTTTGCTTATGTGGGACTTGAGTAGAGTCAGCACTTCTAAACATCAGCCTAAGGTCTTCATCCAGAATATTTGTAATACCATTGCCACAGAGCCCAGTTCTCTTGCTCATACAGTGGTGTTAATCAAAGTTAACTCCATTGCATTAAATGTGATTATACCGGTGTAAATTTGGCATGCTAAGCAAACAGACCCAATGAATTAACTAGGAAGTTATGTGTAATTGTACTTATAAATTGTGACAATTTTTTGAAAAAGAAAATACACTAAGCAATTCCACCTGAAGGGACAGTTTTAAAAGGCCTCTTGATTCAACAGATACGTAAAGTGCATTGTGACCAGATGTACCCCTGTACTCACACCCTACACACTATTGCAATAATCAGTATGTGAAATGTACTTTGTGATGTATCATTTGAAAATGAATAGCTTGCTGGTCAATATTTCTTGGTAAAATGTATATAGCAATATTATATGTAAAGTTATGAATGTTATTAATTCCTCTGCTATGATGTTGGTAGCATATCTTCAAGCCCACAGAACTCTGATTAGGATGCACTAGTTAAATAATTCTCTCAAACAAAGGGGTGCATATTTGCCTCAATTTACATATAAGTAATAAACAGGATCCTTGAGACAGCAAGAGGGTGAGAAGGTAATTCCTCATTTCAGCATTTCTGGGAAAAGGAAATAGCTTGACCCCACCTTTTCCCCCCAGACTCGCTGCTGTTTGAATAAACTTTGCATTGAGGGGTAAGCCTGAGAAGAATCCATTTCAAAGGGGAACTGGACTAGATAAATGAGGGGCAAACACATTCCAGTTCTCTCTCATTCTTTCGCCTGAGACAAAAATGGAGGCAGCTATTTGGACTTTGAGGGCAGAACTTGACTTGAGAATTTGGTCAGTTATGTTGCAGGAGACATGTGGTAAGGATTTGACTTTGGACCAACTCTCATTGGTTAAGTGTTAGCGACTAGGAAGTGTTTTATCTTTATTTCTCTTGTAACCATTTCTGGCTTTCATTCTTTTTGCAATTTATTAAAACTGAAGTGTTTTATAACACCAGTTAAGGCAGCAAATTATTGTATATTGACTCCTTATGGGGCAATGGACCTCTACTATCCAAACTGTTCAGGAAAGGACACATGTTTTGGGGAAAACCTGGAGTTGTGTCGGAGTCACCCTGTAAATGGTAACGAAGGCTGGTAGAAGCTTGTGTGTTGAACAGAGGTTGCAGTCATGCTGTATCTATATACAGATGCTCAAGTTATGAACTGCATGTCATCTGAGTATTTCTGAGGGACCCAGATTGGGAACTAAAGCAGCCAATCATTGCAAGGCACCCAAGGACAAATAGTGACACAGCCCTTTACTCGTCTGGATTGCATTTCAGAATGTGAGATGCACCTTTCATGAAATGTGTTACCTGAAACACTCACAAAGCAATCTCAACAGAAAAGAAACCTTATTTCATATTGTGTGGAATCTGATCACCAGGGTTCCTAGATTTTGAGTTTCAATATAAACTTGCAACTTTGATTTGTTCATTAAAGCGCATGAGCCTTTTGGTAAACCTGGCCCAGAGTATTACAAACTTTGCATCAAAATCATGGAATTGTCACAGTTTTGCATGGTTTTAACATGAAGCCAGGTAAAACACAGCTGAAAACTGAGTTTTGCTTTGCAGCTGTTTGTTCAAAGTGAAACACAGGGAGGAGGAGAATGGCTTTAAATCAGATGGCTTTAAATCAGAGAACATGTCTGCACAAACCCTTGAAATGTTAACACTCCAAGTTTTCCACAGTTCTACTAAGCTCCTCTTTTAAAAGTTCCTCTTTTCCCTTTTGTTCCATTCATTGTAATTCAAGCCACAAACTTTACTGAAACTTCAACTCAGTTTAAATTAAAATAAAATAAAATCCTTCCCTTCTTAACTTTGAAAAACCACTGTCTTTATTCAGACCCCACCAGCAATAAGATCAATAGCTTTCTTTCTCCTGGCAGACTTACACAGAAAAGGAGGAGGGAGGGGAGTTTAATGGCATCTTATGAAGCACTTCCATACAGAGTATATTATTAGACTTGAGAAAGTAAATATTTTTCAAAGAATCTTTACATTGTAAACAGTCTCATCCCTAACTACAGAACAGAACAGTATTGAGAGAGGAAGAAAGAAAGAACGAACAAACGAACCTGATTCATTGTTATTTCCTTCCCTCCTCCCCAGTAATTTAAATACCATAAAGGGATACACAAAGTTACCTAATATTAGAGATGAGCTGAATAACCAAAATTTGCTTTCCCAGATATTAGATCTTTTGACTAATGAGATACAGGCAGAATAAATATAAGGGAATTTTAAGTGTATGGAGATAGAGAGAAACCCAGGTAGAAAATATCTGAAACTAATTTAAAATTTGTTCTTTTGTTATGTCCCAGGAGACACACTCATTTATTGCAGAAGTTTAAAATTATTCAACAGGTGTCCTATGTCCATCCCATACTAGATATTTACAAAAACCTGCTACTCAAAGCCACCATGAAGCTGCCCCTTATGAACATAATCTATTACTATTCTGCAAAAACTACATTTGGAATTTAATCAAAAATTAATTAGGTTCATGAAACCACTTCAGCAGAACATTAACATGCAGAATCAATAACAAAATGGAAAAAAAATAGAAATAGGAAAAGTAGAAAAGAAAATAAATAAGAGAAGTGGTTGTTTCTTTTATTATTCTGTGCACTCTGAATGAGCAACAAATGTGCACTTATCCAGGAAATAGGCATTGGAATAGCAGCCCCTCTACTCTGCCTTATTAACTGTTTTAATCCAGCTTTACATTTAAAGCTCTCTCACCTGGGTGGATGTAAACTACTGAGTTACCATTTGCCTCTTATTACAACACAGTGGTGGCTGAGATAATGTATTCCCTATACTCAGGGATTATCTACCAAACTATTGTGCAGTAACGGTATGCAAATATTGACTAATTAAATGTCAGCTAGAATGGAGTGAAGAATTCTTGGTTTGGTAATTAACTGGAAAAATCTAAAGGCGTGTGTTGACCCAAAACATGTTTGTCATCTCCAACTCCTCACCCCACCCTACACACACACCGAAATGAAAACTTGAACAAAAATTCTTTTGTGTCAAACGAAACATTTTGTTTGACCGACATTTATACAGGGGAATACCCTCAGGTCATAGAAGTATTTTTTCTTTATCCCATGAAATTCCGTTCAGTTTTGTCCAATATGAACTATGGGAATCACCCATTTCCCTTCTTACTCACACAGACCACAGGAAAAATGGGGCAGGCTGTCAAAATAACTGAAGATGTTAATATTTTAAGGCTAAGCTTACACAGCTGCCAAAGCAGCAGCAACAGCAGAGACTACTGGGAACACCTGGAAGTGGCTACCAATGGCTTTGGGGGTGTGGAGGAAAGGTGAAAGACTGGACTTCCCAGCAACTGAAACAGTTATGGTGGCCCGTGTCCACATCCCAGGGAACCATACGGGACAGGAGCAATGCCAGGTTGGTCGTTCTACCCTACCCACAGCCCATGGATCCAGAATGCAGTCGTCCATGGTGAATTTCTTGGCCCGTCCCTGGAACTCCACCAGTTCCAAAACTGGAAGTGAGGAGTCACATCATTCAGGCTTTTCCAACCAATCAGGCCATATCCTGAACAGGGTGTCCGCAACCTATCCCACTCTCTGAGAGTACCAGATAGGGTAGGAACTCTCTTCCCCCAGTGCTGGGGGGGGGGGGGAGAGGAGGAGGAGAGGAGATGCATGTGCGCACCAAACTGGCCCACTCTGGACCCAACTCCATACCTAAGCACTTCAGCAGACTTTTCCTGTTGCTGCCAGCTGGTGTCATGTGTTCTGTAGACCATGTGGCAGCAATCTATGTTGCAATGCTAAAGGTTCATTGTTCAGCCCCTGCTTATAATGTGTCCTGGGAATTGTTACAGTTGCAGTTATGTTTTTGCATTATTTCTTCCCTTTAAAAACACCAACAAGTTTCATGCAAAAATTAGCAAAATATTATGTTGCAAAGTCAAGCACCAGAAAGTTAGGCAATGCCAGATTTATGGTAGTCTGTGAAACATTAATTTCCCTCTCTTTCCCCCCCACCCCCACACACAGATGTAATACGGTATTACATGATGACATAGTGTTCTATTCTACAAGACTTCCTGCTTCATTTGGTCAGATGGATGCACAAGAGGTCAGAATAAAGATTGTATGGGCAATCATAAATGTGGCATTTCCTAAAACACTCACTGTCAGTCAAGTACACACACTTAACACAGTTTTGTGCCCTCGATGTATCCTGAAAGGTGTCAGTTTTAAGAAGCCAAAGTCAGAAAAACAGACTTTGGCAGGACACGTTTCATGTTTAACATAATGGGCTCATTTTTTAATCAAGCTGACCTCTGAAGAATTCATGAAAGGCTTAACAAAATTTGATTATGTGCTTTATAAATCTGTGAGTTCAATACTTTTTAAAAAATGTGAGGCAATAAATACTGACTCCCTTTCAGGAGTATGATGCAGTGTAAATGGAATACATGGGTGGTACAGAATAGTGGCCTACAGGCAGTATGTGAGTGCTGAGCTGGAAGTTTAGAATTGTCTTTCCAAACTGGACACATTTATTTTCTGATAACCTGTTATTTGAATTTAGGGGCCTGCAGCTCTGCTGCTGTAGTGCCCCAGTGCAGACATTACCTACACGAGTGGGAGAACTTCTCCTGTAAGCAGAGGCAGTCGCTATGTTGAGGAGAGAAACTTTCCTGCCAACATAGCACTGTCTGTACTGGAAGTTAGG
This sequence comes from Pelochelys cantorii, assembly GCA_032595735.1. NCBI lineage: Eukaryota > Metazoa > Chordata > Testudines > Trionychidae > Pelochelys > Pelochelys cantorii. Next base: position 24,095,436 of record CM064334.1, on the reverse strand, counting down.
TTGATATAATTGTGTTGCACAGGGGTGTGGATTTTCCACAATTCAGAGCAACATGGTAATACCAGTGTATTTTGCTAGTGTAGACAAAGCTTAGTTCTGGTAGGCGGCACCACATTTGCCAGCGCCAGAGACTGAAATGCTTCCATGCTGCCCTGGGCCTAGCTTCAGCCCTTCCCCAGGGTGAGGGCCACATCACAGGTGGTTGGTGGCTGCTCCTCCAGTGGCCCCGGCCAAGGCCAGAGATGGAGCCAGGTGGTAGGGGGGCTGCTCTGGTGGCTCCTCCAGGGCCAGAGCACATGGTGGGGGGGCCAGGGCTGCATGGCAGGGGGCACCAGGGCTGTTCTGGTGGCTGGGGCTGCATGGTGTGTGTGCATAAGGAGGGAGTGTCAGGGCTGCTTCAGCAGCTGGGGCCATGTGGTGGGGCAGTGCTTCCTGGGAGACTCTCTTGGGGATCAGCACCACTGGTGGGTGCCATAGTGGCACACATCTGAACAAGCGCACATGACCTCATTGTGGCCACACAAGACAAACTCACTCAGCTCATGGATGAAAAATCTTAGAGGGAACACTGGCTGGCTCCCTTAAAATTCATCCATAATCACTGTACTCCATCATTATAACCGATGTCCATTAAATAACCTCTTAAAAACCATCAAAATATTTGGCTCTGAGTGGTCTCATAAAAGAAAGACAAGACATTATCACAATAAGGTTTTGCTCTCGTGGTGCAAGAAAATAGCAGCTCCTATTTCCTGTTATGGGGGAATCCAGCTATGCAATAGACTCACTCATGTTTAGCTTCTCCCTGTGACAACAGGCAGAGTGACATCCATATGAGCAATAGTCACTTCCAAGTTGTACAATTCACAGTACAGGTTGTACCTCCCTGGTCCAGCACCATAGGAACCAGACCAGTCCTGAACCAGGGAATTTGCTGGACCAGAAAGGTCAATGCCAGTCCCTCTGCTGCCACCAGCTTCAGGGCTCTACTCCAGCAGCATCAAAGGGACTTGGAAGGGATACTTGGGGGAAGAACCAGGGTGGCTATGCTCTGCAGCGGGGACTAGGAGTGTAGCCCCACAGAAGTGCACCAAGTCCCATGGCTGCTGAGCTGCTCAGCTGCAGGGCTCCACAGCACCCTGCCTCTTCCTCTCAGATTCACCCTCATCCCTGCTCCTCTCCTTCCCTCCCTAAGTTTAAATACCACAAAGGAGTTATTTGCAGCTCTCCAGAACCTCTGGGAGGGAAAAGGAGGAGCTGCTGAGCACAGAGCCCCCGGCTTTTCACTGTGAGTGCACCAGGCCAGAAGCACCCATGGGAATGCTGAACCACAGATGTTTCCAGATGAGGGAAGTCCAGACTACAGAGGTCCAACCTGTATAACTTTCTAACATGCAAGAATATACATTGGAAACATCCCACACTGCTATTGAGGAAAGAGTGTCTACTGAAGCAGAGTTCCGCATAGCATGGATTACATCTCAAAAGAGGTTCCATCATATGCAATATCTCCTTCCATGTGCACAAAACACTTCCCATTCACATCCAATAAAATCCCTGCAACAAATAAACCAATTGCTTACATGGACAATTATTTCATTAATTTATTCTACAATATAATGTAGCAGCTAAAAATGAGGAGCCTTTCACAATGTGCTCTACTCACTCCATAAATCAATGTCTCTCAAGCTCTCCGGAATACTGTATCCCTTTCAGGAGTCTGATTTGTTTGGCATACCCCTTTACAACTCACTTAAAAATACTTTCTTACAGAGTCTCACATAAAATACAAAAATGTCATAGTGCATTGTTACTGAAAATTGCATACTTTCTCATTTTTACCATGCAATTACAAATAAATTTGAATATAATCATTGTACTTACATTTCAGTGTATAGTACTTAGGGCATCATAGCAAATCATTATTTGGATGAAATTTTAGTTTGCTCTGACTTTGTGCTTTTTATGTAGCCTGTTGTAAAAAGCTAGGCAAATATCTGCATGAGTTGACGTATACCCTTGAAGACCACTGCATATTCCAGAGATACACATCCCCCTGGTTGAAAAACACTGCTATAGTCGACCAAAAAGAGTTCCTAGGAAAGTCAATAGCTCACAAAGACAGCAGAGAATATTCTGTACTCAAGAATTCATTTAGACTCCAAGGTCGAACATAATTACACTTAAACATTACTTATGTTACTGATTGCTTTTTGAAGCATGTATTATGTAAAGTAACTGAGTCCACATCAAGAATCTTGTGGAATTCTACAGCTGAATTTAATATGTAGGACAGAATGAATATGCCACACCATGTTGAACTTTGCTTTTTTTCTTCAGATGAAGTCCACTGTTTATAAACAAGATCTAAATCCCTCCTGGGGTTAATCAAATAACCAGAAAATGCAAACCCAAAGGAGAGAGCACCTTCAAAGCTGATATTTGCTCAAAACCTGGAGCAGTTGCCATGGAAATCATATTCTTTTGATCCATAAATATAGATAAAATAGTAGGAGCATCTGAACCAGGACCAGTCAATGTAGAATTGGAAAATGACAATTGTGGAGGGAAAAGGGCTCTGAAATGTCCCAATATATGCAATTTAACTCCAGCACTTTGCTATTCCCTATTAAAATCAATGTTTAATAAAATTTACTGGTTGCTGTTCAGAATCAAATATATTAGTGAAAAGCAGCTTTAAAAACTGCACAGAGACCAGAAATCTAAAAATATGTTGCATATTCCACAAAATAATTCTGCATTAAAAAGTTTTAATATTTTACAATTAATTCAGCAAGATACTTAAGCACATGCCAAAATAAAAGTTTGTGCATAGTTTCATTCAAGTTGTCAACAACAACGAAGTCCATGGAACTACTCACCTGCTAAATAGCTTACTGAATTGGGGCCTAAATGACAAAGTTAAGGTAGCCTCCTCACTGTGCTTCTCATGGATGGACACCACAGCAGAATCATTTATACATGGTTATATACTATTCCTATGATATAGTAGAATATATATTTCCACAAGCTTAGAAATATATTTAGAATCTTCTAATACTTGCTCTCTCTCTCATACTAGGGAAAATCCGAGGATGGTGTCAAGAACATGCATGCAAACTGGGGAAACGTCTGAGAAGCAAGGTTCCCTCTAAGTTGTGTGGCAGCGCAGTCCCACAGCTGTTTAATGAGCCCTGCCTAGTCAGGGGCTCAGGGCTCCACGAACAGAGCTGACTGACTGGGCAGGGCTGATTAAGCAGCTGCAGGGCTGTGCTGCTGGATAGCTTAAAGGAAACCTTTCCAGGAAGCAAATACTTGGTTTCCCAAGCCCACACCAAGAATATGTTGCTGACTTGATACACTAGAAGCTTGACTTGATGCCAACATGACCAGTGTTCTATGAACATTTTAAGTGGACAGTTAAGATGTCACTAGGGTTGCCAGATGGTTGAAACAAAAATACCGAACACGCCCCCCACAAAAAAACGGGAAGAAATTCTGTTGAAGGGAAAAAAGGGGGGGGGACCAAAGTTGTTGAGCAAAAAAACCCAAAACAAACAAACAAACAAAAGAACTCCAAGCCAAAAAAAAATAAAACAAAACAGCATGAAAACAGCATGTTCCCTTTAAGAGTGAGTGCAGGGATAGAAACAGGGGAGAGGTTGAGCACTAAGACCCAGGGGGAAGTGTTGCTTCCCCTAGGTCTTTTGCCCGGCAGCCTTGGGGAACCAGGTAAGCATGGGAGCTGGGGTTGGGGGGGCTGGGGTGTTGGGAGCCAGGGCGGGGGAGACTGGGGGTGGGGGGAAAGGCTGGGCTCTGAGTATTTGTAGGGTTGCCAGGTGCCCGGCATTTTCGCCTTCTGGCTGGGGAAAAATTCGGAAAATACCGGACATTTTAGGTGTCCGGTATTCTCTGAATTTTTTTTACCTGACAGGAGCCGAAAATACCGGACTGTCTGGCTGAATACCACACACCTGGCAACCCTAGAAGTCACAATGGCAACATCCCAAAGCATTCTTACAAAACTGGATCCCAGTGACTTTTGAGAGTTTACTTATCAAATGATCCTACTTATGTCGAATCACAGGAATGCCACCTAGGAATCAAACTTTCAGTTGTAATATAAATCAAACTGCAAGACAAGAAATGTATTTTAACAGAAACAAAAGCCTTGAAAAAGATCTATTAGAGGATTCAAAGGCTCTCTTTTTTTCTTAGAGCCACAGCAGCCAAACAATAGGAATAGATCTGCACCGCAATGTAAGGGCAGGGTTAGTAGAAGTTGAGATAGCAACTCCTGGGCTTAATGAAGGGACTAACCATCTACACTCATTTGTAAGTCAAGGTTAAGAATTGTTGAGCCCTGGACGCCCAGCTGAGACTCTGGTATCTACAGTGAATTATGTGAGCATGACTCTCATCACCGTATCCCAGATTTCCTGGTGCCCTCCCCAAATATGAGCTCTTTAGCCCTTTGTTCTTGGTGTAGTGTGGAAAAACTTGACTGTCTACTTAATTTGACTATCCAGGGGGGAAAAAAAGTCATCCTATGGGACTGTGGAATATTTTTTGACAAACTCCTAGAGCATGACCCCAGTGGGCTACCTCTATACTGCTGCGCAATAGAGCTTGAATCCTGATCATAGCTTAACTCAGTCTCAGACCCTCCATCCCTGTGGATCCTAGATCAGCATGATTTGTATGTAGAAGGAAGGAGAGCTCAAGCCCTCAGGATTGTACTACACTGTGTGCATGGCCTAGGATGCCAGTTCAAAAGGCCCTCAATGCAACAGACTTTATAGCAGCTGTCCTTTTCCCAGAAAAATTCCTAGTATTACATGGGCTGCATCGACATGAAGGATGGGCTCCACCTAAACCAGGGTGGAACCAGACTGCTGGCACTAAACATTAAAAAGGCCGTAGAGCAGTTTTTAAACTAAGAGATGGGGGAAAGCCGATTGGTGAGGAAATGCACATAAATCGGATGGAGACTCCTCTTAGAGGAGAATCCATTGATAGAGATTCTCTAAGCTGTAGTCAGAAAGAGAGGAGGGGAGAGGACAAACCATGGGCTAGAGCAGACAAACAACCGCATATAAAGGAATCCAAAGCATCAAGGAAGGGCAGAAAAATAAGCAGTGGCAAATTTTTAAAGTGCTTCTACACAAATGCTAGGAGTCTGACTAATAAGATGGGTGAGCTAGAGTACCTCGTATTAAAGGAGGAGATTGACAGAATAGGCATCACTGAAACCTGGTGGAATGAGGAAAATCTGTGGGACACAATCATACTGGGATATAAAATATATCGGAAGGATAGAGCAGGCCGTGTGGCTGGCGGAGTGGCACTGTACGTGAAAGATAATGTCGAATCAAATGAAATAAAAATATTAAATGAATCAACATGTTCAATAGAATTGCTATGGATAGTAATTCCGTGCTCCAATAATAAGAAATTAGCAGTAGGCATATATTATCGACCACCTGACCAGGACAGCAATACTGACATTGAAATGCTGAGGGAGATTAGAGAGGCTACCAAAATAAAGAGCTCTATAATAATGGGGGATTTTAATTATCCCCATATTGACTGGGTACATGTCACCTCAGGAAGAGAAGCAGAGATAAAATTTCTCAATGGCTTAAATGACTGCTTCTTGGAGCAGCTGGTACAGGAACCCACAAGGGGAGAGGCAATTCTCGATTTAGTCCTGAGCAGAGCACAGGATCAGGTCCAGGAAATAACCATTACAGGACCGCTTGGGAATAGTGACCATGATATAATAACATTTAACATTCCTGTGGTGGGAAGAACACCTCAGCAGTCCAGAACTCTGGCATTTAATTTCAAAAAGGGGAATTACACAAAAATGAGGAGGTTAGTTAAACAGAAATTAAAAGGCACAGTGACTAGAGCCAAATCCCTGCAAGCTGCCTGGAAACTTTTTAAAGACACCATAATAGAGGCGCAACTTAAATGTATACCCCAAATTAAAAAGCATAGCAAGAGACCTAAAAAAGAGTCACCGTGGCTTAACCACCATGTAAAAGAAGCAGTGAGGGACAAAAAGGCATCTTTTAAGAAGTGGAAGTCCAATCCTAGTGAGATAAATAGAAAGGAACATAAACACTGTCAAGTCAAGTGTAAAAATGTAATAAGAAAAGCAAAAAAAGATTTTGGGGAACAGCTAGCCAAAAACTCAAAAAGAAATAACAAAATGTTTTTGAAGTACATTAGAAGCAGGAAACCTGCTAAAAAACCTGTGGGTCCCCTTGACGATCGAAATATAAAAGGAGCAATCAAGGACGATAAAGCCATTACGGAGAAACTAAATGATTTCTTTGCTTCAGTCTTCACGGCTGAGGACGTTAGGGAGATTCCCAAATCTGCACCGTCCTTTGTGGGTGATGAATCTGAGGAACTGTCCCAGATTGAAGTGTCATTAGAGGAGGTTTTGGAACAAATAGAAAAACTTAATGTCAACAAATCTCCGGGACCGGATGGCGTTCATCCAAGGGTTCTAAAAACTCAGATGGGAAATTGCTGAACTATTATCTGTGGTTCGTAACCTATCCTTTAAATCGGCTTCCGTACCTAATGACTGGAAGGTAGCTAACATGACACCAATATTTAAAAAGGGCTCTCGAGGCGATCCTGGCAATTACAGACCGGTAAGTCTAACTTCAGTACCGGGCAAATTAGTCGAAACAATATTAAACAATAATATTGTGAGGCACGTAGAAGAACATAATTTGTTGGGCAAAAGTCAACATGGTTTCTGTAAAGGGAAATCTTGTCTTACTAATCTGTTCTTTGAAGGGGTTAACAGACATGCAGACAAGGGGGATCCAGTAGATATAGTATACTTAGATTTTCAGAAAGCCTTTGACAAGGTCCCTCACCAAAGGCTCGTGTGTAAATTACATTGCCACGGAATAAGAGGGAAGGTCCTTTCATGGATTGAGAACTGGTTAAAAGACAGGAAACAAAGGGTAGGAATAAATGGTAAATTTCAGAACGGAGAGGGGTAACTAGTGGTGTCCCCCGAGGGTCAGTCTTGGGACCAATCCTGTTCAACTTATTCATAAATGATCTGGAGAAAGGGGTAAGCAGTGAGGTGGTGAAGTTTGCGGATGATACCAAACTGTTTAGGATAGTCAAGACAGAAGCAGACTGTGAGGGACTCCAAAAGATCTCACCAAACTGAGTGATTGGGCAACAAAATGGCAAATGAAATTTAATGTGGATAAGTGTAAAGTAACACACATTGGGAAAAATAACCCCCACTATATGTACAGTGTGATGGGGGCTAATTTGGCTATGATAAATCAGGAAAGAGATCTTAGAGTTATCGTGGATAGTTCCCTGAAAACTTCCACACAGTGTGCAGCGGCAGTCAAAAAAGCAAATAGGATGCTAGGAATTATTAAGAAAGGGATAGAAAATAAGACACAGAATATCTTACTGCCCCTATATAAAACTATGGTACGCCCACATCTTGAATACTGTGTACAGAGGTGGTCTCCTCACCTCAAAAAAGATATTTTGGCCTTGGAAAGGGTTCAGAAAAGGGCAACTAAAATGATTAGGGGTTTGGAACGGGTCCCATATGAAGAGAGGTTAAAGCGACTGGGACTTTTCAGTTTAGAAAAGAGGAGACTGAGGAGGGATATGATAGAGGTCTATAAAGTCATGAGTGGTGTGGAGAGGGCAAATAAAGAAAAGTTATTTATTAGTTCCCATAATTGAAGAACTAGAGGACACCAAATGAAGTTAACGGGTAGCAGGTTTAAAACTAATAAAAGAAAGTTCTTCTTCACACAGCGCATAGTCAACCTGTGGAACTCCTTGCCAGAGGAGGCTGTGAAGGCTAGGACTATAACAGAGTGTAAAGAGAAGCTAGATAATTTCATGGAGGTTAGGTCCATAAAAAGCTACTAGCCAGGGGATAGAAATGGTGTCCCTGGCCTCTGTCAGAGGCTGGAGAAGGATGGCAGGAGACAAATCGCTTGATCATTGTCTTCGGTCCACCCTCTGTGGGGCACCTGGTGCTGGCCACTGTTGGCAGACAGGCTACTGGGCTAGATGGACCTTTTGGTCTGACCCAGTACAGCCGTTTTTATGTTCTTATGTTTATGTTCTTATGAAGTTCCATAATGGCACGAGCCCATTCTCAACAGTGTGACAACAAATGAAGCATGTGGGTAATGTCACATTGGCAGGAGCAACAGCACCCTTCTTGATCCGTGATAATACAGGACAAACCCACATCCAGTTTTCTACTGGTATGGCCTGGGACAAACCTTTCAAAAACAGGACTGTCTAGATTAAAAACAAATGAAAAACAATGACATGATGACTGAGAATACTTGGTCTGGGACAAGGATTCAATCATTTAGCATACGATAAACTGAAACAGTCTTCAAGCAATTGACCCTAGATGTTGGCTCACCAGAGCCTAAAGGATTTATATAATTACCACAAGCATCCTCAAAGAAGCACTGTATCAGCCTCATAAGAGATAAGTGTTCTCAGTAACTCAAGTTCTGATTTCTTATTATTAATTTGTTAGTTGCGCTATTTTCAAGCATTTTAATGAATGTGATGGAATTTTGAGTTAATCCAGCATGGCAATTTTACAGTAGTTTCCCCTCTTTATTATGAAAGACTCCTTTTTTTATTGGGCAATGCTAATTATTTCACAATAGTGCCTCTAATTTCTCCTAAACCTGAGACTAGCATGTTTAAACTATCTAACCCTGAAATAGAACAGATCTGTGTTCAAGATGTAATACCACTATTTAATATTTAGCAATAACACAATGGGGCTTGGATGTCCCTACCAGGCTCAAGACGGTAGCATGCTAGGCACTATGACATCCTTACAAAGACAGCCCTAGTGCTTCACGATAGGGACTATGTCTAAACTATGATCCTCTTCCGCAAGAGGAAATGCAAATGGAGTGCTCATTTGCATATGTTGCGCTCTCATTTGCATTTCCTCTTCCTTTCCCTTTTGCGCAAGAGGGGTTTTTTCCCCTCATTTTTTGAGGAAGAACAGCTCTTGCACAAAAGGGGGGTTTTGCGCAAAAAGGCGCTGTCTACACAGCGCTTTTTTGTACAAAAAACCTCTTGCGCAAAAGGGAAAGGAAGAGGAAATGCAAATGAGAGTGCAACATATGCAAATGAGTGCTCCATTTGCATTTCCTCTTGCAGAAGAGGATCATAGTTTAGATGTAGTCTAAGAGTCAAGGGTGGGAGGTGAAAGAAAGATACAATCAAATGTGCACCATATTAATATACTTTCATACATTCTCAGACTTCTTTTTCAAAATCAGATAGATAAACTCACAGCACACCTCCACATGCCTCTTAAGTAATCAAAAACTGACTGGTTTCCTTATAGGCATCACAAAAATCAATGAGTCTTGAGGAGCCATTCAAAGGAGATGGTTGCAGTCTTACAAACCAGTTAATGGAAAGGGTTCAATGCATGGGGTAGCATAGAAAGAGGCATGGGCATTTGGAGAAGCTGACAAACAGGCTGTCATTGTTGGCATAGCAGAAGAAGGAGGGATGATGTGATGACAGACAATCTAGAGTCACAAACCTAATTTTATATCTATACTAAACAGCAATATCACTGATGGATGGTAGTACCTAAATATAAAAACCTATTATTTTTATGACATATCTGAATGGTTAAATATTATACATATAAATCATTTGTACTAATGGTTTTGAAGCAAACATTTTTCCAAAGCATTGGTTAGTTAACATACTTAGATGTTTATTATGCTAAAACTGTATTGGAAGTCACCCAGAAGATTAAAAGGTCATCTCAGAAACATTCTGAGAGGCTCACTGAAACGAATGGGCATGCATGCAAGTCAGTAACAATGCAATCAAATGGCTTCTATGCAAGTTAGGGGCTGAAATGAAGCAACTCCACAACAGTTGCAAGATGACCTAAGAATTTCATATGGTTTAGGCAAAGATCTGTTTTTCCTATAAATACAAAGTACTTCTTGGAATGACAAAGCTCATCTGGTATTTTCAACTGACATCCCTGACTGTTGCACAGACCTACATCCCTGGTATCTTAAGCTTGTCTAAAGAAATACGGTTTTGGGCCTCCATCCTGTACACACAAAAAATGGGAACACAATGGGAATTGTTTATGTTTGCAGGTGTTTGCACGGTTGGGGCCTTTTGCCCCCATCTTAGCCATAGCCCTTGTGCCTTTACCTCTATGTCATGTCAGAGCATAGACTGACAGATTTTCAGGGCTTTAGTCGTGTTTTATGTGACTGTAAAGTGCTATGAACAAAAATGGTGCTGGACAAATGATTAAATACATGCTTGGTACGTCAATGACTGTTTGCGGACTAGGCTTTTCGTACTTTTGACACGTTGTCAAAGAGAAAATATTTAAAATAAAATATTTTAAAAGAATGGTCTCAGCATCTCTTGATGCATATATTATCTCCTTGCTACACAGCTGTAGCAAGTGTTTTTTCTTTTTAATAAAAAAGTGCTTGAATTAGTTATATCTTTTATGTGGCAGTGGCAATCCAGATTCTTTCCATATTATTAAGTGGTGTGTGACTGTTTTGTAAATAGACTATTGCCATGACGTTTTGGAGGTGTAAATTAAAAGTGGAGTTTACATTCATCAGAAAATGGGTGCAGATGGCAAGATAGCGCAATGTTTGTCTTACACAGACACTTAATTCATGACAATCTGGTGTGTGAATCTACCCACATTTACTTGGTGCACACAAACTACTGGGGTGGACACTGCTGCTCTGTGTTATCAGCTCTCTGGTGAGCTCTGATTTACTCTGCTTTGGAAGTCATTCCAAAGGGTACTAAGGAAATTGTTAGCATGTCCACACAGATTCAAGTTTCTGTTTAGATCTATACTTAAACTCCATTTTCCTCTGCCAATAACACCATCCTGGAAACCCCATTTGAAAACCTCTTGCACAAGTGTGTCTGTGCCTTCCCCTGACCTGACCTCATGGAATGGTCTCCCAAAGCCCATTTGCCAAGCTCCCCACTTGCTATGTTTGCTGTACACACACTAGGAATGGTCCTGTCTCTTTCTTTATTCTGGGGAATATTATGCACAACTTTATGTGCGCAATATGTAAGAACAGTCAGCCAGCCATGAGAAAGCCCATGAGTACACAAAAAAGAGGGGCAATATTTGTCTGTGAACATAGAGGTCCCAATGAGGATACCTTCCCATGACTATATAAATGACACCTTGCAGACTTCTGTTAGGTAAAGCCAAAGCACACGGATCCCAACCTTTCCAGTGCTGGTAGGAGCACCATCTGCCACTGTACTTTTTTTTTGGGGGGGGAGAGGGGGTAGGCGGGGGGAGGATTGTGGAGCAAACAATAGGCCAATACCTGCCCTGTTCCAGGGTTTCTTTTATTTATGAATCATGGCCTATCGTAAGGTGGGGTGTTTAAACTTGTATCAGGCTAAATTATTCCTTGATTTGCACCCCACACTACCACACTGATTTAAATGCTAAATTTCCTCTCTGCCATTGGGATGCTTAGAACAGAATAATTATTTCCTTTCCTCCATTAAGTGATCCTTGCCCTGCTTTTAGGAGTGTGAAAGGAATAAAATTAAAAAAGAAAATCTAGCACAGCTCCAGCACAGAAGAACTGAATAAGAGTATAGTGTAATCCAGTATCCCTGCTGTGGGACTACACACACAATAATTTGGTAAACAAGCCTCTATATGGGAAATATGCGTATAATACTAATGGGCTTGGAACCTCAAGAGAGTCAATATACACTCTGAGTCAAGTTCCTGTCAGATGGAATGCTCCCTCTATTTGATAGTTGCCCTCACTCACCAGACTCAAAAAATAAATCATCATATCAAATGACAGCTGGATACAAACATAGGAACCTGATATCGATTTTTTCTCCAGTGCCAAAGTGTATCCAACCCGAAACTGGCAATATATACAATTTTAGACCAAAACATTTTGTAACAAACTAGTTAGATTTATAATTCAGCTCTTTGGGCAGCACTGATACAACAATAAACTATAAAAACAGCAAAAATTTATATTGAAACATTTGAAACGCATGATCCAGTAGGGCACTGTAACACAACAAATACCACAACATAATGGAATCTATTTACAGTGAACCTTCAGTGAAATAGATTGAAAGTCTGATGCTTTCTCATTGTTACTGCAATATGTACATCTTTTGTAACACCCATCCTCTTAGATAGTGAAATTTCCATTGGACAAAAAAAATGGCCATGCCATGGGCCTGGTCGAATACTTTTAGCAGTCAACAGAAAAATGCTGATGATGAGCTCCAGTGGAACAAGACTTAGACGTTTCCACTATCTATAGGAAACCAAGTTATTAACTTTACCTAATTTAATCCTCGAATCAGGATTATTTGTTTCTTCAGATACCCGCCAGGCTATTATTTTAATCATTTGTGATGAACACATGACAAGATGCTCACTATTTGATTCCAGTTTAAAAAAATCAGTTTGTTTACCAGTCCCAAAAGAGGAGTAGCTACATGCACTATCTGCACCTTCTCAAATGAGTAAAAGTAATCTCAAGAAACGGACATATAACATAAAAGCAGGTATGATTTAATTAAAAGACAAAATATGAATGCATTGTTTCAAGTTCCTCATGCTTGATCAACCATTTTCCTTTCTTTACAATGACCGATTATAGAATGTTTACACGTTGCTTTGCATTTTATTAGTTAAAAAACTAGAACCCTAAAAAATCATAAGTAGGTCAGTTATATCATTTTTAAAATAAAATCTTTACGACTACAACTGTTATAAAAAGCTACATGGGATATTTGAAAGGTTTGTTTACTTTTCATAACACTCTGGAGGGGCAGTTAAAATAAGAGATTTAAACTTGTTTAGGAAATCTCCATTCTGATTGAGCTTCATTAAATGATTTATCATATTGGTCATAAACATTCAGAGCATACGCTATAATGGCTCCCTGGGAGCTACACTGAGATATGCTGAGAATGCATATTAGCAATAATACAGAGGCAAGGGGAACCATTATCTTATTAGTTCTTAGCCAGCCAGAGGTGCTTCTCTCTGCATTTTCCTCAATCTTTTTAAATTGCTTTACAGAAAACAAAGAAATCATATCATAAAATACTACATTAAAATAACAGGAAGTGTCTAATCGGACCTACAACATCCAAAAGAGAGAAAAAAAAGAAAAAAAGAGGCTTTCCTTATTCTCCATCTGTTATTCCTTGGTAGTGACAGAGGATCCAGACTGAGTAAGATGATACATGAAATCCACAACATACAACAGAATGAGTCAAGGATGGCACTTCTCAGCCTAAACGGTGTGTTGTGTGGTATGGGTTACAATGTTCTGTAAAACTAACTTGAGGTCGGGAACCATTTTCCATGAGTACTTTAAGCTATATTCTGCCTGACCTGAATAAGTGGATACAAGTGAGTTGACCTGTATTCCATGTACCATTTTTCCCATTAGAATTGCTTTCCCTTTGAATGTCACAATCTATTATATTTTCACTTTGTCCCCCCCCGTTATTTTACTTGCTTTATTTTTCCAGTATATTTTTCCTCATTTTTTAAGACTTTCCTGAATGGAATATGATGTCTTCAGGAGTTTGTCCATTTAAAACAAAAACAAACCAAAAAAATCCTTTTCTTCCACAAATGTTATATCAAACTGGCAAGACCTGGTAGGAACATTACCTTCTAAACAGCCAATTGAAAATAAATTAGTTCCAAGTGTTGATTTCCCAGTTTGTTTTGCTTTCTTTGAACACCACTGGTTGCCCAGTGCTGATGATTTCTTTTTGAACAGGAGAACCTTCTCCTGGCACAAACCTCACCAACGTGGCAGAGCTAGTGTCTGTGCCAATCACTGCCAACATCTAACTTGGACAGAGGAAGAGTAATGGAGCAGCTCTCCATCATTTCTCACCTTCAGTGACATAAATCAGGTCCCACAACAGCAGAGAACTGTAAGTGGCTCCATATGTGCCCATGCTTTGCACTGCTTCTGAGCAGATTTCAGATAGAGTGGAAGTCTGAGCCTTGAATTCACCAGAATCTAATTTCCAGGATTATGCTCATTTTATCTACTGAGGAAACACAATCACATCATGTTACCTACAAACAGACTCCAGTCAGACTCACCAATGCAACTTAAACTTCAAATACTTGCAAGCAATCTACAGAGCAAATACTGCTCCCAGAAGTTACTGAGTATACTTAACACACTTCCATTTGAAAAAACATTAAACTCTTCACAGAACATTTATGAATGGGAAAATAGGTAAAATTCATCATATAAGTTATTGAGCAAACAATTTTTAGCAGATAAGCCCTCATAAGTGTCATAGTTAGTTTCAAACCTCAGCAAATGACAACATATTAATATAAATGGAAACAGTTTCATGTCTTCCAAATGTCTGAAAGTGTAATCTTGTATATCCTTAGGGTACCTGAACCATTGAACTTTCACACTTTTAAGAATAACACACTGTTAGACAGCAAAGAGGTGCAGAAGCACTGTCATTTTCTACAAAGGGAGTGAAACCCACACCATCCACAAAGCCTGAGAGTTTGCAATCTATAAACATGGAGAGCTTGAAGAGCTGAAATCGTGTCCCTGCTATGAACATAATGATGATAGTGGATCAGACCAAAGTCCATCTCACCCAGCACACTATATTCTGACAGTGGACAATGCCCGGTGTTCCAGAGGAGATGAACAGAATAAGTTATCATAAAGTGATCCCTCCTCTGTCACCCATTCCCAGTTTTTGACAAAGAGAGGCTAGGGACACCATTCCTGCCTATCCTGCCTAATAGCCATTGATGGACCTATCCTTCGTGAATTTGTCTGGTTATTTTTTTGAACCCTGTTAAAGTGCTTGTCTTTACAATATCCTGTAGCAGTGAGTTCCATAGGTTGACTATGCATTGTGTGAAAAAATAAATCCTTTTGTTTGTTTTAAATCTGCTACCTACCTGGGATTAATGCACAAAACTACTCTCCCAGACCAAAGATCTCTCTTTCAGCACCTATACACTAGAAATGACATTACAGTCCCTCCAATCCATCACTTACAGTGTTGTGTTCAATAGAGACCCTGGATCATCCTCCTTGTGCTCCATCTCACTCTGCAACAGCCTATTACATGAATTGGTTCGTTGTCCCATGGGAAGCACCCATGCAGCACTACTGCACAGGGACTGAACCCACAGTTCCCTCATATAGACGCTTCACAGACCCTTTGTACCATGTAAGAATTTCACGCAATAAGATTTACAGTGTAAGAATCCAAATCATGACCCATTATTTTGGAAAATGGTAATAAAAGTCATCCTTGAAATGACAGACTTGGATCCATTCTTAGTCTCTTGCTTCCTATACTGACGGGTTGCTGAGAGTCATGGAAACAGCATGGATTCCAGAGGTGAGAAAGTGCCACCCCAGGGTTGCCATCTGGGCAATCTTTGATTGGCCTGTCTTGTTGTATGGATTTGCCAGTTACCCAAATAAATAAATAAGTCTGCTGGATTTTATGTGGGTTTAAAAATTTGCATTATTATGGCAATGCAATGGGCTATCAAATGTTAAAAGTCTCTGTGTCCAGTTAAAGAAGCTATGCTGTTCCCCCTTCCACAGTTGAAGCAATAACAGATCAAAACTGTTGACAATAGAGCAGCCGCTTGCCCACCAACGTACATAAGCGCACCGCTCGTGTGTGAGAGGGCGTTTGAGTCACATGAGAGTGAGGAGATACGCAATGTTCTCTCTTATCTATGTGTGTTGTCTCTCTAGATGCTGTAAGTGGTGGGTGAGGGGAGGAGGGTATGGTGAAGTTACCCTGTGGTTGGGATTTCAGCGGGCTTACCTTGTCACGGGTGATGGAGGCGGGCAGTTTTTGTGCATGTCGAAGGTGGTAACCTTACAGCCACGTCATTGACAGTCTGAAAAGAAGTTCCATGTAATGCTCATTGAACAGAAGGGTGATTGTGGCTACAGGATGGGTCCTTGGAAAAGAATGTTGCGGTGGCTAGTTATTTAGAGTTCAGTACATTGTGTATTCACTTCATGGATGCTTCACTTGTACTCTCTTACGCTATTGTCCACTTACATTAAAATAAGAGTAATTTTATACCTACAGCATCCATTTGTGGTTTTTTTGGGTTTTTTTACACAGAAATACAAAGGTGTAAACAAGAAGTTAAAATGGAATCCCTAAGGCTTAAAAACACCATCTCTGTACCCCAGCATGAAAATAAGCAAAAGCATTACGTCCAGAGCCTGACCTCATTGAACTTTACAGATTTCTTTTTAAATCCATAAATTTGAAATTTCTATTTTGTATGACAGATGCATCCCTACACAGCTACAATAGCCAGCACTATTGTTTATTTACGCCAGTAAGAGATTTAACGTAATTATGATCTAAAAATAATACCAGTTACTGCCATAAATTAAGAAAAATTATTAGCATATATGAATTTCAATATTCAATATAAATCTAAACCAACTTTGAAATTCTTAGTCATTATTTTGCTGTGGTTTCTCTGATATTGAAATTTGCCAGTGCTCATGTAAACCAGAGATCAGATTTACATTCTAGGTTGAATAGTCTCCTAGTTACTCTATATGCATTTTCCTGTAAATAAACCATGGAACCACTGTTATTAACTAGAGCACTATCTCCCAATAATTTGAGCTGAAACTATATTTTTAGTATGTGAAATGAACAGAGAAATTCTCCTGAAGGGTCTTAGCTTAGTTTAAATTTATTTTTTGTTTAGGACTTCCAATGTTTGTGAAGTGTTTGAGATTGACTCTTCATGAAAGAAAAAAAAACCCTCCCATTGTTCTCTACACTCCTTTGACTTTTTTCTTCACTTCAACCATTGCTCATTCAACTGAACATTCATTCCCCTGGACTTGGAATTCACCCTGGTAAATTCAGGACAAATTTTATTTGATAAAGCAATATATCCTCAATAAAGCCCCCACAATTATAGAAACACACACAAATGTTTTGACTAGTTAAATTAATATGGGACATTTCAGGTGTTCCAATTATTGGAGATTAGGCCCTCAAAGGAAAATCCAGGACTATTCCCAGAAAAGCAATTTCATATGCTCACATTGGTCATGAGAAGGTAATAATATTTGTTTCAATACTAAATTATTGTGTTCATACAAGCATCCTAGAGGTGAAAGCAATTTATCCCATTAGCAATTTTCTAAGACCAGGGGAACAAACAGATAGAGACTTTCATTTTCCAAAAGTGTTTGCGCCCAGTATATGCAATCCCAGCCACAACAAAGGTGTCAAGTCAGGCACACAAAAATCATTAGTTACCTTTCACTTTTATTTTATTTTTTTACATTCAGCCTGTCACTGTTTAACATTTCTACAGCTGTTAGTGAAATAGCCAAACTGCGTTCAAATACAGACTTGTCCATGGCTTAAAAATGATTTATTTTGAATTTTCATAGCAGTATATTATAGTATGGGTGCTGAAGTAATCAAGTAATATTTCAGAAATTAAAATTTCATAAGGACGGTTAACATTCAATCAGAGAGACTCTAATGTAATGATTTGTGTTTATCCTGGTTGGAAGTGTAATTAGCTGAATCAAAACTAATAATCATGGCCATTCATAAATTGCATTTAGATATTTGAGACAATTTTGTTTCATATCTTCCAAAATAACTACTTCTATTCCCTCAAGTTCATCGTTTCATATGGTACAGATGCAACCCCAGAGGTTAAAATTTTGCATAATAAAACCATTACAGCTAAAAAAAAAAAAAACCCTGGCTAAAAGAATGTGGCTTCAATTAGTTACAAATGGTAAGTATAGTAAATCAATCTTTAAATCAGACAGGTATTTTGCTGCAAGACCTTATATTACCTGTTATGTGATAAGGAAACAAAGCAAACTATTTTGTCCCTTCCATACTTTTCACCACTGCCTGCTCAGATAACTATTGATCTATTTTAGGACCAGCTTTTGTTCCAAGGCTGAGCATTTTTGAATAGCAGTGACTTAAGTGCCTAAACATGGAATTACACAGTTTAATTTTAAGCTGCTTATTTTTTTTAAAATTTTGCCCCTTCCTTCCCCAATTTAAGAGAGATGTAAAAGAAGAAAAAGTTACAGGTTTGTCTGCTGTTTGAGGAAATTTTCTACCCTGATTCTGCAAATCCTTCTGCTTGCACTCACACAAAGGCAGTTATAATATGTCAGAGCCTTAAATATTAAACTGTATTTCCACTAATTAATTGAAAATATATTGACCTTTCCCTTTAATGTTATAATGAATACTTTTTGGAAACTTTGAACAGAATGTTTTTATAAAATGTTGATAGTTTTTCATATTGTGGGATTGTTGAAAATTTGGAATGAAAAAACCCTTAAGTATTTTAGGTGGCTTTTTTCAAAACTTAAGTAGTCTCTTAAAATGAAAAGCAGGCACGTGAAGATAGTCTCTTTCTATGGCAATTTAGTAGGTAATAATGTGGATCCCTTCTGTGCAAATAAATTAGGATCACTAACTCACTGGGTTCAAAATAACTTTTTCTTGAAAATAAAACCTAAGAGTCACTTCTCCTTCCAGCTATGAACAAAAATAAGCTCATGCCTTCTAGTGTGGCAGGGGGTAAATTTGCATCCAAGCAATGTAATGGAATGAAGGCCAACTATTTACTAAGTACTCACTAGGGCAGGATAATGTGAGACACTGCAAAAAGACTTGGGCAACAAAGATGCCCTTTATTTGACAGAAAAATGAGATAAGAGTGATTTCTTGCAAACTAAATATCTCAGAGCCAAAGCAGGAAATTTCCTCCATCCATCAGTCCAGTTTCCCAGCATTGCTGCAGGAATGCACTAGCAATCAGACCAGCAGAAGACAGCCCATGGTATTTTAACTTCTGTCAAACAAGTCCTAGAAAACCTAACAAGACATAAGGGATTCCAAACATCCACCGACCTGTTTCTCAATAGGAGAAGATTAATGGCATGTAGCAAGAATGAAGACACTGCACTGCCTGGCACCAGGAAACAGAGCACTCATGAGTGACAGCATAGTAATTCAATATAAAGAGACAAGATATTTCTGGGATCTTAAGGAGATGCTTCTCTTTCGATATCAATGAAATCAGCAACCATATTTACAGTTATGAAAATGAGAGCTGTTC
Organism: Pelochelys cantorii; assembly: GCA_032595735.1. Classification (NCBI taxonomy): domain Eukaryota; kingdom Metazoa; phylum Chordata; order Testudines; family Trionychidae; genus Pelochelys; species Pelochelys cantorii. The sequence continues at coordinate 24,076,169 of CM064334.1, read as the reverse complement.
ACGTAAAAGGGGTGCATGCACAAGTAAAGACAGTTGCAATGTAAATACTAGGAAGGTGCATGGAAGCTGTGGTCTTCTTTCAGAGGGCCAAATCCGCCGACCCTTCATCCCCTGAGAAATCCCACCAAAGGTGACAGGTGCAGGTTTGAAACTTTTAGTTAGGCAATTATACAATTAAAACAAGTCAAAGTAATCTTGATCTTCCAATAAATATAAATTTATCAAAATAACCTCAAGCAGATTAAGATTGCTCTGAGTAAGCCTTGCATTCAGTCACAATTTCATATTTTAATTGTGTAATCGCATTTCTAAAAGATGGTATATTAATTTTATAATGTTGAGAACAGAGAACTTTTGACTTATTTCAGCCACCATGTAGATGCAGGGCTGGATTCACATATTACATTTTCCTAAACACAGGTTCTTGGGCACAGTCCTGCCTACAGTGGTCCTTCATGCTCCACAGAGCTTTAGAGAGGTAAGACACCCCTAAAATGCCAGTGCACCAAGGCATGTGCCTAACTGAATATCTAGCCTAGCATTGCTAACTTTCTAATTGCAGAAAACCAAACACTCTTGCCCTGATTCCTACCTTACCCCTTTCCTTGAGGTCCCACCCCAGACCTACCTCTTCTCTGAAGCCCCGCCTCTCACTCTGATCCTCCCTTTCTCTGGACTAGGGGAGGGTATTGAGGGTTCTAGGGCGAGGCCAGGGAGGAGGGATTTGGGGTGCAGGAGGAGGGTCTAGGCTGGGTCAGGGGACTGGAATGCAGAGAGGGGAGGGCTCTGGTGTGGGAATGAGGGATTTGGGGTGAAGGAGGGGGCTCAGAGCTAGGTCTGGGGATTGAGGTATGTGGAGGGGTAGGCTCCAGGCAGGAGTTTGAGTGTGAGAGGTGACTGCAAGCTGGGACAGGGAGCTGGGGTGTAGGCAGGCCCACCAACTGGGGGTATGGTACAAAGGGAACAGTTGCCCTGGGTCCTGGCAATTCAAAGGGGCTGTAGCCAGACATGAACCCCATCTTGTTTCCTCCCCCCCCCAGAGAGCAAGAGAAAGGCAGTCAGCCTTTGATGCCCTGGGAACGCAGGGGTGCTGCTTGTCCCTGACTCTAATAAACAGAAATCAGACAGTAAATGGGCTAGCTGACGACCAGGGGACCTCCTGCCGCCCTGATGGCTAGCACCAGTAATTGACACGCCTACACTGTCCCAGGAGAGGAATCTTCGCCCATCACATACTAGAGGTGCCCATTGTCTGCATTTTCCCAGGTGTGAATTATGCTTTGCACCCTTCCTGGGAAACTTGGCATTCAAAGCCATTTTCCCTAATTGGCCACTTGAGACCAGGAAGAAGCCTACGTGACCCAAGGGGTATAAAGAGGGGTTTAGTAGCCCACCCCATTTGAGCTCCAATCATCTATACCTGCTGGCAGTTATATGTTGTCTCCCGAGGTCTGTGGGACGCCCAACCTCGCCCTACTTCTTCCCGAGGGATTGAGAGAAAGACGCTGGCCACACCAAGTCTGGAACGCAGGGGTGAGAATATATACCTGCTAGGTGTCTATTTTGCATGCATTTAGTAAGAGCTCAGAGAACCAAAAGGGTTTCATGGTACCTGTAAGTGACTTATTAGTGTAATTTCTGTCCTGTCCTTTCTAGTGGCTGTGTTATCTGTAACACAGTAGTAGCATTTAACAGCTAAGTTTACTCTGTAACAATAAAATAGTAACTGTTTAAGCTGTGACCTGACTCCTTCAGTTGCTGTAACAGAACCAAGCACAATTTTAAAAAGAACTCCAGCCGGTCATAAGGGACAGATATAGGGAGAGCTTGAGCGTTGGATCGTGTCGCTTCCAGGGGACAGATCCGTTGGGGCATCTCTCAGCCTCCCCAGGCTTCCCGCTGCGAAGGGATCGTGTATCCTAGCAGTCAAAATCTGAGGTGTAAAGCTCTCCCTGTAACTCTTTGGGGCACCCGTCAACCTCCTCCAGGTTGCCCGCTGCTAAAGGACCCCAGTCCTAGCAGTTGAAGTCTCGGGTGTATAATACACACACACACCACTCACTGCCCTGACCACCGGCTGACAGGGGCCCAGGGCTCTTGGTCACCACCACTGATAGTGCAGCAGAAGGAGTGGCTAGAGTTCTGGGCTCTTTAAATAGCCACCAGAGCAACGCGCTACACGCAGCACTCTGGACAGCATAGAGGGCTGGCTGCCCTAGCCCCCCACCCCTTCTTCCCAAGGCCCTACCCCTTCCAAGAGCACAAAGTTGCCCCCTGCCCAGGAACCCGTAGAGGTTGTCGGCGCTCCTTGGTGTAGGAGGGGGTGCTGGGCCATGGCAGCATTTCCACAGCTCTCAGGAAGTGGCCTCTAGGCACATTTGGTACCAGGAAGTCTCTGCACACTACCCTCATGCCTGCAGGCACCACCCCTGCAACTCCCATTGGTTGCACAGTTCCTGGCCAATGGGAGCTGCAGAGCCAGCACTCAGCCTGAGGAAGAGTGAGGAACCTGCCGTGCCTAGAGGCTTCAAGGGCCTGGCAGCTAGTTCTGGAAGCTGCACAGAGCCAGGGAAGACAGGGAGCTCCCACTGAATGGACTTTTAATGGCCCAGCTGACTGGAGTCACCAGGGTCTCTTTTCGACTGGGTGTTCTGACAAAAAAAACAGACTTCTGGCAACCCTATAGGCCTGCTGATGGGGGCAGGGAGCAAGGTGGCAATTGCCCTGGGGCCTGACAACAAAAGGGGTCCAGAGCTCCCAGCCACCACTGCGGCTGCAGTACAGCAGCCAGAGCCCCAGGTCCTTTAAATCACTGCTGGAGCACCACATAGCACATTCTAGGGAGCACTAAGGGCTGACGGGTGGAAACACAGTGCTCTCCAGGCAGTGTTAAGGGTTGCCTAGCTCCAATCCCACCTCTTCTGCCTGAGATCCCACCCCTTCTTGTGGCATGGAGCATGGCCCTCCACCTCACCCAGGGGCCTGGCGAGGATATTGGTCCCACAGCAATCCTTTATCTTGCCCTGGGTAGATGAAAGTTGCTATGCCCTAATTATTTTACCACAACAAATAGGGCTAATAACCAATTAGCCTCTTGACCAGAATAAATAAGGAGCTAACCCTGCAAACATACACTAAATAGGGTACAAAGTACTATGTTCGGCAGTAAATAATATATTTTCACTTTCACACAATCTTTACGAAGAATAGAGAAAAATCAACAGCTAACAGGATTTGGAGGAGATATATTCAAAATATTTTAAAAGGGCCAGATTGTAAAGTCCCTAATCAGTTTTTATTCCATCCTTACTCACTGACATTTCTGAAACATCTTTTTAGGATTGGTCAAAATACCTCTTATTACTACTGTGACATTATCTAGCTAAAAATATGATGGTGATAAAAAACACGTAACTGAAACACCCACTCCAAAACATCTCCCTGAGAAACAGATTTATTTATTTCTCTAAAAATAAAACCTTTTAACCCACAAGTGGTGCTTTTTTTTAAATATACCTCTTGCCAGGAAAGTAAACAGCCAGCACAAAATTACACAGCAGTTTTACAAAGTCACAGAAACCTTTACATCTTAACCTCCTATCAGAGACTCTTCAATATTCATTTTAGTGTAAATCATTTTAAGAGCCACTTAAACAGTTTAAGCTTGTCCAAGCTCTTTAACCTTGGTTAAAATAAACAACTTAAAGACAGTCAAGGTGAAACCCTTGTTAAGCAATATTGTTTTGCTAGTGGCTAACTGTAGACTATATTTGAATAGATTTGCTAGAGGTTAATTTTAGAGATTGTGGTAACCCCATGTCACTTTGTGTTCAGTTGTCATTCATCCTTAATTTACTCCCAAAACAAACTTAGTTAAAACCTGTTTTGAGTAAACCTTCACTTGTTTACATTATTTTTATAATTAATGTCAATCTCACCTCTTTTCTCTTTACTTTCTCTATTTTACTGTTCTTTATGGTTTTTATACAAGAGGTATGCTCGGAGGGGTGGAGCAGCTGGCTGTCTAGCTGCCTCACACCACTGCAGAGGTACAAAGCCCTCATTGCATAGCATGTCTGAGAATCTGGCCGTGTGTTTGCTCACAGATTATGGATTTTCAGATCCAACGACAGAGGAAATTCTCCTCTTTGTAGCAGTCATCTCTTGGAAATATTCTCTCTCAAGTACGACAAGATCCTAGAAAGAGAGGAGCAGAGCTGCTCACACCTAATCAATATACTTTCCCTTCCAATTTTGTCTCTGACAGAATGGACTAAGACAGCAGTGTTAAAGTGCCAGCCATGAGAGAGAAGGGTAGGGCTATTTAAAATGCCTTTGTCTTTGTAAAAGGGCTTGAAATGGCATCAATTCATTCTCTTTAAAGCAAGAAGCAAATTTCCATTAATGATCTTAGACTAAAGCATTTACCACATAGTCTATTCTAAATGATAACCAGTTCCATTGATCAATACTGTGATTAGCATGGGTACCTCAGACATATCACAATCAAGATCAGATTGGCATATTGGTCTGATTACCTGTAATAGGAGTTGTGCCCATACAGAAACAGCACTTTCAATACTTTACTTAGAATATGTAACCCTATTTGCACACCTTTACATAGCAATGCATTATTGTTGTTATACAGGTATGCATTCTGGATGAAGATATGTATTAGAGAACATTTTCCCCTGAATGTAATCAACTCAGAACTGCAGAGGCAATAAATGTGAGATGATTAATTAAATTTGTAAGGAATGTGTAAGTATTCAATTAGCATTTGACAAGAGTGCTTTAGAAAGGAAGTTATAACCTTCCAAAATATCAATTAGGAATTATTAAGCAATAAATTGTTATTTTATGATCTTGCTACACTGCCTTTGTTAAATGCCATTTAGAAGATTGCCATCTTCTCAGCCAAGACTTCAAAAATTGCAAGCATTAGATTTTCTGTTGTGAAGTTGTACAACCTTACCCATAAATACGGGGGAGAGAGGTGTGTTTTGTTTGTTTACTAAGACAGACTAAAGATTTGGAGAGTTTGTTTGGGTGACCATTGAAAGTTCACATGATTCCCTAAATCTGTAAATTTAAAAAAGTTTCCTGCCTCTCATCATCCTAACTTCCTTTTTCTCCCCTTTCCATTCAGGTTTCTGTAACACTACCTCTTCCACCCAACAGTACCACCTTCCTTCCTTGTGTGCTTCCTCTTTCCCCCCCAACATCTGCTCTGACTGAATTCTACTTTTCAACCCATGCCATGACCCAATCAGCACACGGTAGCAGTCCATGTGACATCCTCAGGGCCATGCCAGTAGTGCATACATTGTGTGGATACAGTCTGCATAACACAAGGAGCTGCATATGGAGTTCATAATGGTGAATAGTTTGAGAACCACTGGCATAGGCCAGTGGCTCACAACCAGAAACATGTGTATACCTGGGGGCATACAGAGGTCTTCTGCGGGGTACATAAACTCATCTAGATATTTGCCTAGTTTTATAGCAGGATACATAAAAAGCACTTGGTTTAGTAAGTGCAGACTAAAATTTTATACAATCACTTTTTTACACTGCTCTATTCACTATATAGTGAACTGTAAGTCAATATTTACAATCCAATTCTTCATTTAATAAATACACAGTAAAAAATGAGAAAAAGCAATTTTTCAGGAATAGCACGTGGTGACACTTGTAATTTTATGTCTTTTTTCTCAAGTCATAAGTGAGGTGAAACATGGAGATACAGAAAAAAAAAGCATCAGACTTCTGAAAGGAGTTCAGTCATTTGAAAAGGTTGAGAACCACGGGTTTATGCCATTGAAACATCATCTCTGTGTGTCTTGACAGCTAGCATCATTGTCCTACCATGACACCACTGGTAGTCTCCCTCTATTCTTCAATAGCTCTGCTGGAGAGAAAGATCTGAGAAAGGTTCCATGTGTTCCAGTGGCAGCTTGGAGGACTGTCTATCCTCAGCCACCACTGCTCATTGCCGTCCGGACCTGGAATCTCGAGAGGTATGCTGCTTACAGGGAGCTCAAATTCAGGATGTGACTGAGAGGCTTACAAAACTGATCAAACCTTCGGATTGCTACCCCTTCCTGCTTCTCCACGTGGGAACTAACGATACGGCCAAGAATGACCTTCAGCAGGTTACTGCGGATTATGTAGCACTGGGAAGAAGGATCAAAGAATTCAGCGCGCAAGTGGTGTTCTTGTCCATCCTCCCTGTTGAAGGGAAAGGACTGGGCAGGGATCGTTGAATTGAGGAAGTAAATGCATGGTTGCGCAGGTGGTGTTGCAGAGAGGGCTTTCATTTCTTCGACCATGGGACTCTGTTCCGGGCACAAGGATTGTTAGGAAGAGATGGGATCCACCTAACGAAGAAAGGAAGGAGCATCTTTGCGGGCAGGCTTGCAAACCTAGTGAGGAGGGCTTTAAACTAGGTTTGTTGGGGGACAGTGACCAACACCCTGAGGGGAGTGGGAAAGTCGGATACCAGGAAGGAATGCAAAGAGGAACGAGCAAGAAAGGAGGACCCCTGATTCAAATGGAGAAGATGGGGTGATCAACTGGTTATCTGAGGTGTATGTACACTAATGTGAGGAGCCTGGGCAACAAACAGGAAGAACTGGAGTCCCTGGCCCAGTCCAAGAAATATGATTTAATTGGGATAACAGACACTTGGTGGGATGACTTGCATGACCGGAGCACTGTCATGGAAGGGTATAGACTGTTCAGGAAGAACAGGCAGGGGAGAAAAGGAGGAGGAGTTGCACTATGATTGCTCAGAACTCCAGTATATAGGGGGACAAAAACCTGTTGAGTGTCTATGGGTTAAGTTTAGAGGTGCAAAGAACAGCAGTGATGTCGTGGTTGGTGCCGACTACAGACCACCGAATCAGGTGGATGAGGTAGATGAGGCTTTCTTCGGACAACTGAGAGAAGCTTCCAGATCGCAGGCCCTGGTTCTCGTGGGGGACTTTAATCACCCTGACATCTGTTGGGAGACCAATACGGCAGTACACAGGCAATCCAGGAAGTTTTTGGAGAATGTTGGGGATCAGTGGCGGATATAGGGGAGGGCAAGCAGGGCAGCCGCCCCGGGCCCCGCTCTTCCAGAGGCCCCGCACATGCGCCGTAGTGCCATGGCGCATGCGCCGTGTCAAAAGGGGGGGCCCCCGCGAAATTGGGCTGCCCGGGGCCCCACAAAACCTTCATCCGCCCCTGTTGGGGATAACTTCTTGGTACAAGTGCTGAAGGATCTGACCAGGGGCCGTACGCAGTTTGACCTTCTGCTCACAAACAGGGAGGAACTAATAGGGGAAGTAGAGGTGGGTGACAACCTCAGAAGCAGTGATCATGAGATGGTAGATTTCATGATCCTGACCAAAGGAAGAAAAGAGAGTAATAAAATACACACCTTGGACTTCAGAAAAGCAGATTTTGACTCCCTCAGAGACCTGATGGGCAGAATCCCCTGGGATGCTAACATGAAGGGGAAAGGAGTCCAGGACAGCTGGCAGTATTTTAAAGAAGCCTTACTGAAGGCACAGAAAGAAACCATCCCGATGCGTAGTAAGAGAGGCAAACATGGTAGGAGACCGGATTGGCTTACAGAGGATATCCTTGGTGAACTTAAGCACAAAAAGGAAGCTTACAAAAAGTGGAAACTTGGACAAATGACCAGGGAGGGGTTTAAATGTATAGCTCGAGAATGTCAGGGAGTTATCAGGAAGGTGAAAGCGCAATTGGAATTGTGACTGGCAAAGGATGCGAAGGATAACAAGAAAGGTTTCTACAGGCATGTTAACAAGACCAAGGTGATCAGAGAGGGTGTGGGGCCCCTACTGGATGAAGGAGGTAACCTAGTGACAGATGATGTGGAGAAAGCTGAAGTACTCAATGCTTTCTTTGCCTCTGTATTCACGGACAAGGTCGGCTCCCGGACTAATGCGCTAAGTGATGCAAGATGGGATGAAGATGGACAGCCCTGGATGGGTAAAGAACAGGTTAGGAACTATTTAGAAAAGCTAAACGTACACACATGCATGGGTCCGGACTTAATGCAACCGAGGGTACTGAGGGAGTTGGCAAATGTCATTGAGGAGCCTTTGGCTGTTATCTTTGAAAAGTCATGGAGATCGGGAGAGATCCTGGATGATTGGAAAAAGGCAAATGTAGTGCCCATTTTCAAAAAAGGGAAGAAGGACGATACAGGGAACTATAGGCCGGTCAGTCTTACCTCGGTTCCTGGAAAAATCATGGAAGGGATCCTTAAGAGAAGCTAGATAATTTCATGGAGGTTAGGTCCATAAAAGGCTATTAGCCAGGGGACAGAAATGGTGTCCCTGGCCTCTGTTTGTCAGAGGCTGGAGATGGATGGCACGAGACAAATCACTTGATCGTTGTCTTCGGTCCACCCCCTCTGGGGCACCTGGCGATGGCCACTGTTAGCAGACAGGCTACTGGGCTAGATGGACCTTTGGTCTGACCCAGTACAGCCATTCTTATGTTCTTATGTTATTTTGAGGCACTTGGAAGAGATGAAAGTGATCAGGAATAGTCAGCATGGATTCACAAAGGGCAAGTCATGCCTGACCAATCTGATTAGCTTCTATGATGAGGTAACTGGCTCTGTGGACATGGGAAAGTCAGTGGATGTGATATACCTTGACTTTAGCAAGGCTTTTGATACAGTCTCCCACAATATTCTTGCCAGCAAGTTAAGGGAATGTGGATTCGATAAATGGATGGTAAGATGGATAGAAAGATGGCTGGAAGGCCGGGCCCAGCAGTAGTTCTGCAGAAAAGGATCTGGGGGTTACAGTGGATGAGAAGCTGGATATGAGTCAACAGTGTGCCCTTGTAGCCAAGAAGGCTAATGGCACATTAGGTTGCATTAAGAGGAGCATTGCCAGCAGATCCAGAGATGTGATTATTCCCCTTTATTTGGCTCTGGTGAGGCCACATCTGGAGTAGTGTGTCCAGTTCTGGGCCCCCCACTACAAAAAGGATGTGGACGCATTGGAGAGGGTCCAGCAGAGGGCAACCAAAATGATTAGGGGGCTGGAGCATATGACCTGTGAGGAGATGCTAAGGGAGTTGGGTCTGTTTAGTCTGCAGAAGCAAAGAGTGAGGGGGGATTTGACAGCAGCCTTCAACATCCTGAAGGGAGGTTCCAAAGAGGATGGAGAGAGGCTGTTCTCAGTAGTGACAGATGGCAGAATAAGGAGCAATGGTCTCAAGTTTTGGTGGGAGAGGTCCAGGTTGGATATTAGGAAAAACTATTTCACTAGGAGAGTGGTGAAGAACTGGAATGGGTTACCTAGGGTAGTGAAGTCTCCATCCCTAGAGGTGTTTAAGTCTGGGCTTGATAAAGCCCTGGCTGGGTTGATTTAGTTGGGATTGGTCCTGCCTAGAGCAGGGGGCTGGACTTGATGACCTCCTGAAGTCTCTTCCAGCTCTCTGATTCTATGTTTACCACCACCACCACACAGGGTCCTCTTGCCCCTGTGAAAGCAATTTCTCCGCTGGCCCTATCATTCAAATTCTTGCAGCCAGGAAACTCCCTGTCATTTATATCTCTCTCTGAAACCGCTTGTTGCTCTTTTGATTGCTTATGCCCTGGAGCGCTGCTAACTCTGTCATTTTTGGGAATCAGAGATGGGGAAGAGAAAAGTTGTGCCTGGCAAGGATGGGGTGGAAGTTGCAAAACAAGGATTACATTCTAATCACACTTTTAGTCACTTTTGAAGGGTGTGTACAATCAAGTATAAAAGGAGTTAACTGATTGGTAGTTAGGTCACATTTGCTAAAATATTTGCACATTAGCCCACATACTACATTTGACATTTCTTTCCTGACATAAATATTTGTGGAATATCTGGACTAAGACGTGCAAATGTGTTTAGTTGAAAACAAAAGGCAGTAAGCCCAAATGGGAAAAGTACCTGCGTAACTAAACAATAACTGCTCTCTGACTGTGTTCCTATGAGCAAGGCATCTCCTTTTAGAGTCTATTCCAATCAATTTTTTTTGTAAATTTCATCAGGAACCGCTCAACAGTCTATAAATCCAGTCACAAACAAACTGACTCATGCATGTTACCTCCTATGTCTGCCCCATCTGCTTTGTGCATTGTTAGGCTTACACAGTAAGTAATACGTTAACCTTTAAGCTACAAATTTCAGATGAAACATGGATACAACCTGGAAAATAAATGCTTCTTTGAACTAGAGAATGTAAAGCCTTGCACAGGGAATACTATCACAGGATGTCAGTTTGTTGGCCCAGTAATTGCTTTGGGAATGATCCCTTAAAATGAAGCAAAACTATAAATATATTGGTGAAGAATCTAACAGGATCAACTCTTGAGTTCACTTCTGCTGATGATGGACAATATGATCCTTGTTATTCACCTACATTTCACTCAAAAGAAATATGCTAATTGCACCAGCTAAAAATAAGGTAGCTAATGGGATACAATATCTAGTTATAACACCAAATCCAGTAAAATAAGAGAATTAAATCTTAAAACTCTCAAGTGAGCCATAGTAAATCTGCAGTTGCTAAAATATGTTTACCATTTTTGTTATCTGACCTGACTGCCTTTTCCCTGTACCTCTATTAACAAAAGTATTGTTGAGAAACTGTTTTTGCCTATGGGAGGACTGTGAAAACTATCAAGAACATCATCTCCTCATTAACAAAGTCACAAATTTCATTCTCTCTTCATTCTAGTCAAAGACACTGTCTTGCACAACGTGTGAGAAAAGGTGGTGTCACTGACACATTCACAGAATGTCACTTCAGAAAAAGCTGGTGATTCTTTGACTGAAAAATAGAAACGAAGCTGGAGCATGGATCATGAGACAACGTCACTATATTGTCTCATTAGCTTCCAACTGTGCAATTTTGTTCGTATTGCAAATCTGTTTAGCAGCATATTTATCATAAGGAAACAGAGTGGGAAAGTCTCTTCTAAACTGCTGATATGCCTGCATCAGCAGGGGTGGTGGGACTGGGGGAAAATATTCCCTAAAGACTGGCAGACAGCAGTGTACTTTCCAGAGTCCCTCAAAAATCACATCACAAGTTCTGGGCAAAGCAAGTGGTTTACCAGAGAAAACAGAAGTAGACAAAAATGGAAACAAGCAGATGATTTCAGCAATATCCTATAGCGGTAAGGTCTGCATGTTAATTATAGTATTTCCTTTCATCTGTTTTAAATATGTTACATTTTAATTTCAGTGTCTTTTTTATCTTGCAGTATGGGAAACACCACAGGAAGACATAAGTGGCCTTCTCTAGATTCTCTTTCTTTATATAATGGGTCATAACTTACCTACTCTTGATTTTCCCCTTTCCAGTTGCTCGGTCTTTCTCCAGCTACCAAAGACCTCCCCATGGTCTGTTCAGATAAACTGGAGATCAGCCAGATTCTGTGGTGGCCAGCCACATACCCTTTTCCTCAGACACATCCATTGTGCTGGGGGGCTGGCAATGGAGTGGCATGAGTCAAATGGTGGCACTACACCTCCCAAGGATTTGTTGGGAGGAAATATTTATGTGGCTGGATCCACTGATTGACGAGATGCTTTAAGCCAGCAGTATCAAAAAAAGAAACCAGAACATTGGAGAACAAAGGACTAAAAATTAATTTTGCACTAGTTTAATTTAAGATCTCCCTATACTGTGATTCCTTTTAGCATTTGCATATATCGTGCCATGTATTAGACACCTTATCATCCAAATAAAATGCAAGTCTTCACTGCAGATAATACTCTTACCTATGTATTTTCCCAATCCTCTGCCCCACCATACACAGAAATCTCTAACACAAGTTTGGTGGTGCTTTAATGCTAAGATAGCTGACCTATAGGGACTGTAGGCTAAAACTTGAGTGCTGTTAGTCCTCCAATATCTTCCACAATGTGCATCCAGAAAGACAGACAAGTTCTCTCACAATTCACCAGGAAAGGAATCATTAGAGTAACTCATAGGGTTGCCAGGTGTCCAGTTTTGAACCGGACAGTCCAGTATTTGAACTTTCTGTTCGGAAAACAAATTGAGAAAATATAAACGAGAAAATATAAATGTCCAGTATTTTCTAAATAAGAGGTAATGTAGATTGTGATGTACCGTCAAGTGTGTCCGGTATTTTTGTTGAAACCATCTGTCAACCCTAATTCAGCTTTCTGTAGCACAAAGAACTATGGGATATGCCCCAAGAAATCCCACTGACCCTCTCAGGTGATTGCAGCACCAGCAATGACATTTCATTTGGGTATGGCTAAGTAGCATGGCCGCTCGTACCTAAGCCGGGGTGGGCTAACCCCAGGGCTATGTCTACACCCGTGGCTTCTTGCGTGAGTAATATGCAAATAAGGCTAAGCGTGAAATATCACGGAGCCTCATTTGCATAGCTAATGAGCTGCCATTTTTACAGAAGAGGCTCTTGCACCAGAAGGAGCTGTCTACACTGCTCCTACTTAGCAAGAAAATCCCTCTTGCGCAATGCCGTTATTCCTGAAAATAATCAGCGTAACAGCATTGCACAAGAGGGTTTTTGTTGCGCAAGAAGGGGCAGTGTAGACAGCTCCTTCTGGGGCAAGAGCCTCTTCTGCAAAAATGGCGGCTCATTCGCTATGCAAATGAGGCTCCGCGATATTCCACACTTAGCCTCATTTGCATATTACTCACGCAAGAAGCCGCGAGTGTAGACGTAGCACAGGAGTGCTCTGCCCCAGCTGTTAATCATCGGTAACCCTTGAGTGTGTGTCTGTTGGGTTTTAACTGCAAAGCACAGTTAGAACCATGTTCCATGTGTAGCTCTGACACTAAATCATAATTTGAGTTCTTAGAATGGGTGTTTACTTCAAGCCACTTCTTTCCCATCTGCTTAACACAGGCACTACTAAACATATAGTATACCTAGACTTTAGTAAGGCATTTGATACGGTATCGCATGATATTCTTATCAATAAATTAGGCAAATACAACTTAGATGGGGCTACTATAAGGTGGGTGCATAACTGGCTGGATAACCACTCTCAGAGAGTAGTTATTTATGGTTCACAATCCTGCTGGAAATTTATAATAAGTGGGATTCCACAGGGGTCTGTTTTGGGACTAGTTCTGTTCAATATCTTCATCAACAATTTAGATATCGGCATAGAGAGTACGCTTATTAAGTTTGTAGATGATACCATGCTGGGAGGGGTTGCAACTGCAAAATGATCTGGACAAATTGGAGAAATGGTCTGAGGTAAACAGGATGAAGTTTAATAAGGACAAATACAGAGTGCTCCACTTAGGAAGGAACAATCCGTTTCACACATACAGAATGGAAAGCGACTGCCTAGGAAGGAGTACGGCAGAAAGGGATCTAGGGGTTATAGTGGGCCACAAGCTAAATATGAGTCAGTGTGACACTGTTGCAAAAAGAGCAAACATGATTCTGGGATGCATTAACAGGTGTGTTGTGAGCAAGACACAAGTCATTCTTCTGCTCTACTCTGAGCTGATTAGACCTCAGTTAGAGTATTGGGTCCAGTTCTGGGCACCACATTTCAAGAAAGATGTGGAGAAATTGGAGAAGGTCCAGAGAAGAGCAACAAGAACGATTAAAGGTCTATAGAACATGACCTATGAAAGAAGACTGAAAGAATTGGGTTTGTTTAGCATGGAAAAGAGAAGATTGAAAGGGGACATGATAGCGGTTTTCAGATATCTAAAAGGGTGTCACAAGGAGGAGGGAGAAAAATTGTTCTTCCTGGCCTCTGAGGCTAGGACAAGAAGCAATGGGCTTAAACTGCAGCAAGGGAGGTTTAGGTTGGACACTTGGGGTACGTCTAGACTACAGAGTTTTGTCGACAGATACTAGACTACATCCAGTTCTGTCGACAAAGCAAGCCGCGTAGTCGACATGACAGTGTAGACGCAAAGGACAGTGTAGATGCAATAACGCCTTCTGTCGACAGAACTCTGTTGACAAAAGGCGTTATTCCTCGTAGAATGAGGTTTACAGCCGTTGACAAAACTGCTGAGTTCTGTCGACGTTATGTCAACAGAACTCAGCGGCAGTGTAGATGCAGGTATAGTTTTGTCAACAAGAGTCCACTTTTGTCAACAAAACCCTGTAGTCTAGACACACCCTAGGAAAAAGTTCCTAACTGTCAGGGTGGTTAAACACTGGAATAAATTGTCCAGAGAGGTTGTGGAATCTCCATCTCTGGAGATATTTAAGAATAGGTTAGATAAATGTCTATCAAGGATGGTCTAGACAGTACTGGGTCCTGCTATGAGGTCAGGGGACTGGACTCGATGACCTCTTGAGGTCCCTTCCAGTCCTAATATTCTGTGATTCTATGATATGTTGAACACTGTGGCAGGTTCTGAGTTCTGCATGTGTTTTGCAGCTAAAGCTAGAATTCCTTGGGTTTCATTAGCCTTAACCTTCACTGATATTATTACTGTTTGCTGACCTGGTCATGATTCAGAAATTTAGTAAGTAGAATATGAATGATGGGGTTAAAAATGTTAAAAGGAATACAGAATCAATAAATACTGAAAAGACATTTTCAAATTAGTAAAGCAAAGCCCTATTTTCAGCAGAACTTCTTGGAAACTAAGAAAAAATTAACTGTATCCTTGACCTCAGCATCTTGTGTCAAGAATAATAACACTAATGAAGAAGTCTTGTAAAAGACAAGGAGTACAGGGTAAAAAAAATTGATTTTATGCTTTCACTTTAAGCAAAGAGTTTGAAAATGTTGAAGCTTTTGCCATTTAGAGAATTCAGGGACATTGCCAAGTGACTTAGAGAAGCTGGAGGATTAGCCACAAGCTTGTTATTTTTGTTATTGCAAAGCAATTTGTTGTTGTTGTTATTGCTGTTAAGAAAAAAACCATCAAAAACCATTATCGAGAAGTACAATGAGAATTCAGAAGGCCAGGAGATTCCCATGCTGCCAGTAAAAGTCAAACCCAGTGACTGGCAATTGTGAGACATCCCTTCTTGTTGCCATTTGTCGATGAGGAAACAAACCTTTGAAGTGGATGTAAACCACTTATTCACATCGGTAAACTGTTACTCGCATGTGAAGCGCCACTGACTTCAGTAGAAAAATGAGTGTGAATAACTGTTCACCAGTGTAAGTAATAGGTTCAGAAACTGGCATGACAAATCTTTACCATGTACTATTTATTCTTTGTCTCTATTATTTGTCAAATAGAGATCAGCAAAACCTGTTACTCAGTGTTATCTTATGCACTATGAAACACTGTTGGTGGGGTTTTTATGCATAGTTACATGGTACAGAATGATGATAACCTCTTAGGATAGGCTACTATTGTAGACATTTTTTGGCAATAGTCTTCATAAATAGTACTATGTTCAATTTATCCTATGTCTATTAACATTAGACTATCCTAAGTTTATTAGCATTCTAATGTGGAATTACATATATGCTGTATTTCTCTTTCATCTTTATCAAAAAATGTTGATCCCTAGTTAAAGCATGTCTATAGCTAGCCAGTATTTTGCAGTGGCAGCATGAGATGGGTCCCTATTTTGCAGATATAAACTACAACATGCTTTTTAGCTTCTTGGCTTGGCTCATAATGTGAGGAGAAACACAGAAATGATGACAGAAAAGTAGGCCACATCCAACATTTCATCATTGTCAGCAGGAGTGGCAATGGGGTAAAAGGAATCTCCACATCATAGTTAATGATTCACAAGCTCTGTATCTAGAGAGCCAAATCCTGCCTTTACATATAACAGTTTCAATACAAACCTTCTCAACTGAAACCAGTGGAGTTACTCCAGCATCACACTGGTTCAAAAGAGGTCAACATCTTTTCCACAGTATTTTAATAGTCTGTACCGCCATTTTCTTAAGAGACTGTATGAAAGTGAACACTGAGGACCCCACAACTGCATTTAGTCTGTATGCCAATAGAGGCAATATAAATGGTTCAAATACAATATTTGACTGTGAAAGTATGCCTTGATGACATGCCATTCAAAGAATGTTTGCTTTATAAACTAGACAACCAAATTGAACGGAGGTTTATATTAGGTTAAATGCCACAGAAATCACACAAGGGTTAAAAATAACCCAAAAGCTAAGGTTTCCTATGTTATCAATAGAAGATGTCATACTTTTTAAGTCATATGCAGAAAAAGTAGAATAGGGTTGCCAACCTTCCTAGGTTGTCCTGGAGTCTCCAGGAATTAAAGATTAATCTTCATGGGTTGATATCTCCAGGAATATGTCCAACCAAAACTGGCAACCCTAGAATAGAATGATAATAGTAATAAACCCTACAGGGGTAGAAAAAAAGCAAATGCCTTTATTAGATTTAATAACTAATGAGTATTGGAAAAGAGAGACCTACAAAAAAAATACTGTCACTTTAACTGATTGTTGGACTTTTTTTGTATTGATATTTAAAAATATATAAGCTGTAGTTTTATTAGTTTTTGGTCAGTTGTCATCTGTTCGAGTGAAGTCTTGCAGGCAATAGCAAGCCATACCATTCTGACCTTTTCAAAATTTGAAAATTTTAGTTGCTGGCCATTCATACCCCCTCCTCCCTGCCTGTAGCCCTAATATACTGTGAGCAAAAGAAAAATGGAATGGTCACCCATTCAAAACAAATAAATTGTAAAGGTCAAAGTAGTAAAAGAGATTGGGGCTGTCATTTGCAAACAATACGGGGCATAATGATTATGCGGTATTACTCAGATGACAGAGAATGTAATGGAAATAGAAAATGGTAGAACTTTAATCCATTTTCATATTGGTGAGTTTAGAAAGTACTGTACCAATTTTAGTCCAAATTCAAGAGCATGCTTAGGCATGTGCTGTCCACAAGGGAGTAGCTTAACTGAAGTTAATGAAGTACTCATGTGCTTACAGTTGGGCGCATGCCTAAGTATCTTACTATATGAGAGTCTTAATTATTATCTTATAGAAATTCTACTCATCCTTTGTTGTTCCTGTTGGTGGTGGCATTGTATCTGGTATACAAGATAAAAATAAACAAAACCTGCATACCCTAATGTAGTCACATAAAGCCCTAGAATAAGAGTGGAAATGTAGATCTAAAAATAAATAGTATCTGTTTATTTCCTTCAGAACTAAGATTTTTCCCACCAAATTAGAAACACAGCTATAATTCATCAGCAATCTCAAAATAACTAAAGTAAAATAAGAACTTGTAGGAATTTCTGATAAATACCCCCAGGCCTAATAAAAATCAATCACAGCTCATTCATCTCCAATTATAAAGAAATAGGCTGCCCACAATAAGACATTTAAAGAGAACAAAAATTGAATGGGATGTCAGCTCATCTTCAAATGTAAAAGGAAAATAGATATAGATTAATAAAGTTACTTTCTAAATTAAAAATATGGACTATGAAAGGAGGGAGACCCATCAAGTATGGATAAAACCACTTTGCAGTTCTTTGAAAACATTCTGAAAGATATGACAAATAGTAAGCTAGATCAAATGGATCTCAAAAGAATTTGTCTCTAAGTTCTACCTTCTTGACACAACTTTCCTTTGCTTTACTAATATTCTTTGAGTGCATAACCATGTGTTGATGTCTCTTTACCAGGCAGGAAGGCTATTTAGGATTGTCAATTAACTATTTTTATGCATGCAAACATCAAAGAATAATTTTAAGCTTAAAAATTAGATCATGAGGAACATAAAAAGATTTCCATATTGCTCAAAGTTCTGCAAACAAAGGAACAACAGTTATAATCAATGGGAAAATATTCAATAAAAATAAAGCATGTATGCACTATAATTTGCTCTTGGTTCATAAAATCCCATCCTCTGACTGAACTCATTCTCAGAGGGCATAAATTGAATCTAAGAATTAATGTGTATTGGGCGCTTTCAGGCTTGCTTTGCATTCTTAATAGAGAGAGAAATACTTGTATTGCAAGTCAAACTCAGTCAACTTGAGATTTGACATCTCACATCTCTTAGTTAACCCCTTGTGCAAAAATTTAGCAAACCTCAGCAGAAACTGTGGAAACTGCTAGAAAACTGATGAATCTTTATCCCCACTAACAGCCTTCCGCTTGTGGGTCCCTCCCACCTGAAGATACATTTATCATTGTGGAAATATTCAGAACTTCTAGGGATAACAATCAAATATCATAATTGGACTGTCTCATGGCTTCATTCATCTCAAATTATCTAATGTAAGAAAGGACTGGCTATAGTTCTTTTTGATGGATGTAATAGATGGGGTGAGGAGTATTGTGAAACTCCCCTCTTGGAGTTTGCTTTGTTAAATCTCCTCTGCAGTTTCAATTGTTTATGCCATATTTTACTTTCTAGTCTGAATTATTCTGAAGTGTTCTTGGCACTAATAATTGTGTACTGCATTCCACCACAGAGGTGCATGCATTTCAGTACCATACAAAACTATTATATATCATGCACGCATGCTTGCACACAAGGAAATCACCCTGGAATATTTTTCCCAGATAAAAAGCTGTGTAAACTAGTAGTATACAGTAGGTACTATTAGCAAACAGTAACGAATTTATGAGGCTTCCCTAAAAGTGTCCCTGAAGTGATGTGTGTTTTCTGGAGTCTGAATCTCTGGTGAACAACATGCTATATCTCTAATAAAAGGTCAATAATTTGTTCTATGGGGCTCAGATAGCATCCATCTGGAAACAGAATGTATTACACTCAGGTGTACATAATAGAAAAAATATACTGTGGATTAAATATCCTGGGGGAATTGTACTATCAAAACTCAGTTTTAATGGCAAATAACATTTGATTACAACATTTAGAACGAGGATTGCCCTGATTTCTAAGTAAAATGAAAGAGTGAAGAAACCTCAGTGGATCCTATATATTTTAATATGGTCTTAACATACACACATAAGTTAGAAGTATAAATTCTTGTTTATAGCTTTACTCTCAGCTCTCATGCTTTTCATAACTCATTTGAGAAATTTGTGGCCCTAATGAGGGATGAACAAGCCTAACCTGATCCATATCCTAAATTGCAAAAAATAATATGAAAAGGTCATATAATGGAAACAAATCAAGGTGTCTGAAACTCATATAGGATTATAAATGTAGTCTCCTCAAACCCATTCCAATCAGAGGACTACATACCATAGGCAGAGACACAGATCGCTAATCAACGTTTGGTTTTTTTAGTCCTTTGTTTTCAAATGATGTGTTTGGTATATTAAACGCAGCTTCACAACCTATTTTGTTTGGCTTACTAGAACGTGACATGAATAAGAGCGTTCAATGACCAAAAAAGCTGCAATGCAGTAAGAACCAAATTCTACCCAACATAAGAAGACTCAGTTTTGCTGGCTTTTGTACACCTGACAAGGGGGATTTTAGAATGTTGTGGAATTATAGAATCATAGAGCTGAAAGAGACTTCAGGAGGTCATCAAGTCCAGCCCCCTGCCCAAAGCAGGACCAACCTCACCTAACTAATCCCAGCTAGGGCTTCGTGAAGCCGAGACTTAAAAAAACCTCTAAGGGATTGAGATTCTACCACCTCCCTAGGTAACCCATTCCAGTGCTTCACCACCCTCCTAGTGAAATAGTTTTTCCTAATATCCAACCTAGACCTCTCCCACCACAACTTGAGACCATTGCTCCTTGTTCTGCCATCTGTCACCACTGAGAACAGCCTCTCTCCATCCTCTTTGGAACATCCCTTCAGGATGTTGAAGGCTGCTATCAAATGCCCCCCTCACTCTTCTTTGCTGCATACTAAATAAGCCCAAATCCCTCAGCCTCTCCTCGTAGGTCAAGTGCTACAGCCCCCTAATCATTTTGGTTGCCCTCCACTGGACCCTCTCCAATGTGTACACATCCTTTCTGTAGTGGGGGACCCAGAACTGGATGCAATATTCCATATGTGGCCTCATTAATGCTGAATAAAGGGGAATATCACTTCTCTAGATCTGCTGGCAATGCTGTTCCTAATGCACCCAAATATGCCATTAGCCTTCTTGGATACAATGGCACACTGTTGATGCATATCCAGATTCTCACCCACTGTAATTCCCACATCCTTTTCTGCTGAACTGCTATCTAGCCAGTCGGTCCCCAACCTGTAACAATGCTTGGGATTCTTCCGTCCCAAGTGCAGGACTCTGCACTTGTCCTTGTTGAACATCAGATTTCTTTTGGCCCAATCCTGTAACCTGTCTAGATTACTCTGGACCCTATCCCTGCCCTCCAGTGTTAGCTAACTCTCCCCCTAGCTTGGTGCATAACACAATTACCAGTGTACATTGGGTAGAGAATTTCATAGGAGTTTTGTAAATATAGTTACTAAAAAGCATGCACATTATCTGGCACACAAATATCTGTAATATTGTAAATTTTAAGAGCCAATAAAGTTATCACTGGTATGCACTAAAAGTGGCTTTTGGATTACATAGCTCTTAACTTGGACTTCATAATTGAAAGCTGAGATTTTCATAGTTGCCAAGAGAGTTAGATATGTACTTCTCATTAGTTTCTAATTAGCATTGAGAACCCCATCTAAAATTGTTATTATAAGTAACATAAAAGAACTACCAGTTTGTAAAATTAACCTCCTATTCGGAAACCTCTTTGTACATAAAAACCATTTTCCCACTATGTTTGTGGACTGTCTCAAAAGGGGCCAAAAATCACAGGACAAAAACAACTTTACAGGCTCTTATAAACAAAGCTGCACTTTGCCCTAGAACAGGGGTGGGAAACCTTTTTTGGGTCAGGGGCCACTGACCCACAGAAAAAAAGTCAGTCGGAGACCGCAAACAATTGAGAAGCAAAAACTCCCCTAGCCCCTCTCTGATGTGGCCCCGCACTGAGAAGGGGAAAGAGACTCCCCCCCATTCTTCTCCCATACCAGAGTTTGGGGGGCAGCCTAGTAGATTTTGCATGCTCCAGCCCTGCAGTGGAGCAGTAGGGGCACTGAAGCATCAGCATGGTCTCCCCAAGGCTGGGGTGGGCCCTGAGCCTAGGGGGCCAGATCCAGGCAAGCCAGAGTCCACATCCAGCCCCCAGGCCTGAGATTTCCCACCCCTGCCCTAGAAGTAATGAATTCAATTTTTTAAAGCATGATATGATTGTTAGGGCTCTTTCTACACATGTGGGTGAGTGCAGGATTCCTGAAATAGCACTAAGAACTATTTTAACAGGAAAATGGCAAAGCAGGATCATTAATGTGGTAGTCAGCGCTTAATTCATTCTGGCAGAGATCAGAGCAGTCAGAAGAGAAGGAAGAGCAGTGTTGTGAGGGCCCATCAAATATCCACAATATTCATATTGGACATATTCTCTGCCCATGAAAAGTCTTGCTAACAAAAATTCACTTCTAGAAATTCCCTTGGGAGCAAAAAATAAAGAGGTCATGGATAGAAAAACAAATGTTTAACTATGTTTGAATGAATCCCTATAACTTTTTTTTCCAGCATTAGAACAATGAATGTGAATCCTGACTACTAATCTATGTAGGTAGTAGCTGATGGGAATTACATCCCTGAAGCAGGTGACAAGCCAGGCACAAGGACCAGGGGAGCAGAGCATTGTCTGATTAGGGCTCAGGTACCAGCATCAGTTGTTCACCAGCTGTCTCAACAGCTTCATCAAGATGATTATAGAGGAGACTAATTAATAAACTTCACAGGTGAGAGTTTAGGAGGCAAAGGACCCATTAACCATAGTCACTTTTTGGAATTGGTCTAAGAAGAATCTAAGCCATTTCATGTTGTTTTTGGTCACCCTACAGTTTGTCAGAGGTGGGAACAGGAGTATTTGGTGATGAACAGTATCAAAAAAAGTTACAAATTTTTGTTAAAAATAAATATAGGTCCATCTACACTGACAACTTCTAAGCTAACAGGCACTTAAGGGGAATGTGCTCATGCCATTTTGTTTTTCATATGTACTATACTCAAAGATTTGCCGAAAACTTTGTTTGTGCTTTCTGATACCTTTCCTCTCACCCATGTGGACATACATAGCCATTTAGATGCTCTCTATAGTAGGGCTGATGGCTTACACTGAAGCAACTCTGCAGTGACGACCACTGGGAATATGTTTTAAATGCCTTGATGCTTATATTTACATATTTTCCGTGTATACATTTTTTGAAATGAGCAAGCTATATGAACTTGAAATGTTTTATATTTATGCTGACCTGGTATCATTTTTACAGTATTATTTGTCTAAATTACTGAAATTTAGATATCAGCCTGCAACAAATTTAATCTCTATATCTCCAAGCTTTGGTGAGGTTCAGATCCAGATGCAAACTTTGTGACTGAAACCCATCTCGGTTTAATTTAATTACATAGCCTCATTCAAAACCTGGTGTGTCCAGTTTTTGCCCTTCCCCCAATATGGACAGACATTATCAAGCCAGTGAACCAAACTAAATCCTATATATTAATGGAAACCACTTCAAGCCAGGAGGTGTAATAGCACCTCCCTGCATCCCTAGTTCCAGAATCTATAGATCCACTGCCAACAAATGGAAATCTGAGGACTGAATAAAGTATCTATGTCTCTATGGGCCTCTAAACTTACTCTCACTGCAGATGGAAGCAGGAAATGAGGCAGACTAGCAGTTATATTACCACTTCATAGGTACATTCCAATTCATTCAATGTCAATTTGCCATTTACTTCTGCAGGTGCAAGAGCACATCCTAACACTGTGAATAAGCAACTTGATTTTTTGAAGCTTTTCTAAACCGAGACCATAAACCTTTTCAGGTTAGCTCACTCTCAGACTCTCCAGACTAAATATGAGAAGATCTTGGCCTATATGCAATTGGCATTTAATTCTCCTACTGCGCCTCTGAAAATTGTGCAGCCCAAGTACCCTGCATTTTACAATGCCCAGGAGATCAACCTTCAGAAAGTAAAGGTCATCAGTTTATATTTGCAAATCAACACACACACACAGCTTTAGGTCCCAATTTTCAGAACACTAGAGGCCACTTGAATGCACGGATCCACTCACTTACTATAAATTGTAGGTCTGAAGCCTTATTTTCAATTTTTCTGTCACCACCATTTACTAAAATTCTTTACATCAGACTGTGTACTTTGAAAACAGAAGGAAAAACATTACTTACAATTAAACTTATTTCTATATTCAGAGAAAGTAAGGGGATTGCTTTACTTTTTCCCCACAATGCACACTACACTTACATTTATTTCATAATAATCTGCATGAAGTCTTTAGAACAGACTTTCATTAAGAACCTCAAGTGACATTTCTTTATTATTATCCTTAGTATTTTCCAACTTTGCCTTTGATCCTTTTGTATTCCAGTAATGCCAAATGTTTAAATCCTTAGAGAATTCAACAGTTAAAAAAAAAAAGATTTAGCTTAACAAAAATGCTAACACTCTTCCTCCATAAACCTATGCTTTCATGATTAGAGATGAAAGAAAAACCTGTATTTTTAAAAGAAATAAAATACGATTAAAGATCAGTATGTGACTCAGTGATGAAAAGGAAATTATTCCCTAACTGTGTTTCAAAATAGTATGAAAATAGATAATTTAGAACAATTGCTTTAACAATTGTCTCATTGTATGGCGACAATGTTTTAAAGTAATTTAAAATGTATCAATTTTTGGCTTTTCAGAAAGGTAAAAGGCAATCAATATGAACCACAATTTAGAAAACATTTCTGTTCCAATAATGAAATTAACACAAATTATTTGTTATAGTCCTGACAGACATATGTGCAAAGAGCTCATATTGTGAACAATGTACCATCCTCTGCAGCATTCAGAATAGTTTTAATAATTGCCAGTAAATTCACCACTTCTAAAAGTCTTCTCTTTATCTACGAAATGCTAAAGTGCAAGTTTCCAAACATTGCTCTTCTAGTGAGGCTTTAACCTAATCTGCAGAGAATAATGTTCAATCTCTATGCACTCTCAATCCTTGAGTTTTCTTCTGAGACTGCCAACAAGGATGGTAGCAAAAATACATTGCTACAAAGTTGGATATACAGAAATCACCTTGGACTAAAAAGCCTTTAATTGTTCATGCAGCTTTTAAAGGGACAAAGGCCACAAGATAAAGGTGGATTTAAAGGATTATATTTGCACCACCTTTGCAGATAACTATTTTATTTTGTGTTGAAATGTAAATTACTTGGCACTCAGTTATTTGAGGGGATAGGTCACAGGGAAGTTAATTGCTGAATAGGTCACAGAAAAGTTAAATTGTGGAGAAAGATTTAACAATTAAGTGGGCTGAACCAAGTGATGTCATGTTCTGTAGTAGGTGCCTAATTCTCTTTGACTAGTGTCATTCAGGGTGGTCTGCAAAGGATTTGTTACGCTCTCCTATCCTTCCCCCTTTATTTATGATGTCCTAGAAGATTTACTGGGTCTTTAACTCAGTTAATGTTTGTTTTTCTTCCTTTAAATAATTGCTTTCAGGTGGGGTTTTCTCCCAGGGCAGCCTGCATACTGAACCCCTTATCCCCAGCCCCACTCAGAGCAATGATTTAAATGAAGAAAAACAAATATTAATTGAGTTAAAGACCCAGGTAAATCTTTAGTACAGTATAACTGTCCCTGCTAGCAGTCCCCTCCCTTTCCATGTTATGAAGAACAATCACATTCCAGGCACATCCCATTGTTCTGGTACAATGAACCCCTTACCTGGCTTTAAGTCACGATAAGAGGAAGCTGCATACCAAATCTGGTAGCCCTAGCAATTACTGTTTAGGAGGAGTTCGTGAATAAATGGATGGACAGACAGACTCACTCACAGACAGACATATTCTCTCAAATATATAGTAGATAAAGTTGCAAATGTGAGGGCTTGGTATTTTTGCTTTTTTTCGCCTACAATAGCCTTAGCCACATTGAAAAAACACACACATGCATGCACTCCAGAATAGGCAGGACTTCTGTAGACACCATTTGGGTTGCCAGGTGTCTGGTACTGAACCAGACAGTCCGTTATTTTCGCCTCCTGTCTGATAAAAAAATTCAGAAAATACTGGACACCTAAAATATCCGGTATTTTCTGATTTTTTCCTGGCCAGGAGGTGAAAATCCCGGGCTGTCCAGATCAATACGGAGGCAGCCTGGCAACCCTAGTGCTTACCAAGGAGCTGTCCGGCCCGGCTTAGGGAGGCAAGATGGCAGGAGGCCGCTGGCAGCCTGTTACGGCCAAAAAGCCTCACCACACGGTTTTTAAAGGGGCCATGGTGGTTGATTTTTTTTCCTTTTTTTTTTTTCCTTAACTACTTTTTCCTGGCGTGTTTTTTTTTTCTTGTTCAGTATTTTTTCTGAAACCATCTGGCAACCCTAACATGATTTGTA
Source organism: Pelochelys cantorii (assembly GCA_032595735.1). Lineage (NCBI taxonomy): Eukaryota > Metazoa > Chordata > Testudines > Trionychidae > Pelochelys > Pelochelys cantorii. Next base: position 24,050,788 of record CM064334.1, on the reverse strand, counting down.
CAACACCTACCTGAAGCTGGGAAAGGCAAACAGGTGCAGATGACAGCTTTCAGAGCTTTTCCACATCTGCATAGAAAATAGATTTTTATTCTGTCCTGTTCTTAGACTGACACAAAATTAGCTACAATACTTCAGAAATGTAATACTGTATAACAATATAGTACAAGAGTCTTGCTAATAATTTAAGGAGATATTGTTAAAGGTCAGGAAAGTGTCATAGTCCCAGTGAAGATCAGTGGGAGTTGGTCATCTACCTGCCCTTTTTGTCTCTGAAAATCTCCTCCATACCACTGAAACATACTTACTCCTGGTGTCTGCCATTCTGTAAACTAACAATCCATTGGAGAATGTCTATGGACCTACCTGCTTTTTGTCATATTAGTATTAGAAGACAAGCAAACACTCACCACCACAGAATTTGGTGTGAGATAAATATTTTACAAGAGATCACGAAAAACTGCTCTGAGATCTTGCTATGAAAATTTAGTATAAAAGATTAGGCCCTTTAGTAAAAATAATAGAAAGTCACTGGCAAAATGACAATGGAGCTATCAGCATGGAGGCGATAATTCAGACACTGACTAAAACTGAAATGGGTCAGGAAAGAATAGAGAATAAGGGCAGGAATAAGCCTGATTCGTATCTGGATAAAACAAAGTATTACTTAGCACAGCTGGAAATAGACTTTGATGTAAGATTACAGAAAGTGCAAGGAGAGGTTGAAGCTTTGAATGTTACCCTGCAGTTAGCAGTAATGGAGGGTGAAATGAGCACTACCTATATGGGTTTCTACCCCTTTGTAATCAAGAATTATTGGTTGGCTGTCTCCTCAAAAAGTCATGCTTCCTGAGACAGGCACAAAACCCATGCACTTATGATGATAAAGGATGCTGGGCTAAAATTTTTGCTTGTAAATTATAGAACATTAAAATCCCTTTAAGACAAAGAAAATAGAAGCTGAGTGATCAAACAAAACCAGTAAAGTAACCACTTTATAACAACACTTAAAAATGGGAAAAGGTAACCTGTAACATCATGACACTATTGTTTTAGGCTCATCACTGGTGCTCAAATAAGAAACTGGGCAGGGAACTTGCTAATCCCTTCAGTATCATTCACAGTCCTTCTGGGCAACATTGAGCCACAATCTGGCCCATAGTAGATGTGCTTAGTCTTCAAAGTTGCCCAGGGGAATGAGAAAGCTGCAGGAGAGATGCAGGAAGGCTGTGCATGGTAATGAACAGGATTCTTGCCCCTGTGTGGGGTTAAGCAAGAGGTCTGCTTCTGGAGTGGTGTAATGATAATCACCTCTTATTCAGGGTTAGCTGTAAAAGCAGAATCTCCCTCTGAATTACTAATCCCTACTTGATTGTCATATACATAAGCTGAGTTAAGCAGCTACCCTACCAGAGTCTGGCACATAATACCATGCATTTAGCAGAGGTGGAACAAGCACAGATGTGGGTGTTCAGTGCCACTGAAAATCAGGCCAAAGTCATCCAAAGCCACAGGTGTCCAAAACAGTAAATGCCTTGAAAATGTGGCTGCAGGCCATGTTCCCAGTCAAACATCAGATTTATGACAGAGCTAAGAACAGAACCAGACTCATTTCCTTGCCTTAACCACAAGACTATACTTGTCTCTTTCTGGGCACATCTACACAGCAGGACTAAAGTTGAATTAAGCTATGCAACTTGAGTTACATCAATTGCGTAGCTGAAGTCGAAATAGCTTAATTTGGCTTTTGGTGCTGTCTACACAGCAGGAAGTGAAAGAAAAAACACTCTTCCTTCGACTTCCCTTCCACCTTATAAAATAGGGTTACCAGGAGTCAGATTAAGAAGTCCTCTAGCTCACCATTATTTCAAAATAATGACTTGCAGTGTAGTCACGCTCCTTGTTATTCCAAAATAACGCTGCTATGTAGACATAGAAACACTAAGATCTTGCCTCTGAGGCTATCTTGGCTGAAAAAGATGAAGGGAGGTTAGCCTGTGATCAAGCAGGTAGCGCATATGAATTTAGGTCCCACATCAGCTTCTTGTGTCTGATACTGTAGAGTGGGGTGTTTGTCTCATTAACTACAGTGAAAACATGTTGTCAGAGCTGCAATCCTCCAGGCTAAAGCCTGCTTACAAGTTGCCATTGTTGGCATAAAGCCCTGGGGGCACAGTGGATGTTTCAAGGATGAGCAGGGGCATATTCAGAGTATGCTGCTTATGGGAAGGACTGAGTATTAGCTGGCATTCTCTATAGGACCAGGTGAGTCAGTATAGTTTAAAAGAGTCCTTAGTTTGCACTCCAGAATGCTGAGGAAATGTTCCCCCTCTACCAGCTGTAAGATCCAAGAACAAATAGAACCCCTTTTCCATATGCTCAGTGCATCTGAAGATCTAACTTAGGCTTGCAGGTATATGACTTTCATATGTTTTAGAGTGCACAGAGGGCCAGCTCACAAAGGAAGACTACTCAATGCAGCTGACTTCCTAGTTCCAGTCTACCCTCCAAAGCAAGTTGCCAAAGGTCCATTGAAGAAAATTAAAAAAAGCCAACCTCTTAAAAAAGGTCCCTTTTCTTAACTGGATATCAAAGCAAAAATAATTCTGCTTCAGCAGACCTCCCAGGGTCTATGGACTGGCTACAAATATAACCACAGAGTGAGCTATGGGCTTCATTTCCAGAACAGCACAATTAGACTCATGGGAATTGGAGAGTAGTGTCCTAGCAGCTTCCTGCCCCCTAAAAGCTGACCTTATATTGGCCCTTTTATTAGCAATGATATGCAGCTTCCCCAAAAAGACCTAGCTATGCTTCCTGGACTCTTCAGATTTGAGAAGAGAATAATTCTGGGTCCAAGCACAGTGGATATTATCTATTCCCACTGTGCCTTTCATATGGGACATGTACATTATACACAAGATTTTATTTGAAACAAAATATTTTTTAACTAATCAGTCAGTTTCACATGTCTTACAATTGATCTTGAAGGAAAACACCCACCAACAGGTATATTTCACAGGCATTCAGAACTGGTTTTGGTCAATTCCTGGTATTTCAGAGACTTCAGAAATCACTTTTACAAAAATGCACGTTACACCCAACTATAAATTAATTAGCCTTCACATGATGCATGAGAGTATAAGGGCATGAGTCTCCCCTCTCTTCCATCTACTTTACACTGGTATAACTGATTTCATTGGAGCAATTCCTGATTTATTACAAAATGAAATCAGAATATGACCACACTGTACAAAAAGTTAAAGAACATACAGCCTTCAACCTATATCCCAATGTACCCTAGGACTGCCATCTTGAAGGCTACATTCTTGTCTAAAAGTTTATGCATCAGTCATTTTTACTCTACAACTGCAGCATTGACTTCTTTGGGTTGTGGCACTCTCAGAAAGAAAAGATTTGGATATTTTTTACCTTGTGATACTTTTAGCCATGTTTTCTCAGGAAGTAGGAAGAGCAACAGAGTTTGTAGCTAACTGTGGGACTCCATTTTGAATAAGGCAGGGGGTTACTATTTGTATCTTTGTTCAGCACCACCTAATGTTAGAAATGCAGTATTACCCACTGACACTGCCTGGCAACATGGTGGTTGCTGAGGGGTTAGAAATAATGAGGAATGGAACCACGGTCTTCAGCCTTATGCACTTGCTGTGTAATCTGGAATTTGAGGCTCTAATCAGCATCTTGCTTCAGCTGTAGGAGTTTATTCCACTTTAGGAATTATTGGGTGATTAGGGTGGAATTTACAGGGGAGGACTTGGAGTGTACTAGGACTGCCAGATGGTTTCCAGATGGTTCTTTTCTTTGGCCCAATGCAGGTTAAATTATTTACATGTCTTGACATAGCTTCAACAGGAGAACCTGCTCTAACACTTCTCCATAATTCTGGCTAAGGTACCCACCTGGGCTATAAAAGTTTGCAATTCAATTCCCTGCACCTTAGCAGTGGGTGGGGGGCAGAGATGAGAAATCAAACTCAGGTCCCTTGCATTCTGAACAAATGGGTAAAAGGTAAGAAGTTAGAATTTAGCTCTACTTAGATTTCAGCTCAAGCATGCTAATCTTCTTGTCCTTAGAGGATTTTATGAATGGGTGACTATTTCATGACTTATTACTGGGACTTTGTAAAAAAAATTAATGTATTGTTGTTCCTTCTTTGATCTGAGTCAAATTTCAGGGCCCTGGAGATGTAGATAGAAATTGGTGATAGGCATTTCTTTGATGCAGTTTTGTCTATTTACAAATCATGGACAATACCCTGTGTCTCTGAAGGCAGAAGGAAGCAAACAGCACAAAGGATTTCTTTTGTTCACAGCACCAAGAGCAAAATTTTCAGCCTTTGCACCAAGCCAAAAACCTCTCTCCAAGTTTATTCCAGGGTCAGACGCCATGCTTCCAGCTACTTTTTCAGGGTCTCTGTGTTTTTTCCTGTTTTTCTGTGTTCTGCCCTCTCTCATCCCTACCCAAAAATATTCAGGAAAAATTCCTATTCCCTTTCTCTTGTTATACTTAATGAGCCGCCATTTTTGCTCAAGGGGCTTTTGTGCAAAATCCCCCTCTTGCGCAAGAGCTGTTCTACCTGGAAAAAAAAAGCAGCAGAACAGCTCTTGCGCAAGAGGGGGCTTTTGCGCAAAAAGGAGAGGTGTAGATGGCTCCTTTTTGCACAAAAGCCCCTTGTGCAAAAATGGCGGCTCATTAAGTATGCAAATGAGGCACAGCGATATTCATCGCTTCCTCATTTACATATTTTCTTGCACAAAAGAGCGCAGTATAAACGTAGCCAGAGTGTCTGTATCTGTGGACACTCGGGAAAATAAAGTATTTGGCAGACCCTGGGCAGCAAATCCTGGTGAATCTCATCCAGCCTGCAGGCTGCTTGTTGAGCAATTGGGTCTTAACTGAACCATTTACAGTATTGTAATGGACCAGATGGCTCATTACTTTGGGAATAAGTATCAGAAGTGTAGCCATGTTAGTCTGAATCTGCAAAAACGAGGAGTCCTGTGGCACCTTATAGACTAACAGATTTATTGTAGCATAAGCTTTCGTGGGCATCTGACGAAGTGAGTCTTTGCCCACAAAAGCTTATGCTCCAATAAATCTGTTAGTCTATAAGGTGCCACAGGACTTACCATTGTCTTTACTCTGGGAATCTTTCCACCACTCTGTCTGACGTAGAGGGAAAGGGTTTATCTAGCATTGGCCATTTCAACATCCACCAGCATAGAGCTTCTTAATCTGCAGAATGCAGGAGAACAAGAAATATGCTGACATCAGAAGGGACCTGTCTCTACACTCAGATCGCAGCTAATGCAAGAGCAAGAGCATCAGGTTAGGGGCAGCAGCAGCTGGCATCTGGCTACAAAGCAAACAATTTGAAATTTAGGGCTGGAAGTTTGAGAGTTTACAGAGATGAACCCTGCTGTTGGCAGGGGACCAGCAGGAGACACAAATGAAGCCATGAATATGGAGTAGAGAGGCTGCAATGGAAAATGTTTTTATGCCCCATCACCATACTGCCCCTAGGGGCTGCATTAGGAACTTTTGCTTTGATTACCTTGGTCGTTATAGTTGTAAGTATTGTTCCTAAAGTATTTGCACCATTTAGTTTCTTGCAGCCCCAGTAAAGGAATTATCTGTTTCTAGTAACTAGTGAATATTTATGGAAACCTGCTGTCATCTATAGAACCTAATGCTTGGAGCACATATGGTTACTCTTCTCCAAGCTTGTGATAGGCAGAACACTACCAGACATCAGAGGGGTTAGTGTACCGGAACACTCACAACAAGAGCTTGCATTGAGGCCAGTACAGGATATTTATGGGATTGTAAAATCCCTAGTATTGTGTCCTTTTAAAACATGGCTGTAGTCTGCACTTACTGCATATACTGTTGCCATGAGTCCACAGCATACATCTCCTGCTCTACACTTGCAGCATGACAATCGCTTTAGCCCTTTTACCATTTCCATCATCCTCAAAGTCTCATGTCACCAGCTCCATCCTTTCAGTAGAATAGCATTGCATGTGATGCCTTTGGGAACTTATCAGTGCCCCATCTACATTAGCCATGGAGGAGAAAAGTGGCAGTGAGGTATTCCTTTCCCTCATTAGCTGAGTGAACTTGGCTTCAGTGCAGTCAAAGCTGCTACTTGCCCTGCAAATCAGGCACCAAGTTCAGGAACTATACTCCAGACCTGTCCACAGCAGAGACATGAGCTGTCTCATAAATCAACCATTTAAATTTGATTCCAGCAAAAACTTGACCTACAAATTTTCAGGCTGGGTAGCAAAATTCTTTCCATAAGAAGGGATGAAATCAGTTCAACTATTTTTTTCTCATTTCAGTTTCACTGAATGGTCTGTTGTTACAAGCCCTCCATTCAAATGTATAAGGTTAAATATGTTCAGCCAATTGAGCAATCAGATTAGCAGAACATTCTTAAGTGCTTTATAATGACACTGAAGATCTCACTTAAACCTACAAAAAAAAAAAAGGTAAGTAGGGTAATTCAATTTCAGTTGGCTCATCCCTAGTGCAATTCATCTTATAAAATATATTTAACGTACTGTAAAATATCACATATGTGAACATATTATACACACAGACACAATATTAAAAGAACATTAAAGTTGTAAAGTCATTCAAAGGTAGGGAATGCCAGTATTATGGTTGCCCATATACCCAACGAAGGGGAGGGTCCCCGGTGGGCCAGTCCGTATTCCACCTTGGTCCTACAGCTTACTAGGAAAGTTACTTGGTGGCTCTTTCACAGAGCCATGAGCATGGATGTGTTCCAGGCATGGTTCACGATCTCCCTTGACACCTGCTTCTTCTGTGGTGAGAGGGAGATCCTGGCATAAGCCTCTCTTTCGGCATCTTCACAACCTTCTCAAGTCTGGCTCCCCAGATCTCCTGATTTACACACATCTTGTGCCACCCTTTCCCCCCAGTCACAAGACTTTCTTGATAGCTTCCTCTGGGCACTGGCCAAAGTGGCAGTCCACAGTACTAGCAGGGAGAAGTGGAACAGGGGTATACAATGTTTTACTTTGTGTGACTCTTCCCTGGAATCATGTCTCTGGGCAGAGTTTCTCTGGGCTGTATTTGCTGGCTACCAGTAAACCTTTGAAGAGCAGTGCTGTCCAAAGTTCTGTGCTCAGTATCCTGCTCTGGATCCCTGATTATGAACCAGATTATGACCCTGTAACTCCCCAGTTCCATCCCTGTTTTTTCATTAGTTGTCACCATGATCATTTGATGCTTGTGGCTTCTTCCCATAGGTTGGAGGGAGGGTCCTTTAAATGCATCCAGGCCCACACTTGTCCATCCCCAGTGCTTCAATAGATACCTTTCCCATTAGACCAATCTTTATCTTCCCTGGATCTTTGGCTACATAACTCCAGTTTTTACAGCAAATGAGGATCCTTATTCCAGTTTCTGTCCCAGCCAGTCCCTGTCTCCCTCCACCATCTCACCTTTTCACCCAATCTCAGTCTTCATACACATTGGATCCCACAGTTTTAGTGTTTCAACATCCAATTCTTTGTCCCAATCTGCTCCCTCCACCCTCTTCCAGACCCAGCTGTCAGCATTCTAGTCCGACTGTTATTCCTCCATACTGCCTGGGTGCTGACATGCAGAGCACTGAGTTCTGGTGTCTGGTGCTACAGCATCCCCTGAAAGTTGGGAGGAGCAATTGAAGGGAAAATCCTGCTCAATGCCTGTATCCCTGCTTTGAAGCATGCTCTGTGCACATGGATTGTTTGATAAATTAGCAGCCAAACAGTAAAAAATATCTGGTGAGCATTTGCAAACTGAGATTTTTCAAGAGCTTATTATTCAGCCAGACTTTCATAGGGTAAGCAAAAGGTACATTTCCTGCATCTGGAAAACCCTGCCCTTACCACATTTCAAACGCTTGCTCCAAAACCTGGAGGCACTAGAGTTTCTCAGTGAAATGATTGCGAGAAGCTGGGTTTTTTTAAAACATGGGCAAAACAACCTATCTTTCCCCAAACTTGATCTCAGAAACATCTGAACCATTTTTAGTTGAAAACTTTTCCAGTCAATCAGCCTGAAACAGATACCCAGCATGTCATTTTCTCTCCAAATGGTTAAAGTAGGACAGAATTACCCAACAATTGAAAATGCTGTCTTATAACTGGAAGAGCTGAGTAAACTTAACTATACTTAGCATCACCAGTTCCAGCTATAATATGCACACCAGGCACACATACATTATTACTAATGTAATAATTCTATGCAAAATGGCTAGGACTAGTTAGTGATCTACCCTTGCATATGTGCTTGGGAGCATCCACCATCCTTGTGCAGAATTATCATGTGTAGCACATACTTATGGGCTGGGGGTGGAGTCCCCCTTTGGGGATTCTAGCCACCAGCTCTGCCCCTTCTGCCTGCACTGCCCTCCATGGCCATAATCCTATGAACCCCTGCATCACCCACAAGCCCTCCACCCTGTTTTCCCCCCCAGCAGCCAGAGGAGCCCTGAGCTGGCCAGAGGCTCGAATACCCCACTCCCCTCAGCCAGAGGTGCCCCCAACTCCCCACCTCCCTGATGGAACCCCAAGCCAGCCACACCACACCTGTCCTCCTCAGGCCCCAAACCACCACAGGGAAAAGCATCTCAGACTCTTGTCTAGAAGAAGCCTTTGCTATGCCCGACTCAGATTCTGGGGCAGCACAGGAGGTGGTGGCATTTGCTACTCAACTTCCCGGGTTTATCACGAACCTCTCTAGAATTCAGGGAGATTACTGATGATGAACCCAGGAATACCGCACATTGCCACCCCAGCTCCACACTCCTGAAATGAAAAGATAGCATGAGAATTTCAGTGTTTTTAAAAGTCGCCCATGTTTATACATAAAAACATGAAAAATATGGCAAGCACGGTACAAAATGAGAAATGTCTCAGAAGCCAGAAAGCAAACCAACCCGCACCAATTATTACTTTTATAAATTCTCATTATTTTTAAGCCAATCACATGATATTTGGGGCATAACTCCTGATTGTTGAATGTTTACAGTTGTCTATACTGGATTAGGAATAGAGATGGATGCCCAGTTTATAGTTTGCCTTGTCTCCCACAGAGAATAAGATCTTCAATAGTATGTAGGTGCCTAACTCCCATTGAAATTGGTTTTTTTCTGACTGTGCAAAGTTAAAAAATAAGGTTTTTAACCTCATTATCACAGTATATCGTGCAATGTGCTAACATTGTGTGATAACCTCAGGACAGACTGCACTGAGGATGGAACAAAATAATCCTGCTGACACTTGTGCATGTAAGTAACTAACTTTACTTATGGGATTCATTCCATTGAAATCAGTGAGATTGCTCATGTAAGTGTTGGCAGGATCACACCAGTAGTTCTTAATTCTTATCCCTCTGGGATTAAATCAACGTGTTCATGTTATTTCACCACAATTCTTTGTCTTCATGAGGAGAATAGTGGCTTAAAGCCAAGCTAGATAAAAGATTGCCATTGTGAGCATCTCTACAGAATGGAGCTTGATGGAGAAACTGGGGAGCTGCCTTGACCATACAAAGCATTGGAAGTGCCTTACTTTTGTTATTTTGTACAGACCTACTGGCTAACATATCTAAAACGTCATGTTCCTAGGAACAGAAACTTTACTAGAATGCTTATAGACACAACACTTGTTTTGAGAGGGTGGGAAAATTTTGGTTTGGAAAATATGGTCATGAAATTATGAAATAATAAATAGTAAATCTTTTCATTTACATAGCTTTATACATGTTTTAAATGCTGTACCAGTATTAACTATGGAGTAGTGGTAATCATGTAATGGCCTTAGGGCTCAGTCCATCCCCCATTAAAATCAATGGATACAATTCCTATGATTCCAATGGCAGCCTGGTCAGGTGCTCAACAACTGAACACAGATGACTTCATGAGTCATTGATTGAGTTGGCTGACCAATACTAAATCTGTAAGAATTCATTGATTTCTTTTTTAAAAGAATTTCCTTGGCGTTATTCTTGCCCTACTATTTGCACTTTTGTCCACATTTCTGTTATTGATTTTTAGGGGTCCTCTTTCAAAGCCCATTGAAATTACTCAGCAGAAGTCATTCATTAAATAAACAAGTGCATATGGAAAGCGAAAGCTAACCTTTCATGCTAAAATACATACAGAAAGCACATTTCAATATCCATTCTAGGAGGATTTCCACCAGAAAAGTGATTGGAAGGATTACATTCCTCTGATCAGGGAATACAAACGCCATGTGAAATATATATGAACAGAAAACACTCACTCTGGACATTAACGCTTATCATGGAACTGTGGCCATTCTGCCAAGAGCAAGAGGGAAAAAACAAACAAACGAGGAGTCACAGGCTTTTCCTTCTCCCACTGGATTATGCAACTCAGGAACCTGATGTTTTGGAAAAAATGCCCCACACATCCAGTATGCTGCATTCAGAAGGAGGGGTAGAAGGGAGGAGACCAGTGCTAGCTAAACCAACCATTAGCAAAATTATCTGACAGGTGTTTGTTCTTACCCAGCTGGGTGTTATTTAGTCTTGACTCAGTGAGCTTGAAATGCTTTAGATACACCTCAGGGAGTCAAGCTCCCCGCTGTTCAAATGACAGTGACTCAGTAAATGGGTTCCTTATATATGTGCCAGCATACGTTGCTTCTGCCTGCATGATTACACCTCAACCCCGACAAAAACCAGACGAGTTCCCATTAGGCAGAGAAAGACTGTCTGCAGCTCATATGCCTGAGTGCTCATATAACTATGCAGGCTCCATCATGAAAATATTACCTGTATCAGTCCTTTTTATTACAGAAATGTTAGGCACAAAATGCCCTTTCATGTTACTTTGCAGTTAATGAAAGAGATGAATAACCCAAATCTCTAAAAACACTGGAGGCTAATTGGGTTACCCCATCCAGCTAATAGCCAAAATGTTTTAAGTCCTCCTCAGTGCTTAAAAATATTAAGCTGAAAAGAACTGCTGAATGTTATCTGAGAAGCATAATGAGGAGCAGAAGTAAACCACAGAATCATCATTATTTATTTTAAGAAATAGTCCTAAGACTGAATTTCCCCAAGTATCAAGGTGTCCACATTCATTTTTCTTGTTCATTCTACATAGTGGTAGGTGCAAATGGTAAAATATGGATCCAAATCTGTCCTTCCTTAAAGTTCTGGTGATTCTAGTTTGAGTCCTTCTCTAATTGCTGTCAAACAGATCAAAGCTAATAGAATAATCATTCATATGAATAGACTCTCTCACCTTGCTTGCTGTAAGGAAATAATAATAATAATGCTGACATTGCAAGGTAGAAATTATGAGACAAGTGATATATAGTGTGGGTTTGACTGGAAGCATAGCCTGGAAGAAACCATTTTATAGCAAAGCACAAGAAACTAAAATTAAATATAGGTCTGAACAATTTGGAAAGAGGATCATATGGATCCCTGATGGATCAAACTGTATCATCTGATGGAAACAAATCAACAAGAACCATTCTGATGGAAAAGCAAAGGAGAAAACCTAAAAGGAACAGAAAGAGGTAGCATTACTAGGCTTCATTTTGAAAAGCCTTGTTATTCCAGCTGTCCTAATGACTCCAATGGGTCTATTTGCTCAAATATTATGTATGTAAGTAAAATTTCTCAGAAGTAGGCCCACAATGTGGAGCTGTATAACTTCTGAAAGTAGTGTCAATTTGTTTCATTTCTGTTATGATAGAAACTATGAAAATTGCATTTGCACTACAAATGATCAAGTAACAAGAAAACATCCTACAATTATATTACATTAGAAGCAGGGGAAGAGCAAGTACAGGATATGTCTGCTACTCATTTGGGAGAGGAGGAATAGTAACAGAAAATGTGGAAACAGCAAGTGCTAAGTGACTTTTTTGTTTCATTTTTCATCAAAAAGTTTAGTAGTGATTGGACATCTACCATAGTGACTTGCAGGGAAACTGAGGTAGGATCTGATACTAAAGTAGAAAAGAACATGGCAAGAATTACTTGGGAACCAGCCAGCAGGGGTGGCATTTGCAGGTGCAGGCAGCAGTAGAGAGCATAGAGACCCCCTCCAGGGGCCACACACAAAGTGCTTGAACCAACTCCAGCTTTTCCAGGAACAGAGTGGAGTCAGGCAGAGGCACAGCATACCTGTACTACTTACCTGTACCACTACCCCCTGTGCTAGCCCTGAACTGGCACCCAAGCCCCCTCCCAGAGCCAACACTCTTCACTCCATCCTGCACCCCACTCTCTGCCCCAGCCTAGATCCCCTCCTGTACCCAGAATGTTTGGCTGTAGGAGGGAGTGAGGGGTACAAGTTCTGGGAGAGAGCTTGCAGGAGGGGGCTCCAGACTGGGGTAAGCTCCCTAGCAAAGCACTCCTGCACCCCAGCAATCTTCCCAAGTCTGGAGCCCCTTCCCACACCCAAACTCACTCTCAGCATCTATACCCCTCACTCCCTCCTGAACCCCAACACTCTATGCTGACTGTTGCTAATCACCATATTGTCATCTTCGTGTGAAGTCTCTGAGAAGGGATTGGGTAAATCCTTGGTTGCTCTTAAATTAAAAAAGTGATCTTGGGCGTAAAAAGTTTGGAGACCACTTGTCTAGATAATACTTAATCTTGCCTCGAGTGCAGGGGACCGGATTAGAACATCTCTCGTCATCTCTTCCAGTCCTATGGTTCTATTTCAGTGAGGAAATTTGGAAGATAATTTTTCAACCTGATGCTGAGCCAGAGTGCACACATAATACTGAAAACGAAAGATGAACTGTTGGCTGTTATGGCCATTGTAGTCACTGGATTTGAACCTAACAGTCAAAATCAGTAGTGAATTGAAAAAAAAAAGTAATAAAAAGAAAATATATAGAAACAGAGAACAATTTACACAGTCTATTATAGACATATGGAAGCTTGTTCCTTAAACACAAAGGCTGTGTCTAGACTGGCATGATTTTCTGGAAATGCTTTTAACGGAAAAGTTTTCTGTTAAAAGCATTTTCGGAACAGAGCATCTAGATTGGCACGGACGCTTTTCCGCAAAAGCACTTTTTGCGGAAAAGCGTCCCTGGCCAATCTAGACGCGCTTTTGCGCAAGAAAGCCCCGATCGCCATTTTAGCCATCGGGGCTTTTTTGCGCAAAACAATACCACGTTGTCTACACTGGCCCTCTTGTGCAAAAGCATTTGCGCAAGAGGGCTTTTGCCCGAACGGGAGCAGCATAGTATTTTCGCAAGAACACTGACGATCATACATGAGATCGTCAGTGTTCTTGCGCAAATTCAAGCAGCCAGTGTAGACAGCTGGCAAGTTTTTCCGGAAAAGCGGCTGATTTTCCAGAAAAACTGGCCAGTCTAGACACAGCCAAAGACTTTAATTTGTACTAAAAGTTAGTGGTCAACCCAAAGGGCCATATTTTTAAAAATGATGTCTGTCTGCCAAATTTTGCATGTCAGTTTGCATGTAAAATACCCAAATTTGCACACGTAATAGATTAATACATGCAGAACTTGGACACCCAACGGGCCATAATTGAAAATTAGGTGTTCAAAGAACTGAACAGAATGATAAGTACCCCATGAACAGAATGCGAAGTACTCACACTACGACCAAGCTACAGAATCATCCCCCTCCCCTCACCATACGCTCACACTTTTCTTGGGCCCAGTGACTCTTCCACATGCCAGGTGGATGCTTTAACCACTGGGTGGAAAGCTATCAGGTGGGATTCCCCTCTTGTTCTGTGAAGTGACCCCAGGAGAGGAGTTTGTGATTGTGGATTGCTAGCAGAGAGATTGGTGTTTCCGTGGATTTAATCACTGTGAAACATTTTGGGGTGCCAAGGACTGTGAATCACCTTGTTGCCTCCCTGACGTCAAAAAGACGGAGACTTGTTAATGCTTAACCAGGTGTCAGCTCTCTGACACCACTAGCTTGTTTGCCACTCAAATAATCTCCTCAGGATAATGTTGGTGCTCACTATGGTTTACAAACTAACAAACTAACATCCCAGCCCCCTAGCCCATTTGATGCAATCCTCTGTGGTACTCAGCACATCACTGACTGCTCACAGAAATACCAATGGGACAGTGCATACATTACCTTGTATGAGTCAATGGAGGATCAAACCTTGTATAACATCACCGCACTGAGATATATTTATAGTGCAAGCAATCATAAGTTTATTATCAAAGGCTAAGATTTAAGAGATAGTGAATAAGGATAATGATAGAAAGTTATGTGTAAAACAAAATCATAATAAGCTTTCTAGAGATATATTTTATTTAACAGGCTAACCACCTAACTAAAGTAGTCCTTATCTCATCCGAACTCTTCTTGCAGAATTTCCAAACAAGACTGGTTGGCATTCCCATTTTCATGAATGTAATCACAAGGCTTAATTACTTCCTACAGTTCAAAATAAAAGGGTGTCTTTTTCCTTCTCTCCCGCAAAACTCATTGTTGGTCCCCCAAAGTCCAGATCACCTCCCAGAGTATATTCCCTGGATAATTATTCCCTGACTTCATGTTCACTTCACATCCTCATGCTGACTTCATATGCAAATGAGGCTTCCGTTGTTTTGATTTATTTTCATGTGAATTTAGACAAACAGGTAAATAGATATCCTTTTGAAGAAACCAATTTGTCAACCTTGCCATGGACACAGATTTCAAAACATATTTTCAATATATATATACACACTACCTTAAATATCATCTGTACACATTGCGTAAGTCCCTAAGTAGATCCAGGACATTCACTAACTTCAGTGGCTGTATGTGACGGATTATGTCCAGGTGTGAGCTCTCAATCCCCCACCTTGGGGTGAGGCCCAGCGAGCCCTATTGCCCAGGCGGTGGCTTACCTCGAAATCTATGGCTGCAAGGCCAAATACCACTGCATAATATGCGCCTTTGTATCTTTCATGGAGTTGAGCCAGACTAACGGGGCGTGGTCCGTTATTAATGGGAATTTATTTCCCCATAAATAGTACCATATGGACTCCACTGCCCATTTTACAGCCAATGCTTCTTTCTCCACCGTGGCATAGTTTTGTTCTTGGGGCAGGAGTTTCCAGCTCGTGTATAGAACTGGGTGTTCAATCCCTTGTCGTTCTTGCGCCAGCACCGCTCCTAGTCCTATTTGGGAAGGGTCTGTGTAGAGAAGAAAAGGTTTTTCAAAATCCGGCTGTATTAATACCAGTGCACTAGACAAGCGTTCTTTTAATGTTTCAAAGGCCCATTCTGCTTGCAGAGTCCAATGCACCCGCGTGGGTTCCGTGTTTTTTGTGAGCTCTGTCAATGGTGCCGCTATTGTGGCAAAGGCCGGGACGAACCTCCTATAATATCCGGCCAGTCCTAAGAACTGTCTCACCTGCTTCTTTGATTTTGGGGGTGAGTAGCTTTCCAGGGCCTGTACTTTGCTTGCCAGGGGTTTTAGTTCCCCCCCCGCTCCTCCCCACGGTGTAACCCAAGTACAATACCTCTGTTTTGGCTAGGTGGCACTTTTTCGGGTTCACCGTCAGGCCTGCTTTTCCCAGAGCTGCCAGTATGGTTTCGACATGGCGTAGGTGGTCTTCCCAGCTGCTGCTGTAGATGACAATGTCATCTATGTAGGTGGCGGCAAAGGTTCGGTACAGGGCTAGCAGCTGATCCATCACTCGCTGAAAGGTGGCCGCCACCCCATGGAGACTGAAGGGCATTGTCATTAACTGAAATAGCCCAAACGGGGTGGAAAATGTCATTTTTTCTCTGGCTTCGGGCTCCAGGGGGATTTGCCAGTACCCTTTTGTTAGGTCAAGGGTGGATAGATACTTGGCGTGTCCTAACTGCTCCAGGAGCTCGTAGACCCGGGGCATCGGGTAGGCATCGAAGCAGGATATGGGGTTAACCCACCGAAAGTCAATGCAAAACCGAGTTGTTCCATCATGTTTTGGCACAAGGACAATGGGGCTACGCCACTCACTCTGCGACTCCTCGATAACGCCCCATTGTCGCATCAGCTGTAATTCGTCCCATACCCTTTTCCACATTTTGCATGGCAGGGGTCAAAGTGGCTCCCGCACCATCCGGCCGGCTTTGGTGGTTATCCGGTGGCACCCCAATGAGGTGCGGCCTGGTCTTGCCGTGAGCACCGGTCTGTATCAGCGTAAGAGGTCCCTAAGTTGTTGCCGCTGGGTGTCCGTCGGCTCATCGCTCAGATTGACTTCCGCCTCCTTTTGGCAGTCGCCTCCCCACGGGCCCAATTCATCTTCGATGTGTACTGGCGCTATCAACAGCTTCTCTGAGGTGACCATTTCTTTAGGAGGTTTATATGGAAGATCTGTTTATCCTTCCTTCGTCCTGATTGGCGGATTTCGTAATCCACTGTCCCTACCCGTCGGATCACTTCGTACGGCCCTTGCCATTGGGCTATTAACTTGGAGCCGTGCGTCGGAAGGAGGAGCAGTACCCGGTCTCCGGGTTAAAGATCTGGTCTCCAGGTTAATTTGCCCCTCGTCAAATTCGAACGGGCGTACTCTCCCAGCTGTTTTAGTTTCTCTCTCAACCGCAGTATGTATTGGGCCATCCCCCGGCTTGCTGTGGGCTGTTCCTCCCAGTCCTCTTTTAGGAGGTCCAGGATTCCTCTCGGTCATCATCCATATTGTAATTCAAACGGCAAGAATCCCATAGAAGATTGTGGTACCTTGCGGATGGCGAACAATAGGGCAGGGAGCATGATGTCCCATCCCTTGGGGTCATCCCGCACAAATCTTCGCAGCATCTCTTTTAATGTCTTGTTGAAGCGTTCCACCAACCCGTTGGTTTGCGGGTGGTAAACGGAGGTTCTGATCTGCTTGATCTTTAACATTTGACACAATTCTTTCATTACTCGCAAGGTAACATTTGTCCCCTGGTCCGTCAGGATTTCTTTTGGTAGTCCTACCCTCGAGAAAATCTTCACCAGTTCCCATGCTAGGGTGGGCGCCTTGGTGTTCCAGAGGGCTACCACCTCGGGGTACCTGGTCGCATAGTCCAGCACCACCAGGATATACTGGTGCCCTGTTTGAGACGGCTCGAAGGGACCAACCAAATCTAGGGCTATGCATTCGAATGGGGTTTCTATGACTGGGAAGGGGATAAGGGGTGCCCGCGGGTGCAGCCCTCTGGCACTCCAGGCAGGAGTCACAAAAATTGTGCACCGCTTTGTAGATCCCCGGCCAAAAAAATCTCTGGGTTATCCTGGCCAGTGTTTTCTCCCTGCCCAAATGTCCCACCCATGGGTTGGCGTGGGCGAGACATAACACGGCCCACCGGAGCTGGGAGGGCACCACTAGTTGCTGTCTCTCTCCCTCCCCCTCTGGTTCCCCGACAACCCGATATAGGCAGTCATTTAGTACCTTGAAATATGGCCCCTGCTGGGGCCACTGGGGTTCCTCCCCCGGTTCGCCGTCGGTCGAGGCTTGGTCCCAGGTGCTCCGGAGCGTCGGGTCTTCTCTCTGCTCTCTGACGAAGTCGGCACTGCATCCTATCTCAGCCACCTCGTCCCCGTCTTGTTCATTTCTCCGGGCGGCCCCAGGGTCCCCCGTCCGGGGGCCGTCTCCCCTTGGTGCCAGGAGCCCATCCATGCCTGGTGAGCCTAGAACTCTGTTCTCACATGGGCTCCTCGCCCCAGTTTGCAACAGCTGCATGAAACCCAGCCAATCTCTCCCTAGCAAAACTGGGTACGGCAGGGCGGGGACCTCCCCCACCCTCCACATTTTCTCGCTCTTGTTGTCCGAAAGCCATACTCGTGCCGAGGGGGAGGCTCTGACATCCCCGTGAACACAGAGCATCAGCACGGGGTCCCCTTCCTTGCGGCCGACGGGTATAAGGTCTTCCCTCACCAATGTGATGGCCGAACCCGAATCCACCAAGGCCCGCATGGCTTCCCCCTCTATCTTCACTGTGGCCATCACCGGGGAGCCCATCCCTATCTCTCCCAGGGCTCCCGAGGCTCGGCAGCCTGGCCCAGGGTACAGTCCATCATGGGGCAATCTCTTTTGAAATGCCCTTCCTGGCCACACTGAAAGCAGGAGCCCTGAGTTGGGACCTTCTTCTCCTCGGCCCCTATTGCCCGCGTTACTCCCGTCTCTGTCCCCTCCACCGGCCTTTTGGGCCACACCGGGGCTAGTTTACGGACGCTTCCCTGGCCACTGCAGGTGCTCCCGAACCTCCCCCTTCCTCCTGGCCCTCCACCGGGATGTAGTCCCCCTACCTTAGGTCCTGGCCAGGTTTCCCGGGGGCTACTTGCTTCGCCGCCCTTGGCAGCCAGATAGGCTTCCGTCAATGTCATCGCTTCATTCATGGTTGTGGGTTGGTTTTTCTTCACTCACTTCTGGCCTTCTCACGCAATATATGAATAAACTGTTCGAGGACTAGTGTCTCCATCACCTGAGTGGTAGTCTTTTGATCGGGCTCGATCCACTTCCTTGCCCATTCCCGGAGCCTCTGCGCCACTGCCAGTGGCCTCTTGTTGGGCCTGAAGCATTCCTGCCGGAACCGGTGACACCCAGCTGGTCAAGCACTGCCTCCTTTACCTTAAAATAGCATAGGGCGTCCTTAGCTGCCAGGCTCCAGTAGGCCAATTGCCTGTGAGGTATGGGGCGAGGAGGGTGGCCCACTGGTCCTCGGGCCATGGGGCCACAGTCGCCACCCGTTTGAATGTAGTTAAAAAGACCTCCAGGTCGTCCTGGGGCCCCATCTTTGTCAAGCGAATGGGGAGGGATCCTACTCCCGGCCCCTCCGCTCCTCCGCCCACCGCCGAGGTCATCATGGGCCCAGCTTGTTTGGCGGCATTCACCCACCACTCCTGCTGCATGGCCAGTTCCTGTACCAACTGACGCTGTTGGTCTTGGAACTGGGTAGCCAGCACCTGCAGCAGCTGCGCCTGCTGTTGCTGTTGCTGCCGTTGGATTTCCCCGAGCCAGTCTAGCAGCTGGCACAGCTCCATCCTGGCTGCCGCCTTTTTCCCCTTCCAGCTCCCTACGGCCGACACAAGTACCATAACTCCGTACTGTTACCTCTGCAGGTGCTCACAGTGCCCACATTCTGCACCAGGTGTGACGGATTATGTCCGGGCACAAGCTCTCATTCCCCCACCTTGGAGTGAGGCCCAGCGAGCCCACCATCTCAAAGATCCGGGGTCCGGCAGTTAGACGGGCGGGAGCTCCCAAATCCCCTCCTTACGGGTGAGTGGGGCCCAGCGAGCCATCCCTCCAAGGAACCCTGTGGCCTTTCAACCCCACCCTGGGGTCAGCTGTCTGCAGTCACGTCCCACTGGGGTGACTATCCCTCTTGGGTTTCTCACGTTGCCTATGCGGTCGCTACGCCGGATGCTGGGGTGGGGTCTAGGGGGACCCGGGCCCCCCCCTCCACCGGGTCCCAGCCCGGGGCCCTAAGGGCTTTGGGTGCTACCCTTCCCCGGCTGACGGGGTCCCACCCCATAACGCGTCAGCCCACGGGCGCCACAAGCGCTCTGCCCCGGGCTGCTTCCTAGCCTCCCCCGGCCTGAGGGCCTCCTGTCCCAGAACGCCGGGTCTTACTGCTCCGGTGTGGGTCCCAAACTCCCCTTCCTGGCTCTCTGGTATCCGGTCCTCCTGCCTCCAGCGTGGAGGGAGGAATCGTTTACCCATGGTCCTCCCTCTGCTTCTGCCTTCTGGGTGTCTTTTGAACCGCCCGCCGGAGACCGCGCTGCCCTTCCTTGCCCCTCCCCCCGACGTCCTGGCGTACGGAGCGTCGGGGTGCAGGGGGCGGGGTTATGTCCTGGTATGCCGGGGCCGGGGTGTGGTGGCCGGCCGCCGGCCAGCACTGTCTCCCAGTGCAGAGCGGCCCTGCTCCGTATGGGGCTCGGCGTGGGCGCCGTTCCGGCCGCGTGTCTGCCTGGCCGCGCCTCCTCGCCTTCCCGCCGGGGCCGGAGCAGGTGCCCTGCCGGCTTCAGTGCGGGCAGGTATCCTGCCAGTACAGTGCGGGTCACACTGTACTTCTAAGTTATAGTAGTGGAAGTAAGGGTACATCTACACTGCACTATAACTATTCCGGAATACATTATTTCGAAATAGCACGTCTATACTGCAGGGAAGCCTCAAAATTAGTCAGAGGCAGGCTTCCCTAATGTAGACGTGCTATCTCGATTTAGACCTGCAGGAGGCACTGGGGAGGAATAACTTAGAATGACCCTGGTGAGGGGCTATTTTGAAATAGCAGCAGTGGAGCTGCTACACACTCCTTATTTCGAAATAGCTATTTTGGAAGAGGCGTTATTCCTCACAGAATGAGGTTTACAGATTTTGGAATAAGCTGTCTGTTATTTCAAAATTATTTTGAAATAACAAAATGGCTGTGTAGACGCTCGCATTGTTATTTCGAAAGAACACTAGTTATCTGAAAATAACCGTGCAGTGGAGATGCACCTTGAGATCAGAATGAGACTCAGTACAATTTAATATCTGACAATCGCTAGTAAATAACATTGAGAAAGAACAAAGTACAAACTATTCAGCAAAGCTAACAATTCTTAATTTTCAACCATTGTCTATACACTGTGGGTGCAATTCCCCTCTCATTTATATTAGTGTAAATCAGGAGTATCCTGAAGTAATGGAGTTATACAGGACAAATTATCTTTGCCTAAAATTATCTCCGTACTACAGGTCATGCAGTAACAATCTAGGTATGCACTCTTCGAAAACTTCTACAAAAATCCAATCAGAATAGCATGTGTGTCTTAATTCCCAAATATCAATTGATCTAGATTTCCAAAATATGCTTGTCTGTATTTAAAATATTATTGCAACCTTGGATTGCTTAACATAGTCCCATTGATTAGGACAGGGCAGTGTGATCTATAATAGTTGTGCACTATTGACCTCCTAGCTAGTCAATCGTTTTATGTAAAAAATTATTGGCCAGCTAACCACTGATGGAGACAGAGTAGTGTGATCTTTGACATAAAATATAGAAGCCTCAGCAATGGAAAATACTGATGGTGCAAGAATGTTTACTTAAAAAGACATTTGAAACATCACATCAGCTTCCTTTTGTCCCTTCCTTGGCATCTTAAGTTTTTAAGACATATGAGAAAACCAACATTAAGAATAATGTTCAGCAAAATTATGCAAAAAATATTCACAATCTTGGGCAGGAGTGGTATCCTAATATACTTGGAGTGACCTCATCATTGTACACGGAATGACAGTAAGAAAAAACTATTGAAAGTCAGAATTCTTCCATGCAGGGTTACCCAGGATGTGTGTTGCTAATTCCAGATTTGTTCCACATGGGTTAGAAATTAGGTTAGCAAAACCCACATGCAAATTAGATGGCAGCTGTCACTGGTGTTTCAAGCAATGTGTCACTGAACCATGCAAGATGTCAGCAATGTCAGCTTTCTGAAAACTCAGAAACATTTAATTTGATCAAAAATCTTCAGAGGGCAGGCATGCAGAAGATGAAATAAAAAGCTAAAAGAAATTCCAAGATGGAAGAAAAGGCATTTCTCCCATTGCATAGCCATGTATTTCATAACAAAAATATGTTGCTTGGTAGGGCCAAGAGAAATCACAAAATTCTACCAGCATTATGAATTGGCTATGCTTTTGCAATATTTAATAGTCCTTTTTGCTAACTACAGTTTCCAAAACCTGTAATTGCTGAAAAAAAAGGGAGAACTAACTATATGGAAAATTCTCATGGTGCAATATAGAATAGATTGTCATCTGTAAATGGGAGAAGAATAATTAATCCTGCAGAGTAGGTAATACAATAATTATATAGATATCCTCAGACTGATTATTCTCTCAATCACTCCAGTTGTATACCTACATACATGGTGACTTCTGTGAGTTACTAGACATTTACACTTGTGAAAAAGAAATCAGGCTCACTGCATTTTAAAATGAGCAACAAATTGGCAATGAAACAAATTTCTTCTAGCCCCAAAATAATCCCCAGCTGAAAGTCGTACTGGGTATTACCTTTTGTGCCTCATGCTTAAAATTAGGCCTATACATTCTTCAAATTAGGTACCTCCTACTTCTGTAAATATCTCTACAGAGCCCAGCACTCTTTTGAGCAGTATAAAGACATAACAATAGAATCTATGTCAGCTATACATAGAAGTCATCTATTCTGCAGCATGGTGGTAAAGGTGCTTTTGAATTCTAACTGCAGGCAGAGAAATTACAATTTGTGTGGATGTCCTGGATCTCAAATACTTTTTCTTATAGGCTACAATTTGATTGGTTTGTTATCCACTGAAATGCAGGTATTGCAGAAGGGGGAAGAATTCAGTGCTTTGGGTTCTGGCAGAGAATGTATCATTTTTGTTGTTGTTATTATCTTGAACAATCTCCAAGCAGGAAACCTAAGGAAATCTAAATACCTCTCAACAATGGGTGTCTAATGAATAGGCATGTAGTTCAGTTACTAGACAGTGGTGATTAGAATAAACAGTGCTATTACTCTTTGTACTTTAGTCAATATAGCCTCTTATTTCCACACAACAGAGAACCCAACTGGTAAGAATACTAATTACTATAATTAATAAATTAAATATCCTTATCCCTTTCAATCTGAGGATCTGAAAATCACTTTACAACATTCAAGAATTAAGCTTTGCAATACGTTTGAGAGGGTCACAGTGTAGATTTATTTTAGAACATTTTGGGAACACAGCATTATGGGGACCAAAACCCCAGATAAATCTGTCTTACTCTGTATAAAAGTTTTACATAGGGGCTCATAAGTTTGCTCCCTTTATCAATGAAAGAGGAATGTGCACAGCTATTGCCTCCCCCCAGTAACAATTGTTTTCACTGGGTTTGATAATAAACAAAATTGATTTTATTAAGTATATAAAGTAGGATTTAAGTGGTTGTAAGTAATGACAGACAGATCAAAGTTACTGAGCTAAAATAAAACAAAATACCAGCTAAGCCTAATACACTGAAGCTATATCTATACTGCGCCCATTTTGCGCAAAAAATATGCAAATGAGGCAAAGCATGGAATATCGCCGCACCTCATTTGCATAATTAACGAGGCTCCGTTTTTGCGCAAGAGGCTTTTACACAAAAAGGAGCCGTCTACATGGCTCCTTTTTGTGCAAAAAACCAAGAGCCATTCTTCCTGAAAAAAATGCGGAGAAGTTGTTACGAATCATAATTTCTCACCTTCATTCTTATTTCAGGAAAAATTCTTCAGGACAGAGCTAATCTTGTTTCTGGCCTGGGTCTCACATCTTCTCCCCTCATTAGAGTTCTTTACTTTCCTGGGCCTTTAATCTGTCCTCTTGAACTGGGGAGCAGTCTGTGATGCCAGTTGAAGACAATCAGATTTATATCTATGCCACACCCTAAAAAAAACCCACTCAGATAGGGACAGCCATCCCTTGGATTAGATGTTATATTATCTAAAGAATCCTAGAAAGGAACTTTGATTTCAGATCTATGTATAACTAAGATTTCAGATATTAAAAATTATGGCAGAAATTAGAAATCATATTAGTATTCATAATCCATAATATGCATACCCCAAGCATATAAATGAGCATTCCCTATGAAATATATAAGGAAAGTTTATCTTCATAACAAAAAACCCAACTGATGTTCACTTTTATTGAGATAAATTACATTTCTTTTGTTATCCATTGGGAATGTTATAATTCTATAATTGTTAGAGGAATACTTTAAACTATACTTTTCATTAAAAATGGCACTGGGACTTAGCTTGCCAGCCTACATATATTTTTGCAAGAACTCACAATAACTTTGCAGCCTTTCTTGTAGAATTGTTAATTCTATGAAAAAAAATTAATCTCTACATCAACTTCGGGTCTCAAATTTTGTTGAGCAGGAAATTTTGTGGATTGTATTAGTTCTACTTGGTCAGGACTCCTAGAGTTCTATGGTATATTTGAACCATGTATAGAAATTGGTAACTGCAAAAAAATAGTAATTACAAGATACTAGTTCACAAGATACCTTCCCTTTACAATTTTGGTGAATAAATTTAGGTGAATAACTAAGGCTTAACAGTTTGGACCTCCCTATTCCAGCACCTCAGGACCTGACTGGTCCCAAACAAGGGAGTTTGCCAAACCAGGAAAGGCCAGTTTTGATCCCCCAGCCCAGTTCTGCTCCTGGACCCACTACTGGCCCCTCCCACTAGCCCTCCCTACCACTGGCCTTGGCTGGGCTGCCTGCCCCACTGACACATGCTCCGGTTTGGCTGCCTGCACCACTGACACTGGACACCTGCCTTGCTGATGCCTCCCAGTTACCAGCCCCGGCCAAGCTTTTAGTCACGCTGATGCCATTCCCACTACCATCAGACCTAGCCAGACTCCTGGCCCCAGCAGGACTCCTAGCCACAGATCCTCCTGCCACTTGACTTCTAGCCACTGGGGCTCTCCGGTCCAAGAACATCCATGGTTCTTCTGCTGGACCACGCATATTGCCAGACCAAAGAGTCCCAGCTTAGAGAGCACACTCAATAATTCCTTTTTGTGCTTATTCATGAGAATACACAATCACATTACTTACACAATCACTTTTTTTTCCAACAAGAACTTCCTTTTTAGTACACAGTATGGACAATGCTCAAGGAAGCAAATAGTCAACATTATTATTTTTTTAAGCCTCATCAGCCAATATGTGGTCCCCTACCTTATTTAGTACACATCATCCAAACCTGGAATTTGGATTCCAGTGAGAGTTCTAGAAATACCATGAAAACTAAATATCATAAATGAAGACATCCAATAGGCAGACACTTTGCATTTGGAAATCCTACCCTAGAGAAACAGTATGAGTATCCATGAGCAGAAATTTGCCTGATATGTTTGAGTCAATTCAGATAAATACTAGGTACAAAGGGAAGAAATGTAAAACTGATTATTCACAGATAAAAATTAGCAGATATATTTTACAGGTCTGTCTGGTGAAACGATGCTCTTATAACTAACAAAGCATTAAAGAGTTTAAGTTGGTATTCTATACATAGAGAATATGATTTTTGTGGATGAAAACCCTGCCTAATGAGTTATACGTAATGGATGAGTCTTCTATAAAAGATTCTTTTGTGTAAAACAACTCTCCTGTAACTGGGGTGGGGTTTTGTTTTGTTTTGTTTTGTTTTTTAAGTGCCTAGACTATGTTTGATAGATATTTTATAGCCCATAATAGTCAGATACAGATTTCCAGCATCATATTTAATTCTGAACTTCCAAGTGTGTACAATTAAAACAAATCATATAGAGAAGTTTGAGGCATGAAATAAAAAAGAAGCAGACAGCTCCATTACAACAAGGACAAAGTCATCAGCCACAGGAAAAAAATTTAGGAGGTCACAGACAAATTGAGAAATGGGATGTAATGCGTTTAGTAAACACAGCTAAAGAAAAAAGCTTTTGTAATCAGCAGAGACATTAAAGTGCAGCGATAGTGGTAGAAAACAGAGAGACAATGCAGTCTGAATTCAGGAAAATATAGGAAATTGGAAAGCCAACATTCAGAGTAGAGGAAACAAGAGATCACCTCAGAAAGAAAATGACCTCAAACAGACCTTTGAAAAAATGCTGGCTAAAATATAGACCTGTGTAAAAACAAATAACTTCTGATCACAGAGCTAATTTGGTTAAAACTTTGGTATTAACCAACAGAGGTATTAACAAACTCAAGTATATTCAGTTGAGTTGGAATGGCCTCAATTGGGGGCAAACAAGCATTTTAAACTGGGATAAGGAATTGAAGGCAGAAGCAGGGAAGAGAAACAATGAGGACCTAGGAGGAATGAATTTACATATTGGGTACGACACTAAGAAGTTTTGAAATACATAATCAAAAGAACTTAAATATGATTTTCAACAGGAACATAATGTTGGAGTAATTCATGAAAGTATTCAAGGAACTAATTTCTGCAGATAATTGTTACAATTGCAAACAAGACCATATTACATAATTAAAATAAGAAAATATGCAAAATAAATACAAGGAAAATAACTTCAGGATCTTGCTAGACAATTAGGGCCCCAAATTCTGATCACAATTACGGAAGTTCAATCACAGACTTCAGTAGGGTTGCACGAGTGCAAATGAGGGCAGAAATGTACCCATTGGTAATAAGAATGAATGAAAGGGGGGAGATGATTTATTTCTCTACCTACAGAAGCCACTACTAATTTCCAGGCAGACTGTGTTCTGGTCTGAGAAATGTGAACAGGCAGTTATAATAGAACTGCCTGTCTCCTGAAAAGACAGAGACAAAAAAGAAAATGAGCTGGAGGCAGAAATATAAAAGCTTTTGTAGCGGAAACACACCGATGTAGGATGTAAAATAATGTGCCTGCTAGCAGCACTACATTAAAAAAATACCACCACTTTACCAGCCCCATTTTTGACAATCAATGCACTAAACTGTATGCATGAAAACTATAACACGCATATGTTTGTGGATGTGCAAACCGGAGACTGTACACTAGAAATACATTTTGCTTATACAGCAGCTAAACATGCAAAACCGTGTGTGCAATTTAGCATGTTTGTTTTGAAAATTTATTTCTTGATCAGAGGCAACTGGTGATGAGGGACAGGGTGAGCCACTGGCCACATGATACCCCTCAGCCTGGGGAATGCCTGGGAGAATTCCACCCCCACCCCCACCCCAGGCCCTGCCTCTCCCCACCCTGCTCTGCCCTCTCCCTGCCTTTGCGCCACCTTCTCCTCTGCTCTTCGCCATCCTTGTTCCACACCCACTGACTTTCCACTCATCTGAAACAGCCCCCAACTTAGTGGGGCTGGGTGTCTGGAGTTGGCAGCAGGGGTGTGCCTCTCCCACAATTACTGGCAACAGCAGGGGAAGCGGATCAATGCAGCCTCAGCTCGCATTACTCCCCCCACCATGTCACTCCATTTCCCACTGGGAAGCATGGGGGTGATCCCACCCTCTCCCTCATTGCTCTGTTTATCCCACTGCTACCAGGCTCAGGCCCCCATGCTAGTTCTCTTGCTGGCTGATGGGCAGCCTCTTGCCCCCTCCTGGCCACAGCATTTGCGGCACATACATTGCCCCTGTTCTTTGTATCTAGAGTCAGTTAAAGACTTGTAGTGCCTATGATGATGATGACAGCTAATTAACATTTTGCGAAGCTAAATAAAGCAGTCATAGGAGCATACAGGACTGATATAACACAAGGATTTATCGAACGTTGGCCAAAGAAATCCTGAAATCTGTGAAATGTTCTAAACATTTTAAATGTGAGATCAGTTTATGGGCATCAGGGCATCAGTATTTTCTGTCGTGAGGGGACAGTGAGGGGAGATACATTTCACACGTATGGTTTTCAGATGTGGTAACTCACTTGGCTGTGGTACAACTTCTGTATCATACAAGTTAATCTACATGACAGGATTTTCACTTCAGAGAAAAGCATATCACATATGACCAAATGCAGCAATCTTTGGCAACATTTTGCAGATGCAATTTCCATTCCAGTATATTTGCTCACTCAAATGAAAGCCAGTATTGAGCAAAGAACCAGCACAAGGATCACACACCAAGTAGAATTGTGGTGACCCTCTGCATGGGGGACAAGTTTCAGCCACACACTCTGGTTTTATAAAATATTTAAAAGAAAATTTCACCCATTTTGTTTACCAAAAGTATGATATGATGTTTTATAACATCTTGTTGAATGTTTTTGCCCCCCGATTGGTGCTGGTGCTGCTAATCTTTTGAAACTTCAGTGTTTATCTAAGGAAAACGAGTAGTTCTCCTTCATACAACAGACCAAGTTTTTAAAAGATTCTGGCACAGATTGTAAAGTGCAGAGCATCCACGATTGGAGCCACATTTCCAGATGAGCTCAGCTCCTATTTAGGTACCTGAATAATGGCAACATTTTTTAAGGCTCTCCAGATCCAACATGCTGAACTCATAAAAATCTACCTCAATTGCAGTGGGAATCCTTATAATTCCTCAATAGAACTAGATTTGCCCTGGAGAATGTCAAATAGATTTGTAGGACACTGTCATGGGGTGGGAAGCCCAGCCCCCTGGAAGGCTGGGCAGAGTGCTTCTTAGGCCCCATCTTCGTTGCCTCACCCTGTAATCTAGCCCCTGTCTATAGCCTCTGGAGCAATACAGCTCAGTGGCCTACTAGTCTATAGTAACCCCATTCTGCAGGGCAGTAAGACCCAGCAACCAAATCTATAGTAACCCCAGTCAACATGGCAGTAAGACCCAGCAGCCAAGTCTGTAGTAACCCTAGTCAGTGGGCCAGTAAGGCCCAGTGGCCAAGTCTACCATAACCCCAGTCAGCAGTGCAGTAAGACCCAGCAGCCAAATCAGTATTACAGTTGAGGCGCACTTCCCTTTAGGGTGTCAATGGGGATGGAATAGGGGGACCCGGGCCCTCCTTCTCCACCTAGCCCCTGCACAGGGCCCTGTCAGTGGTGGGCATGTCCCACCACTAGCTCAGTGGGGAATCCACCTGAAACATGCTGAGCTCACTAGGAGCCGTCCAGCTGCCCCACCATGAGCTACTTCCTACCCTGTCCGACAGCCGGCTTCTTCCCCACCTGCATCCTCCGGGCTAGTTGCTCTTCCTAGTGTCTGTTTGCTATGATAGCGGCTGCTGCCATTGTGGTCACGGTGGCCATGGCTGCTGCTGCTGTGGCTCCTGTTGCTGCTTTTGCGGCAGCGGCAGTTGCTGCTCCTATGCTCAGGCAGGAGCTCCTTCCCCTCTCGTCGTCGGCCCTTACTGAACTGCTCCCTTGGCTTTTATGCTATGGGAGAGGGTTGTGGGAGAGGGGCCTTCTCAGCCAAGCAGCCCTGGTTAACCCCTCCCGGGCCAGTGCAGGATTGGTACACCCTATCACAGACACTATAGTTAGACCTGGTTGAAAAATGGAATATCACTTTTTTCAGAGAATGTCAGATCATTTCCACTCAGAGCCAGAACCAAATGTAGACATTTTCTACAAAACAGCAAAGTCCGATCACTGAAAGGGAAATGCCCGTTGCTTTTATTTGAAATCAAATGTCAATGTTTCATATAAATTAGAAATTTCAACTCAAAGGAGGGAATGGAAGAGTAGCCGTTTTGAATGTACCCATTAGTGGGCAGGGGAAGGGAAAGGTAAGATGTCTATAGGCTCTCAGCACATGTCTCTTCCCAATAAATACCAACAGAATATCCCTGGACAGGGAAGGGTAGAACACTGGCAGGAGGAGGTGGGAAGGAGATGATGAGGGTGGGGGACGAGGAGGAGTTAGGCTGATAGAGCCTAGCAGCACTAACTACATTAACACACCACACGTGGTCAGACACACCTCATGGGAAGTCTGCCTAATTTAATGAAAAAAGCATCTAAGGGAGTTCAAATTGCAGTGGTCAGTGAGACAGTCACTGGCCCAAATACATTCTTTCTCCTCAAAGATTTGTGTGGAGAGAGTACAGTTCAGCAGCCTTATAGGAAACCCCACAAGCAGATGGCCAGTTAGTGTGAAAGCGGCACGTGTGACATGCTGCACCAAAAAAATCCACTCTCCTCCTGTGCTTTGTGGTGGGACTGGCACAGCTCCTTGACCTTGACTCTGCACTGCCGCATGTCCCTGGAATATCGTTTAACCCCCATGCAAATTGTGATCCTGTTTTATATCTCGGCATTCCTCCTGCTGGTTCAGAACTCACTGAAGATGGCTTCATCCCCCACACACCTTGATGAGGTCTAAGATCTCCTAGATGCTCTATGCAGGTACTCTTCTGTGCCTCTGGGAACTGGAGCCCGTGGGAGCAGAAGTCCTTAAAGTTATTGGACTGTTGTTGGGATTACTCGACACCATCTTAACATGTGCCGCAGTGTGCTGCTCATTCACGAATGGGCTTGCAATGTTCTGTTCCAGGGCTTTCTGAGCTCAGCAGAAGAGCAGTAGAGGTACAAGTTCTGGCCAGAGCAGTCAGAGCAGGAAGCTGTGGGAGGCCTCCCAGTAGCCAATAGCATCCACTTTCCAGCAATGCTGCATCTACACTTACGTAAATTTGACTGTGTAAGGATGTTAATAGTGTTACTCCTGGTGAAAAGCAGTACAGAAGTTGACTTCTGTGGCCTTTAAGGTCAAAGAAACAGGCTTGGTAGCATGGCCGCATCACTTAGAAAATTGATCTGATGTGTCTAAAATCAATCTAAACTCCTAGTGTAGACCAGGCCCTAGAGCACTGCCACAGAGACCAACAACATAATCTAATTTGGGGGAAAGGAGAAGCAATCACATACCCCTTCCAAATATTAAGGGTTCCTCCCACTTTCTGAATGGTCTGAATACCTAGGCTTGTCAGACAATATTGTTAATTCCTGCTCCTCTAACATATGCACAGACACCTACAGAGTTGCCTGTCACTTATATCAGCTTTGCAGCAACATCTGGAGGGGTGGAGAGGGGAGATCCAAAGTGAGTAAGGAAAGAATTTGAATGACTACCCAATTTCCCAAACTGGACCAATCTGGCAGAGTAAAAGAATAAATCACCTGTGGTTCTGAGGGTTCTTTACCACCCATCACCTTGCTGTTTACTCCAGGTGATGCTCTAAGGGTATGGCTACTCTGTCTTATTTTTTTTTTTTGGAAGAGGTATGCAAATAGCACTCGCATTTGCATACCTTCTTCCATTTTTTTTTCCCCTGAAGAGACTTTTCTGCCATTTGGACCTGTCTACACAGGACCAAATGTTGGAAATCCCCCCTTTTTCAAAAGCCCCCTTCTTCCTCACAAAACGAGGTTTACAGGGGGCTTTCGAAAGAGGGGTTTTTTTCCAACATTTGGCCCCGTGTAGATTGGGCCAAATGGCGGAAAAGCCTCTTCCAGGAAAAAAAAACGGAAGAAGGTATGCAAATGTGATCACTGTTTGCATACCTCTTCTGAAAAAAAAAAAAGACGGTGTATCCGTACCCTGAGGGAGAACTATTCCAGCTCAGGAAGGAATCCTGGAGCTCAGGCAGTGGAAGGCTAAAGCTCTGCAAAGCTTTTGTGCATTTGACATTTTTTGCTGCTCCTATGGCTATTGCTGGCCTAAAAGAGGTCAAGTAAGGAGACTTGGCACCCAAAGAAAGGGGAAACTGAAGATTTAGAAGGCTCTTCACACCTTTCCTCTTTGTTCTAGCCCCTCCTGTTGGCCTAGGGGAAGTGCCTGAGAGGACCTAACAGCAAGAGAACCAGGCCTTCAGATCTATTTCTATTCCTTTTATCCAACCTCCTTTACAATTCTCTTCTGGGTGGCATAATAAAGGGATGACAACAAAGAGTGTCAGTAAAAGACTGAACAGTATTGCCTGGCCCCAGCCACCTGACAAAGATGCCCCTATTATATGGCAAGTGTGAGAAGTTACCACTAAGTGCAATGGCACTACTGGGTACTGTTACTATGTATGTTAAAGTCACCATGACTAACACATAGTCCACATCACACATACACCCTTTTCTAGATGTCCGTGCAATACAAAAGGACTAGAAATATTAATTGAAATGTTAATAGCACAAAACATTTTGTTTCAAATCTGTCATTCATTCAACAGTGAACATATAGGATCATTGCCATTCACCATTACTTAAAGAGCGATGAGGCCAAATCCTTGGGTGTTGTGAATCAGTATAGCTCTATTGTGAAGCTACAGTGAGGATTGGGCACCTCCTGTTTACTGTGAAAAAGTGTGAAAAAACTGAAACCCCCTTGAGTGATGGAATCCGGAATTTAAGACATTTTATTGTATCTCTTAAGCTGTACACTACTATTGTAAGAAAACTTTTGCATCTAGTTAAATAAGCTTAGCAAAGGTGAATTTATTGACTATATGTCAAAGTTATAAAAAAATAAAATCATTTTTGAATGTCAAATGGTCTTTCATTTCTCCACCTTGAGATTCCTGTCTCTATTCTTCCTCTACATTTCATGTCTACTTGTTCTTTCAACCCCCTTGGAGTGCAGCCAGGCTCTACAGCCTACAGTATGAATATGCCTGCTATATTCCTGTTTGATCTTC
Organism: Pelochelys cantorii; assembly: GCA_032595735.1. Lineage (NCBI taxonomy): Eukaryota > Metazoa > Chordata > Testudines > Trionychidae > Pelochelys > Pelochelys cantorii. Next base: position 24,018,675 of record CM064334.1, on the reverse strand, counting down.
TTCCCTTGATGTGTCAGTTTCTTTGTGGCCTGCCTACTTGTCAAACCATTTTTATTCTTCAAAACTTTTTATGAATTTTTAAATAAGTGGTGCGGCTCTCAAGGTATTTGATGATTTTTTCAAGAGCTAATCACACTAAGATATCACAAACACTGCTGTTTATGTATTTAATATACTGGGGATAAACATTTATTTACAAATTTCTTTAGTTAAACCAGCCAGCCTGCAACAAAATGCATTTAAAATACACTGACTTACATGTAAGAAGGAGACCGCATGCCTCTTTTTTACATTAATGGGATAAGTTTGCCATTAAAGATGTAGAAAGCAGCAAGAAGCAATTAAAAGAGTCAACAAATGTAGCATACACAACTAGAATAGGAGACTACAGAATGTATAAGTAATGCAAAAAGGAAAACAAACAACAATGCTCAGCTTCATAAAAAACAAAAAAGAAATGCAACTTTTAAATATAATGGATTCAATTATAAAATGGCTTTATTACTATGTAAACAACTGGAGGTTTCTGATTGGCTCTCACTGATGTCATATCCTTCTCTAAGGTAATGGGACCAGTCACTAATGGATGGATCAATGGACAGATGGATGGATAATATCCATTTGCTAATAGCAAAAAGATATGCTTGACAATACATTTTAGGAGATTATTACACTTCTCAGGTCATTAAAGTCAATTGTCCTTCAACTTTGTCCCTCATACTACCAGAGGCATGAACTAATCATGAAGAAATGCAATGCTTCTTGTGTCCTAAGGCTTAAATAATTCACTTCAAGCATTTTAGAATGCTACAATGAAAATACACTAATCTCTAGGAAGTAATACATTTAAAACTGCATGCTCAGCAGATTATAAATTACGTTGTTGCACTTGAAAAGCTACAGACAAGGCCAACCCGAGACAAAAAGGGTATCAGCTATAAAGTTAGACTAAAATAATTCATCTTGCCCAAACCCAGTGAAGGTCAGATAAAAGAGTACTTGACTGAAGTGTACAATTTTTTAAAAAGTATAGCTAAGGTCAACTAAAGTTAATGTTGTCAGTTCTGTGATGGTACTAGACAGCGGGGCATAAGTGAACATATAAGAAAAACTCATACAACAAATACCAGAAAGCAAGTTTTTCTTACAGAGAATTAAAACATTCTATTCAAGGTCATTAAGACACAAGCTCTCAGTTAATCAGAAAGTAATTAGACGGTATCGTGAAAGAAAGAAGTACTGCCATATGCAAGAAATGAGCTTAACCATGCCGAATGACTTATTTTTTGCATACCTCTTGTCCTCAAATAAACTTAGTTCACCCATAATTTATAGAGCTTAGATTTTAATTGCTATAGTGTGACATTTACTAATTTTGTGTTGTTCTCTAAAACTGATATAGGACAAGGACATTCTCAATTTAAGAATATATCAGCAGAGCTTTCATGTAAACAGTCTATTTATTTTTGCAGTTTGTTCTCGACAATATTTCCAGATCCATTTGCAGAAGACACTGTGTGAAAAATTACCTTATTTTTCAAATAACTTTACTTTTCAATAAGACATTAGACATTACTCAATGCACTTTATTCAATCTGCATTTTCTATTTGTAACATAAAAACCTTGTCCCTGATACATCTATATGACAACATCTCTGAGTTCTCATAAGACAGTTACTGCAAGTAAAGGTATTATGCTGAAAATAGGTTTTACTTTTGCCTCAATAAATGAGTTCCTGAAAATGAATTATTAGTGTGGTCACCTGAAGACAAGTGCTTAGGACAGGAACTTATTTCTACAAACTCAGTATGGGCTGAAATAGAAATATACAAATTGGTCTGGTACACTATTCCCAACACTGTAATGGATTTTCCCTGGCACTTGTATGCTTTTCCCTGATGTAAAGCCTAGGTACCTAGAAATTCCCATACCAAATCAGATCAATGACCCATCTAGTCTACTATCCTGTCACACAAAGTGTTCTCAACCAGCTGATTCAGGACAAGGTACAAATTGAGATGAGGTAGCTATTTACATAAATATTAATAATGGTAAGTTCAATTGTCACAAATCACAACTTGAGCAGACAACTCAATGCAATTCACACTCATAGAAGAAACATGGGTAAACAACCCAGAGGTTTAGATTATTCATTAAATAAATATTTATTTGTTACATCCCAACTATGTACTTGGCACTGTCCTAGACAAAGTTAAAGATAAAGTCAGGTCCCAAACAAAAGTTTATGGAAGAAAAGAAGAAGAAAAGCTCACTGAGCTGTTGACAGACTATGTTTTTAGTCCTCTGAAGTACCATCCCTTGGTTACTATAGAAGTTTGACTTTTCAGGTTACTTCCCTGAAAGGAGTTAGCTGTAATATTCCCTGGAGCAGTCTTCAGGCTTACCTGGTTTTATTTTACCAAACAACTTATCCATGCTTGTTGTTCAGGTAGTTTTTTTCTACATTCCACAACAATGGGGTCAACAGTGAAATTACTTTATCTCTCTGCCTTTCTAATTCACCCATATCACCATAGTATTTAGGTGCCATATACACATTTAAGGGTCACAGTACCACTAAGGCACCTCAGATGAATTTTCCTTATCATAGTACCTAACATATTGCAATGGGGAATTCATTTTCACACAGTGGCTACTGTAACAAAGCAACTCTTTTAAGCAACTCTTCTACTTTAAAGCAACTGTCTTGGATGAGTATGGTGGCAGGTCATTATGCTATTTTATTGTGGGGGCCAGGCCTGATTAAAGGGATAGGTCTGGTGCTGGGTTTCAAAAGTGTCAAGGCTTAAACTCAGGCATATCTTGAACTGTTAGTAGGACCTTGAAATAGTATGATGGTCTCTTGCACCTTTATGTGATATAGACATTTTTTGTATAAATATATTTATGCATCTGACACAATAGGTTATTTTCATGGTGGAAAGAGATTGGGTTATGTTGACTAAACTAAGCCAAAGCCCATGATCCCTTGCAGCATGGCCAAAGGTGAAATGGAGAAACACTAAATTTTGGTAACATATATTGCTAAATGTTGTAGGGCAGTTATCAGATAAAGAATGGACTTTATCAAGTTTTGTGAGAGCTGATTCTTATAAACAGATATATTGGGAAAACACTTCTCACAAACAGAATTATTAATAAGGAATATAAATTGCTTTATTGCTAAACAACCAGAAAATAGGTACATTTAGTGCTCACAAGCAAAATATTAATCAAAGCACAGAAGACGTAATAGCTATCAGTGTGATTAAAAATGAGATGTTACATAACCAAAATAAGACAGTAGATAATAGTGAATAAGTATAGTACATAATATTTAGAATGCTTTTTATGTCATGTTGTCTAGCCAACAGATTATTTGAGGTGGTGTAATTCTAGTCCTAGGTAAAGAGACATGCAGAGGGACAGAACAAGTCAAAAATTTTATTCATGGTTAGCTAATGCCCACTACACTAACCTATAGCTGGCGCAGGATGTTTCTAACTTTAAGGTGAAACCAAGGCAAGAAATGGGTTACAAACTCTGCTCTGTTTACCATGGGGTCTCTGACATCCTAGCAAAAGAGTTTTTGAATATATGTTTAAGAAAATGGATAAGAATTATGTTAGGATTGAAGTAATGCAAAACCTATCTGTTATGAACAACCATATTATATGCAGAAGTAAAGAGAAACTACAATTTAGATAGAGGTGACCAGCTGCACTGCTGCCTCCCTGACCAGGTGGAACATATTGGCCTTCCTTTCTATCAGATTCATCTTTACCTAATAATCCTTGATGAATAAAATTGATGAAGCTTAGCTATTTGACATCTCTTGTTATTAAGTTAAATCAAACCTGCAAGTTATTTCCTTGACATAATTCTATTGATGTGAATTATTTATTTCCATGGTAGAAAATAACAGTAATATTGATCAAAGGGGACTCAATCAACAGATTTCCATTATGTATCTGAATCTCATAATCAACAATAAAGCAGATGTCAAGCCGCTGATGACAGCACAATACAGCTGTGTCTCACTCTTACGGTATGTCTACACTAGTGTTATTTCTAAATAACGCATCTACACACAAAATGCATTTCGAAATAGCATTTTGCTATTTCGAAATAGTGTGTCCACACTGAGTGGACTCTGAATCGCATTTAAGGCTGGCCGGAACCAGTGCCGGCAGGGCACCAGGTCAGGACTTACTAAGTGGGGCTGCTGCCTGAGGCTATCTGAGGCCTGTGTTTAAAGGGACCCACCCCCCGGACAGCCACTTCTCAGGTTTCCCTGCTTGCTTGTCTACCTCGATGAGGGACAGCAAAGCATTTTGTCTCTGAGTGCTCTGGTTGCCCTCACTCGGGACACAACAGCACTCTGCAACATGGAGCCAGACTGCCCCTGGGCACTCTGGTGCTTCTCTTGGATGCGTTGCTGTGAGCCTGGCTGCACTTTCTGCAGGCCGCCATCTGGGAGGTCCATCGGGGGGCTGTCAGTATCCAAGAGGCCCTGCGGGAGAGCTTCCACCCTGAGGAGCACTAAGAGCCTCCCTGGTGTGCCCCACTGGGGGCTTGTGCCTCATTCCTCCCTCACGTCCTTCCACTTACCCCTCCCTAACCCCCCTTCCTGATGTCAAATAAAATACATGTATTTTCATGAACACAAACTCTCTTTATTTAACAAAACTGGGAGGGGGGGCGGGAATGAAAGTCTGGTGAGACTGGGAAAAGGAGGCGAGAGAGGGGAGAAGAGAGGTTGGGAGAGAGGAGGGAGAAACCTGGGAGGAGGGAGCTGGAAGGAGGAAGCAAGGGGAGGAAGGGGGAGGGGAAGCTCAGGGCTCAGGGTTGGGGGTCTCGCCGGACCAACTCGATTTTCATGCAAACCTGCTCCTGGGTTCGCATGTGGCCTTTGGTGGCCAGGCTGGCAGCTGTCCTGCCATAGACGGCCATGTTCCTCCACCTAGTGCAGAGATCATGGACGTTGGGGGCATCCCCCCCAAACCTGAATAAGGTCCATGATCTCCACCCTGGACCAGGAAAGCGCCCACCTTCCCCGGGCCCTGGAAGGCTCCTGGGAGCTGGCAGACTGCTCCTGGGGAGCACTGGAGGGCTGGCTGCCAGTGGCTTGCTGGCTCATGTTTAGGGGGCACTGGGTCAGGGGCAGTGACTGCTGGCTCTGGGCTGGCAGGCTTGGAGCTGGCACAGGCACTGTGGCCAGAGTCTACCTTTAAGGGCTCCGGGAAGGAAGGGGAGGGAGAGGAGTGTTCTTGGTTGAGGCTGGAGTGGCCACCAGAGCACCCTGGGAAGGCTGGAGGCCCCCTATTTCGAAATAAGTGTCTACACAGCACTTATTTCAAAATAGCTATTTTGAATTTGGTGTTATTCCTCGTGGAATGAGGTTTACCAAATTCAAAATAAGCGCTCTGCTATTTTGAATTTATTTTGAAATAGCCATTTCACTGTGTAGACACTAGGAAAGTTATTTCAGAATAAGGGCTGTTATTTCGAAATAATTTTGCTGTGTAGACATACCCTTACTCAGATTGCTGGATTGAAAATTCCTGTATCAGGTGAGTTATATTGTCCCACATCATGTTCTTCTAATAGATTTGTTTTTCTTTCACAAATTGGTATGCCACAATATATTATTTTATTAACATTATTTATTATTTGCATAACCACGTGGGCAAGGAATTTTCAATCCAGCAATCTGAGTAAGGGTATGTCTACACAGCAAAGTTATTTCGAACAAATATCTATCTCCTATTTGGAGCAATTATGAAGAATGTTATTCTAAAAAAAATTGAGCCGAGTGCACTGCTAGAGAAAGACAGAAGAGAGTGTCCTTTTTCCTCTCTCCTTGTTAGAGGGTAAACCAAAGGAAGAGTCACATTTGACTGAATCAGAGGTCAGTAAAAAGAGATGAGGGGAGCTAGGTCAAAAAGACAAAATGGAGTCCATCTACAAAGAAAAAAAAAGTCTGGATAAGGATGATCATGGAGATAGAATGGTTTGGTTAGTGATTGTAATTTCTGAAAGTAACTCATAGGGCTTGTCTTCACTTCTCCCAAGATTGATGCTCCAGAGATTGATCTCCGAGGGTTTGATTTAGCGGGTCTAGTAAGAACTGGGTCTAGTAAGTAAAATGCCACTGAGGCAGGCCTGGGCAAAATACAGCCCATGGGCTGAATCTGGCCTGCCAAGCCAGCAGATCCTGCCCACAGATGCAGCAGGGAGCCCCAGGTTGGTTTCCCTGCTTCCCCTGCAACCCTACACACTGCTCAAAAAAGTGACTGTGGCCAGACTGGCCAGTGGGAGCTCCCTGTTTGAATAACAGCACACACAGCATCATGCCCTTCTCCCCTCTGGCTCAGTTATTCACACAAGCACATGGCCCTGCAGCCTATGCAGGCACGGGGCAGGCAGGCTGGCTGGCTGAGAAACATTTTAAGCTTTGCAAGCATTTAGCTCTGCAGGCAGGCAGGCTGGTTGGGCTGCTGGCTGGTAAGTCTCCTGGCCAGAGCCTGCACCTAGCACCCTATCCCCTCCCTTTCCCAACCTTCTGCCCCTGCCCTTCCCCCACACTCAACATACCCAAACCCTCTGGTTCCCTCCTGCACCCATATCCCCTCCTCGCTCTGGTACCCCATATCATAATCCCCACCTACTCTAGGCCACAACTCAATCTCCTGCATTCTAGTCCCCTGCCCTAGGTCACAACTGCCTCCTTCACCCAAACTCCCTCCCAAACCCCGCTCTCCCTCCTGCACACCAATCCCTTACTGCAAGCTTCCTTCTGCAGCCAACCTCCATCCCAGGCCATGCACCTCCTCCATTAATAGCATGGAAGAGTGCGGCCCTCAACCATTTTCCAAAATCTTGGAGTGGCCCCCTGGCAAAAATTATTGCCCACCCCTGCACTGTGGTGTGCTTTCCTCACCTCACATTTACATCACCTCAAGAAAGTCTAAGACACTACATGTAATAGAAGGAGTGTTTTTTGGGAATGAGAATAAAGAATGAAAGAACATAAGGTGAGAATGAAAGAACACAACCTAGGAAATACTGAGGAAAGGGAAAGAATAAGGAGAGAGTAGAAAACTGAGGAAAGATAAGATTAGCTATCAAGGATGCACAACTTACGGAAAGAATAAAGTATAGCAAAGGATGAAAAGTGGAAAGAAAAAAAGAATACACACAAGGGAGACATAGTACATTAATTATTTTAAAAATATATTTTAAAAGAACATTGATTGTTTTAGGAATGCTATAACATTTCTGCATTTAGATCAGTTTGTATATATGTATACACATGCACATATGAACTCTCATGCACACACACACACACACACACACACACACACCCCTCCGAGCTATTCCAAGGGCCCCTTCCCATCCTCCACAGGTCAAATAAATTTCTGGCCAATCTTGCATTTGTATTTCTTCGGGGGCAGAGGCATCATGTATCTGTGTTTGTGTTTGGAGACTGCTATTATTTCAGTCATTTCTTCATATTCACGCAAAGTTAAGAGTGGAAGTTGTGTCCCGGCCCATAACTAGAAGAGTTAACCCAACACAAAGTAATAAGATAAATATGAGGGGAGCAGGTGACAGCTGAAAAGGGAATGCAAAGTGGTTGATATTTGAATTTGTTTTTCAGATTTTATGTCCAAATGCAGGTAAGAATCAGAATACAAATTCCGTGCATATGCATGTTGTTTCTTCTACACTTCCAACTTTCTTTTTCTTCTCTTTTCCCCAGCCATTCCATGTGGAAAGCATACCCATATATTAATAATCAAGTGTGTGTGTGTATGGGTATGTGTGTATACATAATGTACACGCACACCCATATGTTATATACATAAATTAAAGCTATTGTTTTGACATATCAAAACAACTCAATATCAATAAACTGCACAATGTATTTTAAAATGATTACAGCATTATGGTCTTTCAGAGCTGATAACTTGCCACCTTTCTAAAAAAAGTAACAATTGTATACTACCTTTGTGTAAAATATACTTGAAAACACATTTTCATGTTGTCTCCACAATGGTTTGACAGGGGAAAGAAAAAAATAAAAATGTTTAATTCTGTTTAAATATTAAATACTAAACATTGTTACATTAGCCTTCAAGTCAATGTACAATGTTAGCCAGAATTAGCACACATGAGTCTGGTCAGTAATCTGAGTCTTCAATCTGTATAGAATTGTAGAAAAGCAGCACCATTGCTCTCATCTTAGCGGTTGAGCAACCATAAGAAAGAGGAAAGACAGGAAAAAAGAAAATTGTTTTGTGATGTTATTTTTTCCCCACAGTTCACTTTATGAGTCCAAAATACATACAAAAGTCAATCCCTGAATTTTTTCAAATTAACAAAACCTTGTTACAAAGCATATCAAAACTTACAATATCTGTACCCTCATTCACCACAAATAATGTACATAAGCAACATTAATAAAAACTGCTCCCCAAAGTATGCAAAATTTCTTCTACAGTCTGTGCATTTCAGTTGAGTTTCAGATGGAATAAACTGTTCTAAATTCTGGGTGTTCCAGCTGAGAGTATATTCTGTACTAATTATTAAAGAAGGCTTCTCCTTGGGATGCTGCTTTATTAAAAATGCATTTTACATCCTCATGCATGCAAATACTAAGGTCAGGATCCTGAGGACAGTGTAGATAGAACCCCTCTGTTGTCTATGTTTCACACACAGTCATCAAAATATATTAAAATCCTCTCTCAGATGCATTAAACACAAAAAGGAATGGTTCAGAAACTCCTCAGGAGCCTTCTTCAGAATTGGGATTTCTGTTTAGTGAAAGGTAGAAAGTGGCTGTTGAATCAACAGTCGCTTTGAAACTGGTGACAGTGTATATATTCTCATCTCCATGTCATCTCTTTTGTGCCCCTGACCTGTCATATGGATGTAGAATATATTTAAAAATCCAAACAGCAAGTAGCGGCAGTAAAGAAATGGTGATTGAAGTAGCCCTCTTTCCTCTGCTGAGTGCTACTCCTCTGTGCTACTGCTCCACCAATTCCTTCTAGGTCCGTGTGGTGCTTCAGCTTAGTCCGAAGCTCCTACCCATGCGTCCGGGCAGGGCCCCGTGCCAACTGCCACCTTAATGTCCCCCAAATTCCCGTATGTTAGGCCTTACCCAACTGTCCCAAGTTCGATAGTCCTGCATGCAGTGTTGGTTGTCCCCGACCCATGTAAGGACTACCGTCGCCCTCCAGTTATGAAGGGGGGGGGGGGGAGTAAGGAGAACCCACGCCCTCCCTCTCCACTGGGTCCCAGCCTGGGGCCCTAAGGTGTAGGGATGCGTAGCTCCCTAGCCAGCTGACGGGGTGCTTACCCGAAACTTGTCAGCCCACGGGTGCCAGTATGCCCCGGGCTGCTTCCTTCCCCCCCTCGCTGTCCTTGTCCCGCTGTTCACTGACCGGGGTTCCTACCAGAGTCCCTGGAGCTTCTTCCTTCTTATCGTTGCTGCGGTCCTCTCGTGGTGGCCACCATTCATCTCCGGCCCCGGTTTGGGTTGTCTCCCAGTCTCTCTCCGGACTCCTCTGTCTTCCGATGCTGCCCTTGCTCCTCTGGCTGTCGCCCTTTTGAATGGGCCCACTGCTCGATATGCCGGCCCGACGCTCCACCGTGCTGGCGTCTGGGAGTTCTGCCACATCGCCTTCTCCCCGGCTTGGCCCGCCTCCGCCTGTCACCGGCGTATGCGGGCTGCCCAGCTTTTGTTGGCGGCACGGCTTTTCTTCCTCCGCGCTGCCTCCCTGCCCTCCCGCAAAGTGGCAGAGACTTTACCAGACCCAGTGCGGGTCCCCGCAGACCCGTCACAGTCTCTTATTAGAGAACCAAGGAGGACATTGATGGGCTGGAAGGTGCAGAGAATATTTCAGCCCTCAGCCCCATGCATTCTGCCATCTGTTTAAGAAAGCTCAAGGCTCATTCTCGGGGGATGCTGGGAACAGACCAATAGATAGCTCCCTGACTCTCTGCTTCACCACAGTTTCTGCACAGACCCTTCCCCAATTGCAGTTCCTGCATCACACATGTCATTGCATTGAACAAACTAGCAGTTTTATTCCAATAGTCAACTCAGAAATACTAAGTTCAGTTTTTGAATGTGTACATTTAAAATATATTTCAGCATCTTTTCTTAGTGGAGAGTGAGTCTTAGCTTCCTAACTTTCCAGCTGTTGAAATAGTATTAGGTGAAAAGGTCATTCAGTGATTTTTTCTAATGTATTATTTATTCACATATTTCCCACTCATTTGAAAGATGCTACACTAGTTTGAGTTAATATGTAGCAGATGCATTTATTTACTTCTTTATCTACTATATATTTAACAGAGTTTTCTGTCTGACTTTCTGTCTGTTTGTTCAAGAACTCCTCCTAAACCGTAAGAATGAGGACCACCACATTTGGTGTACAGCTTCCTCTTATAACTTAAAGTAACGTAAGGGTTTGGTTGAGCGAGGAAAATGGGATGTGCCTGGAATGGGATTGCTGCTCATAAAACCATACAGAAAAGAGACAGCATCATGAGGCAGGTGAAAAGAGTTGGCTGGAGGTGACATCCAGGATTGCCCCAGCCCTGAGTCTCCCAACCCCCCCAGGTACCTTTTTGGGGGGGAAGGGCTGCAGCTCTCCCCACCCAGATTAATACAGGGACATTACTGGCTATTCCCCTTCATAAAGAAGTGAAGAAAAGTGCACAGTTGGCTGCACTCCTCACCAATGTTCCCTCTAAGTTTTTCCATCTATGTGAGGAATACATTTTATCATGTGCACCAACGCATATGCAGATGTGCACCACTAATAGAAACACATGCTTCTGAATGTGGTTCACTGTGGGCATTCTATCAGTCAGCTGGACGGCACCTAAATTTCTCCTGGGGGGCTGCCCAAGCGCTCAGCTTACAAGGAACGTTGCTTCTCACTCTGACTCCTGCAGCTCCCTGCCCTGGGACCCTCCTTAAGGATCCAAGCAGCACTAAGTAAATATGTTTATTATAAATGCATCCCTCTAACTGTCATGAAAAGACCGTCAGTAGAATTTCACCATAAACCTGTGCATAAGAATATATTTCCCCATGGTCACAATGCTAGGACAGAATTTTACAGGAGTCAAGGAGACCTTCCAAGCGTGTGCTCAATTTAGCTACAAAGCATTTTGGAACCTTAGAGAGAGACAATTTATTACGGATCTTGGGGCCAAATGGTGCTCTCAGTAACACATGTATAAATCCAGAATAATCTATTGATTTCAAATAATGAGCTTTTACTAGAGGAATTGCTCCAAGTCTAGGTAATCTAACTACTTTTCATGTGAAGTTTGATAGAGTCTATCCTCATTTTTTACAACAATATGTAAGCAAAATAAACCTTCAATAAAACAAGAATTCTACAGCTTCTTAGCACAAATAAAATATTAGATCAAGTAACTAAAAGAAACTTTATACCATCTACTTGTACAACTTTATACCATCTACTTGCACAACATCACACTATAAATCTTTGCAAAAGCGTAAGTGTTTACCTCAGACCAATTGCCCCATTTGAAGTTTGCCTAATCATTTTTCCAGAATACTGTCTTGAACAGGATTTTTTTTTTACAAATTTTTTTGTTACATTTATTTGCAACTATCCAAGATAAAGCTCACACAAACAAAGTTCTTATGTCTCATGCAAACTGGGCACTGTTAGTATTTGCATCATAATACTAAGTCACATTATACTGTTTCTATTCTTACTTTGGCTCAACCAAGCTTCATAAACAGGCTTTTTTCCTGTTTGAAAATGTTCTATGAACATTTACATTTGTTTGAAAAATCTCAATAAGGAAAATAGCCCTTACCAAACCATGCTTATATTCAACACATGCTTTTGTTTTCAGCTAAATTTATGGTTAATAATAAGTTATTCATAAAACATTTTTCCAGACAACGAACAAAATGTCCAGTGTGAACAACAGCAAAGTTATTCAGCAGGTGTTCTTTTAAACATTATCCATAAACACATTTTAATCATTTTCATTGGGCCTGCTCCACACAGGAATGATCTTAGTAGCAACTTTCCAATGACTTTCCAAAAATAAGAAGCTCAATTTTCTAATTCACCATCAACAGTCATTTATATTTTAGCTTTGGTTTAATATTTAACTTGCAATCAGCAAAATCTTATTTACTATAGGATATACTATTTAATGTTATTTATAAAGGTAACAGAAAAACAGATTTTTATTATTTTTTTGCAAAAGATGTCATCAAAGGAAATTTTGTGACCAGCTCTAAATAATCACTTTACTGCCTCTCTATATATTGAAAACTCATAATATTTTCATAGCCTTTGTTTTTGTTTCTGAAATATGAATCAACATTCTGCTAAATTATTGTGACTGACACATTAGTGTTAAAAAAATCTAAAGAAACCAAACTTTCCTACAGTAAGTGGAGGAAGGCAGGAATCAGGTCATAGTTTTTATTTTTTTAGGGGGGGGAGAAACACACTTTCACTATTCCACGAGGTGTTCTCAAGTTGTAGCATTACATAACTAGTCTCCAAATATGCTGAAAAGTTGCTGAATACAGGTGTCTGCTGGGGAAGAAGTATATCTTGATAGGACCATTTGCAATAAAGATAACCATATATACCACTGATAGGGACAATATCTTAAAGAAAATGTATATGAATTAAATATGCATCAATTCTATCCTCTTCAAGTGGTCTTACTCCTCTGGAAGACACATCTCAGAGGGGTAGCTGTGTTAGTTTGTAACAACAATGAAGGGTCCCGAGGCACCTTAAAGACTAAGGATATGTCTACACTACAGCACTAATTCGAACTAACTTAGTTCGAATTAGTTAATTCGCACTAAGCTAATTTGAATTAGTGCATCTAGACCTAAAAACTAATTCGAATTACCGTTTTGCTAATTCGAACTAGCATGTCCACATTGAGTGGACCCTGAACCAAAATTAAGGCTGGCCAGAACCAGTGCTGGCAGGGCATCATGTTAGGACTTAGAGTGTGGAGCTGCTGCCTCAGGCTAGCCGAGGGCTGTGCTTAAAGGGACCTAACCCCCACCCTGGACAGACAGTTCTCAGGGTTCCCCGCTTGCTTGTCTACCTCGATGAGGGACAGCAAAGCAGTCCTGTCTTGGAGTGCCCTGAGTGCCCACACTCAGCTCATCACAGCACTCAGCCATCAGCCCGGCTGCACTTGCCGCAGGCTGCCATCCGGGGGTGTCAATTAGGGGGGCTGTCAGGATCCAGGAGGCCCTGCAGGAGAGCTTCCACCCCAAGGAGCCCGCAGAGCCACCCCAGTCCTCCCCATCAGGGGCTCGTGCCCCATTCCTTCCTCACCTGCTTCCACTTACCCCTCCCCAGCCCCCCTTCCTGTTGTAAAAAATAAAGGACACATGTTCAAAAATAGAAACTCTCTTTATTTAACAAAACTTGGGGGGGGGGATTGACCTCTGGGGAGACTGGGAAAAGGAGGTGGGAGAGGGGAAGAGAGAGGGTGGGAGAGGGGAAGTGGAAACCTGGGAGGAGGGTGCTGGAAGGGGGAAGCCAGGGGAAGAGGGAGGAGGGGAAGTCTAAAACTATAGTATGCCATATCTTCAGTACTGTGTACAGATGTGGTCTCCTCACTTCAAAAAAGATATTTTGGCCTTGGAAAAGGTTCAGAAAAGGGCAACTACAATGATTAGGGGTTTGAAACAGGTCCCATATGAAGAGAGGCTAAAGAGACTGGGACTTTTCAGCTTAGAAAAGAGGAGACTGAGGGGGGATATGATAGAGGTCTATAAAAGCATGAGTGGTGTGGAGAGGGTGCATAAAGAAAAGTTCTTCATTAGTTCCCATAATAGAAGGACTAGAGGACACCAAATGAAATGAATGGGCAGCAGGTTTAAAACTAATAAGCCAAAGTTCTTCTTCACATGGCACATAGTCAACCTGTAGAACTCCTTGCCACAGGAGGCTGTGAAGGCTAGAACTAGAACAGAGTTTAAAGAGAAGTTAGATAAATTCATGGAGGTTGGGTCCATGGAGTGCTATTAGCCAGGGGGTAGGAACGGTGTCCCTGGCCTCTGTTTGTGGAAGGCTGGAAATGGATGGCACAAGACAAATGGCTTGGTCATTGTCTTCGGTCCATCCCCTCTGGGGTACCTGGTGCTGGCCGCTGTCGGCAGACAGGCTACTGGGCTAGATGGACCTTTGATCTGACCCAGCCGTTCTTATGTTCTTATGTTCTAAGCTCAGGGCTCAGGGTCGGGGGTCTCACTGGACCAACTTGATTTTCATGCAAACCTGCTCCTGGGTTCGCATGTGGCCTTTGGTGGCCAGCCTGGCAGCTATTCTGCCCTAGACGGCTGCATTCCTGTGCCTAGTACGGAGGTCGTGGACGTTGGAGGCCTCCCCCCCAAACCTCGATGAGGTCCACAATCTCCGCACTAGACCAGGCGGGAGTCTGCCTCTTGCACCCCCGGGCAGGCTCCTGTGAGCCGCCAGCCTGGTCCTGGGAAGAGGCGGAGGGGTGGGTGGCAGCGGGTGGCTGGCTCATGCCGTGCCAGGTGCAGGGTCTGCTGGCTGGGTGCTGGCAGGCTTGCAACTGGCACGAGCACTGTAGCCAGACCATGCCCCTTTAAGGGCTCCGGGGCCGGGAGGGGGGCAGAAAAGTTTCCCTGGTTTGGCCCAGAGTGCCCACCAGGGCAAGCTGGGAAGGGCTAACCTCCAACTAGTTCGAATTAAGTGGCTACACAGCCCTTAATTCGAACTACTTAATTCGAACTAGGCGTTAGTCCTCGTAGAATGAGATTTACCTAGTTCAAATTAAGCGCTCCGCTAGTTCGAATTAAGTTCGAACTAGCGGTTTGTATGTATAGACGCTATTAAAGTTAATTTGAACTAATGGCTGTTAGTTCGAATTGACTTTGTAGTGTAGACATACCCTAACAGATTAGTCTGACATCCAACTAAGTGTTTTTTACACGCAAAAGCTTATGCCAAAATAAATCTGTTATTCTTTAAGATGCTATGGGACTCCTGGGTAAGAAACACCAGAAGGCAGCATCTGATGTCAAAAACAAACTTTAACTGTAAAAGGCTTTATTTTGCCTAAAATACAAGGCTTGAGACTTTTTCTATTAAAATCAGTGGCAAGCCTCCCCTTGACAGACATGGGAGAAAAAATCCTACTCAGACTATTCAAATAAAGAAGGAACATAGTTGCATGATTTCGGAAGTATAATTCAAAATTAATAATTGTTCTCTAATTATTATTTATCATATCCTACTTATTTGTTTTATGCTGTTATATATAAACCTTAGGCAATTTATGAAAATTCCTCTCATTTGCATCCCATGGAATTACTTTTGTTTGCTTCTTTTTCTAAATGCATTTGTATTATCATAATTATGTAATTTTAATTCAAACTGTGCAAAAAACCCTGCCAAATGTATTATCATCTGTATGAAGAAACAAATAAACTAGGACAAGCTCATATAAAAATTGACCTGAACATTTCCCTAAAATTCAAACTAAGCTTGAATTGAATTGAACCTTTTTTGAGATTTAAAAAAGTTGCAACCATTTTTATTGTCATGATCCTCTACATTCTTGCTCAGATCAGAAGCAGATGGGGGGAAAGGTATCACGCTATCCCCAGTGTACTTCTATAGCCTCACAAGTTCAGATAAGACAAATTTGTCCCACATATTTGACATTTTTGAAATGTGTCCATTGTGTTAATTTAATTTTCTATAGATTTTGGAATGGGTCATTTTGGTTGGCAGAACCAGTCCAGTAATGCATAATCTTAATTTGGGTTACTTTTTTGAGCAAGCTGAAATGGTCTAGGTTTTTGTTTTGTTTTGTTTTTTCCCTTCCACTAGTCACGCTCTTTTGAAGGCATAACGGACAAAAAACGTATGCATCTCTATTACATTATATAGAATTAGTTAGATGCCAGCCTCTTCAAGCAGATTTCTAGGCCCAGATGCTCGGTCCGGTTTGGTCAACCTGCTCTCCATGTAGGATTCAAGGAGAGAGGAGCAAGAGTGGTTGGGGGTTGCAAGTGGGGCTGCAATGACTCTGTGTCACTTAAACCTGGTTTACACTAGGACCTTAGTCTGAAATTAGTCCCCCACGATCGATTTTGTAATGTGTCCACACTACTAAGCCCATTATTCCGGAATAAGGGGCTGCAGCATTTGAACTCTGTAGTCCTGCTTTTCATGAGGAATAAAGCTATTCCTGAATTTATAAGTCTGAAATAATGTTAGGGTGGACACTCCAGTGCTACTAATTAGAACTAATTGGCCCCCAGGAGGGCCCCCTCAGCTCCTCAGAGTGCTTCATAGGGTTATGAGTCTGAGGTAGTGCATCCACATTAACAGAGCCTGCCTCAGACTACGTTCGATTCTTCCCCATAATGAGGTTGCGGAACTTCAAACTTATAAAATTGGGTGCCTAGAAGTGGAACTTAGTAAATTCAAAATAATCCTAGTGTAAACATGGCCTTAGAGATTCTTGGATGCAGGACATTAAGACAATATTGGGTTTACCATCTCCTTGCACTCCTAGAGGAACATAAAGGCCCTGAAAGGCAAAAACTATCCCAAAGTAAAAGAAACAGATAAAAGATCAAGATTTCCAGGGCCTTATATTTGCTTACTGAAAACATTCAGAGACCTGTTTCAGAGAATTAGCCATGTTAGTCTGTTTCAGCAAAAACAACACAGAACTCCTTGTTGTTTTGTTCAGAGACCCTGAAATTCTGACATCTTAATTACTATGATTTTGCACCATTCATACCACTATGGAGCTTTTCCAGTTGAGAGGCATCCATCCCTCCAGCATCTAAGCGTTCACATACAGAGAAAACCTCAAGGTAAAATCCTGGCCTCAGTAAAGTCAGAGGCAAAATTCCCATTGACTTCACTGAGGTCTTATTTTACCTATTTTTACCCCTTCTAGTTACAAAGATAATCCTCCCACTGTAAAGCAAATGCAAACCAATGAAGTGTTGTCTTCCTAGGCCTTCAGCCAGAGTGTCTTTAATGTTGACCAGAGTTTTTTCAAACTGCAACAAAGTAAAAAGTCAAACGTGATCAATCTGGTTTGATCAGTTTCAACTCGGCTGTTCAGAATTCCTGGGGCAGCACCAAAATTGACTGGTAATTCCTCTGCTCCCAGCAGGTGCTTATGTTGCTCCACTTACTGGTGATGAGGATGGAGACCCTCAAACTCCTAGCCAGGCACCAGCTCCTCCAACTGCTCCAAGTTCTCCCACCTAACTAATCCTTATTTATCAGTAGGGGAAGGAGAAGGAGGACTTCTGGGAGAACTCCAAGTCCAGGACAAAGAAAGAGAGGAAACTAACTTTCTGCTCTGTAGCATACAAAGAGGAGCTATGCTCCCATTCACTTGTCTTTATTTAGACCCTGCTCTGGAATCCTAAGTTGTTAGGTTGATAACAAGGCTCAGGCATCTGTAAGCTCAATGGTTTAGCATGGCCGTTTACTAAGTATATGTCTACATGGCATTTAGACACTCACAGACTCCCTTTGACAGCTGACTCAGCTTCACAGGGCTTGGGCTGTGAGAGATGAAAGTGTTTCACTACTGCACAGACTTCTGAGCTTGGACTGGAACATGGGCTCTGGGACTCTGCTACCTTGCAGGATGCTAGAGTCCATGCCCAGACTGTTCCCAGAAGTCTACACAGCAATGCAACCCCCCTGCAAGCTCAAGTTTTCTTTGCTGTGTAGAAAATAACTTAGACTAGGTCAAGAAAAAGATTACAAAGCCAAACCTCTAGTTTTCTGGGCTGATATCCACAGAGGCCTGTATCTTGAAGACTACCTTGTCATTGTTAGTATCCTGGGCTGATGCCAAATCAAAGGGTCAATGGCTGAAGAGTTACCCAGGGTTTTCAGAACCAAAGCTGTTTGTCTCTCACCAATGTTATGTATAAATCAAGGGGAAGACAGCTCCTTTTTCTCTTAAATGATTAATATAAACCAGAGTGTTTTTCCATAGCACTACTTCATACTATCGCAGCAGGGTCAGAGCACCCCCAAACATTTATAGTTGTCCAAAGTCTTAGATAGTTTTGAGTGATGAGCAGACAAGCTTCTGGGGCCCTCCTTCTGCCCAGTGGCTGGGAGTTTAAGTATTAACTCCTTACCTGAAGAAAAGTTCTGACTGCCTGAAAGCACACTTTCTAACTAAACTCTTCATAGATTTTCTCCAGACAAAGAACATAATGCATAATAGCTCCTAATAGAATACCAATTTCTGTAGCAACAGCCAGTAAGAAGAGGTTACTCACCTTGTGTAGTAACGATTGTTCTTCGAGATGTGTCCCCGTGGGTGCTCCACTCAAGGTGTCGGGTCCCGACCCGGCGCCGCTAGTCGGAGATTTCCAGAGCTGTAGCCAGGCCAGACCGCGCATGCGTGAGAGCAGCACGCGGCGTTCGCACCTTTGCGACGTCTCGCGGTCCAGGCCCCCCTCGCCAGTTCCTCTCACTGCTCAGTCTCTGAAAAAGAAAACCAGAAAAGACCCGGAGCGGGGAGGAGGGCAGGACGTGGAGCACCCATGGGGACACATCTCGAAGAACCATCGTTACTACACAAGGTGAGTAACCTCTTCTTCTTCTTCGAGTGGTCCCCGTGGGTGCTCCACTTAAGGTGACTACAAAGCAGTAACCCAGAAAGCGCTCCGGGTCAGTTATTTTCTACCGTGGATAAGACCGCAGAGGCCACTGCGGTATCCGAAGCCCACCTCCTACTTATGGCATAATGACGCATGAAAGTTACACTAGAGACGCAGGTAGCTGCGCGACAGATATCAGTGAGGGGAACTCCCCTCGCAAAAGCTGTAGAAGTTGCAACTGCTTGCGTAGAGTGAGCACGAGGTAAAGAAGGAAGAGGCTTGCTCCGGATCGAACGACAATTTGTAATACAAAACGTAATCAATTTGGCAATGCGCTGGGTGGAGAGTGCCTTGTCCTTGGATCTCTGTGCTGTTGATACAAACAGCCTGTCCATCTGCCGCCATTCGCGGGTTCTGTCTATGTAGAAAGATAGTGCGTGCCAGACATCGAGCGTGTGGAAAAGAGCGTCCTTACTTGAAGAATGAGGCTTGGGGTAAAAAGCTGTGAGGACAATAGGCTCGTTAATGTGAAAGGGAGAGCAGACCTTGGGGATAAAGGCTGGGTGTAATCGTAACGTTACCGCGTCTTTGGAAAAAACAGTGAAAGGGGGATTTGCCATCAAAGCCCCCAGCTCACTCACTCTTCTCGCTGATGTAATTGCAAGTAGAAACACAGTTTTCATGGTTAGCATATGTAGGGAAACTGACGCTAATGGCTCAAAAGGAAGGTACATGATGGTGTCCAGCACTAAGTCAAGATTCCAAGAAGGGGGAGGTGCCCTTCGTGGTGGGTATAAATTCATGAGCTCCTTTAAAAACCTCTTTGTAATTTGATGAGAGAAGAGTGAGGAACCCTCTACTGGATGGTGGAAAGCACTAATAGCTGCCAAATGCACCTTTAAAGACGACAACGCAAGTCCCGAATTTCGTAGATGTAGGATGTAGTCAAAAACGTGATGCAGAAGAGATGGAAGCGGCTGTATGTTCTTCTGAAGACACCACTTGGAAAATCTCTGCCATTTTGCAAAGTAAGTATTTCGTGTAGATTCTTTTCTGCTATGCAGCAGTATCGTTTTGACCTGTTCAGAACACAGGTTTTTGTCTCCTTTTAACCATTCAGGAGCCATGCTGTGAGATGTAACGACTCGAATCTGGGATGTAACAGCGAGCCTTGTTCCTGAGAAAGAAGATCTTGGTGGAGAGGAAGGGGGTATGGTGGCTGTATTGACATTTTGTGTAAAAACGGATACCAGGCTTGCCTGGGCCAGGCTGGTGCTAGCAAAATGACAGTCGCCACCTCTGCTCTGATTTTTTCCAGTGTCCTGGAGATGAGGACTGTGGGGGGAAAAGCATACAGGAGTGCCTTCTTCCAGCCGACCAGAAGCGCATCGCCGAGGGAGCCCTTGCCGAGCCCTGCTCTGGAGCAATATAGGCTACACTTCTTGTTGTTGGTCGTTGCGAAAAGGTCTACCAGGGGCATACCCCATTTGCAAAATATCACCCGAATCACGTCTGTCCTTATTTCCCACTCGTGGTCCGTGGGAAAACGCCTGCTGAGGGAGTCCGCAATTACATTGGCGGTGCCAGGTAAGTACGATGCTATTACGGTTACGTTGTTCTCTATGCACCAATTCCAACACCGCACTGCCTCGGCGCATAGGGAGTGTGATCGTGCTCCTCCCTGCCTGTTCACATAATACATCGCCGCTACGTTGTCCGTCAGTATTCTTACTGTGAGACCTTTGATATGTGGGAGAAAATGTTTGCATGCATAGAAAATTGCTCGGCGCTCTAGTCGATTGATGTGAAGACACCTGTCGACGAGAGACCATTTGCCTTGGATTCGTTCGTTGGCCATGTGAGCACCCCAGCCGATGAGTGAGGCATCTGACATTATCTGTGCCGATGGTTGTTGTCGGTGGAATGGAACTCTCAACAAAAGATTTCGTGCTTTTGTCCACCAACGCAGAGATCTTTGAACATGCAAAGGTAGCCATACTGTCTTGTGAATGTCATGCTTCACGGGAACATAAACTGTCGACAACCAGTATTGGAGGTTCCTCAGATGGAGTTGTGCATGAGGAACTACAACGGTGGCAGCAGCCATGTGTCCCAGGAGAGGGAGGCAATTGTGAACAAAGACACTCACATTCCCGTTGAGTATGGTGATGAGATCTTTGATCGCCTGAAACCTCTCCTATGGTAAGTATGCCCTCGCTGTAAGAGAATCCACGTTCGCCCCTATGAACTTTATAGTTTGCTTTGGGGTAAGTGATGATTTTTGTTTGTTCAGGAGAAGACCGAGGGATTCAAATGTTCGTTCGACCGTCGCCACCGTCTGTGACGCTTCTTGCTCCGTGGAACCTTTTATTAAGCAATCGTCCGGGTACGGGAATATTACCACCCGTAGCCAACGCAGATGAGCCGCTACGACAGCCAGGGTCTTCGAGAAAGCTCTGGGCGCTGAGGCAAGACCGAACGGCAAAACTTGATACTGAAAATGATCGTCATTTATCACAAATCGGAGAAAACGCCTGTGGGCGAGATGTATGGTGATGTGAAAGTACGCTTCTTGTAAGTCGAGAGCAGCGAACCAATCGTTGTAATCGAGGGATGGGATTATGGAATTCAAGGTCACCATTTTGAAGCGCTGCCTGCAGAGATAACGATTTAGGCGGCGTAGATCGAGAATGGGTCTCCAACCCCCCGTTTTCTTTTC
Organism: Pelochelys cantorii; assembly: GCA_032595735.1. NCBI lineage: Eukaryota > Metazoa > Chordata > Testudines > Trionychidae > Pelochelys > Pelochelys cantorii. The sequence continues at coordinate 23,997,273 of CM064334.1, read as the reverse complement.
CGTTAGGAAGTACCTCGAATAGAACCCTCTTCCCTTGAACTGATCTGGGACCCTCTCTATCACTCCAATGGTAAGGAGACGATGGGCTTCCTGCCGCAGGAGGCCTTCGTGAGATGGGTCCCTGAAAAGGGACGGGGAAGGTGGGTTGGTGGGGGGGATGGAAGTGAAGGGGATGGTGAAGCCGACCTTTATGACTTCCAGTACCCATCTGTCCGATGTTATTTTGACCCATTGGTGATAATAGGGTCGTAAACAATGGTGGAAAATGGGATCTGTGTGCGCAATAATGATTGGCGGAGTTCGCATGCCCTCGACAAAGAAGTCAAACTTGCTGTTTTGAGGCGGACGTGCCGAACACTCTAGGCGGTGGTGGGCGTCTTCACTGAGGCAGCTGTCTAGGGCGGGATTGGTCAAACGTGCGGTTTTGCTGTCTACGAGACTGGTAATCTTACCGTCTCTGGTACGGAAAATAACAACGACGGAATGGTGGGACGTACATTCCTAGCGTACGAAGTGTCGTTCTTGAATCTTTGCCAGTATGAAGTACCTCATCGGTCTTTTCCGCGAACTGTTTTACCCTGTTAAAAGGGAGGTCTTCGACCTTGGAGTGTAACTCCTTGGGTACCGCCGCTGTGGCGAGCCAGGATGAGCATCTCATAGACACTGCTGTTGCTACTCCTCGAGCCACCGTGTCTGCCACATCCATAGCTATCTGGAGATTCGCTTTCGAGCACGAGTAGCCTTCCTTGAGGATTGTCCGTAAGAGCTCTTTATCGGTCTCCGATGATCTTTGGGCCAACTCTGTAAGCTTTGCGATATTATCGAAACTATGGTTTGCCAATAGGGCTGCATAATTCGCGATGAGAAGAAGTAACATGGCCGATGAGTATACTTTGCGGTCAAATATGTCCAATTTCTTGGCCTCCTTATCTGCCCCTACATTCTTTAGCTGCGGGTTCTTAGCCCTTTGTAGAGCTGCATCGACGACCAAGGATTTTGGCTGAGGATGGGCAAAAAAGAAATTCTGAGTCTTTAGATGAGACAAAATAACACTCTTCCACCGGTTTCGAAGTTGGAGTGGTTGAAGCCGGGGTATGCCAGATTTCTGCTGCTGACAGGAGGATTGCCTCATCAATAGGGAGAGCGACCTTAGATTGTTGCTTGGGATGTAAATTTCTCCATAGTTTGAATTGCTTCATCGGGACATCTGATAATTGGACGTCCTGCGACTGAGCTACCCTCCTAAAAAGATCCTGAAATTCTTTTGTGTCGTCAGGAGGAGAGGAATCCCCTGCAAACACAGCATCGTCTGGGGAGGATGACGAAATATCCTCCGGAGATATAGGATGCGGGCAATCGTCCATATCAGAAATTTGCCCTTCCTCAGGCTCCGACAGCTGAGCTGGGGCCGAGGGGGTCTCCAGACAAGATTTCGCCCTTTGTCAATCCTGGATTGGAGGTGACTGTCATGACCCATAAGAGGTATGGCAGCAGCACAGATGGGAATGGGACTGAGATCTACCTGTGGTCAAGGTGCTCAGGGGACGATCGTCGTGAGGAATATCTGCTAGCATACCTCCTGTGATAAGATCTCGGAGGGAAGTAGCTAGGTGAGTGAGACCTATATGATGATCCCCAGTGATAATAGGGATACTGGTCGTAATGATCAGAGTGACGAGACACTGATCTCCATCGTGGAGAGGGCATTGCATGACTGTGAGACGACGAATAATCTCTGACCTCCGCTGAATGACGCGGTGAAAGCGAAGGTTCAGGGGAAAAAACTGGTGACGGTGAAATCGAGTGCCTTGGCATTGATTTCCTAGCCGCCTTTGTAGGGACCTTAGTTGCACGAGCAGATTCACGTTCTTCTGATGGTAAAGAACAGAGGGAGAGAGGAGGGGATTGACCCTCTGTCAGGTGCACTGTGTTACCGTGCCGCTGTGCTGGAAACCCACACGGCACCATGGGCAGCTCCGTCTCTGCCGAGACTGTTGACAGAGAGCGACTTCTCGGTGCCGACGGGGCATTCAGCTGTCGGGCCCATTCGTGCTCCTCCCCGGGCTCGTCCCTCATTGCCGACTCCGGTGCCGGATCCAGTGCCAGCTTGTCGCGGCTCATCGGTGCCGCTTGCAGTGCCGCTAGAGTCTGCGGCTGTGCGGACGTTGCCGGTTCAAGCACCTCTGGCGGTGCCGATCGCTCGCGGTGAGACGCCGAGCGCTTACAGGGGTGAAGAGCCGGTGCCGATGCCGACCGGCTCGGAGGTGCGGGCATAACCGATAGCGCCCGGTGTGATCTTTCCGGCTGTCCCATCACTCCGGACGTACCCAGCTTGTGTCCCTGACTGATCCAGGACAGTGAACCAGCTGGAAGAGATCACATAGGAGAAGCTCTCTTCCTTTTTGGCACCATCACCGCAGGTGATTGTGCTCTCCTTTTCTGCCCTGCAGAAGGTTCTGAGCCATGATCATCAGAAGGCTGTAAAGCCTTGTCGCACAGCAGGAGTTTTAACCACATGTCTCTCTCCCTGTGTGCTCTCGGTGTCAATTTCGCACAATGGGCGCATTTCTGTGGGACGTGTGATTCCCCTAGACATCTGATGCATGTCGCATGCCCATCAGACGCAGGCATCGCGTCCTTACACTGAGTACACTGTTTAAACCCGGGTGACCCAGGCATGATGCTCAATCAGCGTAACTATATACAGTGACTAATCTAATAAAACTAAGAAACAGTAACTAGAAAAAAAAATTTTTTTTTTTGCTTTTCTGAGGAAAAAACTAACAACTAACTACTAACTAACTACCTATACGTACTAGAGCTAAACTATTTGTGTTGTTTTTTTTTTTCCCAGAACGGCTTTTTCTGAAGAGATAAACGGCGTTCCGCCAGCAACCACAAGCGGTTGAGAGGAACTGGCGAGGGGGGGCCGGACCGTGAGATGTTGCAAAGGAGCGAAAGCCGCATGCTGCTCTCGCGCATGCGCGGTCCGGCCCGGCTACGGCTCTGGAAATCTCTGACTAGCAGCGCCGGGTCGGGACCCAACACCTTGAGTGGAGCACCCACGGGGACCACTCGAAGAAGAACAATTAATTATTCTCCTTATCTGTGAAGCAGCTTCTGCAAACAAATTTATGAACAAGGTCAGCTTTCTATTCCATGCCTTCCCCCCTCCCCACCATTCTCATGAATCCATCCTTTTACTTAGTAAAACTGTAGCAGGCAGCTCTTTTTGTTTGCTTAAGCAACGCTGGATAGTTCTACTGACTCTGTAATGTCCTGGCTTCCAGCTACTCAGGGGAGTCAAGTACACAAGATAGCTATGGTTTAGATTAAATCAAGTTCTCTGACTTCTATCATAAGAGATCTATGCCAAAGCTCTGGCCTCTGTGGGCATGTCTATACTAGCAAATAAATTCAAAATAAGTAAAATCGAAATAATAGCTCCCAAAATAACAAAATCAAAATAGTGTGTCCACACTGTTTGGAGCTTGCATTGGATTTAAAGCCCCTGGAAGCACTCTGGGGAGGGAACCAGGAGGGCGGACACTTCCTGTGGCTGCTTGCTGAGGCTAGTTCAGACACGTGCTTACCGGGGCTCAACTCTACAGTTGTGTCCCACATGCCACTTCTCCACTGCCTACCCCCTCGCATGACACCAAACTCATGTTGCGTGTTCTGGTTGCTCTTGCAGATGCCACAGTACTTACAGCATGGAGCTGGAGCTGCTCCAAAGCATTGCCAGGCTCACAGGCCTTGTGCTGCGCCTCATGGCACAGTTCATCCGCACTGGCCATGTACTGCTTCAGCACAACTACTAGCAACCCAAACCAGAGGACCTCTTTACCCAGGCTCTTGTGCTTCTGCTGCTGCAAATGACCCTCAATCCCCTGGGCACAGTGGAATGCCGCTTCTGGCGGAGGAAGACCAGTTCGGACTGGTGGGAGCACATCATCCCGTAGTGATGGGACGACCAGCAGTGGCTCTAGAACTTTCACATGTGGAAGGCCACCTTACTGGAGCTCCCACCATCCACCTGCAGAAGCGTGTCACCATCGCACTCTGGAAGCTTGCAACACTGGACAGCAACCGCTCCATCGGGAACCAGTTTTGGCATTGGGAAATCCATGGTTGGGGCCGTGTTCCTGCAGGTAGTCCAAGCCACCAATAACATCTTACTGCAGAGGGCTGCCACTCTGGGGAACATCAACACCATCATGGATGGCTTTGCCACCATGGTCTTCTCCAACTATAGGAGGAGAGGAACATAGACGGCACTCATATCCCCATCCTGGCCCCCAAACACCATGCCTCGGATGATATAAACAGAAAAGGGTATTTCTCTTTGGTGCTGCAGGACCTGGTAAACCAGAAGGGACGGTTCATGGACATTAACGTCGGCTGCTCGGGAAAGGCGCATGACGTCCACATCTTCCAGAACTCCTGCCGGTTCCAAAAGATGCACACCAGAACTTTTTTCCCTGACCATACCATCAAGGTCAGGGACGTGGACATGCCAATTTGCATCCTGGGTGACGCAGCCTACTACTTGCTCCCCTGGCTTATGAAGCCCTACACAGGCAGCCTGCACTGCACCATGGAGAACTTCAATGTCAGGCTGAGCAAGTATTAGATGGTTGTGGAGTGTGTCTTTAGTGGCCTAAATGAGAGGTTCAGACGTCTCCTCACCTGCCTGGACATGAGTGAGAGCAACACCCCCTACATGGTGGTGGCCTGCTGTGTGCTCCACAACCTATGTGAGAGCAAGGGGGATACTTTCCTACCAGGGTGCGGGGCAGAGCCTGAACGTCTGGCCAGGACATTCGAGCAGCTGGACACCAGTGCCATCAGGAGAGCACATCAAGGGGCTATGCTGATCAGGGAGGCCTTGAAGGAGAGTTTTAGCCAAGGCCACCTATGAAACTCTCCTCCAGGCCTCCCCACAAGGGACCCCTGCATTCTGGGGCCCCAGTAGCCTCTGGGGGCCTAGAAGGGGAAGCCAAAGGCGGAATGAGGGTGGGAGTGGGGAGTTGAGGGAATGGAGCAGGAAGTTGGGGGCAGGGGTAGGGTCTTGAGGTCTTGGGGGGATGGGACAGGGAGGTGGCTGATGGCTCACTCCTTGCATGTGGCCGTGCACTCCATCACAGAGGTGAGGGAGGAGCACGTGGCCTTGTGCTGGTGTGCCAGCTGGTCCCAGATGGCCTTCCACTGCTCCTGGTCAGCCCGGCACTCCTCCTGGTCAGTGGCCCACTCCCAACACTCCTCACTGAGCCCCCGGAAGATGGACAGCAGTCAGGCCATCTGCTCACACAGCAGGTCTTCCTGGGTTCTCTTCCTCTGGCAGATCCCACGGAGTCTGGAAGATGGCATGGGAGGTGGTGGATACAGTACACTTGCAGCTGGCACAGCTGTGAAGAAAAGTTACAAGGGCAGTCATCCCAGAAGACATGGTGTATGAAGCCTAGCCCTAATCTCAGAGCTGACATCAAAGGTCTTGGTTCAGATGATGGCGATGTGCTTCAAACAAGGCCATCTGTTGCCTAGACAGCAGAAACTTTCCTGCATGGGCACAGACGTACCAGGGGAGCCTTGCTACCCCCATACTTCGGAGTCAAGCTGGCATGGGAAGTGGCTAGTCCAGGAGCCTGTGGGAGGGATGGCACAGCTCGGCTTCCTTCTGTGTCCCACACACACCAGGTCTGGCACTGGCGGTGGCCCGCAGACAGAGAACTTCTATCCCTGCCTGCTGAAGGAGGTGGGGGGGGGGGCGTGTTGGGGGAGTTGTGTATGAGCAGAAGACGCCTCTTGCTGAAGAGAGTGGTATGGTCGTCCCCTTTTCTTCCTCCCCGTGACAGGTTCCTATGCACAGGATCAGTGTCTTCCTCATCGCCACACTTGACCGGGAGTGGATGCTGCCTGAGTGTGGGCATGAGCCTGTGCTGTGTGCGGCACTGCTGTGTGTTTCCATGACCCCAACCTCCATAGTGGTGGCTTGTTGTGGGAAGGTGTCACACCATGAAGTCCAGAGTAAGGCAGGCTGGTGCAGGAACCTTGTCGGAAGGAGCGAGTGGTTGCTGTGTGAGAATGTCATGGAGCTGAGTGCTCCAGACTGGCGTTTGATGTGCACCTACATGCACAGGCTGTTGTGCAACCCCCAGGCCGAGAAGGGCGAGTGAGGAGTGTGAAGCCCCTGGCAGCCCACAGCCTGCCCCTCATGTGTGTATGGAAAATTATAGAACTCATCTGAAGTGCCTTCCCCAGGATCATCTGAGGCCTGGGAGACATCCGGGGGGAAGGGAGGAGATTGGCTCCCAGGTGAGGAGCAGCTCCTGGCTGGCCTCCTTCTCTTCATCCTCTGCAACCCTCATGGAGGCTGACACCTGGCATGTCCTGGCTGGACTCGACAATGACAAGAGGGGGGGAGATGGCCACCCCCCCCCCAGGATGGCTCGAGTTAATCTTAATAGTGGCAGGTGTGAAGAGCCTCCCCAGACTTTCCACTCTGCTCCCAGACCTTGGTGTAGGCCTGCTGGAGCGCCTTTATTTTCATGAGGACCTGATCAATGGTCCTCATGTGTCCTTTTTTGACCAGCCTGGCAGCCATCCAGCTAGAGACGTCAGCATTCATCATCCTGGTACAGATATCCTGGATGGTGGTCTTCTCCCACCATTCCTCGAGGAGGTCGAGGATCTCCACACCAGTCCAGGCCAGTGCCCTCTTTTGTCCCTGGCTGAGCCAGTCAAGGGTGCTGGCAGCCATGGTCGGGGGGGGGTGGCTCAGAGAGAGCCCTGGGGTTGGATAAGGCTCCTGGGATGGGTGCTGTGTGGCACTGGGCTGTGAAAGGTACACATGTGCCATAAGCCCTTTTCCTTCAGCTTGCTGCTTTAAACTCGCCAGGAGAAGGGGAGCATGGGGAGAAGGGGAGATATCAGGTGTGGCCAGCGTGGCCACAAGTGCAGCTGTGAGAGGCCTCTGGAGGCCACTTATTTCAAAATAGCAGCAATTGAGTGTCCACATTCATGCTTTTTTGAAATAACAATTTTGAAATAAGCATTATTCCTCCTGGAAAGCGGGAGTTATTATTTTGGCGTGGTAATCTGGACACTCCACTTGTTATTTTGAAATAAGGAGAGTTATTTTGAACTAACTCCCTAGTGTAGACCAGGACTCTGAGAGCTGCTGGTTCAGTTGCTATAGATGAATGGGATGGTATCAGTACATAGACCTTTGTGAGGTATTCATTAAGGCCATGTCTAGACTACATCCCTTTTTTGGTAAAGGGGTGTAAATTAGGCACGTCGATATTGCAAATGAAGCCGGGATTTGAATTTCCCACGCTTCATTTGCATAATGGTGGCCACCGCTTTTTTTCGAAATGGGGCTTTTTCAAAAAACCCCAGCAGTTTAGAAGCGGCATTTTTGACAGAAATGCCCTGTTTCGAAAGATCCTGTACTCTTCATTTTTTGAATGATTTCTGAGTACAGAGTTCTGAGACATTTCTTGCTCAGGCTCTTGAGTGTACTGGAATCCAATGTATAGGCCTTTGTAACCAAATCTAACTTCTGGCCTTTCGTCAATATACAAACCTGTAAGAAGAGTTCATTTCCTCAGCCTCTTTACCTTTCTGGGCTGTTGTTTAGTCAGACGGCTCTGATGTCATTAGTTCAGTAATTTTAGCATTCTGGGCTCACGTTGTGGCTGTCGGCTCAGTAAGTCTAGATTTATGGGCCTTGCAAGAGAGGACGATAATTGCTACAGGTAAAGAAATGTAGAGGGATCAAATAAAGAGAAATAGAAAGAATCATGAGAGAAACAAAGAAAGAAGGTTGAGGAAGGAAAAGAAATGAAGGAATGCAGTAGCAACTGTTCCAAAAGGGAGTCTATTTTCCCTCCTATTCATACTGAATATGAAAACAATGTTATGCACAAGTAATAAATAATAATTCCAATATTAGTCACTTTATAAAGGTCACATTCCACAGTCAATAGTTGTCTAACTTCCGATTAACGCCTGTGGGAGTTCTTCTGGTGATGACAATTAGAATGTAGTCCTAAATTTATACCCTATCCCACAGACCCAAAAGGGAAAGAGTTTGACTCAACACCACCAATGTCTCAAAGCAAAAAGTTACTAAACATCTTAAAACAGAAATCTGTAGCAGAATGAGAACATTGTACAAATGTTTTCTTAAGTAGTATTGCATCTATGACGTTTGCAGGATAAAATAAACAGTGGGAATGAATATCCAAATAATCTACATATTTTATTAGCCATGGATCATTAAACTAACAGTGATAAGATAACAGATTATTCTATGAAAGATCATGCTTATTCAGTGTGAGGTGCAACAAGACACAATATATATAATTGTGTGAAAGTGACACTATGTTGTACTTGTCAGAAATGATTCACACTGAGCTTATCATGCATTAAGGTTACACATCATACCTGAAACTGAAAGAAATATTCCCCACTAAAGATCAGATGGGAAATAAAGTTAAGTATCCTGTGAAATGGCCCTTATTTATTTATTCAGGGATAGATTATAACTTTACAGCTGCCCAAGTAAGGGGACAGGCACAGTTGCAACTATGATTGGGGTATTCCATATTCTTTATATGAATATGCTTATAAATATGACATAAATGCAATATGCTTTATTCAAGGTATTTCATGTGAAATACCATTTTTAAGGTAGTAATCTACCGAATATGTTTATCCCATTTGTGTCAACATATCATTCCTGTATTTGAAGTTAGCAATATGAAGTATAAACCTGTTACTAATTTTATCATGCTAAGTGGGGCCATTAGTAACACCCAAGGAACTTAATGGCCCATTACTCAAAACAATGATCTGTGAATAATTTTCCTTGGAGGAGTGGCTATGATGGGTCCTACTAAGATGTGCCCATGTCACCTGATGCTGGGATCCATCTTGGATGCTGTATTTTTTCCACAAGAGGAGAAAAAATGAGATTGAACACAAAGGATTCACACTTTATGCAAAACCTATTTAAGAATGGGAAGTGAGGTAATCCAGGTCATCTGTTCTCTCATGGGACCCAACCCAACATGACTGCTGAAACAATCTAAGACTGACCTGGAGGAAGGACTGGGCACAGGCTGGAAGACTTCCCAGTCTGTAAAAGCAGCTTATTAGAACAACTTTGAGGGTGAGATATGACATGTAACCAGTTTTTCAATATATTAACCTTAGCTGAACTGATCTATTTTGTTTAGTAACCTACATTGTTCTGTGTGCTATCATTTATGTTCACTTACATTATACTTTTTATCCTTAATAAAAATCACTCTTGTTTATTAATAAACCCAGTGTAAATAATTGCTACCAGGGAGCAGGGGGAAAGGCGTCTGTGCCTATCTTTCTTTACATTGAGAAGGAGAGCTGGAATAGCAACTTGAGCAGGTCTAAGCATGGGATTAAGGAAGGAGAAGAACTAAGCATAGGAGTAAAGGGAGAAAATCTTTCCCTTTCATGGGTCTTGGGGACCTAAGTCATAGTATCTAGCCAGTCTGACTCACAAAGGACTTCTTCCCCAGGCTCTGCTTGAACCAAAGCCAATCAGAAGACTTACAAAAACATTGAAAAGTCAGGGGAAGACATACCCAAACCTCTCTGGAAACTCCCTTAGCCTAATTTGCATGAAAGATGGGACAGAAAGGCATCTCCATTAGCATACAGAATGGAGAACAGAAAGTCCAAGGTAAGAATCCCACTGAACTCTGGGACCCAAAAAGCAGGGAAGCATTGCCTGATGGGAAATCTGTTCCAGATGCTAATAAACCCATGCCTGCCCACACCTGGAGTAGTAATTATCAGACCAATTTTAGTAACCTTCAACTGATATCCAAAATACTGAAAATGTCTAACTGCATTATGAGCTCCCTCAAAGGAACACCATGCATAGGCAGGAATGATCAGTTCCTATTGTCTAGCCTAAACAAAACAACTTTGTCCCTTGAATCATCAGTTTACCCACATTCTTCTTGAGCCATTGTTCTTTCCTACAAAACTCTCTACCCACATTCAAGTAAGGGTTCTGATGCTGGAATCCAAAATCTGCATCAGTTCTAATGCAGACTTCATCTTTTCCTGACTGATTTTGCTGGGGGTTCTGCTTGGCTCTAGCCCTCTGGACTCTCAACCACCACCACCAGCTGTCAACTCTGAGGAGTGGTGAGATCTATTGCTCTCACTCTCTCTTTATCTAGATATAGCCTCCTGACCCTGCCTTATGTGATCAGTTATGATTTGCTGGTCCTAATTTTTGCAATCAGATTTAAGTTAGATTTAATATTGTGTTTCAGTTGTTTGGCTCCGCTTGTATGGTTACTACCTGGAAATAAATAACTTTCGTGGATAAGCTGGTTCTTGCTCCCTCTCTCTCTCTCCCCCTCTCTCTCTTTCTTTTCCCCATGGGGGTGGATTTTTTTTTGTTTTGTTTTGGGGGTTTTTTGTTTGTTTTATTTTTTTTTTTGCTTCACCATCGTTCTGCAGCAAGGCTCCTTGTACCTAAACTAAAGATCCCTGCAGTAGTGTACAGATTTCCAGAAGAAAATCTATTTGATTTCAATAAAGCCTGATGTTCTTCGCCTCTGTATAGAAAAAGAGTCCAGCTCACAAGGTCCATTTCTCTCCTTTTGTTTCTTTTTTTTTTCCTCCTTGGACAATATAGCCCTCTTTTTTCTTTTTGCTCCAGAATTCAGGTCCTTCACTCTTCTTTCATTTATCATGGGTAAATTTCAAACCACCAAAGTTCGACTTGGCTTAAAATTTATTCAGACATGTTCTCCTATCCCTAAGGGAAATAGCATTCAGAAAGAATATTACCAAGAAGAAAAGTTCAGTCATTTTCATGCAGAAGGCAAACTGAATGGTAAGGCAAGAACCAGAACAACAACAACAAAACCTTTTTAAATGATCTCATCTCATAGCATCAGTAGTCTAAGCAGATATGGGCATCTGAATGGAAGAGGAATTAAAACTGTGTTCTATCATTGACTCATTCCACAGCCAAATGGAGAAAACAGCAAAGGAATGGATGATTGAAGATACTCTATATTATTGTAATACACATGATGAGAAGGATGAAAATTATATTCCCCCCATCATATTTAGTGCATTTAGGCAATCTATTTTAAATTGCACTATATTATTAATGTTTAGGATTATTATAACTTCTAAACTCATGTAGCTCTTTGTGGATAAAGACGGAGTCACAATAAGGAAATGCACTACATTTCCGAACTGTGAAATTTGTGTTCAAAGCACATATAGTAAAAATGTATGTTTCTTAGATTCAGTTTTGCAAAAAAAAATTATGGGTGTTCTTAACATAAATGACATCAGCAGTCTCATTAATTTTAATATGAGGTGTTGGACACTGCACTTTGGAAAAAATCACCCCATTTCCATAGTTGCTTAAGTATGGACTTAGGGTCTTAAGTTTAGGCACCTATTTTTAATATCTTGACTTTATTACAAAATAATTAGAATCATCCTCAGACATGAAAAATTGTTTTAATATAGTGGCCTTTCCATTTATTTGTGCCATAGAACTGCCTCAAAATGGCCAGAATTGCAGAATTTCCCAAAGAAGGGCACAGATTGTCTGTTTCATGCTTAACTCAAGTCAATTTTGTAAGAACTAACATAAAATTAGATACTAGAGGGGGAAGTATGCTGCACAAAGACAATAAGCTTTCCTCTTTTGCTATAAAGATCATCAGTGACAAAGAGAGGGGATATATTAAAGTAACATCTACAATATTTCTAAGTTTTCCCACTCTGTGGGAAATTATGTTTACTTGTGCACTCTGCCTTGCTGCAGTATACTAAAAGGGCCATATTCTGATCTCAGTTACATGGGATTAGCTCTAGTGATATTAGCAGAATTACTCAGGTTTTAAATCAGTATAAGTAAGGTCAGAATCTGGAATATTGCATGTGTGACATATGAACTACACAATATATGTAAACATTCTAAAAGACCATTATGGCGAACAGGACAGAAGAGAAGAGAAGCGAAGAGAAGCGAAGAGAAGAGAAGAGGCGAAGGACAACAGGCTTTAGTAAAATCAAATAGATTTTCTTCTGGAAATCTGTACACTACTGCAGGGATCTTTAGCTGGCATGGGCAATGGCTATTGTGCATGAGTCTTGATGCATGAATGTGCCCGATTTGGGGCACACAGGCACATAGATGCTTGCATTGAGGTACGTGGGTACTTCTGTGCAGGCATCTCTCACTGTGGGTGGAGGTGCAGCCATGCATGGATGGAGGTTGCAGAAAGAAATGGATTCTGAGGAAAGGCATCACTGCTAGACAGAGTGACACCGGTGACAGAGAGAGAGGAAGCAAGGTGGGGATGGTTCTTGGGGAACCATCAGAAAATAATTATAATTCTGAAATATGCAGTCATCAATCCAAAATGCTTTATTTTACCATGGGAATGTCATTTTATAATCCCCTTTCTCTAAAATAAACATGTTTATCTTACCTAAAGTCTTACCATGATGGTAATTAAGCCAGCCCAACTTCTTCAGACAGAGGAGTTACTGTGTCTCAGTGTGCTTGCCCCAAACACCTACCACCTCTCTATAGATTCCTTTTTAACTCTGCAATAATTCTTTTATTCACATGTGTTCTCATGATTTGACCCTTCTGGTCAATCCCAGTCTTGCAGGCTCAGCAGGAGTCTGAGCCAGAGTACTACCTTTATTCTCCTACCACCCCTCTATATCCTCTTTCCTGATACCTTGTATATTTTCTCACTCTTAGTTTCACACCTTTCTGTTCTGATGCTCAAAAATCTGTGATTATCTTCCCACCATCTATATTGGAAAAGTTTCCTCCTCTCCTTCAAAATCCACTTAATCTATGAAGCTTTACCATATCAATGTCTTGACTATACCTCCAGATTATCTCATTATTTATTTGTTCAATGACAACACTCCATTCTGAGGTATATAAAGCAGAGGATGGCATGATCCATACTCCTGCTATATATAATATTTGTTGGAATGAGATTATAAATTATTCAGGGCAGTGACTTTTTAAGATACTCAGTAATGAGCCAGGTATCGTTATAGCCCTCTCTAAATTATAAATAATCATCCTCAGCAATTGTTCTGATTCCCCCATATTTTCCAGTCTTTCCCAAGAACTGTTCAGTCTTTACTTCACTATCTGCTTGCAGTTGGTCAGTAGTCTGAGGTTACATTTTGACTAGCTTGCAGCGTCAATATCAGCACCATAGCACGCTGGTCCAGCAACAATATTCTAGCCATCTGCCACCAATCTATCGTCTGTGGCAGAGACTGGAAGGCTAGATATATGTCTTGTACATAACACATTCTTGCATTTTGATATGGTCATTCAAGGCTGTGATGCACCATAAGAATACACAACCTTGTACTATGCCCTTTCTAATCACATACAAATTTTTCATTCCACTTGCAACTCATACTACTGATTGCTGTATATTTTCCATGTGTTCTAATTATGTCAGATGGCAACTCCCTATCATGCATTCTCTCTGATATGTTGGAGTCATACATTTTCTGCTAATCAGTGGAATGAATGCTTGGCTTCTTAACACATTCTGTACAATTTCTATCAAAATTTTCAGGGTGAAAAAACTATTTTTCAGTCTGTTTAGCTGGAACACTTCCCTCCTCTTCAGTGCTACATTTGACTCCATGTTTTCATTAATATCTGAATGCAGCCATGACCTTTTTCTCATATTAAAGACTATTTGAGTTATTTTATAGCATTTACACATAAGAATTACAACTGAATATTTTTGATACAGTCCAATATTTATAATCTCACAAAAATATTTGTATGCATTATGGTCACACAGAAATTCCGCAGATTAGATTATCTCAACTCAGTTACAGCTATGCAACCCTAATTGTTTTAAATGATGCCTCTTTTAGACCTGTGCAGCACCAGTGAAGACTAATATGGTTGGACAAATATAAAATTTGAGAACAAAAACCTTAATAGTTTTGACCTACAGTAAACCCTCAGATTTAGTAACACCAGAGTTACAAGCTGACCAGTCAGCCACACATGTAATTTGGAACCAGAAGTACACAATCAGTCAACAATAAAGACAAAGACAAAAAAGACCAGCCTTCCACAAACACAGTACTGCATTAAATGCAAACTACTGATAAAAAGGGAAAGCAACATTTTTCTTCTGCATAATAAAGTTTCAAAGGTGTATTAAATCAATGATGAGTTGTAAATTTTTTAAAGAAAAAATACCATTTTGTTCAGAGTAATGAACATTTCAGAGTTATGAACAACCTCCACTCCTGAGGTGTTTGTAACTCTGAGGTTCTACTGTATCACTAATTTTAAACAGGACATTTGAGAGAAGAACCATTTGATCACATGTGGAGGTGCATGTTCCCCAATATAGCAAAAGTAGTGATGATCAAACCAGAAGATAAATATACTTGTAAAAGCTAACCAACCCTCCCTCACTCCTCTTACTGCACCAAAACAATAAATTCACACCCTAGATCCTATACCTCTACTCCAAAATATCTCTTAATTTGCATTTCCACTTGTTTTTCAGTGAATGGATAGGTATGAGAATATAATTCATTGTATTCGTACATTCATGAACTCAGTGGCAATGCCTTTTTAGATCTCTTGTAAAAAAGAATTACTTGCATAGCACATCTTCATAAAAAAGAAGAAATTCCCTAAGGGATAACAGTTTATTTGTGTATCTGAAAAATTTGCTAGTTTGGGCTATCTTCACAACCATCCTTCCCCAGGCATCAAGCATTATAACAGAAGTCATGCTAACTGAGTTCCAAGCAGAATGCAGCAAGAAAATAGAGTCATGAATAGGGAAGGAAATTGTGGATATTACACTACACTAGATGAAGGGTTATAATGTTTACATAAATCTTATCCTAGAAAGCAACCAGGGGGCTTGGGAAGGGATATGACAGCAAAACAGGCTGGTTATCTTTTCAAAAGAATAAACAAAAAGATATCAATATATTAAGCAGCTAGAGAAGGTGAATTGTGCCTGGGTGACAGGGGAGGGATCATATGAGGATTACCTGTTGTGTTCTCTCCCTCTGGGGCATCTGGTATTGGCCACTGTCAGCAGAGAGGATTCTGAGCTAGATGGACCATTGGTCTGACCTAGTATGGTCATTCTTATGTTCTTATGTGCCTTAATGTGGGTTTTAAAAAAATCTTTTTCAGTAGGTTAGAATGGCACACAACTCAAGGCCCGTTAGAACTGCAAGAGGGAAAATGATTCTTAGCGTAAGGTTATGATCTGAAAAATCATGTTCTTACTCAACAGATCTATTCCTATACAAGTCCAGTCATGCCAGTACATATTTATTTCATTGACTAGCACACATATTTACAATGTCTCATTGCTGGTAGCTCCAGGAGAGTGATCTGGATTTCATTCTGACTCACAAATCATCCAAAGAATTAACTAATTAATTACAGTGACAAATCGAGAACAGAAATCCAAAGAGTGAAGACAGGCAGAATATTTACAATTAGGTTAGTAAAATGCAACCAGAGTATTTAGTATACTTGAGACTGCTCACAGTTCCAAAAACTGTAAGTATGTCTAAAGATGAGTCAAGGTGATTGAAACAAGATGTAAGGAGGCTTCATGGTCTGGAGTTCTCCTCTTCTAAGAACGGGGCTGTGATGTGAAAGAACAGTAAAAGCTCCCCTAAATAATCAATATAATTACAATGGGTCATTGAGTGAAAGGAGGGCTAGAGTTCAGATTATCTCCTGATGACTGCAGGGGATCAAGAGGCATCATGTCTGTGACAAACTATGTAGTAAGGTAGTTTATCTAGTAGTGCGATTTCTGATAGAGATGTCAGACTAACCCTTGCTCATGATGTGAAATCTATAAATATTAACTTCTGGTTTTAGAAAGACAAGGCGGCGGAGGTCATATCTTTTATTAGACCAACTTCTATCGGTGAGGGAGATGAGCTTTCAAGCCATAAACAGAGCAAGGTTGAATTGATTGTTTAGCATAAGCTTTTAACTGGGACATGGAGTCACTTTTGCAGACCTGAAGAGCAGACGTGAGGGTATGTCTACATAGCAAAAGAAAAAATACATTTTGCTATGTAGCTATATCGCATGTGGCTTGAAATCTCCTCTCTCTAACCCACCAAATTTGGTCCAACAAAAGTCATTTTCTTCCCTACCATGTCTGTTTAATAATCTGGAACCAACATGGCTACAACTACACTGCATATAATTTTTGATTTTGACATTTCCAAAGGTGTTTCTTATTGTTAGTTATTGATATTAGAATAGCCCCTGGTAATCCTAAATAAGATTGAGGTCTATTGCTATAATCAGTGTATATACACATAGTAAAAAATGATTCCTGCTCTGAAGAATTCACAGCCCAAACAGAGAGCAAAGAGTGGAAGAAAAGGGGATGCGGGGATAAACCATACCAATATTTTTTCTAGGAGGAAATAAGACACAAGGCGATGAAGTAATCATACAGGAAATCTGTAGCAAAATCAGGGATTAAATGCAAACTCCCGAATTCCAGTCTAGGGCCTTCATCACAAACCCATCCTTCCTTTCTGAAATTGTTGCATAAAAGCCTTCCCCCGAGGTATTACTTGATTTTACACGTGGATTTTCTGGAAATACACTAAACTATAAGGTCCTGCCAAGTGCCAACACATAACTTTGACGGACAAAAACCTCCTGCTGACTGCATTTCTGGGGGGGGAGGCAGTTGTCTTCTAAGTCACTTAATTACTGTTGATCTGCAAATAATTCTCTGAAGCTGTGTAACTGTTTCAACTGCATTACTTTTTAAACTCTGCAACTCCTTGTGATCTTAAACCTTGCAACTCTGTAATTTTTGTAGAACCTTGCCACTTTGTAACTCTCAGCAACTTTGCTTTATAAATTTAGAAACTTACTGTAAGCTTGGTGATTGAGCCTTGTAATCTTTGTAACTCTCAACCACTTTGCTGCACTTTGCTGCTCTAAGCTGCATTCTCCCCTGAGATATGAATATGTGTGTAAGTGTAGATTATTGTGTGTTTGAGACTAGAAAATGCAAGGCTGAGCACATGGAGCCAGGTGATGAGTCATCAGACCACTTAAGGAGACTGCTGCTCTGCTGGATCAAGGGAAGTCTGGGCATGCTCCCTGGTGACAAGTGTGGATGAGTCGCAGGGGTTGCACAAAGGCAATAAAAGGAGAGAACACGTGGCAGAAACTCTCTTTCTTTCTGAGAAGAAGCAGCCAGTTTCTTTCCTGACCAGTTCCCCAGCCATGATCAGCAGACAGACCCTCCAGAATCTACATGCTTTGGCTCCTTCTGCAACCCATATGCCTGTGTAAGTGTGTGAGTACCTGAGGGCAGGAATGAATGTGAGTGAATGAATGAAGGTGTGTGTGGTGTGTGTGTGTTTGTGTGTGAGAGAGATAGCTGGTTCCCTCTTTAGTTTATACCTATAGTGGCAGCTCTACTTTCGTTTAACAATAAAGCCATACCAGTGTAACCCTGGGTGGTCTCAAGTGGGAATTTTGGGGGTAACAGAAATCATACATTTTTCTTTAACTTTAACCAATACTATTTCATCCACAGATTATTTTCATAAATTTGGTAGGAATCAAGAACAGAATTCAGATAGGTTGGTCTTCAATTCTCTTAGTTCTTCACTGTTTTGCTATTTTCCAAGTTTCTAATGACAGATGTTGTCATTTTTGGGATGGGTTGGGATTTTTCACCATCCAAACTCCCCCCCCCCGCCCAAAAAAACCCAAAAAACATATCAAGAAGAACTTAAGGTTTGTTTACTTTGAATTCTGTAAAGTGGATTCTGCAGATGAGAGTGTTGCTCTGAACAATAAAGATCTAGATACATTTAGATCTAGAAAGGTAGATCCAGACTTTTTAGGTGACAAATCTGAGGCATTGTCCCAGACTGAAGTATCAGAAGAGGAAGTTTGGAACAAATAGATAAACTTAATAGTAACAAGACACCGGGACCAGATGGCATTCACCCAAGAGTTCTGAAAGAACTCAAATGTGAAATTACGGAACTATTAACTGTGGTTTGTAACCTATTCTTTAAATCAGCTTCTGTACCTAATGACTGGAAGATAGATAACATGACACCAATATTTAAAAAGGGCTCTAGAGATGATCCTGACAATTAGAGACCAGTAAGTCTAACGTCAGTACCGGTCAAATTAGTTGAAACTGCAGGAAAGAATAACATTGTTAAACACACAGATGAACATAATTTGTTGGGGGAAAGTCAACATGGTTTCTGTAAAGGGAAATCATACCTTACTACTCTGTTAGTGTATGTCTACACAGCCGTTATTTCGAATTAACTTTAATAGTGTCTATACATGCAAACCGCTGTTTTGAAATTAATTCAAAATAGCAGAGCGCTTAATTCGAATTTGGAAAACCTCATTCTACGAGGAGTAACGCCAAATTCAAAATAGCTATTTCAAATTAAGTGCTGTGTAGACACTTAATTCGAAATAGGGGGCCTCCAGCCCTTCCCAGGGAGCCCTGGTGGCCATTCTGGGCACAACCAGGAAAACTTACTCTCCTCTCCCCCAGCCCCGGAGCCATTAAAGGGGTAGATCCTGGCCACAGTGCCTGTGCCAGCTCCAAGCCTGCCAGCCCAGAGCCAGCAGTGGCCACCGGGGCCCCTGATCCAGTGGCCCCAAAACATGAGCCAGCAAGCCACTTGCAGCCAGCCCTCCACCACTCCCCAGGAGCAGTCTGCCAGCTCCCAGGAGCCTGACAGGGGCTGGAGAAGGTGGGCACCTTCCTGGTCCAGGGTGGAGATCATGGACCTTATTCAGGTTTGGGGGGGATGCCCCCAACGTCCATGATCTCCGCACTAGATGGAGGAATGCGGCCATCTATGGCAGGATAGCTGCCAGCCTGGCCACCAAAGGCCACATGCGAACTAGGAGCAGGTTTGCATGAAAATCAAGTTGGTCCGGTGAGACCCCCAACCATGAGCCCTGAGCTTCCCCTTCCCCTTCTTCCCCTTGGTTTCCCCTTCCAGCTCCCTCCTCCCAGGTTTCCCCCTCCCCTCTCCCATCCTCTCTTAACAGGGAGTTTGGAGAGGGAGTTCTCCAGGTAAAGGAGGAGTAAATACGGGACCCTTGTGTTAAGTGGCTGTCTGTAGTGTGTGTTTGTGTGTGGAGGGGGGTTACTTGCTGTGCGCTGAGCTTGTGTTTGTCTGTTTGGTTTGTTTGTTTGTTTGAAGGAGCTTCTAAAAGGTTTGAAATCTAGAAGCCTCTGTTAATTGGTTGAGCCTTAGTCAGGGGGAGGGGCTACCAGGGCTTTATAAGCTGTGAGTCAGCGAGCAGGGAGCTTGCAACCAGGAGCAGCTAACAGGGAGTTTGGAGAGGGAGTTTAGAGGGGGAGGTTAGAGGGCGCAAGTGACTCCTGACCTTCTTTAAACATAACTTTTATAATAATCTATATTCCAGACATTTAATAAGAAGCCCAGTTTATACTTAAACTTATTCATAAGAAAAATGGAGACAGAAGCCCAGCAGCAGAGTGGGGGCTATCCTGTTTATTGTGTCAAGTGTAACATGTATGATTACCTGCCCTGTGGGCGAGTGGCGTATGTGTGCACCCATTGCGAGGAGCTCCTGACCTCAGAGACCAAGTTCGGGCTTTGGAGGCCAGGGTGGCTGAACTGGAGGAGCGAAGGGAGGTAGAGAGATATGTTGATGAGACTTTCTGGGACACTGTAGTACTGTCCCACCTCCAGTCTGAGAGTCCCAGTGCTCTTAAAGAGGATGAAAGTCTCAAGGGAACAGAGCATTCAATGGGAACAGAGGGAAACCATCCCATAGTTGGGACCCTCCTTCCAGAGGATGTTGCGGTATCCTCTTGCACTGAGGATACCTCTGAGGGGGAGGGAAAGCTAGTTGTTAGGAAGAGGCAGGTGTTAGTAGTGGGTGATTCGATCGTTAGAAACATAGGTTTGTGATGACCGAGAGAAACATATGGTCACTTGCCTGCCTGGTGCGAAGGTTGCGGATCTCTCAAGGCATCTAGATAGACTTATGTGTAGTGCTGCAGAGGAGCCGGTGGTCGTGGTACATGTAGGTACCAATGACATAGGGAAGGGTAGGAGTGATGTCCTTGAGGCCAAATTTAGGTTGCTAGGAAAGAGACTGAAATCCAGGACCTCTATGGTGGCATTCTCGGAAATGCTTGCAGTTCCACACGCAGGGCCAGGTAGGCAGGCAGAGCTTCAGAGTCTCAATGCGTGGATGAGACGATGGTGTAGGGAAGAGGGGTTTAGATTTATTAGGAACTGGGGACACTTTTGGGAGAGGGGGAGCCTATTCAAGAAGGATGGGCTCCACCTAAACCAGGGTGGAACCAGACTGCTGGCACTAAACATTAAAAAGGCCGTAGAGCAGTTTTTAAACTAAGAGATGGGGGAAAGCCGATTGGTGCGGAGAGGCACATAAATCGGATGGAGACTTCTCTTAGAGGAGAATCCATTGATAGAGATACTGTAAGCTGTAGTCAGAAAGAGAGGAGGGGAGAGGCCAACCATGGGCCAGAGCAGACAAACAACCACATAGAAAGGAATCCAATGCATCAGGGAAGGGCAGATAAATAAGCAGTGGCAAATTTTTAAAGTGCTTCTACACAAATGCTAGGAGTCTGACTAATAAGATGGGTGAACTAGAGTACCTCGTATTAAAGGAGGAGATTGACAGAATAGGCATCACTGAAACCTGGTGGAATGAGGAAAATCTGTGGGACACAATCATACCGGGATATAAAATATATCGGAAAGATAGAGCAGGCCGGGTGGGTGGCGGAGTGGCACTGTACGTGAAAGATAATGTCGAATCAAATGAAATAAAAATATTAAGTGAATCAACATGTTCAATAGAATTGCTATGGATAGTAATTCCGTGCTCCAAAAATAAGAAATTAGCAGTAGGGATATATTACCGACCACCTGACCAGGACAGCGATACTGACATTGAAATGCTGAGGGAGATTAGAGAGGCTACCAAAATAAAGAGCTCTATAATAATGGGGGATTTTAATTATCCCCATATTGACTGGGTACATGTCACCTCAGGAAGAGAAGCAGAGATAAAATTTCTCAATGGCTTAAATGACTGCTTCTTGGAGCAGCTGGTACAGGAACCCACAAGGGGAGAGGATATTCTCGATTTAGTCCTGAGCGGAGCAGAGGATCAGGTCCAGGAGATAACCTTTACAGGACCGCTTGGGAATAGTGACCATAATATAATAACATTTAACATTCCTGTGGTGGGAAGAACACCTCAGCAGTCCAGAACTCTGGCATTTAATTTCAAAAAGGGGAATTACACAAAAATGAGGAGGTTAGTTAAACAGAAATTAAAAGGCACAGTGACTAGAGCCAAATCCCTGCAAGCTGCATGGAAACTTTTTAAAGACATCATAATAGAGGCGCAACTTAAATGTATACCCCAAATTAAAAAACATAGCAAGAGACCTAAAAAAGAGTCACCTTGGCTTAACCACCATGTAAAAGAAGCAGTGAGGGACAAAAAGGCATCTTTTAAGAAGTGGAAGTCCAATCCTAGTGAGATAAATAGAAAGGAACATAAACACTATCAAATCAAGTGTAAAAATGTAATAAGAAAAGCAAAAAAAGATTTTGAGGAACAGCTCGCCAAAAACTCAAAAAGAAATAACAAAATGTTTTTGAAGTACATGAGAAGCAGGAAGCCTGCTAAAAAACCTGTGGGTCCCCTTGACGATCGAGATATAAGAGGAGCAATCAAGGACGATAAAGCCATTGCGGAGAAACTAAATGATTTCTTTGCTTCAGTCTTCACGGCTGAGGATGTTAGGGAGATTCCCAAATCTGCACTGTCCTTTGTGGGTGATGAATCTGAGGAACTGTCCCGGATTGAAGTGTCATTAGAGGAGGTTTTGGAACAAATAGAAAAACTTAATGTCAACAAATCTCCGGGATCGGATGGCATTCATCCAAGGGTTCTAAAAGAACTCAGATGGGAAATTGCTGAACTATTATCCGTGGTTTGTAACCTATCCTTTAAATCGGCTTCTGTACCTAATGACTGGAAGGTAGCTAACTTGACACCAATATTTAAAAAGGGCTCTACAGGTGATCCTGGCAATTACAGACCGGTAAGTCTAACTTCAGTACCGGGCAAATTAGTCAAAACAATAGTAAAGAATAAAATTGTGAGGCACGTAGAAGAACATAATTTGTTGGGGAAAGGTCAACATGGTTTCTGTAAAGGGAAATCGTGTCTTACTAATCTATTAGAGTTCTTTGAAGGGGTTAAACATGCAGACAAGGGGGATCCAGTAGATATAGTGTACTTAGATTTTCAGAAAGCCTTTGACAAGGTCCCTCACCAAAGGCTCTTGTGTAAATTACATTGTCATGGGATAAGAGGGAAGGTCCTTTCGTGGCTTGAGAACTGGTTGAAAGACAGGAAACAAAGGGTAGGAATAAATGGTAAATTTTCAGAATGGAGAGGGGTAACTAGTGGTGTCCCCCAAGGGTCAGTCCTGGGACCAATCCTGTTCAACTTATTCATAAATGATCTGGAGAAAGGGGTAAGCAGTGAGGTGGTAAAGTTTGCAGATGATACCAAACTGTTTATGATAGTCACGACAGAAGCAGACCGTGAGGGACTCCAAAAAGATCTCACCAAACTGAGTGATTGGGCAACAAAATGGCAAATGAAATTTAATGTGGATAAGTGTAAAGTAACGCACATTGGGAAAAATAACCCCAACTATACGTACAGTATCATGGGGGCTAATTTGGCTATGACAAATCAGGAAAGAGATCTTGGAGTTATCGTGGACAGTTCTCTGAAAACTTCCACACAGTGTGCAGTGGCAGTCAAAAAGGCAAATTGGATGCTAGGAATTATTCACAAAGGGATAGAAAATAAGACACAGAATATCTTACTGCCCCTGTATAAAACTATGGTACGCCCACATCTTGAATACTGTGTACAGATGTGGTCTCCTCACCTCAAAAAAGATATTTTGGCCTTGGAAAGGGTTCAGAAAAGGGCAACTAAAATGATTAGGGGTTTGAAATGGGTCCCATATGAAGAGAGGTTAAAGCGACTGGGACTTTTCAGTTTAGAAAAGGGGAGACTGAGGGGGGATATGATAGAGGTCTATAAAATCATGAGTGGTGTGGAGAGGGCGAATAAAGAAAAGTTATTTATTAGTTCCCATAATAGAAGAACTAGAGGACACCAAATGAAGTTAATGGGTAGCAGGTTTAAAACTAATAGAAAGTTCTTCTTCACACAGTGCATAGTCAACCTGTGGAACTCCTTGCTAGAGGAGGCTGTGAAGGCTAGGACTATAACAGAGTTTAAAGAGAAGCTAGATAATTTCATGGAGGTTAGGTCCATAAAAGGCTATTAGCCAGGGGATAGAAATGGTGTCCCTGGCCTCTGTTTGTCAGAGTCTGGAGAAGGATGGCAGGAGACAAATCGCTTGATCATTGTCTTCAGTCCACCTTCTCTGGGGCACCTGGTGCTGGCCACTGTCGGCAGACAGGCTACTGGGCTAGATGGACCTTTGGTCTGACCCAGTACGGCCGTTCTTATGTTGTGTTCTCTCTTCCCCGTCTCCCCAGAGGTTCATCCCCCCACCCCAGTTTTGTTTAATAAACCCAGTTTCTATGTTTGAACATATGTGTCTTTTGTTTGACATCAGGAAGGGGGGCTAGGGAGGGGTAAATGGAAGGACGTGAGGGAGGAATGGGGCACGAGCCCCCGGTGGGGAGGACTGGGGTGGCTCTGAGGGCTCCTTGGGGTGGACGCTCTCCCGTAGGGCCTCCTGGATCCTGACAGCCCCCCAATGGACCCCCCGGATGGCATCCTGCAGCACGTGCAGCCAGGCTGATGGCAACGACCCCACGAAATGCACCGGCGTGCCCAGGGGCAGCTCTGGCTCCATGTGGCCGAGTGCTGTGGTGCGGGCACTCAGGGCACTCCAAGACAGGACTGCTTTGACAATACAGGGGAACCCTGAGAACTGTCTGTCCAGGGTGCGGGTAGGGTCCCTTTAAGCACGGAGCTCAGTTAGCCTCAGGCAGCAGCCCCACACACTAAGTCCTAACCTGATGCCCTGCCGGCACTGGTTCCGGCCAGCCTTAACTTCGGTTCAGGGTCCACTCAGTGTGGACGCGCTATTTCGAAATAGTTTTTCTGTATAGATGCATTATTTCAAATTAGCTTAATTCAAATTAACTATTTTGAATTAAGTTAACTCAAATTAACGCTGTAGTGTAGACATACCCTTAGAGTTCTTTGAAGGGGTCAACAAACATGTGGACAAGAAGGATCCAGTGGATATAGTATGCTTAGAGTTCCAGAAAGCCTTTGATAAGGTCCCTCACCAAAGGCTCTTAAGTAAAGCAAGTTGTCATGGGATAAAAGGGAAGGTCCTTTCATGGATTGATAAATGGTTAAAAGTCAGGAAACAAAGGGTAAGAATAAATAATAAGTTTTCAGAGTGGAGAGAGGTAACTAGGGGGGGACCCCAAGGGTCTGTCCTAGGACCAATCCTATTCAACTTATTTATATATGATCTAGAGAAAGGGGTAAACAGTGAGGTGGCAAAATTTGCAGATGATACCAAACTGCTCAAGATAGTTAAGACCAAAGCAGATTATGAAGAGCTTCAAAAAGATCTCTCTCCAAACTAAGTGATTGGGCAACAAAATGGCAACTGAAATTTAATAGTGATAAATGTAAAAGTAATGCACTTTGGAAAAAATAATCCCAGCTATACATACAATATGATGGGGACTAATTTGGCTACAACTACTCAAGAGAGAGATCTTGGAGTAATTGTGGATAGTTCTCTGAAAACATCCACTCATTGTGCAATGGCAGTCAAAAAAACAAATAGAATGTTAGGAATCATTAAAAAAGGGATAGAGAATAAGACAGAGAATATCTCATTGCCTCTATATAAAACCATGGTATGCCCACATCTTGAATACTGCATACAGATGTGGTTGCCTTATCTCAAAAAAGATATCTTGGCATTGGAAAAGGTTCAGAAAAAGGGCAACAAAAATTATTAGGGGTTTGGAATGGGCCCCGTATGAAGCAAGATTAAAAAGACTTGGAATTTTCAGCTAAGAAAAGAGGAGACTAAGGGGAGATGTGATAGAGGTCTACAAAATCATGACTGGTGTGGAAAAATAAATAAGGAAAAAGTTATTTACTTGTTCCCATAACACAAGTACTAGGGGTCACCAAATGAAATTAATAGGTAGCAGGTTTAAAACAAACAAAAGGAGGGGGGTTTTTCACACAATGCACGGTCAGCCTGTGAAACTCCTTGCCAGAGGAGGTTGTGAAAACCAGGACTTTAATAGGGTTCAAGAAAGAACTAGATAAATTCATGGAGGTCCATCAATGGCTATTAGCCAGGAGGGGTAGGAATGGTGTCTCTAGCCTCTGTCAGAGGCTGGGAATGGATGATGGGAGAGGGATTGCTTGAAGACACCCTGTTCTGTTCACTCCCTCTGGAGCATCTGGTATTGGCCACTATCAGAAAACAGGATACTGGGCTAGATGGACCTTTGGTCTCAACCAGTGTGGCCATTTTTTGTGTTCTTATGTAAATATAACTTCCCATTTCAATGTTTACTACTTCTCCTCCCCATACTCTCTATGAAGAATACATCCTCACTTCAAAATCTAAAATACTCCTCCAGTGGAGCTTTGTACAGATATGACAGTCTGCCTGTCAGAAGCCCATTTTAGGATAGAAGCCATAGTTTGAAGCTTTTCCTTTTAGAAATCAATCAATCTTGATTTAAGTTATGTTTTGTTTCTAAGCTTTTTCACTAACTTTTCTGTTTTTGTCTTATACACATATTCTCACTTTATATTCTGTAGCAGTCTCTATTAAATTCAACCAAATTAAATACATGCCCACAAGCTTTTTATGGCAGTGGAAGAGTGTATATGTGTTTGTGTACATAATTACAATTATTATCATTAAGATGGGAGAAAATGTCCCTTTTCTTCCAATTTTCAACATTTTTTAAAATTACAATCTTAATTACAAGATATTCTCAGACATGCCAAAAGTTTCGAGATAACTTGGGTTATCTAGACATAGAAGCCGGTGATTGGCTTTGATAAATTAAATAAAATTGGGTCTGTGTCAGTTTCTCTTTTACTAATCTGTTTCCTCTTCTCTTTCTGTGACATATTCTGATAGTGTAATTTAAAATATTGCATTTGCAGCATTCTCTCTTTGCTCTTCAGTAAGCTTTAAAGCACAGTTTCTCTTACACGTTCTCTTCCCCCCCCTCCCCACCACCACTCTGTCTCACTCTCATGGAGCTTGAGATGACTAGCAGTTTTAGTTCTTGCCTCTCTGTAGTCCCTGTGAGCAGCGGAAGGAATTAAAGTAAACACAGAAACAGTCATCAATCACTTTCCCGTAATACTCTTCTAACCTGATATTACTTCCCAATCCCATTACACACCCAAAAATGAGAAAGTCACTGTCACTGAAGCTATCAGTTACCACCAATTGCTGTGCAGACTACATGACAGCCTAGGCTCTTGCTTTCTTTGGTTATGCCATCTGCATTGCTTTGGTGACCCACAGGCACACGAGCGCATCTTCTAGTGAATCTCAAGAGATCCACTGAGTCGTCTATTTGTCCCAAATATGTTCACCCAACCCTAATATTTACATAGTAAAGTGCAAGGCTGTAGTCATACAGTTGCTATTAGAGGGAATTACTGTCAGAGCAATAGCAATTTCATAGACTAAAGAGGCAATAATGTCTGGCAGATACAATTGTACATGTGAACACCCCAGCATTCAAGACCCATACTTCTCCAGAAAATCCACCTGTCATCAAGAAATCACCTTATTTTCTTGAGGCAAATATATACACTACAGCAACAAAGATGATGATTAATCATGCACAATTCAGTTCATCTAGCATTTCTGCAACTGGATGAAAAGCTTGGACCCCGAGCAGCTACAAGATGACAAAACAAACACAAAAGTGGCATAGCAGTTCAAGAAAAGAAAAGGGATGCTTTGTGATTCACTGAGTATCCTTATGGTTTCGGACAAATCCCTAAAAACCTGACAGAATTTTAGGGTGCATTTTAGCCCCCCAGAAATGCCTATTTTTGCTTCCCTCAAGTGATCCTTGTGCTCTAGTTACACCAAACTGCTGAAACCTCTTTACTGGTGAAAAATAAATTTTAGAGTGCTGCCAATGAATTATAATTATTATAGTTATTTAGCTAACTAATTACACTTTACTTAAAGACTAGTATTGGGAGCAAGCTTATGAAGGATTATGAAAATGACAACTGAAATTCCTCAAAGCATGGATTTCCAGAGTTTCTGCAGATTTGACTGGTATTACTTTTTCTTGAAGTGCCAATAAATTAGAGGAAATTTTTGTTTCATATTAATTTGTATGACAAAGCAGCACATGCAACACCCATCAATTACACTGATAGAAGTAATTAGGCTTTCGGTTGCCATGAATTAACAATGGATCATATTCTCAGTAATAAGTGGCATGCATGATTATCACTGATTGTATCCGTCTGCTAAAATTTTAATGAATGTCACAGTATGTATGCAAATCTTAATTAACAATAAAAACATGTAAATGTATTAATTGTTTTCAAGTTTATTAGTTAAACTTGTTATGCTATGTTAATACACCTAAAGCATGCTAATACAGATTTCTTAATGTATTGAATACAGTCACCATAATGTTCTCAGGTAGGACAAATTGGAGATGCCAAAGAAGATACTGGTACTTTGTTATTCATGAACTGCCGCATATGGAGTTTAATGGCCGCTTACTATCTATTTGTTACTCAGAGCATGCTTGTATTCACAATCTACACACTATTGCAATAATCTTTATGCAAAATATGCCATGTGAGGTATCATTTTACACAGAGTAAAATGGGTTTATTTGGGATCTTGGTCACTTTTGGGGGTTGGGTTCTTGGCCAGCCAGACTGCCCTGACATGGTCCCCAACACCTTGTTCTGCTGGGCCAGAGGCTCTGGTCTCCTCCAGCCAAGGCACAGAGTTAAGGTTCTGTCCCCAAGCAGAGCAACACAGATGCTGACACAGACAATTGTCTGACCCAGACAATGTTCTAACCAACTCCCCACTCTGAGCTGTCCTTGGTTCTGCCAGTCAGTCACCCCCTGACCTTAAATACCATGCTTTTATAGGCTCTGCTTACAAAAACTCCCCAGAGTCACAGATTCACTGACTTTTTAGGGGGTAGCTGCCACCACCAAGTGAAATAAAAGAATAACCCCATTCTTCTTGAACCCAGGAAGAAAGCACTTGGACTTCTTCTAGAGGGGTACCCCCAAGCTCCTTTACCACAAGAGAGCTTGAAAATAAAGAGAAAACAACTGCAGTGTCTGGTAGCTGACCTCTTAGTCAGAGGCATGCATACACACACACACACACACACACACACACACACACACAGAGTAAAACAAATTAAAACACAGAGAACATCTCTTAGATAGTGAATGAGCAGGGAAGGCATAGGTTCACACAGAGAAGTTTAACCAAACAACCAAAACTAAGAAAAATATCCTGATCACGACTAAATATGCTTTTTTCCCCTCTATTCTTGATCCGTGATGATCCGTACTTCAAGGCTCAGTTCACTCCCATGTCCAATATGTTTTATGGTCATGATAATTCTGATTACTGCATCTGCTCCCTCCAGCCCTTAACTTAAAAATCTCTTTCAAAGAAAGCAGGCAAGGTATCTAAATACAATTCAAATGTCAGCGCTGTATCCTCATTGGTTCTTCTGGGCCCCTGCCAACACCCTTACTAGCTACCTGAGTTTAACTCCTTGGTATGCTATACTTCCCACCACCGCCATTGGCCGGGAATGGTGATTCGCAGTCAATGGAGCTGCAATTGCGGGTACCCATGGCTGTGGCAGTAAATATAGCAGTGGCAAACTGAGAGAGGCTAACCTTTGGCAAACCACCATCATGTAATTGTCGACCCCTGGTCTATGCCATCAGCGCAGTATAAACAGTTTGCATTCATTTTGTCTATTGCATCCATGACTCTCTCACCAATTAAGGGTTGTAAAAGTAGAAGATCTTTCTAGATTTTAAGATCAAACAATGATTCATTATCATAGCACCTGCATAACTCAGGGTATTATACTCAGTGACTCCTGCATTCATCCAAATAATGTGACTGGAACCAAACATAACTTTTTGGAAAGAGATCCACTTTTAAAAGCTTTCAGAGTGTCTCTCTAGGAAACCCCTGACATCATTAATAGGCTCAGTATTGATAAGACCTCTGCATTGATCTTTAGATTGCACAATAAGTACTATGTGTAATCATCCTGGAACTCTTTGATGTTTAGAGAATGATGTATTCCAGGGTATCCCGTGAAATGAGTCTCCCCATAGTAACAGGAAAGACTTAATGAATCAGGAAGTGCCAGGAGCACTTCACATCTGAAAGGGGGAGGAGGAATAATACCTGAAAGGCTTGTTAAGATTTATTCTTGTGTTATATGCGTTTAGTTTGGTCTGTTGGCACAACCAGCATACAAAAATAACTCCGGATCCATATTAGCTTTGCAGTTCATCTAGACAGGACTTACAAAAACATATGGGGATCCCTCCGGGTTAAAAAAATATTCATTATTCCACATACATTACTCCCCTGCTTTGAGCATTTGTTAGCATGTAAGACTTATGCAGCACATTATATTTGTAATATAGCACAACACATCTGAAAAGACAAGGAATTGTAATTGGTTATTTAAAAATAAATTTGATATACATTGTGGCCATGAAAGCTTAAATTTACCATTTCAGCCATTTAGGGTATTGGATATACTAGGAAATACTAGACTAAAGATCAAGTGTTTTCCAAATCATTAAAAGTTAATGCCCAGAAACAAACTGTTATTACCTAGAAAATGTTGTGGTAATCATTTAATCAATACAATAAATCAATACAGTACTTTTGAGCAAGAACTGTAGAATCAGTACAATGGCATCATTGAAAATGTGAGTGATTCACTTGTTATTGCAGAAATGGCGTTAGTGAAGTGTCATTCATAATATAGGTTTAGTTTTTAAGCTTTAAAACATTTATAATTAAAAATAAATGTGAGGGGACATGTGAGTAAAAAATCTGTTGCTTGGGGAAGAAGAAAAAACATTAAAAATCTTATTCTTTGCCTCTGTCCACATGAGCATGGACTGGCTGCCCTTCAATAATTTTACATTCTCTCTGATGTTTTCATAGCCATCTTTCACTCTCATGCCTGTTGGCAGTTAAAACACCTTGGGCAATAAACAACTTTCTAACATTTGTCATCTAGAAAAACGCATTGCACTCAAACACCAGAGGACCAGAGGCTGCAGCCACATGAAAGTCACACTCCATTTAACATCTATTACACTGCTCTTACCTCTCTCTCTCTTTTCCCCCTTTACTACGTTTTTTTCTCCTGAAGCAGGCATGGCAACCTCCATTGAACGTTCACCCACACTTGAGGAAAGTATGTGCAGTCTCCTTTGCTCTGTCACTCTGAAAATGGATATGGGAAACAATCAGCCTTTAAAATGCTGGAATTTAATTAATGAACCAGCCTCTCCCCTATTTCAATGGACTTAGAACATTCATCCTGTATCATAGTTCTTTTTTTCCACTGATAGCGGTGATTAAACAAAGATGGTTTCCTTGGTTTTCCCCGCCCTCCACTTCTTCCATGTCAAAGAAATGAGCTGATAAATAATCTACAGTGTTTAAAACAGACCTATCCATTATTGGATATATTTTCCCACAATATAGCCTGAAAAAAATTAACTGTGTCTTCAGACTTTCTATAGCACCCATCACTGCAGGAAAATGAGATTTACACTGTATGGTTACTTCGTGGGACTTCATGGAATCTTTCCTGGGGATGCACATCTGAGGGGGTGGGAATAGTCCCTTTCTTCTCCCCTTGCCTTCTATTTCCTGAGCATGATGGGAATGGTTCATGGAAGAAAATATTGTTTCCCCTTTTTTACCAGAGTGGATAGTCACAATATGGGACCTCAGGATGTTCCAGTTGGAAGAAGAAATTGGTGGAGTCTAATAGTCTCTTTTGTGCAATCTTGTTTATTTATATGGACTGTACAAGTCCAGTATTCCTGAAAGCAGGAGGAACCAAGAACAAAAGGAGCAGTTTCTTAACTTACAGTTCCAAGGCTCTTTGTTCAACAGAACAAAAAACACTCTCTAGCTTTTCACAGGGTTGTAGCCTGCTTGGCTTTCTTGATTTTTGCATCTGCTTCAGTTTGGTCTGTTCTCAGTTTGTGTGTTCTGCCTTTACCCTCCCCCACCTCCCTCCTAATATTCAGCTAAGGATCTCCACCCACTCAGTTCAAACTCCTGAGCTTGTTCACAACCTCTCTTGTCTTAGAAGGGGGGGGGAGTTTCTGATTAACTCATCCAGAGAGTTGTGTTAACTGAAGGATTTGTTCACACCCACTCTTGAAGAAGTTTGTGACTGATGCAGTCACC
This sequence comes from Pelochelys cantorii, assembly GCA_032595735.1. Taxonomy (NCBI): domain Eukaryota; kingdom Metazoa; phylum Chordata; order Testudines; family Trionychidae; genus Pelochelys; species Pelochelys cantorii. Next base: position 23,965,579 of record CM064334.1, on the reverse strand, counting down.
AGTGCCTCTTGCCATAATGGTATTTTAAAATATATCCTTTGGATGGATGGACTCCAGGTCAATTATCTCATCTGGAAATTTGTTCAACAGCCAACCTCCCACACACACATGCTTTGACTACAGCTATCTTGGTTCTCATAAATTTTCTCCAGGGCTTTTTAAACTGCACAGCTATAGAGTTAAATATTTGTCTCGGCATATCATGGATGCAGACACAGTTTCTGATATACATGGGCCTTGAAGTTCCTGAAAGTCAGAATGAAGCTGACAACAAGCTGCTGAAGTATACATTTACTTAATGGGTATCGTCTACCTCCAGCCCTAGATAGATTCAGGCCCCAATCCTACAAACAGGTGCATTTGTAATAAAGGCCTTGATCACACACTCTCTTATACTAATAGGATCTCCTAGCTCAGCCAGCTAAGATGTTTATAACATCCTTGTGGAATTGTTCCTATAGAATTAAACAATTAAGTGTAGTCTGGGGTTTGCATAAAGTTACATGTGACCTACTCACATTGCACATAGCCATGCAGGACATATTTAACTTTGAACTAAATGCACAGGCATTTTTTAAAAATATATTTTTAGAGTTTAAAATTTTGTAAATAAAATGTCATTTTAACAATTTCTGCAAAGCCAAACTATCTCACTTGCCTGATTGAAACATGTGTTTGACAGTTAATAAACATAGATTGCACAGTCGTGGGCATATGGTTTTTCAATAACATGAAATGTAATCCATAACTCGTTACAAATCCACTGCTTATTTTGAACCACACCTGAAATACATACTGTACTCTCTTAAGTAAAGGTATATGAACATGTTCACAAGCATACCAGGATGTTTCTTTCAATAAACAAAAATATTATTAAAAAAGCAAGGTTTCAGTCAATTTCCTCTGACATAACCTATAAAGTAGCGAATAGCAAAAGGAATGCAGGATATAAATAAATATCATCTCTACCAATCTCATTGTTTTCAACTTCTTGAAAGTATCTATCAATAGCATTAGGTACTTTTATAATAATTTTTAAAAGATTCCACAAAACGCATGTACATGATAACTGCCAACAATTATCAATCAAGCTACAATAATACTTATCCATACCACGAAAAACAATTTGTTTTCACAAAAACCTGTGCTCCAAAGGACATTTCTCTCCAGTTTCTTGACAGTGAGGTTAAAAATTTAGAAAAATCAAAATATAAAACAGCATAAGCAGCTAAAAATAACAGTTATCAAAGCAAATAACTTTGCTCTGGATAGTTAATTCAACAGGCTCATTTTTGGGGTAAAGAATAATGGAAATACTTTTATGTAAAACACATGTTCTTTAAGTAAACACATATCATGAGGTAGGAGGCCAATGAAAGATTTATCCAAATTTAATCATAGATTAGAAGAAAACTTTAGAATTTCCTAGAAAAGATTTTAGTGGAGATATAAACAAATCTCAAATTAATCTCTTCTTTGTTCCTAATCTCTTTCCTCATTATAGATTATGAAAGCTTGATCTCCCATCAGATATTAATTTTCGTCTGTATGTAACAGCTTGTTGGAGAAGGGAGGAGGCTTTTTAACCAGCAAAGAACAGAACATAATAAAGGACATTTTTGTGCACTCTGAGTTTTAGATTTGCTCTCTTAGTCCATTGCCAAGTAGTTACAGGAACTCTGACAAAAGAGGAAATGACAACGAATATCACAGCTGCAGAACATTGCAACACAATGAATGGTTCTAGCTCTCAATGTGATCTGCTGAAACCTCATCATTCTCCTGGTTTATTTCAAGTGTTGCACTCAAAGTATACCAGGTTCATTAACCAGGTGATTGAAAGAACTGTTTTCCACTTACAGGCCTGATGTAAGACAGGCAGCAGCTGTATGTACAGAGTCTACATAATTAACCCCTCTACTAGTTATCATTCATCAGACTGGGGTAGGCCTGTTCTGCAGTTCCAAGATGAACGTGCTGCTATTTAGGGAGAAACAAAGTGAGAGGAGGGATAATCCCACTACACCATGTGTCCTGTGGACTCCAGAAATTCCTTCTTTAAATGTCTTCCTTTCCATCAAGTTTTGCAAAGTTTTACATTTAAATTTTTGCTTTTTGCCCCCAGCCTCTTTAGCCTGTAATTTGTGCTCCTCTTCTTTAGTGAATTCATTTTCATTAAAGCATAGGTGCCAACTTCTTATCTTGCCAGGAGATGACTGACACCCTCCCTCTGCTCCAGGCCCTGCCCCTATTCCACCCCTCTCCTCAAGTGCCCATCTCTGCCCAGCCTCTTACATTTTTGATGCAAGGAGCTTCTGCCAAGTGCTAAAGGAAGGAATCCTCTCCTCACTAGCCACAAAGATGCAAGAAGTACTGCTTTGTGACTTCTCCTTCATTCCCAAGGCTACATAGCAAGGAAAAAAGTGGGCAAGGTATCCATGTTGTTGTAACTGTACTGATTTCCTCTACTCTTTAGGCTTTTCCTGTCCCATCTATCAGCCAATAATGTTGCGAGCGTGCAACTAACTTGGCCTAACAAGGATTGGGACCACGACGTAACGAGCGCAAATGTCTTTAATTGCTTTAACCTACTCTAGAAGAAAAACAACAAATGGTCTGGTAGCACTTTATAGACTAACAAAACATGTAGATGGTATCATGAGCATCTGCTCTGTCTCCCACCCCCGTCTCTTTTTCTTCCCTCTCCCCTCCCCTTCCCCTCTCCTATTTATTTCAGGTGTACACATCCCAAACTCATAACTCTGGTCATCTGAAGAAGTGGGCTGTGCCCACGAAAGCTCATGATACCAGCTACATGTTTTGTTAGTCTATAAAGTGCTACCAGATGATTTGTTGTTTTTTTTTCTATAACAGACTAACTCAGCTACCCCATGAAGCTACTCTGGAAGGAGAGGAAAGGGGAGACTCACTCTCACTATTCGCAATCACACCTACAGTCTGACGAAATACAGGCTCAGTGCCAGGCACCTGGAGTTCATGCTGAGGTTCATGCTGTTGGTATCTTCCCATGATGACCCCGGAACCGATCTGAGCAGAGGGCACCCTTGGGAGGTCCTGCTTGGTGATCCCCTTTCAGGTTCTCTCTCTCACTTTGTTGGATCAACAATGTTACAGGCCATGTGCAGCGTCTGGGTCCATAGGCCTCCCTCACTGTCCTCCCTGGGCCGTGTGCACTCTGTGCAGGGGGCCATGTGCACTCAAATTCAGGTGAGTAAAAGTTCATCACCCATTTCATGTTCGTTTCCCTCACACACCATGCATTCATTCAGGAAGGGGGAACTATAAGGGGAATTTACAGAACCTAAGCCGATAACAATTCAGCTTTACATCAATTATAACTTTCAAACAGATAACAATGTCCTTTGCCCTCAACAAATAAAATATAAGGAGTCAACAAAAATCTACCCTCCAACCCCATCCAGTGGAACCATGCTAATGTGGAGTCTAAGGCCTCCTATATCTGTAGAAACTGTGAGCATGTCTTTAACAAACATACCCTTAGCGTAAAGTCAGCTGCTTCCAGTTAAAAGTTTTCCTTCAGATTAGTTGTTTGTGTTCAGATAAATAAGCTCAGTGTTTCCCAGACTGGGTAGAAAACTCCCAGACATTAAGGATACAGTCTGAATAAAATGATTAAAGGGGAAAGGGAAAAAGTGAGTTTAGCTATTCATCTAGGTTGCCTTATGAAAGCTTCCATGTACTTTTACATGTTTTGGATATAATGTTCTGTCTCTACTGACATGCATAATACCCGTTCCACATAGCAATTCTGTGATGATGTTACTTGCTTCTTTGTACTTTAAATAGACCTTGCTGTGAATGATTTGTGGGTCATAGAGGGGATCTCATTACATGGAGATAAATATAAATACATATAAATAATGGGTAGGAATGGGGCAGTGGATCCAATCATTTTACCTGTGGATTAAGAGCACAAGGACTCCCTTCCTGCCAGCCACCACAGAAATCCTGAGAGTACTACCTGGTTACTCAGGCTGTGTACTGGGAATAGGATTTAGTCCATAGCACGATATTGGCTTGCTGTTTGGATACAAATGTTGTTTGTAGTTAAAATTGACACTGCTAATAGATACATTCTCTCCTTCACTGAGGAATGCCTTGTAAGAGTCTTGTCAACATTTGTACAGTTTCTTTACTGCTATTTTATTTGTTAATATAATTGTTTAAATAAGGTGAAATATGTAGGCATCCGATTTCAAAAGTGACCAGTGATCACAGGTGCCCAAATTGAGACACCTTTCAGGGGCACAGTTTTCAGAGGACTGGTCCTGAGCACTTCATGAACCTCTGACCCTTAAGAGGAACTTCAAATTGAGCACAGAAAAATGTACACCTAAATGATAGTCCTTTTGAAAACATAAGCCATATTCTGAAAGCAGCATACAATGGCTGCAGTGGAGCACCAGCTCTAAGAATCTTAAATGGGTAAGTCCATTACAAACTCATCACAATACTCTTTCTCCTATCACTGGATTTGAGCATGTGTTTCGTTTTACCCTCTAAGGGAGGCAGGATTGGCTTGCAGCGGTCAGCTGTCAGTTGGTACTTTAGTTTTACTCGCTGCTGTTTTGGGATCTGCTATTAGGAGCACTGTAGATTTAGTGATTCCCTGTTCTTGAGGCTTATGGTTAATCAGTAGTCCTCACAAACCTGCTGGCAGAGGGAGAATGCCTCCAGTCCTAAGCTGCACTTTGCACTCCTTGGAGACCTGGGTCAGTAAGTAATTCCTTGGGAGCCTCACTTGGTACTATCAAGGTAGTTTCAGGTGTCACTGTGAGAGATCCTTGATATTTGCAAAGTTAAGAAGCACCATATAGCAGGCATGAAGAGAGACAATTGGATAGATAACCTCTAGAAATATCAGTTAATACTATCTCCATTTTACAGAGGGGAAATGGTGGTAAAGTGATTATAACTGCCTAGAGGGAGTCAGTGCAGAGCCAGGATTAGAATATAGAGTTGCTTTGTTTCCTGTCATTAATTCACTCTACTACATCACCTCTCTTCTCAGAAGCCTCTTTAAGTTTTGCAGAGGATGCTGAAAGATCACATTCCTGCATTGTTTCTTCAGACTGCAGGAGAACACATCATGAATAGGCATGGAGGAGCAGTGTAATCCTAATCATTGCAATGATCTCCGAAGCATCTTAGATTCCTCCTTGAATTGTGATCTGGGGGTTGTCTCTTTAACAAGTATTATATGACAGCAGATTTATAATTCGGTGTTTGCGTATTTGAAAACAACGTTATTAAAGTCTAACACAATGGAATGCTGCATGAGCAATACATACAAATGAGAAGTAGAATAACACCAAGGAGGATATAGGTATTGTACAAAAGCTACAGTTAGGGTATGCCTATACTTACCAGAAGATCAACACTCCGGAGGTTGATCGTCTATTATTTGACTTAGCAGATCTAGTATAGACCATCAATTGAACTCTGAGGGCAGCCCCCAATGGCATCCAGTACTCCTCCTTCTACAAAGAATAATGGAAGTCAATGGATGCAAAAGCTCCCGTCAGCCTCCTGCTGCGTGGCAGTCATCACAGCTTGGTTTAAGGTAACCCGACTTCAGCTATGCGTTTTGCATAGCTGGAGTTGCATACCTTAAACTGTCCTTCCTGGTCTAATATAGACAGCCCTTAGTGATTGAGATCAGAGTTACACCAGTTTATACCTGCTGAGAATTCGGCCTATGATTTTGTTCTTCCTCTCTGTGACGGGGCGGCGCTGCCCCACACTCAAGCCCAGGGAATTCACCTGGCCCAGGTGGCTGAGAGGGCCCCACCCTCGCAGCCCTGCTGGGCATGCTCCCAGTGCAGCCCAGGTATAAAGGGCTGCAGAACTGCTCAGTTGAGGCTGACCTCTGGAGGAGAAAGAGCTAGGGCACAACCTCCAGAGCCACACCCACCGCAGCCCAGGAGAGAGGCACCAGGCCAGCTGATCTCGCCGCTGCCAGGCCCAGGCCGGGCCCGACCCCAACTCTGGAGCTGCCATACAGCCTCCCTGAACACAGATGCTACACCTGCCGCTGCTACCCCGGACGCCGGGTGGGGAACCGCCTCTACTGCTGCCTGATTCACGCCTACAGGTGGGACCGCTGCTGGCCTGGGGAAGGGGGTGACCCAGGGTGGGGAGCTGGAAAAGCCACGGCAGGCTCAGCAAGTTTCAGGAAAGACTCCCCGCTGAGCCAGTGGTGGGAGCCACCCGCCACTGATAGGGCCCTGGGTCGGGGCCCGGTGGAGAGGGAGGGCCTGGGCCCCCCTACCCCTGCTTCCCAAACCCCCGCCGAGTGGGGGGATCATGTAAAGGACTAGGCCTCAGAGCCTACGTATAAGAGACTAGGCCAGTAGGCCGTATTTCCCCTTAAACAGGGGCCTTGGACTTTAAGGCTTGACCAGTGGGCTGTATTTTCCCTAAGACAGGGGCATTGGACTTTAAGGCTAGGCCAGTGGGCCGTATTTCCCCTAAGACAGGGGCATTGGACTTTAAGGCTAGGCCAGTGGGCCGTATTTCGCCTAAGACAGGGCCTTTGGACTTTAAGACTTGGCCAGTGGGCTGTATTTCCCCTAAGATAGGGGCGGTCTACTTTGGGACCAGACCTTTGGGAGACCGAAAGTATGCCCCGGACCTGGGGGGCACACCCCAGAACGGGGGCTGCCCCTCAACACTCTCTGATAAGAAGGTATTGAAAAACTAACCAGCCATAGATAAGAGTGTCATAATACTGCTTGACCTCTCCGTTCTTCACCTCCAGGTATGTTGTAGCTTCCAGGTTTAAAACTGTACTGGTAGCAAACACAACTTCAGGTGACATTTAGGGTTGAGATTTGGGTCAGACGCTGGCTAAGAAACAGAAAAGAAGGAATGCAATAGAATGAGCTGAAACAGCCAAATGGAAGGTAGCAGCTATGGGAAGAAAGATTTGAACTACTTGTCTGTGTTGCTGAGTTCCAAATGATCTGTAACGACTGAGTCAGAGAAGATTCTTGAATGTTATGATGGATAGTTTGTTGGAAACATCTGCTCAACTTGCAGTGGTAGTAAAATCTTGCAATCAAAATACGCACTTTTGTTTTCTCCTTTTTTACATCGTATGATCTTTTGTAGCCTCCTTCATAATAAAAGAGTGAAAATAACTGAGAGGCAAAACATTTAATATAAAGACAAGGAAATAATTGTACCTACCACATAATTAGCCTGTGGAACTCATTGCTTCAAGTTATCACAAAACCCAAGGGCTTAGTTAGATTCAAAACTATCAGATAAGAACTTCATAATTTGCATGAGACAGTCAAAAGGGATATAAACCCTCATGATTTGGGACATAAGACAACCATTAAACTGATAGAAAAAGTTTCTTGCATGGGCACATAAGTTGCATAATATGCATTACAGGCATTCTTGAAGTATCTAATACTAGCAACTAACAGAATACGATGGACCACTGGTTGATCCAGTATGACAATTCTTATCTTCCTTGTAAATAATTTCTTATTCACCATCTGGAGAGTTTTCATTATTTTGGTCTAATGGAGTCTCTTCCACTCCCCACTGACAATGTAGAATGGATTTTGCTGTCTCCTGATCCAAAAATACCAAAAATACCAAATTTGCAATATTATTAGAATTGGAATCGCTCATAACTCTAATTACCATTTCCATTCTCCTTAGTTATTGTGCTCCAGTGTGTGTGTGTGTGGTGGAGGGGAGTATAAGCAATATAAGGCCATGCTCTCTTTAGATCATATTTCAACTGTATTTTCCCCAAGGGCAAAGTCATGTCACTTGTAATCATTGATGTATTTTCTGTCACAGAATGCAAACTGGTTCTTTCCATCACACAGAATCTTCATGATGGAAAAAATGAGCACTTCTCATAGTCCCAGTTTGTTCAGTTGGCATCTATAAATTCTTCAGAAGGATTTCCTCCTTGGAATCAGTTATGCCCCATTGACTTCACTTACTTGTGGATCTTTGATAGTAGATAGAATAACCCCGGTCGGGGCTCTAAGGGTGTGTTGATTTGTTCCTGTGCTTGTACAGGGAGTGTCCTGAGCAGATGGTGCAGTGGGATCTGAGGAAAGTGGCCTGTAGAATTTGGTATTGGAGAGTTGTCTGGCAGCCTCCTTTTGGTAGTCAGACCTGTTCATGATGACAACAGCACCTCCTTTATCAGCCTCTTTGATTATAATGTCAGAGTTGTTTCTGAGGCTGTGGATGGCATTGCATTCTGCATGACTGAGGTTATGAGGCAAGCGATGCTGTTTTCCCACAATTTCTGCCTGTGCACATCGGCGGAAGCATTCTATGTATAGGTCCAGACTGTCATTTTGACCCTCAGGAGGAGTCCATGTGGAGTTCTTCTTGTGCTGTTGGTGGGAGGGTATCTGTGTGTCAGTGTGCTGTTCAGTGTTGTGTTGAAAGTATTCTTTGAGTCGGAGATGGTGAAAGTAAGCTTCTAGATCACTGCAGAACTGTATCATGTTTGTGGGGGTGGTGGGGCAAAAAGAGAGTCCCCGAGATAGGACAGACTCTTCTGCTGGGCTGAGTGTGTAGTTGGATAGGTTGACAATATTGCTGGGTGAGTTAGGGGTACCACTGTTGGTTAAGGGTACCACAAATCTGGAAATCCTGGATGCCCCATCATCTCGGGCATTGGCACTCTCACTGAAGGACTGTCTGTATACATGGACTCTCTACTCAAACCCTATGCCACCAGCACTCCAAGCTATCTCCGTGACACCACTGATTTCCTGAGAAAACTACAATGCATTGGTGATCTTTCATAAAACACCATCCTAGCCACCATGGATGTAGAGGCTCTCTACACAAACATCCCACACATAGATGGAATACAAGCTGTCAGGAACAGTATCCCTGATGATGCTGCAGCACAACTGGTGGCTGAGCTCTGTGACTTTATCCTCAAACACAGCTATTTCAGATTCGGTGACAATATATACCTCCAAACCAGTGGCACTGCTATGGGCACCCACATGGCCCCACAATATGCCAACATTTTTATGGCTGACCTGGAACAATGCTTCCTCAGCTCTCGTCCACTAACGCCCCTTCTCTACCTATGCTACATTGATGACATCTTCATCATCTGGATCCATGGGAAGGAGACTCTGGAAGAAGTCCACCACGATTTCAACAGCTTCCACCCCACCATCAACCTCAGCCTGGACCAGTCTAAACAGGAGATCCACTTCCTGGACACCATGATGCAAATAAGTAACGGTCACATAAACACCATCCTATACCGAAAACCTACCAACTGCTATGCCTACCTTCATGCCTCCAGCTTCCATCCGGACACACCACACGATCCATTGTCTACAGCCAAGCACTAAGGTACAACCGCATCTGCTCCAACCCCTCAGGCAGAGACCAACACCTACAAGATCTTCACCAAGCATTCTTGAGCTACGATACCCACACAAGGAAGTGAGGAAACAGATTAACAGAGCCAGACATGTACCCAGAAACCTCCTACTACAAGACAAGCCCAAGAAAGAAACCAACAGAACACCACTGGCCATCACCTACAGTCTTCAGCTAAAACTGCTCCAGCGCATCATCAGTGATCTACAACCCATCCTGGACAATGATCCCTCACTTTCACAGGCCTTGGGAGGCAGGCCAGTCCTTGCCCACAGACAACCCGCCAACCTGAAACAAATTATCACCAGCAACTATACACCGCACCACAGTAACTCTAACTCAGGAACCAATCCCTGCAACAAACCTCGGTGCCAACTCTGCCCTCATATCTACACCAGCGACACCATCACAGGACCTAACCAGATCAGCCACACCATCGCTGGTTCATTTACCTGCACATCTACCAATATAATATACGCCATCATGTGCCAGCAATGCCCCTCTGCTATATACATCGGCCAAACTGGACAGTCCCTACGTAAAAGAATAAATGGACACAAATCAGATATTAGGAATGGCAATATACAAAAACCTATAGGCGAACACTTCAATCTCCCTGGACACACAGTAGCAGATTTAAAGGTAGCCATCTTGCAGCAACAAAACTTCAAGACCAGACTTCAAAGAGAAACTGCTGAGCTACAGTTCATCTGCAAATTTGACACCATCAGTTTAGGATTAAACAAAGACTGTGAATGGCTAGCCAATTACAAAAGCATTTTCTCTTCTCTTGGTGTTCACACCACCACATCAGCTGCTAGAAGTGGGTCTCACCCTCCCTGACTGAATTAACCTCGTTATCTCTAGCCTTATTCTGGCCTGCATATTTATACCTGCCTCTGGAAATTTCCACTACATGCATCTGATGAAGTGAGTCTTTGCCCATGAAAGCTTATGCTCCAATACATCTGTTACTCTATAAGGTGCCACAGGATTCCTAGGCACAGTTATGCCTATGCAGCCATTTTCATTGGTCCAAGTATAAAAGAAGCTAAAATGAGCAACTTCCAGTTCTTTTAACCATTTATCTAATAGTGTATTCCAGGGATTCATTGCAATGAGGTTTCTTTATTGTTCCTTAAGTTCATTGTAAAAATTATCAGAAAACACTTCAAACATTTGGATAAAAAGTTGCTTGAAATCTGATACACTGATACCTTGGATACCTAACTAGTAAGTTCTACAAAGGTTTATATGCTAATGAAGTTACATATTCATCCATCTTCATTGACCTTGCATAAACCTTCCATAAGGATATCAACTCTATCCTGTTTACACAGTAAGAAAGAGGAATATCGTGATGTTTACTTCTGTTATGTTTAGTTAAAACCAACACATTTTAAAACATCCAAGAAAATGGTTACAGAGCAATTCGAGATTTGTTTTTTTCCATGTTTAAGAAACATCTTTTTGCCAACAAAATAATAAGTATTTGGAATAAATCCAACAACAAAGGCTGAGGAGTGACAATGCTGGAACTGGGATCAATTCCGCTCAAGATTCTTCAGGATTATATTGTATGTGCACACCCTGTGTGGCCAGAACTCCATGTGAAGTTGTATTGCTCTTGAAGATGACACAAAATTCATCAAGGAAATGTAGAGTATACAGTTTATGCCTGTTTCATGCTAGTAAGAGGCAACTAATCAAAAATTCTTTATTCTTTGTAAATGCAACTTCACAGCCTTTTTCACCCTTGAAAGAAAGTAGCAAATAAGTATTCTCACTTCTAGAATTTGAGCAAAGGACAGAAAGTTAATTGGCTGAAACAGAGTTTACCTTAGAAATGAACACCATCTTAACTTGTCAAACTGATCTGTTTTATTGAAAATAAATTATTTTTATTGAGAAAGTTCTCGTTCAAATAAATGCCTATTTGAGAAACCAGTTCCCAAAGAAGGGGAAAGGAAGAAGAGTTTTTCAACCTTGTTGCAAAGTTCAAAGATGTTCAGAATCAATTACCTTACAATCTCAGATCTCCTGGAAGCCAATATTCTACATTTCCATATTAAAATTCTCAACAACTTACTATCTTCAATATATAAAGGAACAGGTTTGCATACAAAAATATAATGTACTCTGCCTAAGAAACACAATTGGGTGAATTTATAAATTCTCCTTGTTCTCATTGTTCTGCGTCTGTGGAGCTAAACATAATGAGTGAAAAGCTTTTAACATGAAGGTATAAACTTAACAAAAGAGTGTGACATATGGAATGTAGAAGTTCAATAAGTGCAGTTCTTACAAGCTCCCCACTTTGGGTATGTTCCACGTGTACCAACAAAATTCTGTTTGAAATTTTGGCATACATTTTCCACTTACTACATGGGCTTCATGCTACATGCAGATATTTTAAAAATTCAAGTAATTTATTTTAATAAATTCTGTTCTTATTACAGCCACCAATTATTTTACAGAAAATGTGAACCAGCATTCAGACAGCTTTATTATGTATGTAATTCTCACAGGAACCATTTTTGATGGCAGTAAATTCAAAAGGGTGTGTAACAGTGCTAAATGATTGGGATATTCATATAGAAGACTCATAATATATTTAATATCAATCTTTTAACTGACCACCAAAGAATAATGAACTTTCCTGGGAACAGATTATTTTCTTAATGTTATATTATCCGCAGATGACAATAACTCAAGTTATGAAGTATTCTGGGACAAATGTATATTGTTTGAATTGCTGCATCTGTTGCCATATTCTCCATTTCTACATACAAATATTTTTACAAATTTGTGCTGATCTTATCAAAAGTCTCCTTTTTCAACTATGTGTACAATAGAATTGAGTGCTAATAGAAACAGAAAAAATCCAAATAGACCGTTACTGTACTACCTTTCTTTAAGGAGTATATCCTAACTGAACATATGTTCGAGGCCGAGTTTTACAGTGGCTGGGTGGATGGAGTAGCCATTGCTCCGCTCTTCCTTTCCTCTGCACAGTTCCAGCCCTGGCATAAATTACAACACTCTACTTAAGGGTCAGAACCAGAAGCAAGGAGGGCAAAGGAGCCAGCAATTCGATTTTCATGCCAACTGAGAGCTACCCCTGCCAGAGAGTTTTCATCCAGCTAAATACATCTGCCATAGATACATGGTAGGAGCAAAACTGGTCTTGAATGTTTTGGAAATATCCACCTTAATGAGACAAAGAGCGCATGTTTCTAAATTACTAGAGATATTTCTAGAATTTAGGCCTGGGTCTAAATCCTGTAAAGTTTATACTGGGGAGTGTGACAGGTTGCTCAACTCATCACTAAGACGGTGTCTCTTCCTGGTCACTCTGGGGAATAGCTCATGAGGTCAGTGCCCCTTCCTACAGTTGAACATCACCATGCTCTCTGGGTCTTTTTCTCACACCTTGGGCTGCTGCTGCTGCCTCTTTGTGACTCAGACCTCTGGCTAAGTCACTATTACGGGTTCCTGTTTCAAGGCAGTGTGGTGTGGGGATGGAGGGAAGTCTCATGTAGTTTTCTTGTGCATTGCCCCACCAGTGCCACTTCCCTCATGGTGGCCTGGGGAACTTGGACCCATCCTGTACTCCAGGTTCCAGCCCAGAGACCCTGAAACATGAATCCAAGGTCTGTTCAGTCCCTAACTTACTCCCTGGACTGCTTTTTCCTTCAGTACTCCCTCACCCTTTGGGGTTTGCCGACCTCTCTACTCCCTTCCTCCCTCCTCCTCCGTCTACTCCCTCCTATAGGGAGCAACCAGGGGATACTTGTTTCTATAGCTCCCAAACATGCCTCCCTTCTCCTGGAGGACAATAACTGTCCTGTATAACCCTGGAATGTTGTAACTAATAAGTCAGTTAGTTATAGCAAAAGGTTTGGATTAAACTTAAATACAAGACGTAGGTCTCAGACAGGCCAGGCAGCTTTGTTAACTTAGCCCCAGCTCTGTTTGATGTTAGCATGTTCTGATGTTAAAGTGAAGGGATGGAATATTGTAATGCATAGTGATGTTAATATTAGGTAAGGCCTTGTAATGAATAGAAAGAAGTTTAATGTTGAAAGACTTTGTAACTTTGTTAAAGTAACTAGAAGTACCCCTTTGTTCCATGCTGCAATTCTGTAAATGTATTGTTTGTGTGAATGAGAGAGAATGTTTTAGGAGAGATAAGTATGAAGGCCACTGCATGCTCAAATGGTCAGAAGAGGGACCAGAGACTCAGACACCAAATAATTATCAACTAAGCGAAAGCACACTGAAGACACAAACTGGACCAAGGCAGATTGAAGAATCCTGAAGTTAGTGGCAAGCATCTCTTGATACAGAACCAATAACAAGATTCTTCAGAAGACCACACCCGGGAGGGGTCGTCAGCATACTGATATCAGATGTCTGCGAGAACAACCACCAGATACACATATGCCTCAGAAAAACCGATTGTGATGCAGTTACTTCTGGAGAATGGGATGATATCCCCGAGGGTATGTCTACATTACAGAGTTTTGTCAGAAAAACGGCCATTTTTCTGACAAAACTTGAGGAACGTGCACACTGCAATTGTGTTCTTCTGCAAGAAAATCGAAAGAACAGAGGGATTTTTCCAGCATTAGTAATCCTCATTCTACAAGGAAGAAGCCTTTTTGCCAAAGAGCTCTTTTGTAAGAAGCATGTAGTTTAGACATAGCCTGAGTGGGAAGGAGATCCAGAGGAGAATTGGGAAAGAATAGGAATAAGAGTAAAAGAGCTAGAATTTTGCAATTAATATAAGATGGCTTAAACAGCATTCCACAATACTAGCTTCCCAAATAAATGGGGGGGGGAGGAGAGGAATAGAGGAAGCAACATAGGCTGTCCAGGCATATGATTTGCTCGAACAAATAAAGCAGGAAAGTAAGAAATTGGAAAAAGTTGTTGAAAACCTGGAAAAGAATGAAGCACCATCCCCTGTTGTTAAACAACAGACTGCAAGAATTTTCACAGTGCCTGAAGTGTGGGAACAGAAATAGAAAAGGTGGCCCTGGCAAATTTAAAAGATGAGATGGGGTCCACTGCATTGCAACCACAATCATATGAAGGTCAAAAGAACGAAGGTTAGTGTCTCTGTTCTTCCCTCATCTAGGGTCTTAAAAGTACATGACAAATAAGACTAAAAATTGCTAGTACAGCCGCTCTCCGAGTTACGAACAAGTTACGGACCAACACTTGGTCCGTAACTCGAACTGTTCGTAACTCGGATCCCATTGAGTTACACGCGACCGCGCTGTTCGTAAGCGCGGGTCGCGTTCATAACTAGGGGACCGCCTTTACGACCGCTCCTTGGGAGCATTGGTCATAAGTGCGAACAGTCGTAACTCGACCGTTCGCAACTCCGGGAGCGGCTGTAAAAACAAACTGGGCACACTGGTGCAAAGGTTCAGAAAGAAACCACTCATGAAGAGGAGAAAAGATAAACTATATCTTTGGAACAAATATTGCAAAAGTTTATGCATAGTAACCCATGGTCTGACACTACCTTATGTTTATACTATACAGACCTAAAAAAAAAAAAAAAAAACAAATTGTAAAAATATTTACTGGTTTATAGACCCTTAATCTCAATCAAAAGAGATACTGCAGCAGTCTGGCTGTTATAAAAAAACCTGTACTGAGGAGTTTAAAAAAAATAGCTGACTGCACAATGAAAATTTGGATTTACCCAAGAAAAGGAGCCCACCCTTCTTGCTAAATTAGTAAGGGACAAAACCTGTGTCCATGGAAAGGGGCTGTTCAGCAGAGAAAGCAGAATCAGGCCAAGACAGATAAGAAAGCAAATAAGCAAGTGAAAGAGGAGAAAATGGTTCGGAGCCCTGAGGATATAGGGGCAAGAATAAGGGAAAGCAGGAATTACAGTCACTGAAAATTTGAATTCTTGGAAAATTACTTGGAATGGTGATATCTAAACTAATGAAGTTTTCATTTAAAGGACAAAGCAAGTGATTAAGGGAAAGAGAGTGAGAACTTAACTCTGCAGAGTCTAGAAGGAATTGTTGTAATATGCTAGAAGGAAAAGTGTTATAAGAAAATTTATGCTAATGTTATTGTTTAACCCTGGGATAAATTTAATATTTAAAAAGTAACCCTGTAACAATGTGTAATACATATTATTTTATTTTGGAAAAGGAAAACCCTTTAAGATGAAGTGGTAGTTGGAAACACATCTCTTTTGCAGTATAATATGGAAACTGAGGCACGCCACCTTATTAATTTAATGATTAAACAGTGAGATAATTCACCCTCAACTCATAAAGGGAAAAGTCATTAAAACTTGGTCTGCTTATAAAACAAAATTATAAGGAATTATTGGGGTAACTGGAGGCAAATAAAGAGATCCTCAAGAGTATCTGTAAAAGAAAGAATTATGTTAAGACATAATGTGCCACCCCCATGGGGTAGAAAGTTGTGTTATATGTTTGTTGTTCTGTGTTGTTTGTCTCAATGCTAGCATTGGTGTATATTGTTTTGGGGGGAAAGTGGATATTGTAGTAACCAGGAAAAATCAATGACATTCTAATCAGACCTCTTTTTCTCCCTACCCCTCCACCTCTTGTCACCACATGTCTACATTGCAGAGTCTTTTCCAAAAAAACCTTCACTTACGTCCACACTGCAATTGCGCTCTTTCGAAAAAAAATTGAAAGAATGCCAGGGTTTTTCCAACATTGGTAAACCTCTTTCGGTGATGAAGAAGCCTTTTTCTGAAAGAGCTCCAGTCTTCATTTTCATTAACCACTTCAGTGCAAGTGTGGGTTGAACACCCAATCACAAGGACAAAGATTGATGTTCAATATGGTTCCAGTCTAAACCCATTATTTATTTTACCACAACAAATGGGTCAGAGCCTACCTCCTTTCTTTACAAATGGGTCAGAGCCTACTTCCAGGCCTCCCATCTCAAGCCTAGCTCTTTTCAGGGTCTGCCACAGGAACCTCCATTTCCCCGTCACTGTTTTCCTTCAGTGACAGTAATGGGCTGATCAACTGGCATCTGATCTGTACCATCCTTTGTCCTCTTCTCAGTCATCTCCCTGAGAATTACCTTTCTTCAGGATCTACCAGTTGACCTAAGCACCCTTCCACAATTTCCCATCCCAGATACACAGTTTTCTCAGTCCTGTGTCGGTGTCCCATTACCTCTCCTGATGGGGTCTAATAATGTCCATCTGATCTCGAGCCAATTAGGAACAATAGGGTGGAGTTGGAAGTAACTGATCTGTCAACTAGCCATCCTGTACCCAATTCTCCTTAAAGATCCAGTCAACCTCTGATAGGTATTTAAACAGATGAGCATGGTTATGGGTGGATATGGTCATTAGGTGTTTTCCTGCAGAAGTCCACTAGCCAAAATCATTCATGACTCCGGAGAAAGAGCCAGAAGCTGTGGCGATAGTGGTGTATTTCTGAAACTGAAAGCTTATACAACTCAATCAGGTGTTTTGTCAATAGATCTACTGCATGCTGCTGGCATCATTATGAGGGTAATCAAAACCCATATGTTCAAAGTATCCACATTTTTGCTGGTACCAAGGTATTGTTTATAATGAAAGTAGGAGGGAGATTCTTTAAAAAAAGATAAAGAGCATCTAACATGAAAGCATAGTTTTCGCACAAGAGATTAGATAAAAACTTTTTATGCTGAACAATATTTCTTTGAAGCTTGAATTGAAGGCTTGATTTAACCAAAGCCATAATAAAACTCCAGCTAATGCGTTCCAGACTGGCAAACAATCTGTACCCATATCTGAAAATGGGATTTAAAAAACAGTTTTATAATCCATAATCAAATCTCCCCATTATTCAATCAGCTTGTCAAGTATTCACATAAAACAAAAAAACATACAACAGAAAGATCAGTAATAATGGCCATTAAAGCAATGCAATTATGGAGTTTTATTGATAGAATACACAATTTCAAAGGGATGAAATATCTTTCCATTTGTGTCTGCTTCCATTTGGGGCACTATTTTTGAAGATAAATATTGATTCAAAGGCAAAATAAAAGATTAAACTGAATTGTACTAAAAAGTTTTTATTATTGTCAGTTCCTTGGATGACATAAATCCATCAAAGACAATGGAGCTCTCACAGTCCATACTAGTTAAGGATCTAGTCGAAAGTCCTTAGAAGTACAACTTTCCCATTCTTGTGCTTGAATAGCAAAATCTATAGCTTTTTATATTGTCTTACTGCATCAACAGTTTTATCACCATAAGCTGGAAAAGCCTTATTTAACCTCTACTGAAGAATAAAAGGCAACAGATCCACAAACCCTAATCCCATCAGCATCAGTGTCATCTTGATGTTAGAATTAAGACTTTACAACACAGCAAAATAAAAATAAGCTGCTATATCTTATTTACTAAATCTGTGTTTAAGGTTTCACGCCTAGAATGCTAGTGTGTAAATAATGGGTTAAACATACACATTTGTTAATGTGTTATGCTTGCAGTGTAATACTTTTCCTGGCGATAGAACGCAGCTGAGAAATGCTTCCTCTGGGGTTTTGTTTAAGAGGTTTGTCTTGAAGATTACATGACTGAATCAATCAATACACAGAATAATTCATATCAGTAATGTTTAATAGACTATTGCAGTTGTTTATACTTTCTTGTCATGTTCAAATGGAAATTATAGCATCGTTCCCATAAAACCTAAATTGTTACTAAATAGAAACTAAAACTTTCATATCAGGAGTCTGATGTAAGAAAAACATTTTATGAAATACGTTGAGAAAACAACATGTTGCCTCAAACAATAATTTAAAGTAAACCACTCCATTGGCCTGATTCTAAACAGATGTTAATTGTCAGTGCAATTCCAAATTCAATGGAGTTATACCATTTTATATCAGCCATTAATCTGGTCCCCAATCTCGTAGCTATTAGTGCTGATCTATTAACACTTTAAACCTACATATCCATAAGTTTGAAGTAGATTCTTCTACAGTAGTCCTATACAGGAAAAAATGTAAAACGTGTTTGTTAAGTCTAACTGTTCTTTATTCAGACATCAGTGTGATATAACTTTAATGTATGAATTTTAGGGTTTTACTGTGCCACCCATGATCTTAATATGAATTTGATAACTTTCCATGTAACACAAAAGCCACAGTAATGTGGCTAGTGGACAACATGAAATCTCCAGTATTTCTTCTTTTGTCAAGTTGAAACTCTGTTCAGGAGAGAGGTTGCATTTGTTTGGTTGCTGGTTTTTAATGAACAGTGACGTGCTAATAGAAGGGCAGATAATGATGCTCTGTCTCCCACCCCCTCCCTTTTTCTTTCTCTCCCTCCTCCCCTTCCCCTCTCCTATTTATTTTGAGTTTTCATATTCCCAACTCATAACTCCAGTCATCTGAAGAAGTGGGCTGTGCCCACGAAAGCTCATGATACCATCTACATGTTCTGTTAGTCTATAAAGTGCTACCAGACCATTTGTTATTTTTTTCTGTAACAGACTAACTCGGCTACCCCCTGAAGCTCTGTGAGGAGTTACTTTACTGAGCTTTTTCAAAACAGAATGGTTTACATACAATGGCATGTGTCAGTCTTTTGGCATTGCATGCAGATGCAGAGTTGTCATCAAAAGAGTGTATCAGTAGAATACAAACTTCTGCAAGGATGGAGGAAGAACTAAAGAAAAAAACCCAGGCAATGTGTGTGTAAGTTTGCCAGGATTTACTGCCTTCAATTTACCAGTTCCTGTGGAAAGAAAATTAGCAGATCTGAACTGTTTGGTCTACTGGCATTGGAAAACTGGAGAAGAAAGTAGTCAACAAGAAAGAATAATGTCCAGAGATTTGAAAAAAAAACAACCCCTCACCAGTGGTAGTTGGTACCTTTGGAGATATGGATCTAGGTCTATGCCTACACTACAAAGAAAAGTCAGAAAAATTTGCGTATCTTTTTCTGCTTTTCTTCTGAAAGAGGCTTTTCTGACATTTGGCCCCATGTACACAGGGCCAAATGTCAGGAAGAAAAACCCTCTTTCAGAACACCCCTTCTTCCTCGTAAAACCAGGTTTACCAAAAAAACGGTATCTTGGAAAAGCTCTGTAGTAAGACGTATCCTTAATCTGGATCTGTACTGAACTATCTGCGGAACAACACAGAAGATGCAATGAAGAGAAGGGGACAAAGGTGTTTTTATACCATCTTTATGCTTTCTCGATTCTCTCCTACTCTGAGATTCAAAATGATTCCTCGCTGCTACAAATTATGGAAGCCCACACTGAACTGCTTCTTCATAGTGGCCATGTATCCATCGTCCACTCATTCTTGCCCAGCCCATCCCCCTAAATCAGGGCTTTCAATTATGTCTGCCTAATACTGTCCCTGCAGCAGAGTATACTTCCATGGACAGCTGTGGTCCTTACATATCCAGAGTAATGTATAGGGTCTGCAGCTAGGAACAGAATCTGTCCCACAAGTTGGAAGTCTGAGAACACGATGAAGGAAAAAAGAGGAAAATACAAAGAAAAATATAGCAAAAGCAGGGGAATAGAAGAAAACAAGTAGAGCTGATTAAATTATAAATCATGCGCGACACACGAGGCACTATCTTTTATAGGAACAACTTATGTCAGTGAAAGACCAGCCCTTGAACTCAACAGAGCTCTTCTCCACTTCTGAAGAAGAGTTCTGTGGAGCTTGAAAGCTTGCCTCTTTCACCAATAGAAGATGGAACAGAAAGAGTCATTACCTCAACACCTTTTCTATCTCATATCCTGGGACCAACATAACTACAACATCTCTGTATACAATGTAATTTTTTAGTTTGTGAACAGACTGGCTTTCATTAATCGTATTTGCCATTCATAATTTGGCAGACAGTTCACATGAACTTCAAACTATAGGTTGTTCACAAACCTGTCATGCTGATTATTTGCTGTTCATGGTGTGTGATTTGTATCCTGAGTCATATGGAATTCTTTTTGCTCTCTGACAGGATACTCTGAAGTATTTTTAAAAGGGGAATAAGAGATATAGGGTACATCTACACAGCAGGGCTAAAGTCAAATTAAGCAACTCAACTTCAGCTACGTCAATTGCGTAGCATAAGTCAAAATAGCTTAACTCGGCTTTTGGTGCTATCTACACAACAGGAAGTCAAAGGAAGAACCTTTGACTTCCTTTACTCTTCCTGAAATGAGGGTTATAGGAGTCAGAATAAGAAGTCTTCCAGCTCGACATTATTTCAAAATAAAGGCTTGTAGTGTAGACATGCACTGTTATTTCAAAATAATGTCATTTACTCCGAAAGATGTACCCATAGATAAAATGATTACCCTGTTTAAACAGGAGAATCCGATTGTTTATTTTAAAATGGTCATTCCCCAAACATTTGTACAAACAAACCCATTTTTATGAATACTTGAGCACGGGGAGTATCACAAGGGCACGTATAATTAGCTGCTCAGAACTCAAATAAATTGTTTACAAATACAGCTTTCCAGTTTTCAACAAGCAGAAGGAGATCTCTTTCTAGCTTCTTCCACCTCCTTAGTTTTCCTTCTGTTTAAAAATCATAAAACTGAAAGGTTATTCCTGTAGTTACAGTGCCCATAGGAGCAACTAAAGTTGAAAGATGGACAAATATGTACTAAGTACATCTGCTGCTATTTTACAGGTTTGGAGCAAGTGTCCTCTGTCAGCACAAAAGGGCATTAAAGCTGCGATGACAGGGTAACTGAGGATTCTCCCATCATGCAAGAATCTACAGGGAATATAAAGCTGGATTTTGCCCCTCAAAGCCAAGTTCCTCCGCCTATTCCATTCCTCAAGGTGTGCCAAAGGAGTTCTCTTTCTAAGACATAACAGTGTTGACACAAATTAAACCAGCCTTGGGACTGCTTTAACTTGTAGTTGGGACAAAGAGGGCCTCCAGCAGCTCCTGGGACCACAGGAGCACTAACATGGTGAGCAACTACTTTTCAACTCCTATCCCTGGATCTTGTGCACAACATAACTTAGGTAGATCAGGGTATTTAATCTTCTCCTTTTTTCTCACTAATTTGTAAAGCTAGCTGGGATAGCAGCAAATCTGCCTATTTTCTAACTAACATTTGCATTCCAGCATTTCACTACGAATAATATCTGGGCTGTGTGTTTCACTACTTCTAGTTAGCTGTGGTGTATAATGCACATCACCCACCCACTAAAGTCTTTTATAATTTCTGCTTCCTTAGAAGACCTGTCATCAGTGAGAATTCATAAGTCAGAAGGAGTGGTTCCATGCCTCCTGACTTATACTTGCCTTTTTAGTGCCACAGATCAGGTAGACCTGGATATTGAAAGACAAGAGATACCACTAAAATGAAAAGTAGTGCAGTGAGGGCTAGCAAGACACAGAAGAAAGTATTAAGTAACCTGAGTAACGCCAAGTTTCTAGGAGGGTTATTGTTTATTTCATAAAAGCCTTTTTTTCATTTTAGACACACGAGTTGTGCAGAAGCCTTAGGCAGAAGAAAAAGAATGACTTTGGACACTGAACATTTGTGAGGTTTTGAGTTTAAAAGGGTCTGAAGTTATTCTATTTGTGTCCAATTGTTCATAAACAGCCACAGAATTATCAACATTAGGGATCCAAAAATGGTTTGCATTTATTACAAAATTAAATGAAACCAAATCCAAGATTCTGAGGTTAAAAAAAAGCAGCCTATCTTTTCTTTTGCTTATCTTTAGCATTTCTGTGCACCTCTGCACTTCCAGGTTCTTACCAGAAACTGAAACACAAACAGGAAATCACGACAATAAAACTCATCTTAAACTATTTGCAACTCATCTCTAAACAGACTCTGCTTTGAAATTCTCAGTACTACCTTATATTATGAGATTTTAAACTTTTATTTCCAGGCTGTACTTCCTTGGTTAAGTGCGACGGGGTAGACCAGGCCCTGAGGCCCTCTGTCAGAGGCTCTGTGGTCCTACCAAACCCCACCCAAGAAAAGGGCCATAGACAAGTCCTCCAGGAGGCTAGAGTGGCTGTGGAGGAACCAGCCAATCGGGGCTAGGAAGGCCCACAAAAGGCGCTGCAAAGCACAGCAATAGTCAGTTGCAGTCTAGATCTAAAGGAGGGAAGAAGACCAGGGATGACTGGCTGGCTGGCTGGCTGGCTGAGGGAGCAGCAGCACCATGGAGAGCTGCATGTGGAGAGCTATTGTGGACTATGTTCAGATTGAGAATGCAAGGGCAAGGAGTTGTCTCCAGGAGGGGAAGCCTTGGAGGGGCCACTCTCATCCGGAGTGGGGAAATAGAATGAGACTGTACTGAGGGCACAGAGATGGACCCCTGTTAAGAGTGTAACCCCGAAGGGGTTTAATTCACACAAAGTGACTCGGCCAGAGGGCTGTCAAAAGGCTGTCAAATAAAGAGAGTGTGGGTAAGCACACACTTATCCAGATAGGGGGGGTTAGTGAGAGGTGAGTGCTGCCCGATTATACTGTGTTAAAGTGCAAAGCCTTCTGAGACTTGGAGTCACATATGTTATTTGTCACTAGTATGTTGGGTTAATGATTTGCAAATATTCTCAAGAAGAGTTTAGTTTATTATTCACAAGGATTTGTATAACTTCTGGGTATCTGTAAAAGCAATAATCAATTCCAGAAATTTCATGATGCACACTAAAAATTAATATTTGTTAAGAGAATAATTCTAGAAGTGTATTGTCTACTGTTCATCATTTGCTATCGTCTCTCCGGGCAGGGAATGGGACATAATACCTAGTAATGCATTCCATTCAGTAAAAGTGAACAGTTTCCAGACAACATATTGGATGAAAGTTCAATAAACATTTTAGTGGATAAAAGAATGGGGTGGGGATGCGTGTATGTGGAGGGAGAATTCACCCCAAAAAAATCACTAAATGTAGTTTTGATGGAAGCCTGCCAAATAACTATAATATCAAACACTTCCACAGAAATAAAGACTGGTTTATAAATAGAGCTGATCATAAAAATGTGTTGTTTTTCCTAGGAAGAAAAATCAATGAGGGGGGACCTTGTCAATGTCTCCTTAAAAAAATTGGGGATTTTTATTGAAAACCAGTTTTCTGAACTCCCAAACTGAGTTTTTTCCAACTACCACTCCAAAGTTTTCAATTTCAATGCAAACTCAAGAAAATGTTCTTGCAAAAAATTGTGTTTTGATGAAATAGGCAGATTTCATAAAGCATCACAATACTTTTTGAACAAAATTTGACCAGACTTATCCATGAAACCAGACTTATCCATGAAACCAAAAAGGTGATAAGTCTTCAGTGAATAGCATACATACATAATTGGAGTAGCCCTAATAGAATTGGAGAGTGTATATGCTCTTTATCACCTGAATTTTAATCAGAAATACAAGCAGGCAGAGAAGGTTAGTATAGGTTAATTGGGTAGAGGATAGAAGATTACCAGTTGTAGAAACTAGACCCACCAACAGAATGCAATATGAAATTATGCCAGAGATGCCCTTTATCTGAAGGAGAAAAGATCTCCCCAATTTTCCAGAGCTCTAGAGATAACAGTGGGGAGACAAATCATGAATCACCATTGGGTATGATGTATTTCATCTTAGAAACTGAGAATCAAAACTAATTTATCAGAAAATAAAGCCAATAAAGATTCATTATTATGATGAATACACACAGTGGGGCTGAACTGCTAGAGGAGCCCTGCTTTTTTGATAAGTGTATAATTCTTTCAGATCCCATATTCAATTAAGATTTTGTTTTCAAATACCAACATCCAGCTTGAAAGCATCATTTAAAATAAACTGTAAACATCTGTCCTTTCTGATCTGCATCCAAACTCATTCCTACAAACGTTGCACCATTCCTGCATGCAGAACTCGCAGTCTCATTACCAACAGATTACAGGTCATACAATAATACTCCAAAGTATAGCTCAGAGATGCCCTGCAAAACAAGTTTGCCCACTGTATGTGCATTTAAACAATTCAGTACCTTTAAAACGCTGAGAGTTAAATATCAAATACATTTATTTCTAATGCTTAGAATAGTTCCTTCAAATCAGGTAGCTCGATTTTTGTTTGTTTATTTGTTTGTTTTAAAAAAGGAAAGTTTTCTTCCTTAAGCAGACTTTCACTTAAAGTATGCTGCAGTCACAATACACTGAAAAATCAGAGTTGTCAGTTTGTACATTGTTAAATATCTGTGACCATCGGTGTGCTTCTTAGGTTGCTTGACTGCCACAACTGAAACCTGTTCTTCAAGCATCTCATTTTAGTAACTTGCAGTCAATCATCATGTTTTGTTACTACCATTAAATGTCAGTTTATCTCCCAGTAGAAAGACCTCCAGTCCAGCAAACAGACAAACAGAACAGGCTTCTTCTTACAAGAGTAGAATCATAGAATTATAGAATCATAGAACACTAGAACTGGAAGGGACCTCGAGAAGTCATCACATCTAGTCCCCTGCCCTCACGGCAGGACCAAGAACTGTCTAGATCATCCCTGACAGGTGTCTGTCTAACCTGCTCTTAAATATCTCCAGTGATGGAGATTCCACAACCCCCTTGGGCAATTTATTCCAGTGTTTAACCACCCTGACTGGCAGGAAGTTTTTCCTGATATTCAACCTAACCTTCCCTTGCTGCAATTTAAGCCCATTGCTTCTTGTCCTATCCTCAGAGGCTGAGGACAACAATGTTTCTCCCTCTTCCTTATAACGCCCTTTTAGATACTTGACAAATTTCTTTTAAAAAAGTAATATAGTATGATTTCTTTTAATCTATTGGTAAAGAATCACACCACCTAAAATATGCCAAGGACCAGACAACAGAATTCCTAGGTTAAATGTTATTTACAATTTTGTTGGGAAATAGACTAGCAAACAGCACAAAATGGCTATGTCTACACTACCAGGTTATTTCAAAATAAGATATTTTGAAATAATAACTCTCGAAATTACTATTTCTAAGTAAGTTTATTCCTCTTCACAAGCAGGAGTTATTATTTTGAAATAACAACCTCATTATTTCGAAATAACAGGCTTGGTAGTATGGACACTCCTCTTGTTATTTCAAAACCCAGTGTAAACATACCCTGTGTTACAGATGTTAAGGTAATAGAATGAATTGAATAGTATTATACTATGCTGTTGGAAAATTGTATACAATGAGGTGATTAAGAACTGTGGTTCTAGTTTGATAAGCGACAATAAACCCCTCCACTAATGTTCTCAGTAGCATTTACTTATCAGAGGGTGCATGTACACAGCAGGGCTTAACTCTAAATAAGCTACACAAATTGAGCTAAGTCAATTGCGTATCTTATTTCGAAATAGCTTATTTCAAAATAGGGAGCGTCTACACAGTACTTATTTCGAAATAGAGCACTCTTCCTCCGACTTCCCTTATTGTTTGTACAAAGAGTGTTTCAGGCGTTGGGGTAAAAAGTCCTCCAGCTTGACAGTATTTTGACACTATTTTGAAATAACTGCTTGCTGTGCAGATGCTGACTAAGTTATTTTGGAATAACGCTAGTTATTTCGAAATAGTGTTGCAGTGTAGATGTACCCTTAGCGTCAAAAGTAAGTAGTTTCTACACACTACTACTATTAGCCTTTGAGAGCCAAGCATGATCTGTATTCTTCTTTTGTATCATATAGAGAATGGTTTATTTATGCTATGTTTCCACTAATTAACCCATTAATTCTGATTAAGCACAATAGGATGATAGGAGCAACTGAGGACATAATTTGCAGACAGTGGGGCTGTAGAGATGAAATGGAGGATAGAGACTGTCCTCCAAAATATTTATTATAGAAGTTGTGTGGAAAATAAATAATCTAGAACGAATCTTTCATCCTATACTGAGTCCATACAGCTGGAAGTTAGAAACAAATACCTTTTTAATTGTAAATTTAATAGATTAAATATGGAAATAACTACAGGATATTAAACATACAACCTCACAATGGTATTGTTGTACAGTCGTTTTTCAGAGTTGCATTTTTTGCTCACATTTCTGGACTGTTGGGAGTTTAAATGTTGTATGAATCGAGGCCAAAAGTTTCAAATTTGGATGCCTATTGATAGGCACTACATCTATATTTAAATACTGTAACAAAAGTGGCCTAATTTTCACAGATCCTGAAACCCACAACTTCCAGTGTAATTAACAGGAACTGCAGATGCTCAACAGCTTTGAAAAATCTAAACAAAAGGTTTAGCCTGATTCCTAAATAGGTATTTAAAAGCCTGAATTTAAGCTCCAAATTTAACCATTTTAACCATAGTGGGGTTTTTTTTTCATTTACTCAAAATACATTTGTCATCTGAGAATTCTATGGACTTTAAGTACAATTGGGATAGTGAGGAGAATTGTATAAAATGTACCTAATCCATTTACAACAGAATATTTGGACCTAGCACATTTTAACAAATTGAACAAACCTTTGGACCATGATACTGATTTAGATGAGATACAAACAGTTTTAAAAATGAGTTTGATTCAACTTAAGAGTCAGGACCTAGGCTCATATATGATTTAAAGAAGGTTTAGTTCTGTCAATTCAGGCCAGCTAAGCCATATTTAAACCAACTTAATGTGTTTTAGACCACTGCAGAAAACTCGACTCCCAGTTCAGTAGAAGGATCCTAACAGAGTGGCTTCCACACAACTGAGTAGGGGTTTGGCTGAGAACTGGGAGAAGGGAAAAGTCTAGATCCTCAGATGGTAAAAACTGGCATAGCTTTGTTGAAATCATAGCATCTAAGTATCTTGCCCATATTTTGGCATGCCACCATCCATTACCAAACCAGTACAGTAAGTGAGGATCAATAAGGAAAAAATAAAAATAACTTAGTCAGTCTTACAGAACCTCAGTTTGGGATTATTTTCCTTTGAGTCTTCTCTTTTTAAAATCAGTTCACTCATTCTTGCAAGAACCATCAAGTGACAAGGGAACATTGCTAGTGAAGTGGCTGACAAGGCTTTGGTTATGTCTCTGATCAGGCATTTACAAATCCCTAATAAAATTTCTTCCATCTGCTCAACTATTTCTAGCAATTTAAAAATGAAAAAAAAATGTTTACATGTTTGAAACAAATAGGTTTTCCAGAACACTGTTCATAAATATACACACATTTTGAATTAGAACATGGGAGCATTTTCAAATAATAGTATTGCAGGGGTGAGGGAAAGGAGAAAAGCAAATAAGAGAGGAAAGATTATTCCTGTTTAAAAAGGATTAACATGTTCAAAGAGGAAATTTTACACAAATCCCTATTCATTAAGGGTACGTCTACACAGCAACATTATTTCGAAATAACTTAGTTCGTGTCTACACTGCAGTCAGTTATTTTGAAATAATGTCAAAATAATGTCAAGCTGGAGGACTTCTTACTCCGACTCCTGTAACCCACATTGTAAGAGGAGTAAGGGAAGACAGAGAAAGAGTGCTCTATTTCAAAATAAGTGCTATGTAGATGCTCCCAATTTTGAAATAAGCTATTTTGAAATAAGCTACGCAATTGACGTATCTCAATTTGCACAGCTTATTTTGAGTTAAACCCTGCTGTGTAGACACACCCTAACAGCATGAGGGGATGCTTGTAGCCACAAGGAGACCCATTAAAGCAGAGGTTGGCAATAATTTTTGGCTGGGGACCACTTCAAAAATTTTTGACATGGCCCTGGGCTGCCCCGGAAGGGGAGGGCCTAAACCAGAAGGGGCGGGGCCAGGATACTTCTGGACTTCCCCACCCACAGACCATGATTGGTCTGGGAGTGAGGGAGCCCCTTTGCCCCCACTTCCCATTAGGCACCCATGCTCCTAGTAGGGCGGGAAGAGGCTTTGCATGCTCCCACACCTCCAGGCCAATCAGGGCCTGGGGGCGGGGGAGCTTGAAAAGCCTCCTTCTGCCTGTGAGGAGCAGTGGCACTTTGAAGGCACACTCTTCGCAGGGAAGCTTCGCTCAGCTCCCCCGCCCCCAGGCACTGATTGACCTGGGGGCAAGAGAGCAGCAGGGCCTCCGCGGGCCAGATCAACCCGCTTGGTGGGCCAGATCTGGCCCGTGCAGGCCCTTTTGCCCACCCATGCATTAAAGCAAAGGATTTCTACATGGATGCCACAGTCCGTTGCTTTGAAATAAGTTGCTTGCAAGATTGGGGCCTAAAATATGAGCTGTCTCTACAAAACAGCATAGAAAATGTATTTAAGACACGTTTCTACTTCATCTACCATATTGTCCGTGCAAAGTTATTTTAACTAAAGTGTTTTCTTTTGTTTTATTTATTTACACAGGACCCCATTAGTGTGAAATATGATTGGTTTCAAAAGCAGAGTGAAATGTGGTTTCAAATTCTGCCCTGCTGTGTGGATCCCTCTGACAATTGTTGTGCGGTAGCAATCAAAAGCTTTGTACTTTTTAAAAAGCGTATCAATCTCCCTGTGATGTGGTGCCCTACTCATCACCGGGTGCGGTCTCCTCGTGGCTGTCTGCAAGGCCAAAGCTCCTGGCTGCAGATGCACATTCTGTCACTTTCTCTCTCTGCTGCCTCTCTCTTGTTCCTAGAGCTGCAGCTTGTCTTAGTGACCTGGCCAGAAATAGATCTTAAGAGCCAAATGCTGAACTCTGCCCTCTTCATGGACCCTGAATAGCCATCTATGCATATCATACATCATTTGACTCCTCTACAGAGATATAGAGAAACAGGTAAAATAGGCTGTTCCTTCCCATTCCCAGGCAGGTGGTGAATTCTCATTACTGTTCCTGATTTGCTAAAAATTGTGCTATAATTTGTGCCACCCTCTCCCACTCCCCATTACAGCCCATTTGTATACGTCATCTTCCGGTCACAGCTTATCTTTTAGACTGCAAGCTGATATACATACACCTAGCACAAGAATCATTGTCCAGATTATCCTCCTAGATGCTACAATAGAGTATATTCTTTATTTGTTATAATTTTATTGTATTTGTAAATGAATAATGGCCAAAGAGTGCAGAAGATCAACTTGTCAAGGCCCACATGTGCCACAAATTAAAATGGAAAGAAAGGGGCAGGAGGAACTGTTCACACAATAATCTTAAAATGCCATGAGATCAATCCCTTTTTATAGTCTGAGTTTCATGATTCTTTATTTCCATAATAAAAGTGAGAGAACACCAAATTTCTGTGTAATACACCAATAACTTGGTGATTAAAATGAGTAGACTATCCTCATTTAAATGTTCTGCACCATACCCAAACTACGCACCCTTCCCCTACGTGCCAACCCTAAAATGATTTAATCAACCCTTCTTCCATATTTGCTTATGATTTGTATAAAGGAGTCACAGGTAAGAACTCCTTTGACTATTACCACTGTCTTATTTGCTGCCTCCTGTAATACTGATAGTTCTGTTATACGTTAGTGCCAAAGGCCATAGGAAGGCCTTGCGCTTTAAGAGGCGCAATAGCTTAGCAAATACAGCAGACATTGTAATTAAATAACGTGGCACTTAGGCGTTTATAAGAAGTAGTGAGTCAGAGAAGCAGCACCCAAGGATGATTAAAAAAGAATACATCTGACAGCCTGCTCCACAGTGACTAGTGGTGGTTGAGTCATCATCCCCACCCAGGCATAGCATCATTTCGACTTGATGTTTGCCATTCCATAATTAGAACAAGTAAAGTGACTTACTCAGGATACAGGCCTTAGAAGCAGGGGGTGGAGAGTGGAGTGGCTAGTTAACTTTCTGCTTAAAACCATTTACAGAGCCTTTACTGTTCCTGCTACAAAAGGTAAGGTACACAATCATGATCCATACTGCCTCCATTTCAAAGACAGCCTATTATTATAAAAGTAAATGTCACCCACCTGCTAACATAGGAGACTAATTAACTCTCTGATTGCTGCTCAGAGAAGGTACAAAATTGCACTGTATTTCAGCAGCTATCCCTAAAGATCAAGAGGATTAGGTACCTCATTGTCTTCACAGACCAAGAAGTAGTTTCCTTTCTTTTCTTTTCTTCTTTTTTAATTTCAGCTTGTTTTGCTAATAACTGTTATTTAAGTGGAGCTTTTGTCTGAAAGTGTAAATGGCCTCTGTAGTGCCACTATTGATGAATGCATTGGCTGATAAATCTTTCTGAAGATGATTTTTTGTCCATCCTCCACTTGAATTTTTGTAGATCTTTGCTGTTAAAAATGGTCTGTACTTAGCCGTTTTTGTAAGTGGGGTCACTGAGTTCACCCAGGACAGCATCTTCAGGTTGCATTAGGCTTTGATTTTAATAGGTATACTGAAAACTGAAAACTACATATATTCCTTAGCCATTCTGTACCCAGTGGATTTTTTCATATACTGCTGCTACTTTAAAGCTAAATTAGGACCAGATCATAAAACAAGTTTGATCATTTTAATTTGGACTGCAATCACTCCATAGAAGATGTCCCTTTAAATAGCTATCACTTCACACTGTATGAAACACACTTCCAAATAGATATTAAATTAATAAGGTACCTAATCCACCCGTGTATAAATGAGACAAGAATTAAATATTGCCAAACCTCACAAGGTTCATCTATGAAGCCAACTGTTTGTGGATGTACTGGCTCTACTGAAATCAACGATATTTTTGCCACTGATTTCCATAGAGTGAGGATATCACCCTCCAGTGTTTAAAGCAGCCAAAGTCAAAGCCGACAGAGAAGATTGTGTTTAAATTTAAGGTGCTAACCTGAGTTAAAAAACTTGCTGCCACGCTTCCTATTTTAACCCAATTTAGCTAACTTGAATTAAGAACATACTTTTTTTCCTACAGTGTAGATACACTCAGGCTAGATCTTCCGGTGTAGATCTTTTTTTCCTACAGTGTAGATACACTCAGGCTAGATCTACACTGCGAGATCTTCCGGCAAAATATATGCTAATGCAGGACTCCTTTGCATAAATTGTGATCTCATTCGCATATTTTCTGCCGTTTCATTTTGTGCAAGGGGTTTTTGCGCAAAAAAGAAGCAGTGTGGACTTTTTTTTTGGCGCAAAAACCCTCTTGGGAGAGACATAAGGATCTTGCGCAAAACAGGGGTTTTGCTCAAAAAAACACCCATCCACGCTGCTCCTTTTTGTGCAAAAACCCTTTGCACAAAATGAAACGGCAGAAAATATTCTAATGAGATCGTGACTCATGCAAATAAGTCCCACATTAGCATATATTTTGCCGGAAGATCTCGCAGTGTGGACGAAGCCTCAGAAGTGAGCAAGCTCTGACATGCACACACAAAGCTTCTGATACTTTTCTGAATCTCTGCTCCAATTTGTTCCTAAAAATGAACTACATTTTAACATGTTCTTATTAGGGCTGCATGCAACTCCCCTTTGAAATGCCACAGCGTTGATTCAACGGGGCAGCGCTGCATGGAGCCCAGGATCAACTGGAGTCCCCAGCTGACCCCGGGCTCCATGCAGCACTGCCCCTTGGACTCCCCAGATATGCATGTAACTCAGCCATTGAGGGGTTTGTCCATTTTTTTTACTACGATATTAAAACATTGGGAATCAATAAAAAAAAAACCCAAACCCAACAACCCAAAAGGATATTTTCTTTGTTCTGCTTCAACTTTAGCTGCTCCATCATTTTCCAGGGTCCATACAGAACTGAAAACAGCCTCCAGGCAATGCAACTGGTGTAACTAGTGCTACTGGAATGACTACATTGTTCCCACTTTCATTGCGCATGGGAGGGAAGACATTAAGGCATGGCTGGAGCATGTTATATGGCTATTCTTTTTGTTGATGTACAGCCCCCTTGAGGCCACTGCCAGGAGGGGTCTCAGGAGGGCCCATTTCCCCATTACTTCCAGCTACATTGTGCTTGGTGCAGGCAGAATGCAGACAGGTGAAGGGTTAATCCATTAGTGGAAGAGCTACTTCCCCTGCTTTCTGGCAGAGGGGATAGGATCGGAATGTGCTCAGTGGACAAGATGGAAGTTTCAAAGATCTGCAAGAGCAAGACATGCAAATGGATCATGACAAGTGAAGCTGCTGGTTGGCCATCAGGTTTCCTCAGCCCCATACACCAGTAGAGTAACAAGGGAGAAATTTAGTCTCTTCTGAGCTACTAAGTCTGGTTGGTTTTGCCATGTTTACACTTAATTCAGCAGTTAGAACCAGCAGAGACAGCATGATGCCATAAGGTAAAGGAGTTGTGACTTATTTTTAGACACTAGGCTTTCTGGATTAGTGATTGTCATTCATCACATTTGTGAAGCCCAAGTCCATCTACTTGAAGTTTCTCTGCACTAATAAATTTATAAATAAATAAATAAATAAGAGACCCAGACTTTATTCTAATATGTATAGTTATTTAGAAATCACTTTTGTTTATCTCCTATAAACTACTGGTCTTATTTCAGCTCATTGTATGTAACTTTCATTAATACATATCTTATTCATAATTAGAGATTTAGAGATCAGTTTTGTTTAATTTGTTTTACCCGCTCTCCTCCCCCTCCCCCTGAATAAACTGTGGTTTAATTTTCTTTTCATTGAATACATGTAAACTCTGTTAATGTGAATGGGAGTTTCACATGTAAATCAAGGCAAGACAAAACCACTTTATGTTCAACATTTTAATTAAGCATTTGAATTGTTTTGATGTATGCTACAATGTGCTAATTAAATTGATACTTAACATTTTAAAAGCTTGGAGGGTATTAGGGGAAGTTATTAGTTCTTACTAGACAATAGAATGAAGATACTAAAAAAACCCAAAAACCAATGCCCTACAAGATCACAAACAGTCCAAAAGCCCCAGTGAGTTTTCATATAGGCTACATCTACACAGCTTCCCTCTTCCGCAAAAGCCTATGCAAATGAAGCGTGGATTAGCATATTGCCGTGCTTCAATTAATTAGGAGCCATTTTTGCACAAGAGGGGTTTTTTGCGCAAAAAGGCACTGTGTAGACGGCGCCTTTTTGCACAAAAACCTCTTGTGCAAAACCAGCTCCTAATTAATTATGCAAATGAAGCACAGCAATATGCTAATCCACACTTCATTTGCATAGGCTTTTGCGGAAGAGGGAAGCTGTGTAGACATAGCCATAGTTATAAAATCAGGGCAATGAGGAAAGGACTGTTTTGATTTACCTGCAGAGAGCTTTTCAAATTTTAGCAATGCAACACTTCTTGTAGATTGGGGGGGGTGATAAGTGGCCTGCAGGCTGGGCTGCTTCCTGCAATTCCCATTGGCTGGGAATGCAAACCGGGGCCAATGAGGGATGCAAGTGACCATACCTGTGAATATTGTAGGCTACAATATGCAGGTTAATAAAGCATCTGATGGCAAGCAGTGTCCGGCCTGTAGGCTGCTTATTGCCCATCCTTGTAGTAAATGCCCTGAACTGTCAGACATCTCCCTGCCTCAATCTTACAAAAAAGACTCTGTGTGTGTGCGTGCGTGTGTGTATTTGTGCATGTGTGTTTATATTATCCAGCCTACACAAGTGAGGTTGAGAAATTTTGTGGCAGACACCCTTACATTTTTCTTGTCAAATATTGCATTCTGGTGGCTCTTATATGCCAGAGCCCTTAGCAACAGGACTGTGTGATGGGTATTGTCACAACCAAGGATAGAACATAATGGCAATGTGTGAAATTGACTGACATTCGGATGGCAGTTGAGAAGGGGAAAGATTGCTGTTTGAGTGGGAGTTCTGTATTTGATTTTGAGTGAGTATTTGGTTTATTTAAGCACAATGTGATTGTGATAAGCATATGAGAGGTTTGCATATTTGTTAATATGTCCAAAACTCTGTGTTATTATACAAGGCCTGATCTTAAAATTAAAGACAATGGAAGTTTTCCAGTGACTAAGGTGCGGACAGGATCAGGCCCAAACTCTGGGATGATAAGAGCTGTATGTATTTCTCTTACTTTGTTCATGTGCGGTTATAGTTAAGAATTTCTCTCTGCCTGGCTGCAAATGGGGAACTTTTTTTGTTTGTTTGCCCCTTGAACCAGTATATTCCAAGGCAGATTCTAATTTATTTATTTTGTTCTGTTTTGGTGATTTAATTAAGCCCTTTGTGGATCTAAACCGAGAGCAGGGATCATTGCTCACTTCCTCTTGCCAAACAGCAGGCCCTGGGAGCTGAGCAAAACCAACTTTCCGACATCTGCCACTGTCTGCTGACTCTTCTCTTTATTATGTGGAGAAAGGAATGAGAGAACACGAATATTTGCTCCCTAGTGTGTGGGGAAGGAGAAAGAAGAGCTATTATGGACCCAGAGAACAAGGAGCTGTTAGGAGCACACTCACCCCACTGTCCATTTTTGTCTATGACCTGTCTGTTTATGGAGCATGGGAGAAACAAGAGGCCACTGAAGATACCCAGATAAGTGACAGTACAGGAGAATGGAGCTCTGAAAAACAACATCCCCAGCAATCTCTCTCCAAATCTAATTGGCCAATCACACCTTTCAATTTAACTCAACAACAGGCAGGAAAAATAAAGAAAGTGCATAAGTGGTTTGATCTCTGTCACATAGATTGTTCCATATTTATAAAAGTGGAATAATCACACAATTGTGACAGTCTTTAATGTGCCATGCGCTGCACAGGACACCCCTTTCTCTACGGGGTAGGTGGAAAGTCCAAAGCTCCCTCTCTCTAGCACAATCATGCCCTTTCCAGAAGCAAAGACAGCCAGAGAAGGTACTGAGGGATGAAGGTGGTCTGCTTCCTGAAGTTTAATTGCAGGTGCCATAGTGCCATTATGCTGACTGCATGTCAGTTGCCAAGGAAACAAGCAGCATACATATTCTAGAAGCTTTCCTAGAAAGAAAGAAAGAAAGAAAGAAAGAAAGAAAGAAATATCATTTAAAGTAGTCTCAATGTAACCTGTGCTGGGAGAGAAAGAAAAGTTTCAGGTATTTTGTTGAACAGACTGAAGGGTGTCATGTTTAGATAAAAGACTCCTGAGGAAAGAGTAGCAGGTCAAGCTCAGGGCCTGATTGTTTTATTGTCTCCATTTCTCAAAGACAAATTGGGAGTAAAGAAAACCTATATCCTGCCTTTAGATAAAGCCTTGGTATTCTTTTATATTTCAATCTAATTTTAGCTTGGCATTTCGTGTATATACTTAGGTTTTAGTAATGTATATAATCTCTTTTGATGCTGTTATTCTGGTTCAGTTCTCTTTTCCTGTGTAAATGTAAAGCTGCTATTCAAGCTCCGTATAGAATTTCTATTTCTCTAGGAAGCACCTCAGGTTCAGAAGATGATAATAGAGGTACAAGGTACTACATGCACCAATGTCATCGCATGTTGTGGCACATTCAGTTGCCAGAGGCTAAGAGTGTGTCTAGACAGAACCCTTCTGTCGGAATAAGCTATGCATATTGTGCTATGCAAATTACGTAGCTTATTCCAAGTCTAAATTGAAAGAGCTTATTTTGAAATTTGGCGTTGTCTACACAGCACCAAAATTCAAAATAAGGCACTATTCTGACAAATCCCTTAACCCTCGTAAAACAAGGATTACAGGGATACCAGAATAGTGTGCCCACTGTTTCAGGAAATAGCGGCGCTTTTAAAGACGCGGTGTTGCTATTTCAGGCTACTTCTGGTATCCTGAAAGAGCAACACAATCTAGATGTACCCCAAGTGAGCTGGAGTGAGATCACAATTTTGAGGGAAGGGTGGGGTTCTTTTTCAACCTTGGAAAAGTTGCTGGTGATTACTTCTGAATCATTAGTAAATCAGGTTGGGCTCAAGAGAGAGGTTATACTACTGCAGAAAATGTAGAACAAAGGTCCGACTATTGACCATTTGTTGTCTCTTAAAGATTTACACAGCACTCTGAGTAAGAGTATTCATGTGAACAGCAGTGTCCTAGCTACCTTCCAACTGAGTAATTAAATTCTGCCCTTAAATTAAATTCCCTTGAAGTATCACTATTGAATAAGGTATTTCACTTTTTGCCTTAAACTGCTGCATAGTATTGCTGTGAACCATTAAACATTTTCTGCATTTCATCCCCGAGATGTCTTTATTCAGAAGTGGTTAAAGATATAGCAATTATTTATAGCTTAAATTAGTAAAGTACTTGGAATAATTTGAATAAAAGGTATTTTATAATGTACAAGATTTGCATTATTGTTACTCTAATACTGGTTATCAGAAATGTAGCCAGTCTTAGTATTGGAGTTCAATTTTCATTTTTAGTCTGTATAAACATTCCCTCCCATGTGTGTAAATATATGAAACAAAAACACTCAATCACATTCAGAAATCAAAAATAGGTAGAAATATGTTGCCAGTAATATAAGCTGTCTAGTAGAGAGTTTGAATACAAGTTGATCATTCTGTTTACAAGCTCTTTCACAAATTAGTTGGTTATTGATTGTAATACATGAAGTAGCATGTGTACACACAGAGAAAGAAACATTTCAAGATTTGAGATAGACAAAAACTGCATTAAGACATGGGCAGAGAAGTACAAATCTGATAGTCTGTTTTAGGATTAGAAATTGCAGGTGAGGAAAGCAATGAAAATCTGAGTGTGTCTCATGTCAAAAGGGGGGAAAATATAGAGGATGTAGCTGTCAGCAAGAGTTCATCTGGTAGAGGAGCAAAAATAATCATAGAACTTGCGTGTTGCTCTTTGATCTGATATGAGTACATACAAGTGTATACAATAAACATTAGACATCTGCTACTGTAAAAGAGAAGAGAAAGTGATGTAGCATGTTTTGATTCTGACAACTCTGGTGAGGTGGGCATAAGTGTATTTTTCAGTCAGAAGTGTAGGTGAAGATGAATTTTACTAATGCTGCAAGGTCACAGAGCAATCTTTTTTGCAATTGTTGCCACTACCAGTATCCTCAAAATAATTGTCAGCGCACATCATCAGGCTGCTCCATCAAAAATATACAGGATGGTCCAAAGAATTACACAATAGTTAATTCTTAAGGAAACAACAGAAATAATGTTCCCATTACAAATCCCATTACATTTGAAAAGACTAGTATTAGCTGTTAGATTTACATCTTTGGAGAGATGGGGGGAAGGGGGATAATTGTTATGAGAAAGGTGTGTTGATTGCTGATTGTCTCACTTCTGTGTTGCAAATCAGTCTGTGTGATATACTATCTGAAGAAATGGGTTGCGCCCACTAAAGCTTGTGATATTATCTATACGTTTTGTTAGTCTCTAAGGTGCTACAGGGCCACTTGTTTTTTAAGTTTATCAAAGGGACAGTTACTGTTCCTATCCATATCTGACAATGACATATTTTACTGCATGCCAGCCTTTGTTCTAGGTGCAAGAGAAAACCCCACCTTACATCAAGTTTTGGATAACACCAGTCACTTGCCAGTTGTGTTACATTTTTCTTAATCATTTGATTAATCATTTCAGCCACTGTTCATGAAGATGGCAGTTTCAAGAATCAGAATTTCTGGTCCAGTATTGTGTCAAAAAACCCATAAAGTTTTAAAGCTTGACCGAGCATTGACATAACACTACAGCTGAAGCCTTCACTCGGGAGACTACTGACTGGAGGAGCTAAACAAACATTTTTGGAAATAGTTTTAAAGTTGTCAATAAAATACACTGTAAATACAAAATAGATGCATCTTCATCAATCAAGTCTTTTTAAAATTTTTAATATGCAAAATAGATTTCTCATTTACAAATTTGTCTGCTGCCAGCAGCCATAGAAAAAGTGACTCAATGGAAAGTACAAAGATGTAAGGCTAACTTTGGGCCTAAGAGTTCCCCATGTTATAATTAAATGCACTTCTGGAAAATCTTTGGTGAGAGAAAATGAAATTGTAGCGTCAGTTTCATTGACTGAACTTTCAGAAAAAAAACTGGTGGGTCTGGTGAAAAAATATTGTTAATTGCACTTTTCAATGGAAAACTGGCTTTTCAACCTTTTTTTGAACAAAAAGTGTATTTCATCCCAAAAATGAAATGTCTCTATTTGGAAATGCTGCCATGGTGCTTCATGGGAGTTGTACTTCAATTGTCTCATCTCTCTATTCTCCCCTGTGGCAGTACATCCAGACTTCCATCTCCCATGAGATATAGACAAGACCATGGGACTCCCATGATAAAGTGCTTAACACTCCAAGAGGCGAAAGGATGTTGCATCACGGGAGAAGTAGTCAGTCCAAGGAACCTGGCCTTTAGAGGAGAATCAAAATATAAGGCACCCAAACTACAACTCCCATGAGACAGTCTAGTGATATTTGGAAAAAGAATATTGCTGTCTTCAACTTTTTGCTGAAAAATCAACATTTTCCATAGAGAAAAACAATGTTTTCTGACCAATTGTATTGTGTTGTGATTTTGGATGCTCAGTTTATGGGGTTCAACTGGAGACACTCTAAAAAGGCTAAGTTTCAGAAGGCAGATGCTCAGGACTTCTGTTAATCAGGCCCTTTTATGTTGCTTTATGTTGGACACCTCCAAAAAACTAAGATGCCTATTGCGTTTTGAAAATTCAGGCTTACGAGATTGATCCCATTTACTAAAGTCCCACTGCCTTCAGTGATGCAGAATCACACCTTATAGCTTTTTACATATTTACTTAAAGATTCACTTATTAAATGAGCACTGTAGTATTCATTCTCTTCTTATTCTTGGTTGTACGAAGTATCTTACACAGGACTAATCTTTAAAAAAATTCAGAAGATGAGACACAAAACAGATATTCCCTACAGAATATGCTGTGGTTGGTATGAACAGTTCTTGTGCCATATATAAATGAATAGTAACTCTGTCCCTTCCTACTGTAGCTACTTAGACCTCTTCATGGATCATCATCTTGTGGGGTGGAGAGACTTGCATGTTCCAATGACCCCCAAGAGTGACGCTGCCTGGACTCATGTACTCCCATGGGGTCACCCATGGCACAATAGTCAAAGGCAAGGTTCCAGACAAAGTGTGATCCATAAAGTCCTCAACAGCAGAGCAGATGGAGGATAACTGCACAATGGAGGTGAAACTGTTGTGTAATGTTACAAAAGCTGTGCAGGCAGATGAAGGCTGCAGCAGATAGACAGAGGATAGCTAATTGTCATGGTGTCCATGCCATTGGTTTCAAGCCCGCTATCTGTCAAAGACAGTGTGGTGACTGTGTCTACCAGTCTCCCCACTTTAAAAGAAGTCCCGCACAGGCATCTTCCAGTTTTTAGGAAAACAACACCTGCACAAGTCAAAAGTCTGGTGGCATTTGGCAGGTGACAACAGGAACAGGACTAACATTAGTGTTCTGGAAGAGATAAAGACCACTAATATCGAGGTAATAATCATCCATCAACAACTTCGCTGGACTGGTCATATTGTTCGGATGCCAGACCATCACCTCCCAAAACAGGTCCTGTTTTCTCTGCTAAAGCGTTATAAGGACCCACTAAAGGATAACTTAAAGAAGTGCAACAATGATGTAGACATTTGGGAGATATTTGTCCAGCATTGCTCAAAATGGAGAGATGTCCTACGCAATGGCTCCCTGCATTTTTAATTTGCCCGCTGACATGCTGAGGAGGAGAAGAGGCACAGGAGGAAGTGGAGACTGGCTTCTAGTCATGGTCAACAGCCTCCTGATGTACCTGGAAACATCTGTCCTCATTGTAACAGAATTTCTGGTTCAAGGATCGGCCTTATCAGCCACCTGAGGGTCCACAGCTTCCATGGAAGATGATCATATTTGGCAATGAGTGATTGCCCCCAGCTGCTTAGAAACTCATACTCAATCACTATTTCAAATTAAGATCTAATAGTATTTTGAAAATATATTTATTGCATTAGCTTGGTATCAATTTGTGGGAATTACAAATTTTATCTCAATTTGCTGGACAAATGGGAAGCTTCCTTTATGAAAATAGGAGATACTAAAGTATTGTGTTTATGAGATTCAAGATTTTAAAGGCTGGAAGGAGGATCATGTAATCTCGCTAATCTTCTTGAAACATTCTTTGCTGCTGAAAACAACCAACTCTGGTCTACACTAGGGCATTATTTCAAAATAACCCACGTTTCGTCAAATTTATAGGCGGAATGTCCACACTACCATGCCCATTATTTTGAAATAACAGGCTGCTTATTTCAAAATCTGTACTCCTGTTTTCCTTGGGGAATAACGCTAATTTCAAAATCATTATTTTGAAATAGTGTTAGTGTGGGTGCTCCGGTGCCACTATTTCAAAATAACTACTCCCCAGAGTAATTTGAACTAATTACTCCCAAGTGCTTCCTGGGGCTCTAAGTCAAGATAACATGTCAACATTAACGGAGCCTGCCTTGGGAGCTTCCCCATAGTGGGGACATGCTATTTTGATTTTGTAAAATCAGAAGTTATTAAGTCAAATTTAGTTATTTTGAAATAATTTCCTAGTGTAGACATGCCCCCAATTTATTTTCACAGAATTAAAAAAGACTCCACAGTGCTGAAACCCTTTGTCACATTGGACAGCATTTCTTAGGGTACACCACCAGCTATACCTTTGGGGAAGTGTCTGTTTCCAGACAGTAGAGTCTCTAAGGGTATGTCTTCACTAGCCCCCTAGTTCGAACTAGGAATGAGGTGTAATAGTTAACTCGAACTAAGGACTTAGTTCGAGTTAACGTTTGACTGCCGCGTGTAGCCGCGGGCAGTTAGTTCGGACTAGGGGGATTTAAAAATGGTGCCTGGACGGGAAGATGCAAATAAAGCCCGGGATATTTAAATCCCGGGCTTCATTTGCAACTTCGAATGCCTACATTAGCCTCCCTAGTTCAAACTAGGGGGCTAGTGTAGACATACCCTAAAAGTTTGAGCTGATGAACACAGTAACACTGTCCACTATTCCTACCATTCTTCTTGTTGATCCCTCTATCCCATTTATTTCCACTACAAAGCTATGCAACAAATAGGACAAAACTTCCTATAACATACAATACAAACCCACAAAGCACATGAGTGTTAGGCAAACAGACCCACCACAAGTATACACAATAGCATCGGAATTCCCTGTATTTTAAAACAGAGGCACTGTCAATTATCATCCTGAACTCACCCCCCCCAGGAGAGAATGTAGGACTGCAATAAATAGAGCTCTCGCTATTCCTCCTTTAGAAAGGCAGTGTCAGGACCCTTAAATACCCCAAGGATTAAGGAGAATAAATCTACAGGGCCAGATTCTGTTGGTGTTAAAGTAACTCCCATCTACTTCAGTAAGAGCAAGAACAGGCCTTCAATAGTAGTTTAGACAGAGACATTCCCAAAGAACATTGCCACCTCCACTTTGACCCACCAAAACTCAAAAATAAAAGGATTTCCTACTTTGACACATGCCTCTATTTGTTCTAAGCAGAAAATTGTCTGGACACCAAAGAAACACATGCACACCAAAAGAGAAGAAACCAACAGTATTTCCAGGTGGACCAGAAAAGATATACCCCTTCAGTTCTATCTGTATGCATACTTCTTCCGTTTCAACTTGAAGTTTCAAGCTGAACCTCGAAAAGAGGGTGAGAAGAAATATGACCAAACTTTCGGGCTGTGTCTACACTGGTGCGATCTTGCACAAAAACTCTTTAGCGCAAGAATTCTTGTGTTAAAGTAGTTGTGCAAGAGAGCGTCTACATTGGTATGTGCTTTTGCGCAAGAGATGTGCTTTTGCGCAAGAGCATCCATGCCGGTGTAGATGCTCTCTTGCGCAAGAAAGCTCTGATGGCCATTTTAACCATAGGGCTTTCTTGCGCAAGAAATTCATGTTGCCTGTCTACACTGGCCTCTTGCGCAAGAACAGTTGTGCAATAGGGCTTATTCCTGAGCGGGAGCATCAGAGTTCTGGCGCAAGAAGCCCTGATTTCATACATTAGAACGTCAGTTTACTTGCGCGAGAACACGCGGCCAATGTAGACAGGCAGCAAGTTTTTGCACAAGAGCGGCCACTTTTGCACGAGATCGCGCCAGTGTAGACACAGCCTCAGTCTTTAGCAATCCAGTTCAACTGAGGGAGAATGGCTTTGTTATTGTGCATTTAGTGTTCAGAAAAGTTAGCATAGAATACTGACTTCAAACTACTATATGATTTTCTAAAAATGCCCTTCAGTCCAGACATATCTCTCTTCCAGTCTCTGCCATCTTCACTTGAATAGACTATCAGATATGGTACACTTGGTTTGCTTAGGTGGACAAAGGAAAGCAAGGGTGAGATCAGCAGGTTCTTTTTTACTTTATAAATCGGACGTTCTTAGAAGTGGAAAAAAAACAAGGGACTAACTATTCAGATAGCTACTATATTCATGAATGATTAGCAGACACTGGAATTGTGCAATACCTCATTTTGCATACCTCAATAGCTGGTAGTCTGCATCTTACATATTTGAGTTCTGAAGGTATTTTTTTCAATTAACATTGTACATTATTTCAATCATCAGTTTAAATCTGTTTCTTGACCGAATATAAAGGATGAGAAAAAAACAGCCAATTCCATTTTAAAATGTTAAACTAGTCAAATTTGCAGTGAAAACATTTCTTTGATGTAACATTAAAGTGCAGTGCTAAGATCTTTCAGATTAACTAACATGAAAGTTTGGATTTTCTCATAAGCTTTTTAAGAAATTTAAAAGAAGAAACTTAAGCGTGCATAATGCTACAGGATTCAAAGAGATTGTTTTTTTCTAGATCAGTACTTATAAGTAATCCAAACTAGACATGCTGCATCTTGAAACTGCATCTGTAATTTGGTTTTTGTATAAAAATTCTACTTCATATTTATTATTTATTCTATATCTTCATTCTTACCAAGGAGTCTTTAACTGCTTTTTTGTTACCTGAAAGAAACAGTAAAAGAATAAAAGCCATGTCACCTCAAAATGTTTAGTTAGATCTTTATTTTAAAAGAATGCACATGCTTAATTTTACTGATCATTAGTAGTCCAGTAGACATCAATGGAGCTACTCACATGAATAAAGTTAGGAATGTGAATAAAGTTACGGACAAAATAATATTTTTGTTCCATGACCTCGGTTGGATCTCTGACCAGGTCTTTTAGATCTGTTATGAAATATATAGACAATTCTCTTCTTACTATATACATGCTCCATAAAAGCCTGATGATTCAGACTTCAATTGGATGTAGGTACCTACACGTTTACAAAAATCCAGCTAGCACCCAGATTTTAAAGATATTTAGGAATTGCTCTTCTCAGTGACACAAAGATCCGAGTGACTTAGGAGCCAAAGTCACATTTTCAAATTGATTTAGGACCTTAGAAGCTCAAATCTCATTAAAGAAACAGGGAATCAGATGTCTGCATAGACTAGGACAAAAATTGTCAGACAGGTTGTTTATTCACAGAAAATGCAGTTTCAATTTATTTGTGTCAACCCCATGAATTTGACACAAGTTGCTGAATAATTTCATCCAGAAATTGTTTTTCAGCCTAGATTAGCAAAATAGCAGCAACAAGTACTGTTCATCATTTAAGCCCGTGATTAGGGCCCTTAGTGGGAGACCCCAGGTCAACTAATTGTTTTACCCTCGTCTCAGGTAAGTGCCCTAAACACTTTGCTACATACTATTCTGAAGTGGGTCTCTCTCTATCTCTCTTGATGAAACTGTTCCTCTGTAAATAAATTACCTCATAGTATTTGGGCCAGAGAGAGGAAGAACGACTCTATTGTCAGAATATGACTTCTCTAATCCCACT
Organism: Pelochelys cantorii; assembly: GCA_032595735.1. NCBI lineage: Eukaryota > Metazoa > Chordata > Testudines > Trionychidae > Pelochelys > Pelochelys cantorii. The sequence continues at coordinate 23,921,429 of CM064334.1, read as the reverse complement.
CCCCAACCCCCCAACACACACACATCTATCTGTGGTAAAGTTACTAACACAAGTGCTGCTACATTCCAAACTTCTTACCATTCCTCTAGACAATGTCACTTCACAAGTGCTACTCTCATTGTATAAAAAATATATCTGAGTGATACCATATGACTATTTTCTCCCATAGCACCAAATATAACCTACCCTTTGTGCATCATGCATTAAATATACTTGTCATTTTATTCAAATTAGCACATCGTCATTCAGATCAGATCAATTTAAGCACTCCATCTGTCACTAAAAATTTAGGGGTCTATTTGAATCATGATATGTGGGGAGCTATGCATGCAAATTCCTGAACATCAAAATGACTTTATGCCCATAAGAATATTAAAATATTAAGAATTACAACTGAAGCAGCAAATCTCATGTCTCTAACTTTCTAACTCTCAGCCTGTTAGCTCAAAACGTCATTGTAGGAGGAAGGAAGATGCATTTAATGGGGCAAAAATAAAAAAGAAATTGAAAAAAAGGATGCTTTTACAACAGGAAACAATGTCTGTGATTCCCACTTGTAAAATTCACCACATAAATTACCTACTGAACAATACAGAAATAAGTGTACCAGCATCTAAATCTAGTCTGAGAGCTCAGACAATAAGGTAAGTCTGTGACAGCTAAAAACTGGGTCCATTTTTGCAATGGGCTTTTAAATAAACCTGAACATACTGAAATGATTAGGAGTTGACACCTAAATATCTTTAGAAATAAGGCTCTGAGACTTTGGAAAAATGAATAAAAACTACAAAATATTCCATACACATGACATAAAAATAAATAAATACATAAATATTAGAGGAGGTTTTGGAACAAATTGATAAACTGACTAAACAGTAATAAGCCACCAGACCAGATGGTATTCACCCAAGAGTTCTGAAGGAACTCAATGTGAAATAATAGAACTACTAACTGTGGTTTGTAACCTGTTCTTTAAATTATCTTTTGTACCAAATGACTGGAGGATAGCTAATGCGATGCCAATTTTTAAAAAGGTCTCTAGAGGTGATCCTGGCAATTATAGATCAGTAAATCTAACTTCATTACTGGGCAAATTGGCTGAAACTATAGTAAAGAACAGAATTGTCAGACCCATAGATGAACATAATTTGTTGGGGAAAAGTCAACATGGTTTCTCCTAAAGGGAAATCATTTCTTATCAATCTACTTCGAAGGGGTCAACAAGTATGTGGACAAGGGGATCCAATGGTTATAGTACCTACATTTCCAGAAAGACTTTGACCACATCACTCACCAAAGGCTCTTAAACAAAGTAACCTGCCATGGGATAAGAGGGAAGGTCCTTTTATGACTTGATAATTGGTTAAAAGATAGGAAACAAAATAGGAATAAATGGTTAGTTTACAGAATGGAGCGAGATAACTAGTGGTATTCCACAGGGGTCCTCACTGGAACCAATCCTATTTAACATATTCATAAATGATCTGGAGAAAGGAGTAAACAGTGAGATGGCAAAAATTGCAGATGACACAAAACTGCTCAAGATAGTTAAGTCCAAAGCAGACTGTGAAGAGCGTTACAAGGACCTCACAAAACCTGGTGACTGGGCAACAAAATGGCAGCTGAATTTTAATACTGATAAATGCAAAATGATACATATTGGAAAACCTAATCCCAACGATACCTATAACATAATGGGGAGTATATTAGCTTTTGCCATTCAAGAGAGAGATCTTGGAGTCATTGTGGATCTCTGAAAACATCCCCTCAATGTGCAGCAGCATTTAAAAAAGTGAACAGAATGTTAGGTATCATTTTAAAAGGATAGAGAATAAGATAAAGAATATCTTATTGCCTTTATATAAATCCATGGTATGCACACATCATGAATACTGCATGCATATGTAGTCACCTCATCTAAAAAAAAGGCATCTTGGTATTGGAAAAAGTTCAGAAAAGGGCAAGAAAAATGATTAGGCATATGGAATGGTTGACATATGATGAGAGATTAATAAAACAGGGGCTTTTCAGATTGGAAAAGAGATGACTAAGTGGGGTATAATAGAGGTCTATAAAATCATGAGTGGTGTGCAGAAAGTATGTAAGGAAAAGTTATTTATTTGTTCCCATAACACAAGAACTAGGGGTCACCAAATGAAATTAATAGCAGGTTTAAAACAAATAAATGGAAGTTTTTCTTCACACAGCGCAGAGTGAACCTGTGGAACTCCTTGCCAGAGGATGTTGTGAAGACCAGGACTTTAACTGGGCTCAAAAAAGAGCTAGATTAATTCATGAAGGATAGGTCCATCAATGACTAATAGCCAGGATGGGCAGGAATGGTATCCCTAGACTCTTTTCATCAGAAGCTGAGAATGGGCGACAAGAGGTAGATCACTTAGTGATTCCATGTTCAGTTCATTCCCTTGGGGCACTTGGCATTGGCCACTGTCAGTAGACAGATTACTGGGCTAGATGTATGTTTGGTCCAATATGGCTGTTCTTACATAATATCTTAGAAGCTGGTTTTATATTTATCAACATGAGTGAATATGTTGTGCTAACTGCATTTACAGGAAGCACATCATTTATTAGTGAGCAATAAGATTCCTGTAACTGATCAGAAAGCAACCACACAACACTTATGCTTACCATGCAAAGGCATTTGTCTTCTAATTATATATTTATATATATATAATTTTCAATAGCACAACATCAGTACAGTGAGTAAGAAACCTATTTAATTAAATACTTAAGGGTATGTCTACACTTGTACCCTAGTTTGAACAAGGGATGCACATGCAGGCATTCGAAATTGCTAATGAAGTGGGGATTTAAATATCCCGCACTTCATTAGCATGATCTCGCCGGTGCACTAGTTCGAATCACAGCTGATTCGAAAGTGAAAGTGCACGCCGGGACGCGTTAGTTCGAACCAATCCCCTTGGTTCGAACTAACGTTACTCCTCAGGAGTAACGAATTTTCAGCTGTGATTCAAACTAGCACACCGGCGAGATCATGCTAATGAAGTGAGGGATATTTAAATCCCCGCTTCATTAGCAATTTCGAATGCCTGCATTTGCATCCCTAGTTCGAACTAGGGTGCAAGTGTAGACATACCCTTAGAGACCAATTATAAATATTTGCGACCTGAGCTTGCTTTCACTGATCTCAGTCTGGGGGTAAGCCAAAAAAAGTACCTGATTGTGCTGCTTTTGAAGTTGGTTATGTTGCATTGTGATATGGAATGACTGGAGAAAAACTGGCACCTTGCTAGATATCCTGTTTCCCTTTTAGCAGAAGTTCCCTGTAATGGAGGCACACGGAGGGTATGTCTACAGTGCACGCTTATTTGAAATAAGCTATTCCAGAATAGTTATTCCAAAATAGCTTGTTTCGAAATAGAATGTCTCAAAATTAGTCTGAGGCAGACTTCCCTAATGCAGATGTGTTACCTTGATTTAGAGCCCCAGGAGGCACTGGGGAGGAATAACTTAGAATGGCCCTGGTGAGGGGCTATTTTGAAATAGCAGCAGTGGAGCATCTACACACACCTTATTTTGAAATAGCTATTTCAGAATAGGCGTTATTCCTTGTAGAATGAAGTTTACAGATTTTGGAATAAGCAGTCCATTATTTTTAAATTATTTCAAAATAACAGAATGGCCGTGTAGACGCTTGCATTGTTATTTTGGAATAACGCTAGTTATCTCGAAATAATGGTGTAGTGTAGACGCACCCTGAAAAACTGAAGTGTTTATGTCTGAAAAAACAGTGTGAATGCTGACTCACGACTTGAAGGGGAAGTCAGCATTCTGGGAAATAAAGTTTTGGAGTCAAGTTTTTGTCATACTGTGCCTATTTTTAATTGGTTACATTAAATAATACATTTTAGAGTTTTCCTTTAAATGATGGAGGTTTAAACTCATTTAGGTCTAGGATTATGGGCATTTCCTCTCATAAAATAGGCTAAACTGACAGCCAGAGAGCTCAGGGCATACGCAGGAGTCTGAGTTTTGCTGTGAGTTCTGGGCTGTAAATGTTTAATGCTCATTTGGTTTGAAGGCAATATAGATGTTTAAGAAGTTATATGATTTCTATTTTTTTTAAATCTAATTTCAATTTAAAATAAAAACAATCTTACATACACACCACCCTATGTTCTTCAATAGTGTATCTGCACCTCTTACAGCAGCATTTTTAAAAAAATTTCCACAGCTGGTTAAGATTCATCATGTCATGTAAAAAGCATGGCATTGCTTCCATTTCCTTAATAGCCTGAATATATTCTATATGTGTTCCAAACATCTAGTGATAGCCCTTGGAGCACACTTGCTGCATGCAGGAATTTTCTCTCTTTAGGCCAGACAGAAAAAAAGCCAGTGCTTCTTTTATTTTTCCTGTATTTGACACCTGTCAACAAAGCACTTTTGACTGCAGAAATCAGACAGCTGCTGTCCAGAACCATGTCTGATTTTCCAAATTTTAGCATAAGAGTCTGATGCCCTTTAAACTGAATTGTATCTTATTCCTGTAAAATCCTGCACAACTTTTATGAAGTTAAGTTTTATTGAATTATGTTCAACCTTATAGAATTAGGTAAAACCTTGGGAGGTACATTTTCCTGAAAATGCAGTTGTTTGTGTGTTATTGTATGTAACTTTTCTAGGGCCTTTGTCAATGTAAATGTTAGGACTGTCAAAGGACTTTTGGGGACAATGCAAGTCAAGTGGATTTCCTAGGAAATATGTGGGGATGAGGAGAAAGCAAATGACCCACTTTGAATCCACCTTTTTTGAAACTGTGCTCGGGGGAAGAAAACCTATTGTCTACTAATTAACTGCTTCCAGAAACTCCAGAACAAAAACCCGTGGGTGGACTCAACATTCTGAGTTGTGTTTGTTCTGAACTAAAGCCATGATAAACTTGTGACCACAAAGGAATCCCATGGTTGGGGTGTTGAAGGACTGCTCCTGCCAGAGTCCATGTTAAGGCTGGAAAAATCTTTGGTCAGCTTATTAGTACACATGTAGGGCCTTTTATTGTTTTTAATGTGCTTTCTCTGTAATGCTTTTTACCTTAAAATAGTCTTGCATGGAAAGAACTGTGGGATCACTTACATCTGCTGACAATCACTTTGTTATTGGGTTCTCAAGAGAAAGCAAGCACTGTACTTGGGCAGCCCACCTCTGCTGGGAATAACTGTTGGGAGGGAACTTTGTAGCCTGGAAATATTTCATACCGAAGAGGGACACAGAGGTCTCTACCCAAGATAGACAATGGCTGGCACACTGAAGCCTGAGAGTAGTTACCCTTGCTGGGTAGTCAGACCACCGATTTCATATGTGTGAAAGCCCACCGTGTCAACTAGAATGCATGGAAGTTGGACAAGGGAGAAAGAATTAATGCTACAGCAACAACATCCATAGTGCACTGGTATAAACATTTCCAAAAATCATTGGTGGGATACAAGAGTAGTTCATCAGCTTTTGTCCTTTGTGCTTATGTCTCTTTATGACTGAGGAGTCAGTAGTATGCATTTGTGTAACTCAGGGCTACTCAATACGCGGCCCATGGGCCACATGCGTCCCGTGGCCCTTTTGCTTGTGGCCCGCAGGTGGGAGCCAAAACAAAAAAGTAGTCAATATAATGGTCTTCTGTTGATATGCATTTTAGTAGTTAAATTCTTGCACTGTCATAGCTCATTAAAAGTGCTGTCATATGGGTGGAAATCGGGTAACTATCGCAATTTATTAATATCAGCAGAACTGACTTTAATGGTGCCTGCATGTCGTGTAGTCTTGCTTAATCTTTGTATTCATGCCTGTCAGTGTGAAAGAAGCTATTTGCATATATTTGCGTGTATATGCAACCACACTTAAGTTGCGACCCTGGCATGTGCTATGAGTATTATTATGGGCCCCAGGGTTTCCAAAGTTTAGTAGCCCTGGTGTAACCCATTTTCCATGTCAAAACCATAATCTTTCAGGCACAGATCTCAGTAAGTACAGGAGTAAAAGCAAAGGACCAAATCCTTTATTCTCCTTTATAGAATAAAACTCCCAAAAGCGATAGAAATTGGTCCATAGGTTCTAATTGCCTTGTGTGAAAAATTGTAAGATGTATTAGTTATGACTTTGGAAATGTGGCAAGCAATTATATATAAATAAATAATACATCTCACCATATACACATAATGTACTATATATTTGAGAGAGTTTGTGTGTCTGTCTGTCTGTCCGTTTTTTTGTTTCAAGAACACGTCCTAAACGGTAAGAGTTAGGACCACAAAATGTAACATACAGTTTCCTCTTATAACTTAAAATCTTTTTTGTTAGTTTCTAAGGTGCTGCAAGACTATTAATTGTTTTTTTAGGTTTTTGCAGCAAGGTCAGGGTTTGGTTGTGCCAGGAAATGGGATGTGCCTGGAGTGGGATTGCTCCTCATAAAATCATACAGACAAGAGACAGAATGACCAGGCAGGTGAAAGGGGCTGGCTGGGGAATCGATACCACTCCCCCCTGCCCCTGGCCCAGTCTGGGACTGCCCTAGCCCAGAGGCTCCCAGCCCCCAGATGCCCTTTAGGGAGGAAAGAGGGGGCTGAAGCTCCCCACCCCTTATTTGTTCCGGAACATTGCTCGCTGTTCCCCTTCATCAGGGAGACATGCACCTCCCCCTGGGCTGTGCCCACTGCCGCTGCCATGGAGATACACTTCTTTCCTGGCCCCAGGCTGCTGTGATGAGTGAGAGAGGGCTGGCGTTGTCCTCTTTCCCTGGGCAGCCTGCATCCTGAACTCCTCATCCCCAGCCCCTCCTCAGAGCAATGAAGAAAAAAAAAAAGGTAATTGAATTATGGACCGAAGCAATGCTGGGTAAATCTTCTGGTAGAATATCTATTAGAATTGACTTGGTAAACAGCAGATACAAAAGTTCTAGTCCTCGTGTTAAATATCAATATATAATATTTTAAGAGGCACAAATAATACATTCTCAGTTGAGCAACCAGAATTGGGTCATTGTTTATATTATCTACAGGTAAGTTTGGAATTCAATCATCTGATTTCAAAATTGTGAAGACCTTGTTTCTTGGTGCACAAAGGGAAAATATCTAAAGTGGCTATTTTATTATTTCTAGTTACAGTAGCATGAAGAATTACATTTTTGACATTTAAGGAAGACAGAGAAAAGGATTTTGGAAGAGGGATGAAAGCTAACCAAGCACATCAAAGACTGCATTACCTATGATTAAAAGAATCTTTAAAGCTAGCAGACAAATGTGACTGGTTAGGGTAATCAGAGATCAAACTTTTCTTACACCTGAACTTTCATATAGACTTTTCCACAATGCAGCAGTGTCATTTTAAAGTCTCATGTTTCAAGCCCTGAGCTCTGTCCTGTAAAAGCCTAGAAATGGTATAATGAAAGTCTTGCACAAGAATAAAGGTGGTATATTTTACAGCCTTTACAAAATCCTTGTGCTATGCACTCGATCATGAAAAATCTAGAGAATATTTAAATGCTACTTGACATATACCAGCAGTGGGATGAAAGCTGTCAGCTCAGTCAGGAATCCAGATAGCACATCTGCAATGGGCATTAATAAAATACAATACAATAAAAATATAACACCATTGTTACATAGTTCTTAAGCTGTGGGCATGATGTGACACCTCACTGTACCCAATATGATCACTTAACTCTTATCTTGTTCTCCCCACATCTACTTACTATTTTTTTTTTATTTCTCTTTCATCATACATTTGGACTGAAAGCTCTGAGAGACTATTTTTTTAAATATGTGTGTATGGTATCTAACACAATGGGATCCTAGGTTATAATAGGGCACATTGGTCTTATTTCAATGCAAATATTGTTTACAGTTTTAGGTCTCAATACTGAAACGTATATGCTCATGCTTAATGTAGGAGGAAGCACTTTGGTAGTGCTTACAGTGCTTAAAAACAAGCAACTGTTTAATCTTTTCAGGATTGGAGCCGCAGTTCTGGTTCTTTAATCTGAAGATGCTGGCTGGTAATGACTTGCCTTTCAATGGTGGGGAAAGATTAGACTAGAATGATTTTGTATTTAATAGACTTGGTCAGGATACTAATTAGGAGCTTAGACATCCTAGAGCAGAGAAGAATCTATTGCCTGATTTATGAACAAAAGAATTGGGAAAATATTAAATATTCCCAAAAATATGTTTAAACCAGCGAGGGTTTAAAAAACGGTGTATGAGATATTCATTGGTGTATTAGATAGTCAGATTCAGTATGTCGGATGTGTGACTGGTCATCTGAGGCTATGTCCACCCTGGCAGATGTAAAGTGGTGGCAAGAACAGCGCTGTTCACAGAGCACAGCAGTGAAACGAATGTTATGGGGTCACACTGTCAGTTCAAGCGCAGTGCCATGCAGCATGTGCAGTGGCATTTGGAGTGGTGCACTCTGGGCAGCTATCCCACAGAGCACATCTTCCTCTTCTGCTACTGAGGTTTCTGGGAAGGCCAAAGTGAGGGGGGGTTGCGGGGCATCCTGTGTCCTGTCCCAATGTCTCATAGTGCATTGCTGCATATCCCAGGATCCCTGGTCCTTCCATCCACATTTGGCACCATATTTCAATGTCTTTTGTGCTGCATGCTTTTCTGCCTCTGTGGGAATGGATCCTAAGCTGTTGAAGAACATACTGATCGCTTTCACTAACTCATTTTGAATGATAGTCGAGTTATTCCTGAAGCTACAGAGTGACGAGAAGTCAGGCACTGATCTTGTGATGCATAGCAGCTATGACTCAAGATTTCTTGTGGCATTCACAGAGGTACTGACTGCAGTGGACCGCCACTTTGGAGCTCACAGAACAAGGACTGAGTGGTGGTATCACATCATCATGTAAGTCTGGGATGATGAGCAGTGGCTGCAGAACTTTCAGATGAGGAAAGACACTTTCATGGGACTTTGATGAGCTCTCCCCCACCCAATGACACAAGGGCATGAAAATGAAAGTTGCCCTGTCGATGAAGAAGCATGTGGAAGCTGGCTACTCCAGACAGCTACCAGTCACCAATCAGTTTGGAGTGGGAAAGTTGGCCTTTGGACATGTGCTGATGGAAGGGTGGTCTGAAAGACTGTGACTCTGGCAACATCTATGCAATTGTTGTTGGCGATAGACAGATAGGCTTCCCTAACTGCAGAGGGGTGATAGATGGTGCCCATATTCTAATTCCAGCACCAGACCACAGAATACATTAACCACAATGGATATCTCTCCATGATTTTGCTGATGTTTGTTGATTATTGTGGACATTTCTGAGACATTAACACAGACTTATGTGGAAAGGTGCATGACGCACACACTTTTTAGAACTCTGTCCTGCTGAGGAAGCTGCAAGGGGGGACTTTCTTCCCAGAACAGAAGATCATTGTAGGGGATATTGAAATGTCTATTGTGATCCTGGGAGACCCCGCCTACCCCTTAATGCCATGGCTGATGAAGCATTTCTATAACAGCCTGATCAGGTGCAAATAATTGTGGAGTGTGGTTTTGGTCCTGTAAAGGCCCACTGGTGATCTTTGTATGGGAAGCTGGGACTCGCCCATGATAACATCCCCATGGTTATAGCTGTGTGCTGTACCCATCATAATTCTTGTGAAAGAAGGGGTGCACGCTTCACTCAGGGCTGGATGACTAGGGCACAGTGCTGGAGGCTGAGTTTGAATACCCTGAAACCAGGGCTATTGGAGGGATACAGTACGATGCCATAAGGATCAGGAATACCTTGAGGCAGCAATTTGATGGTGAATTGAAATATTTGTTTCCATGCACGGGGGGGTTACTATGGGCGGTCCGTACAGTGCACTTAGTGATAAAATGACCATTGCTCTGCTGGAGTATGCTTGCTTGCTTGGTTTCATGCAATGGAATAAAGATTACTTTGAAACACAAGAATTTCATTTATTAAAAACAAAACACACAACATGACACGTCTACGCTTTGTGGGAGGGGCGAGACGTTTACAGATTTGTCCAAGTTTCATGCGTAGACCTGCTGTCTGATGTGCTGTGCAATGGGGGTTACAGTTCATCAGAGCTAATCTGCATGGGGAAGGGAGCAGAGTGCACTGGGTGCTTGTGGGAATCTGCCCGGAGGGGGCAGGTATAGAGTGCAAGTGGATCCTGGCCGGAGACAGGATGGTGGCTAAATTGTATTGGCAGGTGGGGGGGGAGGGCGTGTATTGAAAACAGGCTTGGGACACCAGCCAAAGGGGTGAGGGTAGTCATATAACTGCTCTACTGGAAGTTCTAGCAGTGCCTCAAGTGTGTCCACTTCGTGATCCATGATGTTTAAGAACTACTCAGTGTTCTCCTTCCTTTCTTTCCTCTCACAGCCCCTCCATTCCTTTAATTCTTTCTTTTCAGCAGCAATTTGTATCATGATGTCATGCAAAAAGTCCTCTCAACTTTTATGAGACTATTTCATTACCCTGCACAGCCTCTTAGCTGGTGATAGCAAGATAGGCTGGCATCACAAGGTTAGATAAATCTATGAAGACAAATGGCAACATGCTACAGAGGAAAGATTGTTAACACTAGACAAAGCACTATCACAACCTATTTTAAACACAAGCATTGTTCACATACCTATTGCTGAGTAGCTGCCCCAGGATGAGTGTACTTAAGACAAAAGACCCCCCCAAAGTGGTAAGTTAACCACTGGGGCAGAAATCATTGGTGCACTAGGACACCAGGGCAGGGGAATTCATTGGTGCAGAGCCATACTTTACTTTGGGCACATGGATCTTGGGGCAAACACTGCAGCAGGGCTCTCTCATTAGTAATGGCTACTCATTTTCCACAGGCTGTGTTCATCCTGCCAGAGGATGTTGTGAATACAAGGACTTTTAACAGCTCTAAAAAGAGCTAGATAACTTCATGGAGGATAGCTCCATCAATGGCTATTAGCCAAAATGGCCAGGAATGGTGTCGCTAGCCTCTGTGGTCAGAAGCTGAGAATGGGCAATGGGATGGATTACTTCATGAATACCTCTTCTGTTAATTTTTGCCTGGGGCACCTGGCATTGGGAAGTAAGGATACTGGGCTAGATGGACCTTTGGTCTGACCCAGTATGACAACTCTTCTGTAAGACATCTCACTGCTTAGGTTGAGGGAGCAAGGGAGAGTCTTTTAAATTGACAGTGGGTTCCGCCTGGGTCCATACATGGTTTGCCTTTGTGCAACGATGATTCCCCCCACCTGCTTATGGCACAGTGGTGAGGGAACATTATCCTTAATGGGATAGTGAACACAGCAGCCCTGACAAGAAACCTGTGGAGGCGTATTGCCCAGCAGCTGCATAATACTTTCAATTAGATCTATGAGGCTGATTCCCATGAAGTGAAAGATGCCATCAACTCCCTGTTCTATCCTCAGTCGGTAGCAGCACCACACAAACGTAAGCCTGCAACCTTCTGCAACCTTCCCAATCCCAGCAACTTGCTTCAGTGCTTTCAGAAATCAAAGCCACTTACCAGGTACCCCTTCTGCAGTTTGTGCTTCCTCAGCCTTTAACTGCTGTGCCTGACTTGCCTCCTCTAGTGTAGAAAAGGCTCCGGATTGCATGCATCATCACCAAGTTACCAAGTCATCCTCTGGGTCTGGGTCCCACTCTACCTCAGCACCCGTGTCTACAATTTCCTCCTCCCGGCTTGTTCCACTCTGGGAAGGTCCCTGAGGTCCTGACCTATCCACGGGGGTGTTTGGAATGGAGGTGGAGTCACTTCCAAGTATCTCATACAGCTTTGTAGAAACATCAGGTGGTGGGCCCAGCATTGCAGCAGTGGTAGGTGTTCCAAGGTCCTTAACTTTGACCCTGCACTGCAGTGCATCCCAGTCACGGCCCCTTTCAGTCATGCAACTTCAATATCTGCCTATAAGTATCATAATACCCGGTGTGCAGCTGGAACTGGACAGACACCTCTCCCCAAATGCTGATGAGGTCCAGCACCTCAGTATGGCTCCAAGCAGGGGATAGCCTGGTGTGTGGCACAGACATGGTCACTCAGAAAGATGCAAAGAACACTCCACATGTCACAAAGCAGACAAGAAGGGGACTTTCAAGGAAGGTAAAGGGCGGATCTAAGGGAAACCAGGGCAATAGAATTCAAAGAGATAACCAGAGGGGTGAGAAGGCATTGTAGGATGGGAACCAGAGGCCAGTCATGCGGCAAACAATTGAAAGCGTCCACACCGGCACCCTAGTGCTGTAGCCACTGCACAGCAAGCGCTATGCCTCTCATTGAAGTGATTTACCTAGAGTGCAGTGAGTGTGGAGTAAGTGCTCAGTAAGTGCCTTGTCAGTGTGGACACCTCAGGAGTTACAGTACTGAGAGCTGATTTATTGCACTCTATCTTGCCAATGTAGACCTGGCCTGAGCCATATGTAATGGCTTCTCTTTCTTGACTGGTTGTTCTACCCTTTTGAACAGAAGCAGCAGCTATGGCAAAATCAATGGGAAGCTAGATCTCTTGGGGAAAAGTGTGGAGCAGTTTAGGGAGAACAACAGAAAATAAATAAGGCCTAGCAGAGTTTAGAACATTCAAAATCTTTTCCAGTACTTGTCAGCACAGGAATGAGCACTCTATATACCTGCAGGCATGGACATGAGATTGTAAAATAATTGGGTTCCTTCCTAAAGCAAGCAGACCAATAGGGCCAAATTCCCCATTGGTGTAAAGTGACAACCCTCAATTGAATTTAAAAAAAATGTGACTAACCAGCTATATTTATTGGTTGTGCAGCAGAGTTTACACTCAATTTTCTCTGAGCACATTAACACCAAGTATTTGCACAATATCAATTCTTGCCTACTTTATTACTTATCTGCATACCTAGCTCTGGCCAGGATATTTTGTGAACCTGCTGTGTGTTCTGTTATCCCACCAACAGCAATAAATATAGATGTCATACATGGACAGAATTCACTCATTCCCACTTCTTGCTGCATTGCCATTCACCAACCATTCTCGATAACCACTAATGATGTATACGTATAAAGGAAGCATTTCCATTACCTCTGTTAAACTTGTGTTTTACTATAGCTTGGAGTCAAAAGAGTGGTAGGAGTGATGATAAGGGTAATTCATACAGCTGAGTTAGGTGGTTGTTCCAATAGCAGTTGAGCAAGAGGAATATTTAAATATAACTCTAAAGATATTAGCCAATTTATGAAGGCTAAATTCTTCCTGAAGCAATTGTTTCATCAAGGGAAGTAAAATGTTACAACACTCATCACCTGTCACTCCTTGATGTAAATCCAGCATGCAGAGATTACACTTTTAGAGATTATTTTCATTAATTTCCACTTCAATGTATTGTAGTATTATTTTTGACAAGTAGTTCCATCAGAGCTTTGGAGCTCTTTCTCTTGGAGTGTAACCCTACTGTATTTTCCACAAGATTTTTAAACAGTTCCTTCCTTCAGTCAATTCTGTTTTCTTTTTTTCCCCAATGGGGATTACGAGAATCAGATTTAGCTTTGAGAGTCTTCATAGCAGAAGAAATATCACCCAAGTGAAATCTAGCAACACAGAATACAAACTCAGTAATACTACTGATAAGTATGTGGTGTTTATAAGTGAGCTACAAATTGAATATGAGTCAACAATGTAATCAGTTGCTAAAGATGCTAATATTTTGGGGAGTGTTAACAGGAGAGACAAATAAAAAACACAGAAAGTAACTATCCAGCTCTACTTCAAAATGGTAAGTCTTCAGTGGAACTACTATGTGCAATTCTGAGAGCCACACTTAAGGAACAAGGTAATGAAATTAGAAAGAATTCAGAAGAGAGTTTAGAAAAATAAGGTTTAGAAAACCTGACCTATGTGGAAAGATTTAAAATAATGGACATCTTTAAGTCTTGAGAAAAGAAGGAGGGTGAATACAATAACAAATTTCAAATATGTCAAAGGCTGTTAAAAGAGGACTGTGAACTTGTTCTCCAGGTCCGCTGTACAAGAAGTAATAGTTTAATCTGCAGCAATGGAGATTTAGGTTAGAGATTAGGAAAAACTTTGTAACTATAAGGGTACGTCTAGACTACATGGCTCCATCAATGGAGCCATGTAAAATAGTTTATTCGGCATAGTCAAAGAAGTGGGGATTTAAATAATCCCCGCTTCATTAAAATAAAAATGGCTGCTGCGCTGTGCCGACGATCAGCTGATCCGGCACAGCGCAGCAGTCTAGATGCAGTGCGGTCAACAAGGGAAGCCTTTGTCGACTGCTCCGGTATGCCTCGTTACAACGCTCATCACCTGTCACTCCTTGATGTAAATCCAGCATGCAGAGATTACACTTTTAGAGATTATTTTCATTAATTTCCACTTCAATGTATTGTAGTGGAATGTATTGTAGGCTTCCCTTGTCGACCACGCTGCATCTAGACTGCCGCGCTGTGCCGGATCAGCTGATTGTCGGCACAGCACGGCAGCCATTTTTATTTTTAATGAAGCAGGGATTATTTAAATCCCCGCTTCTTTGACTATGCCAAATAAACTATTTTACATGGCTCCATCGACGGAGCCATGTAGTCTTGACGTACCCTTAATAAGGGTAGCTGAAGCTCTGAAAGAGGTTTCCAAGAATGGCTGGGGGAAATCCATCATTCGAGGTTTTTCTGAACAGGTGAGAAAAAAACCTTCTTTTAATAGTTTAGATTGAATTGTTCCTGCTTCAACACAGGAGGCTGCAGTAAGTGACCGCTCAAGGCCCCTTCGAGACCCATAGTTCTATGATTCTAAATATGCAGGCAGAGCCATTTTTAGCCATGATTTAATTCCATTGTATTATTGGTTTCCCCAAACCCCAACTGTAACTTCTCTCTCCCTCCCCCCAGCTTTACTCTTTTTTCATAGTGTCCCTCGGTTTTGCTTCTCTTTCTTGTCCTTTCAGGGGTGGGGGAGTTTCCAGTCATTCCTAGATGGAAGATAGCCCCAGGAAGGTTTGAATTAAATGAGTGAAGGCAGTTTGGTAAATTCACTTGGAAACTGGGCCAAACAAATGAGACCCTCCTTAGCCATTACTGTTGACTCTGTAGAGTGGGCCAAAATAAGAGCAAGAAGAATTTGCTAGTCAAAACACTATCTCAAAGTAGTTTTTACTTTCAAGTAATCAGAGCTGTGTTTATAGTTTAGACAATAATCTGAGCATTTCAATAAAAGCATATTAATTAATATATTAATTAATATACCATTAATTATTGTGAGGTGGCATCAAACAAGAGCTTTATGATCAAAATGTTTCCCCCTCCCCTTAGGATTATTTAAGCTGCTCTATGACTTCTGAGTAGTAAACTTTTTCTTGTATTTCCTCATCCACGACCAAGTTAATCTTCCTTCCAGCCAAAAATGATGGAGCCAGCTCCCTTTATAACTATTGCTCCAGATTAATCTCAAAGGATCACAAAGCATTACTAAAGAACACTTCCCCAGCCCCCTCCCAGCTCTCCACTACATACTACCTCGGCAGAGATATCAGTTTCACCCAGCCTCAGAATGATGGAGCTAAACTCAAATCCCTGAACTAAAACTTAAGAACTAAAATTCAAAACTCAGCTCTGTCTGTGACAGGGCACTGAGCTACTTCCGGTTTACTAGTCCACCTTGTGAAATCATTATTTATCTGTATATGAAAGGCAATGATGCCACAACTTAATATATTATCTTGCATTTCAAATACTTATCTTTAACAGTTATTTTTCCTGATACTAATGAACAGAGCTGGAATTCATCTGGGAATAGATGTACTATCTCTTCTTGGGTCTGTGTATCCTCAATGACTATAGCTCACAAGGATTTTGTTTGATTTCTATAGTACCTTGGTTTGCCTTTAAACAAACAAAAAACACAAGTTAAAGCTGCATTCCAGTTAGACATCAAAAAATTCAGTCACTATATTATTGTAGACCACACTAGATTATTGTAGACCACACAGATTTCTTATGAAGTTACTTCTGAAGAGTATGTCATACTAAATCCCCTAAAATATATTGACTTTGCCAGCTTTAGCCCACATGGTAGCCCTTCCATTTGGTAACCAAATTGTTTCATGTAGAGATTAACCCAGAGATCTTATACTTGAAAGAGAATGCTGCAGGATTTAATTCATATTCTAGCCTCAGCATTCTATTGGGGCAGGCTAAGTAATCCATACTAATAACAAAGTGATGAAACCTACATCATGAATGTAAATGATGAAAGATGGCTATGCTTAGGTACTTCAGAAGCAATAATAAATTTAAAATATGTGATATGAACAAGTGTTATATTATCCTATATGCTCATAAAAATCTTGGGAAATGGATAAAAGGATATATCACTAGATGAATGGCTACATACATAACATTGGTTGCTCAATATACAGCTTCTAGGATACTATTTGAAATACAAGTATTATTGTTCTTTGGGTAAGAAGCACAAGCTTCTGATGATCAGCAAAGATAATTTGTAAACAATTATTAGTGGGCAATAACATTTACAGTTGGAAAATACATATTTATGATCCTTCTGAAGAAGCTGTAAAAGGGACTGTTTTGCCTTTTACACATACAGGCTGGCTATGTCTAGACTGGCAAGTTTTTGCACAAAAGCGGCCTCTTTTGCGTAAAAACTTGCCAGCTGTCTACACTGTCCGCTTGAATTTGCGCAAGAACACTGATGATCTAATGTAAGATTGTCAGTGTTCTTGCGCAAATACAATGATGCTCCCGCTCAGGGATAAGCCCTCTTGCACAAATGCTTTTGCACAAGAGGGCCAGTGTAGACAGGTAAAAACTCTTTTGCACAAAAAAGCCCCAATGGCGAAAATGGCGATCGGGGCTTTCTTGCGCAAAACCACGTCTAGATTGGCACGGATGCTTTTCTGCAAAAAGTGCTTTTGCGCAAAAGCATCTGTGCCAATCAAGACGCTCTTTTCCGCAAATGCTTTTAACGGAAAAACTTTTCCGTTAAAAGCATTTGCGAAAAATCATGCCAGTCTAGACATAGCCGCTATGTCTACACTGCAGGCATCTTGCAAAAGAACTTTTTGTGGAAGAGATCTTCCACAAAAAGTTCTTGCGCAAGAGTGTGTTCACACTACCATGTGCTTTTGCGTAAGAGATGTGCTTTTGCTCAAGAGAGCGTCCACACTGCATGGACGCTCTTGCACAAGAAAGCTCGCAGAATGGCCATCAGAGCACCTGTGCTTTTTCCAATAGTGGTTTCTTGCGCAAGAAACCCCTGTTGTCCGCCCTCACGCCTTTTTGTGCAAGAGCTCTTGTGCAAAAAGGCTTATTCCTCGTAGAAAAAGGAATAACTGCTGCTTAAAAAGCCCTGTCTTCTGATGACCTACTGTACTTTTTCTTGTGCAAAAACACACTTGTAGTGTGGACACTCTGTGAGTTTTTGTGCAAAAATAGCTGGTTTTGTGCAAAAACTCTGCAGTGTAGAAGTAGCCTCAGATATGTTTGGTTTTACCAAGAAGCTTTTGAGTTTTTATTCAAATGGGCTTTAGATTAGCTCTTCGGGGCATGAAGTCATGTACTAGAAGGGAGTTGTTTGGGGATAGACAATTATATTTTATTTTCAGAAACTTAAAATGAAATATTTAGATAGCAACAAAGGTATGTCTATAATGTTTTAAACTGTGCAAAACTTTAGGTAAATTTTTTAATAGGATATTGTGATACAGACTTTTAAAATACCTTCTAATTTTAGTCTAAATGTAGTTGATGAAATTTTTAAAAAAATATTAAAATCTACCATTGAAAATGCAAAATTATGTTAAAACATGTATCTAATTTCTGAATGTCAGAAGCAGTTTCAGAATATTACTATCCCCAACCAAAGCTCTGTTTGGTGGCTTGTGAGTTTTTATGCAAGCTTGCTTTAGACTATCTCTTCTGGGCATGAAGTCATGTATTAGAAGGGAACTATTTGGGGCAGATAATTTTATTATATTTTCAGAAACTGAAAATGAAATATTTAAAATAGTAACACAGGTATGTCTACTATATGATGCAATTAGGCTCCAAGCAGTGACTTATGAGGGTGTTTAGCTTTACACTGCTGAGTTGTCCCACTAAAGTTCAAGGGTCTACTCCTATTGAATAAAGTTAATCATATCAGTCCTTTAAGTCTGGGGCCTCAAGAACAAAAACAAAACTGTCCTAAGATTATATGACAATGGAATTAAGAGTGTTAAAGTTTTTGACTCACCAGGCCCTTTCTTTCATTGGGTTTCAAATTCTCCTTTGCCATCCAACACCTTTTTTTGTTTACAAAAAAAAAAAGTTTTTGCTACTGATATTCTCTGCATTTGTCTGAAGATTTTAAAAAATATATACTAAAGAAGATATCCCGGTCAGTTGTTTTCATAGAATCATAGAACACTAGAACTGGAAGGGACCTCAAGAGGTCATCGAGTCCAGTCCCCTGCCCTCATGGCAGGACCCAGTACCATAGACCATCCCTGATAGATGTCTACCTAACCTTCTATTAAATATCTCCAGAGGTGGAGATTCCACTACCTCCCTAGGTAACTTATTCCAGTGTTTAACAACCCTGACAGGAAGTTTTTCGTAATGTCCAACCTAAACCTCCCTTGCTGCAGTTTAAGCCCATTGCTTCTTATCCTATCCTCAGCCGCTAAGGAGAACAATTTTCTCCCGCCTCCTTGTGTCACCCTTTTAAATTCCTGAAAACTGCTGTCATGTCCCCACTCAGTCTTCTCCTTTCCAGATTAAAGAAGCCTAATTCTTTCAGGCCTTCCTTCATAGGTCATGTTCTCTAGACCTTTAATCATTCTTGTTTCTCTTCTCTGGACCTTCTCCAATTTCTCCACATCTTTCTTGAAATGTGGTGCCCAGAACTGGACATAATATTCCAATTGAGGCCTAATCAGTGCAGAGCAGAGCGGAAGTGTGACTTCTCATGTCTTGCTCACAATATTCCTATGAATGCATCCCAGAATTATGTTTCTTGTTTTTGCAACAGCATCACACTGTTGACTCATATTTAGCTTGTGGTCCACTATGTTCCCTAGATCCCTTTCTCCAGTACCCGTTCCTAGACCGTTGCTTCCCATTCTGTTTTAGGAGTCAATTTTCTGCATTAGTATCATGCTAGGGCTTGAATGACCTCTTAGTCACTGTTGAAACAGAAGCTTTTGATTCTGGAGTCTAACAAATTCATGAATGTAGATTAAGGTCCAAAATCTCAGTGGTGCAAACTGTCCTTTGTCAGCACAAGTCAGATAGTTAGACCTAATGGTGAGAATTTCAAAAGTTCTCAAGCTATTTGGGAGCCTAAGTGATTTTCAAAAGAGTCTTAAATACCTAGGAGCCCAAGTCTCACTGGCTTTAATAAGATTTTATCTCCTAAGTGCCCAAGGCTGAGATTTGTTAAAGGTAGTTCAGAATTGTTGCACTCAGTGTTCCATTGTCCAAATAATTTAGGAGGTTATATTTCACTTTCAAAGGGGATTAAGGCACCTGGGCACCAAAATCCCATTTACAATACCTTTAAAAATCTGGGCCTAAGTTACTTTTGAAAACAAGATTTAAGGATCTATGTAACCAAAACACTTTAAAAATATACCCACTATTTCGGAACATGGAAAGGTCAGGAAAATGCATGTAAATGTTTTGCTGGTTGTAAAGATACCATTTGAAATTTTAATCCTAAATGACTAATCAAAGTATTTGAACAGAATTAAACAAAAATGGGAAGTGATCAGACTTTTCTAATAGAAAACAGGGTCTTACTTTCATCCAGGACCTATTGTCAGGATAAACTGAGTACAATCATCTGAGGTTCTTTACAATATGGGTTTTAATTAGAGATGGGCCAGAACCAAAGCCTTGTATCTGAGCAATTCCAAAGTTTGAGAATAGGCAAACACTATATATGCAATGGGTAGAGCCAAATTCCCAAACTTCGAGAGAGCTCAGATCCACAGCTGAATGTTGTCACTTGGCTCTATCTTTGGTTTTAACAAAATATTTGTAAATTGTATAATTTATTTTAAAAGTTCTGGCCGCAAGGGTCATGAATTCTATTATTTATAGTTCCCATAAATGTCATGACTTCCTGCTTAAAGTCTCCTCTGGGGGGTGGGGATGCAAAGAGGTTTGCTGATCCCTATTTGACCCCAAATCAACCTGTTATGGGAAAGTTATTCAACTTGTTATGGAATTTAATAAAAAGGATAACTTTTCTTTAGGTTTTTAGAATATAATGAATAATTTTATCGCTGCTATAGAATTTTCTTGGAGGGTTTAAAACTACTATACAAAGAATCTCAATCTTTCACATTCTATATGACAGTAAAGTAATTAATAAAGACCTCTATTATATATCTATGAAAAAGCAATTGATTTCAACCCTATTAAATTCTGTCCTATAAAGGACAGAAATAATCTTGAAGAAAATGAGCTGCTTGAAACCTGCCTTAGCTTTCACCCCTCCCCTCTGATGTATTCTTCCCATATTTTGGGTTGAATTTTATTTTCAATTCCTCAGGTTGAACTTGAATATTAAATTCAAAGTGAACCTCAGAGGATGGGAACCCATGTGAACTGAAACCAGAAAAAATGTTTGCCAGAAACCTGATTTTCACACAACTTTGAACAAGGGCAGGCAGGTTGTCCAATGGTCCATATAGTTGTCTTTACTTGAGCTGTCATCATTTGGCTGTCTGGAATAACAGTACAAACTGGATGAAACAGCTTTCTATAAATAACTTCAGTTTAGACATTTCCTTTTCACTAGGTCAGACTAGCAAAGACTGTACCAATCTAGCTCTGCAGTTGAAAAACTACTACAGAAATGTTCAGAGATAGCAATTAAGGCAAACAACAAAAAGGAGAATTACCTAGGTCCATATAATAAGAAGAAGTGAGGCAAGGAATGGCCGCAGAAAATAGGAATCAGAATTCCAAGAGTCAAATAGCATCTGTGAAATTACATTAGGTGCTACATACAAGACAATATTGGAAACAACCAGCCAATAGGAGCTGAGAAAGTGGCCTGGGGGTTGGGGCAGTGCAAGCCTCTTCCCCCTCCCAGGGCTGAGAGCCACAGGGAGGGAATAGCCTGAAGCTCTAAGTGATCTGGGCTGCAGCAGGCAGGGAGCCTAGTTTGCCTTGGGGGTGGCTGGCCAGGAGAGGCTTAGGTAAGTGCCTCCTAGCCAAAGTCTGCCTCTGGCACCCCTGCCTCTTTTGTACCCCAACTCCCTCCCCCAGGTCACCATCCAAACCCTCTGAACTCCCATGCCCCAGGTCACAACTCCCTCCCAGGCTCTGTAACCCCTCCTACCCCCCTACCCCAGGCCAGAATTTTCTCCTGCACCCACTCTCCCAAACCCTGCACCCCAATTCCCTGACCCAGGTTACAGCCCAAACCCTCTGCAGTCTGCACCTTGTTTTCCCCTTCTTCCAGGTCACACCCCCCTCCTTCACTCAAACTCCCTCTCAGACCTCACACCATCTCCTGAATCCCAGTCCCTTACATCATGCACCCTTCTGTACCCAACCTCTATCCTAGACCCTGTACCCCCTCCACAGAAAAGTGCAGCCCTTGACCACTTTCCAAAATCTTGGAGTGGCTCCCCACCAAAAATTATTGCCCATCCCTGGCATATGGGCTCTGGAGGCCAGGGTGACTGAATTGGAGGAGCTAAGGGAAGCTGAGAAGTATGTAGATGAGGCTTTCTGGGACACTGTAGAACTGTCCCACCTCCAGACAGATAACCCTTGTGCTGTTAAGGAGGATGAAAGACTCAGGGAAGGAGAACAGCCAACTGGACCAGAGGGAAATTATCCCATAGTTGGGACCCTCCTTCCAGAAGATGTTATGGTATCCTCTCATGCTGAGGATACATTTCCGGGGGAGGGAACTCCAGTCATTAGGAAAAAGCAGGTGTTAGTAATGGTGGATTCAATAGTTAGAAACATAGATATCTGGGTTTGTGATGACCGGGAGAACAGTATAGTGACTTGCCTTCCTGGTGCGAAGGTTGCGGATCTCTCGAGACATCTAGATAGACTTATGTGTAGTGCTGGGGAGGCGTTGGTGGTCGTGGTACATGTAGGTACCAATGATGTAGGGAAGGGTAGGAGAGAGGTTCTGGAGGCCAAATTTAGGCTGCTAGGAAAGAGATTGAAATCCAGGACCTCAATGGTAGCGTTCTCTGAAATGCTTCCAGTTCTACGCGCAGGGTCAGCTAGGCAGGCAGAGCTTCAGAGTCTCAATGCATGGATGAGACGATGGTGTAGAGAGGAGGCGTTTAGATTTATCAAGAACTGGGGAAACTTTTGGGATGGGGGAACCTGTACAGAAAGGATGGGCTCCACCTAAACCAAAATGGAAGCAGACTGATGGCATTTAACATTAAAAAGGTTGGAGAGCAGTTTTTTAACTAAGGGATGGGTGCAGAGGAGCACATGGATCGGACAGAGACATCTCTTAGTGGATTTTATTTCAAAATTATTTCAAAATAACTGGCTTGCTGTGTAGACATGCACTCTGTTATTTCAAAATAAGCGTGCAGTGTAGACATAGCCTAAGTGTGCTCTCTATGACATTATCAAAATCACTTATGAACATATTAAATAGACCAGGCCCCAGATAGATCTCTGTGGAAACCCACTATATATATCCAGCTTGACTTTGAAACATTGATAACTAGTCTCTGAGTTTGGTTTTCCAATCAGTTGCACATCCACCTTATAGTAGAACCCTCTAGGCTATATTTCCCTAGCTTATGAAAAGTTCACATAAGACTATCAAAAGCTTTAGTAAAGTTAAGATATATCAAAACTAACACTTTCCACCTAATTGTGATGTTAAATAATGATAGTAGGTTGGTTTGACATGATTTGTTCTTCACAAATGCTATTACTCTTTGCCTCACCATGATATTATCCATTACCTTTGTGGGTACCAACGTTAAGCTCACTATTCTATGATTCTTTTGGTTGTCCCTGTCTTATAAAGAGGTACTATATTTCCCCCTTTTCCAGTCCAATGGTATATTTATATATAATATATTGTTTTAAAAATCAATGTATGAACATTGATAGACTCATCCTAACAAGACCCCTCTGAAGTATGTAAAAGTATTGTCTCACTTTTTCCAAATGGGGAAATTGAAAGTAGTGAGATCAAAGCCATGTTGGGAGTTATTTGCAATCAAGATCCCCAAACTTCTGCTCCATCCAGTACATGTCTTCATTGTTAACAGATATTTAATATTTTAATGTTAGCAGGAAGAGTACATTCTGTCACCAACTGATTACAAAAGGATTGTGCCTTGGTAAGAAGGAAGTTGGGATGAGCACACACATGCGGACCCAAATGTTTTGTGATGTACAGTAGACTCCAGTGAGGAGTGCACAGTTCATCCAATAAAGTAACATTGAGTAAATCAGTGCCCCTCTACATTTAATTTCTTAGAGAGTGATAGGGTCAAGAGCAAATCCAAGGACTGGGTAAGAAGCCACGCTGGGGCCCAGGCCTCCACAGCTCTCCTCAATGTAATATAAAGAATGGTTTTTCATTCCTCTTGATTTGCAGTTATGATTCACTGTCATCCAGAAATTAATATCTGTAACAGGCAGATCAAGAGAGATGCTTATCGGGGTGTCTTGGGCTTAATTGATATTTGCAAAGCTCTTTGAGTTCCTCAGATGCAAGATGCTACAGCAGGGCAAGGCATTATTATGAATTGTTATTAATTAATTTGCTATGGCACCCATTGTACTATACCTATGAATTGTTGAACCCATGCGTCAGCCATTGTTTTGCTGCACTCGTTTCACAAGTGCTCTATACAAGCTGCATTGTAATGACTGAAAATAAAAGTGAGACAATAAAACAGAGGGTGAAGACATCTGCTAACAAGTTACCGTCAAGTCTGCAACCTGCATTTTACTGCTGCTCAGTAAAACTTGGTTGCCATAGCAACTACTACATCCTATTGTACCAAGCGCTTACTCAGGAATCAAGATGACTGTATCTTCAAAACACTAAGCTTTTTGCTTCCGTGTCTTGTAACACTATAAGGAAAACACGTCTCCTGGGATTCACTCACTTATCACCCTTTTTACCTTCTCTCCACAACCTCAAGCACTCCTGTTGCCGTGACCCTTGCATGGCCAAACAGGACTCTTTCAACAGGATGCAGCTCTTTCAACAGCCTTGCAGCACAACTCCAATTCTCAAACAGAGAATTTCCAAGAGTGACTAGAAGAGCGCCTTCTCCCCAGGACTGGGGATCAGAAGGCCTGGGCTCTCTCCCCATCTTCATCACTGACTGATTGTATGACCTAGAGTAAGCCACTTATCCTCATTGCCCATTTTGCAGACAAGGGCCATGATGAACATATGACAGAGCACTGCCTCTCAGCTAGAATGCCTCATTAACCTAGCGAACAGAGTTTTATGTAGCTAACTTGTTTGGGTTCTCACATTTTTTGTTCTCCCTTTCTGTCTCCCCCACCTGCTCTCTTTTTACAATATAAGTGGGAATTTAAAAATATGACCAATCACATAATTTCCCCACACTCCTTCCATATTTTTCCATACCAAACATAAGCACTTCCAGAGAAGCATTCTTTCTCCCTATTCATCTGTATAGCACTGAGCCCATTTTGAGATAAACTGATATATATATAAACAAATCGGTTCTTATTACATAAAAGTTTCAGTAATTAATACTCTAATAACCATTTTCAACTAATCTCTGGTATCCCAGGAGAACATACATGGACTCTGTAACATATTTATTACTATCTGTCTGCTTTTTCACAAGTCAGAGGGCTAGATTCTCAGCTAGTGTAAATCAACTTAGCTTCAGTGAAGTCCCAGTTTACACCCACTGAGATCTGGCCTGTAGAATTTTATAAAGTTTGCATATGATACCAAGCTGAGAGGGGTCACAAGTACTTTGAAGGGTAGGGTCATAATTCAAAATGATCTGGGCAAACTGGAGAAATGGTCTGAGGTAAAGAGGATGAAGTTCAATAAAGACAAATGCAAACTACTCCACTGAGGGAGGAACAGTTTTACACACAAAACTGGGAAGTATCTAGGAAGTGATCTAGAGGTCATAGTGGACCACAAGCTAAATATAAGTCAATAGTGTGACACAGTTCCAAAAAAAAAGCAAACACGATTCTGGGATGCATTAACAGGAGTGTTTTGAACAAAAAATGAGAAGTAATTATTTCACTCTATTCTGTGCTGATTAGGCCTCAACTGGAGTATTATATCCAGTGCTAGGCACCATATTTCAGGAGAGATGTGGAGAAATTGGAAGAGCAGAAAAGAGCAACAAAAATTATTAAAGGTCTAGAATGCATGACCTATGAGGGAAAACTGAAAGAATTGGGTTTGTTTAGACTCAGAAAGAAAAGACAAAGAGGAGACATGGTAGCAGCTTTCAAATACCTAAAAGGGTGTTCCAAGGAGGAGGGAAAAAATTATTCTCCTTAACCTCTGGTGATAGGACAAGAAGCAATGGACTTACATTGCAGCAAGGGAGGTTTAGGTTGGACATTAGGAAAAACTTCCTAATTGTCAAAGTGGTTAAGCCCTGGAATAAATTGCTTAGGGAGGCTGTGGAATCTCCATTACTGGAGAAATTCAAGAGCAGGTAGGATAGACATCTATCAGGGATTATCTAGACAGTGTTCGGTCCTACCATGAGGGCAGGGGACTGGATTTGATGTCCTCCTCTCAAGGTCCCTTCCAGTTCTAGTATTCTATGATTCCCTGAAACTATATACATGTTATTGCCAAGGGAATGGTTTTAATTGCAATCCACTGGGGGAGATAAAAACCTAAATTCCTTGGGGAAAAAATAGACTTTGTAATACATTTCAGATATTTCTTCCCTGTGCAGGAAAATCTTGAGAAATGTAGATCCCTAGAGGAAAAATGTACTCTTCATAGCCTCTCTCCTGCCACTCATTTCCTTCTATCAATTACTAGTGTGAACAATCACTCTCTTCAACAACACTGTTATCTAATAAAGATTAAATTTTGGCTTTCTCAGACTGATATGTTTATGGTTTGCTTGTCTTATTTACACAGGAAACAAATGATCTTTTCTCATTGCAAGGGCCACATCATGTTTTTTGACTCAGTCTTTATCAAGATTGTACTTTTCTTGAGGACCGAGTGTTGCCTGAATTGACACTGTAGGATTTGGCCCTCAGAGAGCATGTTCAATCTTAATTTTTAAATTACTGACATAAAAAAAGGCAGGGATTATGATTATGGTAATTATGAACTATATTTTGAGGGGGAAAGGTAAGGAGTATTTTAAGCAATGAATAAGTGATTTTGAGTAATATTTTTCAATAGACAGTCTAGTGCTTTGATTAGTAATCAGACATTTTCCCTTTATATATATATATATCTCTGCTGATAATGAAAGCAACTAACTGGGTCAACTTTAAAAAGAGGCAGGGAAAAATGGGCCTACTGAGAAGTGAGATCATGCTAGGATTTTCAAAGAGGCCTAAGAAGGCTAGGTGTCCAATTCTTACTGACTCGGAATGGGAATTGGGCTCAAGTGCCTAATTCACTTGAGCCCCCGTGAACATCTCAGCCTAGTGGTCTGATACAACACCTATTGATGTCAGTGGCAAATGTTTCATAGATGTCAGCAGGTGCTGAAATAGACCCTGGGATATTTCTCAGTTATACAACATGCAGATGTTTTATGACTTTTAATAATAGCAATCATTTACTAGTTTCTTAAATCTTTAACACAAAGTCCCAATAGATGTTACTAGATTAAATATACTACTGGACTACATTTTCCTATTTTAAAGGAAGTACTTTAAAGAGTGGTATTCAAAATATAGTTATGCTATCAATTCTGCTATATGCAAAATCTAGAAGACTTATCTGGCATTGCTCCAGTCCTTAACACAATTAATTTTTGTTTTTTGGAAAATAAAATGATGGGCCTGAAATGAGGGGATCAGTATGCATGCTGCTCCAGGAATAGAGGAGTACCCTAGCCCTCTCTCACTGCAGCAGCTTGAAGCCAAGTGAAAAGCGCCACTACATGGCCAATGCAGCTGTGGTGGGCACAGCTGAAGGAGGGATGCATGTGCCCCAGCTGAGACATGTCCTGTGCTCCCCAGTCAGGGGCTACGTCCACATGACAGGATTTTTATGGGATACCAGAGGTATCCCGGAAAAACTCCGTTGCGTCCAGGGAATGCATCTGCTCTCCTGCTTTTTTTCTTTTTCTTCGGTTTTTTTTTTTTTTTTTTTTTTGCGGAAGAGCAGACACGCTCTTTTGGAAGCCTGTCTTCCCCTTCCCACAAGAAAGAAGGGCTCTTCCAAAAGAGGAGGCTTTTCCCAGTGTAGACGGGCCAAATTTCAGAAAAGCCTCTTCCAAAAAAACTATCAGAAAAAGGTATGCAATTTGCAGAGTGCAATTTGCGTACCTTTTTCTGATAGATCATTATAGTACAGACATAGCCAGAGTGAGGAATGCAGCAAACTATGCACTTTCCCCTGGGGGAACAGCCAGCAATGTTCCCATATGAATCGGGGGGGTATTTTGGTCCCCCCACTCTCCCTAAAGGGCAAACAGGGGGTGGGAGGCTCGGGGCTAGGGAAGTCCTGGACAGGAGGGTGTCCCCAGGCAGTGGCTTTCATCTGCCAGGTGATTCTGTCTCTTTTCTGTATGGTTTTATGAGAAACAATCCCATTCCAAGCACATCCCATTTTCCTGGCACAACCAAACCTTTACCTTGCTTTAAGTGAAGATAAGAGGAAGCTGCATACCAAATATGGTGATCCTAGCTCTTACTGTTTAGGAGAAGTTCTTGAACAAACAAATGGACAGACACACACACACACTCACAAGCTCTCTCAAATATATAGTAGATGTATAGTATTATTATATGCCTTTGTCTTTTCAAAACAGCTATTTTGCTAGAATCTTTATTCTTTCCAAATCAGGAAAGAGGGCAACCTTTCCCCCCTAAAATTCCCCACCACAATTCTTAAAAGCTGTACCAACACAGAAACAATTGAAAATATGACTAAACAAGCTACTGGGGACCACAGGTAGTTTTCAGCATCTTTAGAACAGAGTTATATCACATGGTGGTAAAAACACTAGTAATTCTGGTGTCTTGTTTATAATTTTAGATGAAAAGGGCTACTGTCATTACTGACTTGGATGAGTATATTTCACTCAGGAACTGGAAACAAACATATCCTCAACTGTTATCTCTTCTGACCATTCTCCAAATACTTTTTCTTGTCGTCTAATCTACCACTCGTCTGATGTAGCTCCACCTAAGGATATTAAAGGCCTCATCTGTACCTCCCCTCTATGGAAATGAACATGATATGATATTGGACCCAATGTTTATTTCAAACAAAAAAGTTGCTCCAAGAACCAAATTTAGGACAACTGGCTAAGAGTGAATGGTCATGTCTCCCTTTGGTGGCCTACATCAAGCGTAAACACCTGCTGCCCAATGACAAGGGTGAGATTGGAATGTATGTGTGGTCCTGCTTCATGACAACAAGACACACTTTGTCCCATTGTGACTTGCTTCAGATTACTACAACAGTGATCTCTGTTCCTACTATTGACTAATGCTGACTTTATTCAAATTATTCAGAAAATACTCACTTGGCTCACTCTACCCCATTCACTTGTCTTGTTAAATGAGTTGAAACAATCTGAATCTCAGATTAATAAAAAAATCAAATGAGAAGACAAAATAATGCTGATTAATGATGCCAAAAAATAAGCCCTTCCTCGATTATTTTACCTTACAAATGGACATCTATAACAGTTTCATATTAAGGCACTCAGCAATCCTAAATCACTTTCACTGCTGTTTGAGTTTCCTTTCTTATCTTATTCTACAAAATATTGTTTGGCTTAGGCAAATGAAATTCACTCTCTCCACCTTTGTTTAGGAAGATTCAAATAATTTAAATGTGTATTTTGGGCTTTTTCTTCTTTTAATATCTCTAATGAGCTTTTCATATAACTGAATAACAGAATTCCCTATATACTGTTGATAAAATAACTTCATGGAAATTATCACATTCTGTGAACTAGGATTTGTGTTGACAGATTTACATTTATTTCATTGGTTCTCTAAACACATTATTTCTTTAGTGATGCTAAGCATAATGTTTCACAGGCCATTTACCTTTATAGTTATGGACAGTTTAGGAGTATTGCAGTATTAAAGCCATCAGATCTTAAGCTTTATGCTTTGTAAATCCAAACTGAGAAAGAAAGAGACAGATAACATGTGTAGTTATCTTTGGTAGGTTATATATAATATACATTAAATTGTGGTGTCGTAGAAAGATTTCACTGGCATGATTTGGAGGTGGCTTAGTTATTCATGAGTGATGAAGCCCATAACTGAGTTATTCACATCTTGGAATACGTGTTTTATATCACACCAATATATACTTTGTACTTGACATGCATTTTACAGAAAAAATATTTCAGAAAAGTTTTGGACAGATTTTAAAAGTATCACTGGTCTTATTAATTTAACCTCCCTTTGCCTATGAAACTAGTTTCTTCTAAGGAACCATGAGTCTGATTCTAGAGTTCTCAGGGAAGCAGGAAAAAATTAAAATAATAAGAGTAGATACTTCTAAAATTTATCCAAAATAGATATATATCACATGGGGCCATTGTGTCAGCTGTTTTAAATTGTCATAGCCAGGGCCAGATTATCCAGTAGGCACAGTGCCTATGGCCTATGAAATATTAGGGCCTATGAAAAATTTAGGATGTAAAAAAATTCATAATTGACTCAAAAATAAGAAAACTGCTAAATCATACTTAATCAGACTTTGATCTTTATTTTTTTTTTAAATATCTGGTGTTATTAATCAATAAGAGCTTTACCATGGAACCTGCCTGTTTGTTTGGCCTTTCAATTGGAGTTGGATTCTAGACAAGTGATTTCCATTACATTTTAGAATTTGTTTGGAGAAAGACTGTAAGGCCAGATCTTTTCTGTATGGGCTTATTAGGTGTGATGCCAGGTGTGTTGTAGGATGAAGACTGTATTTGAAAGTTTTTAAAAAAAATGGATCTGTCTAGAACTCTGAAGCCATGTGTTAAAGTGCCACCCTGGAGCTTCTACTCTGAGTTGGTGACACACACAATGTGAAAGTTTCAAACAAAGATAACTGTTATCTGTGTTTACAGGTTTCTGTTTCACTTGCATAGTGATCCTAAACATTCATTTAAAATACCTATCACTAACGACCTGATGTTTTACTTCCTTTCCTATTTTCACATTTGTGGCTTTATTTGCTTTCTGTGGTGCCTTCTTACTTATTTTTACTGGTCTATGTTTGTGCTCTATTAATCAATTAAGAGTTGACATCCCAGAGAAACTGTATAAGCCCAAGTTCATACCTTTTTCTTTCCTTTCCAGTGTAAGTAAATATTGTATTAATATTTGCAAGGAGAGCATGACTGTTTCCAGTTGACTCATAGATTGCTTTAGCATCTTAAAGGGAACTGTGCAGATAATATGCATTTTGGTGTATTTACTAGCTTGAGTTATTTGAAAGGATGATAAAATACATGTAGTCCCAGGATAGCAATTATATTCTTTTTATTTGATAGTAAATAAACTTCATAAGCATTGTTCCTTGTTAATTATCCCTTGTTTTAAAATGTTTGTCTTCCATATTTATGAGCTATTTAAAAGATATATTTATATCTAGGGTTTTTTGTTTGTACTTGTGATGCACATAAGAAAATTCAACCCGCCCAAGAATGGAAAAGGTTAGAGGGAACACTGCTTATTACGTCAGTGTTTGCATTTCACAGTTGTGTTTCAGAAATCCTAGGCTACTTCTAAACACTGTTTTGGTGGAAATGTATGGCCAGCATCAGCCAATGCAGTGTTATTTCGTAAATGACGCTGACCGATCTTGAGACAGAATGTTGCCACGTTATCGGCTCTGTGGCATGATACATTGCTCTGTAGATTTTACAGTTGTAGCCGTGGCAACATCGCTATACTTTTCTCCTTATCAACCAATTAACTATCAGGTGACTCCTAAGTATAATTGTAGTCTACAGCAAAATGGCTGATATTCTAGAATGAAGTACCAGGAATCTCTTGTGTGGTGCACCACTTTCAAGAGCAAAAATTAAAGTGGGTGATATTAGGTACATAGGTGATAAAGCATCTCTCCCATATATGTTTCTATATAGCCTAATCTAAGGGCCTACAATTATGAGAGTGCCTAGGGCCTAGGAAGAGCTTATTCCGGCCCTGGTCATAGCACCATTGACTTAAATGGAGCTGTTCTGATTTTCACAAACTGAGGATCTAGCACACAATGTTGCAGTTTTAAGACTAGATACTTATATCCTATCCGAGCTAAAACGGGGATTCCATTAGACAGCTAGGAATCCCCATTTGAAAGATGTTGAACATTAAATCAGTCTCTGATCAACACTGAATATTATCCTTTCTACACCCCAGATGATTGCAAATTCAAGCAGGAAAGTTCCCATTTGGGGAGCAAACAAAGAAACATTTCTCCAGCCTGTGGTTTTTAGTGTTTTCAATTGTGGCTGTTTGAAGCTATTCAAAAGCTTAGAATGCTGGAAGTAACCCGAGGGCAGATGGAATAGTGGCCAGAGCATAAGTGGAGAACAGGCACACGATAAACAAACCTTGTATTCTGTGTCTATCACTTAATACATGAAACGACCCACACCGTATGTGCACTGAGCAGATTTTCCATAGTACATCTACCTTCCCATACAGTATTGCATCTTTCCTCTAAAGTCTCCCCTCAGCAAAAAAGAAAGAAAAAAATGAAATGGAAAAAAAGAAAGTGGAAAAAAAAAAGAAAAAAGAAGGGTAGAAAAAAATCCAAACAACTTCATAAAGGTTTAGTCACAGAAAGAGGCAGAGTGAGCAAGCAAGCAAGACAGAAGAACACATGAGGGGAAAAGAAGTATAATATATAAGCAAGATCCAGTGCACTCACTTTTGCTAGCACAGCTTTTTTGTGGGCTAAAGGTCCTTTATGAAGAACATAACATTCCCTTTGATTAAAAATCATGGGCAGATTCTCAGCAAGCGTAAACTGCTATCTTCATTTACTTCAATGGATTTATGACAATTTACACCTGCTCAATATCTATCCCTGGAGTTGAAATGACAGGAAAATAAAGATCTGTGACAAGTAATTTTTGCACGCATCAATAATAGTTTGCAAGATTTCAGGGTGGCAAGATTTACCACTGCTGAATCAGGATTCCCAATGTTCCTTTGCTGGCAAAAATATGTGCTTCCATCCCATGTTAATGGCTAGTCGGTCCACAAAGAAGATAACAGCTTAATACTGCTACCATTTTTTCCATTAGGTCAACTGGTATTGGACAGCGCAATGTATCCTTGGGCATGTCTAAACTACATCCCTCTTTCGAAAGAGGGATGTAAATTAGGCAGATTGAAATTGCAAATGAAGCTGGGATTTGAATTTCCTGAACTTCATTTGCATAATGGCGGCCACACGTTCTTTTGAAAAAGGGCTTTTTGAAAGTGAAACCGCTGTCTAGACACAGTTCTTTTGGAAAAAAACCCTTTTTCAAAAGTACGCGTGGCCGCCATTATGCAAATGAAGCATG
Organism: Pelochelys cantorii; assembly: GCA_032595735.1. Lineage (NCBI taxonomy): Eukaryota > Metazoa > Chordata > Testudines > Trionychidae > Pelochelys > Pelochelys cantorii. Next base: position 23,888,706 of record CM064334.1, on the reverse strand, counting down.
GGTAATTTAAATCCCGGCTTCATTTGCAATTTCAATCTGCCTAATTTACATCCCTCTTTCAAAATAGGGATGTAGTCTAGACATGCCCTTTATGTTCTAATCTGACTGATAAGCCATGTGGGAATCAATGCAGTTCCAGATGAGAAAATGGTAATTTTTTTTTCAGTTTCCATTTTTTTCAAATTTTGAGAAATTACACACAAAGTACTACACTAAAACACACTATTGGGATGCAAAGTCAAACACTTAAAAATTAGGAAATGCAGAATTAAGACTTTACCAGCCAGGTTCCTGCACATTAAGGACTAGTCTTTAATGATATGATCACAAACTGTATTTCTCCCCATATAACTCCACCCTTGACTTTAAAACAAACAACAACAAACAAGTCTAATTGGTTAAACAGATTAATATATAGTGCAGCAGGTTCTTTTATTCAGAATAAATTGACCTACCATCTAGTAAGCAGCCATTCTATAATGCAGGAGAAGTAAACCAGTTAAATCTCTCTCACTCAGACATATAGAGAAACCAAGCATGGATGAAAAAGGGCTCACTTCACTTATATTGTACAGCACATACTTGAGCTTGTTAAATGCAGAAATTGAGAGATCAAAGTTTCCCCCTGACTCAGAAGAGACCAGATAATGAAAATAGACACAGACACTTTTTACCTTCGGAGCAACACAATTTATTTCTCCAACCCCTGCAAGCTATATTTATTATTATCCAACTAGCTCAATGCATTACAAAAAGAGCAGTGCAGTAGGTGTGTGATTTACGTTTTTTAAGCTGAGTTTGGATTTGGATGCAGAAGTGGCTTTAAACTATTGTTCATTGTAGTGAGGGAACTAAAATGCAGAGTTCGGGTCTGCATCTGAACTTTCCCATATTCAGCTGTTTCAACTGGGGCTTTGGTTCAAGCAGATCTCTAGCACAATCTAAATATAACTCCCATCTAGTGGTATCCTGAAATAACTTCTTATAATTACATAGCATTGGGAAGGCAGAATTTAAGATCCAGTAAGAGGCTAAAATAACCCCAGTGGACTCATGATCTTTGTTCCATTGGGTCTTCCTTCAATTTAGTCTTCAGAGGGTTTTGGTTGTGGGGTAAGGAAACCATATTGGTTGATCACTGTACATCCTCCCTTATTGAGATGGCATATCAGATGTATGATTAAGCATGGTAGATTTTGACACAATTTCAATGGATAACATCAAAGTTTACTTTAAGCATTTTTATTCTTATCTATTTAAATTAGGGCTGTCAATTGACCTGTGTCAACGCCTGCGATTAACGCAGCATAGGATTCACGTGTTAATCCTTTTAACACATTAATAGCAGGTGTTAATGCTGCGCTGCCCCTTTAAAGTGCGGCACTTCAAAGGCGCTTTGCAACGCAGAGCCGGGGATCCCAGAGGATCCCAGGCTCCTAATGAGCTGCCCCACTGAAGCACTGCATGGAGCCCAGGATCAGCTGGAGACTCCAGCTGATCCTGGGCTCCTGCAGTGCTGCCCCTTTGAAATGCCACCGTTGCATTTTAAAGGGGCAGCTGCACTGAGCCTGGGGTCAGCAGAGGACTCCAGCTGATCCCGGGCCTCTGCAGCACTGCCCCTTGGAAATGCTGCCGCAGCATTTCAAAGGGGCAATGCACGCGATTAATGCCGATTAATTTCTTTAATTGCGTGATTAATTGTGATTAATTTTTTTAATCGCTTGACAGCCCTAATTTAAATGTTCAGTTATGCAAAATTACGGTGAGTGTCACAAATGTTGATGACAGTAGATGATGAGATTCAAAAAGCTAAAACACTAAAGCACAAATTGTCAGCATCACAAAGTAAATATCATTAAATCAAACTCTTAACTTCTCAAGCAGCATGTTTCTTACTTTGCCTATCTGTAAATTTCAGTCGTCATCAATGAAAATATTTTTTGATTGGTTTGTGTAAGGATAATGAAATTGACATTTAGGATAAAAATCAAGCCTATCTAGGATCTACTGAAATTCTGAGATTACAGATGCACAGTAGAAGGTTCTGGCCTCGACCATCCTCTTCATTTACTGCAGTAGGGAGAGGATTCGCCCCTTAGAGTGTACAGTTGATCCACTTCACCAGTTTGAAGCATGATTGTTTACACAATGTCTACTTGGAGACAAGGATCAGAGGGGTAGCCATGTTAGTCTGTATATGCAAAAACAATGAGGAGTCCTGTGGCACCTTAAAGACAAACAGATTTATTTGGGCATAAGTATTCATGGTTTTGGAGGGGAGGTTGCCCATGAAAGCTTATACACAAATAAATCTGTTAGTCTTTAAGGTGCCACAGGACTCTACTTGCAATGAACTCCTGTTCTTCTGTGCGGAGATCAGCTCAGGATTAGAAGGTGTAGCTATTCCATTAGAAGTCATTACCACCACATTAGCCTTTGTGGTTCCCTAAACATGTAGGAGAAGAAGATTAAAAACATAAGACCATTTTCTGACCTTGCTGGATCTATATTGCTGGATTTGGAAATCATCCCAGTGGGTCGTAGCTCAATGAGATATTCCACATTTAATCTACTCTGGTCTTGTCAACGTTTGTTGTTTCTGTCATGCTGCTACAGAAAGAGTTCCAAAACCATTTGCTAGCCCTGCATACTTATAGCTGCGTCTGTTTTCATTAAACACAATGGGCTTGATGTCCATGCTAGAATAGGGGAGGGAAGAGTTAAATATTCATCCCGCAGTGATGGGGGAATGGAAAGTAAAAGTAGCCATTCTACTACAAAGGAATTTCACTAGCCAGTTACAGAGAGAGTGTGTGGAATTGGTGTTCATCTACAAATTTGACACTGTTTCCCTGGGCTTAAACAAAGGGTGCATCTACACCGCATCTGTAGCTTGAAATAAACTATGCAATTTGAGTTACCCAAATTTCGTATCTTATTTCAAGTGCATTTCGAAATAGAGCGCTATTCTGAAGCATCCCTTAATCCTTGTGGAACAAGGTTTACAGGGATGTTGGAATAGTGACCGCCGTTATTTCGAAAGGAATTTTGAAATAACGGCCTTGTTTAAAAGACACAGAATAGCTATTTCAGGATACCGGAAGTATCCCAAAATAGCACTGCTGTCTAGATGCACCCAAAGATATTAACAGGATGCTGCATTATAAAACCAGTCTGCCCTACCTCTGACAACTGCATATTTACATCAAAAGCTAAGAATGGGACACTTCCATCCCATTTAATTAGCCTCATTAGCATCAGTCCTACAATTAACAGCTACTTCCCCTTCCCCCCCATTATAAATATCTTGGTTCTGTTATTTCCACTCCAGCTCATCTGATGAAGTGGGTTTTACCCACAAAAGCTCTTGATACTATATATTTATGTTGCTTTCAAGAGTACAACAGTTCAAAATATATCCTATTTATTTTTTACTGGTGGGATTCTACGGAGCACCTGTCAGAGAAGAAATGTTCCCTTTCCTGGTATAATCCTCATGAGACATCTGCCTGCCCTCGATCCGATTAATCTGCCCTCTCCCCATATACCACCCCATATACTATTCTCCCAGAGGGCTGCAGATAGGCCTGATGCAGGGAGGCAAAATATAGCATTTCAACAAAATGACAACAGGGGAAGCAAAAACCTGGGATCTTTGGGAGGGAAGAATCCTGCCATGTCATTTGAGAGGTCAATGGTCTAGCACAGGTGTGGGCACTAAGCTGGAGACGGTTCACCAGGATTAGCCTGGTGGGCCTCTGGTGCTTTATTTACCAGTGCATTTGTAGGTACAACCTCTTGCAGCTCCCACTGACTTCAGTAGATCACCCTTCTCAGCCAATGAGAGCTGCAGGAAGTGGTGCAGACCAGGAGACCGCTTCTCACAGTCCTATTTGCCAGGAACAGGAGCTGCAAGCATCTTTTCCTGTGGATGCACAGGTAGATGAAGTTCCAGCAGCCTGGCAGGGGATAACTCTGGCCAACTGTGTCTGGCCCACAGACTGATATTGCCCACCCCAGTCTAGCAGGATAAGTGAACAGCACTTTATTCCTTTGTTGATCACAGATTGGTTGTGTGACACTAAGGAAGTCACTTTACCCTTTCCTCTTAAACTCTTTATCTATCTTGTCTATTTAGACTTTAAGGAGACAGGGCCAAAAATGTCTATTACTGACATCTGCATGGAACCTAGCTCAATGAGGCCCGATGATGGTTGTGGCCTTTAAGTGCAAGTGACAATCAGAACAAGACAGCATTAATTCTCCTGAAACTAAGATTCCAGTCTTACCTGATATTCCTCAACAGGCTACCTGAACGTCAGTGATTCTTCTGGACAAGTCTTGAGGAGTTTTAATTTTATAATTAAGCTTGTTTCATTTTGAAAAAAAAACATTACAAACATTTTCTGGAGCTTTATTAAATAAGTGGTGATGAGTGACTATTTATTGCAGTAAATTGAATGCTTGTGAACAAGTAAGTCCTGCTCCATATGGAGGATTTCTGGAGAGGTGCTGAGTAAATAAATAGCCAGGCAATTGATAGTTTAGAATCGTAATTATTTCCAAACTTCTAAGCCACAAAACAAATCATGTTTTACTACCTAATCTGGTGTCCTTCTTATGTTATTTTCGAACTCTTCTACTCAGAGGAAATAAGCACATACCCTCTTCTCTTGGTTAATCAGATCTTTTACTATTTGCAAACACTGAGAATGATTATTCTGTCCTTGAATGCATTTACTAACCTACAGAGAAGGGTAAATATTTAGTTCAGTATATGGGGATTTAGCTGTGTGATTCCCATTAACATGAATAAATGTAAATATTTACAGTATCTTTTCCCCAGAATATTTATGCTGGAATTCAGTGCAGTGAAAAAAAGTCAGAAAAGTCCTCCTCCTACGTGTATATTTTTTAATATCTAACACAAAAAAAGTGCCCAATATGGAAGGTGTTTAGTCCTCCAGTATCTTAAAGTGCTTTATCATAAAATTTGCCAACAAGCATTTCTCAAACTAAAGGGAGGAACATAAACAGAATTGCAAATATTTGAGAGATGTTACAAATAGGAAAGGTAGGACACCTTCCATGTAAATCACACCAGTGCACATGAGCAGCACTACGGCTATATACCACTGAAACACACTTTCTGCTCTATTTTGTATCATATCAGGTACATACCAGTTAGATGGATAGCTAAAATATAAGACAATAATTTTTGGCGGGGGGTGAGGGATTGGTTTGCATGTTTGTTTTAATGATAGATGTTAAATACACTATACTAAGTCTGAAACGGTATATGGAGGTACAACATGGGGAGGAATTAGGTTATATGCTTTATAAGTACATAAGAACATAAGAATGGCAATACTGGGTCAGACCAATGGTCCATTCAGTCCAGTATCCTGTCTGCTGACAGTAGCCAAAGTAGACGCTCCAGAGGGAGGGAATACAACAGGTAATCCTCACATGATCCCTCTTCTGTCACCCATTTCCAGACAAACAGAGGCTAGGAACACCATTCCTATCCATCCTGGCTAGTAGCCATTGATAGACCTAACCTCCATGAATCTATCTAGATCTTTTTTGAACCCAGTTAAAGTCCTAGCCTTCACCACATCCTCTGGCAAGGAGTTCCACAGGTTGACTGTGTGCTGAGTAAAGAAAAACTTCCTTTTGTTTGTTTTAAACCTGCTGCCTATTAATTTCATTTGGTGATCCCTAGTTCTTATATTGTGGGAATAAGTAAATAACTTTTCCTTGTTCACTTTTTTCACACCAGTCATGATTTTATAGACTCTATCATATCCCCCCTTAGTCTCCTCTTCATACATAGAATTATATTCAGTTTGCATTTTTAGGTATTTCCAATATAATTCAGTTAGAGACAGACAGGAATTATGAAGTTTGGATCCAGATCTGGAAACACAAATATCTGCATAATGTTTTTAATATATAACGTGCTATATAAATGCTATGAACTAGTTTTTCCTCTGGAAATCCCCCATCTCACCACAGGATTATTACAGTAAGGTTTCTCTGACCTCTCAGGAATTGTTCTTGGCAATGCAAATCCTAAAGTTTACAAAATGAAGGAGGGAAAGAGATTCTGTGTGCTTGATTACGCACATGCACACTCTGGAGACGATGTCCCTGATTATTATACACTATACAGACAGCATAATGTTAACAAAGTGATGAAGCCTAAATTTCAGCCAGCCTTCACAGAGAACAAAGAGGTGAGGGGAAGGATTGCCAGCCTGACTTAAAACTTACCCCAATAATGGAGGAGCTCTGTGCAGTGCCCCAGTTCCACATAAGTGCATCCTGAGGGTTGTTCTGACTTACCCCACAGGTAAATGGCAAAAGAGTGAGAAAAAAATAAAAAGAATTAGCACAGCACAGGTATGTCCTGGCAATGACCCTTTTCTCCTGCTTTCCTAGTGGTGGTGGAGAGGAATGGCATAAGAGCTTTACTTCAGCTCTGTATCACTGAAATGTCCCCATCACTGGAGATTTTTCAGAACAGATCAGACAAACAGTTGTCAGGATGGTCTAGATTTGCCTTGCCCTACCTTGGTATAAGGGACTGGATTCTTGAGGATTCTTTGTGGAATCATCAGGAAGGACATTCTTAAAAACAGCTTAATATTGTGTAAGTGTAACCCACACTAGATGTGGTGTTCTGGCCTGTCTGGTGGCACCAAGAGCACTTAGGTACGCCTACACAACAGTGGAAATAACAAAAAACCACATCTATACTATAAACCTTTATTTTGACATAACGTTGAGCTGGAGGACTTCTTACTCTAACTCATGGTAACCCTCATTTCACGAGGAGTAAGGGAAGTCGAAGGAAGAGTGTTCTTCCTTTGACTTCCTGCAGAGTAGACAACGCCAAAAGCCAAAATAAGCTATTTTGACTTAAGCTACGCAATTGACATAGCTGAAGTTGTGTAGCTTATTCCGACTTTAGCCCTGCTTTGTAGACACACCCTTAGAGAGATTAGTGAGTCTGCTCCACACCCTAAATAGAGGGTGGCTTTTAGCTGAATTTAGTTCCAGAGTACCCACGTTCAATTCCCTCACTCTCCACCATCAACTAGGGCCTGTCAGTGTTATAATTACACCACTATTATCCAGTTTCCTTAGGTCTTATGCCCCTAATTCCTCAGCATATAGATATATTTGAATTTGTGTGTATTAAGTGTCTCAAGAGTTGCTTTTTGCTATGGCAAAGAGACCAGAAAAACAGTAATAAGCATGCTACAACCTTCAGAAAATTGCCCAGGGTTTATGGTCCCAAATACCTCAAAAGTCAGGAATAAAGCACAGGGACAAACCTAAAATGTTATCATTTTAATATAGCCAGCAAATAGCAGAAGGTATCTTTATGATCCCAACTTCAAACAACTAATGACTGGATTACATTAAATATCTAATTTCAGGAAATCAGTTCATATATACTAATCACGCAAACAGCACTTTCCTATTTCTTCAGGTTGCAATCTTATGAAATGACCTTATGCCAGACCCCATCATCATTCCATAGTTTCACACGGGATGTTAAAAACCAACATCAATTATCTGAAAGGAATTTGCTTTAATGGCTTCTGATGATGGTGGTCTCTCTCTCTCTCTCACTTTCTCTGTTGTACAGAAGCTTTTCCTACTCTGCCACCCAATGGAATTGAGCCATTCCATTTACCTCTGGTTTTTAGCAGATTTTTTCCATTTTTGAACTCATGAGATTGAGGGTGTTACACCAACCTCAAAGTATCTGTGCACTTCCTGTTAGCTGCAAAAGAATTCCCTAGACAACTTCTCAATCTGACAAAAAAACAAAAAAACAAAACAAAACTGCCACCAACTGTAAACTATGCCATCCTAAAAATATTACCCACTCTATCAGCTGGCTACACTTCTCAGTCTCTCTGCCAGTATCTGTTGCCTGTTGTCTTTTTCTGACATCAAAGACATTCAACAGCCATCATATCTGTGTTTAAAATAAAATGCTCACTCTGGTAGCTGTACACAACACTCACTGTCCAGTATCTCTGCTAATCTGCCTTCTTCACCTCTCAGTTCTCCACTAGGATCAAAGATAGCTAAGACCTGTCTTATAGATAGCACAGCGGTAACCAACATGAGTTCCCACAAATGCTAACACTAAATTTCTGTTTAACATTTTATCTAAAAAGCTAAAAAGCTAGGATTACACAGGTAGCACCAATAAACTACTCTAAAACACTGACAGGAAAGTGATCAGGAATAGTCAACATGGATTCATCAAGGGCAAGTCAACCTGATGACCTTCTATGATGAGGTAACTGGCTCTGTGGATGTGGGGAAGATGATGGACATAATATACCTTCCCTTTAGCAAAGCTTTTGATACGGTCTCCCACAGTATTCTTGCCACCAAATAAAAGAAGTATGGATTGGATAAATGGACTGTAAGGTGGGTAGAAAGCTGTCTAGACTGTCGGGTTCAACAGGTAGTGATTAACGGCTTGATGTCTGGTTGGCCGTTGGTATCAAGCAGAGTACCCCAAGGGTTGGTTCTGGGGCTGGTTTTGTTCAACATCTTTATTAATGACCTGGATGAGGGGATGGATTGCACCCTAAGCAAGTTTACGGATGACACTAAGCAAGGGAGAGAGGTAGATAGGTTGGAGGGTAGGGATGGGTCCGGAATGACCTAGACAGATTGCAGGATTGGGACAAAATAAATCTAATAAGGTTCAACAAGGACCAGAGAAGAGTCCTGTACTTGGGATAGAAAAATCCTAAGCACTGCTATGGGCTAGGGATGGACTAGCTAAGCAGCAGTTTGGCAGAAAAGGACCTGGGGATTACAGTGGATGAGAACCTGGATATGAGTCAACAGTTTGCCCTTCTAGCCAAAATGGCTAACAGCATATTGGGATGTATTTGTAGGAGCATTGCCAGAAGAGCTTGGGAAGTGTTTATTCCCCTTTATTTGGTACTGGTGAGCCCACATCTGGAGTATTGCATCCCATTCTGAGCCCCCCATTACAGAAAGGATGTAGACACATTGGTGAAAGTCCAGGAGAGGGCAACAAAAATGATAAGGGAGCTGGAGCATATGACTTATGAGGAGAGGCTGATGGATTTTGGTATATTTAGTCTACAGAAGAGAAGAATGAGGGAGGATTTGATAGCAGCCTTCAACCAGCTGAAAGTGTATACTAAGAGCCTGGAGAGGTTGTTCTCAGTGGTGACAGGTGGCAGAATGAGGAGCAATGGTCTCAAGTTGCAGTGGAGGAGGTCTAAGTTGGATATTAAGAAAAACTATTTCACTAGGAGGGTGAAGCACTGGAATGGGTTTCCTAGGGAGGTGATGGAATCTCCATACCTAGAGGTTTTTAAGTCCCAGTTTGACAAAGCCCTGGCTGGGATGATTTAGTTAGGATTGGTCCTGCTTTTAGCAGGGGGTTGGACTTGATGACTTCCTGATGTTTCTTCCAACTCCATTATTCTATGAGTGAACAGGAACCAATGAAAGGCTAAAACTGGGGCTAGCAGTAGAATAAAAGAAATGTATATAATAAACTAAATGGAAATCTGAATGACTGAACTAACAGCAGAGAAGTAGGTAGAGTTTAACTCTTCACTGAAGAGCAGAATGTGTCACTCATCCTCTTCTCATTGGCACTCGTTTATGCTTTAAAACACAGAAAACCTAGACATAAGGGAATGGAAACTGAGTTTCTCTGGTGTCCTTTTGAGAAGGGCAAAGTTGCCCACCATGGTAGAGGCTGGGATATTTGCACCTAAGCATCAAGTGCAGTGTAGTTCAACAGAGGCAAAGAGTATCTGTGTGCAGGCTCCTTGCCATAGCACTGCTGCCTATATGCATCCCTGATTCTCTGAGGTCCCTGGAGACCCTGGTTCCTATGGGATATAGGCTTTCAGAAGTAGCCCCTGGAGTATCCCACCACCACTTCCAGGTCCTACGTCTTCAGTCACAAATGGAATGAGGAAGAAGAGGAGCAGAAGTGCGGTGACTAAAACCTCAAAATTAAAGCCACTTATCCTGTTCCAACCATTTATTTTCTTTCTTCTTAGTGCTCAGGATCCCAATTGGGGGCTGGGACCTGTTATATAGGCACCACACAAGCACATAAGAGACAGTAAAGCACACTTGTAAGTCTCCAGGTCAGAGCCTGCCTCTGGCATCCCAATCAACTGCCACACCCACATAAGCCAAACCCACTGCCCACCTCCTGAACCCATATCCCCTCCCAGATCCTGCACTCCAATCCCCAGCCCCAGGTCACAACCCCCTCCTGCCTTAGGTCCCAACCCAAACCCCTGCACCTCCTCCTGTACCCCAGTCCCATGCCCCAGGTCATACCTGCCTCCTTCACCTAAACTCCCTCCCAGACCCCACATGCCTTCTTGCACCCCAATCCCTTACTCCAAGCTTCCTTCTGCACTCAGCCTCCATCCCAGACCCTGCACCTGCTCGATTAATATCATGGAAGAGTGAGGCCCTTGACCACATTCCAAAATCTTGGAGTGCCCACCCCTGCTTAAAGGGGTGAAATCCTGGTCCCTTTGTAGTCAATGGCAAAACTCCATTAATTTCAATGGGTCCAGAATTATACCTAGGGGTCTTTAGTTGTCAGAGGGATGAAAAGCGTTAAACCCTCTCTAATAATATGAAACATTTTCTCACATGCCCTTCATTTCCTTATAGCAACTGAAGCACATTTGTTTTTTTCTCAGATTTGTTCAACATTTCCAATTAACTGTGTTTCCAAACAAACAAACAAACTTTCCCAACTACAGTATTTCTTTAGCTGGCAATCTTAACTGCACACCATGTTTCCTATCACCAAGCAACACTAAGCAAAGTGTGATGCTTGCTGCTACTTTCATGTTTCAGGGTTCTACTTGTTTCACCTCGAAAGTATGACAAACTTTTTTGTGATTCTTCACATAATATGAAAGGTGTTAAATTCCCACTCAACAGTTAATACATAGCATTGGACATAGTCCCTTAAGAGATCATGGGACAGAGGTGTGGGCTAATTTTCCTAGAGCAGCAGTCACCATGTGACGTTTACTCATCCATTTAACAGAAATGTGTCAATCTGCCTGTGTAATAGAATCAGAAAAAAAGAAAAATAGAATAACTCTGTGGTCACCTGCAAATTCTCTCTTTTAGTGGTAATAATAATACATAATAAATAAATAATAATAATACATGTTTATTGAATAAACAATAAATAATAAATAAATGAATGTTTATTGAAGCAATAAATAGAAAGAAGAGACCAATGATGAATAAATAATTATGCACTATATCCTATAAGGATACATAAACCTTTTGGTTTTGCAAATATTGTTTGCAAAATATCTATATCCAATGAATAGTATGAAGCCCTATTTCAACACTCCAACTCACCAAAAGGCTGCTCATTTCACTTCACAAGCTCTCTGACTTCTCTGTTGCTGTGCTCTCCCCTATCTGACCCACCTGCTCTCTTTTAGCATCACCCATAAACCCGTTCATACCTACACTCACACCCAGACCTCCTGTCACTTGGCCATTTTGGGTCTTCCAATCCACCCACATTAACAACTTCTCATCTGCTCTCAACCCTCTTTTCCCTTTCTTCCATTGATATGATTGTTGATTCTACCCATTCCTCACTGTCCTCCATCCTTGATTTTCTTTTGACCCTCTCTCTCACCATAAAGTCCACCATCCATTCACCCTGCCCTGGCTTAACCTCGACATCTCTTCCTCCACTCCTCCTCTCAGGCTGCAGAGGCTAGCTTCCTCCATTATAAATTCACTTTCTCCTCTTTCATTTTTACACTTTTCCTAGCTAAGTAACTTTATTCCAACTCACTTGAATCTCATGACTGCAATTTCTACTTCCTTTTTGCATTGTTTGACTCCTTAAACCTTCCCCTCCTTCCTCAATTCCGCTCTCTTCACAGGATCTTGAAATTTCTTAAAAGATAAATATAACTAAATATGATTTGATCTTCCCCTTCCCCTTAGCTCATCTTTCCTTTATTTCCACAACTCTCTTCTTCCCATTCACAGACAGAGATGTTGTTTATTTGCTCTCCTGCTTTAATTCCCTGCATGTACCCCAGTGGTCCCATCCCATTCCATTTTGTGATTTCCTTCTTGTCCATGCTCACATTGTCTAATACCGATCTACCTGCCTCACTTTGAAATGGGAGCAAATAGAAGTACACAGGGAACTTTTAGTGCATGTCACAGGAATAATTAGTACATGAAAGGCTTGCATGGATGTAAATTTATCTCCAGGTTGCCGAGCACTAACTGTTCATATAGACAAGTCCTAACTCTCCTCTAGCTCTTTCTCCTCACAAAATAAACATGTTTTAGTCTCTCCGATCTTTAAAAACACCCTTGACCCAGGTAACCTCTCCAGTTACCATGCCACTTCCTTTCTTCCTTCCATCTTTAAGATCACTGATTGTTTATAATTGTAAGATCACATTATTTATAATCACTCTCTGGAGTGCGTCTCCTTCAATTCCATCCGAGGCCCTCTCCAATCTGATTTCTCGCCCTTGCAGTCAATTGACTCTATAATAACTTATTAGCCACATTTTAGAGCCAGTCCTATATCTGCAAACCTGTCAGCCACCTTTGATACAATCACCTTGTCCTTATTCTCGAAGCCTTTGGAATCTACTCCTATCATGGCTTCTGTGACTCTGTCCCCTCCCAGTTCTTACCGTATCTTTCTAATCATTGTTTTAGCAGGTCTTTTGGAGGACCAGTCTCATACCCTCTCCAGCTTTCTATGCAGGTTCCACTGGGGTTCCCCTTCTTTTTTTTCCTCCTCATTCAAGTTTTACTACAGTCCCCATGTTGAGGACTCACGATTGACCTCTGTACTCCAGACCAGTCTCCTCTCCCTTTTGGATGTCTAGCCAGCAGTGCAAGCTAAGCCCGGCTAAATCAGAGCTCTTAATTATCCCTGGTATCGCCTGTAAGGATCACTGTGGGCAACACCTCCATCCTGCCTGTCACTCAAGCTCATAATCTGAGTTGACTCAGACCTCTCTAGGGCCTCACTTCCAGGCTGCATCTATGACTTTGTCTACACTGGCAAATAAATGACAAAACTTTAGCTCTTCACAGGTTCTTAAAGCCCCCCTCCCAGGGCAAAAGTTTTGCTGCAGCAAGTGCAATTGTAAATGCTGCTTTGTCAGAAAGAGTGATCTCCTATTGACAAACCAAAAGCCACTCAGGGAAGCTGGAAGTATTTTTATCAGGAAAAGTGCTGACAAACAGTATCTACTCATGCCAACTTTTAGCAACAGGGCTCTGTCAACACAGCTTTATCACTAAAAGTTGTGTAATGTAGATATTGCCTAAGTCTTGCAGATGCTTTCTGAATAATATTTTTAAGACAGAACCTCTCCTATCCATCCACACAACTAAACCTCCTATCCCAATCTCTCATCATCTTGCATCTTAATTACTGTAACATCATTTTTCTGGACTTGACAAATTCAGTCTTGTCCATTCATATTCATTCAGTGAACTACTGCTAACTTGAATTTTCTACCTCACTCCTGCTGTGTGCAGGGGACTGGACATGATGACCTTTTGAGGTCCCTTCCAGTTCTATTATTCTATGATTGTTTTCTCCATGGCACCTCTCTCTTCACTAGCTCCCTCTTCTCTATTGCACCAAACATGAGTTATGTGTACTCAGTTTCAAGGCCCTTCAAAACCTCCCTCTCATTAGTACTGAAAGATTGACTCCAACCTCTGATTGGCCAGCCTCCATCACCTACTTGTTAAAATTTCATACAAGCACCTTGTTTTCTTTCCCCCACGATGCCTCGCATACTTGGGAGGCACTCCTTGTAGACATCTGCAAAACTACCTCATGATCCTCCTTCAAATTCCTCCTTCCAAGTCTCCTTTTCTATGATGTCAATAACAAGCTTTGCATGGGTTAGGCTGGTTATGTGCTGAGACCACAGCCTATCATGCTGATCAATATTGCCTCACTGTTTCCTTGTATTCCTCCCACACTCCACCCCACCCCATCTTTATTCACCTGTTTTCTCTTGTGAGACATTTAATGTAGACTCTTTGAGGGCAGGGATGATCTTTCTGTTCTGTATTTGTGCAGTACCTAGCACCAGGGTCAAGTCCATGCAAAGGTGTCCTGGCCATTGGACAGTTCAGCGCAGCTACCCCAGGCCCTGTGATTTGGAGTGTCCTGTAGAATCCAGGGTGGCCTGAGGGATTACATGGCAGGGCTTGGCACTGGCAGCAGAGGTTAGGCTCACCTCCACTCTCTAGCAATGGTGGGAGCCACAGGAAGTGAAGCAACTCTGACCCACTCCCCTGAACTACAAGGCTGGGAGCCAGGCTCAGGGGAAGAGAGCAGGCTGGAGTTGGGTTGTTCCACTTCCCACCACCGGGGTGAGTGCTTGCAGAGGCATGACCCCCTCCTGCCAGTGCCAGGGCCCCTGGTAGTCCCCCGAGCCATATAGCCCAGGAGAGGACGTCTGGAGGAAGTGGTGGAATGGAGGTGGGGACAGGATGGAGCAGGAGTGGTTACATGTGGAGCAGGGACAAGGGGTGGGGAGGAAGGGTTGTTTTCCCCACCTCACATCCCCCTAGGGATGGCGCTGTGTCTTTGATGGGGGGCTCCTAACTGTCACAATAAAACTAATAATAAAGCATGACTCTGTATTGCAATAAACTGAATCTATGCTTTTTTCCTCATAAATGTTTGCAAATAAGTTTTGTTTAATCATTGCTGGGCCATCTCTAATCACAATTTTGAGCTTGAGTAAAAAAAAAAGACATGAGTATATGAAAACGATTATTAATAATGTAAAGACTATTCTGTGTTGCAGGTATCTTGCTGGTAAATAGAATGAGTTTTATAGGAAGATTCTACATACATCTTTTAGCTACAATTTCATAATAATGAATAAAGGCCTAAATTCTATGCATACCACCTGTGCAACTCCACTGATGTCAGTGGAGTTGCGTGAGGTGCATATCAGCACAGAATTATTTGTGTTTATGATAATCATTGTATGTGTTCTGGTGACAGCCTATTACTCTAAAACTAAGAGCAGATTCCTGTTAGGTGACATCCTTAAGTATCAGTAAGTATTCTGCTCTTGGCAGTCAAGGCCAGAGAGTCAGACTGATGGATAGCATAGAATATTATAACAAAAAAAGAGTTTGATTCATATGGGGAAAAGTATACCTGATAGAAGACATTGTGTTTATGTCACCCTAACAAGTAGATAGATTCATTGACTAGATGGTATTAGTGTCTTCATCACTGAGTTATAGCTATTATAATAAACAATGCTGTGTTGCAGTTTACAGCACTTTCTGTCTGAGAATCTCAAACCACTTCACCCACATTAAAGCAATCAACTTCACAACATTCCTGTGAGGCAGGGAAGTGGTATTATTCTCATTTTATATTTGAAGGGAGAATGCATGATTTTCCTAAGTTCACATGGCAGGTCTGTTGCTGAGCCTGGAGAGGAGCAAGACTGACAATCTTGTGTTTGAATCACCAAACTGTTTTTCTTCTCTGGTACTGTGCTATAAACAAATATTCAAAGAGTTCCCTGAGTGAGTTTCTGAAATGCAGAATTGGCAAGTTATCAAATGCGAAATTTCTTTAAATGGATAATCCTTTCCTATATGTGAGAAAGCATATTCATGGGCTAATTGTAAATTTGGAATTAGATAACATATATACTGAAAAAACTTAAAAAACAATAAATGTTCCTGCAGCACCTTAGAGACTAATAAAAAAATGTAGATAGTAGCTTGAGCTTTCATGGGCACAACCCAGCTATATTAGGACTGTATTAGTGTAAGATAGGTACCCATTGATATTCGAGAGGATTGTATTCCTAACTTCTTTAGGATTCTTTGAAAATCCCAGCCATGTGTTTAGACCAGTTAAATATTAATTTTGTGAAAAACCCAAAATACAGAGTCAAATTCCACTACAGTTTCAGTGGAGTTCCAGAGATTTCATATCAGGGAGCTCTGAATTGTTTCCCTTTAGTCATACTTCCAAACTGAATATAAAACTGATGGTGTTAGAAACACTGGAAATTACTGGCAAAAATGATTCATGCCAAAGTAGACATGTACAAACCCCTCCTGTTTAGTTTTACAGGGACTTTGGCTAACCAAATGGCAAATTTGTTTTACAAAGGATTAGGGCTTTCTCTTCCCATTTTTATTTTAAGTTTCATGTTTGTGCAAATCCAAAGACTCAAAGTGAAACATGGATATGAGCTCTAATAAATTCTGCTGAAATCAACAAAACTTGGTGGTTCTCCTTCCTTCTCCCCAAGGAGACAGTAAATAGAAGTTGGTGAGAGTGGGGGATTTCAATAATTGGGAGGCATGGATCCAGGATGGAAAATAGGGAAATTTGGTTTGTTTTGTGGGTTAAAGAAGGAAAGGCAGATAGTTGGAAGGTAGAAGTCTTAACTTATAGGAATGAAGAAGCCCCAGATGAATCCTCATCACAGATGGCTAAACAGATGTTGAAGAGAAGAGTCATGAATTTGGATCACAATTTTGTTTGGTCCTGCGAGAATCCCTCGGGCACCAATATTTCACCTAGTTTTTAATCTAGTTTCGGACTGATTGTTTTGTACATCTTTAATTAGGACATGTCATACTGCATTCATAAAAAGATAGGTACTCAACTCACTGCAACAATGGAGGGTTATTTTAATGATAATTTCAGGAAAATAGCAAGAGAATATATAAAATCCTATAAACAAAGAATGACTTTCAGCTAAGACAGACCCTATTGGCTTGGAAAGCACATAGTCCCTTTCTGGCTCTCTTGGTAGAGCTGATGCCTATAGATCACAAAAGTCCTGATGTGAGTGTCAGGATCAGACATTTTCAGGATGGCATTGCATCCAGCAACCAGACTGTGGCCTCTGCTAATTGTTTCTCTGCTCTGGAGTCTATCAGTTAGCAGATACAAAGGATGCACACTGCACAGCTCATGAACAAATAATGTCCTATAAAATAAAACTATGGACATTTGTATCTCCAAGCAAGCCATTTTGTTACACTCAGAATATAGAAGAAAATCATTAAAATACTCCCAAGAGCTGTGGTATCACTCAGTCTTTTCTGCAAAAGAGAAAATAAATATACTTTTGTCTAAAATATCAAGCTTCTAGCTTGCACATCACAACCAGTGGCAAACAAAAAATACACACGAACTCCAAAAAGAGAATAGGGAACTGTCCTCCCAAAAGAGATATTCACAGGGTTAATTTTGAAAATAAGGGAAATGTACATTAATTTCCCCAAATTGCAGTTGGTGAGAGAAGGATGTTCAGCAAATGTTATTCTAATACAAAGATGTACAAAGTCATGCCAGTTGACTCCTGCTCCACTGTGATACTCTTGAACGAGTATTACTCTGCAGCACCATGATCCAGAGCAAATCCTTCCATGAACTACCAATAGGAGAGAAACCTTGCAGACCAGGACAAGGGGGAGGAATTCAGTGAGATTTCAGTTAACTTGGATTTGATTGCCATCCCCCATTCACCTGTGGGCTAAAGAGAGGGATTCACCCACCACTCTTGAATTCCCTTTAGCCCTTAGCTTCTGCATCAATCCTAAGGCTCCCTTTGCCCTCTATTCCACAGCTTTAGATATCCAAGGTCCCCATTAAATGGTAAATTCCTCAGTACAGAGTGGGATAGCAGAAGTAATCTCCATATGATCTTCTGCAAGAAATCTCTCTGGGACTAGTGATGAAGGGGGCAGTAGGAAGATGGGCAGTATACCCTACCTGGTTGACATGGGTAACTAGAGCTGGATGACGCCACATTTCTCAGAAAGCACGATCAGGAAGATGAATGGATTAGTTGGCTAGAGAGAGAATATTTGTACTACAGGGGTGGGCAATCATTTTTGAAGGGAGGCCACTTCACAAATTTCGGACGTGGTTGTGGGCCACCATGGATGGGGTGGGGCCTTGGGCAGAAGAGGCGGGGTCTTGGGTGGAAGGGGTGGGGTTGGGAGCTAGCCTACCCCAAGCTGTGCTTGGCCTGCAGTTCCTGCCCCCTGAATTCCAGCCAATGGAAGGAGCAGGACCTGGAGCAGATGGGATGGTGCTGTGGGCTAGCCTCCTCCTAGAGTTATCTGGGTGGAGATGTGCATGCTAGGCGGGCCAAATCCAGCCCGCTAACAGCCTCTTGCCCAGCCCTATTGTACTAGGTAAGATAAGCAGGAACAACCTGGAATCATTTAGAATGGACAAGATAAGCTTAGAATTCCAGATGAGATAAAAAGTAGATCATGCACAGACAGTATGTGGACTAAGCATGATGTACAGGGATTGGTTCCTATAAATAACCCAGTCAATTCCAAAACATGTGATGCAATGTTTGTGTAAATGTACACAACAGAAGAGTTTTCTGTGTAACTTGGGATCTGTGATATGCGTGCAGGCACATCTTGTGTTTGAGATTGACCAACTCAGCATAGCTTTGGTGTATGTGCAATGAAGATACTTGAATGATTAGATTTGGAGTTGAATTGAGGGGGTTTTCTAAGATGAGAAGAAGAGGTCTAAGAGGGAATTTCAGTGGGTAAACAGGTGATGTTCAAATATTGAGTGCTCAATTTACAAGGCCACTTTTGTAAATTTAGCATACAACTCATTGCTATAATGTTCAGAAAATATATGGTAAAAGTCTGAATTCTAATTATTTTATTTATGCAAAACTAAATATTTATTTCAGTCTTGTTTTATATAGTTTATTCTCATTTTGATATATGTTGTATGAACCTAAGCTACATGTGAATTTACTTGAATTAAGTAGAACAGGTATTTTCCTTTTATTTAGTCACTTTAGGTTGGCTCAGAATAAGCCATAGGATCATATTTAAGATTTTACTTTTATCACATGATGACCTTGCTTCAGGCACTCTAATCAGCATCTTATTCCATATGTACCAGCTCTTTCTTTGTGTCAGCTGTTTGTCTTCCTAAAATTCCCACTATTGATCTTAAATCCTTGGAAGATAAGCCTTTTATCAGTTACACCTCAAAGGTCCTAATGCAGTCCCTGAGAAATCTGAGAGGCTGATACTTTTTCAGTGTTCAGTTCGGTACATAATGTAAGAAAAAGCATTTCAAAGCCAGACAAAATACCATTTCAATAATATTGTTTGGGTTACATATTTTTCATTTATTCTTTTATTGTTTCTATCTATCATGCACAGCCGTGTGTGATAAGCAATTACAAAAGATCCTTTATGAAATCCCATTATGTTGTGCTATGTTTTGTGTTATATGTAACCCAAGGCGTTTATCTCCAAACATCAAATCAATTAAAATATGTGTGATGGTTGGAGGACAATAAGACCCAGTAATACAACAATTTGACATTTAACTGTTAGGTTCAGTTCTCAAGGTTATATGAAGAGTAGTAGATACTGTGTTTCTTTCAGTTTTTTTAAGATAAAATTCCTAGAAAATCAAATGTGGAAAATACCATACTACTGTTAATTACATTCATCTTAGTCTAGCCAAATTTCCAAATTAGTCACAAAGGACCTGATTTAAAATGGCTAGCTCTTGCACAGTAATTCTATGAAGCTTCCCTGGAATGCATCTCAGTTACAATCTTGTTTATTTTCTTGCATCTTGCAGATAGCATAAATTTATGCTGAATTGCAAGGGTGGAGTTTTGGGAGGGTGGAGGGAGGCAACAGCCATGCACTCTGGTTCCCCAGTTTATCAGGGAGAGAGGGGAAAGTACTTGCATTCCGTGCATGCCTCTCACACCTGGATGGTGAGCACCCTTCACCAGCCAGGTATTAGAGGCCTGCACAGAATGCAAGTACTTTCCCCCCACTCCCCGATAGTCCCGGGAATGGGATGAAAAGCAAGCCCTGTCTGGGAGCACACTGCTGCTGCCCCCCTACCTTCCCGAAACACTGTTCTTGCTGAATCGCACAACCGAACGGTGTGAAATAAAAGGAAGAGGGAGAGAAATTTAAAGAAACTTCAGTTAAAAAAAACCCCTAACATTTCACATCCTGCTTCAAAAATTAAAAAGGCATTAAAATCCTTAGAATTACTGTAACAAAGCAATATCTAAGAGTGTGCAACAAACCAGAGCCAATATTTAAAAACTACATCTAAATAAATTAAAGGGTTGCCTCAAAATTCTAGCATTTCATTAAGATAAGCGTCTAAATATCTAGATGGCTATCTGACTACAGAGATATAACATGGTTGAGGTAATATCTTTCAGGCCCATTAATATCCCTGTAATTTATTTAGATGTAGTTTTCAGATAATGGAACTGTGCCACAGGGGTATTAATGGGCCATTTCAACTTTCAGTGGACACTTCTGTTGATGAGAGAAACAAGCTTTCAAGCTGCACAGACAGCTTCATATATGAGAAAGGGACTAAAAGTGTCACAGCTATATACAAGAACTGATGGTTCAGCGTAAGTAATTAGGGGAGTATTAAGATAAAAAGATGGGTTACTGGATTACAGATTGTTGTAATAAGACATAAATTCAGGGGTCTTTATTAAAACGTATTTTTAATATCTAGCAAAGTGATTAATTTAATCTTCCATACTCACCTTCTGAAAGTGTGGGTATGCCTGGTCTGTGCAGATCCCTATGCTTCTGATGATGAGTCTGGAGAGGATGAAGAATAGACCAACACAAACAGGCACCAGACCCTGCCAAAACATCTTACACCAAACCTGGCTCTCTTGTTTTGGGTGGAGATTTTCCAGGGATACCCTTACCCTTCAACAAAAAATACCTGAGATCCACTATCCCAACAAGCAAGAAACCCACAGGAATTAACCCTTAGAATTGAATCTGCTACTCCCACAAGATCCATGAACATCCACATAATGTTGTCCCTCGTGAGAACTTCTCTGATCCATACTCAGGCCCACCGACAGGTGAGGGCAAATGAAGGTTCAGAGATACATAAAAAGTTTGAAAAGAATTAGATTGTTTGTCTTAGAAAGAAGATGATGAAGAGGGGCCACAACAGAAGTACATGAAAATAAATAGTCAAGAGAAGTCACTGCTGTTCTCCCGGTTGCGCAACACAAAAACAAGGGGGACATGTAAATGAAAAGATGGAATTTCAAAACTGATAAAAGGGAATGTTTTCACACAGCATGCAATGAAAATGTGGAACACATTGCCACATGCAATTGAAGCCACAACCTTAATGAGATTTAAAAAGGGATTGGATCTTCATATGGATATTCAGAATATCTATCATTATAATTGATGACCATTTTTGAAAGACTATTAAATTTTGTGCTTTCTATATTTACATCAATCTCTGATGGGACGTACATGGGAGGCAGATTATCCCACCAATGCCTATTGCATGGTTCTCGGCTCTTGCGCTGTCTCAGAAACATTGGGTTCTGGCCACTGTTGGAGACAGGATACTGGAATACTGCTGCTTTGATCCACTATGGCAATTCCTGGGGCAAATGAGGAGCAGGCTGGCCAGAAATGCATCCATAAACTCTTCCAAAAAGCTGCTATGGAAGCCTTAGGGTTTTCCTAAAACTCTGGGCCTGAGCCATGCAGTGCACTTGGATTTCTTGGCCATTTACCTGAAGTAATTTTGCTATCAGGGCACAGCCCCAGCTGTGGTATTTAGGAGGTGAGGGCATTCAGAAAACAGAAGTACCAACAGGATTTTTTAGGGTACTTCTTTCCCCCATTTAAGGTAGACATTTTTGGTTACTCTGTGGGCAACCATTTGAATTATCAGCTTCAAAACTAAAGTTAAATATAAACCTTAAACTACCTTCATGGGGATGGTTTTGGGTATGAGGATTTAATTTTTTTCCATCTTGCGTGTTACTTTTAATTGACATGTACCAACTGACATATACCATTTGCCAAAAAATCCCCTGAGTCAGCTAACAAAAACTGCATGGCATCTTCAACGAATGGAAATATTCCCATGTAATCTTAAATATTCATCCACATCCAATAAGGTACAAAAATAGAAGAACAGAGAAGAAACTAAACAGGCATAGGCCTAGCCAGAGGCAAATGAGGTTGAATATAGACTACATTTACTCTGCACTGGAAAGCAAAAAACAATACAAGCATCATTCCGGTCCAATGTTTCAGGTGTTACAATGCTCAGGGTCATGCAGGCTACTTCAAGGACTGCTTAGAATCAGATTTTCAGCAGGGCTTAGCTCTCACACAGGCACCAAAATAAAGGGCCAGATTTCTAAATAGCTCAGCCTGTTGTAATCTGATTTCTTTTGAAAATCTGGCCACTGATTTAAGTGCCTAAATTGAGGGTGAGCTCTTTTGAAAATATGGCCTATTTGTGGTACAAGCACCTAGGAATCTGGCTCTGCAGTATTTTGGAAGTCTTTGCAGTCTTTATTCAAAATGGCAGCTGTGTCAGAAATTTTTGATATATCAACTGCCCTATATTGTTCAAAAGGTTTCAAAATATTTTGTGAACTCTCTGGGTCCTGGACTTGGATTTATGTAGGCATGCAGTGTCCTAGAACAACAAAGCTTTTATCCCTAGCACAATATAAATAACAGCAAACATAAGTAATAATCAAATCAGCACTTAGTGTATATAATGCGTTTCATTTCAAAGCCTTTTACACACCTAACTTAAAAAGGAAGAGAAAAGCAAACAGAATCAGAATAACTAGAGTCATTCCCTAATCTTATTGAAAAGTGCCAAAGAAACTTTACTTTGCATCTTACAGGGCTCCAGGTACTTCAGCTTTACTATAAAGACTGGTTGAAAGTTTTCCTTCAAAACTGAAATTCAACAAATAGTGTGTGTGTTGGGGGGGAGCATAGGCGGGTGGCTGTTCAACTCAATGACATTTTTTACAAGCAGTGTCTGCTTTCTAAGGAACTTTTTGACTTTTTGTTGAAAAACTAAACATTTGAAAACCAAAAGGTTTGGCCCCAGAGCAGAACATTTGCGTTCAGAAATTCTGCCAATGTACCTTATGACTTGGAGTTCAAGTGTCTCATGCCCCAGTCTCCTCTATTGGTTGGGTTCCCCAGCAGTAATACATCTCCCATGAGGTACTATAGTTGTTCAGCATTAAGGGAGACCATGGCGCAACATGGGAGATTTTTTCTCGTTAGGGCATTTGACCCATACACATCACACAGGAGCATGAGACAAATGAGCTGCAATTCCCAAGAGACAATGCACTAGCATTTCCACATAAAAAATTTTGGTTTTTAATGTTTCATTGATTTCCGGGAGGGAGGAGGAAGAATTCAACCAGCTCTATTCACATCCCATTGGCAGGGTGAGACCTGTAACAAAGCATTATCATGTACCATACTGCTAACAGTTCTGTGCTCATGCATAAATCTTGGAGATTTGAACAAACATATCTCTGGTCTAGTGGAAACCGTGGGCTCAGCTGAGGCACCTATGTTAAGTGGATATTTTTTCTTCACAGTCATTGTATCATAATTATAAAATGTGATTTATATGGTGGGAGAGAAAAAAGAAAAGGTTTGAAGGGAATCAAGATGAGCAACAAAGTTCTCTAAATATGTAGCCAATTGTCTGTTCCTGCCACACTGACACAGACAGTTACAAAAGAATTGGGAATCTTGAAATCCTGTCATGGGGTTAAGAGAAGCTCAGTTAGCATAAAGGCTCATTACCTCATAACTGTCATACATTAAACAGTTTCTTCTTGTTTGCTATTGAACTGCAGCAGAATTACTGCCTCTGAAATGAAATGTTTCTGATTTGGTGTTTAAAGAAAGATTTCTAGTAATGAAGTACTGACTACTACCATCATCTCATCATTCTTTTTATGTGGCCAGGATTGACTTTCTTGACATCAACCAATTAACCCATCATCAAAGTTTACACTCAGAGCAGACACAGCAATATGCATCATAAATGGCTCTCATGTATGCTCACTCAACTGTGGTAATAGACAGACCTCATGTGCAATGGGCACACATAAGCATTTTTCTTTTTTTGTTCTTTTGTGTTTGTTTAAAACCTTAACGTGTAATAATATTCATCATGCCCTCTCTGAGTTCCATCAGTCTGCTTTCAATCAAAACAAGTGACCATAAAAAAAAAGCATATTAGAACATTACACACCAGACGGCAGATGCATTTGTTTCTCTTGCTTCCAGGGAACACTTGTTAACCAAAGGATCATTTTGCAAGGTTCACAAATTATTTATGTGCCCTTTTCTTACCACAAAATTAATGTTCTCTAACCATTTTTCTTCTTATAGTAACAGCTAATTTACACAGATTTCTAAATATTAATGAAATCAGATTTACCTACTGTGTGTGTATAATCTGCAGAGATAAAACATTTGAACCGGCTAATGATGTGGGCTTTTGATTTCTTTTGAAATTATAATTACAACAGGAAAACTTCACTTAGGGTTAGGTGTAGGGTCAGACACAAACCACAATACTGAGCCAACTGCAGCTCCAGGTTACAGTCAGATTTTGTAGTGGTAAAACACTGATTGAATGTGAGGGGTGGGGAAATGACTGTGTAGAACTTACCTGAATCATTCATGATTCCATCACTGGTCTCCATAAGGCTGATATCAGGAGTATTATTGCTCATGCAGAATGCCTTCCTGTTTCCATGGAAAGGGGCAGTCCTACTTCAGAACTTAAAGCGGGTATACAATCCAAAAAAATAGTGGCATCTGATGAAGTTGTCTTTCAGCCAAAGAGTAGTAGTGTCCATCTGGGCAAAGACTCACTCCTATAATACCCACAGGACTCCACCCACCCCTTTACACCCACAAAAATATTTATTTTTTTTCCTTGAGTGAAACACTTAGGGACCTGACCATCCTTAGCATCTGCCCTGAGCTGTTAAGAGCAGGGAGTATAAAATTTGCTGTGCCTTCCAACTGTGCAACATTCTACTCAGTCCAAGTTTTGCTCAAACTTCTGAAAACCTATCTCACCATACTCATGCTCTAAAACTCCTAATGTTTTATAGTCATGCTGTTTCCTGGACTAACCATATGTAATCTCATTTGCATAACTACACCCTGTATTAATAACCTGATTTTTCTTCCATAGGCTCTTTCTTTTTAGCCACTGTTTCTTGCCAGCTGCAGTGGTTGGCTGGGTTGCATACATGGAAGGAAATCACTCCTCATATGTGGTGAAATAGCATAACTTCTTCTCCAAAACAAAGGTGAAGCAGGGCAGGAACTGTGAATGAAACACAGTTCCTTCTCTGGTTCTCTCCTGGGGCAGTACAGCTATGTGCTGCCCTTCACTCAGAGCAGATTGTACAATTACAGTTTAGCTTGAATTAAACAGCTTTTGTTCTATGAAATAACACCTCAGCCATGCTAGTCACTTTCCTCTAGTGCATGTGTCGCCTTGAATTATTTCTGGAACTCACATAACACTCAGTAAATAACCAAAACAATACATGCAATCATCAGTGAGATCAGTTACATGTACTGAAAGCATAACAAATGCCAATCCCTCTTAATGACCCAAAATGAGCCATCCAGCTGAACAGAATACCTGCTTATGTTTCCATTCAATTGCATTTGGTATATCAAGATAATTGACCTCTCCTTCTACAAGGCAATTTGCAACATCACAGAGAGAGTAAGAGAGAGAGAGGGAGAGAGAAGTATTAACCAGATTGGCTCATTACGTTATGATAGTGATTTTTTGGAGCAGTGGGCTCAAATACTACTGTTGTTTCCTGCTTTGATTATTGTAAGCTTTTTCTCTGACAGCAAGAGCAAATATATGTGCTCCTGCATTGTAATATATCACTACTTACTTCTCAAAGGTCATATTCCCTGTGTCCAAATTCCTGGAATTCCATCCTTATAACAATTCTTTGTACTTTGTTCTGTATATCTTCAAACACAGAACACACTAAACTAATTTACCTTACTGTGCTTGAGAACCAGATGAGTGTTCTTAATTGCATTTTAGAGATGGGAAAACTGAGACAGAGGAAACACACACAATTTCTGTGACCATACTGTGATTAGAACTAAGTCTACCTACCAATCATCACTCATTTCTCCAGAACATGCTACCTCAGAACAAAGTTACTGTAGCAAATAGTTAGAATACCCCAGAATAAAGTTCCTATAGCAAACAAAATGAGAGAGAGACAGCTTCTCCTAGCAAACTCTTAGTTTTATTTCCCAAAATTAAATGTTCCCAACAGGCATCAGAAATCTCCATATGGAAAAAGTATCAATGGCTTGTGAGTGGGTGAGCTAATTCAGAAAAAAAAAACCCACACTACAGGAACAGTCACAAAAATCTTTGAGGCATAGTGCTTAACAAGAAAGCAAAATAAAATGTTACAGCAGGGTTGTGGAACCTTTTTTGGGTCACAACCACTGCCCCACATAAAAATGAGTCAGGGGCTGCACACAAGTGAGAAACAACAACAAAACAAAACAAAACCCACCCCTCACCAGCACAGGGGCCAGTTCCAGGCCAGCTGGGGGCTTCCCTGGCCCTAAGGTTCCCCACTCCTGTGCTACAGGCAGAAATCTCTCCAGCACAAGTTTCATCAGGATGGGCAGCCATAATTGTTTCCAGTAGATGGAAATGGTTCTCCCATGATAACCTCTTTCCCCAGTGATGCTCCCTACATGCCATATTTGCCAGGAGCTGAGTGGGGTTATCATAGATGCTGTGATGCTAAAGGAACTCCTGACTGATTCAATCAGCAGGTGT
The DNA here is from genome assembly GCA_032595735.1 of Pelochelys cantorii. Classification (NCBI taxonomy): domain Eukaryota; kingdom Metazoa; phylum Chordata; order Testudines; family Trionychidae; genus Pelochelys; species Pelochelys cantorii. The sequence continues at coordinate 23,861,888 of CM064334.1, read as the reverse complement.
TTTGAGCCCTGTTGTGCCGAGGTAACTGGCACAAAGAGACTGCATTGCAACAATTAACCAGACTGCACATAGATATCAGACTCCACATAGACTCAACATAGTTCTTTTGATAGAAATTACACCACTCTGTTAAGTCCAATTAACAATGTCTTGCCCAGTATCTTTTGCCTATTGCCTACAAACACCTAGTCAGTTTAGTCCTACACTCTGGGTGCATCTTAAACAAAGATAGCTTGGATTCTGACTTTAGAGTTGATAGCAAAAGCAGCAGAATTTCTTACTAAACCAGTCTTAGGACTGAGCTATTGTTTGGGATCATGTCTCACTAAACTGGCAGTATTATGGTAATTTTGAGGTACCCTAAGTACTTGTTTACATTTTTTCCCACATTATTTTTTAACTTTTACCTTCATTTCCCATCTAAATTATGAATGTTTGAATTAACTCTTGTATGAGAGTCATCAGAATGTTTGATTCAAACAGATTCAAAGGTCAATTCCCAAAAGAGTGTGTAACGTCCTATCTTTCTACAGTCTCTCCAGCAACAATCTCTCTTCTTGCTCCTCATCCCACATGTCAGTTTGGATATAGAAAGAAACCTATCTGGGGGTTCTGGATGCAGGGGAGGGCAACAATCCAGTCTCTAAGGGCATGTCTACACTGGGGAGTTATTTCAAAGTAACTCCCCTTATTTCGAAATAACAAGAAAAGTGTCCTCACTACCAAGCCCATTATTTTGAAATAACGGGCTTGTTATTTCAACATCATAACTCCTGCTTGTGAAGAGGAATAAGCTTATTTCAAAATAGTTATGTCGGGAGTTATTATTTCAGAATAACTTATTTCAAAATAACTCTCTAGTGCAGACATAGCCTAACGGGTAACAACTTCCTTGGAAGGCATAATCCTCCCTTATGATCAAACAGAATGTATGTTACATAAAGGAAATTTCTTTCAGATCCCTGCTCAAGATTATTTTGTATCCTGAATCATGACAATTGCTCCTGTAATTTACCCAGGGTAAAAAAGTTACAGATATTTTGAATGACCTTAATCCAACAACACCCTGTTACTAAAAGTCTTTTTGTTGATTTCAGTGTATGCTGGATTGGTTCACCGTCATCTGTGTTTATGAGCTAACTGTGGCCTTTATCACAGGGCCACACATTTATGTCCTTTTAAATAGAACTGTTTGGCTATCCATTTCAAAACTGAAAAGTATATACAACATTCACAAAACTTTTGGATAAGGTCTTGGGTGTAAAGTTTCACCCATGATGCAATTTTTTAAACAAGTTAAATGACATGCTCCTGCAATTAGAGATTTCCAGCTGATGCCCAGATAACCTGAAGTATGAAGGCAAAAACATGCAACTGAACCACAACAGACAGTGTTTAACAGTTTCTGCCTTCAGTCCTCAAGGAAAGAAGATTCAGAACTAAGGACACTGTCCTTAACTCGCTCTTTGTGATTCTGTACTGCAGATTCTATGAACAAAAGGAAATCTCAATTACACATCATAAAGAAATCTGCCTGAGCAGGATGAATCCAGGACAATGCCCCTTCCTTTTTTACTTGTCAATAAAAAGTTTGTTACCAAGGTGCTTTTTTGTTGTTGTTTGCTTATCCTTAAAAAAATCTCAGTGTCAAAGACAAGACAAATTAAAGACAATTTTCAGGACTGACAGATGATTCTGAGTGCCTCAATTTTCAGGTGCCCAATTTGAGACATTAAAATGGGGGTGGGCTGCTGTGATCCATGTAGCCAAGGCAATCAATACCCTTCTGTTAAGGAGGGCAGTGATTCCGGGAAATGTGCAGGACACAGTGGAGAGGGTTTGCCACAATGGAGTTCCCTAACTGTGGTTGGGCAATAGACAGACTGCACATCCCTATCTTGGCACCGAACACCTTGCCAAGGAGTACATAAACCACATGGGGGACTTCTCAATGGTGCTGCAGGTGCTGGTGGATCACAAGGGCTGTTTCACCAACATCAGTGTTAGATAGTTGGGAAAGGTCTTTAGGAACTCCTGTCTCTTCAGAAAGCTTTAGGCTGAAACTTTCTTCCCAGACTGGAAAATTAACATCGGAGGCATTGAAATGCCGGTAGTGATCCTTGGAGACCCAGCCTACCCATTGCTCCTGTGGCTCATGAAGTCATACATAGGAAGCCTGGACCACAGTAAGGAAAACAACTATAGGCTGAGCAAGAGCAGAATGGTAGTAAAATGTGTTTTTGGGAGTTTAAATGAAAGGTTTTACAGTCTACTGATTAGATTAGGCCTCAGTAAAAGCAACATTCCCATTGTAGTGACAGCTTGCTGTGTTTTCCATGATAGCTGTGTGTGTGTGTTGGGGGGGGGGGGAGTTTTATGCCAGGGTGGGTGACCAAGACACAGCACCTAGCCAGTAATTATCATCTGCCAGACACCAGAGTAGTAAGGAGAGCATAGCTAGGGGCACTAACATTCAGAGAGGCTTTGAAAAACTCTTTATGAATGGCCAGTCATATGACAGTCATGCATGTTGCTCTGAAGGAGGTGCCCTTCATTAAGTGCTTTCCTGTAAACCCCCTGTCAGGGCTGTTCCCCACTCTGGTACTCCGAGTGCAGAAGGTGAGGGCCTGCAAGAGAGCTTAAAAACCTTGCCTCTACAGGCACTGGCTACCAAAACTTTCCAGAGTCACAGATTCCTTGACTCTGAAAAACAAACAAACAAGCTGCCACCATCAAGTGATTTTTTTTTTAATCTTTAAACTGGGAGTGAACACTTGAACCCACCTGCAGGAGTATCCCAAGCTCTTTTGCCCCCAAAAGAGCTTAAAAACAGAAAAGAGAAAAACAAGCTACAGTCTCTGGTAGTTGACCTCTCGGTCTGAGGCATGCAATACACACTGAATAGCCAAATTCCTTGGAGGCTTGGTAGTCCTGCCTGGGTTTAAATCATTCTGTCTCTCTCATCTCCTGGTTTTTCTCTCCTCCACAAAGAAAGCAGACAAGGAACCTATATCCAATTCAAATTTCAACATTCTACCTCAATTGGTTCTCCCAGCCCCCTCGCCAACACCTTTGCTAGCTACCTGAGTTTAACCCCATGGTTACCAGGTGCTGGGCAGCACCCTTCCTGTCTATTACACTCCCACTCCCTTCAACACAATCAATAGACTTGTTCATAAATCATACAGTCTTATTTAGGGAAGAGGGGGAAGCAGGGACAGAAAAGGAGTTCAGGGTGGGAGCGTCAGCAGGAGAGAAGGGAAAGCAGTGTATTACAATCCCCCTGTGCAGCAATTATTGGGATGAGAAGGACAGTCTTTTGCTCCACGATGCATCCCTAGGGGTTGAGTGTGAGACTGCCCTTTGCTCCCCCACCCATGTTCTAGGGCCCCGGGGAGAGGAGAATATTGAACTAAGTGAGGAGGGAATGTGGGCCCACAAGGGCTGGAGAGGGTACCTGTGCAAGTGGCTCTCCTGGAAATCTGCCAGGTGGATCATCACAGCTGCCATGATCATCAAGATTCTCTCCTGGTTCTTCACTTTGAGTTCCCTGCATGCTCTCCTGTCCTCACACTCCGCTTGCATCTCCTGCAGTTTTCCTCCACTCACTAAAACACTCCCTGTCAGTCCAAGTGGGTGGATTGCATTTGCTCCTGGAATGTGTCAGACCTCGTATGTTTTAGTCTTTGGATGTCTGCTAGCCACACAGCCGGTGGATGCGGGGGAGTGTGCAGCATGCCTGCTGCTGCACCTGTTATAATGAAAAGTGAAGGGCAGTGTATCTAAATTACAGTGTTTGCTGTCAGAGGGCCCTTAGGTTATTTAAGTAACAACTGAGGAACAATGGATTTCCTACATGGGATTTCATGAGCCTGAGTCAACACCAGAGCAGGATGAAACTCTGAATTTCCCATTCTGATGGAAATTCTAAAAAAAAATTTAAAATTCTGATTTTGGACCAAAAGCAAATATTTTTCATACCACAATAGTTTTCAGAACTCTGAAGAAAAAGTTTTGAAAATTTTGGAATGAAATAATTTGATTGACATTCTTAAATTAAGTTAACTTTTATGTTTTGCTTATAATTGTTTCTTTTTTTTGCATTTAGTTTATTGCAACCGTTGCAACTCAAATTAGCAGAGTGAAACATCTTATTTTCTTGTTCAAAGTGACTCCTGAGTGATGTTTTAATGAAATAGTTTGAAACTTGAAAGTCAAAGCTGCCTGTGTGACTCTCCAAGTAGCTGACTGCTTGGCTGGCTGCCCTCAGAGTTCAGGAAGGCAGCTGTTCCAGGAGCCTGGGTGTCCTAGGGACTCAGGAACCAGGTTGCCCAGGAAAGTGGACAAGTTGGCAGCTGTCTGGCTTCCATCAAAATTGCCACAGAATTATCATTTTTTGGAAAATGTTTAGATTCTGTTGAATAAATATCTTCTGATGAGACAACTGTTCTCAGAACATTTCTGACAGTTGATGCAACTACACTGGGAAGTAAAACATTCAGAGCTTGTGCAAATACTTGTTATATTCAAATACTAAGTTATTTCAGTTTTTTGTGGCAGATTTATATAAACTCTCTGAACATTGCGAATATGATGCCATGTAAAATTACACCCTTCATGACAGGTTGGTCTGTGGTCCACATACTGAGGCATTAGAAACGCATCTATTATATGAGCTGGTTTTGTACGCTAGAAAGTTATAGAATTCCTGAATGCCTCTGCAAAATGCATCAAGATGACAACTGAATTTTCAAACCAAATGTCATGTAGTTAAGAATACTAGCAATGTGGTAAGATGAATTCAGAAGTCATGTGTCGGTGTAAAGATCAGGAATGCTGTCATTGTGATGAAGAAGGGCCTATTGAATGAACCTGCAGACACAAGAACATGATGGTAGGGAAGACTTATAACATTAAACAAGGGAGGAAACCATCAATAAGGCAAGGGAAAAATTCTCTGCACAAGTCTAGAAAAACACAGCATTAAAATCAGTGGGAGGGATATTAGCCATACAGGAGCAGGAGCAAGGCTGTGTAAGAGTGTTTATTGGTGTCTCCGTTTTTGAAAGACAACCACTTTGGGTGCAATGACTAGCGTTGCTGCAGCGTCACTGGGTTCAAACACATTGTACATCTCGCTTACCTTACCCTGAAGTCTGTGCAAACCACACTGTACTCGTGCGGAGGAGGAGGAATTGTTTTTGCAAGGGGAGTTCCCTAATCATCTTTTCTTTTGTCAAAATATAACTCTGCTGCTTCCGGCTCCCCTCCAGGGTTCAATGAAGTAAAGGGGCAGAGCCTGCCTTCTGGAATTCTCATTTTCTTAAGAGAGAAAAATTCAGGTCCTGCCATTAGCCAAAATCCAGGAGTAACACAAAGATCTTTGGTCAATTCTCTCTCTCCTCCAGGCTTTCCAGGGCACTATCACAGGGCATGACTCACCACCACAATGCCTCCTGCCAGTAGCACTGAGAATTAGCTCTTATCAGCCCACAGGGTGCCTCCCTCTGGTTGGTGTCTCCCGTGTTCTCGCTCCATGCTCTCCAATCCAGACCCACATCTCTCCTGGATCATGGCATCCTCTTCAGAACACTGCCCTCTCTGAGTGCCCACTACAATTGTCTCTCATCCCCCTTCTGAGGGCGGGAGGAGAGGAGTTATCAGCAGCCCTGTGTCTCTGCACTCTGGGGTCCTCCCCTCCCAGGGGAACCCCCAATTCCCCTATACCCACCTTGCCTCAGTGACCCACTGCCAGTCATCATCTAGCCCCTTACCTCAGGGGCAAACTGCAGTCTGAAATAGCCACTCATCATTGGCAAGGGGTGTGTGGACCTGCTGCTTTTGCCTGCCCTCGCTGCCTCCCTGCAGCCCTAGTACTCTCAAGCCTTGCTTCAGGCCCCACAGCCTTGGAGCTTGTCTGGCCAGAGTTTCCCCAGCCCAGCTCCAAGTCAGGAAGCCTCTAGCTTCCCTGGCAACCAGGTCCCTTCTGCTCCCCATCTAGAGCAAGAGAGTCTCCTGTCCTCCCTCCAGGAGTCCTTATGTACACAGTCCCTGCTGGTCCCTAATTGGTAGCATCTACCTCAGGCTACGTCTAGACTGCCAGCCTCTTTGAAAAAAGAGCATCAAGACAAGAAGATTTTTCGAAAAAGTGGCTCGCTTTTTCTAAAGAGAATCTAGACACTCTCTTTCAAAAAAGCCCTGTTTTCATGCAATAGCGCCTTTTCTCGAAAGATGACTTTTGAAAAAAAGGCGTTGTTCCTCATAGAATGAGGTTTACTGCCATTGACAAAACTGCCGCGTTCTTTTGATTTACTGTCAACAGAATGCAACAGTAGTCTAGACACAGGTACAATTTTTTTTCGAAAAAAGACCACTTTTTTCGAAAAAACCCTGTAGTCTAGACATACCCTCAGCTGTGAGGCTTTGCTCTCTCAGCCCTCTCCCAGGGCTGGGTTTTACCATTAAAGGGCCAGTGCAGGGCAGACACCCAGTCTCAAGCATGCATTAAGGGAGAAGGAAAGAATACAGGTTTACCATCTGTTTTCACATACATGCATGTACGAACACAAATGCATAGCATTTTTGCATGGGGATCTGAGTTCCTTCTGTCTCTATTGTCTTCTGCATGCCATGTCTCATTAGGGTTGCCAGGTATCCAGTTTTGAACCAGACAATCCCGTATTTGAGCTTTCTGCTCGGGAAACAAATTGAGAAAATATAAATGAGAAAATATACATTTCCGGAATTTTCTAAATAAGTTGTAATGTAGATTGTGATGTAATGTCAAGTGTGTCCGGTATTTTTGTTGATACCATCTGGCAACCCTATGTCTCGTTATACAGGATGATATGATGTCACTTTGCCATATGATGTCAGCATCCCTGAAGACTGACAGGCACCAATTATATATGAGCTATGTTGGTCTATTTTAAGTACTCAAGACTATAAGAAAAAACATCTGTATTTCATAAAATATCCTGGTTTATCTCCTGATGATCTGTGTGCATAGGGATACCTCTATGCAAAAAAATCTCTTCCTCCTGCAGCACTCTTTCCCTCACAGAGTGTGCTATGCAGCCTTTGGGCTCATGGAGGAGGTGAATCATAGAATCATAGAATACTAGGACTGGAACGGACCTCGACAAGTCATCGAGTTCAGTCCCCTGCCCTCATGTCAGAACCCAGTACTGTCTAGACTATCCCTGATAGACATTTATCTAACCTACTCTTAAATATCTCCAGAGATGGAGATTCCACAACCTCACTAGGCAATTTATTCCAGTGTTTAACCACCCTGACGGGAGTTTTTTCCTAATGTCCAACCTAAACCTCCCTTGCTGCAGTTTAAGCCCATTGCTTCTTGTTCTATCTTCCGAGGCCTGGAGGAACAATTTTTCTCCCTCCTCCTTGTGACACCCTTTTAGATACCTGAAGATTGGGTAGGACACGGGAAGGTTTGGGGCATTCATCCTCATTCCTTCCAAGTGCATGGAGAATACTCAGAAAAAAACATGCAGTCTGAGCCTGTATTTTGTCTTCTGTGTCATCATACTACTGTCTCAGGGGCAGCAATGGGCTTTGTTGGTGCTGGAAAGGCTGCCATGGCTAAGAACTGGCACAGTAATACATGGCCCAATGTGGGTGATCTCTGAATCTTCCAAGAGCCATTCAGGCTAATAAATATCCAGTAGCTAAGGGATGGACCCAGCTCCCTATTCATGAGTGAGGAAATCCCACCTCTGAGAGAACCACAAAGGAGGAATTTCACAAGGGTATTCCAGTGTCACACATTGTGGTGATTTTCTTGTGAGCCTTATGATATTTAGTATTTTTCTTAAAGTACCAGCTCCTGGATTCCTGTGATTACAGAATAATCTCAGCTTTCGTTTTAAAAAAAGCAAATTTCTGGTCTTCATGATTGAAGAGATGTGCTTGAAAATATGGCCCACATACACGCTAATGGTGTTAAAATGAGACAGTAAATATATAATCTATTTTTTAAATCAACCTATGGGGCCTAACTCATGGCTTTGAACATCTATAGATGTCAATACTGGAATTCTCATGCAACTTTTCTCCTCCAGAGCTTCTTAATTCCATTTGAGGGAAGGTATACACTGTAATCCACTTTTTCATCTATACAGATACAGATTTAGATTAGGGCTGTAAATTATTCACAGTTAACTCATGCGATTAACTAAAAAAATAATCACAATTAATCACACTGCTAAACAACAGAATACCTATTGAAATGCATTAAATATTTTGGATGCTTTTCTACATTTTCAAACATATTGACTTCAGTTACAACACAGAATATGAAGCATACAGCATTGACTTTATTTTTATTAAAGGTATTTGCACTGTAAAAAAAGAATAAGAAATAGCATTTTGCAATTCATTCTTTAGTGAAATCTTTTTATCATGAAAGTATAAATTTAGAATGTAGATTTTTTGTTACATAACTGCACTCAAACAAAACAAAGTAAAACTTTAGCTCCTACATGCTAAACATCCATATGCCCCTTTATGCTTTGTCCACCATTACAGAGGACATGCTTCCATGATGATAATGCTTGTTAAATAAATAATGTGTTAATTAAATTTGTGACTGAAGTCCTGAGGGGAGAACTGTATATCTCCTGTCCCATTTTACCTACATTCCGCCATGAACATCATGTTATAGAAGTCTTGAATGATGACCCAGCATATGTTCATTTTAAGAACACTTTCACAGCAGATTTGACAAAATACAAAGAAGGCACCAAGGTGAGATTTCTAAAAATAGCTACAGCACTGGATCCAAGGCTTAGAAATCTGAAGTGCCTTCCAAAATCTCTGAGGGACAAGGTGTGGTACATCGCTTTGAGAAGTCTTAAAATGAGCAACACCTTGATGTATAACCTAAGGAAACCAAACCACAACAAAAGAAAATCAACCTTCTGCTATTGGCATCTAATTCACATGGTGAAAATGAACATGTGTTGGTCTGCTCTGCTTTGGATCAATATTAAGCAGTAACCATCATCTGCATGGAGTGGTGGTTGAAACATGAAGGAAAACATGTATCTTTAGTGGACAATGTAAATAAGAAGCAGGTAGTATTATCTACTGCAGATTGTAACCAAATTTGTTTGAGTGATTGGCTGAACAAGTAGTGGGACTGAGTGGACTTGTAAGCTCTAAAGCTTTACATTTTTAAATTTAGTGGGTTTTGTACATAATTCTATTTTTATATTTTTCAACTTTAATGATGAAGAGATGTACTGCAGTACACTTATTAACTGAATTTGAAAAGGACTATTTCTTTTATTTTTAAAAGTGCAAGTATTTGTAATCAAATATACAAATAAGGTGAGAACTGTAAGTTTGTATTCTGTGTTGTAATCAGTATATTTAAAAATGTATAAAATGTCCAAAAATATTCAAATAAATGTTATTCTATTCTGTTTAAGAGTGCAATTAATTCTGTGATTAATGGTGATTAATTTTTTATCATGCAATTATTCATGATTTTTAATCACATAATTGTGATATTTGAAAAATTACTTGATAGCTCTAATTTAGATTATAGACAGTGGGGCTCACAGCCTCACCAGGCCACTGGGCAAGCTGGGGGGGGGGGGGTTCGGAGGGGTAGGGCCTCAGGTCAAAGGGATGGGGCTGGAGCTAGGCCCTCAGCACTGCCCAGAAAGCACAGTCCCTCCCTCCCCACAAAGTGCACTGCACAGGGCTCCACTTTTAAAGGACTTGGGGCTTCAGCTGCCCTTTTTGCCACAGTAGTGATGGTCAGGAGCTCCAGGCCCTTTTGTGTATAAAACTAGAAGACTTATCCACTACTTTTTGGATCCTTCAGGGCAGGGGGCTTGCGGTGTGGCAGGTGCAGGAACTTAGGGATAGAGGGGGCTTGGAGCAGGAGGCTGGAGCTATAAGGTGCAGGAGTTGGGTAATGAGGAGGGGCTCAGGGCAGAGTGAAGGGGATGTTGCGGTGGTATGGGGGTCAGAGTTGAGGGGCTGCTCAGGGTTCGGGATATGGAGTGGGGAGTGCAGGTATCAGAGCAAGGCTAGCTTCTCCTTGGGGTTGGCCTGGGGCAATGGGGACTGTACACCCTATCCACCTGCTTTTCCCTGGGGCAGGATGGGCTGCACACCCCTGCAGGGGTGCCATGCTCTCTGCCTTCCAACTTCTCCCTGACACTGGCCCAGGGCCATGCAGCCTGCCCACCGGCTTTGGCTCCAGGGGGCACAAAGCATGCCTGCTGGTGCTTCTCAGGCCTGACCCAGGGCTGTCTGGCTGCAGGAAGTTGACCCCAGGGGCAGGCTGTGGTGGTAGGGGTGTGCTGCCTGCAAACTGCTGCTCAATGGGGCACTTGCTGCCCCCAGTGGTCATTTGAGAATATAACTGTCCCTGCTGTCACACTCCTCCCTTTCTGTTTGATACCAACCAATCACATTCCATGCACATACCATTATCCTGGCACAACCAAACCGTGACCTTGCTTTAAGTTATATGATAAGAGGAAGCTGCAAACCAAATTTGATGGTCCTAGCTCTTAACACATTTAGGAGGAATTCTTGAACAAATGGAGACACAGATGGATGGACAGACAGGTGCATATTTCTAAAATATATAGTAAGATATGTATCTATCTACACATATCTCATTACTTGCATCTGTTCTGTGAATGAAAGAAACATATGTGTTTCAATGCTACCGACTTTAACTTTTGATTCAACAAATTCAGGTTTCTTATACTTTTTAAAAAATAAATATGTTTCTGCTTTTCAGATGTATACTGTATATGTAAATATGCATTATTACAGTGTACTATATATTTTGCACATTTCTAAGAACAGTTGTTTTGAAATGATGAAAAAGAGAACAAAATTAGAAACAAAAAATAACTCGAAGAAGGAAACATTCTTTGAGATACAGGAAGATAAGACAGTGATGCCAAAGATTCCATCCAGCAATTCATTGTTTCAGTTTATTTCTTTTTAGTTTTACACACTCAATTGTCCTGGATTAGTGATAAGTATCAGTCTGGACAGCACAAGTCTGCAGCTAAAAATACTTTTTTTTTCCTGTGGAGCTAATATAATTGTTTTGTTTAAACTTCTCCTAACCTACCATTTTTATCTTTCTTTGCTAATGCATTTGCAGTCACGCTCTACTAGATCATTTATAATTTGGGACCATTTTTCAGCCCTTATCACCTGAACATATCTCTGTGTCTCTTCTTTGTAATACAGTTACACAGTCATTAGTGAGTTTAGAGCTGTCCCCAAGTCTCACAGGCTAATACCATGGCAAATCAATATGACCTGATAAAGCATCTGAGAGTAAAACATTCTAGTGACAATATATTGACCATTGTGATCAGTATGAAATTAACTCCTCACAAGGACACAAAATCTGCTCTGTAGACATTTGGAGCAAAAATTTTCAGTCTGAGTTATGCGACAGACCCCCCCCCATGCTTTATGAAATGGACTTATGAACACAAATATGCATAACTCAAAGTTGCTTTGAGCAAATTATCTCATGTAACCTATCAATCTTCATGTCTTAATCCACTGGATCTGTTTATCTTATTTTGGTGTATGTATCATTCTTCTGTGTAAAGTTAGGCATATGGAGTATGAAATGCTTTATGATTTTCAGTGTGTAAATGGAAAGGCATCAAGGGTGATTCCACTGCTGGGAGGCCTCAGTATCTGGGCAATCACATGCAAAGAGCCTGTTGTCCTTAAGTCTTAGCAGTGGTTGGTAGGGACTGGCCAGGTGACTTCCCATGCAAAAAGGAAATCTTTAAAAGCAATAGGAAAATAGGAGTGTTTTGTCTTTGGTTGGCACACCAGAGGAAAGGAACCAAAGACCCCAAGGTGAGGAACAGCCCTGGTTTTGGAAGGCTTAGCTGGAAAAGAAACAGGTTTTGGGTGAGTTTGTAATAAGTTTGTGTACTGAGGTTTCAGTGTTAGAGTTAGCTAAGCGTTTTCTGTTATTTTGAGTTTGTAATCTACTTTGCTCTGCCTGTTCTCACTCACGACCACTTAAATCCTACTGCTTGTGCTTAATAAAATCACTTTTATTTTCTATCAAGCTCAGTGTAAATAATTGTTACCGGGGAATGGGGGGGGGGGCAATCATTGTGTACATTCCCCCTTTCATTGCTAAAGTAGGCTTACCTAAATAATTCCTTTGGGGTTCTGATCCCATTTGGGGAGTGGTATCCTGGGAAGCTGGGCCCTAAACTGCACTTTCCTTGGACCTGACGAGATTCAGTGTCTGTGTTGCTTCTCGGGGGGGCATTGATCTCAGCTTGGTCCCTTGGCTGGGGGAGACCAGCAGAGCTGTCCAAGTAGGATCAGGCGGTGAGAGGCCCCAAAGAGCAGAAAGGCAAGTGGCAGTGGCCTTGTCAGCACTTCAGGAAGTGCCCCCAAGGGGTCTTCTGTGACCGCACCCTGTCACAGGAACTTTGCATTAATCAGGTTGCAATAAAAATGTGCCTAGTTGATCTGCAAATGCCCAGTAGAGATTTCCCCTGGCATAGAGGCAATTGGTGCAATTGTGGGGAGAAGGTAAGGCATGAAAAAGCTTCAGTTCCCCGCAGAAAAAAACCCACTCCATTGGCATAAGGTCTATTAAAGACCCTAACCAGTGGCACAAATCAAGAGTTGCCCAGAAGCAGTTCTTCATTACTCTGGGGCCTGTGATGGCCCTGAAAATTAGGGAACCAGAACCAACCTCTCTGGTGGCCAGTCCTTCTGCAGCAGATGTCAGAATCAAGGATTTAGTGTTTTACCACATATCCTACTGAAGAGAGAGTTTAAACAAGCAACATATTTGCATGTGATGTGTTCAACCCCTCCAGACTCAAGTGGCAGAATGAGAAAGCAATTCAGTACTGAGGGAGGAGTAAGCAGGACTTCCCATAAACTCTCACAGAACAAACCAGCCTACTGCATACCACCTGAATTATTCATTAGTGAAGAATAAAAGATTTATCAATAAAATCAGGGCCAGGTTGCCCATAGCTGAGGCTTGGAAAAGGAGGATGCAATGAAACACAACTGTAGAATGCTATATGTTTTGAATGTGACCTTACAGTCTTATCATGTTCCTGTATTTGCCAATAATAATAAACTGATGCCAAAAAAAAAAAAGCATCTGACCTATGGCTTTACAAATTGGACAGAGCTCTTGCAAAAATCCTTTGTATTACTCAAGTTCTTTGCCACTGCCTGAGTATTTAAGGTTCTCTCAAGTACACTTAAAGTTACAAGAATTGTGCTTGATCTTCCTGTAGAGCTATTTGTACAGCATCAACTAATAAGAGAGGAGCTTCAAAAGAGCGTATCATACGCATAAGCCCAGTCACCAATGGTAAGTCACTGTTTTTCTTCTATATTGATACTATGTGATATGGTACTGACTGCAACATATATTAATAGAACATCCTTTCATAATTGACGGGGCTATAGGCAAATGTTTAAGTTATGCTGTGTTGCTGTGATTACAGTGCAGATTGATCATTTTCCAACTCTGCAGGAAAAGCTTGTTGTTAAAGTCACTGTGTACAGCAATCATAACGGCACTGACAGGTTGCTGTCAAGTAAGCAGGGGCATTCTGAAGATAGATAGCACAAATGCCGAAACCAAGACAAATGCTGTTGGAATAAGTAATAAATCATATCAGCTGTCTCTTGTGCTTCTTCTTAGTGTATTGATTGTGATTAAACTAAACTAATTAGAATCATAATCATGATGCACTTGTGGAACTCAGAGTTGTGAGTTCTGCAATATGATCACAAAGTGTTGTTTAGCAATAAAGCCAGACCAAAGTCTTCTTCACCTAACCTTTCTCAGGGAGTCTTACACTCCAGTCATATTTTAGAAGTGCCTATCAGTAGTGCTGATGTCTAACATTCAGATTACAGTATGGCTTGCAAAGTATCCAATTACAATCTACATTTGAGCTGCAGTGAGGAGCAGGGGTGAAGTTACTGGCAGCCATTTTAAATCAGATTGAGCTTAAACTAGGTAAACTGCACATGAGCAATGCAGCAGATCAAGTTACTTTTGTAAGTTCCGCTGCTCTTTTTAGTCATATGCCAGGAAAACAATTCTCAGTTTTTCATTTACATTCAACCTCTACACACCTTATTTTCCAGATCTAGTTTCTTTCCGTTTTGCAAAAACAAATTAATGAGTGAATTTGGTGTACTTGGCGTGGAGAAAAGACTATCAGTATTAATTTACTATTGTAGATTTTCACATAGCCTTCCAAATATTGTTTAAAACTTAAATGGTGTAACCCTGTTATTCCTGCGCTGAGACTTTAGTAGAATATGGCTGGGAATGCAGCTTACAAAACTGCAGATTTCCAATAAATTTGACAAGATACATTGAATATGTTCAGTTCTCCATTTCCTTCAATCAATATTGGAAGTCATTCTAAAAGGAATACTCCATGCTCAGTCACAAATTGTAGGATTAGATACTGGCATCCCTGAATGAGATTCTCTAGGCTGCGTTACACAGGAAGTCAGAATAGATGACTATAATGATCCCTTAAAATCAATCTATTTATGATCTTAATATGTTAAAGAAATCAGTGCAATTTAAAAATCACCTCATTAAAACATTCTTGAATAAGACAAAACCAGGGAAGGATGCAGCTCTGTTACCACACTATCTTCAAATCCAATATGTGTTCAACAGACAAAGAACATTCCAGAATATTAGGATTTTAATAGTAAGAGTTTAGGCAGATTCAAGAGCTGAGAACTTCTGAATATGTTGCACTTTAGAAATTATCGCCCTAGAATATTTTCACTCTCCAGGATAAAAACTATTCATAATATGAACATATAAACATAAGAACGGCCATACTGGATCAGATCAAAGCTCCATATAGCCCAGTATCCTGTCTTTCAACAGAGGACAATGCCAGGTGCTGCCCAAGAAAATGAGCAGAACAGATAATTATCACCTATCACCCCATTCCTAACCTCTGGCAAATAGAGTCTAGGGAGACTATCCTGGCTAATAGCCATTGATGGACCTATCTCCTATGAATTTATCTTTTCTTTTTTTTACTCTATTATAGTATTGGCCTTCACAACATCCTCTGACAAAGAGTTCCACAGGTTGACCACGTATTGTGTGAAAAAAATATTACTTTTGTTTGTTTTAAACCTGCTACCTATTAATTTAATTTTGTAACCCCTAGTTTTTGTGTTTGAGAAGGAGTATTTACTATCTCCACACCAGTCATAGACCCATAGATGTCTCTTTTTCAAGCTGAAAAGTCCCAATCCCTTTAATCTCTTCTCTTACAGAAGCTGTTCCATATCCCTAATCATTCTAGTTGCCCTTTTCAGAACATTTTTGATTCCAATAGCTCTTTTTTCAGATGGGATGATCATACGTGCATGCAATATTCAAGATGTAGGTGTACTATGGATTTATTTAGAAGCAATAAAATAGTTTCTGTTTTACTATCTAGTCTTTTATTAATTGATTTCCAATGTTCTGTACTCTTTCTTTGACTCTGACTCCATATTTAAGTGGAAGTTTTCAAAGACCTATCAAAATTATATCAAGATCTCTTTCTTGAGTAGCAACAGCTAACTTAGACACCATCATTTTATACATAACATTGGGATTACATTTCCTACATGCATTACTTTGCATTTTTCAACATTGAATTTCATCTGCTGTTTTATTGGAGCATAAGCTTTCGTGGGCAAAGACCCACTTCGTCAGATGCATCTGACGAAGTGGATCTTTGCCCACGAAAGCTTATGCTCCAATAAATCTGTTAGCCTATAAGGTGCCACAGGACTTCTTGTTGTTCTTGCAGATTTAGACTAACTCAGCAATCTCTCTGCTGTCTTGTTGCCCAATCACCCAGATTTGTGAAATCCTTTTCAGTCTGCCTTGGATTTCAGTGTTTACCCCTTTTTCCAGATAATTTATGAATATGTTGAAAAGGACAGGTCCCAGTACAGACCCCTGGGATACACCACTATTGACCCTTCACTCTCCATTGTGAAAACCAACCATTTATTCCTACCTTCTGTTTACTATCTTTGAGTATATTATATTAAAATTTTAAAATTGGTCTCACTTTAGCTATCCCTCCAGTCATTTGGTATGGATGCTGATTTAAATGACACATTACAATCCAAGTTTAGTAGTTCTGTAAGGGTATGTCTACTCTAGCCCCCTAGTTCGACCTAGGGAGGCTAATGAGGGCGACCGAAATTGCAAATGAAGCACGGGATTCAAATATCCTGTGCTTCATTAGCATGTTCCCAGCCGGTCGCCATTTTAGAAATTAACTAGCCCAAAGTAACTGCCCGCGTCTACACGTGGCAGTGAAACAGGATTCCGAATTAAAGCCCTAAATCGAATTAGCTGTTATTCCTCCTGGAATGAGGTTTACCAGCTAATTCGATTTAAGGGCTTTAATTTGGAATCCCGTTTCACTGCCGCATGTAGACGTGGGCAGTTACTTCGGGCTAGTCAATTTCTAAAATGGCCACCAGCCGGGAACATGCTAATGAAGCTCAGGATATTTAAATCCCGTGCTTCATTTGCAATTTCGGTCGCCCTCATTAGCCTCCCTAGATCGAACTAGGGGGCTAGTGTAGACATACCCTAAATGACTAAATATAGAAGAGGATATGTCTGTTTTAGAATTCAAGAGAAGGAAGGTAGTAGAATCCACTGTTCTTTGTAATTAAGCAGCAGAACTAATAGTTTTGCCATTAGCTTGAAAGGAAACAGGATTTCGCTCCATATCAATGGTTCAAGACTAAGCCAGATTCGCTTCTCACCTTAGTTACAATAGTGTAACTGTTGATTTCATTGGAGTTATCTACTGAGTTCAGAGATTTATTCAAGATTTAAACCATGGTATGTAAGATTAGAAGTAGGGTCACTCACTAGGGGCCAAGAACAGAATGAATTCTAGACCTTGATACCAGGGGCTTGACACAAATTTTACTATATTACTCTTAATTTTACAAAGATTCTCATTTACATAGAATGTGAAAAACTAGTTAACATTTGGATTTGCTAAAATATATTTAGAAAATCATTAATACAAATATAATTAATCTGCAGGAAGTATATATATAATTTTGTGTGTTTTAATTTTTCCAATAATCATGCTTGTTTTTATAAACATAATTATGTACACAGCTATGTTTTTGTAAAGTCACAGTATTTCACCTGCATCTCCTAAAGTTGTGTTCACTGCGTGGATGAAGCAGGCATGATTATGAGACACTTAGAACAAGAAAAGATACATTAACTTTCTCTCATTTCATAGGTAAATATTTGCAACTATTTTAGTAAATATTCTTGGACCAAAAATTTGACAAATAAAACCAAGTCTTTTTGAAGCAAAGATCTTAGTCAAGATAAACTGCTCATACAACTTTAGATAAGATTTTCTTATATACAGTATTTTAACGGTAAATTATTTATTTTTAAGTAATTTCCATAATGTGAGATTATTTTATTTTCCCTTAAAGCTATATTATGTAAGAGACCTGGAAGTTAAGAAATATATTGTATTCCCCTTCTTGATTGTTATGCTTCTTGCTTGTAACCTTTTCCAGCAGTTACAGAGAGACCGACATTTGCTTTTCTAATAAAAGAAAATCTTCCTTTTTTCAGAGATAATACCTGCTGCTAAACAAGTATCAAAACACTTAAACACTCATTGAAAGAAAAGATCATCATGCGTTTCTTTAAAAAAAAATTAAACTCCAGAAAATTTTCTGAAAAATGTTTGGTCCTTTCTATTCACACTTTCACAGAGGCTTAAAACTCTAATATTTCAAGTTTCATTAACTTTTTTATGATTTTTATTAAAGTGATTTTTCTCATTACTTCCTTGTTATTCTGACAAAGTTAAAGTGACAGACACTGTAGCTTTATCTACACTATGGCTTTTGCCAGAAGAGGCAATGCAAATGAAGCACTGATTAGCATATTGTTGTGCTTCATTTGCATAATCTATTCCAAGCCATTTTTGCGCAAAAACAAGCAGTGTGGACTTGTCCATTTTGTGCAAAAATCCCTTTTTGTGCAAGATCCTTAACCTCCTCTGGGAGAGAGATAAGGATCTTGCGCAAAAATGGGGTTTTGCGCAAAATGGACACGTCCACACTGCTTGTTTTTGCGCAAAAACTCCTTGCACAAAAACGGCTCAGAATAGATTATGCAATTGAAGCGTGACAATATGCTAATTGATGCTTCATTTGCATTGCCTCTTCCAGCAAAAAGCAAAAGCAAAAGTGTAGACATAGCCCATTAGTCTTCATCCATCAGGCTACAGTTTAGGGTGAGAACACTTCTCTTAACATGGTATTTTTGAAAACCTGGTGCATACAGAGTTTTGGCGGCTAACTTGAAGAATGTGGTACTAAAGACAGTTGGAGACAGGATACCAGACTAAAGTTACCATGCCTAAAATCTATGTTCCTAATAATGGCTTACAACCATTAAGTGATACATAGGTTTGTTAGTGGTTCAT
Organism: Pelochelys cantorii; assembly: GCA_032595735.1. Taxonomy (NCBI): domain Eukaryota; kingdom Metazoa; phylum Chordata; order Testudines; family Trionychidae; genus Pelochelys; species Pelochelys cantorii. The sequence goes on along the minus strand of CM064334.1, from coordinate 23,843,331 downwards.
AGAATCATAAGACTGGAAAGAAGCTCAAGAGATTTTCTGGTCCAGTCCCCTGCAATCATGGCAGGACTAAGTATTATCTAGGCCATCCTTGACAGGTGTTTGTCTAATCTCCTCTTAAAATTAAGAAACCTCAAAATAAGAAAATCTTGTTAAATTGTTTAGCTTCTCTGGATAAGAACAAATATTTCAGCAATGGTGAGGAATCACACATCAACCATGTCACTAGCTTGAAATATTCTGCACTCATCTAGAATATTAATTTCACTTCTCTATTTTCACCTAGTTACTGCTCAATGAATTATCTCTATCTTATTTAAATTTTCCTTTTAAGTTCGGCTGTATGTTATGTATTGATATTATAGTAAGATTGGAAGAGGGAAGGTGAATGTCCTTCCAGCCCATTCCATTATTTTTTTCTCTTTTATTTTTTTCTATTGAGCCTTTTCATCGCCTTTTTCTTCCCTCTCACGTGCCACCTACCGAGAAATCTAAAAGAAGCTGATACGGTTACTATTCTTGATATTTTATTCCCCCTAGTAGTGGTGCTGTAGCCCACTCCAGCAAAGAAGCCAGAGGAGGCTTGTGCAACCCTGGCTAATCAGTGCAGGTAGGAAACAGCCAATCGGGGCCAAACCGTGTCTTATAAAAAGGTTGCAGGACAGAGGAGAGGTCACTCTTGCTCTGGCCAGCAAAGGTGAAGGACTAGCTCCCTGTAGAGAGATACCACCTTGGACAGAGCACTTCTGGGAAGGCTCAGGGGAGCTGGAGAGAGAGAGAGGCTCCAGCCTGTTAACTCCCAGACTACGGCCTTGATACCAGGGCCAAGAAGGTACAAAAGACATGGGGAAGAGGCCCCGGGGAATAGCAGCAGTAAAGGGGAGGGAAGGACAAGGCTGCCACTAGAGGATCCCAGAGTTGGGACCCAGAGTGCTGAGTGGGCCTGGGTCTCCCCTCTTCGCTCTTGTACCACATCTAGCCACTGCAGACCATGACCTATTAGACTGTGGCTTGCCCCTGAGGCTAGAGGCTACACTTTAGGGCTGTAGTTGGTTACTTAGTAAGGTGCCAGGACTGAAGACTACTGATTCACTCTCAGAAGGGAAGAGAATGGAGTGGTAGGCACACCAGAGGGCAGTATCCAAAGAGGGTGACACAGTCCAAGGAGTGACATGGGTTCTGACAGTGGAGACGGCGGAGCAGAGAGCAATGACAGGCAAGACACCAGACAGAAGAAGGCACCCTGCTGAGGAACAGAACTAATTTCCTGGGCAACCAGTACGAGGCGCTGCAGCAGTGAGTCAGCCCCTGCTACACCCCTTCACTCCATCTCAAAGCACGAAAAAAAAAATGTATTGCCGAATAAGAGACACCAGTTCACACCAGATAGTTTCCAAGTTGGCTCCTGAGACTGAAGAACTGCAACTGCCAGCTATATACTCCTAAGAGAGAGAGGTAAACTAAAATCACCATGGTCAGATACAAGGACTCAATGCCTCCAAAAGATGATGGGACAAAATGGTTTCCAATTCAACGAAAGCATCAATACAGGAAAGAGAAGCTCCAAAATTCTTGGGCCAAGGATCTAATCAACATGTTTTAAGGCACTCAACAAACTAAGAACCTATCAGACATGTCTGAGATTGTAGGTTGCCTATGCTGGAAGAGCACTAAAAGTATTTGATGTATGGTTAACAAGTGGATAACACTTTCAGCAATTGAAACAGGGCATTTCACAATGACTATATTGCTCAACAAAACAGCAGCCCTAACTTTCACTATAGTGACAATGTAACAACTGTAAGTTTCATGAGCTTTTTTTCCCCTTCCGTCACCTACGTTGACAATATACATTTCTAATTTTAATACTGAGAATTTTTGGTAGAGATTCTGAACTGAAACCTCCACCCAAGTATCTGATTCCCCAATGAAATGTGCACAATTCTCTCTGATTAAAATTCATGTATCATAAACCTAAGCTTATGTAGGTATAGTATGGTTTTGCTCCATATCCTAATATATAGAGAGAAATGATTATTGTGTATTTCTTTTAAAATGGAAACTTGAAGATTTATAATATACATCGGCAGTATATATCAGGGTCCAGGTGAATACCTGGGGAAATCAAATGTGTATGAGAAAACACCCATTTTTGTGTATTAATGGACTTATGGCATGATTCTGGAAGTAAATTATGCAGGACTGCTTTCAATAAAATATTCATATAACCATTATAAAAGTCCATTTGCAGCTAAAACACAACATGGCACAGAAAAGAAGTGACACTCTTCACATCTACAATATTTTTTCTTCCCTGAGTTTACCTAATTCTTCTTTTAAAGCATTTTAATAACCTTTTAAATAGAAAAATGGAGAAAGAAAATACGGTTTGCTAATAGGGTAGGATAGGAAGAAAAAAATGTGTCTTAAAAATTTGTGGAAAAGTAATTAGAAAGCACATGATACTATGGGCCCATTTTTCAGCCACACTAACAGGACCTCCTATGAGACTATAATTTGCAGGCACAGATAATTGCAGATATAAATTTGCGTCTGCAATTATATATGTTCACAGTTTATGGCATTTAGATGTCATGTACCTTATATGTAAATGACAAATTGCACCCACAAATAATTGCAGATGCAAACCTGTGAAAATTATAAGTGGTAAAATTGTATCTAACTGCTTCTAAACTCATGTTCATCAGGAAGCGGCAGGAATATTTGTTGGTAACACCTGATAGGAGAAAACCTGTCTTTTATAATTAAATAATTTAGCAGGGGGAGGAAGTATAGCATGAATGCTACTGTATAGAAAGTTTCTTGATTGCCAACATATGCATATTCAAATGTTCATTATGGTATTTGTACCAAACTAACTTAAAAGAAAAACAGATCTGAATTAGCAATATATATAACATTTATTCGTGTATTTTTTTATATTTGTCTCTACTAGTGTTTTCAGCTCAAAAGCCTGCTCTTTGTTCTGTAGTCATTCCTTTTAAATCCACCTTAATATTGGGTAGGCATTTTTCTGTGTAATACGGGGATACCTGATTGATGATGCTCATGATCTAAGGATGCTCTTTATAAAGTGAGGTGCCCAACTCTCATCAACTTTCTGTGGGAGCTAGGTGCCTTATTGCCCTCTGTGCCTCTGGAAATAACAGTTTAAATGTATTCATATCAAGAGTACTCAATTTAGTATCTATATGTCTAAAGTTTTTACTTGCTCAATAAGATGTGCTTGCATATAAACATGTGTTAACATATAGGTTTGTCCGAATATATATGGTACAGTGAGTGCTGTTAAAAAGAAGCATTTACTATGGTGTACATTTACTGTGGTGTACTTTCTATTAAATACAGGCAATACTGTGGTGCAGTTATTGATTTGGTATTTATATACGTTCCCATTTTAATGGTGCCAGCTGCTTTTTAGGAGATCTAGGGATTAGTAAATATAGTTGTTCTGGCTGCAATGTGACACTGTTTCCAAAAACAAAATAAATAAACTAGCAGCATCACTTCACCGGCTTTCCACTGATCCCATAAATGTACCAGCTGAAAGCGGAGCAGGGTTACAAGAGAGGATTTTATCCAGTGATATCAGATAGTAAGTTCTTGAGGGAGAGTGGGGTTTTTAAAAACAAACAAACATACATACAAACGTACAAACAAACAAACAAAACTTGTTTTTAAGTGTCACAACATAGTGCGTCTAGTATTTTCACACACAGCTCTGGAGATGATACAGTAGCAACATGCACATTCCTGAAACAAACAAGGAGGCATCAAGAATACGCTCTGTTGCAATGTGTCCCAAAGTAACATATAGTATATGGGTTGCTGTGTTTACCTGTGCCTCCGCAAGTATGGGTGATTGCAGCTCCCATTGGGTGCAAATCATCGTTCCCAGCCAATGGAAGCTGCAAGAAGCAGTGTCCAGGTCTGCGATGCTTCCTGACGCTCCCATTGGCCAGGAATGGTGATCCACAGCCAATGGAAGCTGCAATCTCCCAAAGATAAATACAGTGGTGGCAGCCAGCCAGGGGCTAACCCTTGCAAACCGCCGCCATTTTATTGTCCATCCCTGGTATAACAGAATAAATGTTTGCATAAAATGCATATTGACATGTCAGCTAAAACTAGCATAATCTTAGCTCTTTTATGAATTCTTCAGGATTTTGTTTTGTTTTTCATAAGTAACATATTGGACTAGCGGCGATGAGTCCTGTGGCACCTTCTAGACTAACAGAAGTGTTGGAGCATAAGCTTTCATGGGCAAAGACCCACTTCATCAGATGCATGATACTTGATATTGACCCTGATACTTGATATTGGGCTAGAACATCTTCTGAGTCAGCATGCTTTCCTCAGGTCACCTACTCCTTAGTGCAGTGGTCACCAATCAGTAGATCGGGATCTACTGGTAGATCTTGGAGCCTCTGGGAGGAGATCTTGACTGGTTTGGCCAAGAGGCTATCAAGTGCAGCACTTCAGCTGCCCCTCCCCTCTCTGCTGTGCACCTCCTACCCTTTGCCTTGGAGATGTTTTCCTCTCCCACCCTGTATTCTATCTCCGCAGAATGGGTGTGTGGGCACAACAGGGTTTAGGATGGAGGGAGTTTGCTGGCTGCTTTTGAGAGTGGTGCAAGGCCAGGGCAGGGGTGAGCCTGCCTTAGCCCCACTGCACCACCACAAAGGAGCCACCTGTGGTAAACAGTGTCCAGCTGGAGCCTGCATCCTTTAATCCCTGTCCCAGTCATGTACCCCCTCCTGCAACCCAAGCCCCTGCCCTAGTCCCGAGCATCCCTAGACCCAAACTCCCTTACAGAGCCTTACCCTGAACCTCCTCCTGCACCCCAACCCCTGCCCCAGCCTCAGCTCAGAGCCCTTCTTACACTCCAAATTCCTTAGCCCAAGACCAAAGCCTGTGCCCCAACCCTCTGCCCTTTCCTGATGAAAGGAAGGAAGGATGGGAGAGGGAGGAAGGATGGAGTGAGCAGGGGCAGGGACTTGGAGAAGGGGCACGAAGGAGGTGGGGCAAAGTATTTGGGTTTGAGGTAGATCCTGGATTGCACTTAAATTCAAAAAGAGATCTCATACTTTAAAAGGTTGGAGACTACTGCCTTAGTATATAACAAACAGGTGTCATTTGGCACAAAGAAGATGAGATTAAGAAATCACTAAAGCGATCCTTTACCTGCAAAAAAGTACAGCTTGAGATTTTGTTTTGCTGAGCAAAGTGTAACCCAATCGTGCATAAATGACATCAACCTTTCTTGAAGAAACAGAGTTCTGCATCTTATCTACAGCATATTCAAAGCAACGTTGCAAAAATAATTAAACATTTTCTAATGTCAGAGGCAAAAAGTTCTTTGTGTGTCAGTGGAAGGAGTGGTGGCAATGCAAGACAGGAAATATTTTAAATAACCACTTCTTACCAACTACCCAAAATATAGATTAAAGCTGCAATCACACCAAAGAAAAGGTGAGGTGGCATTGCTGATTTGTCACAAGCAAATTGAAAGAAGGGAGGAAAAAAGCCTCATGAATATAAAAATATAATTGTTTTATTGAGAAACTAGAACAATGTCCTTTCATGTGTACATTTAATTGAGATTAATTCTGAAGGTCAAACATGGGAATGAGAGAAGTCAGAAAATGAACCAGCATAAAACATTTCTCTTGAAAAGATATGCTTTACAGTCAATTACGTATGTTTGGAAGACTGAAAAAAAATCTAACTCTGTCACACTATTTTCAATTTCTTATTCACTGATGCAGATATTAAAGAATCTAAAGCTACTTGCAAAATGTATGAGTAAGTATTATGAAGAAATGAGCATGACCAAGACCAAAGAGGAAGTTCACCTGGTTGCCAAGACAAGTCAAAAAGTCCAGAAAAACTTGGGATCACTGTGGTCTAGTCTGACCTCCTATAAAACATCGGCCACAGAATTTACCCAAGATAATTTATAAAGCAGAGCTTTTAGAAAAACATCCAATCTTGACTTTAAAATGGTCAGTGATAGAGAATTCACCTTGACTGTTGGGAAATTATTTCAATGGTCAATGTTTCTCACTGTTAAAAACGTATTCCTTACTTCCAGTCTGAATTTGTCTAACTTAAATTCCGAGTATTTGGATAATATTTACCTTTCTTTGCTAAACTGCAGAGCCCATTATTAATTATTTGTTCCCCCCAGTAGATATCGACTATAATCAATTCACCCCTTAACCTTCTCATTGTTTAGCTAAATAGATTAAGTCTTTTTGGAGTCTATCACTACATGCTTCCTAGTATTTTAATCATTCTTCTGGCTCTTCTCTGAACCCTTTTTTCAATTTATCAACATCTTTCTTGAATTGAGGGCACAACAATTACTGTGCAGTATTTCAGCAAAGGTCACACCACTACCAAAAGGAGAGGTAAAAGAAACCTCTACACCAAGGGTGGGCAACCTTTTCTGGGTCAGGGGCCATTGAGCTACAGAAAAATCAGTCAGGAGCCATACGCAAAAAAAAATCCCAAACCATCATGGATGTGGTCCCCAACTGATAACCCTAACCCTAACCCCACTCACCTCACTCATGCAACTTGGGGCGCCAGCATTCCCTTTGCACTCTTGCCCAATGGAGGCAGGGGAAAGTGCCAAAGTTCAGGGTTTATGCCCAGGGCTGGATTAACTTTTCTGGGGTTCTATGGAGAGAAGATTTTGTGGGTTTTGTAGGGCCCTTCTAGGCTCTGGGCTGGGGCCAAAAACATGGGCTTCAGTGGGTAGGAGGGGGCTGCTGGGGAGCAGCCGAGGGGTGAGGGTACATGGTCTGGGTGGGTGGTAGGCTGCACGAATGGAGTGGGGTGCTGGGTGAGAGCAAGAAGTAGGATGCAGGTGCAGGCTGAGGATGGAGATGAAGGGTCTGGGCAGGAGTAGGATGTGATTCCTGGCCAGTGGGAGCAATGGGTGGGGCATGCCTGCAAGCCAGGACAGGGAGAGAGCTTTCCTGTGCTGCCATTCTCCTGGCCAGGGAGAAAGGGGAATGGCAGCTTACAAAGCTGCTTCCTCCCCTCTGTCAGGCACAGTCCATGGGCTGGATGAGGCCAGTGGCTGGCCTTGATGCAACCTTCAAGTCTCTTCCCCCAGCAGTGGGAAGCTTGCACAGGCTCTCCCTGCTATTGGGATGGGGGGAACCCTGAGCCTCGCAGCACAGATCCAGCCCATGGGTTCCTTACCCATGCTCTACACCAGTGGTCTCCAACCTTTTAAAGTATGAGATCTCTTTTTGAATTTAAGTGCAATCCAGGATCTACCTCAAACCCAAATACCTTTGCCCCACCTCCTTCGTGCCCCTTCTCCAAGACCCTGCCCCTGCTCACTCCATCCTTCCTCCCTCTCCCATCCTTCCTTCCTTTCATCAGGAAAGGGCAGAGGGTTGGGGCACAGGCTTTGGTCTTGGGCTAAGGAATTTGGAGTGTAAGAAGGGCTCTGAGCTGAGGCTGGGGCAGGGGTTGGGGTGCAGGAGGAGGTTCAGGGTAAGGCTCTGTAAGGGAGTTTGGGTCTAGGGATGCTCAGGACTAGGGCAGGGGCTTGGGTTGCAGGAGGGGGCACATGACTGGGACAGGGATTAAAGGATGCAGGCTCCAGCTGGACACTGTTTACCACAGGTGGCTCCTTTGTGGTGGTGCAGTGGGGCTAAGGCAGGCTCACCCCTCAAAAGCAGCCAGCAAACTCCCTCCATCCTAAACCCTGTTGTGCCCACACACCCATTCTGCGGAGATAGAATACAGGGTGGGAGAGGAAAACATCTCCAAGGCAAAGGGTAGGAGGTGCACAGCAGAGAGGGGAGGGGCAGCTGAAGTGTTGCACTTGTTAGCCTCTTGGCCAAACCAGTCAAGATCACCTCCCAGAGGCTCCAAGATCTTCCAGTAGATCCCGATCTACTGGTTGGTGACCACTGCTCTACACCTACTCAAGATTTCCCTCTTTATAAATTCCAGGATTGCAGTTGGTTTTTTGACCACAGCATCACATTTGAAGCTTATCTTCAGCTAATTATTGACAACAACCCCTAGATCTTCTCCAGAGTCACTGCTTCGTAGGATAGAGTTCCCCACACTGTAATTCGGGCTTACATTCCTTGTTTTCAGAGGTGCACGTTTACTGTTAGCCATATTAAAACACACATTGTTTCCTTTTGCCCAGTTTACAAAGTGCTCCAGATCATTCTGTATCAGTGACCTGTCCTCATCATTATTTACCTCTCCCAATTTTGGGGTCACCTGGAATCTTAGCAGTGATGATTTTACGCTTTCCTCCATGTCACTTATAAAGTTCTTCAATAGAGTAGAGCCAAGAACAGATCTCAGTGAGACCCCACTGGAAACACACCTGCTTAATGATGATTCCCCATTTATGACTATAGGTTGTACCTTCCTGGTCCGGCACCCTTGGCATTGACTGAGTGGCCATGGGGGAATGGCACTCAGGGGGACACAGCTATGAAGCCCTGCAACTGGAAACACAACCCTGCCGCTGCCAGGCTGAGCTCTTGGCCCTGTCGCTGGCCACAGGTCTCAGCCCCCACAGGACTGCATTCCTGCCTTTCACTGCTGGCCATAAGGCTGTGCTCCTAGCCCCTGGTCACAGGGCTCCACAGCCTCTTCCTGAGCAGCCCCTGTCCCCACATCTCTGCCTTCTTCCCTGAGTCTGAAATCTGCTATTTGTGGTGCCCCAGAAGCTCTGGGAAGGAAGGGGAAGAGTTGCTGAGCATGGGGCCCAGATTTTCCCCATGAGTGCTCCAACCCAGGAACACCCACAGGGATGCTGGACCACAGATGTTACTGGACTATGGAAGGCTGGACTATAGAGGTCAAACCTCTACATTCTGAGATCTATTCACCAGGTTTACATCTGTTTAGCATATGCCATGTCTGAGTATTTTATATCACAACTATGACTTTTACTAACCAAACATGTAGTCTTATCATACAAAAACTAGTCTGACAGGATCTATTTTCCATAAATTATGTTGGTTTACATTATTCATGTCACCTTCTCTTAATTTTTATTAATTCAGTTCCATATCAGTTGTGCCTTTACATTGCCAGGAATTAATGTCAAGCTGACAGACTGATCATCCCCTTTACCCTTTTTAAAAATTGGCACAACATTAATGTTCTTCTAGTCTTTTGGGACTCCCCCTCAAGACTTATTGAAAATGAACTCTAGCAGTCCAGTCAGTTCCTCAGCCAACTCGTCCAAAACTATCAAAAGTGTTCCATATCTGCTGCTTTAAAAATGTCTATAATTTTGGTAGCTACCATTTAGCATCCTACAGAGATAGTAGTGGAATAGAAAGAGTATTTTCATCACCATAAGATGAAATATATTGTCTGTTTCCCATCCCCCGCAAAATAGAATAGAAATATTTATTGCACATGCCTGCCTCTTCTGCATTATTATTGATAATTTTATAATTTCCATCTACTAACAGAACAATACCATTGTCAGGATTCTTTTTGTTCCAAATGTATTTTAAATACCTCCTCGTGACCCTTAGTTCTGTTAGTCATAGATTTCTCCTTGTGCCCCTTTGCTTTTGTTTTTAGGATTATACAGTTTCCAATGTTTGATTTATATTCATTACTATCAACTCCCTTTTTCCTCCATTTGTTATATATTGTTTTTGTAGCTGCCTACACTTCCCCTCTAAACCAGGTGAGATTTAAAAAACAAAACAAAACAGCATGCCTTTCTTTTGCAGTTGTGGGACTGAGGCTTTCTGGCCATCTATCAAGTTGTTCTTCAATTAGTCCCAATTATCATTCATATTTTTCTGATTAAATTCTTCCTCCCAGATGACTTGACTTACAATTCTTTTCAACTTACTGGACTTAGCTCTATTAAAGTATCAAGTATATATTTCATTTCTGTAGACTGCATTCTACTTGCACATTATAAAAGTGATCTAGACAAGATCACTTTTATCTAATCTACTATTAATTTTTATTCTATGTTCAGGTCCTTGTTCTCTGTTGGAACAAGGTCTAATAAAGAATTCCCCTATGCTGGCTGGGGCAATTTTTGAGCTACGAAATTGTCATCTACAATATTTAGAAGGTCCAAGGATAATTTAGCACTGGCAGCATGAGACCTACAGTATGTATTACTAAAATTAGTGTCCCCAATGATCATGTAGTTCCCCCTCCCCCGATATACTATAGCTAGGCATGTAAACAGGTGATCATCCTGTTAGCCCCTCTAAAATGTGTGTGTGTGTGAGAGAGTGTGAGTGTGTGTGTCTGTGTGTGAGAGAGAGAGAGAGAGAGAGAGAGAGAGAAACTACTAGGAACTTGTGTTTCCAAGGTTCATCACCATATTAATCATTATTTTCCAACGTGATTGTTGGCAAAAATTAAAAAAAATCTATTTTGGCCCAACTTAAGAATGATATTTAAAATAATAACAATTACTGCATTATGTGATAGCTATCTATCCCTTTCCTCTCCCTTTGGTTCAATCAAGCTAAAACTAGCTGGTGTAAAGTACCACAGTGGTTAAACAACAAGGAGTCCTGTGGCAATTTAGAGACTAACAGATTAATAAATAAGGACTAACATGGCTATCCCTCCGAGACTTTTAACCCAGTGGTTAAACATTTCAAAACTATTCAAGGAATGTAGATACATGTACACCCTTAAAAGTATGGAAGATGCATTTAAAATCCTTCAAATGAGTTCACAATCTTAACCGTTTGGTGTTGTAGACAGGTGGCAGTAAGAGCTTTAAATTGTCTTAAAGTTTACACATTCAAAACCAGAAAGACTAGCATGGCTTATTTTGTTAATTAGCAAACTGAATCTCATTTTGTTCCTTATTTTGTGACCATAAAATGATTTTTTTAAGAAACAGAAATAGTTTCCATGTACTAACAGCTCATTTTCTTTAGTCACTCAAACGTGTTTCAGTAAATCCTCATGTATTTGTAAAGATATGTATTATGTGTTGTAATCTAACTTTATTTGCAGCAAAAAGCTAATGAGTAATAGGCAATGCATTTTTTTTTTTTTGGCACTGCTTGACTTGCTCCTTAACTGAGATTTTGTGTTCTGATGACCATACAGGCCCATACTTGGTTGTATAGCTCTTCAGTGCCAATCTATCCTAAGGCCCCTTTTGCTAAATGCCATATATGCACATAATAAGAGAGTCTCTGCCCCAAGAATTTACATTTTGAATTGCTTAAATGGGATGTAAGGGGTGCTTTGGCCTTAGACTGTCCCTCTGCACAGGACTAAATTTCACCAATTGAGATTTTAATGTATTTCTATATTGGTTATTGGTTTTGGACAGAGACTTGCATTCTGTCTTGCATTGTTTTGGTATGTTAATTGTCTATCTAGCTGCATAAAATTAGGACAGTTGTTCTGAAGTCTTTTGAAAATGTTCAAGAGTGGATGGTGATGCTCCAGTAGCTGCATAATAAATGTTCCATCATAGTAATAAGTGCTGGTCAGGGTGTTATTAATTACTATTACTATTATTTTAAGTTAGACTCTGAGGTGCCACAGGACTCCTTGTTGTTTTCAAAGTCACAGACTAACATGGCTACCCCTCTGAGACTTAAGAGACTTTTATAACTGGAGAAATGATTAGGGAAATTACCATTTCATTCAGGTGGTGGAACGGCTGAGTGAAAATAATTTTTGTGTAATTACACTGGAGCGCTTATATATCAACCCCCAGTGGATTCAGTCACACTACATCTTTTTTTCCTGATGCAATCAAACAAAAAGTTTTGAAATTTATCTTCTTAGCAGACCCACCAACAAGGGGGAAGGGATAGAGGTGGCAACTGTCCAGGGGCCCAAACAAATTACAAAGGTGACAAAGGGTCTGGCCGATGCTGCTGTAGCTGTGCCTGCTCTGGGGAAAGTATCTCTTGATTCAAAGATACTTTGGGTCTTCCCCATGCAGGTTCTGGGTTGAGTTTACTTGGCCTGTTTCTTTGTATGTATGTTTTGGAGTCAAGCGAACAAACACAACATGGCAAAAAGTACATGTTGCTTTGAATTGTTTCCCAATAATTTGAACATTTTTAAATGGAAGGATGGGTCCAGCATATTATGAAAATAGCACTGTAATTTTAATGTCAGTGTATAAACAACTAGTAGCTAGTTTAACCTATGTTGGTAGTAGAGAAACTGAGGCTTTTTCATGAGATTTCTAATGTACATTTTTCCCTCTTTCTTTAGCTAAAGATTCAGTTCCAGATCTGTTCTCTACTGTACCTATCACTTTTTTTCATTACACAGAGTCTTTTTCTTTCCTGTTTCTATAGGATAAAAAAAAGATGGATATAAGGGATACAATATGATCCTAGAAGCTGAAGGTCATAAATAGAAAGGATGAGCAAAATGCTAAGTTTGAGAAAGAATGACTAGAATTGGTAAAATTCATACAACAGGAATATAAAAATCTAAAATAAATCTTTTAAAAGGTGACTATGGTGCTGTTGAGGTTTGTGCATTATTAGCGAATTTGCCAAAGTTATCAGGGGGGCAAAAAGGAACCAGTGAAAGTGTTCTGGAAGCAAAAATAGATGAAAAAGGAAACATGGAAGCAGACTTAACATTCTCTTGCAAAATTGCTTTTCCCCAATATTTTAGGTAGCATTCAAGATCTGTAAATTGTGCCATTATCAAAATAGCGTTGTATAGTTTATTGCAAAGTGTTTCTTCTGTTTCAGAAGAAATGAGGGACTGTGTAGCCATTCAGCAACAAGATTGTCAAAAATTCCAAGAAATAGGGGCAGAACAAAAGTAGTTTTGAACAACAGTATTCAGTAAAGAAGTCTCAGAGGGGTAGTTGTGTTAGTATGTAACTTTAAAAAAATGAGTAGTCCTGTAGCACCTTAGGGCTCATCTAGAATATGGAGAAGATTTGAAAGAGGATATGCAAATTCTGTGGGAATTTGCATATCTTTTTCTGATCTCATTTTCGAAAGCGGAGGTTTCTGCGGCTTTTCGAAAAAGGGGTGGGTTGCCGAAAAAAACACGTCTTGACTACTTTCACTTTTGAAAGCTCTGCTTTCCTCTTTTGAATCTTCCCCGTCCTCTAGATGAGCCCTTAGAGACTAATAAATATAGTATCATGAGCTTCAAGGGCAAAACATGGGTTTTGCCGACTAAAGGTCATGATTTTATATATATATATATATTTGTTAGTCTCCAAGGGCAAGTCTACTCTAGGGAATTATTTCAAAATAACTTATTTCCAAATAACTCCCAAAAATAACAATTTTGAAATAGCACGTCCATACCACATGGCAGCATCGAAATAGCGCAGAATTATTTCTAAACAGCACATCCACACTGATTGGAGCCTGCATCACATTGAAATCCCCCAGATGCACTCCGAGGAGAGCACCAGGAAGGCAGACACTTCCCGTAGCTGCTTGCTGAGGCTAGTTGAGACACGTGCTTGAAATGGTTCTCTCTACAGCCACGTCTCCCATGCCACTTCTCCACTGCCTACCCCTTCTCTGGACACCAAACTCACACTGTGTGCTCTGGTTGTCCTTGTGGCGCCACAGCATTGACAACATGGAGCAAGAGCTGCTGCGAAGTTCATGGGCCTCATGCTGTGCCTCATGGTGCAGTTTATCCACACTGCCCATGAGCTGCTTCAGGATGACAACAACCAGCCCAGACTAGGGGACCTTTTCACTCAGGCCCTAGCACTCCTGATGCAGCTAATGATCCTCAATCCCCTACACACAGTGGAATGCCGCTTCTGGTGGTGGGAGACCAGTTCTGACTGGTAGGACCACATCATCCTGCAGTGATGAGACGACCAGCAGTGGCTCCAGAACTTCCACATGCAGAAGGCCACCTTCCTGGAGCTCGGTGAATGGCTGAGGGACACCCAGCTGAGACCCACCATCCCCCTGCAGAGCTTGCAGAAGCTCATCGCCATCACCCTATGGAAGCTCCCCATGCTGGTCAACTACCACTCCATGAAAAACCAGTTCAGAGTGGAGAAATCCATGCATGGGGCCATGTTCATGCAGGTAGTCAAGGCCATCAACACAATATTGCTGTGGAGAGTTGACACCCTGGGGAATGTCAACCCCATCATCACTAGCTTTGCTGCCATGGGCTTCCCCAACTGTGGGGAGGCCATAGACAGCACCCACATCCCCATCCTGACCTCCAACCACTGTGCCTCAGACTATACAAACCAGAAAGGAGTACCTTTCGATGGTGCTGCAGTCCCTGGTGGACCACAAGGGAAGGTTCATGGACATTTATGTCAGATGGTGGGGGACGGCCCACGATGCCTGCATATTCTGAAACTGAAGCCTGTTCTAGAGGATGCATGCTGGCACTTTTCTCCCTGACCGCAACCTCAAAGGACAGGGATGTGGACATGCCCATGTGTATCCTGGGTGACACAGCCTACTCCTTGCTCCCATGGATCATGAAGCCTTAAGTGGGCAGCCTGGACCCCACCCAAGAGAACTTCAATGCCAGGCTCATCAGGTGCTGCATGGTGGTCAAGTGTGTCTCCGGCCACCTACAGGGAAGGTTCAGAAGTCTCCTCACCCGCCTGGACCTGAGCGACTGCAATAACCCCTACGTGGTGGTGGCCTGCTGTGTGCTCCCCAACATATGTGAGAGCAAGGGGGAGTCTTTCCTGCCAGTATGGGGGGCAGAGGTTGATTGGGTGGCCAGGGCATACAAACAGCTGTACACTGCTGCCATACAGAGAGTACATCAGGGGGCTGTGCTCGTCCAGGAGCCTTGAGGGAGAGTTTCAGCTAAGGCCACCTGTGAGACTCCCCTCTAAGCCTCTCCACAAGGGACCCTGCTTTGCCCCGTGTGCCCTTCCTCCCCACCCCCCCACCCCTGTCCCCTGCAGACCAAATAAAAAAGCCTTTTTATTTGACCAAATACTCTGCTTTATTATTTGGGGGATATAAAACAGGGGAGGGACTGGTGAAAGAACCTGGAATAGGAGAGGGGGGAGAAAGGGGAAGAAGTGGGAGTGAGACTCAGGGATAGGGCTGGGAATGGCATCTGCCTCAGGTACCTTGGAAGGTAACAATTGTTTACACTGGGTTTGATAGAAAATAAAAGTGATTTTATTAAGTACGAGCAGTAGGATTTAGGTGATAATAAGTGAGAACAGGCAGAGCAAAGTAGGTTACAAATCAAAAGAAACAAAAACGCTTGGCTAATTCTACACTGAAACCTCAGTACAAACTCTTCAAACTCACCCTAAAATCTCTTTTCCAGCTGCCCTTCCAACCCAGGGCTGTCTCCCCTCTCTGGGGACTTCAGCTCCTTCCTTCAGGCGCAGCCCAGCCAAAAGACCTAGGCCCCTGCTTTCCTATTCTTTTTTAAGGACTTGAGGCCACTCCCTACCAACCACTGCTCAGATTTAAGGACAAAAGAGATTGTTTAACAGTTGCTCATCAAGACATCCAGGGTAACACTCTCCATGTCTCTCATTCACACATTTAAAACCCACAAAGTATTCCCCATTCCATATCATCTAAATTTACATTAAAAAATGATACATATGTCAAAGTAAGATGAACAGAAGCAGCAGATTGTGACATGAAGACTGATAGGTTACATGAAATAATTTGCTCAAAGCACCTTTGATTTATGTATATTCATGTCCATAAGTCCATTCCATAAAGCATGGGGCTGGGGGGAGGTCCATCACACCAAGTGTGCCCTTTCTTTGCCAGGCTGGCGTCATCTGGCCATACATGTTGGCATTCTACCTCCTGGTGCCTAGATCCAGGATGTTGGTCTCCTCCCCCAGACCTCAATGAGAACCAGGATCTCTGCACCAGTCCAGGCAGTGTCCTCTTTTGCTCCTGGCCAGGGGCATCAAAAGGTGCTGCAGGAGTGCTGGCAGCTGTGGAGAGCACCGAGGGAATGCTGGGATCACTCATGGCTCCAATGCAGGGTGCTGTGTGGCACAGGGCTAGCAGGGCTGTCCTGGTACCACAATCCCTTTCCCTCCTGCCCTGCAGCTTTAAACTCTTCAGGAGAAGGGGAGCATTGGAGTTGTCAGGGGTGTAGCCAGAGCGGCCACAAGTGCAGCTGTGAGAGGCCTCTGGAGGCCAATTATTTTGAAATAGCAGCATGTGAGTGTCCACACTAATGCTATTTTGAAATACAATTTTGAAATAAGAGTTATTCCTCATGACAAGCAGGAGTTAAGACTTCAAAATAACCAGCCCGTTATTTGAAAATAATAGGCTTGGTAGCATGGACGCTCCACTTGTTAATTTGAAATAGTTATTTTGAAATAACTCACTAGTGTAGACCAGGGCTCAGGTGCTACAAGACTACTCAGTAAAGTGCTCTACTATTGGATGAGTAGTAAATAGTAGAGCTAATCAAAAATTTCTTCAAAGATGCTTTTCAACAAATAAAATTCAAAATTATTTTTTAAAAATCAACATTTTTTTTTATTTCAATATAAGGGGAAATTTTAGTAAAGTTCTCTGCTGCTTCCATCTCCCTATTTCCCACACTTTAACTGAGTTGGGAAGAAAAAAAAGTGAGAAACGTAGGACACTCTAACTCCCTTTTAATTCTCTTTTTCCTGCCTCCCACAATACTTTTTCCAGCAGCAACATGTAGCGGGGGTGGAAAGATGGTTTAAAAATGAAAGTGGGGTCTTACTACTTTCTGTATTTTTTCTCTCTCATAGGAAAAAATAGTAAGAGATAGGAACTCTTTCTCTCACATACACACATGCCACCTACTCATATTTTTCAGAGAAAATTTAAAAGACAGACAAAAAAATTAAATAGAATTTAAGAAAATTGAATCTCTTTTACTCCAAAAATCATTTTGAATTTTTAATTAAAAAAATCAGCCCAATCACAACTGGTTGCAGGATCAATTCCATAGTTTTGAGGGATATTTTGAAGGTTTGATGGATATATAGAAGGTTTCATTTAGGAGTAGAATAAGGAAAAGAATTGGATATTTGAGCATTTGATTCTCTTCCATACTAAGGAAGTATATATTTGTTGCTAATGTACAATACAAATATTTCTTCTGAGAAGGTATAGAAATCCACAGGGGGAAAATGAAAATTGAAGAAAATAAAAACAATTTGTATGAAACCACAGAATTGATTATGATTGGAAGTAAAAAATATGATTATTGGATACTGTTTGGCCAAAGTTTTCAAAATCAATATATACAACACCTTTTATGAGTAACTTGGGCTTGCACACGAGTTTTGGCTGGTACTCATGTATCTTCATTTCCACATACTTTTGAAAACTGAATCTGAAAGAACAATGATTCTGGTTTCCTGCAAGACTCTTTCATAATAAATTTAAAAAGGAGCAAAACTAGAGAAAACATGAAAGCACAATGTTACAATTGTTTCTAAATTGAATGTTTTTCAACATTTTCCAGGAGGTGTCATTGGGTCTTCAATGTTTAATTACAAAGCTGCAGTGTATTTGTGTTTTGTTGTTTATTTGCACAGATTTAAAGGGGTTGCCCAGCATTTAATGTATGTAGATTATATCTTAGTGGCACTCACTTCAAAAGCGAAGCAATTTCCTATTCCTGTGCAGCTGTGCTTGTTATTGTGTCTATAATTAAGCAGTTATTTTTGTTCTGAGATATCTAGGTGTCTCTACATAGCATTTATTGCTGCATTCTCTTTCACTCACTTCCTATCCCCCTCCCCACTATTTTGCCAGTATTCTCTGGCCATTTTGCTAGGTCACTTAAAACATAAACCTAGAAGAATGTAACATATTGGGGATATTTGTTACCAGTATACCCAAAACTAAATTAGCATGAACATCATAAAAAAACACCACATTCAGAAGAGGAAAGGGAATTTAACACTGTGTTATGTAATTTACATTCACATGTTCAAAATCTGTTTTAATGGAATCTTAAAGTTGAAATGAAAAGCAATTTGATCCATATGTATTTAGGAAATTCATTCAGAAATAAAGTTGGCTCATTGTTTGTGCCAAACTTGAATCTTCTTTTTCTACTTCACTATCATTTCTTGTCATCTTAAGCAAATGGGATGGGAGTGAGGGAAAGGGATTTAAATTACTGAAGTGAAAGTTTGCCTAGGGATCACCAGGGGGCATTGCTCAGAGATGTATTTCCAAAGTAACATTTCAGTATTTTGTTGTATCTTTAGAATCACAAGCTGTGACCACAGAATTCCTCACTTTCCCAATTCTATTTTATATTGACCCATGGCTTCCAAAGTATCACAAACATCAGACAATTTTATCAGAATGATATGCCAATGTCTCTCACCTCTACACCGTGTGGTGTCTTTGTATCATATACCAGCATGCATTCTTCCTCTCTGCTTTTCTATAGCAGAGTGAATCTCCTCTGAAGTAAACATGTCCCCACTTGCATGGGGTGCTGCACAAACAGGACTGAAATGAGTTTGGAAACTTTTGCTTAGTACTACAAGGCGGTTTAAGAAGAGTGGGGTCAAAAAAGCAAACAATGTTGGGGATCATTAAGAAAGGGATAGATAATAAGACAAAATGTGATATTGTCTTTACATAAATCCACGGGTCAGCCACATCTTGAATACTGCATGTAGATATGTTCGCCCCGACTGAAAAAAGATATATTGGAATTCAAAAAGGTTCAGAAAACGGCAACAAAAATGTTTTGGAGTTTGGAATGGCTTCCATGTGAGGAGAGATTAATAAGACTGGAACTTTTCAGCTTGGAAACGAGATGAGTAAGGGAGTGGAGGGATATGACTGAGGTCTATAAAATCTTAACTGGTGTAGAGAAAGTAGATAAGGAAGTGCTATTTACTTCTCATAAAACAAGAATGAGGGGTCACCAAAAGAAATGAATAGGCAGCAGGTTTAAAACAAACAAATGGAAGTATTACTTCAAACAATACATAGTCAACTTGTGAAACTCCTTGCCATAGGAAGTTGTGAAGGCCAAGGTTTTACCATGGCTGAGAAAGAACTATATACATTCATGGAGGAGGTCCATCAATGACTATTAGCCAGGATAGCAGAGATGGTATCCCTAGCCTGTGTTTGCCAGAAGCTGGGGATGAAACACAGGTATGGATCACGTGATGTTTACCTGTTCTATTCATTCCTTCTGGAGCACCTGCCACTGGCCACTGTTGGAAGACAGGCTACTGAGCCAGATGGACATTTTTCTGACCCAGTCTGGCCATTTTTATAATTTCTGGAGCTACTACAGCATTTTGTGGATCGTATATAAAGCTTACTTGTTGCTTGATTTTTCTGACTTTTAAAGGAAACCAGTTCTGAGGCATTAAATAGAGAATGAAAAAAGCTATAAAGACATTACTGAAACATAAGTATTTACTGTTTCTGGCAGATTACTCCACATACATTTTAAAAATGTAGAAGTTCCATTATGTAATTTTATAATTTGCCAGCATTTCACACTCTTTTCTTCTCATAGCAATAGTGTTACATGCTTAGCATAATAGGGAGTTTTATTCTTAATAAACTCAGTGCATTTTTCATTTGTAATAATGTCTGGTTTAGAAAATATTTTTGTATACAATAACTGGCTGTCTGTTCCAATCATGTATGATTTATAGGAGGGTGGCTGCATTGTGCTGGGCATACGCTGGAAGCTGTTTCATACAAGCAGAATTTAATTTCCCATATTTTTCTTTCTTGTATTTTTCACCCTTTAATTCTCTATTTTACTCAATAGGACTTGCACTGATTTCAAAGGGCATTTAGCTGGATTAAGGAATTCAGGGTCCAGCCCTGATCTCAGTATTTTTCAGATCCCAAGGTACCCAACAGTGGAAAGTATTTCTTGAAAGCCCACACAAAATCACTCCAGGTGGGTGATGCACCGATGAGGTGTCCCTAGCCTGAAAGGGACTGGAGAGGCAGCACACCAGAACTCAACATATCCACAGTAGCCTCTGTCAGTGAGATTCTGTGGAGCAACAACTGCAGGATAAAGTACTTCCCCCCACAGAATCCCACAAAGAGGATGGTGGTGCAAACACTGCCTACTTCTCCCAGGGTAAATTCTATGCACACTTTATGAGACCCCCCTTTCACCACAAATGTTCCATGGCTGCTGAACAGAGATGAATTGAGCCCAGGATCCTTTACAGAATGATGGCTTTAAATTGCTACTGAAACTTATTTCATGGATAAACATTACTACTGCTGCTTAGCATTAGTCTATTGCTGGTCCATTGAGGAAAGCAAAGGACTTTTGAATTCTTTACTAAGAGATCCAACATTTTATTATGCATAATATTGCCAACAGCTTATGTGCTTTGAGATTTATTCTTTAGTCAAGATTCAGAAATTCATATTTGTTATAACATAAGAGTTTTTTACCTGACAGGAATACTTAGTGAAATATAGAAATGGTACCACTATCTCCAATATGCACTAGATTTCTGCAGGAACTTGGTGTCACATGCATTTGTAAGTAAATATATCTGAATAGGTATCTGGGCCATATGGTGTACTCCAAAAGAAAAGGTATTCACAGGGCATCACTCCCTGACTCAAGATATGACTATGATCCAAACATTTAGCATTTTAAATAAGCTAATAATTGCCAAATAGATGAGCCTGTCTTTAGGCAGCCCTGCGAGGGCAAAAGGGCTGAAAGGCATGGAAAAGCTGAAACACAGCCGCTCATCCAATTTTGACAGAGAACTGAATGGAGGTTTTAAATGTTAATTTCTTGTCTTTCTGTGCAATAAAAATGCTCACATGATCATCTTAGACTGTTTTAGTACTTTAGCTACTGCATGTGTCAATTTAATTTCTCACTCCTCTGCTCATTAAACAGTGTTAACAAATGCTTTCCTGAAGCATTACTTTGTCTGCCATTGTGCTCAAGGTTGCATCTTGTCATGGACATGGTACCTCAAAAAAGAACCTATGTAAAACAATTTGATCCCATTACCTAGCGAGGTGAGTGAGCCTTTGAAACCAGACCATAGTGCAAAGTCTCATTCTAAGAGAAACCAGGGGAAGAAGACTTCTTCTTTTTTGTGCAACTTTCTTTGTTCTCTGGAGCTTCTTCAGAGTATGAGCAAAACCTAAATGAGCATTGTACTGGGACAGCTGGAAAGCAAGTCTATGTAATAGCTACAAGAACATCTGACCTTAGGTAACTGACCTCACTCTTGAAAATAAAAAATATCCCCATCTTTCTACACAAAAGAATGATAATGGATACATTAATTGTTATTGGTTGGAGGAAGATTTCCTTTCATCTCAGCATCACATATGCAAGCAACATTCCACTATTTCAGTAGCTTTCCTAATCTCACATTTTTAATTTGTACATCAAAAGCCAAATTCTGCCTCGTGTTACACCCAGCTGCAAGATTGCACAGGTATCCCTGAGAGCATAATTTAACCCAAAGATACACAACTTTAAACAGCTTTAAAACACAGAGCTGGGCTTAACAAAAAAAAGATTTGAAAATACTGTAAAAGAATAAGACCAATTCTAATGCATCAGACAAATAAATGCAAATTTTAAACCAATTACATAGTAAGTTATCAAAGATGTCCCTGTGCCAGCTAATCACATTGTGACCCCAAAGCCCTTTGATCCTGCTGATGGGTCTTCAGAGTCTGTCAGCATGTTTTCCATCTGGCTGATGATGGCAGAATTAAATCATGCCCAACACGCTTAAAACAAAGTCAGTCTTCTGATTTCACTGGCTGTCAGCCTGAGTTGTTTGTCTTCTCCTGGGAAATCTTCAGAATGCAGCTGCCCTCAATGTTCTTTTCCTATTGTTCATGCCCACTGCCACAGTTTAATAAAAAGAATTCTGAGAAATAGTAATGTGACAGGACTTCTACAGAATTAAAGTCTAGGCTCATGCACTGAAGCAATGCATTTGCTTAGTTACACTACTGTGTATAGTGCAAGAAGTTTGTAAAGCACTAACATTATGAAAACAAAGCGAAGCAATGCAAAAGCACTGGGCCAGTTATGCAAGATTCTAAAGCCCCCGATTCCGCTGAAGTCAAAGAAGAGACTCTCCATCTCCCATGCATCACATGTCCCTCCACCCTTTTCTGGATCAAGCCCAGCTGATTACACACAGACAGACACACACACTCATATACCATTTTTAAAGGAAAGAGGAAAACTATAAACCAGAAGCTGAGCATGGAGGCCTTACATTCAAGTCGTCAAACCAGTTTCCACACCATGCCTGAAGAAAAATGCTCCCTTCCTATAAATCAGCATAGCTCCATGGCAGAGAATACAGGAACTGCAATAGAAATACAATTGTTTTACTGCATTAGGCCCTTCCCTGAAGTTGGAAGCACTGGACTAAGGGAAAAGGACCTAGAAATGGATTCTCCTTAAAACTGCAACCTTTGTGCCTTACATAAGCACCAACAAATGTTACTATACTGTGCTCACTGCCATGGCACAGAAGTATTTTGGAGAGTGGTGTTTTGCTCAGGGAAGTGTAAATGTACTACATACATTTGAGTGACCAACAGAGAACCTCAACAATTCATGAGATTCTGGGATGTTCTGTTTAACCACAAAATGGTTTTGGCCCATAGCTGAAGCACAGCAGAATCATTCTACCCAGCTCTGTATTTCAACTTATCTGTCTTCTCCACCATGGGATTAATAGGCACATTCTGAAACATTTCTAAAGTTTTTTCTCAGTCTGGAAGTGTCTCTTCTCTTATTCAAACATCGCTCACCATTAAGGATATGCAGTGTTGCCAACTCCTGCCAATTATCAAAAGCAATGTGATTTTGGCCCCTGCTGGGGCCAGCCTCTATTTCTTTCTTTTTGGAACCTTGTTATAATTTGAGCTTTTCCACCACACCATGGCAAAAAGTTCCACGGGTAGACTATAAATAAATAATTTCCTTTGTTTGGAAATGGCAGAGATGCTTCATGACTTCTTTGTTTCGGTCTTCACCGAAAAGTCTGAAGGAATGCCTAACATAGTGAATGCTAGTGGAAAGGGGGTAGGTTTAGCAGTTAAAATAAAAAAAGAACAAGTTAAAAATCACCTAGGAAAGTTAGATGCCTGCAAGTCACCAGGGCCTGATGAAATGCATCCTAGAATACTCAAGGAGCTGATAGAGGAGGTATCTGAGCCTCTAGCTATCATCTTTGGAAAATCGTGGGAGACAGGAGAGATTCCAGAAGACTGGAAAAGGGCAAATACAGTGCCCATTTATAAAAACGGAAATAAGAACAACCCAGGAAACTACAGACAAGTTAGTTTAACTTCTGTGCCAGGGAAGATAATGGAGCAAGTAATTAAGGAAATAATCTGTAAACACTTGGAAGGTGCCAAGGTGATAGGTAACAGCCAGCATGGATTTGTAAAGCACAAATCGTGTCAAACCAATCTGATAGCTTTCTTTGATAGGATAACGAGTCTTGTGGATAAGGGAGAAGCGGTGGATGTGGTATACCTAGACTTTAGTAAGGCATTTGATACGGTCTCGCATGATATTCTTATCAATAAACGAGGCAAATACAACTTAGATGGGGCTACTATAAGGTGGGTGCATAACTGGCTGGATAACCGTACTCAGAGAGTAGTTATTAATGGTTCACAATCCTACTGGAAAGGTATAACAAGTGGGGTTCTGCAGGGGTCTGTTTTGGGACCGGCTCTGTTCAATATCTTCATCAACGATTCAGATACTGGCATAGAAAGTATGCTTATTAAGTTTGTAGATGATACCAAGCTGGGAGGGGTTGCAACTAATCTGGAGGATAGGGTTATAATTCAAAATGATCTGGACAAATTGGAGAAATGGTCTGAGGTAAACAGGATGAAGTTTAATAAAGACAAATGCAAAGTGCTCCACTTAGGAAGGAACAATCAGTTTCACACACACAGAATGGGAAGCGACTGTCTAGGAAGGAGTACGGCAGAAAGGGATGTAGGGGTTATAGTGGACCACAAGCTGAATATGAGTCAGCAGTTTGATGCTGTTGCAAAAAAAGGAAACATGATTCTGGGATGCATTAACAGGTATGTTGTGAGCCAGACACAAGAAGTCATTCTTCCGCTCTACCCTGCGCTAGTTAGGCCTCAGTTGGAGTATTGTGTCCAGTTCTGGGCACCGCATTTCAAGAAGGATGTGGAGAAATTGGAGAGGGTCCAGAGAAGAGCAACAAGAATGTTTAAAGGTCTAGAGAACGTGACCTATGAAGGAAAGCTGAAAGAATTGGGTTTGTTCAGTTTAGAAAAGAGAAGATTGAGGGGGAACTTGATAGCAGTGTTCAGGAATCTAAAAGGGTGTCATAAGGAGGAGGGAGAAAACTTGTTCATCTTGGCCTCTGAGGATAGAACAAGAAGCAATGGGCTTAAACTGCAACAAGGGAGGTTTAGGTTGGACATTAGGAAAAAGTTCCTTATTGTCAGGGTAGTCAAACACTGGAATAAATTGCCCAGGGAGGTTGTGGAATCTCTATCTCTGGAGATATTTAAGAGTAGATTAGATAAATGTCTATCAGGGATGCTCTAGACAGTATTTGGTCCTGCCATGAGGGCAGGGGACTGAACTCGATGACCTCTCGAGGTCCCTTCCAGTCCTAATATTCTATGATTCTATATCTGCTGATTATATATTTAACTGTGTGACATTCTTTACAAAGGCAATTTCCCCTGACTTTGATATTCGTGTTTTCATATCAAAAGCTATGAATGGGACACATCCAGCCTGACTCAATTAACACTATTAACACTGGTCCTACAACTGACAGGTAACTGTAACATATACTCAAGATTCTGTAATCTCCACTGCAACTCAACTGACAAAGTGAGTCTTACCCATGAAATCTCATCATATTTGTTAATCTCGAAGGTGCCACAGGAGTGCTCATTGTTTTTAAAGTTACTAACACAAACACCCCTCACACATAGGGAAAAATTGACAAAAGTCACTAGTATGATATAATGTTCTAATAGCCATCAGCAAATAAAGCATAATAGAAAATAGCCATCTGACAACTAAATATAGGGGAAGATTCTGATTTCCATTACATCTGTGTCATACCAATTTTCACAGTGACACCAATGTTTAAAAAGGGCTCCAGATTTGATCCTAGCAATTACAGGGTGATTTGTACCAGGCAAATTGGCTGAAACTACAGTAAAGAATTATTTCAGAGAGGTAACTATGTTAGTCTGTTTCAGCAAAAACAAGAAGGAATCCGGTGCCACTTAAAAAACTAACAATTTGTCAGACACAGATTAATATACTTTGTTGGAGAAAAGTCAGCATGTTTTTTCACAAAGACAAATCGTGCCTTATCATTTTGTTAGTGTTCTTTGAGGGGGAACAACAAGCATGTGGACAAGAGGAATCCAGTGGTCCTCAGTAAAGGCTCTTAAGCAAAGTAAACTGTCGTGGGACAAGAGGAAAGGTCTGTTCAAGGACTGGTAACTGGTTAAAAGATAATTAAAAAACAAAAGGATCTTTTTCACACTACACACAATCATCCTGTGGATCTCTTTGCCAGAGGATGTTGAGAAAACCAAAACATAAGAATAAAAGAACATAAGAACGGCCATACTGGGTCAGATCAAAGGTCCATCTAGCCCAGTATCCTGTCTGCTGACAGTGGCCAAAGCCAGGTGCCCCGGGGGGAGTGAACAGAAACAGGTAATCATCAAGGCTATATCTACACAGCAGCGTTATTTCGGAATAATTTAAGTTATTCCGAAATAAAAAGGAGCGTGTCTACACTGCAAGCCTTTATTTCAAAATAATGTTGATCTGGAGGACTTCTTACTCCGAATCCTGTAACCCTCATTTTACAAAGAGTAAGCGAAGTTGAAGGAAGAGTGTTCTTCTTTCGACTTCCTGCTGTGTAGACAGTGCCAAAAGCCAAATTAAGCTGTTTCAACTTAGGCTATGTAATTGACGTAGCTCAAGTTTTTTAGATAAAGGAAATGCAGTGGATCTAATCTACCTCGATTTCAGTAAGGCATTTGATACAGTATCACATGGGGAATTATTGGTTAAATTGGAAAAGATGGGGATCAATATGAAAATTGAGAGGTGGATAAGGAACTGGTTAAAGGGGAGACTACAGCGATTCATACTGAAAGGTGAACTGTCAGGCTGGAGAGAGGTTACTAGAGGATTTCCTCAGGGATCATTTCTGGGACCATTATTATTTAATCTTTTTATTACTGACCTCAGCACTAAAAGTGGGAGTGTGCTAATAAAGTTTGCGGATGACACAAAGTTGGGAGGTATTGCCAATTCAGAAAAAGATCGGGATATCATACAGGAAGATCTGGATGATCTTGTAAATTGGAGTAATAGTAATAGGATGAAATTTAATAGTGAGAAGTGTAAGGTTATGCATTTAGGGATTAATAACAAGAATTTTAGTTATAAGCTGGGGACACATCAGTTGGAAGTAACGGAAGAGGAGAAGGACCTCGGAGTCCTGGTTGATCACAGGATGACTATGAGCCGCCATTGTGACATGGCTGTGAAAAAGGCTAATACGGTCTTGGGATGCATTAGGCGAGATATTTCCAGTAGGGATAAGGAGGTGTTAGTGCCATTATACAAGGCATTGGTGAGACCTCATTTGGAATACTGTGTGCAGTTCTGGTCTCCCATGTTTAAGAAGGATGAATTCAAACTGGAACAGGTACAAAGAAGGGCCACTAGGATGATCCGAGGAATGGAAAACCTGTCTTATGAAGGGACACTCAAGGAACTTGGCTTGTTTACCTTAACCAAAAGAAGGCTGAGGGGAGATATGATTGCTCTCTTTAAATATATTAGAGGGATAAATGCCAAGGAGGGAGAAGAATTATTTAAGCTCAATACCAATGTAGACACAAGAACAAATGGATATAAGCTGGTTATTAGGAAGTTTAGACTCAAAATTAGGTGAAGGTTTCTAACCATCAGAGGAGTGAAGTTCTGGAACAGCCTTCCAAGGGAAGTAGTGGGGGCAAAAGACCTATCTGGATTCAAGATAAAGCTAGATGGGTTTATGAAGTGGATGGTTTGAGGAGGTAACATGATCTTGGCAATTAATTGACCTTTCACTATCAGTGGTATATAGGTCAATGGTGGGAAGATAGGAGTTGCTATAGAGAACTTTTTTCTGGGTGTCTGGCTCGTGAGTCTTGCCCACATGCTCAGGGTTCAGCTGATCGCCATATTTGGGGTTGGGAAGGAATTTTCCTCCAGGGTAGATTGGCAGAGGCCTTGGAGGTTTTTCGCCTTCCTCTGTAGTATGGGGCACGGGTCACTAGCGGGAGGATTCTCTGCATCTTGGGGTCTTTGAACCATCATTTCGGGGACTTCAATATCTGAGATATAGGTGAGAGGATTATTCTAGCAGTGGGTGGGTGAGATTCTGTGGCCTGCATTGTGCAGGAGGTCAGACTAGATGATGAAAATGGGCCCTTCTGACCTTAAAGTCTATGAGTCTATAAGTTGCATAGCTTTTTTAGACTTTAGCCCTGCTGTTTAGACATACCCCCAGTGATCTCTCTCCTGTCATCCATTTCTAGCCCCTGACAATCAGAGGTTAAGGACACCATTCCTACCCAGTATTGATGGACCTAACCACCATGAATTATCTAGCTCTTTTTTAAACCCTATTAAAGTCCTAGTCTTCACAACATTCTCTGGCAAAGAGTTCCACAGGTTGATTGTCCACTGAATGAAGAAAAACTTCCTTTTGTTTGTTTTAAACCTGCTACCTATTAATTTCATTTGGTGACCCTTAGTTCTTATATTGTGGGAATAAGTAAATATCATCATCATCAACAACAACAACCATGGGCTCAATGCCTGTTGTTGTCCGATGACTCCCTCACTATTTCCTTCCATCTTTCCCTGTCCAGTGAAGAGTGGCTTAGTTTCTGAAGACTAGCTCCACACCAATCTACTATATCATCTACCCATTCTCTGTGGGGTCTGCCCCTCCTATTCGGACCATCCATTATGTCGAATACCAGGGTCTTAAATTTTAGCTTGTCGTTCATTCTGCAGATATGCCCAAATAGCTGTAACTTTTTCCTTATTCACTTTCTCCATACCTGTTATGATTTTATAGACCTCTATCATATCCCCCTTTGTCTCCTCTTTTCTAAGATGAAAAGTCCAAGACTTTTTAATCTCTCTTCATATGGCACCCATTCCAAAACCCTAATCATTTTAATTGCCCTTTTTTGAACATTTTCCAATGTCAATATATCTTTTCTGAGATGAGGTGAACACATCTGTATGCAGTATTAAAGATGTGGGCATACTGTGGATTTATATAGAGGCAATAAGATATTTTTTGTCTTATTCTCGATCCCTTTTTTAATTATTCCTAATATTCTGTTTCCTTTTTTGACTGCCGCTGCACATTGAGTGGATGTTTTCAGACAACTATCCACAATGACTCCAAGATCTCTCTCTGAAGTAGTTGTAGCTAAATTAGTCCCCATCATATTGTATGTATAGTTGGGATTACTTTTTCCAATGTGCATTACTTTACATTTATCAACATTAAATTTCATTTGCCATTTTTATTGCCCAATCATCTCATTTTGTGAAATCTTTTTGAAGCTCTTTACAGTCCGCTGCGTGCATACCTGATTTACCCTAGTGTAACTGGGGCTTGAATGGTCAAATTCTTCTGAAACACAAAGTGTAATTCCATTGACTTTAACAGAACTGCACAAACATAATATGAACAAATATGAACAACATTTATTCACTTCAACATACAACATTTTCAGAAAATTTACATGAAGATCTTCTTATGAAATTTGAAAACAATAACTACAAAATCACAAGTTAATATGTGTTAAATTTCTAAAGCAATCTGGAAAATTATAAATCCTCCCTCCTTGATAGACTTTTTTAATAACTGACTTTTATAAAATTTACTTTCCCTGACACACAGGAGAAAATTAATGTCCTTCTGAATATTCTAATCTTAGCCACCAACATATACTTGAAGAGAGCTGAGAAGTCAGATTCTTTGTTAGATTCTGAAAAATTTCATTGCAATTTCTTTGGGAGTTACATTTATCATCTAACATAGTTTCCTAAATGATAAAAGAGCCCCACTGATTTAAAAAAAAAATCTTCCTATTGCATTCAGTTAGACTTAGTAGCCTTAGGGCTTTTAGGGTACGTCTGCACAGAGGAGATATTTCAGGATACCAAGGTATCCCTAAATAGCTACCCTGCGTCTTAGAAATGCACCCATTATTTCGAAATATTTTTCGGAATAACGGGCACGCTATTTCACCATCCCTGTAATCCTTGTTGCATGAGGGTTAAGGGATGGCTCAAAATAGCGCATTAATTTGAAATTTGGTGCTGTGTAGACAGCGCCAAATTTCAAAATAGACTTCAAATAAGCTACACAATTTGCATAGAGCAAATTGCATATCTTATTTTGAGCTTCAGGTGCTGTGTAGACTCACCCTCCGATATGTTTTCAAGGACTTCCAACTTCTTGTGAATTAAGACAATATGCCATATTCTGGCCCCACTTATGCTGATGTAAACCCAAGGGAACACTAAATTAATACAGCTGTAACGGACCACAATTTTAGTGCACACAACTTCAGCAAAAGTAAAAGAGATCAGCTTATGTTTCTTTTATTTTTCAAATGTATCCATATGCTTTTAAAAATCCATTTGAAGATATAACACATTTATTTTAGGGCCTCATTCTGAAGGGTGCTGAGCACCCATGTTTAACATAACATAAGAACACAAGAATGGCCATACTGGGTCAGACCAAAGGTCCATCCAGCCCAGTACCCTGTCTGCCGACAGTGGCCAATGCTGGGTGCCCCAGAGGGAGTGAATCGAACAGGTAATGATCAAGCAATTTCTCTTCTGCCATTCATCTCCACCCTCTGACAAACAGAGGCTAGGGACACCATTCCTTACCCATATGGCTAATAGCCATTTATGTACTTCACCTCCATGAATTTATCTAGTTCTCTTTTAAACCGTGTTATAGCCCTAGCCTTCACAACCTCCTCAGGCAAGGAGTTCCACAGATTGACTATGCACTGTGTGAAGAAGAACTTCCTTTTATTTGTTTTAAACCTGCTGCCCATTAGTTTCATTTGGTGGACCTTAGTTCTTATATTATGAGAACAAGTAAATAACTTTTCCTTATTCACTTTCTCCACACCGCTTATGATTTTATATACCTCTATCATATTCCCCCTTAGTCTCCTCTTTTCCAAGCTGTAAAATCCCAGTCTCTTTAATCTCTCCTCATATGGGACCCATTCCAAACCCCTAATCATTTTAGTTGCCCTTCTCTGAACCTTTTCTAATGCCAGTATATCTTTGAGATGAGGAGACCACATCTATACGCAGTATTCCAGATGTGGGCGTACCATGAATTTATATAAGGGCAATAAGATATTCTCTGTCTTATTCTCTATCCCTTTTTTAATGATTCCTAACATCCTGTTTGCATTTTTGACTGCCGCTGCACACTGCATGGACGTCTTCAGAGAACTATCCATGATGACTCCAAGATCTCTTTCCTACTTAGTTGTAGCTAAATTAGCCCCTATCATATTATATGTATAGTTGGGGTTATTTTTCCCAATGTGCATTACTTTACATTTATCCACATTAAATTTCATTTGCCATTTTGTTGCCCAGTCACTTAGTTTGGTAAGATCTTTTGAAGTTCTTCACAGTCTGCTTTGGTCTTAACTACCTTGAGCAATTTAGTATCATCTGCAAACTTTGCCACCTCACTGTTTACCCCTTTCTCAAGATCATTTATGAATAAGTTGAATAGGATTGGTTCTAGGACTGACCCTTGGGGAACACCACTAGTTACCCCTCTCCATTCTGAAAATTTACCATTTATTCCTACCCTTTGTTTCCTGTCTTTTAACGAGTTCTCAGTCCATGAAAGGATCTTCCCTCTTTTCCCATGACAGCTTAATTCACGTAAGAGCCTTTGGTGAGGGACCTTGTCAAAGGCTTTCTGGAAATCTAAGTACACTATATCTATTGGATCCCCCTTTTCCACATGTTTGCTGACCCCTTCAAAGAACTCTAATAGATTACTAAGACATGATTACCCTTTACAGAAACAACCATGGACTTTCGCCCAACAAATTATGTTCTTCTATGTGTCTGACAATTTTATTCTTTACTATTGTTTCAACTAATTTGCCCAGTACTGACGTTAGACTTACCGGTCTGTAATTGCTGGGATCGTCTGTAGAGCCCTTTTAAATATTGGCGTTACAATAGCTATCTTCCAGTAATTGGATACAGAAGCTGATTTAAAGCATAAGTTACAAACCATAGTTAATAGTGCCGCAATTTCACATTCGAATTGTTTCAGAACTCTTGGGTGAATGCCATCTGGTCCTGGTGATTTGTTACTGTTAAGTTTATCAATTAATTCCAAAACCTACTTTAATGACACTTCAATCTGTGACAAGTCCTCAGATTTGTCACCTACAAAGGATGGGTCAGGTTTGGGAATCTCCCTAACATCCTCAGCCATGAAGACTGTAGCAAAGAATTCATTTAGTTTCTCTGCAATGACTTTATCATCTTTAAGTGCTCCTTTTGTATCTTGATTGTCCAGGGGCCCCACTGGTTGTTTAGCAGGCTTCCTGCTTAAAAAATATTTTGTTATTACCTTTTGAATTTTTGGCTAGCTGTTCTTCAAACTCCTTTTTGGCTTTTCTTATTACATTTTTACACTTCATTTGGCAGTGTTTATGCTCCTTTCTATTTACCTCATTAGGATTTGACTTCCACTTTTTAAAAGATGTCTTTTTATCTCTCACTGTTTCTTTTACATGGTTGTTAAGCCATGGTGGCTCTTTTTTAGTTCTTCTACTATGTTTTTTAATTTGGGGTATACATTTAAGTTGGGCCTCTATTATGACGTCTTTGAAAAGTGTCCATGCAGCTTGCAGCGATTTTACTTTAGTCACTGTAAATTTTAATTTCTGTTTAACTAACCTCCTCATTTTTGCATAGTTCCCCTTTTTGAAATTAAATGCCACAGTGTTGGGCTGCTGAGGTGTTCTTCCCACCACAGGAATGTTAAATGTTATAATACTGTGGTCACTATTTCCAAGCGGTCCTGTTACAGTTACCTCTTGGACCAGATCCTGCGCATCACTCAGGACTAAATCAAGAATTGCCTCTCCCCTCGTGGGTTCCTGTACCAGCTGCTTCAAGAAGCAGTCATGTAAGGTATCAAGAAATTTTACCTCTGCATCTAGTCCTGAGGTGACATGTACCCAGTCAATATGGGGATAATTGAAATCCCCCACTATTATTGAGTTCTTTATTTTGATAGCCTCTCTAATCACCCTTAGCATTTTATAGTCACTATTACTGTCCTGGTCAGGTGGTCGATAATAGATCCCTACTGTTATATTCTTATTAGAGCAGGGAATTACTATCCATAGCGATTCTATGGAACATGTTGATTCATTTAAGATTTTTGCTTCATTTGATTCCAAATTTTCTTTCACATATAGTGCCACTCCCCCACCCACATGACCTGTTCTGTCCTTCCGATATATTTTGTACCCCGGAATGATTGTGTCCCATTGATTGTCCTCACTCCACCAGGTTTCTGTGATGCCTATTATATCAGTATCCTCCTTTAACATGAAACACTCTAGTTCACCCATTTTATTTTTTAGATTTCTAGCATTTGTGTACAAGCACTTTAAAAACTTGTCACTGTTTATTTGTCTGCCCTTTTCTGATGTATCAGATTCTTTTTTATGTGAACGTTTTTTGTCTGATCTGGCCCATACTTTATCCTCTTCCATCCTCTCCTCCTGACTAAAACCTAGAGAATCTCTATCAATAGACTCTCCTCTAAGAGACGTCTCTGTCCAATCCACATGCTCCTCCGCACCAATCGGCTTTCCCCCATCTCTTAGTTTAAAAACTTCTCTGCGACCTTTTTAATGTTAAGTGCCAGCAGTCTGGATCCACTATCGGCTCCTCCTATCCCAAAAGTTTCCCCAGTTCCTTATAAAGCTAAACCCTTCCTCCCTACATCATCATCTCATCCATTCATTGAGACTCTGAAGCTCTGCCTGCCTACCTGGCCTTGCACGTGGAACTGGAAGCATTTCTGAGAATGCCACCATAGAGGTTCTGGATTTCAATCTCTTTCCTAGCAGCCTAAATTTGGCCTCCAGGATGTCTCTGCTACCCTTCCCTATGTCATTGGTACCTACATGTACCACGACCACCGGCTCCTCCCTAGCACCACACATAAGTCTATCTAGATGCCTCAAGAGATCCGCAACCTTCGCACCAGGCAGGCAAGTCACCATACATTTCTCCTGGTCATCGCAAACCCAGCTATCTACATTTCTAATGATTGAATCTCCCATTACTAACAACTGCCTTTTCCTACTGACTGGAGTTCCCTCCCCCAGAGAGGTAACCTCAGTGCGAGAGGATACCCCAACATCTGGAAGGAGGGTCCTGACTATGGGAAGGTTTCCATCTGCTCCCATTGACTACTCTCCTTCCCTGAGCCTTTCATCCTCCTTGACAGCGCAGGGGCTGTCTGACTAGAGGTGGACAGTGTCCTGGAAAGCCTCATCTACATACCTCTCTGCATCCCTCACCTCCTCCAGTTCAGCCACCCTGGCCTCCAAAGCCTGTATGCGGTCTCTGAGGGCCAGGAGCTCCTTGCACTGAATGCACATATACACCACCCACCCACAGGGCAGGTAATCATATATGCTACACTGAGCGTAATAAACAGGATAGCCCCCACTCTGCTTCTGAGCTTCTGCTTGCATTCTCTCCTACAGCTACCTAGGTTATTGATAGGGTTTCTAGTTAATCAAAACTTCCTGATTTAAAACCTTTAAACTAAACTATAAAGAATGGCAAGTGTACCTTGGCCCCTTCCCACTCCCCTTCCAAACTCCCTCTCAAACCTCCCTGGTCGCTGACTCACTGCTTTATAAAGTCCTGGCCTGCCTGATAGCCCTGCCCCCTGACTAAGGCTCAGCCAATTAACAGAGGCTTCTAGATTTCAAACCTTTAGAAGCTCACAGCTTCCAACTGCAGCCACAGCACACGCTCCTTCAAACAAACAAACAAAACAAACAGACAAACACAAGCTCAGCACACAGCAAGTAACCCCCAAACACACATTACAGACAGCCACTTACCTCAAGTGTTCCATATTTGCTCCTCCTTTACCTGGAGAACTCACTCTCAAAACTCCCTGTTCGCTGCTCCTGTTTGCAAAGCTCATAGGTATCACCAGTACCCAGCAGCTACCAGCAGCAAAGTGCATGGGACTGGAGCCTGAGAAATGCAGGCTTCCTCATCATGTATATGGGATCATCACAAGGAGGACAGTACCAGCCTATGGCAGAGAAACCAACAAAGATATGGGCCAGTAGTTCTGGATAGTAGCAGCCCAAAGATCTTTCCCATGAGGAGGAGTTGATTTTAATAGTACCATATGAATTATATGGATTAAGCCATCCAATGTATTTGAAAGCACCCAGTGCAATAGACTAACAGATGCCTACATGGGGTCTAGTCTTGGAACCCTTGCATAGGAGGTTTCACTGAAGTCTATATCATTTCTCATGTGTTTAAAGGCAGTGTTAATGGCTCCATTGTCAGTGCACTCACATGAATGTAGGGAAGAATCCTATGGCATTTCAGCCATACAACAAAGTAAGCACTAAGAGTACACTTTTTAGATGTGAAGCATATTTTAACATTTTTAAAAACTCATTTTTGTAGTGAAAAGTGGGCTACCACCATGGAATTCAACAATATACAACAATAATAGAGATAATCCTCTATATTAGAGATAATCCTATTGTATTTTGACATTCTGGGTATAACCTGTAGGAAGCAGCTAGCCCTTAGAAAACAACTGAGCCAAAGACAGACTTAAGCTGCTCTAAATTTGAAATTTCTTATTCATATGTAACTTCAGGCACATGAAGTTCAAATTACTGCAATGGGACTGGCATGAGACTAGAATTCAGAACATGCATAAATATTTGCCACATCAGAAGATGAAGGAGAACTGCATCACATCTGATAATAAGCATTTCTCCAAATACTAACAGTGTATACCCAGACAAACAGGGTGCATCTAGACTGGCAAGATTTTGCGCAAAAGAGGCTGCTTTTGCGCAAAAACTTGCCAGCTGTCTACACGGGCTGCTTGAATTTGTGCAAGAGCACTGACTTTGTAATGTACAAAATCAGTGCTTCTTGCACAAATACTTTGACGCTCCTGCTCAGGGATAAGCCCTCTTGCGCAAGAATACTTGTGCAAGAGGGCCAGTGTAGACAGGCACCTTAATTTTTTGTGCAAGAAAGCCCGATGACTAAAATGGCCATCGGAGCTTTCTTGTGCAAAAGCATGTCTATACTGGGCACGGATGCTTTTGTGCAAAAGCAGTTTTTGCGCAAAAGCATCCGTGCCAATCGAGATGCTCTTTTGCGGAAATACTTTTAATGGAAAAACTTTTCCGTTAAAAGTATTTCCGCAAAATCATGCCAGTCTAGATGCAGCCCTGGAGTTTGGTTTGCAATAACATTAGGTATATCCATAGTAGAGGGCATTGTACTGCACTTTTTTTTTTTTATTTCCATGAAGTGACAAACATTTCACATAAACAAAACAAATTACATTCAGTTTTTATGAACAGAAAGTCTGCAAAAACTGGTCTTCTTAATAAGATAGAGATACTTAATGCTCTCAGTTCCCATTAAACTCAATTAAAGTTTAGGGCACTAACATCTCTGAGTCCAAGAACTAGATGGTTTTAAAAGTACACTAACACATGAAAAAATAAAGACATTGTTTATGAAAATTCAAAGGATCAACTGTTTCCATGAAAAAGCCAAACTATATTTAACACATATCAAAGACATAACATGTCATTTAATGGAAATAACGTAAGAAAGGAGGATAGTATGTAAAGCACGGATAGCAAAATGCATCAGAGTCTTTATTGTAGCCAGAATACTGATATCACTAAATGTTCCATAATTCCATCAAGGACAGGTGAAAAAAATAGATAATGATTCTATATAATAATCAGTTCTACGTACATTTTAAGGAATAAAATGAAAGGCTGAGAACAGCTATTTTGTCTAGCTAAAAGCCTTATAATGAGAATAGCGGAAAGAGCATAAATTAATAGCTTTCTACTGCAAAATACTAAAGGAGAATCCATCACAATTCTCAATCAGCCTCTGGCAGGGCCTTTCCTTCGCATATATTTGATGTTTGCATGCTTTCCATAGTGATACAATTTACATTTATCTCATGTTTATTCAGATATTTGAGACAGGATGACACAGACAGGTGGTTTCTCAACAATCAGGTTAGTTGATATGCCCATCTCACCACATAGTTTACAGAGATAAACTTTAGCTAAATTGTGTAAATAAATGCTTTGTTTGAAGAAATAAAATCAAAGATGTTATTCCAATCTTTTTTGACTGTTTTCAGATTTGATAAATAAATTGACTTACCACTTAAGGGCCAGATATTCAAATGCTCAGCACTCAGAATTGGGGCTAGATTTTCATAAGAGATTAGCACACAGTTGTTCCCGTTGTCACACTTATGGACAGATTTTCAAAAGAGTTCACATACCTTGGTGCATAAATGGGAGGTGAATTCTTTCAAAAAATCTGATCCTAAAAGGATTCTATTTTGAGTTGAAAATTCATTATAGAAATAATGAAGTATTTGTTGTGGGAGAAAATAAGATTTGCCACTCATCAGGAGTTCCTTCACCCCTCAATTTTTGTAAAATTTCATTTCAACAGAAGTTATCCAATGAGTTTTACTCAGTCTTCACCAAGGAAAATGTGACAGTATATTGTCCTACTTATCAAAATTCCCCCTTTCAGAATCTGGCATCATCATTTGGATTCAATAGGCTTTATGCTAAAGGTTGGAGGGCTCACTTAATTAAGTCTATGCTAAACTCCAGCAGACTAGTGTGCACAAAATCAGATCTTAAATACATAAGGACCCATTCTGGGTCAAATAAACAGTTCATCTAGCCCAGCATCCTGCCATCCAGCAGTACCAGATGCTTCCGAGTGAATGAATAGAACAGTAAAAATTACCAAGTGATCCATCCACCTGTCCTTCAGCCTAAACTTCGGGCTGTCACAGAGTTAGAATCATAGGGCTAGAATGGACCTTGAGAGGTCATCTAGTCCAGTCATCTGCACTGATAGCAGGACTAAGTATTATCTAGACCATCCCTGACAGGTGTTTGTCTAATCTCCTCTTAAAATCGCCAATGATGGAGAGATCCCACAACATCCCCGGGCAATTTATTCCAGAGTTTAGCCACCTTGACAGTTAGGAAGTGTTTCCTAATCTCCAAATGAAAAATCCCCTGCTGCAGTTTAAGCTCATTGCTTCTTGGGCTATCATCAGAGATTAAGAACAATTTTCTCCCTCTTCCCTGTAGCAACTTCTTATGTAATTGGACACTCTTGTCATGTCCCCTGTCAGTCTTCTCTTTTCCAGACTAAACAAACCAATTTTTTTCAACATTCCCTCAGAGATCATGTTTTCTAGATCTTTAATCCTTTTTATTCCTCTTCTCTGGATTTTTTCCAGTTTATCCACATCTTTCCTGAAATGTGATGCCCATAAATGGATCCAATATTCCAGCTGAAACAACTTCAGTGTGGAATAGAGCAGAAGAATTACTGTTAGTGTCATATTTGCAACACTCTTGCTACGATATAAGCCTTTTTGGGGGGGAGGGGAGGAGGGGCAACAGTGTTACATTGCTGACTCATATGATCCACTATGACCTCCAGGTTCCTTTCTGCACTACTCTTTCCTAGGCAGCCATTTCCCATTTTGCATGTGTGCAACTGATTGTTCCTTCTTAATTGGAGTATTTTGAATTTGTCCTTATTGAATTTCATCTTCTTTACCTCAGACCATTTCTCCAGTTTGTCCTGATCATTTTAATCCTATCCTCCAAAGAACTTGCTAGAGGTAACCTCCTCGATTGGTATCATCCACAAACTTTTTAAGTGCACTGTCTATGACACTATCTAAACCACTGGTGACAATATTGAACAGAATCAGACCCAGAAATGATCCCTGCAGAACCCTGTTATACCCTTTCAGCTTGACAGTGAACCATTGATAACTACTCTTTGCAAATGGTTTTTCAGCTGGTTATGCACCCACCATATGGTAGCTCCATATAAGATGTATTTCTCTAATTTTTTTTATAGGAAGGTATCAAAAGCTTTATTAAAGTCAAGATAGAGCACATCTATCACTTCCTCCTCATCCACAGATTTGTTCCCATGTCAAAGAAAGTGATCAGGTTCGTTTGACATGATTTGTTCTTGACAAATCCATGCTGACAGTTATTTATCACTTTATTATCTTCTAAGTGTTTGCAAATTGATTGCTTAATTATTTTCTCCATTACCTTTCCGGATACAGAATTAAATTGACTGGCCTGAAGTTAGGCTTACCAGCCTATAAATGCCTAGGTCATCTCTGGAACCTTTTCTAAAAAATCAGTGTTACACTAGCTAGCCTCCAGTCATCTGGTACAGAGGCTGATTTAAGTGATTATGTCATTTCCATGTTGTGCAAATGATATCATAAAACTGCAGTAATATAATCAATAGCAGTGCTATAGGTCTCAGCCGGCTACCTGTGTTAGTCTGTATCTGCAAAAAAATGAGTCATATGGCAACTTAGAAATTAACAGATTTATTATGGTATAAGCTTTTGTAGGTAAACCCCACTTTATCAGATGAATTGGAGGGAACATTACAGAGGCAGGGATATATATATACGACTATACGTACTACTTTAACAAAAGAAGGGAGTCACGTATGAAGAATAGGATCACTGTTAATGAGGCCAATTCAGTTGTCATTTCAGAATTAGACCTGCCATTTTCTGTTTCAAAGTTCTTTATTTTTGGGTCAGTACCCTGGCATGTGTGGAATGGCTTTGAATTCTTACAGTAAATGGCCCAAGCACCCAAGGACTAAATTTGTCTCTGATGTAATGCCATTTCATAATCTGTACAATTTAATTTAGTACAATTCAGTGTTGAACTCCCCACCAAAATCAAATGATAAAGATTAGTGAGTTTTGGGTTTCTATCAATGTCTTAGTGTAAGCAAAGGAAAGCCCCAGATCATACAAATGCCTGTACTGATAATGAAGTTTGAACTGACTTAAATTTAAGGTTTACTCCTGGCTCCCCGTGATACCAATGCCCACATTCCCTATTTGTTTCAATTGAAGAAAAACGTGGAGCATGTAACTATGATGAAAAGTTCAGCTTCCAAGTTTCAAGAGAAGGAAGAAGCTCTAATTTGAGGACAAAAATTCTTGGATAGTATAGAGACAAATGATTCATCTGCTTTCTCTGATACCAATTCGGAAGTGAATAATATTTCATTTTTTTTCAGAATTTTCTTTTTTGGTGCTCATCTCCAGATTGCTAGTCCCTCTGTCACAGTATGGAGCCTGCTTCCAATACCACATTTCACTGTAAGATTTAATTAAAAGAGCATTCGATACAAAATAATTTACAGAAAAAAGTGCTGGACACTTTGCTTACTGTTTTGACTAGTGCTTTACATTTTGGCATTTTACTTGCACAGCTAAAACGATTTGCTCTAAAGAAAATTTGAAAAATCTTTGTCTCGAATCCAGGATTGCAACTGTGTTTCTCTGGGTATCCAACCGCCATCTTTCTTCAAAGTGAACTGCTCATGTTCTCTACCATCCACTTTGTTTTCTCTAGTCAACAACCCCTGAATTTCCCCATCTCCCAGACTTACAATATCAGTGTCATTTTGACTCCTTTTTTTTAATAAGGTCTCTGAACTCTAGCCAGACTCATTTCACCTTTAGGTGAAATTTGGCCCTGTGCAGTGGCACACCAGGCCTGTGCAGCACTTACACCTTCACAATGAGGTATGTGACTTAAGGAGTGCAGCAGATTTGCCAGCCCTTTTCACGAAGGTGAAACCCTTCATTTGTCTTTGATCAGAACAAGTAGCTTCCTTGCATCTTGTCTTGTACTCATCCAGTATATTCAATGCGCTGCTGCTAAAATTATCCTTTTTTCTCCACTGGCCTGACCCTGTCAGATCTTCCCTGGTAAAATCCCCTCACACTCTACTTCAAGTTGAACTGCTTCTTTTAATCCAGGACAACTTTACCTGTGCCCAGATCTTTACTCTCATTCCCATGACTTCCATTCTAACTCCCCAATTTTATCCTTTTCCCAGTTGTGTGTGTTTTGTCTCCCATGCTACTCCTTTTGCTTAGTTCTGTCTTCTCTGGGTTGGACATCAAATGAAGGCCATCCCTATCTTCAAACATTTCACAGAACACACTTCTTCCTGGAAGTCTTCTAATAGTTAACTCTTTGAGTTTATTCTAATGAACTAACCTATTTTAGGGGTCACCAATGAATTGTCTCTCAGAGATTCCACTCTGCTTCCGATCTGCCACTACTCAGGAGAAGCAGATAATTGAACGCAAAGGAATCTTATTTTTTAAGAGACCCCAATGCAAAGGAGCATAAATTTACATATTTTCTAACATACTACTGATATTTTATAAAATGAGTTTTACTTGCCGTATGTTTCTAAGGGATGGTGGCGTTTTGTTTTGCACGTATTGCCCTTTGATTGAAAGAGCTATTTGCCACTGCGGTGTAGAATGAAACTTCAATCCATATTCTCCACTACATATTTGTTCACTATTGTGTTTTGCTTGCCTCTCCCTCCAAATTCAATTAACCATCATCTATTTTCATTTAATCTCTCCGTGTTGTGTGCAAGGTATTGCTGCTGCTGCCGCTGCTTCTTCCCAACTGCCTTTTGTTCAGGTGAAACCCACCCACACTGTCCCACATGGAAAGCCAATAAAAGGGGAAAAGGAAAAAAACAATTACAAACACAGTTTTGCCACAGGTGTGTGTCCAACTCTCCCCCCCCCCACCCCAATACAATCGTTTTTTCTCTCCAGCACAAACCTGTGGCATCCCAGAGGCTCTCACTGGCTGTTCCCCAGAGCTAAACGTCAGAGGACAAAGAGAATCCACAGGCGGCACCCTCCATGAGTCTCTCACACAAAGCAGGAATGACAACTGTACCATGCCTATGCTTTCATTTAATTATCAGGTCTCAATTAACACCCTGCCACTATATCTGTTTGTTCTGCTTTGCTCCATTTCCCAGAGCCTGATGAAGAGAGTGAGAATCTCAAAAGCTTTGCCATTTTAGCTGTAGTTTATCCAATAAAATGATTTGCTTTGTGAAAAGCTGGGGGGGGGCGGTTCTCCTTGTTCTTTGTCTGCTGAACTAAACTTGTCCCATACACACAGAGCATCTAAAATTCCCCCA
Source organism: Pelochelys cantorii (assembly GCA_032595735.1). Classification (NCBI taxonomy): domain Eukaryota; kingdom Metazoa; phylum Chordata; order Testudines; family Trionychidae; genus Pelochelys; species Pelochelys cantorii. Next base: position 23,801,841 of record CM064334.1, on the reverse strand, counting down.
ATATGTCTGTCAATTAAATTAAAAGTGATCTTTTATATCAGGGGAAGAATGTTGTTAAATCCAATCTCCAAAACAAAACTCCAGTCACTTGTATTGGCCTCTTATTCCCCTCACCCCGCCCCTATTATTCACTTCATCCTCTGCTGCTTACTTTCTGATTCCTTAGTGTATGTTGTTATGCTAGAGTGCCAGGGGGTGAATAGTCAGTGCCAGATATTGAAGGGAATTTCATACTTAAGTAAAATTATCACATATCAGCAGATTTCTACCTTAGAAAAAGAAAGGATCTTTATAGATCTTAAGTTGAAATCTTTAAAGTATTAACAAATGTTTTATCTAAGGATCAAACATCTTTTGAAGAATTGCGGATAAAGCACAGCAGCCTCTCTGCTGGCTTCAGCCTGCAGAATTTTCTCTCCAGTTAATGTGTCATTTTCTCTACATAGAGTGGAAATGTGGACCCCTCCCATCCCTGTTCCCCTCCCCTCATGCTCCAGGCCCCAAATGCCTCTAGGTTTCTACTGCACAGAGACAGATGGACCACAGAAAGCCTGCAACCCGCTGCGAATTATTGGGCCAAGCCCCACACTGCTTTACAGGAGCATGGGGGAAATGTCATGGACAAACTAAAGGGAGCAGGGGCTTAGCAGGAAAGTCCACACAATGTCACTAGCCAAGTCCTGTATACAAACAGACTACATCTATTACTCCCATATAACATCTCGCATCAAATGTATACTAAGTATATGTTGGGTGCTTCATGTTAGGGACGATGATTGTATCCCATTGATTTCAACGCAATTTAGGTGCCCAATCTTTTAAGCCATTTGAAAATCCCACTACACACTTACCTGCATTCTACCTACCTCTTTAAGTACTTCCTAAATTAAACAGAAATAGTGTGATGAGGATAAGAAACAGACAGATGCATCATACTGAGAAGGACTGCTATAAGGTGAGTTGGCATATAGGATTTTAATTTTTTGTGAGCCTCCGGGGGTACTATCCAAACAGAAGTCTTCTTTTCCCACTTCCACCTTTTTCTCAGATGAATCATTCTGCCTCCATTCCAAGCCTTGGCTAGTTACACTGAGCAGTTTATTGGATGTAGAGAATAAAGTATTATGACAACAAAATGTCAGTGGAATTTTCTACCCGTCACAAATATATTACTTGTCTGAACGTGTTTTCTGATTTTAAATTGCCTTTATGAAGTTGACAGTAGCTGTGCTTATATTTAAATAACTCAACTACATGGCTACATTCAGCACTGAAATTAACTATGAAGTGCAACAAGCCCTAAAGAAAACTGTTCTTACAATGCACTTTCAGTCACTTTGAATGTGCCATTTCTCTGCATCTTTCATAACTCTCATTCACTCAGGGTTACTTGTAGTATTTCACCGACAGCCAAGAGGTAGATGGGTTCCTCCACTGAGGGGACTGATCCCTTAAGTACCAGGACTCATAGCTGACTCGTGATAGCACTCAGGAGGTGTACCGCTCTTTCCTCCCCCAGTTCTCCTGCCAAAATTTTAATTACTAAATGTGGTGCCTCCTCTTGCCCTCTCCATGTTCTTCTGGGTGGCCCTCCTGTACCCTTCCTGCCACAGGCACCCATCGCCTATGCCAGGATGTACTTTACACTGCTTGGGAGAGAATGCACAAGTAGAGTTGACAATATCAGTCTCTTGGAAACCTGTGTGGCAATGTTTCTAGGAACACCCACTGCTGAGTTTGGGTGCCTTAGATTCCAAACTGCTCACACAAAATGAATGTGCCAGACAAAATGGCACTACTTCAGGACCAACTTTTTGACATTATTTTGCATTATTTAGTTTGCAAAGCTCCTTATGAGAGATTCTCTCCATTTCAAGAAAGCTAATTCTAATGTTTCTCCTTCCAACTCAGCTTTTCAGGGTAATGAATTAAGTGGACAATACAGTTCCCAAAGAGACATCTAAGGGAACGCTGCAATCAGACACCTATGGCTGATACTTGCCCTCTGACTTGAGCTAAGAGCTCAGGCTGTGCAGCTGTTGACTGCAGTGTAAATTTTGGGCTAGGACTGCAACTCAAGCTCTGGCACCATTCACAAGATTTTGGAGCTTGGGCTGCAGCCCAGGCCCAGTAATTGACACTGCAATAAAACAGCCACACAGCCGAAGCTCTGCAAGTCCAAGTCAGTTGGCAGGGACCACCCACAGAGCTCCAGGAATGTGTTGTTCTGTATGTGGAAGTTCTGGAGCCACTGCTGGTCGTCCCATTGCTCCATAATGATCTGCTCCCTCCAGTCAGTACTGGTCTCCCATCGCCAGAAGCAGTAGTGCATGGTGTGCAGGGGGGTATGAGAGACTGTGGTGCAGCCACAGGTGTCAAACGGCAGCATAAACATACCCTAAAGGTGAGTTAGGTGGTTGCAGGGGAAAAATGGTTCTTGTTTTAAGGATATAATTCATTTAAAGAAGCAGGTAACAGGAGGGCACCATTTGCTGCTATTATCTTCATAGAAATTAAAACGAAAGGACCATTAGCGTAACACTTTTCATGTTCTGTGATTACAAGAAATGGCATTAGGGAGACTGTCAGAAAGTATTACAGTGGCACAATACAGGGCAGGGAATAAGCACAAAGGCCAAGAGAGAGCTGGATGTTTTCCTCTGTTGGGAGACTACACACACATATGACATGAAATTAAATTTGCTGTTTCCCAAGTTACATTTTCTCATTTAAAAAAAAATTAAACAATAGGTTTTAATTATTTTTCACATTTCATTTCTGCCTTGTAAAAATGTCTGCAGTTAGTTAGCTGGTGAGAAGAGTCAATTATCCCCCAATAAAGAACTAGAAGATTCTGTGACTAGAGAATGTATATTATTCTGTGAGGGCACCTGACTTGCCATTCTCACTTCAGGTTTCACAGTATGAAAGTGATAAGTCCGTGGATAAAGCACAGCACATTTTCCACATAAATTACTTAGGGATGGCAGAGCCACTGTTCCATAGAGCAGTGTACATGTGTGATCATTTCAGATTTTACCCAGCTGTACTGATTTATCTGTACAGTAGAGATGACTGAAATACACAGCTATGGTGTACTGTACAATGAATAGTCTCCATTCAGGCATTTATTGCTTTTAATCATGTATCATGTTGTGTGGCATTTTTCTCCTTGATAAGCTGCATTGGAGAACTGGTCAAGATCAGATTTACTCATTTAACTGTTCCCTAATCATAATGGGCCAAAAATGTCAAGCCTCAGAACCGAGGTTTGGAGCAGAGGATCGCTCGCTAGAGGTTAGTTATGATTACATCAAATGTTAGTGGTTTGGGTTGAAATTTTCCAGGAATAGTCAGCCTGAGGCAGTCAGACATCCTTTAGCGAGAATGAAATGGGGGTGGAGGCCATTTTGTCTATGTTTAAAAAAATCTGGTAACCTTTATACTGAAAAGTCTTAGCATTGTCATGCTTTGGAGCCAGGAGTTGAAAGTGTATATGAGTGTGTGCACACATGCAGCATGATGTCAACCATTTTTTCCATTCCAGTGAAGACTCACCTAAATGTGGTGAATTTATAGGCTTAAATAAAAAAAATCTCAGTTCCCACATGTTTAGAAGAGGTTTGTTAAGAATTTGGTGGCAAATTGTCCAAAGACTCTTTCTGCACTGAGCATCCTCCAGTTGCAGGGACTTAGCAGGACTTTCACTGAAATTGCTTCTCCTTGCAACCAGAGCAGTTGTGGCACTGGACACAGGAGCAGAGAGACTATTTATCCTATGCCCTCAATTCCACACACCACTGACACCCAAGCAGGGAAGGAGCAGAGGAGGCAAACTAACTAAGGGTATGTCTACATTACAGAGTTATTTTGAAATAATGTAACAAGGTGTCATATGGTTCAATTCGGTGAGATCTGAGGGAAACTAGGACACACCACAAAGACTTAACCACTTCCTTATTTATCACAAGCCCTTAAGCAGTTATTATACAATTTAAGCCTTAAATACTATAAATCGTGAAAGCAATTAATAAACTATAAAACAATGCAAAAGCAGTTAATGCAAAGTTTAATACAATATTCAAGCCTATTTCTTACTGCAAGCCAATCAATACGATTTTTAAACTCAGTTCGCCAGACAAGAGGTCATGGCCTCTTTATTTTCCCACTCTTCAAGGTGACCACAATTATTGCTATCAGGATAAATGGTGTTCACTTCTAGTTGCAAAGAGGACCTCTGGGCTAATCCTACTCACTACCTCCCATCAATTGTGTTTACAATGTCTATTTTTATAGCAAAGCTAGATGTGGTTGTTATGCTCATAATTGCCACATACTTTACTAGCTAAAGTTAATTCCCTATTCTGCAAACTATTACTATGCTGGCTTTTAAAATTATCTTATTTATCCAGACCCTAACATGTGTGGTTATCTTCAAGTTGTTTATCTATTTGTGGCAGGCATTTCTGATAAATGCAAAATGTGTCCGTTATTTTGCTCCCTGTTCCCACAAGTTGTAGCAAAATTCTGGAAAATTTCAGCCATGCTTGTTATTTATGGTAACAGTTAGCAGTCTCAGCATTTGCTCATTATTTATGGTCAGGTCCTACCCAATGGCGTAAGAGCAAAAGGTTACATTTCCACGTACTTACGTTGTCTGGGGCAGATACGTCACATCCTGGGAGGGAGGTTGGTCCCTTCCTCCCCTGTCATTGACTCTGGCCTGGAGATGCCAGTCATCAGCCTCCAGGAGGCCAGGAGCTGTAAACGAGGAGTAAGAGGAGGCCAGCCAGGACATAATGCCTGCCAGCCAGGAGATCTTGATCTCCCTGAAGCCAGTACCCCTTTCCCAGTAGGTCTCCCAAGTAGGGCTTGGACGAGGCCAGGAAAGGCCCATTCGGTGAGTTCTCCTACTTTTCCTAGACACACGCAGGAGGGATGTGGGGGGAGATGAGGGGCCATACTCCTCATTCAGCCTTCTTAGCCTAGGGATCACACAGCAGCCTGTGCACAAGGGTGCACATGGAGCACCAGTCTGGACAGACAACCACATGAGGCTGCTGCACAGGAAATAGCTGCTGCTTCTCACAGGGTTTCTGGAGAGGCCTGCCTTACTCCTGACTCTTTGGTGGGATACCTTCCCACCACAAGCCTCTAAGGAGGCTGGGATCATGGACGCACACAGCAGTGCTTCACATGGCATACAGTCATGCCCGCACTCTTGGGGCAGCTCCACTCCCTGTCAAGTGCAGCAAAGTGGAGGACACCAAGCCCCTGTAGAGGAGCCTGTCAGGAAGAAGGAAGCAGAGGAGACCCCGTAGCACTCTCTCAACAAAGCAGAATCTGCTACTCTCACACACCTCCCCCAATACTGTCCCTGCCTCTCCTTCTCCTCTCTCTGTGGGACGCTTCCAGTGTCAGAGCTGGTGTGTGCATGGCACACAGGGAAGCCAAGCCACACCATCACCCCCATCCTGCCCGCAAGCTCCTGGCCTGGCTGGCACCTTCCCAAGCCTGCTTGTCCCTGGAGCATGGGGGTAGCGAGGCTCCTCTGGGATGCCCATGCCCATGCCCCTGCAGGGCATTGCCTGCTGCCTAGGCCAAAGATGGCCCTGCTTAAAGCACTTTGCCATTGTCTGAACCAAGACCTTGTGATGTCAGCTCACACATTAGGGCTAGGCTTCATGCACCCTGTCTCCTGGGATAACTGCACTTCTCACTTTTCTTCACAGCTGGACCAGCTGTGAGTGGGGTGCATGCAATACCTCCTGTGCCATCCTCCCAACCCTGTGAGACCCACTAGCAAAGGTGACCCCAGGTTGACCTGACAAGGGAATATCTGGAGTGCCTCCATTTCCTCCACAGGAACTTTGAGGAGGACCACCAGGAGCACCATACTGACCAGGAGATGCATCACACCAGCTGGGAGCAGCTATCCTGGCAGAACAAGAACATCCCTGAGCCCTCTTCCCCCTCCTTCCCTCTCCTGGGTTCTTTCTCCAGTTCCTCCCAAGTTCTAGATTTCCCAAATAAAAATCAGAGCGCTTATTGTTTCCAACAAAGTCTGGTTTATTTGATCTGCAGGGGAGCGGAGAGTGGGGAAGGGAGGAGTGGGAGAGGAAAGACACAGAAAGGCTATGCAGAGACCCCTGTGAGGAGGCCTGGGAGAGAGTTTCACAGCTGGCCGTGTCTGAAAATCTCCCTCAGGGACTCCCAGAAATGCACAGCCCTCTGATGGGCTTGCCGGATGGCAGTGGTGAGTGGCTGCTCAAAGGCCCTTGTAAGCTGCTCAGCCTCTGCCCCCCCCCACCCTGGCAGGAAGCTCCCCTCTTGTTTTCACAAAGGTTGTGGAGGACACACCTGGGGGATTTTCCAGTCACTGAGGACCAGGTGGATGAGGAGACACCAGAACCTCCCTTTGAGGCAGCTGAAGGTATCCTCCACAATGATGCAGAACCTGCACAGTCTGGCATTGTGGGGTCCAGGTGTTCCGTGTAGTCTGAATTGCACATGATACACATAGACATGTCCACATCCCCAACCCTGGCAGTGTGGTTGAGGAAAAAAGTGCTGGCATGCATCTTCTGGAATAGGCTGGACATCCTAAAGATGCAGGTGTCATGTGCCTTTCCCCAACCACCTGACTTTAATGTAGGTGAACCGGCCCCAGTGTTCCACAAGGGCCTGCAGGACCATGGAAAAGTACCCCTTCTGATTGATGTAATCAGAAGCCCTGTGGTCGGGGGCCCGGATGGGGATGTGGATGCCATCAATGCCCCCTCCGCAGTTGGGGAAGCTCATGGCGGCAAAGCTAGTGATGATGGGGTCCACATCGCCCAGGATGATGACCCTGCACAGCAGGATGGTGTTGATGTCCCTCACCATCTGCAGAGTGATAGAATCATAGAATCACAGGGTTGCCAGAGCCACTGGGAATTCCCAAGCCCAAGCCCCTTCCCACAGCAGGAGCAAGCCCAAGTACCCCATCTCCACCAGGGCTTTGTGAAGCCAGGTCTGAAAAACCTCCAGGGAGGGAGATTCCACCACCCCTCTTCCTTAGGGAACCCCATTCCAGTAGTTCACCACTCTCCCAGGACAATAGCAAGAGAGTCATACCTGCATGAGCATGGCCCCAACAATTGATTTCCCCAGGCCAGACTGGTTCCCGACAGAACACTAGGTGTCCAGGGTGGCAAGTTTCCAAATAGTGATGGTGATGCACTTCTGGAGGGGGATGGCGGGTCACATGCGGGTGTCCAGTCACTGGAGGACAGAGCGAGCCACTCACAGAGCTCCAGGAAGGTGTTGTTCTGCATGTGGAAGTACTGGAGCCACTGTCCCATCGCTCCATGATGATCTGGTCCCACCAGTTAGTACTGGTCTCCCATTGCCAGAAGTAGTGGAGATGGTGTACAGGGGGGTGGGAGAGACTGTGGTGCATGAGGACCTGGGGGAGGGGATCCCCCATTCCAGGCTGGTTATCCTCAAGCATTGCCACAAGGGCAGCCCACATGAACGGTTGCAGCAGCAGGTCTAAAAGCCTACTTTGCAGCCGGTCTGGCTTCATGGTAGGAGTGCTGTGGCATCCACAAGGACAACCGGAGCACCCAGTGTTGTGTTTGCTGTCCCTCAAGCAGGTAGGCAAAGGTGAAGAGTCTGAGACACGGCTGTAGAGGGGCACCCAAGCCTCAAGATAGCCTTAGGCAGCAGCTCCAGGAAGTGACAGCTGTCCTGATGCCCTGCCCGGAGTGCTGCCAGGGGCCTTAATGTGATTCAGGCTCCAATCAGTGTGAACGCACTATTTTGATATAGATCTGTGCTAATTTGATGGGGATTTATAGTGTGGCCGTGTTAATTCGGAAAAGTTAATTCAGGAGTTATTATTCCAAAATAATTTATTTTGAATAACTCTGTGGTGTAGACATGCTCTCAGGTACAGAACTATGACTGAGCTGCAGGATGGGAGGCTGGTGAAGAAAAAGGGCGACAGGAACAAGTTCACTACCCTCATAATGAGCTCAAAAAGCTCCCACCCCGCAGTTTTGCTCTTCCCTAATTTTTTGCTGTCCAGATACTTGCCTTACATCACTTTGGATCTCTTCCAGTTAAACTCAAGTTAAGCCTCAGGATCAGCAAGCTATCTAGAGGATAGGACTTGGTCTGAGACTGTGGAAGTCTCAGGGTTTGTTTGTTTCTTTCCTTACCCTAGCAAGCACCATTCTCACTCTCAAAAGAAATAATATCACTCTGATAGAAATCTGGGAGCTCAACACAATCTCAATTTGAATCCCCAGCTGGGACTAAAACTGAGTTTGAATCTCAAAGTGAGGGCAAATCTGAATTTATATCCTCAGTTTATGCTGAAGCTTGCTGCAGACAGTCAAAAATCAATGCACTAAAGCTAAAAGCTTCAGTATGCTGAGTCCCCAAACCAGCTTGTTCCTGATTATTTTACTTATTTATTTATTTGGTGTGCTGTAAGTGGTGCTTTTCAATCACTAACACACTGGTGTCACAGAAGGCTATATATCCTGACAAACAACCCTGAGGACCCTCATTAACCCATGGAATTCATCTTAGATCTTTCATTATGCAAATGAAAAATATGATTTTTTCTTTTTTATATAGCATTATTGATTTCAACACCACCAAGATAGCCTCAACAACATAATTAGACTACTTAATTAGTACAAAGTTGTGTTAATGGAGCTTTCTTATTTAAAAAGCCACACACATTTCTTGCTAAAAAAACCAGATATGGCTGTTCTTGGTGGTCTGATATGCTAATAGTACTGACCGGTGCACAGACCTCCTAAAGTAAATTGTTTATAACGAAGAACAAAGTAATTATTGCCCTGGGGGTGTGAAAAGACCACTGCAGTTGATTCTATAAGCAAAATACTTATTTTTGGTATTCTGAAAAAGGATTTGTTCACTTGGGACTAAAATTTTAATGATTATTAGCTGTGAAGTGCCAAATTGTAACCAAATTAATAATACGTCTGAGTGACAGTGCTTTGTCCGTGGAAACTATGGAAAGGCTGGTCCCTAATACACCATATACACCTACAACAACCTACAACAGTAAAAAGGAGATGGCCCTTTGCTAGACTCTTCAAGGTGATTTTGTGACTCAGTAAATCTCTTCTGTGGCAAAGTATATGGCCCCAGCTTATCTCTAGACTGCCCATATTTTCTTCATGTAGTAGGAGACCAAGCTGATGGACATATCAAATCAGTGACTCAGAGGTACAGGAGACAACATCCACATTCATTCTTATAACACCATTCAAGAACTGCAGCAAGTAAAAAAAAAATAGAACCCACCCCTAGATAAATCCCTTTCTGCTTCCCTTATTAGCCAATTTTATCCCACCCACATTCACCCAAGTGTTTTAAAAAATAAAGCACTCTTGACATGCAGTTGATATCTAGTAGGACTTTATCCCTTTAAATAGCTCACTTTTGTATTCTCACTTTGAGCTACTCTATTCTGGGTACTATAAGTTCCCCCAGTGCAGTTACCAGGAAGTATCCCCATCAACCATGCAGACAAATGTAATAGGAAGATGAGGAAATCCACTGAGAGAGAGAGAAAAATATCTGTTTGCAATGAATGATCTGGCTCTCCTGCTGCCAGTTACAGAAATAACATTCTATGAGGAGGGGAGTAAATAGAAAATAACTTTTTTAATAGATTTTTGGAACTGACCTATGTAACAAAAAAAAGTTATATTCTTGTTGTAAAATTCTATAACATGATTCCACAAGCCTAGAGAAAGGACCTTGTTGTCTAGGTTGTTAGGGTGATAACTGATTACATGCATACGACTCTACAGAACTCTACCAGTTGAATTCCTTTAAAAATTTTATGAAATTTTCCCATCAGGGCATTCACAAACCATGTCACATAGGTTTCCCACACACACCTTCACTTTCAGAAAGCCTCAGTTGCCCAGTTGGAATATTCAGGGCTTGCTAACTTTTGACTGGAGACTATACTTGAGCACTGCCAAGGGAAGAACTTATACCACACCTGGAGACATTCACTCCTTTCTGCAAGAGGCTCCATGCAATCACATGCCCAAATGCCACAGTTTATTGTAACATTTTGAAATTAGGCTTTTATTTAATACTTTATACCTTACATTTAGACAGATCTTCAGGTCATATCAATTTATGTAATTCCACTCACTGAAGCCATTAGCACCAGCTGAGGATCTAGCCAAAGTAAGTTTTCTTGAGGTTCTTGTCACTGTGGTACACAATGATCCAGATGGAATAAAGTTAAATGCCATAGAAAACAATAAGACATTAAAATAACACCCTGCCTAAAATGTAGGAGACATGTAATTCATCTCCCCTTCTGCCATTCCCTTAATCCCATTTCAAACTCCCATTTTCTTCTTTCCTCTCAGCCCCTTTCCTCCACCCCGCCTTTTGGCTTAATCAGTTTCTTCCAAATTCCTATATCTATTTCTTCCACCATTTCATCTCACGTCTTCCCCCTTCCCTCATCATTTTGTAACAGTCCATTTCTTTTACTCACTCCATTCCTCAGAGGAAAGTAGTCAGGGACTGATTATTGCTAGCTGTAGTATCAATTCTTCTTTAAAAGCACCCCTAGCAAAAATGCCTACAGCTGTAGAAAAAATGATGAACCCATGGATGGTCCACACTTTCTGTAACCCACTCCATTTCAATGAGCGGTCCTGAATAGATCCAGGGCTAAGCCTGCACACTAGAAAATAAGAAGCTGTTGGGAACTCCAAAAACCTCATGTGTAGTTCCTAGGCTTTTTTCTCTGATTTTCAATCCCTGTCATGGGGCTCTGTCCCAAAACCAGTATCACCTACACAGATGCAACTTACCAAACAGTGCCTCCTTCTGGCTAGTTACAGGATTGCTGGGTTTTCCCTCGGTTCCTTCCATCTATGTTTTCTGTGGTCTAAGTCCCTTTGCCAGGTCTCTAAAAAGTTCAGCCCTCCTTCTCTGGCACTCACAGAATAAGCATTCAACAGCGGTTGCACATTACCACAAACAAAATTTCTTCATGGGCTCAATTCATAGCTCTCTGTTCCTCTGGTGAGACACGGGGCCCCTGGACCACCTTCTTGGAGCCTAACTAAGTCAGCTATTGTCTCTCTCCTTAAGCTAGGAGTTCCCAGCTCTACTCCTGAACCAAAGTGTGCTGTAAGGGCCTTAGCCACCTTCCACCTCAACTGGGCCCAGTTAGTTTGTTGTTAATGTGTAATTACTCTGAAGGGGGCAGGCACCATGTATGCTAGATCACATCTCCTAGCTCATTCCCCTCTCTGCAAGACTTCAGATTCCAGGCCCTTAAAGCTACAGTAACAATATCCCCTCCAAATGCTCCTTGTTTCCAGAACCTTTTCTGTTCCCCTTTTGTATTTCAGACCATCCCAAACTCTTAAGTGGCTAAGCCCCATGACAGAGATGAGCTGACCACTAGAAGGGGCAGGTTACCAGTCACAATCCCTCTCTTCTAGATCATTGGCATTTTACATAAAAACACACTCAGACTGCTGCTTGAGTACTGTAACCCAAGTCAGTTCAGAACATCATGAGTGCTTATCCCCAAAGCCCAACATGCTTATCCCCAAAGGCCAAAGGGGGGGCGGGGGAAACGTAACTTAGCTATCATCAACACCTAAATCCTACCTATGCCCAACAGCTTTAAATGGGGTTGCTACAATAGTAGCCAGGAAATAGTTCAAAATCTCAGGCATTAGCTTCTTCAGATACTGGTAATCTGAAAAACCAAAAATCTTATCTTCCAGAGGGGACTTCAAACTCATTCTTAACCTCAACATCTCATCGCACACTTCAATAGCATGGGTGGCTTCCTTTTCAATCACTTTAATTGATACGGTTTCTAGGCTCATGTAACCATGTAAGAGAAACATTTTACACTCAGGAAGACGGAGGCAGCTGTCATCAAGTAAGCCCATCTTTCTGGTCATAGATTGATTTCCAGATCAGAAGGTGTGTTTCTTCTTCATCTTGTAAGAGCAAGTAGGACTTTACAGCCTTCCAGTTTTTCAGAAATTGGTTGAAGGCTCTTTCAGGCATTAGTCTGGAGTAAGATAGTGAGGTTTCTGCATTCTTGTTCTATAGAATCAAAGCATTCCTGAGCATTCCTTGCACATTTAAATACTTGATTGTTGACCTTTCACTAACATACTACCCGAATGCACATTTGTTCATACGCTGAAATACAATACATTCAGTAGCCACAGTTTGAAAACTTTGGACCAAGCAGTTTTCAAAATGAAGTAGACAGCATGATGCTTTTGGTAATGATTTGCAACAGTTGCATTTTCAAAGATCTTGTTTCAATTTGAACTGAATTGTCACCAAAATTGCATGTCACATCTGTCTGCATTTTCACAGAAACCTAGCATTCCTCCTTGTACCTCATCTTTTGTGGAGAACCTTTCCATGAAAGAAAACAGTTTTAAAATTTCCTTTGACATATCAATTGCAGATAAATGGCTTGTTATTTAGTTTTCTCCAAGACCCTAAGAGTGAAAAGGGGAGCTAAAACTTTTCACAATGCTCTCACCCATGTTGTCAGGGGACATTTTATTATTATTTCTGCAGTCACTTTGCACTTTTGTTGACAGCTGCATTCCATAACACTGACTAATAATGCCTGTGCTAAGTATCAGAGATGGATCACATGCAACTTTAGCTGCTGGTATTTAGTCATCTTTAATAGAGTGCTTAATAAAGAAGAATTTATACAAGTACATACACACAGCAATGAGTGCTTTTTTACTAGTAGTTAAGTTCTAATGTTAAATTTACAGGAAATATAGTAAATGTTTTGCTGTTTCACCATTTTCATATTAAGCTATCCATAATTTGAATTCTCCACTGAATGGCCATTCAGCTTTGCATATGCTTGCTTTCTTCTACTTGGGCATCAAAGCCGAGTGATTAGCCCAGTTTTAACATTCACCTAAGTGGCACAGCCACACACAACTTCTCATGCAAAATATTAGTAGCCCTTGTCAGAGGATTTCCAATCAGAGACTGCAACAATAAAATAATACATGTGGATTACCAAGGAGAACTTCCACCCCAAGGCCTGATTAGGGCTTTCCAGAAACATGATGATCAAATTCTCATATCAGGAACTTCCCAAAAGTCCAGAGAGAGAAATCAGGAGAATTAGCTTGGCCTGTCTTTATCCCTAACTTTTATAGTCCAGTCATCCTTTGAAATTCATTTAACTAGTAGGAAGGGAACCTTTTTTTGGGTTGGGGGCTGCTGATCCACACAAAATCAGTTGGGGACCACACACAAGTCAGAAACAAACCAAAAAAAAAAAAAACCCAAACAAAAAACCCTCGCTGATGTGGCCCCCAATTGAGAAGGAGAAAAACATCTCCCACATTCCTCTTGCACCCCAGAACCTCAGGGTGCCCAAGCTTGTAGATTTTGTGTACTCCAGGCCTGCAGGAGGTGGGGGAAAACTGAAGCACCAGTGCAGGCTCTCCAATGCTGGGAGGGGGGCTGAGCCTCAGAGATTGGATGAAGGCAAGCTGCGGGGGCCACATCCGGCCCCCCTAGGCCTTAGGTTCCCACCCCTGTCCTAGACAATGCTCACTCCAGCTGGGAGGATGGAGACAAGAGGTCTCATGGTGAAAGAGGTTCCATGTTGTTGTTTGCTAAGCTGCAGGTTGATCCATTCATGTCCCCCTTTGTTGCTAAATAATGGCCATTTGACTGGAGATTACCAGTCAACTTCAACACTTGGCCAGAAGCATCAGTTTATCCTTTGTCTTTGAAAAATCAATTTATCTCCACCAGGCTTGTCCGGTAAGAACATTTTGGTCATAATTTCAGTATGTTCATAACATTAATATGTATATATTTACAAAGACTATTAATTGTCACCAAGTTATTAATTCTTAAATTATACACCACAAGACATATTTTGTTCAAAGAGTGTTACAGTTGCATATAGAGTGGGACTACTGGAGTGCATTCGATCACACCTACCCATGGATCTGCTAATGAGAAACTCGGCCTTAAAAACCATCATAGATTCTAAGTTCAAAAGGGACCATTGTGATCATGATAGTCTGACCTCCTCTATCACACAGGCCATAGAACTTCCTGAAAACAAGCCCAGAGTATATCTTTTAGGAATAAAAAAACAATCTTGATTTAAAAGTTCTCAGTGATGGAAAATCCATCATAATCCTTGGAAAATTATTCCATTAGAACATAAGAATGACTACATGGTATCAGACCAATGGTTCATCTAACCCAGTATCCTCTCTTCCAACAATGGCCAGTGCCAGGTGGTTCAGAGGGAATGAATATAGTAGACAGTTATCAAGTGATCCATCCCATTGTCTACTCCAAGCTTGAACATGGAGTTACATCCCTGTCCGTTCAGGCTAATTGCCCTGGATGAACTTATTCACCATGAACTTATCTAGTTCTTTTTCAAACCTCACTCTAATTTTGGCCTTCACAATATCTCCAGGCAATGAGTTCCATAAGTTGATGGTACATTGTTTGAAGAAGTATTCCTTATGTTTATCTGCTGCCTATTAATTTTATTGAGTGACACCTGATTCTTGCATTCTGTGAAGGAGTAAATAACATATCTTTATTCACTTTCTGCACACCAGTCAAGATTGTACAGACCTCTATCCTATCCTTAGAGCCCTGCAAATCCATAGATATCTGCTTTGCATCTGCAGATCGTTTTTGCAGATCAGATACAGGTACAAAGTTTGTATCTCTACATATCCTCTCTTAATTGTCCTTTTTTTCTCCAAGCTGAAAAGTCCCAGTCTTTTTAATACCTTCTCAGAGAAAAGCTGTTCTATACCCCTAATCATGTTGTCCTTCTTTGTACCTTTTCACATTCTAATATCTTTTTTGAGAAATGGTGAACAGAAGAACTGCATGCAGTATTAATGATATGAGCATACCATGATTTATATAGAGGTATTATGGTATTTTCCATCTTATTAACTATCCCTTTCCTAATGGTACCTAACATTGTATTAGTTTTTTTGACTGTCTGCTGCTGCATATTGAGTGGATTTTTACAGAGGACCCTCCACAATGACACCATGATCTTTCCTGAGTCATAACAGCTAATTTAGATCTCATCTTTTTGTATGTGTTCCTGGGACTGTTCTTTCAATATGCATTACTTTGCATTTATCAACACTGACTTTCATGAGTCATTTTGTTGCCCAGTCACCCAGTTTTGTGAGTTCCCTTTGTCAGCTTTGAACTTAACTATCTTGAATAATTTCCAATGGTAAATTACTCTCTTCATTAAATATTTATATCTTATTTTCAATCTGAAATTCTCTAGCTTTGATTTCCAGACATTGAATTGTGTTACACCTTTCTATGCGAGATTAAAGAGCCCATTATGAAATATTTGTTCCTGTGACAGGATCAGCATTCATCTCTCACAAGTGCCCTCTCTAGTTGTGCGTGTCTGTGCTCTTTCTCCTCTGATGACTCCTTTCAGTGGCCCTCCAATGGTTTCTCTAGCCTCTGCCCAGGTTCCATCTTTAAGTAATCTCAGCCCTGATATGTGGATGTATCCTCAGGGCTCCCCCCTTGGAGTTGCTATTTTCCTGGAGCTCTCTCCAGGCTCAGTCCTCACCCAGTCCCTGAAGCCAATCAGAAGTTCCCTCAATGATCCTCTAGTCCTTATTTGCAAACTGTTCATAATTCAATCTGAGCAGACAGCCAGAAGATTCTCCTTCCCTCCTAACCCCCAATCCCTGACACACACACCCCCCACTCCACTTAGCTCTTGTGCTGCAGTTCCCTCAGGCAATTGGACATGCAGTCCCAGCTCCCAGTGGCAGCTAAACCCAATAACTCTCCCCCTTGCTCTGTTCTGCCACTCCTTTATACATAACCCTCCTGGTCCCTAATTGGTTGCTTCCTGTACAGCCACTCTAGCCCACTTGGAGGAGCTCTCCACTACTCTCTTCCAGCCATGGGTCTGGCAGAGCCCTAAAGTCTCCAGCAGGGGAGGGGCTTAGTCCACCCCCTCACAGATCCCCATGTAAGTACTTACAGACTGTAATCAAGTCAACCCTGAACCTTCTCTTTCTTAAGATAAATAGATTGGGTTATTTGAGCCCATCATTATAAAGCATGTTTTCTAATCCATTAATAATTCTTTGGGCTCTTCTCTAAACCTTCAATTTATCAACATCCTTCTGTTCATGCATCTCAAGAAGCTCAAGTCCAGATGACACCCATCCCAAACCCCTAAGTCTTTTTCACAGTCCTTACTTCCCAGAAGAGAGTTCCCCATCCTGTAATTTGGGACTAAATCAACTCTTTTATAAGGCATCTCAATTGGAAATATCCTATTTTTAAAAAATAAGTTCAAATACTTGTTGCTATCCTTGTTATTGAAACCCCCTACTGCTGCATAAAAGAACCATGCAAACAAAATTGAGAGTGACTAGAAATTGCACAGGAGAAATTATGAATAAGACTTTATGCAAAACCAGTTCAACAAAGTAAAATTGGGAAAAAATGAACTGTTTTCCGTTTATACCTAAAATAACTAACTGAATGAGATAGGAGGGGGAAAGAGGTAAAGAGAATTGTGATTTTTAAGGTGCTGTATGAAAAATGTTTTTCAGGTTTTTTTCCCCTCAGTCACATGTATATGTTGTTATTTTTGAGCTGTTCCTAAGCAAATGTAAGCTAAAAATACCAGTAAGACCTTTGTTTAATTAATCTTGCCATTTACTATTTGCAAGTTGCCCCAGAAAAGTCTATGATTAACTCAAATTTATGCATCATTTGGAATTATCTTCTTTCTTCTTGTATGAGAGCCATTTCTTGTGGGCGTTCTATATCTGAAATTTGAATGTGAAGGTTAGCTCTGAGTGATTATATCAATCACGTGGCGTTATATCCATTCCCCGATTGGATGAGCACTAAACAACACATCTTTTTCACGGGGTGTGACGTGTACCTGTAGGTACATACCACAGTGAAAAAAGCAGGCTGCATCCACACTGTTGTGTGTAACAACATGTGTCAATTAAAGGTTCTGGTGGTAGGAGTGCAGAAAGGCTAGAGTCTTTCCCTGAGGTGGAGAAGGGTCCAGTAGCCAGATGCTGGTCCCACCTTTACTCCCTGTCCCCTTGAATCCCTACTACCAGAGCCTTTCCCTGCAATAGGTAAGGACTCCAGCTGCCATGATGTGGCAGAACCATGCCCCATTGCATTCCCACTCCCAGAGCTTGAAGTAAGGAAGAGCCACAGCAGCAGGGAGGCAGTGGGACACTGTATTGCTAAAAATATCAGTGTAAATAGTAGGAGACTGCTTGAGAGACCACAGTGTGTGTTTGGTATGTACTCGCATACGTACTTGTACCCTCAGACCTGACTTTACCAACCAAAGTCATTCCTCAGCAGCTACACTGCTATATTGTCCCCTGCTGATGGGAGGGCTATGTAGTTAAGTACTCTATACACCATCCAAAGTGATGTATAGCTTAACTGTAGCCATAGAAAAACTTAAAAAACAATGAATAGTCTAGTAGCACCTTAAAGACCAACAAAACATGTAGACGGTATCATGAGTTTTCATGGGCATAACCCACTTCAGATGTCATCACGAAAGCTCATGATACCACCTACATGTTTTGTTAGTCTTTAAGGTGCTACTAGACTATTAGTTGTTTTTTAAGTTTTTCTAGTTACAGGGGTGCTGCATGGGGACTGCAGCACCCAAATGGCCGCTTGTGCCGCTTGCTCCCCCGCGGTGGCCCGGCTGAGCGGCGCAGAAGTCAGCCGAGCGCCACGGCGGGAGGCAACAGCGCCCCCCAGAGGCAACACATAACGCTACAGCATTACAGAGTCACAGACATTGGGCTACTATATATATGATCTCATTGTGCTGGTAGCAAGGAGTCTATAAAGACACCTGAAATGTGTGGAGTTCCCCAGTGCGTGGCATGTGACAAAAATTTTAATAATTTTTTCAGGTCATCTCTGTACATCCTAGGGAAGCAAGGAATGGTATGGTACCAGCTGCCTCCTTTCCAGGTTATATAATTATAGACTCATAGAATACTAGAACTGGAAGGGCCCATGAGAGGTCAAGTCCATACCCCTGCACTCACGTCAGGACCAAGCACCATCTAGATCATGCCGGACAGATGTTTGTCTAACCTGCTCTTAAAAATTTCTAATTATGGAGAGTTTACATCAGGCATGTCAAACTAATGTTTGGAGGGACGCATGTGTCCCGATTGAAATTTTTTGTGACCCCCAGAACATTTTTATAAAAGAATGAAGTGCAACCTGCGGGCTGCTCAGAGCACGTGGCCAAGTGCCTGTTCATAGCCAGCCGGGCCGCTCTGCACACATGCTCAGGGTCAGCTGGGCGCTCCGTGCTGGGCTCTCCAGCAGGCGCTCATAGTCGGGCAGGCTGCTCTGCGCATGCACTCACGGACGGCTGGGTGCTCTGCACTGGGCACTCCAGCAGGCGCTCACAGTTGGCCACTGTGCTCATGCTGCCTCAGTGCCTCAGGTGGCAACGTCAACTCCAGGACCCAGGTATTAGGTTTGGGGGGTGGGGGTGGAGGGCTGGGAGAGCCTGGCTGTGGGGGAGGGGAGAGGCATTAGTTTGGGGGGGCTGGCTCTGGGGAAGGAGGGAGGCATGAGGTTGGGGGGGGCTGGCTTTGGGGAAGGAGGGAGGCATTAGGTGGGGGGGCTGGGAGTGCCTGGCTGTAGGGGATAGGGGGAGGCATTAGGTTGGGGGGGGCCTGGCTCTGGGGGAGTGGAGGGGGATATTTTGTTTTTTATTTATGTATTCACAAATAAAATCACAAAATGTATATTAATTTTATATCAATAAATGTCAATTTTTTGCAATTGCATGAATAATTATATCTTTATGCAAAATCTCAAACTTACAAAGTATCTGAAATTTTCACAGAAGCCTGTTCTATTTGATTAACCATGGTCTATACTTGTTTTTATTTCAACAAAACATGTTATGTATCATATACAAAATTTAAAAGTACCTTAAATTGTATTATATTATAATTATATTTAAATTAAAAATTATGTAAAATTATTTTTAAAATTATTTAATATGAGCAAATAACAATTTTACATATCAAATTATTGTAATATTATAAAATATACCTAAAACATAATCTATAATAATAAATAAGTACATTTTCTTTGTTGGCCCCAGGGTTGCCTTGTGACCGGTGTGCCGTCTGCCTTTTTTTTTTTTTTTGCTCGACAAATGATCAATGGTTTTGGGAACCCTAGGTGGCCCTGAAAGCTATCAGTTTTCGTTTGTCCAGCCTTCAGTAGGCTTTCAGTCTGATGGTCTACATCCTCCCTAGGTAATTTATTCCAATGCTCAGTCACCCTAACAAGTAGGAAGTTTTTCCTAATGTCAAACCTAAATCTTCTTTGATGCAATTTAAGCCCATTGAGTCTTGTCCTATCATCATCAGAAGAATTTTTCTCCCTCCTGGTTATAACACTTTTTTAGATACTTGAAAGCTGTTTCATGTCCCCCTCAGTCTTCTTTTTTCCAAACTAAACAAACCCAGTTCTTTCTGTCTTTTCTAATAGCTCATGTTTTCTAGACCTTTAATCAGTTGTGTTGCTCTTCTCTGGACGTTCTGCACATCTTTCTTGAAATGTGGTGCCCAGAACTGGACTCAATACTCCAAATGAGGCCTAATTAGTGCAGAGTAGAATGGAAGAATGATTTCTCATGTCTTGCTCACAACACTCTTGTTGATGCATCTCAGAATCATGTTGGCTTTTTTTGCAACAGTGTCACACTATTGACTCATATTTAGCTTGTGGTCCACTATGACCCCTAGATCCCTTTCTGCAGTGCTCCTTCCTAGCCAGTCACTTCCAATTCTATATGTTTGAAACTGATTGTTCCTCCTTAAGTGGAGTACTTTGCATTTGTCCTTATTAAACTTCATCCTGTTTGTCTCAGACCATTTCTCCAGTTTGTTCAAATCATTTTGAATTATGACCCTATCCTACAACCCCTCCCAGCTTGGTATCGTCTGCAAACTTTATAAGCATACTCTCTATGCCATTATCTAAATTGTTGAAGAAGACATTGAACAGAACCGGTCCCAAAACAGCCCTCTGCGGAACCCCACTTGTTATGCCCTTCCAGTATGACTGTGAACCATTAATAACTACTCTCTGAGAACAGTTATCCAGGCAGTTATGCACCCACCTTATAGTACCCATCTTGTATTTCCCTAGTTTAGTCATAAGAAGGTCACATTTTTTGCTAAAGTCTAGGTTTACCATATCTACTGCTTGCTGAATGTGGAACAGCGAACCATAGCCAAGGGAAGCTGCAAACAGCCGTTACTGCAGACATGCAGGCAAATAAAACATTGGTCAGCATGCCAGTGGCTAACCCTGATGAACCACAGCTAGCCCACAGGCCATTTAGCCCACAGGCCATTGCCTACTCCTGGCCCAGAGCTTTGAATATGCACATTGTAATCCAATCTAAAAATTATAAATTTCACCGAGTAAAACTTGTGTGTGTTAAATTTTTGTTGCATACTTCTCTTATAATCATAGGTGAGATTTTCAAAGCAGACTAATGGAAGTAGGCACCCAGTTCTTCTTGGCTTTCAAGAGGAGTGGGAGTTCAGTGCCTAATTGTCCTTTGTCCCTTTGCATAATTTCCCTTTAAATCCTTTCCTGAATTCTCCAATTAACCTTTTCCCTACATCTTGTACCACTGGATAGTGAATCACCTATCTCTTCCTAAAGACTTTAAGAGCCTGATACTGGCCTTGAATGGGTACTCAAGTTGGGTAAAGAACTCTCACATCACACCATCTTGTTCAGAGGCCAGCCACAACCCAGGCAGATAATGCAAGGTGTTCACTGTGCTATGGACAACATAAGACATATCCAAGACTACAGGCCCTGACCCCATCCCTCCTATGACATCTAGCAAAGTTAGGCTGGTGCCTGGTGGAACACGTGTTGTCCCTGTTCAAAGGGTGATAGAACTGCTAACACAGTACGTATCAGCCAAGTCCTCCAGAATCTGACTTTAAGCTTTTGTTATCCATCATATCTTCTTGCACACAGCGTTTACTCTCCTCTTGAACTACTAGATTAGGGGTCTCAAACTCCTGGCCCATGGGCTATCCCCAGACAGAACAATTGAGTAACATGCTGACGGGGCAGGCTGTCCATTATCATTCTCCAAGCCCCACCCCTTCCCACCATTGCCCCACCCTCTCTTCCCAGGGCATCTCTGACAGAGATGGGGAGTTCTGGCCTGACCTCACTCCCAGGCTGCAGAGTCTGAAGCAAGGCCTGAGAGTATGAGGGCTGCAGGGGGGGCAGCCAGAATGGGAAAAAGCAGCTGGTCCCAACCCCTTGCCAATGATGAGTGGCCATTCCAGCCTGCAGTTTGCCCCTGAGGCAGGGGCTAGATGAAGACTGGCAGAGGGTCACTGGCGCAAGGAGAGTAGAGGGGAA
Organism: Pelochelys cantorii; assembly: GCA_032595735.1. NCBI lineage: Eukaryota > Metazoa > Chordata > Testudines > Trionychidae > Pelochelys > Pelochelys cantorii. The sequence continues at coordinate 23,780,286 of CM064334.1, read as the reverse complement.
CTGGGTGTTCCCTAGGAGGGAAAGAGCCTGGAATGCAGAGACTGATAAACGCTCCCTGGGAAGGGGATCGAGAGACACTGCAGGAGGCACTGCTGGAGGCAGTGTCCCGAAGAGGATGCTGCAGTCTGAGAGTGACGCGGGTCCAGAAGGGAGTGTGTGGAGAGAGGATACGGGGAGACACCGGCAGAGGAAGGCGCCCTGTGAGTATGTGAGCTAATTCCCAGGGCTACAGGCAGGAGGTGCCATGGTGGTGATTCCTCCCATGACAGCATTCTATCCCCTGAGAATGCTGCTTCAGGGAGCAGGGCGACTAGCTGTTGCCACGGATAGTGCAGGGGAGCCCACAGGGAAGGGACTTGGGGAATGGTAACAGACAGCCCTCCCCCTCAGCCCGCTGGGACTCCTGGAATGGATTGCACAATTAATCCGCATGGGGATGGCCCACAGGCCAGGAGTTTGGGACCTCTCTTTTAAAGGCATTTCACACTTTATACTTGAAGTTTAAGTGATTGCTGGTGTAACCGTTAGCTAACAGGGATAGTTAGCTAACAGGGATATTACCATCTTTTAGCAAATATACCCCACACCCAAGTAAACCCCGCACCCGAATATACCCTGCGATTTTTGCAGTTTGAGTAAAAAAAATCTTGTATACCCCGCGCACGAGTATAACCCGCAGGGTATACAAGACTTTTTTTCAAACTGTGCGGGGGAGTGTGGGGGCTTCTACGGGTCAGGGGGGGAGAATTAGCCACCCTCTGGACGGGGGAGCACTCACCCCGCTTGGTTCCCGCACGGCTGCCCAACCTCCAGGCGGGCGAATGAGAGCGCTCCCCCACCCCTTCCTGCGGCTGCGCAGCTGCCAGCCTCCAGACTACGGGTGGGGCAGCACTCATCCCCTGGTTCCTGGAAAGGAGCGCTCCCCCCACCCCTTCCTGCAGCTGCGCAGGAACCGGGAGATGAGCACTCCCCCTGCCCCTTCCTGCGGCTGCGCAGCCTCTAGCCTCTGGGGGAGCGCTCATCTCCTGGTTCCTGCGCAGTCGCAGGAAGGGGAAGGGGGAGCGCTCCTGCACAGGAACCAAGAGATGAGCGCTCCCCCGCCCAGAGGCTGGAGGCCAGGTGAGTAAAAAATTTTTGTATACCCCGCACCCGAGTATACCCCGCAGGGAGGGTGCGGGGTTTGTAAAAACGAATATAACCCATGGGTAATATTTGCTAAAATACAGTACTCCAGAAGGATGATGTGCACGATACTGCTATCCACCCATTCACAGATAGATAATTTAGGCAAACAACAGTCCCTCTCCTATATCTTCAGAGGGGTAGTGGAGTTAGTCTGTAAGAGGAAAAACTTTTAAAATAACAAATAGTCTAGTAGCACCTTAAAGACTAAGAAAACATGTAGACTATCAAAACATGACAGGAGTATTAGAAATCCAGATCCAAGAATAAATAATGGAAGGCGGGGAGCCAAATACACAGAGAAGGATTGGAACTTAACTTCATTTACAAGTTTAATTCTTGCACCCCCATGGCTTGGTTGGTAGGTTAATTGTTCTTATCAGCCTGTTGTAACTATTTGAACCATCTACTCACTGTCTCTCTGTATTTTATCCTTTCCCCTTCCTTTTTTTTCTCTCCCCCTGTCTCCCCCCACTCCCCTTCCCTTATTTATTCTTGGATCTGGACTTCTAATACTCCTGTCATCTGAAGAAGTGGGTTGCACCCATGAAAGCTTATGATACCATCTACATGTTTTGTTCGTCTTTAAGGTGCTACTAGTCTATTTGTTGTTGTTGAAGTTTTTCCTCTCCTATATGTGTGCCTTCAAGCCACACAGAGCACAGAGATGCATGTAGTAGCTGGGTCTGTTTCCAGTAGTGAGCTCAGAAATCTCTAGTCAGGGAGTAGGAAGAGGGCCAAATGCATGAAGCAGTTCCCTTTGGCAGCTTCCCCAGAAATATCATCCTAACATTTTATGCACTAAAATGCTGGCAGGTTTACAAATGACACATACTGGATTGAAAAACACAACACTGTGACACGATGTAACAACAACATTGTGATACAATGTAACAACAAAGAGATGGACTAAATAGACCCAATCACCATCTGATTGCTTTTGCTATCAACATTATATCTCTGAATTACAAGAGACGACAATGCCTATCTCAGCTTCCCAGAATCTTTGAGACTTGTACATTATTTTGAGAAAAAAAGGCAACCACAAGTAGTTTTTTTCCTTGTTCTTTTGTAGGAGATGAAGCAGGCCTTTGGTGAGGGACATATTGGTCATCTCTGATACTGGACGCCTCAGTTGTTCATAGAATCTGGAGCATTGCTTACTTATACTGGATGATTAATTTATCATGATAATTAATATGGTGCAGGACTCTTGAAAGGGGAAACCATTTAGTCATAATGTAAATGTGTTAAAAATCAAATAAGATGGCTGCATGTTCAAAGACAGGGATTGAGCAATGCAGTCCAGAATTTCAAAAGTGTTTGGTACATCATAGCTTCTATTTCAGTAACTAATTAAGTAGTCCTATTGAGAACAATGGGAGAGGGTGGGAGCTAAGTCTGCAAGTCTGATACACTTTGGTACCAAAACCCAAGCCATCTCACTTTGTCCCGTGTTCCATGGATGATCTCACATACATGAACCTACAGAATACACTCCTGTAGGTCCCTGAAAAAAAGAGCTTCGCTTTAGTTACCTCACTAAATAGGTCAGTCAAATTAGCACACAGCTCAGATTACTGAATAAGAGTTGGTATGTTCCAGCCTTTCCTTCCAATTCTGCAAATGCTACAAATAGGGATATTTGGGGAGAAAATATCAACTCCATGAAATACATTGAATGCAGAGGATCGAATGCCTTAACAGCATATCTTCTTGCAACTGCAAATGATTTCAATGAATAAAAAAATCTTATTTATGGTAAGAATTAGGTGGCAGGACTTTGAACAGAGTACAAATGTGGCTAAATACTGAAGAACAATCCTCTCAGTCAGGGAAAGGGCACTCAGGTACTGCAGTGATAACAGCCATAGAAGAATGTAAATAAAGACAGTTGGCGTGTATGTTACATATGCCAGTGACTTCAGATTGAAAAGAAAAAAAGTCAGAAAATTCTGAGGGAACATGCAATGAAAGGTGAATATTCATTTCTAAGTATGTAATAAAAAAGTCTTTAAAAATATGTTTGCTAGACCTTACAAATGTGTTTTTCTAGCTGCCTGTTGATAGGTGGCAATTGGTGGCAAAAAACAGAATCCCTTTTTCCCCCACTCAGGGCTAAGTTCCACCCTCTGAAAAAGAGCTGGCAGAAAAAGAGGAAAAAAAATTCTCATCCAAGATGTAAAATGTGTGGCACTTGAACTACGGCACAACATAATCCAATAAATTTATAGATAATTTCAGCATTCATCGAACCAAAGAAAATTCTTCCCAGAGATTTGAATTTCTCCCACTTTGGTTACAAATAATTAAGTACATGCTGAAAAATGTTGGGCTGGAGCCAGACAAATGAACTATGTAACTTCTCTGATTTAACATTAAATTACTCCTGATTTACACCTGCATATTCAAGAGGTGACTCAAAGCTACTGCCTCCAGGATTTGGCCTAATAAGAGTTCTGACTGAGAAGTCTGACCTCTTGGTTCTCATTTTGTCCTCAGGGGAAATCACATCATGCTTCCTCTGTTTTCACCACACTTGACTTTCTAATTGCCTTTTAATTCTGACTCTTTTTCTGAGCTTGAACCTTATTTTTATGGTTAAAAAAGGGGCAGACTCTTCAAACAGGAACAGCATGCATCTATGGTAAGAAAAGAATTTACATGCCAGGCAACAGAACAACCCAATAAACTGCAGGCAAAGCTCCACTGGAGGTCAGTACTATAACCACCCATTCCCTTAATCCTCTAGAAAACTGCGAGAAATTCCTTTCTTGCTGTTTGTGTGGGAGAAGAGATTACCATTACAAACTTCTCACCCGCCTGTGCATACCAGCACAGCACAAGGAAGGAGTTAGTCCTACATATGGATATACAACACCATTCTCAGCCAAACGATCCATTTTGCAACACAAAATGAGCCATTCCATATTGTAAGTTGCTTCCAGTTATCAATTTTTCATTAAGTGTGAAAGCAATACTTACTATTTCAAATCCTCAGCTGCAGACAGCCATTGCTTAGGGACCTGAATAATGTGACTTCACTTGGTGAGAATACCAAGTGACTTGGATTAGCCTATTGTTCCAGTTCTACAATTAATATCCCAGAAAAGAAAATTCTTTACAAATTTATAGATCCCAAAATGCTTGACCTGATTAAGGCTGAACTATTCACAGTCTTTATATCTTTAAGGGATCAAATTTGAAATTCTAGGGTGTAGGAAGGAGTGAGGGTAAATATAGGATCATGTGGAAATTATTTTAGGAGAGATTAGAAAACACAAATTGATTGTACATATTTAAATAGAGTATACCATTTAATTAAAGCAGTGTTTTATTGGTACCTGTATAGCCCTACCAAGAAATTTATTTAACAGATTATATTGATTGTGAATGTTATAAACTACTGTTTACTTAGTGCAGAAAACATAAATATTGCCTAATGGCAATGTAGCAGGCCAAGAGAAAGCGTCATTTAATCAGACATTAAAGGGGTGAAATTCTCAGGCCCAATCTTTTCACAGAGAAGCTGCCAAAAGGGTGGGGAAGAAACAGCAATACGGTGTCATAAATACATTTTTAGCTGCAGTACAATATTTTGTTTCCCTTAATTTTTTAAATAAATAATCTCAATCAGAATGTCTGATTAATCAGGTTTATAGGCTGCCCAAGACGTGTTTCATTTACTTTGGAATCCTCCTATTATTTAAAAAAAATCATATTTGTAAAGCATTGGGTAGATTATACTGTACTTTTAAGAGAAGGATATCACGGGACCAGGGCTGTTACATAAATGTTTTACAGAATTGTGAGCACTTCAATATGCAGGGAGAAAGAAAGCTGAAGCCCTATCCACACAAGCAGCTATAAGCAAACAAAGCCTAGGAGACAGCGTAGTGGGAGTGTGTGAAGTAAGGAGTAAAACCAACTCTGGAACTCTGCATCATTGATTCAAGCTCTGCTGTTAATGGGTAATAGCTGAAATAGGAAAGCTGAACACATGTGGAACAAATTGTTTTTCTTTTGAGCTATTATATTTTACCCATAAGATTCGCAAAGCTTGGTGTTGTAAGTTAAAGCAAATTTTTTTGACATATACTTCACCATCTTTGAGGGGAAAGTATTCCCTGCTTAATATCTCAAAGGAAAGAGTGCAGATTTTTTTAAGCTACATACAGTAAAACTTGCAATAGGAACCACAGTCAATAGAAAACCCTTCACTGACTATGTTCAAGTATCCAAAAGGATTCCATTGCACTTTTGTTTGACCTAGAATTGAAACAACTTCTGTAACCAAATCTTCCTGGTTCCTTCAATGACAGTGAGTTCAATCAACACCTACCACTGCACATTTGATTTTTGGAATGGATGTTTTGCTTGCCTCCTATGCTGGCAATGACAAGACCAAAGCATGAGCATATCACGTTAATGCCAGTTTTGGTCCTTAACGTTAAGGCTCTCAATGGCCTGGGCCCTTAACACCTAAAAGATCTCCTTAAACTCTTGGAGGATGACTGTGGTTGACTGTGGATGACTGTGCAGAAGACAGAGCTTTCTTGGAGGCTGATCCAAGACTGTGGAACAACTCCCACAGGAACTAAGAACCACGGCAAACCTTTCCACCTTTCACTTTAAGAGCAAGGTACCTTCCTCAATCTATCTTCTCTCATATAAGCACATTACAGAATGTACATTTTTAAACAGCCAAATGCCAAAATAAAACCCCACCAAAACAAACTACTGTGCTGCATACACAAGTCTCTCCTGGAATGACAGAGAACAATCTCTACGGGATAGATGCAAGTCACTTGCTAAATGCATGTCTAGAAGTACCCAGATACTACAGTGATGAGGGGTAACAGAATATTCCAGGTTCAAGTTCATCCCATAAAATGGATTTGAAAACATCACAAAAGTGTAATTTTTATGAATTCATGAAGAAGCTTCTAGATAAATAAAAGAGGGAGACTACACAAACATAATACAATTATAGCCACCTTAACTAAATCTTGACAGCTAGGAAGTACAGAATGAAGGGAACCAGGAATGGCAATGAATACAAATTTCCCTATCTTATCCCAATTACAGAAATAAAAATTGCTGGCCCAGAAAACTGAAGTGTCCAATAATTTTAGTTGTTATACACACATGTGGCTGTTTGGGAATGTGTATATGTAACTTACAAATCCTGTTTTTGTTATGGGTCTGCCAGTTGTGTTTCAAACTCTATTTTGAATCTAACCTTTGGTGTGGCTTTGATCATTCATTCAGTACAGAATTATCACACTAGGAATACTGATTATCTGGAAAGCTGTGCTTTTTCAGGCTCAGGTTTGGGCTCTGAGGCTACGTCTATCTTGCACCATAGTTTGAAATCAGATACTCAATTTGAGCTATGCAAATTGCATATTTTATTTTGATCTTATTTCAGAATAACCCACTGTTCTGAAACATCCCTTACTCCACATGGAATGAGGTTTACAGGGACGTCGGAATAGCAAGCCCGAAATAATGGGCTTGCTGTAAAGACATGGGATGGCTATTTTGGAATACTTTGGTATCCCAAAATAGCATTACAATATAGATGTAGCCTAGAACTCTGCAAGGTAAGAAGGTCCCAGAGCTTTGCTGTGCATTTTTTTTTCTGTGTAGAGGTATTCAAAGTACCTGCATACTCATTTAAAAAAAAAAAAAGACACACACACACACACACACACACACACACACACACACACATATACTTTTTCCACAACAAACTAAATTGCATCATTTCTTTTGTCCCATAGGATCAAAGCTTAACCACCGCACTATCAAAAAAGCTGGGGTTTCAGAGACGTTTAATCTCTGATAAAATCTAAGCTTTTCTAAGTGTTGTAAAGCCACAGGAAACGTGATTTAGGGTGATCCTAAGAATTCTAAGCTGTTTGGAGGGAGGCTGAACTTTTTTTTTTTTTTTTTGTAAAACAGTGGAAAACAGATCTGATTATTTGCCTTTACTGGAAAACAGATCTGATAGGAGAAAACTGCTAGTAAAGTACTATTAAAGTGAATTACCAAATAAACTACAAAAACTATCTCACTTTGCTTCAGAATTCTCATATGCCAAGCATATTAGGTATGGTGCTCTGTCAATGTACACGGGAGGGGTACCCTGCTGGTGCACTCTAAAAGATACCTAGTTTACACTGATGTAGTCCCATTTCAAACAGGACTGTGATAATATGAACAAGGTACCTTTTAGAGCATACCAGTGGAATTTAGGGCATAGAACATTAGTTCACTTTACAAATCATACTCCCTTTGCACACTTTGCTGTCCTGTGTAGATAGGTCCTTAGTTGGCAGAACAATACATGTATGCAAGGTCTACCCTAGGAAATTTTAGCACTGCTGAGTGCCCTAGGGTACCAAGTTCAGCTGAAGCTGGGTAGTAACAGAAGCGCCATAGTAGCTCTTTCAGCCTGGGGCATGTTTTGTTCCTCACCACTGCTCCAAATTAAACTGGCTAGCTATGACTCCAAAAATCTGGGGTAACAACCAGGAATCACAGGAGAACACTCCACGATCCTATTTCCCAGCTATGATCCCAATACTCCCTATGGCAAGACCAAGCAATGTACTACAGGATCAGAGAAGGCTGACTTCATTCCTTACAAGGATTCCCCCAAATCAGGGAAAATCCCAGTTGGCTTTATATGCCAGTACTTTGGTCCTAAATATCTTCAAATTGAATATTAATTCCAAGCACAGACAAGGCTGCATTGCACCATGTCAATTATATCTGAGCCTCAGATGGATGAGCACTGGTGAGGATTTCTTTTTCTGAAATTCCCTAGAGTTTTCACAGCTCAAGAGTCCCAGCTGATAGACACTCAGCAGTCTGGCTTCTCTCACTATTTCATATCTTTACATACAGACAAGTGTTTTGCATTGGGGTTGGTTATTTCAAAATCTGTACTCCTGTTTTTCCTCAGGGAATAACTCTTATTTCAAAATAGTTATTTCAAAATAGCACTAGTGTGGTTGCTCCAGTGCCACTATTTCAAAATAACTACTTCCCAGAGTAATTGAAACGAATTACTACCGTTGCTTCCTGGGGCTCTAAGTTAAGGTAGCACATCCACATTAACAGGGCCTGCCTTGAACTGATTTCAAGGTTTCCCTGTAGTGCGGACATACTATTTCGATTTTGTAAAAATCGGGAGTTAAATTGAATTTAGTTGTTTCAAAGTAGTTTCCTAGTGTAGGCATGACCTTATAGACATTGATTTACCTGGAGGTTCACTGTTTGTTGTCTCGCCATGATTAGCAGGTTCAATTTGCTCAGTTTACAAGTAAAGAGATTCCTCCCCCACCTTGCTACTCCTCCCTCCCAACAACTGCCAGACCTGTAAACTCAATGTAGGCTCAGAAGAACACACTTGGATCTTTCTGGGTCCTGTATTATCACCACTGAAGAAAGATTCCGCAGCCCAAACTGTGCCCTCAGTCACACTTGTGGCAAACCCATAGTTTTTGTGCTCAGGCACTTAGTTACCGTGGGTAAAATATATTGAAATCCCTGATGTTGAAACATGGTATCAAGTTCTTGTGAGACTCCACTTCAGTCAATATGGCTTTCCTGGTGTACATCAGCAGAGTTTAACTATTCTATTAGTTCTGTATGAGAATCTGGTTCACTCCGAGCTATGCTGGCTTTTCAAGGCTGACAGGAGTAAAAATAATTAAAAATCTATTTTTTGTCACTAAAGCCAGCAGCTAAGTTTAAATAAACACAGGGAGCAGCTCTGTTAATTAAGAGGGTATAATTTTTACTTAGTCATCTTTCGGAATAGAATTCCAGTTGAAATATGTGTCGCACGGGAGATATTTAGAAGTGGGTAAATTTTTTCCTGTTGAACTGCTCTTTTTCCTTTGAGACCCAAGACCTTCTACAAGATAACATGGTATTCCCCATAGTTCTTTCACACAAAGTGGTCGATTTTCCCAGTGCAGTGGACACAACAGAACTACTTGTGTCAAATAGTTAAAGGTACAAGAGCAATTAACAGTTCAAATCAAAAGTGTTAGGACATAACAGTGGAAGGAGTGTGAACTTTTTGCCTCCTGAGTTTGTGACTTATTCTATTTTCTAACCCAGATTTTCTTTACTGTGATTTAGAGAAGGATAAAAGATGGGTGCGGGGGGGAAGCATATGATCACACAACACTGTTACCAAACAAAACACAAGTATACATTATGTCTAACTAGGTTGCCCAACAGTAATGTAAAATGTAGCAAAGGCATGTGCTTGGATTACTGCCCACTGAGTCTTATTTTATAGATCACAAACTGAAATCCAGGATTAAGTTTATTATTAAAAAGATACTTTCTGAGAGAGTCAAAGTGACTTGTTTCAGAGTGGGACAGGGAGGCAGGATCTCCTAATTTTAATCTGAGCTTCTACCATTGGCTCACTGGGTATCCTTGCAAGTAGAACTAAACGTTCAAGTGTTTATGCACACACACACCCCTATGTACAGTGGCAAGTGGAAAATACATGAACAGGAGAGTGTGCCCATGCCAAAGAACACAGCAAGCCAAGGGACATGCTTATAGAAACAGCCTCAGCCCATTGCTTATTTTCAGACTGTCATGAGGAGTTCCAGGGCCCTACCCATGTGTTCAAAAGGCAATGAGGGAACGTAGAGGGGCAAGCTTTCAATTGTACTTCCTTTGCCAGAAGAGCCAACCATCCCTGTACATACATGACAGAAAGCCCCAGAAGCAGGAAGCACCCATTTGAGGAAGGTCAAAGAAAAGAGATACATAAAAGGCAGATTATGCAGGATCTTAGCATTAGAATTGTGAGAAGGTGGGAGACAGATTAGGCTGGGGGAAAGTGTAGAACAGGGCTACTCAACGTGTGGCCTGTGGGCCGCATGTGACCCGCGGCCCATTTGTTTGCGGCCTGCAGTGTGGTTTGGATTTACGTGGGGCTCAACATGTGGCCTGCGGGTGGGATCCTTTGAACATGGCCTCCACTGGGAACACGCTCCACAATGGCGCGGTGTTTCCCAGGAGGGGTAAGTATTTGGAAGACGCAAGCAGATGGGCTGGCTGGAACAGACAGGTATAGTGTGTCAGTGATTCTAGCCCCCAGGGAGGAGGTGCTAGGAGTACCAGGGCATTGTGTGAAAGAAGTTGTTTGCATATATATTTGCATGTATACACAACTACACTTAAGTTGCGGCCCTTGGCATGTGGTGTGAGTATCATTGTGGCCCCTGGGGCTTCCAAAATTGAGTAGCCCTTGTGTAGAGCTTTGGTGGATAGCTGGAGATGGTTACCTAGGCAACAGGGGAAAGAAAACAGTGGCAAAGGGGAGCTGAAAAGGGTAGAGAGGGTGTGAAGGCACAGCCAGCTCGCTTCATTCAAGTGCATGGATGACTTCTTTGTTATCAGTGCCAGCAAGCGTGTCATCTACCTAAGCAACAAGTCATGCAGGATTTCTGAGCTATGGCCCTGCTCTTGCCAGCATTGTGACAGTTTGTCCTTGGCAGGCCATAGCTTAGAAATCCTGCAATGTCAGTTCTTACATTTTAGCGTCCATTTAGAATATGCTGATGTGACAGGTGTGGACATGGACACTCAGCACTCTGAGGCCACCTCCACTAGCACCCTGTTTTGAAAATTTGACTGTTGCAAGGGCAATCTGGTTCATATCGTGTTGGATGCATGCATACAAATCACTCACCCTGCACTGGTAAGCAGAGCAAAGAGGTAAGGAAAGACCTGGTAAACACAAAGAATACACTTAGATAGAAATGTACTGAAAATTCCCAATAAACCATATTAATCCAACAGAGAACTCACCCAATAACCTTTAAAGAATCATTAATTTGAGCACAGCATTTCATAGTATCTATCTGGAGGTTCAAGTCATTTTACTTGAATCCCCACTTTTAAGCGTTACCACAGAAACTAGCAATGGCTACTGACTAGGCAGAAGGACAATTCAAAAATTTTAACCTGTGAAACTACCATCACAGATGCCACTAATCATTCTATTTTGTTTGTGTATCCCTTTACCAAGCTCCGCCACACCCTTTTAAAATGTGTTCATTTTGTCATCTTTTAAATTGCAGGAAGAGATTGTCTCCCCCATATTCATGTTGTGCATCTGGTACTGTAACATAAATGATAACCATCTTTGGTTTAGATCCACTGTATAAAAACAGAGTCAGGTAGGCCACTTGTCTCCTGCCACATTCTTGAATACTAGCATAGAAATTAGTTTCTTTAGACTCTTCCCTGTCCCCTCCCTCACCACTTGTGCTCAGGTGACATAGCTCCTAGTCAAGCAGCCCTTGCAGATAAACTGCAGAGAGAGATGTGAGAGAGAGTAGCTATATCTAGGTCAGTCATTTTCTTTTTCCCTGAAGCTTCTAATAAAGATATTAATTAATAATAATTGATGGTTATTTGTGCTGGGGATACCCAATCATCAGGAATTATCCTGAAGCCACTAATGCTTCCCATGAGCCACTACCCCACTGTAAGATGTTATTTTAATCATGTGTTCATCTTTCATTTCCTCTTGATTGGTTAAATAGTTTTTGTTTGGGGTTTGTTTTTTTTGGGGGGGGGAGAGAGGGTTAGATTCTTCTGCTGATGATTCTGACAGATCTGTTAAACTGTTACATTAGCAGTTAAGTGAAAGATTCACCCAGGTCTCTCTAGACTCCCCATGCCGCTCCAATACTCTCTCTCAACTCCCCAGTGCTTCTCTGGTAGTCTGTCTCTTGGTTCCAGAATGCTCACTCTTCTTCAGAGTTTGTTTAAAAAAAAAAGCAAGCTTGAGTTGGCTAAACTTGACTGCCCAGCTCAAGAAACAAAAGACAGGACTATGCAGCACTTTAAAGACTAACAAGATGGTTTATTAGGTGATGAGCTTTTGTGGGCCAGACCCACTTTTCGTGCCCCACAAAAGCTCATCACCTAATAAACCATCTTGTTAGTCTTTAAAGTGCTGCATAGTTCTGTCTTTTGTTTCAGCCAGACCAGACTAACACAACTACATCTCTATTACAGCTCAAGAAAGTCGCTTCTGGCTTTCTTCATACACTCTCTCCCTCTAGTGCCCCTGAGAGAACCAATGAGCTGAAATGTATGCACTTCCCATAACACAAACTGCTCTTGAAATTAGTGAGAATCAGCTCATTGAAAGCATTGTGATCTATGTTTGATAAACTAGAAGAGTTCTTCCTTCCCAACTATACTGGCTATTTATCAGTTGTGAATATCACTTCTTTCCATTTGTTCTAATCCTCCCACCAAGTTTCAAATATAATTAAGCATCTATCCATAATTAAACCTTTGTGTATTCTCACATATCTGGAAGCTTTTTTAAAATAAAGTTTAGTTTCTATTGTTACAGCAAAAATTCCAAAGCACTGGGCTCCATTAAATATATATATTTTCCTGCCACTGCGTATCTTAAAAAAATGTTGTCAGTGATGTTCTTAATGTTTTGATAGAAATAATTGCCTGTCTCCTGACAACTTGTCAAGTTTCAGCATGATACAATTTGAAAAGCCTCCCAAAAAAACAAGTTTCTAATGGAAATACTTATAGACCCTTAACTAGAGCTGTGTTACCGGGTACCTCAACAGCACATTGAGAGCATAAGGTAATCCTTCTTCAAATGGCCACAATTATTTTGTTGTAAGTAATCCACCATAGAAGAAATCTCAGTCCTAAACTGTACACACAGTAGATGCACACACAGACTCACTGTAAGTCCGCGACTAAAATTGCCGCAACCTTTATGCATTCCACAAGTTGAATCTCTCTAGTCTGGCACTTTCAAGACCTGACCAGAGCCGAACCAGAGAATTCACCGAATCATCGAAGGTCAATATTGTCTAACAGCATTACCAATACTTCCACTGTTTACTGGACTCTTAAAAGACATTTAGGGGAAAATTAGAGCTGGATAACAGCACAGAACACCGACAACAAGGAATGGTGGCTGTAAACAAACTTTATAGGACCACGGGAAACGGCCACATCCTTGATAAGTGGACATCTGGATAACTAAAAATCATGCTGGAGCATGGATTTTGCCAATCAGAGAGTGCCAGACTAGAGAGGTTCAACCTGTAGTTAACGAATAATAATCCCAACATGCTTTATTAAATAAGCCTTATATGTCTTTCTAAGGCAGGTTCTTACCTCTTGCCTTCAGATGTAGTCACTGCCTCAATTTCAGTATTACCGGTTCACATCACTAAAGCAAAGGCTAAAGCAAAGCTCCTTCACTTCTGGCATAATAGACAAACAGCCACTCCAAAGAGGTGATATTTGACTTGTTTTCTTCCTCTCTGGGTCTCTGTCTTTCTATAAAGGTGTGAAATAGTCATTACCCAGGTCAGTCAGTCACTCATCCTGGGCCACACCTTTTCTGTGTTTGAAAACCCCTTCCCTTTCTAGTGTAGGACAATGGAGGAATTTCCACCTACCTTCACCCAGTTTCTCGCATTGTGCTGCTGCCTTTTTTTCAAGAACCTGTTGCTTTACACACATATTACAGGATATGATCTCATTGCCCCTAATAGTTCTTCAAAGCTAGTTCTTCCTAGCCCCTTTCAGACACCCTTTTTATGGAAGAACCTAAAGCTCATGACCTTTCCAGACTCCATCTATCCACACAAAGATGTCCACAAACTATTCCTATTTGTTACATCAGCCAAAGCCTTGTTCTTCTCTCCCTTTCTTCAGCATACATCTTACTCCCTCCCTCATGTCCTCAACACTAAGGTAAAAGATATTACTTTCTCTTTGCTCCCTCTTCTAATGAGTTTTGCTGTCTCCCCAATGGTTCAATTATCTCTAGGAATTGCAAACCACAAAATATCTTTTTATGGAGGTTGATCACAGGACTGGGCTGGGCCCATAGCCTTCCTCAAATGGGCAGTAGACACTGTTCCAGTTAGTGAGGCAGCAACATAACATTATTGCCATTTTATAGATGAGGACACAGAGTAAGTGACAGTGGAAGTCCAAGACCTGCCCTGGCATCTCATTTGGTTCTGGGTGCAATTTAAAGGGTCATTGTTAACCTAGAAAGCTCTGCAGGTTTAGAACCCAAGTACCCAAGAAACTGCCTACTTTCCTGTGAAAAATCATTGCAGTAATCACGCATTTTCACTGATGACTCTTTTTTGGAGGTCATTTTCCTGGCTGGTCCGCCATGTTTATTGATCTTCATATAACATCATAGAGGTAATTTTTCCTCACAAACTTTTTCTGGGAAGGTGGGCTGACTAATACTGGGTGGGAGGTCTCAATTTAGTAAGTTTAGCAGGAATTCATAGTTTAGACATGTATACTAGATTATGTATTTTTATTACTAAACTGTTATACTATACATGCACCTAGATCTCGGGAAAAGCACATTTTTAAATAATACCCAATTCATGGATTTCTTAAAGTATGGCACAGTATCTCTTTCCCTTCTCACTTGGCTCATGTAAATGCATAGCTGAATTTCAGTCCCTATATGCAAGGGTGCATAGAGTCTTCTCCATCTTAGCACGCAAGGGATACACATCACTACTTATCTTTCCTGCCTTCTTAAAATGATGTGGTGCCTTGCCCAAGTTCTCTCCCAACCTTGCTGCAAAAGAGGACCATTCAAGAGAGAAATAATGCCCTATGAAAGGTTTACTTAGCAGATGCGCTCCACTGTTAAGAGGCATTCTGCAACTCTACTCCAGTTCTTCCTGTGGGCTTTGCAAAACAGGTATGATCTGGCCTTTTACTTTCTATGTAATTGTCCTGATAAATGCATTCCTGTACCAGGAGGCAAGAGGCTCCCTGGTATCTAACAGTGAATCTCAGGTGGCCTCATTGACTCAGTACTCTCCAACTCACTGCTGTCACAATAGATATCTACACATACAATACCTTACATGACCTTTCTGAATATATATACACAAGTAAAAGAAATGACGAATGGCCCTATAGCACCTTAACAACTAACAAAAATATATAAATAGTATCATGAGCTTTCGTGGGCACAACCTACTTCTTCAGATCTTCAGATTTTTTAAGTTACAGACTAACATGGCTACCCCTTTTACAAGCGATAAATGTAAAATTATAAATATGTCCTGGAAGTATGTTCTTAAAATGTAGTTGGCAAATAGGGCTTACATCACTCATCCTAAGCAAAGGAATGTAGTCCTGCCTGCTTGAATGTGTCTCCAACATAAATTGAGCAAGGAGAATGAGAATGCATTTACTTAAAAGGTAGGCAAATCCACCAAACTAGCAAGTGAGGAAGATTATCTCTTGACTATCACAACAGAGAATGTGGGGAGAGCTCTGCAGAAATTAATATGGTGGGCAAGGCAAGGTGAGCCCCAAGGAAGTCTTCCTGACTTAGGAAACAAAGAAAAAATGTTGAGGATATCAGAGAGCACCATTTTGGCATCTTTCTCCTAAAGAGTCAAAGAAACCAAGCACTCTGTGCTGAATCCTGGCTAAGAATGTTTCAGCCATGCTGGATGAAGCACTGTGGTGAGAAACTTACTTGGTTCAAAAAACTCCCGATTGTTATGTTGGTGTGATGGGAAATACTCTCCCCACTCTGAGCAGGAGGGAAGTTAACTCTGTCCTGAGAGCAGAGGAGGCCACACCTCCTTTACCCCACTGGGCATGCTTGGACTACACTGCTATAAAAGAGAGCAGCTCTGCTCAGTTGGGGCTTGCATCTGGAGGGAGAGGACATGCCTGGCTAGCTCCCTGCAAGCCCCAGAGATGGCCCAAACGCTGAAACACTACCATGCAGGTCGGAGACCTGACACAGCTAGAGACGATGCGGGATTCAGAAGCAGGTGGCAGTAACTAGATCCCAGCGGAAGGAGGGGAGACAGAGACATTGGAAGCAGGAAGCAGACCAGGGACAGCGACAGCCACAGGGTGTGTGAGCCGCCATCGGAGAGTCAGTGTGTTGTGGCAGGAATTTCCCCTGGCTAGAGCTGGCCATTAACATGGCCCTGTGCTGGAGTCCAGGAGCCTGCCGAGGGATGTAAAATTTTCCCCTATTTATTACCCCTTAAAACAGACTTTGAACATTGGGTCATATTAGGACTATGGACTTGTGCTGCCCTGCTAATAGGGGTGAGTTATATACCTTGGCCATTGGGTCATACTGGGACTATGAACTTGTGTTGCTCCACTAATAAGGGCGAGGTATAGACTTTGACCATTGGGTCACAATGGGAATACTGAATTGGGCTGCCCTGTCAATCAGGGCAAGATATAGATTGGGACCCAGGGACTAAAGGACAGGAATAATTAGACTTGGGTGTACAAGAACAGAGGCACTGGCTGGGGGAGAATGCAGGTGTGACAGGGCGAGGCAGACACCCCCACCCCACCTTGGACAAGGTCCTACCCTCAGCCATGTGACCATTGGGATTTAGTTTTAGAAGCATATTTTTAATTTTTTGTACCCATATCTATCTCAATTCCTTCTGCTCAGTATCATTTAAATATCCTTTCTTTCTTCAGACACTTAATCTTGCTTTATTTTGCAACCATCTCAGTGCAGTGTTTCAAACTGAAGTGTGAAAGCCTCGGCCAAATTAACTGCCTGGTGGTGCTGCGTACAGCTTCCCCAATGGAGCAGCAAACTTGGTAAAGTTTTGTGAGTGCTGCACTGAGAAGGGCTGAGCACTGCAGAGATGGCAGCTTTGGGGAGACTGAAGACTGGTAGAGCTATGGGCTTCACCCTGCACAGTGTAACCAGGCTGGAAGGGGCCAAGATCAGTCATTGTGCAGCAAGGTGGGGTTGGTGTAGGTGCTCTGAGTGAAAGCTGCACAACACAGAAGCACCCAGAGTTACAGGGCCAGAAGTTTCACAACCTCTGCTGGCCTGGCCTAGGTGAACCCAAAAACATCACAGTAAGACAGACCTGCAATTCATAAAGCCTTTGGCCTGATCCTTCAAAGACTGACTTACTATTAAATAAGCGTGTGAGTAGTCCCATGTATAGACTCTATTGATTTGCTTACAATTACACGTCTCTTTCAAGAACCAATGCCTTGCCTTTTACCCACTTACATACCTCCAACATTCTTGTTACCAATTCAAAACACACAGTTTCTCTGGCCTACTAGAACTTCTCATGTTAATAATAGTAGGCGTTTTAATTTATTCTTTTATTGTAGTGATTTTAGTGGTGACAGTGAGGGAGATATGCAGCTCCAAACACAATTTTTTCTGGAAACGTTAATGAGACTAGCAAATGGGGTTTTTTTTCAGCTAAGATCCAGTAAATAGCTATCCTATGATATGTCTACAGCATATAAGAAAATCATTTGTCACTTAATTTGTCTGAGTGAGGATTTCTACTGAATCCAGGCTGGTCCTCCTAACAAGTCTCCTTGGGAGTATAGCTAGCTTGTTTGATGTGCAGGGATATATTTATAAATAGATTTAAAGGCTTAAGAAATATGGAATAAATGGTTAATTATTAGGATTGTTACTGAATATATAAAAATATATAGCACATGCTTCTCGTGTCTTTACCAGCCACACAGAATAAATCAGTCATCTGTATAAATTTAAGTTATTTATAAATGTACCCTTAACATGACCCAGCTCTCTGGAGTTGGAGGAATAGGAAACAAGGAAAAATTTATTTGGATTTCCCACTAGAGCTATGTTTTTTACCAGAGTTTGTGTAGGTGTTAGCCAGTTTTCCCCGCCTTCCATGGTTTCTTTGGTTCCCCTACCTTTCCTCTCACCTCCACCAAGATTTTCCTCTTATTTGTATATCATGTTGATGGCATTTGGTCAATCAGATACAACATCAATGAATATTGCCTTACAACACAATAGCATAAAATTTGAGAGAGCCAAAGGACACTTCTTGTGAAACATATGACTTGGCCAAGTTCAACCAATAGAACCAATAGGACCTTGAGAGGTCTTCTTTCTCAGTTTGAGTTTCTTGAGCATTGCTATTGATTCTCATGTCTTTGAGGGTTTGCACCAAGGTATTCAAACCAACAGTCTCTGCAAATACACAAAGTGAAATGCTCTCTCTTTCACAGCATTCATATCAGAGTACTAAGGTCACAAGGGTAGATTTTTCAAGAGTACTAACTCCAATTGATTTTCAATGGATGTTGGGCACTTCACTTTGAATATCTCCCTCCTGGAAATTAAACTTAGTCTCGTGAAATTGCACCAAAATATTATTTGTTGTAAGGCTTTCATAGATTGCCAGTTCTGTAACAGAATTGTAAATTTATCATATTTCTATCTGAGGTGAATGTTCATTATGTTCCACAAAGACTTACGGACAGGATACACTATATTTTAAAATTCATGAGATAAAGTAATGCTTTCCAGCAAAAAATAACCTATCATCCCCCCAGAAAAAATTTAAACAGAAGTGACCTAATGCTTCTAACACAATTATCTTAGTTATATGGAAAATTTCTGATCTGCCAGCTCTATTTGATTCAATAGTAAAATTTTATGGTTCAATATCCTAGAAAAGTCTACCCTGGGCTTTTATGGTACATAAATATAGAACAGTGTATTGGAAATCACATAACATTTGTTTGTTCTGTTTAGTGCATAGTCACAATTCTTTGTATTAATAAACTAAAATATTTATTATAGATTTCTTCCTAAGGGACCACAAGCCTCTATTTGTGGAGCCACAGAGTCTGATTAAATGAAATAGGAAAGTATGTATTATCATCCCTGGATTCTCAGATGGCTACAAATCCAGCCAGTTAAAGGAAACTGCACAGCTCTTAACTCCTACAATATGTCTCATTTGATCACAGCACTGAAATTAGAGAAGTTTATGGGAAAATTCAACTACAGATCAGTTAATCTTAATTTATATCTTTATCTAAACTACAAGTTAAAGCTAGTATCTAGATAAGGATAATTCAGACAAGTTGTCATTATACATTTTCTATGTCATCAAATCTAATTATATCTTAGATTTCAGTGGGGGAGAACTGGGACTGTCATTGACAGTAAATCTTTCAAATTCAAACTGATTCTCATAGTGAACTATTTGCATCCATTACTGTAACAGTGACAAATAATATATCACTCTTGGCATAAGACTTACTGTATAAGAAGAAATGCATAGTCCTTTTGGTCTAGTGTCCTGTTGCCAACAGTAGCTAATGCGAGATGCTTCAGAGAAAGACTTAAGTCCCCCTAATATTTCTATTCACTGATACTACTTATTATGGAATGCAGTCATTTCCTGATCACAGCCTATGATAGGTTTATATCTTGAAGTATATGTGTACTATATACTATATTTTCCTTACCCAGTTTGGAAGTAATGATTCATCCTGGTTTTAACACACATAATATACATTCTCATCTAAAAGACTAAGGTGAGCCTGACAATTATTTGAGCAAGGCAAATACTATGAAAAAGAATTAGTGAAAAATGTCTTTAACATGTATTATATTTCCTATATTAACCTCCTTTGGGGTTTTCTTTTTGTAAACCTAGTGACGATGAAATTTTATTGGGAACAGCAGGTCATAAAAGCAATTTTCAAATCATATGAGTAAAGATCCACAAACATCAAACTTTAGCCTCATGAAAGCAAGAATTTTGGCATTCTTATCCAATCAAATCAGAGAAATAAAAATATGTCATTTGTCTACCCAATCAGATAGTGAACCCTACTCATGGAACACTGAATAATCATGAATTGTTGAATCAATCCACAGACCTGAAGGATGGATTTTCAAAGGACTGAAAAGACTAAGACACGGAACTCCTATTGGAAGTTAAAGGGAATTAGGCACCTAATTCCCTGAAGCATTTTGATAATCCCATCTTAAAAGCTCATCACATAAATGTTATAATTTTGAATATCAGAGGAATCTAGAGAATCACAATCTGCTTGAAAGTAGCCCGTAAGCTGAGAAGAGAGGTGAAGCTTGGAAGAAAAATCATCCCTTGTGAATAGTTTGCCCATCTCTAGTAATTATGGTAGAAATGTATGCTATTAAAAAGTTTGTTTAAATACTTTACATTGGTTAAAGATATGATGAGCATTATATTACCTATACTTAGAACAGGAAGTACTATTACTATTAATATCTTTATTAGGCTCCTACGCTACTAAATATCAAAAGCTTTCTTCAGATCCCTAAATATTCATATATTTAGATATTTTTTCTAGAATACCTAAAGAACATTTTATATTCCATTGCATTCTGTTATATGATGCAGTTACATAAATCATTGTTTATTACTTGTTTATATATTTGAAAGTCAAGATGAAAATCTTCTCCCAGTTGTTTGGCACTTATGCAGTGCTTTTTATCTTCAAGGCCTTTTACAAATAAAGTATTCACTAACTAATCATTACAACACTCCTGTTAGGCAGCTGCTTTGTATTATTAGTTACCCCAGATTACAGATAGACAAGCTGAGCCTCTGATTATAAAGTGTCTCTGAAGCACAGATATGGGAAACATCACTAGACTAACAAAGAGGAATAAATCACGAGCTTCCAGAGCTAAAATGATGCTTTGCTTTGTCACAAAGTTGGGCTCAAAATGCTAAGTTAAAATCTTGTTTTAAACTTTTCTTTGTGGTAGCAATATTTACATTTATGATTTAGGCCCTGACCCATCTCTAATTTGTAATAATTAGCACTGCAAATTTAGTGCCTTCAGAATTATTCAGTCCCCTTCCTAAAGGGAAGAATAAATTACGTCACTGCAGAAAAACCAGGGAACTATCTTTTTTTCCCCTTGTGTTCATACATTCAAGTTTTCTTGACACCAATGAATGAAATTTTTTCTTAGCTCTGTTGAAAGAAAAAAAAAATCTTACTATGTTTCAAATTCCCACTGAAAGCACTAGGTGTCAAATTCCATCTCTGTTCTCACATTGACTAATGCCTTGCTCTTTGGGGAGACCATTATGTTCAATAAGACTACTCACAGAGTAGGGCACTACTCAAAATGAACAATGATGGCAGAATACAGCCCTATAAAAAGGTAATTGCAAAGCCTGTGAGAAACTAAAACCAGAAAAATGTTCAGAGTCAGCAAATTCTGGAGTCTTCCAAATAAACTCATAATTCAGAAGCATTTGAAAGACATTACAACAGCAGTGCATCAATAATGGATCTTTAGTATGTATGTGTGGATTATATCCTTGAAAAGAGGTAGACAGTGTAGTGGGCAAAATAAAGTTGTTGGCGGCCTAATATGCTGCAAGTGGTTTGTCACCTACAGCACCGCATTCTTTAAAGATGTCTAACACACACACACAAAAATCTCTCAAGTGAATTTATTGACTAAAACCAGTTCCACAGAACCAATTAGTATCTTACACAGGCTGCCCTGCAAGGCTTATGAGGCTATCCATCACCTGTCCATTTAACTATTTAGCATTTGTACCAGCAATTTGTCACACTGTCAGAAGGCTAGCATTTCAAAATAGGAGTTTTTGGTTGAAAGAAATCTAACTCAGATACTGCAGATATTTCTTCTTTAATAAGACTTACACAAGATTTATGTTTCTATTATATTTAACCTCAAGCATCTTGTCTAGAGGGTGAGGTTAATTCTTTGTACTTCAAAGGTTTCAAGTTTAAATCAATTGTTTTATGTGAGAATTTTAAAATATGTAAAATGGAATTATTTCAAATTTCATCAGCAATTCAGAGTTCTGACATAATAAAGCATCTTATCTTACACTGCAGTGATTATATTTTTATCACTTTCCTCATCTAGTCATTGGCTTTTTGCATTTATTTCTGGTAACTCTCTAAATTTTGTAGCACCGAATGAAATACAAAAATATATAGAGAGGAAATAAACATTTCCATTCAGTGAAAGCAAACGATCTACATAATACTAACATATCTCTTTCTGAGGTATTGCACATTTAGAAGACATCTAAAGGAAGAAGGATTGTTACAGAGCTTCAATTAACTATCTAAATATATTTATAAATTAATATGAATTTAGGGGAAAATGAGATGCAAAACAAGAAAAGATTTCCAGCTTGTCTATCTATTATAGAACATTCTGTATCTGTAATGCATGCACTGGGAACCGTGTCAAGAAGACAATACTCGGTTTATAAAACTCGGAACATTTTGATTGAATAATATGTAAGAATTAAACTAACACAATTCCTACATTAAAAGAAAACAGCAACAATAAGCCTATTATACAACCTGCTAACGTACACATAACATCAGAGGAATTGTGCAGTCTTAATGTAGATACTTGTATCTATGCACCAGCTATTTTACTACTTCTGCATTTCACTGAAATGTATGAAAATTATTCAACTTTCTAACCTTTAGATTTGTTTATTTTTTTAAAAACTAGGATTCAGCGTTTAATGGTAAAAACATGCAGATCAGAGGCCTCCTTTCCTGGTACCTTGTAGGTTTTCCCGATTTAGATTTTTTTATAAAGCAGATGCAGCAGAGATGCCTGGGAATCAAATGCCATCTCTGCATCTGAATGCTGTTAAGCAGCTCCCATGGCATTTCTCACAGACTTTCAATGCGTGTCTGTCACTAAGCTCACTCCCAGAGATAAAACAGAAAATGTGAACTCCTGTGGGAAGGAGTGTTGAGTAAAAACCTTTCTTGAAGCTCTCAGAATGTTATAGCTCAGTCAATCATCAGGCCTTCAATCAGTGGGCTCATCTCACCTTGTACACAGAAGGCTTTTGCAATGTATGGGTATTAGGTGGGGATAACTGATTGTTTAATATATGGATGGCAAAGTATGAAGTGAATATCCATGTTTTATACGCTTTACAAATTTCACCCAATAATGCTGAGATTTCTGATTCTTGCTTGTGAAGACAGACAGCTTTCCTGAGTAATCTTTAAGTGTTAAATAGCCTACATACACTGGATACATATGTCATGCTGACAGACCCCCGGTCATTGGGATTAAGCCTGGTGCCTCTGAAGAGTAGTACATGAGACTCTACTGCAAGGGTGGGCAAAAGGGACTCTGCGGGCCATATCTGGCCCTCCAAGCAGGTGGATCCGGCCTGCGGAGGCCCTGCTTCTCCCCCCCCCCCCAGGCCAATTAGGGCCCGGGGGCAGGGGAGCTCCCAAAGTCTCCTCTCGCCCTGCCAGGAGAACATGGCACTTTGAAGCTCCACATGCTGCTCACAGGGTGGGGGGCGAGGGAGAGAGCGGAGGAGGCTTCACGTGCTCCCCCGCCCCCAGGTCAGTCAGGGCCTGAGGGGTGGGGGGATGGAGCTGCGTGAAGCTTCCTTCTCCCTGCCCCGGCCCTGCGGGGAGGAGGCTTCCCACATTCCCCTGCCCTCAGGCCCTGATTGGCCTGGGGGTGGGGGAGTGTGCCAAGCCTCTTCCAGGGCATGGGTGCCTAGTGGGAAGGGGGAGCAAAGGAGCTCCCCCACCCCCAAACCAATCATGGTCTGGGGATGGGGTAGCCCTGCCCCTTCCTGTTTAGGCCCCACCCCCTTCCGGGGTGGCCTGGGGCTTTTTGAAGTGGCCCCCGGGCAAAAATTATTGCCCACCCCTGCTCTACTGTATACGCAAAAAGCCACAAGGCCTTTAACTAAGACTATAGATCAGACTCACTCATCTCTGTCTCATTGCCACTAGATGGGACAGAACACCACACCCAGGAGCTTACACATATGCATATTTTTACAGGATACATATGTACAGAGACAGAGAAAAGAAAAAGTTTAGTCATTACATTAATTTCTCATTAAATTTGTTCATACCTCTCAATTATTTGTATTCTTTCTAAAGCATTGGTTCTGTATAAATCTTATTTGCAGATAATGTAAGCATTGTGTTGTACTTCTAATTTATCCTATGTGTTTAAGATTTTCTAGGTATGTTGAAAGTATAATAAAATGGCTTTTTTTTAAAAGGAAGAAACAGCAGGCACATGGGCAGGATAAACAACACAAAAGGCAGATAGTCTTGATGGCCTTAAAATACATGCCAAGGTGAGATAGGAATGATGCCCAGTAAAAAGACAGAATAGAAAAACTTATAGGACAATCCCATGGAAGCAAAGGGCAACAAATAAAAAGCAGAAATGTTCGGCTACTGCCTAATGTTTTTGGCTCTATGCAATTTTTGGTGAGAGGGAGTATGCAGGGGTCCAGAAGTTGTTCTGTTTGTTTTGTTTATGTGTCTCTACCTGTAGACAATAAATCTAATATTTAAAAATTATTCCAATTATAGATACTCAAATAGTGAACAACTTTACTGGTGATATGCAATCACAGCAAGAGAATTGTACCATAACTAACAATCTAGCATTTCTTATGAGTTCTAACTGTGTATTCATCAAGTTAAAAAGAACTTGTGCCATTTTGGGACTCCCAGTAATAAAAATCAGAGTCTGACCTGGCCCTGAGGACAATGAGAAGCTACCTGTAGATAGTATTACTACTTGTAAGGGTTCTTAGAAACCCTAAATTACATTTGTTGATTATAATATTTTCAAAACATTTGCATAAACTATCCTTTTCCTGTACTCCTACAGGAAACAATTGAGCACTAAAATAAGGGATCTTATAAAAAACCCTAATATCAATAAATAAGCAACATTATATTTCCATTATATATTGTAAATTCATCCTCAGAACTGTTTGCTATGACTGCAGTTTTTGTAGATAAGCACCTCGAGTCTCATATGATGGAGTTAACCATCACTGGTCAGCAGTCTTGTTATGGAAGCCAAGTCTGAATGAATGCACTTCTTAGCTGAGACTGAAATTCATACTATAAGCAGAAAACCTATTGGTGCTACTGAAATCATTCAGAATGAAATTCTGACTTCATTATCTTGTCCAGAATATAAAAGGTGTTGAGACCATTAGTCCCAATACCAAAAAGATTGAGACTGAGAGAAAAGAGCGCAATAGGAAATGAACTGGATTCATCACTAAAGGAAAATCCTGCCTTTTTTTCCATTGATAAAAAAAAATGGAGCTGTCAATATTACTTGCTTTTGTGTCAATTTGGCATTCTGGGAAACTCAACCCATAGCTGATTGAAATCACATAATTAGGTATGTCAAAGAGGTTTCATATCTACCCTAAACATGATAGATACCAGAGGAGAGGAACAGAAGTGTAATGTTATCTAAATAATGATCAATTACTATGAAAGCGATAGCCAGGAATATATATTAACATTTCCAGCAAGGAAGTGAAAAAGAAAGCGGGGGTGAGGGTGCAGCCACTTGGTACAGAGCTAGGTTTTTAGAAGAGGAGAGAACACTAAATCTCTTGCTTTAGGACCATATATCCCTTTTGTAGTAAAAACGGGAGTGGGGGGAAGCCTGGATGGAAGATGGTAGTAGTTCGAGTCAGCGGGGGCACGGTACTCCCCAGTCGGGAGCCTTAAGGGCCTGATGATGGGCCAATTAATGAGTCTAGGGACCCGCCCCAGTTCAGGGCCGGGCAGTAACTAACAGTTAGATAGTAGTCTGGTGGGCTACACAGCAGTTCGTGAGCCCCGGCCCTGAGTCAGGGCAAAGCAATAAACAACAAGTCAAACAAGAGGAAAGTTCAGTGGTGCAGACCTGTTTGCAGGCAGCACCAGGGGTCGGGTCTCCTTGCTAGCAGAGAGCCGACAAGTGCAGAGGGTTTGCCCCACAAGGGGACTCTGCCATCCAAGGAAAGGAGTGGCCGGGGGGTACACGGGCCCTCCCTACTCCACCGCGTCCCAGCCCAGGGCCCTAGTAGTGGCCGCGTAGCCGCCACAAGATCGGCAGGGCTCCCAGCCGTAACGCACCATCCTGGTCAGTGGGTCAGCAGGGCTCCCACTCACAGCACGCTGCCCAACCAACCTCCATCTTCTCAGCCACCCCAAGGTTGGCTGTCCCTGGGCCACTTCCCGGTTTCCCCTGGGGGCCTACTTGGCTTGGAGGTCGCTCATTGGCGTTGGGTAAGGTCGTTGGCGGTGGCAGTGTGTCCATGGGCTCGGGGCCCGGGTCTGCTACTGGTCTAGGCGGTCCTGCAGATGCTCGGGGGGTCCGGGTTGGTGGGTGGGTACCAGCGGCGGCTCCTGCCAGTGTGTCTCAGAGTTCTGTTCCAGCTGCAGCCGGCGTGGTCTAGGCCTCAGCTCAGAGCCTGGTAACAGCCCAGGTGGCCCAACCCAGTCATCCGCCGGAGAGCAGCATAGCAAGACCCTCCAACGCTGGGGCTGGGGGGAGCCTCTGCCTGCTCGGTGTCTGAGAGCCAGCTGAGCTGGGAGCTGCCCTTCTTATACTCCCAGCCCTGGCTTCCTGTTTCCTGTGGGCGGGGCTTGGTGACTCTGGCACCACCCACCAAGGAGTTTTAAGGGGAATTTCCTCCTCTGAGTCAGCGGGAGGCCATGATGACTCCCTACAGATTACTAAGGCTGTGTCTACATTGGCATGATTTTGCGCAAAAGCAGCCGCTCTTGCACAAAAACATGCTGCTTGTCTACACTGGCAGGGAGTTCTTGCGCAAGAACACTGACATTCTAATGTGTGAAATCAGTGCTTCTTGCGCAAGAACTATGATGCTCCCGCTCAGGAATAAGCCCTCTTGAGCAACTGTTCTTGTGCAAGAGGCCAGTGTAGACAGGCAACATGAATTTCTTGCGCAAGAAAGCCCGATGGCTAAAATGGCCATCAGAGCTTTCTTGCGCAAGAGAGCGTCTACACTGGCACGGATGCTTTTGCGCAAAAGCACATCTCTTGCGCAAAAGCACATGCCAGTGTAGACGCTCTCTTACGCAAATACTTTAACGCAAAAACTCTTGCATTAGAAGTATTTGCACAAAATCTTGCCAATGTAGACGTAGCCTAAGATTTTACAAAGCATTACAAAATGATCTGCATATATTACAGTTACAAGTAGCAAGCTATTCAGTCATGAGAGAAACAACATAGTAACCATGGGTGAGCATATATAAAAAAAGCACTACTGAAAAAATAAGTACCTTGTCAAAAGGATGACAATTTTGGGGGTTTATTGAGGGGCCAAGTAGAGATGCTACATACAGCACTCTTAGGAAGCAGCTTCCTTAATAGGATGTATGGAAATGTGTCACTAGCATTTTCAAGCCTCTTGTTATCAGACTCAAAGGCCAAAACCCTCCCTCTGTGTACATATCCCTAGTATTCTTAAACCTCAAACACATATTTTGACAAGATACAAATGTTTTGCCATTAGCACATTAATTAACTTGCTATTAATATTCTTACATTGTTTTCTCTGGGAAAAGAAACTACTTTTCTATTTTGCCTATGTCCTGACTGTCCCTCTTTTTCCCCTGAGAGTTTCTTGGCAGATGTTCATGTGGGACCAGTTTTATTTTGCAAGTTGATGGTAAAGTAACAAAACAGTGAGCTTTCATCTTGTATGCAGAATCATAAGGCGAGTTTAGTGGTAAGTAGCTATGGGTTTTTTCAGTGTGCAAGCCACAGGAGTGAATGGACCTTGGGGATGCTTCTGAATGACTAACTACCACCTCACAGTTAAAAAGATAAGAATACCACTGAATTCCTACAGGATCATTAGGACAGCATGTCTAACAAGCATGTGTTCCAATATCCCAGAAAATGATATTGGACTCAAAAAATGAAAGATTTCAGGGCTGTTAGAAGATGCCCTGCATTTTATGAGTGCAATTTTTTTTCATATACTAACTGGAATAAATGCACAGTAGCTTCCTTAGAGCGTTCCCTAGTGATTACATTCTGCCTGCTTGCGGTTTCTTACCTCTTTCACTTAACTCAGAGAGCTAAACTACATGGGAAATCTCTCATAACCTGTAGATTTGTAACCTCCTTACAAGTCTGTGATTGTACAAAACAAACCATGCTCACCCACATTTGCCAGAAATAATTATAATACTATATTGTTAATTTCAGAGTTCAGTCAAGTGTAATTCAGGGAAAGTTCCCATACATGGTGAGGGGCAGGGAGAGGGAACAAACAACAGCCTCTCCTCCCTTCCCCTTCTCCCCAGCATCTAACAAATTTAAGTTTAGAGAAAGCAATCATGAGTAAATATTCCCAACATTAAGCATGTTCACACTTTCCCCCATACTGCCCCTGATGCTTGGGAGGCACTCCCTGTAACTATTAGCAGTGCTACTCCATTATATTCTTTCAAAACCCTCCTCAAACTTCTCCTTTGCCATGCTAACTACAAAAAAGTTGTCAATAGTTAGGAGTTGATGGTGTGCTGAAAGCAAAGCCTACCCTTGTTTCCTTATGTCAACTCTGGATCCACCTCTTGTCTCATAACACTTTGGATTTGTTTGTTCTGTTTACACAGTGTCTAGCACAATACAGTCACAGTCTAAACTGAAGCTTCTCGGCTCTACATAATACAAAGATAATACTGCAAAAGTATCTAACAGTCCAAAGAGATTTTGATTGCAAATAAAGTCTCAATGTAATTATAAACCCTTCATCAGTTTAATATTTATTAGAAACCAATTTGCCATGAAGCATTGAACACAATATGATGCATTATTGAACAAATAGTCTTCCTATTTTGCTCTCTCCCCACCCCCCATATCTGTTAAAACAAAGTCAAGTCTGAAAAACATTTCTTCAGAAAATCCTACTGGTTAGATTAAAAAATTCCAGTGTTCTGTACTCAAGATCATTGAATCAATCCATGCAAAGTAGCCTCGTTCCTTAGTGCTACAATCTGCAGCCCATAAACTGATGGAAGGGGTGCTGTTATTTATACTGGTGTCATACTGTCCCCCAGAATACACGGAATGTGGATGGTAGAAAACTTTGTCCTCCCTTCCTCCTTGACCGTGCCGAGATGAAGCATCAGCCAGAAAGATTTCTTTGTGTAAAGTTATCTAAAATGGCTTGCATGTCATCTAATATATCATAATAGAACTTTTTTGCCTATGTTTGTTATATTTGTTAATAGGAAAGTCAGAAGCGAGAATGAGCATATGATTTTTATGCTTCCTACTCATTAGTATTTGCATGTTCGAATGGAAGAAAAATAAAGTAGGAAAGTAACTCTAAAGCCAAGAATAATAATACATTCAAACAGACAGAGAAACCTTCTATTTAAGCTGCTCCTAGATAGTACAATCAGTGTAATGTCTGAAAGGGACTAATGTGCAAGAGCAACATTGCTCGATTCATGTCTCAAGGACAAAATTGCTATTATTCTGCCATCCCATACAGACATGGATGGATGCTCTCATAAACAAAATGCTAGAGGCCATGTCACTGTTCTGCTTACTTCCCCAACTCTTCCTCTCTTCCAGACCAGGCATATCTCAATGACTTTTTGGGATAACATGGAGT
Source organism: Pelochelys cantorii (assembly GCA_032595735.1). Lineage (NCBI taxonomy): Eukaryota > Metazoa > Chordata > Testudines > Trionychidae > Pelochelys > Pelochelys cantorii. Next base: position 23,750,749 of record CM064334.1, on the reverse strand, counting down.
GCAAAAGAAAACTTAGTGAAACAGTAACAGTCAGACAGGTAGCCAAGAAATAGAAGCATAAACTGAATAGTAGCCAACGAACAGCTGAATAAACTGAACAGAGCTTAGAAACAGTATAAGGGATTGGCTATACATGTAACCGGTATAGCTAAAGTAGCCCAACTCCCTAGTATGGATGCAAGTATCCCAGTATACTTATTAGCACATAGGCAGGGGGATGAACTGTACTTGTATAAGCGACAAGGAGTCCTGTGGCACCTTATAGACTAACAGATGTATTGGCGCGTAAGCTTTCGTGGGCAAAGACCCACTTCATCAGATGCATGTAGTGGAAATTTCCAGAGGCAGGTATAAATATGCAGACCAGAATAAGGCTAGAGATAACGAAGTTAATTCAGTCAGGGAGGGTGAGGCCCACTTCTAGCAGCTGATGTGGAGGTGTGAACACCAAGAGAGGAGAAACTTCTTTTGTAGGTGGCTAGCCATTCCCAGTCTTTGTTTAATCCTAAAATGATGGTGTCAAATTTGCAGATGAACAGTAGCTCAGCAGTTTCTCTTTGAAGTCTGGTCTTGAAGTTTTTTTGCTGCAGGATGGCTACCTTTAAATCTGCTACTGTCTGTCCAGGGAGATTGAAGTGTTCCCCTACAGTTTTTGTATATTGCCATTCCTAATATCTGATTTGTGTCCATTTATTCTTTTACGTAGGGACTGTCCAGTTTGGCCGATGTATATAGCAGAGGGGCATTGCTGGCACATGATGGCATATATTACATTGGTAGGTGTGCAGGTGAATGAACCAGTGATGGTGTGGCTGATCTGGTTAGGTCCTGTGATGGTGTCACTGGTGTAGATATGTGGGCAGAGTTGGCACCGAGGTTTGTTGCATGGATTGGTTCCTGAGTTAGTAATGAGGAAACAGATTAACAGAGCCAGACATATACCCAGAAGCCTCCTACTACAAGACAAGCCCAAGAAAGAAACCAACAGAACACCACTGGCCGTCACCTACAGTCTTCAGCTAAAACCTCTCCAATGCATCAGCAGTGATCTACAACCCATCCTGGACAATGATCCCTCACTTTCACAGGCTTTGGGAGGCAGGCCAGTCCTCGCCTACAGACAACCCACCAACCTGAAGCAAATTCTCACCAGCAACTATACACTGCACCACAGTAACTCTAACTCAGGAACCAATCCATGCAACAAACCTCGGTGCCAACTCTGCCCACATATCTACACCGGCGACACCATCACAGGACCTAACCAGATCAGCCACACCATCACGGGCTCATTCACCTGCACATCTACCAATGTAATATATGCCATCATGTGCCAACAATGTCCCTCTGCCATGTACGTCTGCTATTTCGAAATATAGCAGACGTGCTATTTTGCCATCCCTTTAAACCTCATTGTATGAGGAGTAAGGGATGACTCGAAAAATCGCTATATTTTGAAATTTGGCACTGTGCAGACAGCGACAAATGATGAAATACGCTATTTTGAAATAGACTTGAAATAAGCTACGCAAATTGAGTATCTTATTTCGAGTTTCGGGTGCCGTGTAGATGTACTCTGTGTGTTAGGGAAAATCTGGAAGCTATGAAAGTAGGCATGGCCATTTCTCCTTTCAATGTTGTTCTCATGTGTTTAGCACTCTTGGTGACATTGTTACTGACAGGTTGATCTTGCCGACTTAGTGCAGTATTGAAATTTTCTCATTTTAATGCTTATCTTTATGGGGATTTTGGATTTCAAAATATTGCAAAAATATATCAAGTTTCAGTGGATTAAAAAAGCTGTCGTATAAATATGTAATAATTTTAAAGCCTATGTCTAATCAGAAATCAAGTGCATGTATATGTACACACACACACACACACACACACACACACACACACACACGAGTCTAGATTCTGATCTTAGACACAGCTATGTAATTCCATTGAAGTATGTGGAGTTACTTTACACCTGGGCTGTGTCTAGACTGGCCAGTTTTTCCGCAAAAGCAGCCGCTTTTGCACAAAAACTTGCCAGCTGTCTAACTGGCCGCTTGAATTTGCGCAAGAGCACTGATGTTCTAATGTAAGAAATCAGTGCTTCTTGCACAAATACTTTGACGCTCCCGTTCGGGCAAAAGTCCTTTTGCGCAAAACCTTTTGCGCAAAAGGGCCAGTGTAGACAGCTCAGTTTTGTTTTGCGCAAAAAAGCCCCAATGGCTAAAATGGCGATCGGGGCTTTCTTGCGCAAAAGCGCATCTAGATTGGCCACAGACGCTTTTGCGCAAAAAGTGCTTTTGCGCAAAAGTGTCCGTGCCAATCTAGACGCTCTCTTGCGCAAATACATTTAACGGAAAACTTTTCCGTTAAAAGCATTTGCGCAAATTCATGCCAGTCTAGACGCAGCCCTGGTGCATTGGTGATTCCAGCATAGGATAGATATTTTACTGTATGCCTACTATTGTTCTCCCACAGAGCACCCAGGAGTGTCACTGTTATCATCTACTCTGACTTCTTGTGTGACACACAGAACTTCCCCAAAGTAATTCTTAGAGCAGATCTTTTAGATCCCTCCTTGGCTTTGGAATCTGTGAATTTGTCAAAGAATGTCAAAGAGCAAACACTCTAATAAAAATGTTCACGAATAGAAAAAAAAAGCGAAATCTTCAAAAAAATTGCTGTGTAGTTTGCCTAGCTCTAATCTTCGGAGCTCTTTATCGATAATCATCCTTATAGTCTCTGGGCCAAATCCTGCAGTCCTTAATCAGTCAAAGCCTCTTGTAAATTCTACATAATAGCAGTGACTGGTTACCAATAAAATAGAAATCTTCCTTATATAAAAGGAATAAAATGTGTTATTTTTAGAGTCCACTGAGAGCATTTATGCCTGATATCAGCATCAACTAATCATGAGCTTTGAGTGATGCATGCAGGGAAATATTCTAAGGCTAGAATATTCTGAGGCTAGAATTAAATCTCATTTGGGTGAAAATGCTTCTAGCTACAGTGGCTGTTAAAGGAGAATTATTAAAATCAAAACTCTGGAACAAGAACTACAAGAGCTTTTTAAAGTAAAAGTGGAACATAGGAGATTAAGAAAACAAGTTTATTTAATTCTGTAAGCATGTCTTGACCTAAAAATTGTCAGTAATAAAGAAACCCCTATGACCCTAGGTAAATAATTCCAATACTTAATTACGCTCACCATTAAAACTTTTCACTCTATTTCCAGTCTGAATTTATCTGGCTGCAATGTCCAGTCACTGGAACATGTTATATCTTTGTCTGTTAGACTGAGGAGCCCATTTTTAAATCATGTTTCCCATGTAAGTACTTACAGACTATAATCAAGTCACCTCCTAAACTTCTCTTTCTTAAACTAAACAGACTGAGTCCTTGAAATTATCACTTGAAGGCATGTTTTATAATCCTTTAATCATTCTCATGACTCTTCTCTGAACCGTGTCTAATCTATCAACATCCTTCTTCAACTATAACTGGATGGAGTATTCCAACAGTGATCACACCAAGGCCAAATACAAATGTAAAACCACCTCTCTACTCCAAACTCAAGATTCCCTTATATTCAACCAAAGACTCTTTTGGATAGAGCATTGTTCTGGGACATCATGTTCTTCTAATTAATCATCACGACTCCCAAATCATTTTCAAAGTCACTGCTTCCCAGGATAGAGTGTTCCATTCTATAGGTATGGCCTACATTCTTTGTTCATAAATTTGTTCCTCCATTTACATTTAGCCATATTAAATCTGTGTATTTTTGCTTACACCCAGTGTACCAACCATCCAGATCTTTCTGTATCTATCTTTATTATTTACCATTCTCCCAGTTTTGGTGTCATCTGCAAACATTATTAGGAATGATTTTAGGTTTTCTTCTTACTCCCCTATGTTACACAATTATAAAATTGTTAAAATACCATAGCACCCAAAAACAGATTCCTGAAGGACCCCGCTAGAAACACATTCAGCAAATCCCTGTTTGTAGTTACATTTTGAGATATCTTTTTTAGCCTGCTTTTAATATGTTTAATATGTTTCACACTAACTTTATATCTTTCCAGATTGCTTAATCAAAATGTCACACTGTACCACATCTAATACATTACAAAAGCCTAACATCAACATTAGTACATTTATCAATCAAACTTGTATCATAAAAATATCAAGTTAGTTTGAGTGGATCTATTGTTCCAGAATTATTGATTATTATTATCTATAATACTCTTCTATAATGCTTTATTAATCGAGTCATGTATCAGCTGCTCCATTATCATGACTGGGATCAATGTCAGATTGACAGCCTTATAATTACCTGGGTTAATCCCATTTACCCCTTTTACATATTGGCACAATAGTAGGTTCTTTATAGTCTTCTAAAATGTTCCCAGGGTTCCAAGACATATTGAAAATTCAGCATTAAGATCCAGTGATGTTCTCATCCAGCTCTTTTAAAACTCTTAGTTGCAAGTTCTCAAGGATTGCTGATTTTAAAATGACCAATACGATTGTTAGGATTCTTTCTGGCCCAAATATATTTAAAAACTCCAGTATCCTTAACTTTGATGGTCATAGGTTTCTGCTTTTGTTCCTTTGCTCCTCTTATCCATTTTCAACAATTCCGAGCTTCAGATTTATATTTTTACTATCAACTTCTCCTTTCATTTTTTATAGCTTCCTTCATTTCTCCTCTGAATTAGGTCAGTTTTTAACCAATACTGCCTTTTTCCTCAGTTGTGGACTTTGGGGCATCCAGTAAAGTGTTTTTAAACAATTGTGAACCATCATTCACATTTTTTTAATTAAATCCTTCCTTTCAGCTGATTTATTTAATTGGTTTCAGCTTCATGAAACTAGCCTGTTAAAGCACCAATTATATCTATAGCACTGTCTTAGACTTGATTCTATTTGCACATTATAATTATGATCAAATCATGATCACTTGTACTAAAAAGTTATCATTAATTTTTAATTTTGTGATCAGTTCCCCTTTATACATAAATAATTCCCCTTGTTGGATGCAAAACTAATTTAAGACTTTGGATTGCTCATGAGTTATGCTCACTGTGCAAATTAGCTATTTGTTATGATTGCCATGAGACTTATCATCTTAATCACATGTTATTGCTGCTGTTCTTTGATTGGATGAAAAACTATAATAAAGAGAGAAAGGCCCATTTCTCCAAGGAGGAGGGTAGAAGCAGCTAGTAAATTTAAGAGTAGTGAAACCGTGAGAATTAAGGTGGGGTTTTTTTTTCCTTTTTGGGTGCCTTCTTGAATGAAGTGTTGCCTGAGAGCTCACTACACTATTTTTCTAGTAATGGAATATGGTTGGCCACGCTCCTATTTTAAATTCAATTTTCTCTTAACATAGTCACTTAAAGTAATTTTGTGGGGCACATGTATGTGCAGTCTCATCTGCAAAATAAGTAGCCAGGTCTGCTTGATTTAATTGCCTCTCTACCACATAATTAGATGTGAGTTTTCCAGGGTACTATCTGAGAAGGGCATGATCAAATACCATTGTCTCATCAAAGTGTTAAATCTCAGGCTTTGGGAAACAGTCCCTATAATGCTGTGTTGCTAAGCACTGCATTCCCATTCCAGATTTTAATGGTTTTTAATGCATTTATAGTATGTACTGGTCATCACTTATTGCCTTTCCCCACAATTATAATCACAAGTTAGTAATTGCAGTAGGCAAATACAGGTGAGGGAAATGTCATCACAGTGGCTTAGCATGGTAGCCAGAGGGAGCAGCCCAATATTCACCTTAATATTGATTCAGCTTTGACAGATGTTAATCCAGTCACCCAAAGAGGCTAGCCCCTGACCCTTCCTCTTTTGCCTCCTGCCCTACAGCTTCAGCTCCCCACAGCACCTGGATGGCACAGTTGCCACACCATGAGCCCCAGTGCTCCAGGCAGTGTGGTCGGGGGAAGGGACCGTTTCAGGGACTTATCAGGTGAGGTGAATTGTGCCCAGACTTACTCTTGATGCCCAGCTGTTTTCCCAATACCACCCCTGTAAATCCTCCCTGCCACACCCCATAGAGTCCCCCTCTCCAGCACCTCAGTAATATCTGCATTCATGGCCCATACTCAGATGTGACCCTTAGGCCAAAAAGTCTGCCCAGTCCTGCATCAAGGCATACTCCTCACCTGGGCACCATCAGCATGAGTGATCGTCACAGCCTAGTTCTTCAGCTCCTGGCCAACTGCAGTGATATTCTGCATGATCAGCCGGCTTTGCACATTGTAACTGGTAAGAGCAGGCTATCCACAGGACAGCTGACAGAATTGTTGGGCCCCTGGGCAAGTTGAGCAGTAGACCGGGGCAGTCAGCCCCCAGCACTGCCCTGACTGCACCACCCCCTCCCCCGGCCTCAGCCAGCCATTAGCACCTCCTGGCACTCCAGCCACAACAGCAGTGGCATCCAGGAGCCCCAGGCCCTTCTGAACCCCCAGGGCCTGAGGTAACTGTCCTCTTTGCCCTTCCCTCACTAGTACAAGTGCCTTGTATGTGTGAGGAGAGCAGAGAGAAAGCTGCTGTTACTACAATTGATGGCAGAAAATTATGTTGCCTTTCTAAATGATTGTTTGTCATTGCCTGTATGCAGACTACTGCTCTCAATAAACTCTACTTGGCCTTCATAATGAATAAGTACACATCAATGAACAAGTTCTTATTCCAATAAGAAACTGGTCTCCTCCAACTTAATAGTGGAGACATAAGAGAATTTTAGGGAGCAGAATCTCCTTCCAACCATATCTCCAGAAGCTCCACTTTACAGATCTCTGAAGTGTAAAGTATGGAACAACAAAAAAGATCCAGCATTCAGTTTTTAATCATCTTTGTAAACAGTTCTATTAAGAGTTGGCCTCATAGGTGTTTCAAGGAAAAATCCATCTGCATTCACAGTAAGAAATTCAACAGAAACATTGCTCACCCTCCTTGTTATCTATGAAAACTGGCTTTCTTTCAATTTTAAAAATTGTTTTCCTCACTTCAAAAAACATTTGTGTTCATGGTTTGTTTGGAATAATCTTAGCAAACTTTAAATTACAAATACTAATTTCAGTATCTAATGTCTATGTGTGGACATATATGTTGCTTAATCTGAAATTAGTGAACTCAGACAAGAAAGTGTCACCAAACACATTCCAGGCAAATGCTTCTGACTAGGAGGAAAAATAGGAGTATGGTAGCACAAAGGGGAAACAGCTGGCGAAATCTACATAAGGATCAAGTAGGATGAGATACCTTGGGACTGGGGCTGCAACATCCATTGGAAAGTAGTAAGATTTGGGCAAGAGGAAGACAAAGTCTGAACAGGACTTCTCCTCTCTCCTTAATGCTTGCTCATTTTCTCCCCTACAGATTTCCCCAGCCCCTCCACCTTCTTTCAGGATGCAGTTCCTTCCCCTGAAGATGCTGCACTCTCCTTCTGCAAGATACCTCCTCCTCCTCTGTGTTCAGGAAGCTTGTGGACAAACTATCCCAGAAGTTTACAAGAAAGATGTGGAGCCAGTATGTATACACAGTTATCCAGATAACTGCTTTCCCTCTTGCTGCTGCTCTTTCTGGAGTAAACACTACTCCCTCGGAGGTGAAAGCCATGGTCCCTACAGACAGGGAGACAATCCTCCCTCATCATCATCAAGATCATCAGGGTCTCCAACTTATCTCCATTGTGAACCTGCAGTTGAACATGCAGAGCTAAATTACTCACTCTGTCCTTGATGCAGTCTTGGCTTTTTACAGAAGTGCTCTACAGGGAAGTCATGGGTGTTAGATATAAATAGACAACAGCTAAGCTACTAGTAGCTGGCACACAAAAATATGTAGCATTGTTCTTGGGTCTGCAGGACCAAAGAATGTGTTATTCACTGCAGATGGTTTCCAGCATGCAACTCGGAAGAGGCTCAGCTGCATTTCACTGAGTCTGCAGTTTTAGAGAAATCTGCTTCTATGCAATCTGTGGCCAGCTTATACCCCACCCTCCCCCACCACAAGTAAGAAGTGGGCCCTCCTGTTCATCTCACCACTCACTACAGTACTCTACTTAGCTTCAAAAAACCGGACTATGTAGCACTTTAAAGACTAACAGGATGGTTTATTAGGTGATGAGCTTTCGTGGGCCAGACCCACTTCCTCAGATCAAATTGTGGAAGAAAATTGGCACAACCATATATACCAAAGGGATACAATCAAAAAAAGTGAACACATATGAAAAGGACAAATCAAATTTCAGAACAGAGTGGGGATGGGGGGCGGGGGGAGGTAAATGTCTGTGAGCTAATGATATTAGAGGTGATAATTGGGGAAGCTATCTTTGTAATGGGTAAGATAATTAGCATCTTTGTTGAGACCTCGGTGTAAAGTGTCAAAATTAAGCATGAATGACAGTTCAGAGGATTCTCTTTCAAGTCTAGTGTTAAAATGTCTGTGAAGCTGGATGTAGGTAATCAAGTCATTGAGACAATGCCCTTTCTGGTTGAAATGGCAAGAAACTGTTTTTTCTTTGTGATCCTGTCTAATATCTGTTTTGCGTGCATTGATTCTTTGGCTAAGTGTCTGAGACGTTTGTCCAATGTACATAGCAGACGGACACTGTCAGCACATGATAGCATAAATTATATTTCTGGATGAGCAGGAATATGTGTTTTTGGTCTTATAACTGAATTGGTTAGGTCCAATAATGGTATCAGCAGAGTGGATATGTGGACAAAGCTGGCAACGGGGTTTGTTGCAAGGGAAAGTTCCAGGGTTGGTATTAGTGTGGTATGTCCTGTGGTTGTTGGTAAGAATCATCTTGAGGTTAGGAGGTTGTCTATAGGAGACTATGGGTCTGTCTCCTAGAGCTTCTCAGAGTTTAGTATCCTGTTCCAGTATAGGTTGTAGTTTATTGATAATGTGTTGGACGGGTTTAAGTTGGGGGCTGTAGGTGATGACAAGTGGTGTTCTATTGTTGGTTTTCTTGGGTCTGTCTTGAAGTAGATGGTTTCTGGGTATTCGTCTGGCTCCTTCAATTTGTTTTTTTATTTCTCCGGGTGGGTAATTGAGGTTTATAAATGCTGGGTGACGAACCAGAGGCTTGAAAGATCGTCTAGGGGTGGCATTTGTGGTGAGGGACTGGGGGCCGCTAAGGAGGAAAACCCGAGCTGAGATGTACTTAACCAATTCCAAACTTTATTGACTACAATCTGATTATATTAAATCACTGTCTCTGATTTGTTTAAGACAACATAGCATGCAAATAAAACGTACATTAAAGAAAGTCAATACAACAATAATAAAAATTCCTCCTACAGCCAATCCCTCTATGGGTATCTTGGAACAGCCGGTAGAGTTCGTTATTAGTCTGCCTATTCACTTACCAACCCCTCAGTTCTACTCCTAGTTCTTATTTAGACCTAGGTGTGGCACCATTATACAATATGGTTAATACAATACAACTAACAATTGCTAAGCTGATAAATAATATATTAAGCAATACTTACAAACCCAGTGACAATTACGATACACAGACAAAAAACAATGCGTAGCATACTCCGGATTCGTACACCCCTTTCGTGATTCAGTGGGTGGGAGGCGGCCTTTGGTGATCAACCCCTTAGCCAGGCTGGACGATACGTGCCTTCTATCTTGATACGGAACCTCCCCGAGCTTAGGGCTCAGGGTGTTTTATACTATAATTTGATATCCAGTACCATATTAGGGTTTAGCTTTAGTTTATAGTATAATTTGATATCCGGTACCATATTAGGGTTTCTTTCTTTTGGTATGACGTCTGCCTCAGGGCCTTGTGGTTAGTGCCTGATGCAGACATGACTGGCACACGTGAGAATTAGCTATGTTTTTTCTTTCCCTGTTCCAGGTGCTTGTTAACTGGTGTATTATGACAGCTCATTTCCCTTATTCCTATCTTGTCCTGGTTTTAGTGCTCGTTAACTTAGCTTTTTTCCCTACTCTTATCTTCCTGGCCCAGGTGCTTGCCAAGTTCAGTTCTGTTTCCTGGGGACTGTGCTGGGGCTTGAAGGCCCCTGGCCCAGGTGCTTGCCAAGTTCAGTCCCGTTTACTGAGAACTGTGCTGAGCACCCGAGGAACTTAAAGTTCTGTCTCTGGATCCACCACAGCGGCCTGTGTTTTTCTTGTGAGGGGCCTTAGTGTGGCAGTATGGGCAATACGCACGAGGCCGTGGTCAAGATGACCTGCTGTACGACACTTGGTAGAGATCCTGAAGTTTCTGGTCTCTGTCAGTGGGATTAGAGCAGATACGGTTGTATCGAAGGGCTTGGCTATAGACAATGGATCGTATGGTGTGTTCTGGATGGGAGCTGGAGGCATGTAGGTAACTGTATGAGTCGGTGTGTTTTCTGTAGAGAGTTTTGTACTGTGGTATCCAGGAAATGGATCTCTCGCATAGAATGGTCCAGGCTGAGATTGATGGTAGGGTGTAGGTTGTTAAAATCTCTGTGGAATGTCTCCAGTGTTTCTTGGCCATGGGTCCAGATCATGAAGATGTCATCGATGTAGCGTAAGTAGAGAAGGGGTAAAAGGGGACGGGATCTGAGGAAACGTTGTTCTAAGTCAGCCATAAAGATGTTAGCGTACTGTGGGGCCATGCGGGTACCCATGGCTGTGCCGCTGATCTGGAGGTATAAGTTGTCCTCAAATTGGAAATAATTGTGGGTGAGAACAAAGTTATTTAGGTCTGCTGTCAGATTGGCAGTGGTGTCCTCTGGGATAGTGTTTCTAATTGCTTGTAATCCATCTTCATGTGGGATGTTGGTGTATAGAGCTTCTACATCCATGGTAGCAAAGATGGTGTTATCGGGGAGGTTATCGATGTTCTGTAGTTTTCTTAGGAAGTGAGTAGTATCTCGGAGATAGCTGGGAGTGTTGGTTGTGTAGGGTTTGAGAAAGATAGCTTCCCCAGTTATCACCTCTAATATCTTTAGCTCACAGACATTTACCTCCCCCCCCCCCATCCCCCCTCTGTTCTGAAATTTGATTTGTCCTTTTCATATGTGTTCACTTTTTTTGATTGTATCCCTTTGGTATATATGGTCATGCCAATTTTCTTCCACAATTTGATCTGAGGAAGTGGGTCTGGCCCACAAAAGCTCATCACCTAATAAACCATCTTGTTAGTCTTTAAAATGCTACATAGTCCTGGGGTTTTTTTCAGCTAGACTAGACTAACACGGCTACATCTCTATTACTATTCTACTTAGCTTCCTTTTTCTTCCACTCCTGTGCTTTACTTCAGTCTCCACTGTCTCTAATCCCTCTCCTTTATCACATCCACAAAGGATATTCCAAGATGGTTGCTATTTTCCATTCATTCAATCTATGCATTGGCTATAGGCCTGAAATGTTTCCATAAATAGTCACGTGAATAAAATTTTGCTTATATAAATGTATTTCAGAAGCGAACACAGGAGGGTTGCAGACAGGGATTCAAACTGCATTTTCTAATTTGCTGAAATATTCTCTGCCTTGCTCCAGCATGAGTGCATTTCAAACACTAAAAGGAAACCTGAGCAAAATATGTTAGATCACAAAGGATATTAAAATATCATCAGGAACTCAAGCAGAGCTCTTCCAAGAAAAAAAGTAATATTGTATTTTAAGAATCACAAACATAAATTTCTGAGAAATACACATATTATATTTACCTAAGCAGAATGAAAAGCTTGTGTGTATTTTCAAATTGAAGAATGGTTATAAAAGCCTCAAGTACTTGAATACAGAATCAAAATGAAACTGTCTTATTGCTAGCAACTAACTAAATTGATTAATGCCCCTTTTCCATTTTCCTCTGTCATAACCAGAAACGGGACTTCTCATAGGTCTTACAAAGTCACGTTGCATGATAACAAACATGAACAGCTAAACAGAACAAGAGGCTCGGATTCTGATTCTGTGACCATTTTATACTGGTGTTCCTCCATTGGTTTCACTGAAGTTGCTCCTAATTTTCACTGGTAGGAGATTGACATCAGGCCCTCGAATCCTTGGGAGAGGTGGCAATCCCACTCATGGGACCAGTTCTGCAACCGCCTATGTATGTTATCATTAATGAGTAGACAGAACTGGACTCCCAAGTCATTATTGCCTAATATACCTTTTCAGCCAACTTGCTTCTATATCTTTGTCAAATAGCCTGAGGGTAAAGGATAAGCATTAGAAATTATGTATCTTGCTCTGATCCCTTCTTCCAGTTTGACCCGGTAGTAATTACAAAAATGCTGCTTTTTCTGAATAGTTGTTCCAGTAAGGATAGCTTCTTTCTCCTGTTTTTAGGGGAAGCTCCAAAACAGGAGGGAAAAAAAAGGCTTTCACCTTTCATATAATGTCTCTTTCAGCCTCCTGGTTCCCTTCCCTAAGAGGATGTTATCCCTCTTTGTCCACCAAATCTAAAAAGCAAATCTGTTTTGATACGTTGACCCAAGACTTTAGGAACAAGTTGGCTGTGAAATGTATATGGGTGGCTGCCAACTTTCTAGACAAGATCCTAAAAGTCTAAACAAACTTGGCACAAGCCTTATTTTACTGGAGCTCCATTGTCTTTTTATTATACAATCCTTGATCAAATCAAAATTTAAACACGCTATTCATCCCTTAAGATTTCACAAAAGGTTTTATCTTCAATCATCTAACCCACAACTCCTTGCAGGTGCTCTTTACTCATATTTATTTCCATTAGCACAGTTGCAAACTTATTGAAAACAGAGGGTCAGGGGTGAGGTGTAATATCTTTTATTGGACTAACTTCTGTTAGTGAGAAAGAAACCTTCACAGAGCTTTTCTTCAGGTCTGGAAAACTTAGTGTCACAGATGCATGTAGCCAATTTGATTTGCGTGTGGAAGTTTTAAAATGTAGTTTTCCATTGATTTTTACCTGTCAGTCCCTTCTATGGAAAACATGGCACACAGCCACAAGTCTGGGCCAGGGTGGGGGGGCAGGAGGCAGAATCAGTGTAGATTTTTAATGAGAATTATCACACATAAAAACGTACTCATCAAAATTTAACAAAAGACAGGACTATGCAGCACTTTAAAGACTAACAAGATGGTTTATTGGGTGATGAGCTTTCGTGGGCCAGACCCACTTCCTCAGATCTGGCCCACGAAAGCTCATCACCCAATAAACCATCTTGTTAGTCTTTAAAGTGCTGCATAGTCCTGTCTTTTGTTTCAGCAAGACCAGACTAACACGGCTACATCTCTATCAAAATTTAACAGAATAGCATAGCATTATCTATAACCACCACCTACGACACTACAATCCATAACTATACTGGGTTTTTGAGAGGGGCTTCAAGATATAAGGATTCTTGATAGACATCATGGCAGGCATTCATTGGTATACATAGTAAAGGTAGAAGCTGGCAAATTTTTAAAAATGCCTAGGGGGGGGAAGGAGGTAGAGATCCATTTACCTTATTTGACAAGTAAAAAGGAAGAATTAGAGGAATGAACATTTCTGAAACTGAAAGCCTGGATGTTCATCCAACTCTGACTCCCTGACAGTTCTCTCACTCACTGGTTGTAATAGGATTTTTTTTTGGGGGGGGGGGAGGGAAGGTTAGTGAGAACCCCCCCCCCCCAAAAAAAAATCACAAAAAGTTGATCACCCTCAAAAAGGAATTTTTTTCTTTATTTCTACAGATGGATTCAAAACAAAACCATGGATCTAAATAAACTGCCTCCCTCCCCAAACATTGGAGATCTAGTGGATCGGGATCTCAGCTTTGTGATTGGCTAGTAATTCTAACATCATGAGGCAAAATACAATTTCAAAATGATGGGTATTTTCAGGGTCAGAACCAAACTCCACAGGTAGGATCTATTTCTTTTTAATTTTCTTCACTTGTGGGTGTCATGAGCTTTTCTCTCAATTTTAATGTAAAAGGTGTCCTATCTATGGTATGACAGCTTGTAACGATGTAGAAGTGCCCTTTGCAGGAGTGGGACCTCTATTAGCTGGGCAAGAATTCCATTTGCCTGTTACAAATCTACAGAAATTCCTTTGTCATTGGAGTGTCATACTATTTTTAGCTAGAAGCAGAAGTATCATGACAAATTACTTTCTCTTTTGAGATTTCCTGTCCCTGCCTTACTGACTCAAGATCATGAATTTCTGAAGGATACCATCACTAGTACCCTCTCAGTCAGCAGCGTCAGGTGACTGCTCTTTTCAAAATCTGTGAATGTGTGTACATTGTGAAAACATCCCCCTTTCAGGGGCGGGGGAAGCATCTGTCTGTTCCTATCCAGCTAGAAAACTCAAACATCTAGCACCTGAGCAGAAGATCTGCCCAGCTGATTGCATGCCACTCTAGATTTATATGCACTACATGATATATGCCAGGGAGGGTGGGTGATGATACATTCCATAAGAGAGAATCTAGTGCACCATTAAAATCATTTCCTTTCTTTCATATCACCTCTGCCCATGCTTCTGTTCTGTTTTTCTATTCCCCCCACCCCCCAATAGCAGTGATATTGAATCACATCTCAACTAAGTCTAGCTCCAGACTGTCACGTTCATTTAAATGATCTGGATTCCAACTACCTACCTCCAGATTTTTAACTGGCAGGTTATATAACCCATTAGGTAATATTTGGTAACTGTATCCATTTGTGGGCACTTCTACGCCAGATATGCACTATAATAAACAGGATAGAGATAGAATGGTTACTTTTTTGCAGGAAGAAAATAAAGGTTTGACAGAATTTTAAAATTATTTTACGTGACCACACAAAAGGCTAAGAGGAATTAGAGCAACTAAAAATACCATCTATATCCAAAATTAATATGAGAAGTGTATTGAAAGCAATACACAAATATCCCCGACAACACTCTTCCACTATGTAATCCAACTGGCATTTGCTTTTTGATTATGCAGGAGAGCAGAAGCACAGCCTATGGAGAAAAACACTGGCTCACCCTCTGCAATAACACAACCTTAAAAAACACAAGAGCTAGCCAAGTATGTTTTCAGTACATGTGGAAGTGAATCTGTATTAAAATCTGGATGGCTTAGTCACTACCACATATCAACTTTCCTCCCTCTGATATGGAGATTTAAAACTCTGAATGAATTCCTTTGCCGTGGTCCAGAAATACCAAGGTATTTTATTGTGTAAAATCATTTTGAGTGCTAATTCTATAAAACAATATTGCTTTCTGCAGTGTTTTGTAACAACTCCTCCACTACTTACAATGCACCAAGAAAGCAATAACAGTAGCCACTAGAGAACTGTGCTAGATAGATTGAACTAAGCATTGAGTTGGCACTATCGTCTTTTGGGTCATCACCTTTCTTATAGTGATTGGCATATCTGATCTGACATTGTTCAACTTGTCTCTTGATTGGCTAGCTCCCCACTTTAGACCTCCCAAAGGCACAGCCTTGGATGCTGTGCTTTGTCCAACAGTTGTGCTCCTCAGAAGCAGCTAAGCATTTTCATGAGCAGAGGACAGAGAGGTGAGAGAAAACGTCAATCATCACGGGCCGTAGTGCCATCCCTGCTGCGCTGACAATGAAGAAAGAATACCATTTAAGTGACTTCTGCATAAATGCTGTTATTTTCATCTGTCATTTTTATCGGAAATAAAGGGCCTGCAGAGAGGAGTTGGATATCTAACACTCTTGTGATGGCTGAATTGCTTTGTTGTACCAATGACCCAATTTTCGGGCACTTAGGATTTTTTTTCAATATTAAATACATTTTCATATGAGAAGAGAACACTGTTTTGAATTCATGCATATTCAATGTGAATAGTATTTCCTGACTTTTTTAAGCAATAAATTCACTTAATAAATAAAGCCACATGTGGCTCAGTACTACTTTCCATCTTGTATGTGAGATTTTATGGATCAACAGAAATTGATCCCTGGCTGTGGAGGAACTCTGAAGGAAAAATGGAAGAGAACACTTTCTCATGATGTCACAGAGCAATAGCAGAGTCTCTCCACAGGTACTCTTTCAGGGTGCATCTAGACTGCAGGGTTTTTTCAGAAAAACGGCCATTTTTCCGGAAAAACTGCACTTACATCCACGCTGCTATTGCGTTCTTTCAAAAGAAAAATCAAAAGAATGCAGCAGGTTTTTCGACATTGGTGAACCTCATTCTATGAGGAAGAATGCCTTTTCCAAAAGAGCTCTTTCAGAAAAAGGCATGCATGGACGGGGAAGAGGGAGTTTTTTCGAAAGAAGAGGCCTCCAGGAAAAAGCACAGGTGCCCTGGTGGCCACTCCGTCCATAGTAATCACAACTTAAATGCGAGATAGTGTCCATTCAGTGTGGACGCTCTCTTCCAGAAGAAGTTTTTTCAGAAGATCTCTTCCGAAAAAGCTTCTTTCGAAAGAAGCCTGCAGTTTAGACGTACCCTCAGTGTGATAGTAAGCAGAGAAGAAATGAAAAGAAAATGACCATAAATTATAAAGCCATGAGGGACTCCTGTCACCATCTAGACTGACCTGTATAATGCAACCATATAACTTCCCTGAATTAATTTCTGTTTGAAACAGAACATATCTGAACATGTACTAGTAGTGGAAAATGCACCACAACAACTTGGTAAGTTGTTCCAATGGTTAATTACCCACATTATTAAAAAATTGCATCTGGTTTCCAGTCCAGATTTGTTTAGATTCAGTTTCCAGCCATTGTTATAATGTTGTCAGCGGGACTACAAAGCTATGAAAATTATGAAATTTCTGTTCTTCATCCCATTATGTACAGACTCTGATCAAGTCACCCTATGTGTCTCCTCATGACCAGGATTCACTCTACAGCACGCTGCCTTTGTTTTCCTCCTGGTCAGGCCCCTTAAGAAGTCATTCAGTTCAAATGTGCTTCAAACCTCCTCCCTTCCTCCCTCTCCCCCCCCCCATAGCAGTTTTCGGGACCACTCCAGACACCAATCCAAGTTCAGTCTCTCTCAATAATCCAAAACAGCACAAAGTCTTTGAAAACAAAGCACACATTTTCAGTCTTTATCCCAGTTTCAGCTGGGCACGCCTCTCCTCCCTAAGGGCATGTAAGACCTCCACAACTCCAGGATTGGTCTGGGGTTTCCAATAATTAAAGATGAATCTTTAATTAAAGATTATATCATGTGATTAAATCTCCAGGAATATATCCATGCAAAATTGGCAACCCTAAGGATAGGTCTGCTTCCCCGTACCCTCTGCCTGGCATTTGTTCCTCTCCACAGGCCTTTCTAGTCTTTCCCAAGTCCTCCCTGCCTGGAAAATTTTCCTCCCTGTCTCCTGCTTCTTGAGCTTTTTCCCTGCTGACTTAGGTTGTTACAGGATACATCTTGCTCCCTGTACATTCTACAGACACAGCTATGGTATCCTGGGTTTCTCCTTCTGTCCTCTTGATACCAAATGACAGAGGGCACAGTGATCACTTAGTCAGATCTGTGCATAATCGTTCAAAGAGTAGCATTTGACATGGCTATGGAGAGCCATTAGCCCACTAGTAATCAAAATAATTAAATGTACATATAAATAGTATGTGTAAATACTGTAAATTATGCTCATAAAGTCTAGAGTTAAGACAAGTCACCAAAAAGTAACGTACATCAGAGATGTGCCTTTTACACAGGAGGTAATTAATGCTTTTGTCTGACTATTTGTGTCTTGTACACCTCACACGATATACTTATTTGCATACTGAACCAGGTGCAAATTGAGAGATTGCAAAATCTTGAAGACAAAATCTACACGTAGAAAACCAAACACGAAGAAGGTATTCTTGTTATGAATAAAGGAAGGATTAGTTTAGTATATCTTGGATTGTAAAGAGACATTGAATCTTTCAGCTAGGAGGCAAAGTGATAGCCTGCATTATGAAAGAAGGGTCACAGCCTGTCTGGCTGTAAAGCACTTCAGGGATTTTGGGTGAGCAATGATTTATTAGACATGAGAGTACCTTCCTAGTTAAGTCTAGATTCTAGCTTGCAGGTTATGATTTTATGTGTAACCATTTGTTTCTAATATTTCAACTTGCTTCTGATCGAATCTCTGTGCTTTGTTAAAATAAGCTTATACATGATTTCACAATAAACACATCTAGGTGCTGTGAGTTAAGCAGAGAGGTGATCTGAGGTGAAACTGGTAGGCTGGGGTGTGCTGTTTTTTAGAAGCCATGGATCAGTGAATGCAGTAAATGTTCAGTGGACCAGAAGCTGCACACCCCCAGGAGACACTTGGAAGTTGACGTGTGCCTATTGCTAACCTGCAGCATGACAGCAGGGCCAGTGAAGCTTAGCAAGAGTGTTTGTGTTGCCCATGGCTGGGGAGTAGGGGAGCTGACCCACAGAAGGCACAGATAAAGCTTTCTCATGCTAAGAGCAAGTGGCAGTGATGTGTCCCGCAACCTTGGGCAGCATCTCTGTCCCCTTTACAGAAAACACCATGCTCCTTTTGTACTGGAATCCCCAGATTGCTCTCAGGTCGAGATTATCCTCTAATCATTCTTGTGGCTCTTCACTGAACCCACTCCAAATTTATCAAATTCCTTCTTGGACACCGGAACTGGACACAATAATCTGGTAGCAGTAGCACTGGTGCCATGTACAGAGGTAAAATAGCCTTCCTACTCTGACTCCAGGTGCATAAAATGGGACTTCGATGGTTGCATTAGCTCTCTGCACCATAACATCACAATACAAGCTCATGTTTAGCTGACTGTACAATACAATCTATCCTCTCCACACACACACACATTTTTCAGAGTCCACGGGAGAGAAAGGCATGTTGTCTAGTGGTTAGGGACTTAGTGAGGAGTTGGAAGAGCTGGTCTCCATGACAGACTTCTTGTGTGACCATGAAATCAGTAAAAGCAAGGAGGTGGGCTTTCTCCTTTCCATACCTCAGTTGCTGTAAAATGAGAAATACTTCCTCATCTCCCCTCCCCCCCACAGCTGCTGTGAGGAGAAACACAAACAAACATCATGAGGGGTGTGGGTAGTATGCTGAGCAAAGCCATACAAGAATGTAAGACACACAGAACTGCAGTGGCGAGCCCTCTTGCTCCACACTGTTCTTCTTGAACAACAGTGTGCAAGGAACCTGTAAACAACTGGGTTCTACCACCCATATGACCTTACAGAATCCTCCCCTGGTATAGAAGAGAGCTACAACTGTTCTGCCTCTGAACCTTTTTAGAGGGGACAGAGTGGGATTTACCACTTAATACCAATGATGCCTTTCAAACGTTAATAGACAGTGCTGAAACGTCGCTACGCCTGTGTCAGGCAATTGAATGCTTTCCTTGTAGGGCAATTGGCTCTGAACTCCTGAGAACAAATGTCAGTCACTTTCTAGTGGCCTGGCGTTTATTATGGGATGATCTGAAGCCATGAATTTTTACACCTATGGATATTATTTCTATCATTACCTATACTTATACTATCTAAATAAAGAGAACAGGAAGTATGACTGACGGATAGGAGAGTCTGATGCTAAATTGCCATAGAGCCGTGGAAAAGATAAAAATCCATTTCTCTACCATCAATCTTTTCATAGGAAAAAATATCTATGCCTTTTAACTCTCTCACCTTCTATCATTGCATAGAGGTTTCAAAATAAAATGAAAAGCTAGGGACAATGTTTTAAAATAAACCTACCTGTTTTCACTGCCTTAAAAAAAAGGAAAGTAATATTCAAGGTGGGGGAGGAAATCTGCTTGCTCCCAGTTAGGTTTATTAAGTCAGTCATAAAGGCAGCTGATCTAAAATGCATCAGCTGTCACCAGCTCAGTCCCAGTCTGACAGTTCAATACCTCCTCATCTTCTGAGAATGGCAGTGCTGAACCCTGAGTAAACTGCATCTGTATGCAAACTGTCAAAGAGCACTTGGCATATCATTAGGGCTGACCTCCATGCTGCAGTGACAACAGGGAACATTACAGCCAATTGTCATGAGAGTTCAAATTAATCTGCAGATCTCTGAATTCAACAGTAGGTGAAGCAAGCTCCAGACAGTGGTCAGTTGATGAACTATATAATTTACTAAAATCACCTTAACCCTTTGGAGACCACACATATACTGCATGTTCAGTATATATTCTTTGCATCTATATTCCTTCCTAAGCATTTATTTGCCATACAACATAATTGTCAGTATAGCCGAAAGGGTTTAGTGCTGGGTTATATAGCCAGAATAGCTTTCAGGTCTAGTGAGAGATAGCACAAGGTCCATTGTCAAAGCAGTATTAGCTACAGCCCTGCATGTGGAAGCACACTTACTAGCAATCCTTGCCACATGCTTAGAAGAAGAGTATCTGGTATCACTAGCCCACACCAACAGGCCAAGTCTCAGAGCAGAGACACTGAGTCGTAATAGGTTAAATGCTCATAACTTCTCACTAACATATCTTGCACCTTTGTCTGGCTAGTCCTTGTCTATCTTTCCACAAATGCAAGTTGACAGCACTCCCATTCCATTTTTTTGTGAGTATATCTTTTCCATTTCTGGCCAAAGAGTTTTGTCATGGGATCAAGTCCAGTCTGATTTTGCTCCACCTGATTAACATTATTCAGGTGTATGCTCCTATGCAGCATGCAGAAGATGAAGAAGTGGAACATTTCTATGAAGAACTGGAGGAGACAATACAGAAAAGGTCCATCTACAGGATCATCCAAAGAAATACCAATGCAATAGTAGTAGAAAAGAGAGCAAGAAGGGAAAATACATGCAAAAATTCAATAAAGGTGTAAGAAATGATCACAGAGCATATCTGGATATATTCATAGAGACAAACCATCTCCACATAATGAATAAAATATTTCAAAAAGAGCAACATTGGCAATGAACATGGAAAAGTCTGGATGGAGTCACACGGAATGAGACTGATTATGTATTAATGGATACCAGAAGAATTTTCAGTGATGTGGTGACAACAGGAGAAAAAATCATTTGTACAGGCTCAGACCATAATATGTTGCGCTCAGAACTATGCATTGACAATGCCAGCTAGAAGCCAGAGTGAAAATGGCACTTCAGCAAACAAGCGTTTGCACAGGGAGGGAGTGAAATAGACCTTGAGTATTAAGCCAACAAGGACAATGACAAAGACTCTTTTATGAGAGAAACTCATTGTAATCTCAGCAGCTAAGGCGGCAAAGACATTGTAAACAATGGGACACAAGCAAAGGATCAGAATTCTGTGCAAAGAAATTTGCATGGAGATGAAAGAAGATTATGAAGACTTCTGAAAGAAGAAACAGAAGTGGCCAAAAAGAGTGAGGCTGTGCCTACATTGGCAAGCTTTTGCGCAAAAGCGACTGCTTTTGCGCAAAATCTTGCTGCCTGTCTATACTGACCGCGAGTATTTGCGCAAGAACACTGACGTTGTAATGTATGAAATCATTGCTTCTTACGCAAATACTCTGACACTCCCACTCAAGGATAAGCCCTCTTGTGCAAGTATTCTAGCGCAAAAGGCCAGTGTAGACAGGCAACGTTAATTTCTTGCGCAAGAAAGCCCAATAGCTAAAATGGCCATCAGAGCTTTCTTGCGCAAGAGAGCATCTACACTGGCACGGATGCTTTTGCACAAAAGCAAATCTTTTGTGCAAAGGCACATGCCAGTGTAGACGCTCTCTTGCACAAATACTTATAATGGAAAAACTTTTCCGTTAAAAGTATTTGCGCAAAATCATACCAGTCTAGATGCATCCTGAGAGTATGAAGATGGTAGAAAGAGTAGGCTGAAACAGTTATCCTGACAGTTCTGATAGATGAAAATGGTGAAAGGACATTGTAAAGGAGCAAGATGAAGGAAATATGTACAAAAAAATCTACAATGATCTCTGCTCCTCACATGTCAATGTACAGAGTACATCACCAAGGCAGCAGGCTGCAGAAGTTCCTGAGGTTATGTGAGAAGAAATTGAGCATGCAGTTCACAACTTAAAAAGGAGGAAGAACCTAGGAGTGGATGATATTTGGCCAGAATCTCTCAAAATAAGGGAAAATACTCTCTTCAAAACATTGATACAGTGGTTCTCCATCTTCAGCCATAGCATCAGTGTTCCAGAGGCATGGAAGAAATCAGAAACAATAGTATTGATGAAGAAAGATGATCCAGAAAACCAGCCAATCACATGCCTCTAAAAAATATATAAGATCTTCACCTCAATTGAATTAAGAAGGATCTTGAAATACACAAAAGTAGGGCGCAAGCTGGTTTCCACTCAAGGTATTTGACAATTGATCACATCCATTCAGTTTGGCAGCTGATTGAAAATGGAAAGGTGTACACAGTACCATTGTGTCATGCATTTGATGACTACAAAAAAAAGCATTTGACTTGGTGGAGATCAATGCTTTATTCAGTGCACTCAATGAAACAGGAAATCAATCCAAGGTACGTTGACCTGCTGGAAGAAATAAGACACAATTGTTCAACAGAGATAACATTATTCAACATCCCATGCACTGTTGTTATACGAAGAGGAGTCAGACAAGGCAATACAATTTCACCAAAGCTGTTTGCAGTAGTACTGGAGTTGCTGTTCAAGAAATTGAATTGGGAAGAAGGAATCAGAATTGATGAACAGTTAATGCAACTGCTTTTCACTGATGATTGTGTAATACTGGCAAAGGACACAGTAGAACTTGAGAACAAATTGCAGCAACTGCAAACACTTTCACAGGATATCAGGTTGGAAGTGAACATGTTGAAGACAAAGTGGATACAGGATGAGCGTTGCACAGCAGGAATCATCACTGTAAATGGGAAAGTAACCAAGGAGGTTGACATATATTTAGCTGGGTCAAAGGAGCTGAACAGACCCAAGTCATTTGAAAGAGAATGCAGTAGAACGAGAAAGGCAGGGCAAGGTTCCCTTTACGCAGCGTGGCAGCACAGCTGTGCAGCTTCTTAATGAGTTCCAACCAAGGGCTCAGGACTGTCACACATGGAGCTGCTTTGTCCTCAGCAGTGAGCTGCTGCTGTAGCTGAGGAAGAAGAACCCAAAATCTCTTTGTCAAGGTATAGTCCAGACTCAAAAAAAGATAATTAAAAAATACACAAGTAAATAAAAAGATTTTTAGATCTATTCAAATTTGTCTAGTGGTCCATATTTAGCCCATGGTCTGCCTATTGACTAGCCTTACCCTAAAGTGAAGCGATATCCTTCCTGGTTTGCCCCCAGCTATAGGGATTGAAGAGGAGACCTTATTCTTTCCACCATCATTGCTAGGAAGAAAGAGAAGACCAGGGTTTTGAAACACAGTTATGCTCTTGTAATAGTGAAAATATGACTAAAATGAGGTGGTTTATTATGACAAATTGATTTACTATAACGTTTCACTAATATATGGTTCAACATGTGCTTAACAGAGGTTAATTCTGTGGAACACAGAGATTACATGTGTGCTTGTGGGAGAGTTCACTACACCTCTCAGACTAGAATAAAAATGTAATATTAAATAAGAACTGAGGGCTCAGTCTCACTTGCACTCTTCTCAGCACAGCCCCAGCTTGCACTCTTAGTGATGGTGGTTGTGACTATAGCATCCTGGTCCTGGATTAGAGGCAGTAGTCTAGAGGCTGCTCTACTGATACCATGGGCATGTAATTCCCAAGGGTACATCTACAAAGCAGGGCTAAAGTCGTGAAATCTTTTCTCTTCTTATCAGTAACTGATTAAGATAGGAAATAAGGGGTAGGAATAAAAAAGTGGCATACCCTGGGGAACTGTGCCAGGACCAGTATTATTCAACATATTCATAAATGATCTGGAAAAAGGGGTAAACAGTGAGGTGGTAAAATTTGCAGAAGATAAAGAAAACTGCACAAGGTACTTCAGCCCCAAGCAGACTGTGAAGAGCTACACAAGGATTTCACAAAATTGAATGATTGGGCAACACAATGGCTGATGATATTCAGTGTTGATAAATGCAAAGTAATGCACATTGGAAAATGGAATCCCACCTATACATAAAAAGTGATGGGGTCCATATTAGCTATTGCCACTCAGTTTCTTTATACTCAGTTATGAAAAATGTGATTAAAACTATTAAAATTGATTGTGTTCTTCTTTTACAACATTAATCTGTTGTCATTGTTAGTTAACCAATTCAGATTCAGTAGACGTGACCTACCATATCCTTAGGGAAAGACCTATTGTAGCAGTAAGCAATACATCTCAACACACTTGTAATTCAAAAGCACTGAGGCAAAAACTGTCAAAACATTACTAAAGTCGACAAGGATATATGGTTCATTAGTCTAGGAACTGATGTGTTATGGACCTGTTTGTGATCAGCCTGGTAATTTAAATCAAGTTGCAAGTTTATGTAAAAAACTACCAAATCTCTGCCATTAAATTTCAGATCATGGCTTCAACAAAGGCACTTGTAATTATAGACATTTATCACAAGGTCATAACAAGTATCCTATCATGTCATCTTAATCAATAATCAATTTATAAAATATCATTACTTTAATTGAAAATCTCTAGCTATTTCCCTTGCATTGACTTTGAGGACAAAACTGCAATGTAGCATCAGTAAACCAGTCTACACTCATTAACACAGAATTAGGCTGTAAATGATTCAATATTCACAAGAGGTTAAATGTTGCAGAAAAAGAGTAATCGGCACTTGCAAATATATCTCACTTCTCAGCATTCTTTCCATGTCTTCTTAAACCTATCCAAGCATGCATGATGTTCACTGCTGCGTACACCTGACAGTGTTATTCTCAAGAGGCCATAGTTTTAACGGCATTACCTGTTACAGAAGTCTTAAGTCACATGACTTTATTCACCTCAGTGTGCTGTTTTTTTAAAATGAGCCAGCATCAGCATGTAACTGAAGATAGTTATTTGCATATTTTAGCAATTAGTTTCAATAGAAATCATGAGATTACATATTGCTGTTCCACTTTATCACTCTTTATAACAGATTCTCAGATATTTCCAATGAAAGCAAATTATTTTCCATCCCATGAGAATTTGAGATTTGAAAAAATGTTCCCCCTCAAAAAAAGTTCAGACAAACCAAAACAAAACTGAAGTGTGGGTCAATACAATCATAATTTTCA
Organism: Pelochelys cantorii; assembly: GCA_032595735.1. Lineage (NCBI taxonomy): Eukaryota > Metazoa > Chordata > Testudines > Trionychidae > Pelochelys > Pelochelys cantorii. Next base: position 23,725,639 of record CM064334.1, on the reverse strand, counting down.
TTGACTTTTTTTCTACCATAAAGTTAGAATATAATAAAATGGGACAATGACAATTTCTAAACTTTTTTTTTTTCAGATTTGGAAATTCATCAACACTCACCCTTTCCTGTGAATAGTTTCAATGGAGTGACATTTTCTGGGGAAGAAATATTTCCCCAAAATATTCCCCACCAGCTTTGCCTCCAAAATAGCAGTGCAAGTACAATTCTGCTCATATCTGGTGAAGAAGCTGTTTATATTTCTATTTGGAAAGCACTTTGCAATTATCTATTATGTGGGGAAATAAAATCTGCTTTTTCAAATGTGTTTGTTTTAAAATGGACATAGGAAGAATGAGACAAGGGGATGATGGCATTAATGTTCATTGTAAACATACAGCACTGGTAAGTGGTAAACATGTCACAATCTAGTTATATTTGATCCCCAATTAAAAGACAAACAATAATTATGGGATATATAATTGCTCGCTTATAATTATTCATGTTGTAGTTAGTATATGCAAGTATATATTTTGTTAATAAATACATTCAGCATTGCAGGCATTTAAGACCAGATTTTCAAAAATCACTGTCTCCCATTTAAGTGCCAAATCAGACTACTCAGATTTTCACCTCACATCCTGTCTTTGAGAGAAATGAGTGCTGCTGAGGACTGGACATCTTTGAAAGCCTTCTCATTTCGTTTTTATATGCTTAAAAAAATCTATGTGTTTGGATTTTCCTTCTGCTAACTGGCTTAGGCTTGCACTTTATGGAAACATTTATTTCACATCTGCATAATCCTTCTAACTCTATTATATATTTGAGATAGTTTGTGTATCTATGAGCAAGTGAATCTGTCTCTCCGTCTGATTGTTCAAGAACTCTTCCTAAATAGTAAGAGCTAGGAACACCAAATGTGGTGTGCAGCCTCCTCTTATCATTACTTAAAAGCAAGGTAAAGAGTTGGTTGTGTGGGGAAAGAGGCTGAAGCTTCCTCCCACACACAACTGCCCCCCCTCAGCACCCCAATTCATGCAGACAGAATCACCAGGCAGGTGAAAGGGGCTGACTGGAGTTTGTTTCCCTACACTGAGACTGGCTCAGCCCCGAGCCTCCCAGCCCCCATGTGTCCTTTAGAGAGAGGGAGCAGCTCCCCCTATCCCAATTTGTACGGGAACATTGCTGGCTGTTCCCCTTCATCTGGGAGTGAGGGGAAAGTGCACAGTTTGCTGCATTCCTCACTCTGGCTGGGGAGCGCAGGGAGCAGATGAACCCTGTAAAAGTGCTTCTCATCTGGCCCCAAGCTGCTGCAGTGAGAGAGGGCTGGGATCGCCCTTTCTCCCAAGAGCAGCCTGCATACTGAACCCCCAGTCTCACCCCAGAGCAATCATTTAAATGTAGAAAAACAAAAATTAATTGAGTTAAGGACCGGAGCAATGCCAGGTAAATTTTCTAGTTATCCTACATTTTAATTTCTGTTTAGAACAAAGTTGCAGAATAATAGGAAAGTACATAAAAATCAACAACCCTATTTATTTTATAACCTACACACATATATTACATCATGTCCTCTAAGTCCATCATATGCTCCAAAATTTGTAATGTGTAGTAATAATGACATGCATCTGGTGGAGATCTCTAAAGGCCAGATTTATTTTGCTGTCCTTCACTCAAGTTGTATAGTACTAATTTGAACTAAGGCTGCAAATGTAGGCATTCGGAATTGCAAATCAAGCCCGGGATTTAAATATCCCGTGCTTGATTTGCATGTTCCCGGCCGGTCGCCATTTTTGAAACTTACAAGCCCGAACTAACTGCCCGCGTCTATACGCAGCAGGGAAACGGGCATTCAAAATAAAGCCTTATTCTGAACTACCTGTTATTCCTCCTGCAATGAGGTTTAGCAGATAGTTCAGAATAAGGCTTTATTTCGAACGCCCGTTTCCCTGCCGCATATAGACGCGGGCAGTTAGTTCGGGCTTGTAAGTTTCAAAAAATGGCGACCGGCCGGGAACATGCAAATCAAGCGCGGGATATTTAAATCCCGGGCTTGATTTGCAATTCCGAATGCCTACATTTTCAGCCTTAGTTCAAATTAGGCTGCAAGTGTAGACATACCCTCTGAGTAGAAGGATTTACTCACATACAGGACTAAATAACTAATACACTGATCAAATTCTGGGTGAGCTCATGATTGATTGTCTAATCCCAAAAGGGGTTAAAATCTGTGGGGATGCAGGTAAATATAGCAGTGGTGGCCTGCCCAGATGCTACCAAGTTTATGCAGATGTTGAAGGGGAGGGAATGGAAGGGCATAAGAATTGCCTTCTCCCTTGTGTGACATGTGCTAAGGCTGGGCAGAATTCTAAGTCTTTTCAATCATTTGAGTGCAGGAACTTCCTCCTCATTATTATTACTAGGGGCGTGTTATGTCCCAAGGAAGAGGTGAAGTCATGGCTCTATACTACCGTATACGTTAATTGACCAGCAGGGGGATGAGAAGGAATATTTTTCCCTATGAGGAGCTGCACATTCTGGGAAGGCATGCTATGTACTGTCTTCCAGCACTCCTGAAATAGTGTGACTCTTTAGAGGGACGTCTGCACTGCAGCGCTATTTCAGGATATCAGAGGTAACCCAAAATAGTTATTCCTCATCTTTTGAGCGCACCCGTTATTTCAAAATACAATGGACTCACTATTCCAACATCCCTGAAAATCCTCTTTCCATGAGGAGTAAGGGACATTTTGGAATAGCAATTTATTTCCAAATAAGTGCTGTGTAGACAGCGCCTAATTTCAATTTCAAAATAACATTGAAATAGGATACGCAATTTGCATAGCTCAAATTGAGTATCTTATTTTGAACTACATTACAGTGTAGACACACTTTAGGATACCTTACCCTGAGTGGTATGCAGTTTGGCATTGGAAAAGCAAACCTTTTTTTTTAAGGTTTGATGCTTGCGCCTATTCTTGTGTAAGGTTTTACTCAAAGTGTCATTATCAGCAAATGGTTTAGTGCCACTCTATGTAATGACAACGCAGGATGGCTGGTGCCCTTGTTTTCACATATAATGATAATACTGCATTTCAGGTTTCCCTGCAATATGAAAAGTTCACTCGCCAATGTTTCGACTTGTATCTTTGTTACCTGCAAAAAAGATGTACACTGTCTATGGCTGAGAGGTTTCAGCTCATCCAAGTGAATGCCCTAGAAAAATATGATAGTCTGGGGTGTCTCATTCTGCAGAAAGATGCAAATATCTCCTTTTAACTGATAGAATTCACAACAGATTGTGAAAACAACAGAAAAAGGTCTCCAATGACAGGCCATGCTTGGAAAGCCCTAATGCAGAAAAACCTCCAGAAGATTCCAATCAAGAGAATTTAAAACATTTGGTTTCATTTAATAAGTTTGAGGGGGTATTTTAAACATACCTTGCACTTTTGCCTAAATGTACCAAATGAAGTTATTTGTTACTACATTAATGCAAGTATTTTTCTTTTTGGGGTTGCTACTTTGCGTCTGTCAGCTATTGCAGAACACAACATTGAAGCATAAATAGGGTTTAATTTCACATGTATCACCATTTCAGAAGACAACCAAAACATTGTATTGACTTTAAACAAGTGCAGGTTACACTGCATCCATATTGCCCTTAGATTCGCTACTAGAAATATGTGAGATGTGTAAAAGTTACACAATGATTCACAATGGGTCCAATCCAACTGGTTCATACTATTCAATAGTAAAACTCTCTTTCACTTCACTGATGTAGGATTGAGCCCACTATGAACTTTATTGAGGCATATCATCATAAGTAAGCTATTACTTTATGATATAGCTCAGCAAAAAAGTAGTACATGTTGCAATAACTTCCACATGATCAAATGGATCACACAAGTTCTTCACATCTGGGTTCAAAAGTAACAGTCCAAAAGAGTTAATATTATTAATCATGTCACATTTTAAGGTTTCTTAATAATTAAGCAACGTTGCATACTTGATGGAGATGAGTCCTAGATGAAATTTCAAGTGTAGACACTCCAAATAGAAATACATGAGTAAACATTTGCAACAATTAACTGAAGGCTCACAAATATATTTTTCCTCTGTCACTTAATGAAAGATGACACTTGAGATGTTATCAATTTCAACATGGAATACTGAAGGAATGAAATGTTAAATCAAACAGTGCAAAAATTTGGATGAAAATAATGGGATTCCCCTTGCCTGTTTCCTACCCTCTCCACATTAAATGAATTGAAGAGAAGATTTAGATGATAATTTTCATAAACACTTGTTATAAAATAGACAGAAAATATGTTTGTCAGGATCTCTTTTAGTGCTCTGTGGTTTGCAGATAATTCAATCATTTGCATTATCTGTCTCATATGAACCTGGGTGTATTGAATAAATATACCAATTACAGTTGTCTACCTGCCCTGGTGTAAGCCTTTTAACAATCATAATTACATACAACAGCCGCAGGAAACAAATTCACGCTTGAAATAAATAACACGTCAATGAGGACAGTAATTCAATGGCTCATGTAAAGCCCCAAAAATTTTATTTGAAAAAAAAAGAAGAAATTCTTTAATATTTTTGATTGCTGTTGAAATGTATTGTACTTTGGCAAATAGTTGCTTAAAAATGCAGCACACAGTATTAAATCATACTACACAATATATACAAGGTTGTACTGATGCTCTTCTCTGGAATTTCTGGGAGGGAACAAGCTTTGGGGCTGTGTCTTCACCAGAGAGTTAACTCCTCTTGAGTTAGCTTAGCTGGAATGAGAGAGACCACATCATATATATAGTAGCCCAATGTCTGTGAGTCTGTAATGCTGAAATGCTGGCTGTTCCCTCTGGGCGGCGCTGTTCCTGAAATGCTGGCTGTTTCCTCTGGGCGGCCCGTGCTGCATGGGGAGCGTGGAGCCCAAACGGTCGCTTGTGCCACTTGCTCCCCCGCGGTGGCCCGGATGAGCGGCGCAGAAGTCAGCCAAGCGCCACGGCAGGAGGGGAAGTGGGGCGGAGCAGTGACGTGCGGCATGACAGTGGCTGCAGGCTCCACCCCCTGGTCGTAAACGTCACCGCCCCGCCCCCCTTCGCCTCCCGCCATGGCGCTCGGCTGACTTCTGTGCCGCTCAGCCGGGCCACCGCGGGGGAGCAAGTGGCATAAGTGACCGTTTGGGCTCCACGCTCCCCATGCAGCACGGGGAGTGCGGAGCCCAAACGGCCGTTTGGGCTCTGCGGTCCCCCGAGTGAGAGGCAGGAGGGGGAGGAGAAAAGAAAGAGAGAGATGGAGAGAGAGGCAGGAGGTGGAGGAGAGCTGAGGGGGGGGGGAGGCAGTAGGAGGAGAGAGAGAGAGAGAGAGAGAGAGAGAGACGGAGGGAGAGAGAGACCGGAGGCTCAGGAGAGAAGACTGACGTGGAGGAGAGACCTGAAAATCCTGTCTTATGACAGGCTAATTGGCTAGTTGTGAAATAACTCTTGTGCAGCACACAGTGATTGTGTTAGCAGCTGACATGAGTTGTCCTAATTCCTGTGAATGCTGCAGCCTCTGGCCCACCAGCAAACTTGAGCAAGGTGGGGCTTTTAATTCAAGTGAAAGGTGGGTGCATCAGGAAGTTGTGTTGGGATTGAATTTAGGTCCAGCACACAAGTTAAAACCGAAGATCAGAGCTGCTTAGTTCATTCCCGCAATGTCCTGTCTACATACATCTCACCAGTCGGTGCCAATCTCTGTGGGGGCTGAGCTAGCCAGCTCCAAGCCTTCTTGTGCGGCAGCAACCCTCTCCCTGGCACAGTGGGCTTTCTGCAGTTGGGGTGGGAGAAAGAAGGCTGTGCCTGCAGGCACAGCCCAGGGCTCAGTCAAGTTCATAGTCAAGATGTTTTAGATTGACACATCTTAATGTACATATGTATGTTATCAGACTATTTATTTACAGTATTCTGTAACAACAGATATTTGCTGCTCATTAATTTAGACCAGGATGTCCAACCTCGGGCCCACTAAGGCTCTAAATTGGAGCACTAAGGTAAGTGTGTTAAGAAGAAATGTTGTACTTTGAATTGAATTGCTCTGGGAGCAGCTCTAGTGTGAACCAATAGCTGCTACTGTCCCTATCCTGCTAGTAGGGCTGCCAGCCCTTCAGGATTGTCCTGGAGTCTACAAGAATTAAAGATGAATCTTTCATTAAAGACTATGTTGTGTGACAATGTCTCCCCACCCCCACCCCGTTCCTCCCCAGGAATACATCCAACTCTAGTTGGCAACCCTCTCTGCTGCAGGACTCAACAGCTCCCTGGGAGGAAGGAAAGTCACTCTGGCTGCCCTGTGGCATAATTTCCTTCCAGACAATGGAAGGAAGTGCTTTCCATGGAGAGCAGGATAGGCACCCAAGTAGCTTTGACTGAACTTGGACTATTCATAAGAAAGGAAAACCACATTCTGCCATACAGCCACCTAAAGCAGCTCAGGAGAAGCTGAGAACCAGCAACCAGGTATAGCTCTGTGCTTCCATGCTCTAGTTCAGGTTACAGAGTTCATATATTGGCTGAGGGTAGTTATAACACTCGCCATGCCTGTGCCAACATGTCACCGGTGCAAGGAGATGTGGGAAGAGAAGCAAAGGAATTGACTCCTCCAAGTGTACACGCTGGAGATTCACCATGGTAAGGGAATCGTAAGAAATTTCTGCAGGGGAACAGACTGTGATAGTGGCTTGAAATGGTTCAACACTTCTGATTTAAACATTAGTTATCCCGTTTGCCTTTTATGAAGTTTTAATTGAATATGGATCGTAGGAATAGCCCTCAATTAGAACTGGACAAGGGAGGGATTTCAAACAGCCAGAACTGCTAGAATTGCAGTGAACGAGAGCCATCTGACAACGTGGCTGCTTGTAGCCTACTAACAACAGTTAGTAAATCAGAAACAGCTCTGTGGAGGCTGCAGATTAGCCCCATAGCTTCCTCTGATATGGAATGGAAGCCAGAGAAGAGAGAGAGATTGAAGAGAGTATGACTGTGACAGGTGAGAAAGCATGGTTATCCCTTTCTGCTTTTTCAGGAGACTATAAACTGAGGAAAGGTTACTTCATCTATATTTAAGTATGGACTCTGATGTAAGTAAGCTTGGTCTGGTATGATAGTGCCCTGCATTCAGGCACCCTTCTTCTAAGATAGTTGTGCATACAGATTGTGAACAGTGTAACACTTATAATTTGTACCATGATTGAAAAAAGCCTTTACTTTCAGCCACATTTGCCCTTTGGTTCTGTGTCCTTGGCTGGGGACAGGACAAAGAGTGAAATCTAACCCTCAGCTAAAAGACAGGGGAAGGACACTATAGCAGTTTCTGTTCCCTATTCTACTTTTAAATAATGTTCAGCGCTGCAGTGCTTCAAACCCTCACTGCTAACGCAAATCCCACTGAGCTGTGACCACTGCTCCCGTGGGCCTCCCATGGAATCTTTACTTTTTACTTTGTTTATTGATTTTTATTTTTTAATTGTGGAATAAATAACACTGGATTCATAAATAATATGAATAATATGAACACATAATTCATAAATAACACTGGAGAAAATGAAAGATTGCTGCATTTACCAGGTGTAACTCTCTCTTTAATGAGCATCTTACAGCTTTACGCTATCCTTCAGCTGCTACTCTGTTCTCTCCAGTCAGTGAGTTTAGCAAGCAAAAAATAACCTGTTAACAACTTTCATCTCTTAACAATGATACAGTTGCTGTCACAGCAATCAGCATGGGAGCACCTAGATGTGGTAGGAGGGCTTCCTTATTGATCACCATAAAACCATACAAACAAAATGTGAACTCTGAAAATCCATTTACATGCAAAGATGTAATCTTTAAGTACAGCTTGTTGATTTGAATGGAGCGTCCTTTTCATTCAAGGACATCCATTACACAACATACTTATTAAATATTTGCCTTACGGTTCAAGTGAATAAACTTGGTTTTAGATGTGATCATTTTTCTGTACTGCATACCTAGTAATACATGATCGCCAATAGCAGTTATGCACAAATTATTTTTTCAAACTAATTGATACATAATATGTAGATGAAGTCTTCATTATTTATCTGAAAGACGACTAGCACACTCAGATTTTAAGGTATTTATGTAAAGTATTTTGAATAAGAGTCAGTAAATGTATTTTTAAATCATCCACCAAACCAGACGTGTTATAATCAAGACATCACATTACATAGGACTGAAAGTTTTGTAATACAAGTTGCACTACATGAAAAAATATTCATTGGTGTTCAGAACAAAATAGCTTATAGGTGCAGTGTTATCTTTAAAAAAATATATGGTTTGCAAATAAATGCACTAACTGTAATATTTCCTAGCAAAATCTTGGATTATTAAATGCTAAAGTGGTTTATAAAGCATTAAAATAATCAATGTTATACTCTTATTAGCTTTATTTCTGAAAAGCAAAGCTAATCAGACACACTTGGCTCTATTTGGTAATGTTTCAAATGAATTTAATCTATTCATTTAACCCTCCAGATTGGAAAAAAAATGAAGAAGGTGAATGATGATGTCCTATAACTAATGTAAGAAATCTCATAGTGTAGTAGATCTGTTCCCTATTTATTAAAGACATTCACTATTGAGAAAACATATTTATTAACAGTGTTTGTACTATTAATAGCTCATTACCCTTACAAATATTAATGTCTATTTTGATTGAGCTATTTGTGTATAGTTAATGCATTTTGAATGTGATTGGCAAATTAATAACGGTGAAAATTTTGTCCATTAACAGGATTACACAGCAAGAAAAGCAATTTCCCAGTTTAATCCTTGTATTTATTATGTAAATGCCTTTTCCTATAATATCACCTGTCCTAGCTTTTTCTAAAAAAAATAAAATGGAAAAAATATCTGCTCACATTATTTTACTTTAATGAAAATCCATTTCACTGGTGCCTCATACAGATTCCCAGTGTTGCAATATTTAGCTTGCTGCTGACAGAGACTGCTGTTTCACATGTGAATTTAAAAAAAATATATATAGAAACTATTGGAATCAAGTTGGGTTTTTTGCAGGGGGCAGGGAGCCTGTTTAAAGGCCAAACTTGAGGTAAGTGTCCTTGCAAAACTAACCCACTCTAACTGGGTTATATTCCAAACACCTCTGAACAATGTTTGAACCATGGAATAGTCCCATCAATTGGGAAAGCACTTTTGATGTAGTTCCTACAATATGTCATAAGCCATTTCAGCCATGTGTTAAAATGTCACACTACAAATATCCACCATGTTTCTGTCACTAGCTTGTGTTGCTTTCCTCTGATCCCATTATTCCACACATGATCTAAGATGTGTCCATCTTGCGGCCAATGGAAAGGATACCATCACCTCCTCTTGGTGCTGAGTATGGCTCTCTCTCAATTTCTCCCCCACCCTGAAGTTCACAAAGGCTACATCTAGACTTCAGGCTTCTTTCGGAAGAAGCTTTTTCCACATGTAAGCTGTGATTGCCATGGATGGAACGGCCACCAGGGCACCTGTGCTTTTTCTTCTTTCCTCCTCTTCTGAAAGAACTCCCTATTCCCTGTCGACACACAGCTTTTTGCGAAAGAGCTCTTTTGTAAAAAGGCTTCTTCCTCGTAGAATGAGGACTACTAATGCCAGAAAAAACCCTCTGTTCTTTCGATTTTCTTGCAGAAGAATACAATTGCAGTGTGGACGTTCCTCAAGTTTCGTCAGAAAAATGGCCGTTTTTCTGACAAAACTCTGTAGTGTAGACATACCCAAAGAGCCCACTCAAGGGGAAAGAAGACAAACAACATTTACTTTACAGCAGTAAACTTCACTTTAATCAAGTTTTCTGAAAGGGGAATTTGTACAATAGTTCAGCTCCCAAAAAACAACTTAAGTCCCAAAACAAAGTGATTTGGATTCCAGAAGCATTTTCCAGGTTCTTCTGTAAAGCCTCAGTTTCTCCACTCTCTGGAGAGCTTTGCAGCCTTTCCCTAGCTTTGTCAAGATCTCACCTAGGCCTTTGGCATGGAAAGCTCTGTAGTCTGCTCTGTTTCTGCCTTTGGAATACCACTTGAGCCTAATTCAGACCCCCTGAGGAACTTTCCTCCACCCTCAGGAGCTTCCTAACTGACCTCTCAAGCCTTTTATTTGGCTCAGATTTGTCTTAATGAATTGCCTTCCAAATACAAATTCATTGTTGTTTGCAGTGTTGCTATAGTTGTGTCAGTCCCATGGCAGTGGTGAGACAAGGTGTGTGAGGTAATATATTTTACTGGGCCATCTTCTGTTGGTGAAAGAGAGAAGCTGTCATGCTTACAAAGAGTTCTTTTGGGCTCTGTGTGCCTCAAAGCTTGTCTCTCCCATGAAGCTAAGTTGGCCCAATAAAAGATATCACCTCATCCATCTTTTATCTCTCTTCAAGATACGTGGCAGTTAACTATATCCAGATGGACTGGGTTGGCTTATTCCCTTCAGTAGAGCCTGTCAAAGGTAGCTTGGGCATCTGATGCCTCCTAAAGGGCCAGCATGTGGACATAGCCTCTCTGCCTCTGTAATCATGACTGAGCCCTGTTGGCTCCCCACGTATATCTGATCTCTTAGCACTCACTGTCTCAATGCATTCTAGGACAAGGTAGGCAGCTATTCCTTACAGCCTTCTCAGATGACAGTATCAAAATATCACCAACAGTTCACAGGTCAATACACTTTGGTGTCTACTACTGCACAAAAAGCCAGAACAAAGACAGATAACCTAAATGCAGGCATATTTAAATGATCATATCCACAGTCCTAGTATTGAGTCAAACTGATTACAGGAAGGCAATCATCTGACAGACAGGGTTTTCCTTGCCAGAATATAGAGCAGTATCTGAGCCCTAGAATTTAGATGCAGATCTGGATTTCAGCTCTTTTCCCCAAATAGTGGGTGTGCTGGAATCCAGGGATTTGTTTCATATGTATTGTCTAATCAACAGCATGATAACGACAGAACAGCGGAGTGATGGCAACTGGCAATATAGATGAGGTATCATGAACACTTGTTGGATTTATCTATGGGGACATGCTTAAAAATCAGGAAATGTATAAAAATAAAAAATGTTGAGTTCTTTATACTCATCCTCTGGTTTCTGAGCCTTTAGGATTCACATTTTTAAGTTTTTGCTCCATAACTACATGAGCTAGGAACTAACTCTAAAAAAACCCCAAACTTGAGATTCTTAGATAGTCACTAGACTCCAGCACAAGATTTTAAGAAAAACATCCAATATAATGAGATTTATAATAAAGTCATAACAATTGGCATCAGTATTCTTAAATTTACTCATGACACATTAGTGGAGATGACTGTCCATTCTCTAGCTGCCTAGGGTGAAATCCCTCTTTGTAAGAGAAAAAGAAACAGAGGAGGCTTCCAGAAGAGCTGGCCAGGAAAGGGAAAATGAAAGTTGTAAACGTGAAACTTCTAGTGAAATTTCTGAGTAGCCAGGAACCCCGGTGAGTCTGAGAGCAGCCTACTGGCCTTATTTCAATGCAAGTTGAAATGGAATAGACATGTCTCACAAAAAAACATTTTGATTCCATTAAATCAGCATATTCCAATAGAAAACTTTTCAGTTGGAAAAGTTTTGACTAGCTCAACTTCACATTTTCCTGATCTCACTCTAAGTGATGTATTAATAATGAGAGAAGAAGTGCCGAGTCACAAACTTTAGAACCAAACTGCCAACTCCTCAAAGCTTGACGAGGTCGGGATCCAGGGTTTGGGTTTGACCCATTATTGTGATGGAGCGGTCTTTGACATTCAGAGTAAGATCCTTCAGTGTTAATTTCAAAACAGAAGGAATTCAGGAGCACATGCCCCATTGTCCTTCAACTGGATCTGTGCTTCTAAGCCACTGAGGTTCATATGAAAATTCTACCTTTTGTTCAACCTTCCCCAAAGATTGGGGGGGGGGAGGGGGGTTAGATGTTGGCATCTCTAGCTATCTCAAGTCATTATGGGATGTGATCCTATGGTATATTTTCTTGATGATATATTTGTCAGTAGAGAAACATCTACAAATTCTGAAGAGATGCTTCTCTGCCTCCAGAAGTATTGATGCTGGGACATACTGCATCAATGTCAGTTCTCACAGCAATAGAATATCTGGAACACAATGTGGATGCTGAAGACGTATCCATTTCCATCATATTTGTAGTGGCATAGAACAGACACTATGCTTCTAAGATAGAAATTCAAATAATATATTTGACTTTGTGATGGGGGCTCAGAGCCCTGCCCTAACTGCGGGGCGGCACCGCCGCTCTGGAGTTGCTGGCATGCACAGCAGCGTGCCTTGAACCAGCACACCTAGGATCCAGGGGGAAGGGAGCAAGGGGGAGGAGGCATGACCCTGGCACGATGCATGGCGCGGGGTTTGAAAGAGGGCAGGAGCCGCCGGCAAAGGGGGAAGGAGAGAAGGAGCGGAGGCTGGCTCCCCAGCAGGACCCCCGGGAGCCGGGGACCTGCCAGCCGGAAACCGACCCAGACCGGCACCGTTCAACCAGACCTGGTCGGAGGGGAGAACTAGACACCCCAGAGGGGAAGACTCTGTGGCGGCTGAGTGACGGAGCCGCGTGAGACTCTGGACTGGGGTCAAGGGACTGAGGGAACATAGAGACAAAGGGGATGGGGCTCGCGGTAAAGGGGGCTCTTTGGGGAAGCAGCCCCGGGACCCTGTTACAGACTTTATGACAGGCAGTCCAATTTACGGCATTGCTGGTCGTCCCCAAGAATAGGAGGACCAAGGGCTTTATTATTCCAATTTAATTATACAACATTTATGCTTACACAGCCTCCAAGAAGACAGGATGGTTTGGATGTCAGCTGGATAGCAGCAATTCTTTGTCTGATAAAAGCAAGTGAACCAGATATCATTATCAATTATGACAATGAAACCAGGTCAGTAAAGAACCAGTCCAGTAAGGAGCACTCTGTCCCACTGTGAATGATGCCAAATAAGACAAAAAATAATGTTGGGGACTTCTATGGTCTTATGGAGGCCTTGTTGGTGACAAAGTGTGATATATTATTATTTACCTGAGCTCTGCAAGGTCTATAAATCATGTGTGTAGTAAAGTAAAATGTTAGATAACTATAATGTTTTCACTCAACCAAATATTTACTACAACAATAAATATTTGGGTGAGTGCAAAAATGAGTGTTATAATGCTCGCCTGCTTTTTATTTAGGAGCCATGCTTTATTGATATTTCCCTGAACTACAATTACTAAGGCAGAGACCATTTAGACAAACACAACACTTACTATATCAATAGAGCTACTGAACAAAAAAATGACTAGTCCATTAACAGGTAAAATCTAATAGGAAACTGATTTGGCATATAAACATACTATGTGTTGGCAAGAGTTCACAGGGACATGAAATCTGATGCATGGGGTCAAGGAAATTCTCTTGTGGCTAGAATGACCATATGTCCTTTTTTAAGAGCCTTGTCCTGGCCATCCCAACTTTCCTTCCCTGAAAAAAGTGGCCTTTTGTCCCTGTAGTGGGTTGGACTCACCACTGTGGTGCCTCTTTCTGGTCAGTCCAGAAATTAGCTCAGTTCACCAGCAGGGCACACTGTTTTGGCCATGTCTCACCCATTTTCTGTTCTGCTGTTTCCACTCTCTCTCCCCGGATCCACATCGACTAACCCACCACTCTTCCATGGGTACAGGCAGTCTTCAGTCTGGCACCATGCCATGGTGGTAGGCCACAGTTCCAAGTCTAGCCCTTCCAGCAGGGGCTAGTTGCAGTCCTTTACTTGGCCACACTCTCCAGCAGCTAGTGGGGTACAGAAAGGGACCCAGGCCCACTCACTACTCTGGGCCCCAACCCAGAGACCTTCAAGTGGCAGCCTCTCACAGACCTCCTCCACTCTCCTCTACTGTCTTCTTTCCCTGGGTCATCTCTCCATAACCCAGGGTGGGCAAATACCAGTTCACCTGGGTTACCCCCAGGCAGGCCACCATGGCTATATTTTCCTGCACCCCGACAGGTATGCAGATTGCCCTTCCCAGCCAATGAGAGCTGTGGGAAGCAGTGTGCCAGTCCACACCATTTCTTGCAGCACCCATTAGAGCACAGGGATGGCAAACCGCAGCCAACGGGAACTGCAATCACCCCTACCAGAGGAGGGGCAGGTAAATATAGCTGTTGGGGCCTGCCAGGGGCCTGCCAGGGGTTAACCCAGACGAACTGCTGCTGTTTTACTGCCCATTCCTGCTGTAGCCCTTTGCACTCAACCCTTCTATCAAGACTGCAGCCTAGCAGTGCTTAAACAGAGCTTCTGTTGCTCTGCTACTGCTCTGTCCTGGATGCTGCTCCTGCCACCAGAAACCATCCCTTTGCTAGTCAGGGAGAGACTCCTCTTTGCTGAGCTGCCCTTTATAATAGCCATACTGCTCCAGAAAGCTGCCATCTGGTTGGCTCTCTGTCAGTTGTTTCTTGATTGGCCGGGCTCTGTGCAGGCTCCCTTTGGCCTGCTTTAACACCTCCCAGCTGGAGTGGGCCTGTTGCCCTGCTACCCTCCCCTTTTCTCTTGTTGGTTAGTTGGCAAGAGCAAACGCCCACTTTTGTAAATAATAGGAGTGAGGGGCAGGAAGGTAAGCAAGAATGCCAGCCTTACACAGCCTCACATGGCTGAGGCAGGCAGCATTCCAGCCACCAACAACAGCCTCATGCTGGGACTGTCCCACTTTCCATTTGAGAAATAAGGTCACCCTATTTGTGCCTTGATTGCACTGAATCTCCCATGAGGCAATGTTTTAAAGGGGCAGTTGCCACACAACTGATCCCTGCTCAGCTGTGAGGCAGCTGCCCCTTTGAAATGCCGCCTCCACGTGTTTCAAAGGGGCAGTGAAGCCCAGGGACATCTGGGGACTCCCCAGCTGACCCCAAGTTCCGCATTGCGCTGACCCCGGGTTCCACTGAAATGCCATATGGAATGCCTTGCACTGCCCCTTGGAAATGCCGCTCTGGCGCTTCAAAGGGGCAGCGCTGCATGGAGCCTGGGATCAGCTGGGGACTCCAGCTGATCCCGGGCTCCATGCAGCGCTGCCCCGTTGAAACGCTGCAGCAGCGTTCCAAAGGGGCGGCGCAGGCAATTAATTTCAATTAAATTATTTAATCGCTTGACAGTCCTATTCATTTTCTATTCAGCATGGACCCTACTCAGCAGAAGACATTAGTTTCATGCTGGCCTAAAGGTGCTGACCCCACTAGCTCTCTTCATAGGAAGAAGGTTGATTTGCAGTTCAAGGTTCCCTTGTAAACAGGATTAAATCCAGGCAATGCACAGGATTAAATGAACTTCCCAGTTCTTGCACAGTACTATTCCCTATCCTGGGAATGTTTTTCTTTCCTATTCACTGACCCTGATAATGTGTTAGGCTTGAGCCATATGAATTATTCTAGTAAGCCCAACCAAACCCAAGAGGGAAAGAGAGAGATCTGAGTTTTTCCACAGCTTGTGTGAATAAAACAGTAAACCATCTGCTGGTGCCTTTTCCACACACCAAATCCTAAGAGTTACATTCGAGGTTTGCAGCCTCTCTCCAGAGAGAGGTTTTATAAAGGAAATGCACTGCACAGCTTGCGACCATGACCCCAGCTGGCTGTTCTGTCATATGGCATCAGCAGCAGTGTCAAAAGATATGAGCTGGAATTGACAGATATGGGTGTGGGCAGGAAAACCCACCACTCTGTCAATGAAGTCAGACTTTCCATATGCTACATGCATTGCTTTCTTAACTGATAAATAGGTCTCTCTTCATAAATGCTTCAACTTATGCAAGTGCAAATTCCTTTCTATGTGATGTCTTTATCTGGCAGGACAGGTGCATTGGCAGCACAATATCCTAGAAAAGAACATCTAAAATATGCATTCATAAACATCTGTCTATGTTTGACTTAACTGCATACTTGAATACCCTCTTTAAATATGGGGGGGAAAAGTTTTCCTCTTGCTTTGACCTTTAAAAGAAGCCACATAAGGCCATATGCCAACAAAACACTTTACAGAGAAGCAAACTTTGCCAGTATATTCAACTGAGGAATATAGTACTTTTGTCTCTTAGGAACTTTTAAGTTAAAAAAGATGAAAATGTCTTTCAAAATGTAAAGTGTATGAAACCAATTTTTGACTGACACTAAATATTTAAAAGGTTTGCTAAGTTATTTTTAAAAGGCAAAATGTCTGTAACTTGATTTTATAGTTGATTAGTTTCTCAGTTTCATAGGTCAGAATAAAGTTTAAATTTTTATATTGGTTCAGTAATAATGATAACTTCTTCCTCCTCTGAAAAAACTAAATAGTTTAAAATCGTTTAGTTATTGTACAACTTCAACACTGTGGCATATTCCAAGTTCTACATAAAGGTGGCATTAGAACACAGCCATAAATTATTGTAACAATATAAATTAGCCTTGCATTTATATAGAACTATCCGCCCCAAAATGCTTTTCAAATTATATATAGGAATCACTTCACTCATCCATGAGGTGAAATAAAACAGTTTCTTAACAGCATTCTGGAACCCTAAGAAAAGAATATCATATCCATTTGAAACTGAAGAGAGAATTTACCAAAGTACCGTAGTAGGTTTTTGTTTCCATATTGGAACTGAACAACACAGTTCTTGTGAAATGTCCCTGGAGTTCTTTAATGAAGACAGTGATTGGCAATTTGGTTTTTAACTTTAGATAGAAAAGATGCCTGCAGTAATGCAGACACCTTTCAAAACCGTATTAGGTTCTTACTGAATAATCAACATCACTTCCTGCAAGATGCTGTTCCTGAAAGATCTATTTAAGGAGAGGCCTTGCTCAATTGAACTCAACATGTAAAATCTGATGGGATCACAGTAGAAGATGGCTTGGCAACAAACTAACTTATCTTCACCAGCAAGTATGATTCCCAAAATTCTCAAGTGTTCCTATTTCGCTGAGAAGCAGTTTATATCTCTTGTGCTGTCCCCTGAGCAAAACGGATGAGAGGACTTGTGAGCTTCTCTTTGTGGTTCTCTCGCCCAGTTTACTAAGATCAATTTGGAGAGATATTACTGATGGGTTGCTTACTGTTAATTATTTATACAAGGTCCTTTACTGGGTTTGTTCATACATTACTGTGGAATCATAAACAAGGAATAATGACCCCTCCAAAAAGGCAACATGTACTAGCAAAGGAAGGAAGGAAAGATCTAGTAGGGTATTGAATGGACTGGGGTTAGGTCTATTTACCACCCTGATTAACAACCTTGAAGAGGGGATAACAAGCTCTTCAATGACAGAGAAGGAAAAGGAATAAAGAGAGAGGTTAGAAATATAACAAGAAATAAGGTAATATACTCAATGTAGAACAATGAAAGCAAAACAGCTAGAGAAAAATAATCCAAGACACAGATCTTCAATGTGAGGAAAATCCTTTCAAACCAATAATGGCAAAAAAGATGTAGGAATGATAGTGGACAGAAAAAATAAAAATACCTATTTACAGTATAGCAGCAATAAAGGCCAATGAAATTTCTAGATGGATGTATAAAAGAACCATGTCCCAGAGCAGAGAGCAAATCTATTCAACTCTATACTTATATATTTATATGGCTCCGGTATGCTTGTACCTGGATTATTACATTCACTCTGGATAACTTTTACTAGAAAACTATCGACAAATTTGAGGAAGATCAGAGAAGAGTAACAAAAATGATTGTCGCGGAAAATAAAGGGATTGATATGTAAGATTATAAACTATAACTCACTTAAGTGACATAACTAACAAAGCATCTAATAATAGTCTACAAATATTGAAAGAAGGCCATCTCTAACAAGGGAGAGGAAATATTTAACATATTTAAGGAAGAGTACCAGAAAAACTGGGAATAATTAGATAAAAATAGGACAGAGAAACGTTGGGCCAAATATCAGGAAAGATTTACTGATAGTGGAATACATTAGCCTGGTAAATAATCTCACTGGAGAATTTATAGAAGCACCATCACTTAAAACTAGATTAGACAAAGTGTTAAAATGCATAATGTACAGAAAAATCCAGTTTTGGTAGGTGATGATCCAGATAACCTAATAAATCATTTTAATCTCTAAATTTATTTTAATAGAGAAATTATTCAAAGTGCATATAACTATTAATACGATGTGGAAAAACCTTACTTATGATGAGTAATGAATTCTTTATAAAATAATCAAAGTTTTGAGCTTACCTTAAAAAAAACTTAGCCAGTGTAAGTATATGGCACCCAGATTCATTTATAACATTGCTTCGAGTCTGGTATAACAGATGCTTGAATATTTAGGAGCTACATTTTCCTTAATGACTCCAACTATAAAATGATGTCACATCTTCCTATAAATCAGTCCTTAAACATTTTATCCTGTTACTTGATCCCCCAGAGCCTGATTTAGATGAAAAGAGATATTACATAATGGGCTCGCTCTCGCTGCACCATAAAATACTTATATCAGAAAACTCATATGCAGTATCATCAAGTTTATATATTCATCAGTTACCCAACAGGAGGTCATGGGCATGAAGGACATTGGCCATAACACACGTGAAAGCCAAGGCCGCTAACCTTGATTAGTTCTGTTGTTGGTTCTTATGACTTGGACACCTTCCCATTATGAACTCATTTCACCAAGCTACAAATTCATTTCACCCACTTCACATTACAGCTGTCAGATAATGTTTTCAGTGACTGCTCCCCAATTATATGAGCCATGTTCAATCCAGTAACCTAGGAATTAAATGTTTTATAACTCATTAGAAATCCATAGAGCTATCTTGTTCTTTCTAGTATCAATAGATAAGTAAATCATGTACTGTGGAACTAAGTGTATGAAAAGTTTCAGACCCTGGTATGGATCTATGAATATGGATGCCTAATATGATTGGTATAGTACTCTCTATAGAATCCTAGAGAGAGAGATTCTCATTCTCCCAGGATAGATGGAGTACAATACTTTAGAACACAGGTTCTGAAATTTCACTGCAACATGACCCCCGTCTGACAGCAAAAATTACTTCATAACCCCAGGAGGGGGCAGTGAAGCCTGATTCTGCCTGAACCCCACTTCTCTGGATGAGGGGGGCAAAGCCTGAGCCCCATCTTGATGGGAGGGAGGGAGGGCCAAAGCTGAATCTCAAGGGTTTCAGCCTCAGTCAAGTGGCCTGTAACCTGAGCCCTGATGCCCAAGGCCCGTGCTGAAGCCCTCAGTCTTTGGCTTCAGCTCTGGGCACTGGTGCTAAGGCTTTGACCCTTGGCCTCAGCAAGTCTAAGCCAGCCCTGGCAACCCGATGTAAAGGGTCACGACCCACATGGGGATCCCAACTAACAATTTAAGAACTGCTGCTTTGGAATTAGTTCGAAACAGTCACCCTTTTTAACTCATGACCTTGAGAGGCAAACATGGTCCAGCGACTGGGGCCCTGGCCAGGTGTCAGGAGATCTTAATTCTGGTTCTAGTTCTGCTGTCTGACCTGGGAAGAAAAGTAAACTTTCTATGTGTTCCTTTGTTTCCCCTCCCTTGCTCTTTCATATCTCTTTTAAATTAGAGGGTCTTTATGGCAGGGACTGTCTCTTACTATTTGTTTGTACAGTGCCAAACAGAATAAGACTGGATTCTCAGCTGGAGTCTGGAGGCATTACCACACTACATTTTTCATAATGTAAATATTATCCTGTATGATTTGTTAAACACTGACAATAAGATGTTTACTTTGCAATACACCAAGACAACCCTTACCCTGCGGAATTTAGTGTTTGTAAGGCCCAACAAATAAGAAAAGACACACTCGTTGATACACAGGGGGTGTTAACTTGGAAGCTCCAATGTATTAAGAAAGACTCCTTTAAAAAAATTCACTTCTGCCTTTATCATTACATAGTTCAGATGAACATATTCAGAATGTCTTTAACAACCCATATACTAGCTTCATATTTCAGTCAAGATGTAATACTTTTCTTGGAGTCAATACATCTTGACATACACTTTAGTAAAGTCAATATGTGCATTTTATAGCACCATAGAACCAAGAATATGATTAGACCTCACTGTAACTTTCAATTTTTTCCACAAGGTTAGAAGATTCTTATTGTGGTCCTGATCCAAAGACTAATGAAATCAATGGAAGATTACCATTTACTTCAATAGACTTTGAATCAGGCTCAGAATGTACTTTTGCTATTTACAAAAATAATGGGGAAAAAAATCTTCCTTATAATATTGTCTTTTGGAGTCAATTGGGAATCTTACTGCTGCTTCTCTTCTTATTTTATGTTTGAAAGGAATACATATTTCTAATTCCAACTTGAAGTAGAAAAACACTGAAAATTTCTCCTAAAATATTGCTTTATAGTGTATCATAAATTAAAAGTTTTAAATAATTCATTAAAACAGCCTTGATAACTATGGGCTAACTATACTTTATTTAAATGATTTTTGTATTTTTTGTTTTGTTTTGCCTTTTTTTTCCCCTTCAGTACACTACGAACAATTTCATAAGTAGTCTGATGACATTAATGTTTCCACCCACTCTTTCCCACTGACGGATCCTATTGCGTGGGAGAATTCTAGTGTTCTCATTACATGACTGACATATTCAATTTCTCTGAGACTGTAGTGAGTGCATCAGTATTTCAGTCACCTTCTGGCATGATCCATTTGATAATTTAGCAGTGAGTGGCTCTGAGCCACTCATTTGTTCTCCTAATGGCAAGTGAGATGGTATTAGGAAAGTAGTTACTACAGGAAAATGGAAGAAGTGCTCCAGAATAAAGGTTCTATAAGAGATGGTGTTCTTTTAAATGTCTCATAAGACTTATTATCTATCATGTATAATGTGCTACCATGTATAGTGTGTCACAACCCGCTAGTGGATGCACCAGCCTGTGCATATATCACCTATTTAGCTGACATCCAAAACTCTAAGGCAGAGGTTCTCATACTGTGAGCCGGGACCCAAGGTGGGTCACAACTCCGTTTTAATGTGTTTTAATGTGTTTAATTTAGACTTTCTGGGGCCCAGGGCTGAAACCCAAGCCCCACCACTTGAGGGCTTCAGCGCTTGACAGCCAAGTTCAGATTAGAGGCCCCTGCCTGGGCTAAAGCTGTTGGGTTTCAGTTTTACCCCCTCCACAGACACCTGGAGCAGTGGGGATCAGGCTTTGCCCCTTCTCCCACCATGGCAGTGGGGTTCTGACTGGCTCAGGCATCATTCCCCCCCCCCCTTTTGGGGTCAGGTAATAATTTCTGTTGTCAGAAGGGGTTTGTGGTACAATGAAGTTTCGAAACTCCTTCTCTAGGAGAATCTTGGTTTGCCTAATGGAGATTTCTCCTTTATTTCACCTGGCACAGGCCTGTAATTTTGGAAATGAAGGTCCTGATTTCTATTTTCCATGCAGCTATCCATGTGGTTGAGTTGATGGCTATGGTGTCTATCTGTGACTGTGCACACACAAGGTCTATTTCAAAAAGCTGACTAAACAGAGAGTGATTAAAAAATAAATTTTAAGAGTTTGAGTCCAACCAGACTGAGCACACACACAAGGTCACCCATTAAAATACCTTGACAAATCTGCAACTACACTTGCACAGATGTTTGTTAATGGAGTTTTCCAAGATATTGTACACACTAGTATTAACATATAATAGTGAGCCCTGAACCTGAAAGCTACCTGGACATTTCTGTAGAACTCTCTCTAGACAATATTTATTCCTTTTTTTATTTGCAAATCTAACCATATCACCTATTATTGTACAGTATCTATTATGGCTAAATGTTAAGCTCAGAAATCATAGAAGGGGTAGCTTTGATCTGACAGACCATGAGTTGGACAGAATTTTCCATTGTCACTGAAGTGGAAGAATTAAATTGATCGCCTTACATAGCCAGCATTCTGAAATGTTAACATTTTCTTCAGTTACAAGACAAAAGTCCTTGTGAATCCTGCAGCTTATATTTAATCATTTACTATCAACCAGCATAGGGGAAAACATTACCTATTGTACTGGACTGTGAATAGGTGCTTGTCAGCCTCTGTAGAACCAGAATTCTCTACAGCATTTACTGGGTATACTGCACATATTTCTAAAATTAGAAGCTGGGTCTGCATAATGGTAAGAGATTGTACTCCTGTTTCTAGGGAAATCCAAGTAGAGGATTTCAAGATCTTCAGCTTCAAACCTGTAAGCAAGGCATTCGGATGACAATTTATCAATATATTTGTTTGCAAATAAGGGCTAGCCCAGTTGAAGAAAGCTTCTGTCTTTGCCATATGTTCCCAGCAAAATTTAAAACTATCTTGAAAGTTAAATAATTTTGCAAATTATGTGCAATGCAAATAATTTCTCTCTATTAAAGTACAACCTAGAGACAAAACTGAGATCATGGCTCCATTGTGTCAGGCCCTTTAAGAGACAGTTCTAGCCACAACAAGCTTACAAGGTAAGTAGCATCCAATTTAAAAAACCCCTCTCAAAGTCCTTCTTTTGCAAAAAAAATTATTTTGCAAAATTTTGCATGTGTACTGATGAAAACTTCACAAAACTGCATTAGTTTAAGTCAAAATTGATATTTTTCAAAACTATATAGTATACTATTTTTTATAAAGCTAACCTCATATACAGATCTTATAAAGCCATTTTGCACTTAGATAATTGCAAATTTATTATTTTTTATTTAAATAGTGCCAGACCTGTGCCAGATGTGCTTTACAGAGACTGAAAAAAACAAGTTCCCCTCCATGAATGGTTTTCAGTCTAGTTAAACATAATTCAGATAAAAGGCAGGGTATCATGCAGAAAAGCAAAGTGAATGAATGGTTATGTTTAACGCCCATCCAGTAAATTCCAGTACATTTTTATTATATATTAGACTTGCGTGAACAATCTATTTGAAGATGCAGATTTCTTCTCACACTAATGAGAGGAACTTACACCCTGTGCAGACAGGAAAAGTTATTATTTCTGCCAGTCAACCTTGCAGTAAGATCAGATGAGTCTTCTCAACAATTTGGTAATGTAAAAATGCCTAACATATCACTCTATAAGGCAGAGCAAACTAATGCAGAAAGGGGTATTCTGTAGGCGAAACCCAAGGGAAGATTTAAAGTAAGGCTTGACTTCTCCTGTCTTTTAATTAAGAATTAGAACAAATTGGAGGAAAAAATTATTGTTTTGAACATTTTCAAGGGAGTTATTTTTTGTCAATTTCATTTTGATAAAAATGTTTCATCACTTGGAATTTTGAACACTAAGGTTAAAATCCTCAAGGTTATTTAGGTGCCTAATTTTATTTCAGTGGGAATTAAGTACCTAATACCTTTGAGGATCCGGGCCTAACCCACTAACTATGTTGTAGATTTGAAAGCAATGAAGGACTCATCCTATTCACAGAGGCTACCTACATAATAACAATAAAAAAGAACAATAAGAATTTCACAAAGAGATCACTGTTCTAATGTCAGATTTTTCTCCATACATAATAGTTGCTTCACATTACTTCTAATCGGATACTTTGTTAAAATTAAAAGTATGAAGAGAATGGATAAATAATGAAGCAGTGAAATACTCAAGATACAAAGAAAGCCACCGCAATGTGGACCACACCGGATCTGTAGTCCTAATAAAACTGACCACAGCAAATGTTGAGGTTTAATCTGATGTCTCCATCAAAACCAATTTGTAATCAAGTTATCTATAATTAAAGGACGAAATTCCCACAGGAATATTTTTATTTTATCCCCTTGAAAGCAGCAGACTTTTCAGATCTAGCCTCTATAGTAATAATCTCTGATAGAATAAATAGCAAAATGACATTTAAGCAGCAATGAAGAAAATAAATCCATAGAAGAACAGAGAAGGAATAGCATAAGATATCCCATTAATCTATTATTGGTAATTATTATTTGTTTTATTTATTATATACATTTCTAAGGCTGCAGTAATTGTCACTTTCTGTTGGTTTTGGTTTTTTTTCTTGAAAAAAAATCCTCAACCAAGTTTATTTGGATACATTTTATCAAATGTAGACAACATATTATATGTACATAATAGCTGAAGAATGAATAAAATAGATTTTTATTTCAGATTTATTTTTCCTCTAGTAAAGCTATAATATAAATTAAACATTATAGTATAATGAGAATAACTTATTATAGAAGTTAAACATTTAACTTGTGTCTAGGGTCATTCCTTTGGATGTCAGAGAGCTTTAGAATAAGCCCCCACTCTTGGTTCCCAGAGGACTGGCAAAACAACCTGCAGAAACTTGCAGTCTATGCTGTTCCACTGCAGATTAACAAAGGACTGCCAGTCTTTAGGGTTATCAGTCTGGAGCACTAACAAGTCGCTCAGAATTTGGAGAGATGAAAAAAGAAAACAGTGTTCAGAATGATCCCTACATCTATCACCAAATGTTCTGGATCCTTACCTATGCATTTCAGAAATGCCTAACAGGAGAATTGAAAAAGAAGGTGATGCAAGAAAAGCTAACAAAAGGCAGGGAGTTAAAAAAAAAAAAAGATAACGGAGAAGAATTATCTTGCCCCCAAAATAATATTCAAGTAAAGCAAATCTGCATTTCTGCTTCAGATACAACAGTTTGTGGCCCATAAATATGAACGTGGCAAAAAGAATCTTTTCCTTTCTACATCCTGGCTGCAGACCTAAAATCAATACCAGTTGCCTAAGTAAAATCTCACCCTGACAGCACCTCCCTGCTGGCTATGCAACAATACTAATGGTCTTGTAGTGGTCTTTAGACAACACAGGGATGTCAATATAATTCTGTTCCACTTTTCTTGCTTGCCAGCTTCCATCTGCAGCCAATTCATAACTTTGGTTACGCATACCTTTGCACAAATGGGCCATTTCTCCACCTACACTTTTAGCTGTCCCTTTCCTCATTCCAGCGCTTCTCTGATCACTGTGACAGCCTTTGCAGTATGTCCCTCCAAATCTACTTTACCTTTAATATTTCACTAAAATGCCAATGAAAACAGCCTTTTCCCCATGGGAGCGCAAAATCTTCTTTTCTTCTTTCACCACAACAGACAAAGCTTATTCCCATCAGACTAAACAAATAAGCAATAAAGTCAGAAAATCAGGGACACATATTGAGGACTTTTCAGTTTTGGCCTCAGAATGTTTCAGAGCAATATTAGTTAACTCCCCAGGGGAAGTATTCTAGTTTACAAAAAAAATCTCAGCCAATGTATTAAAGAAAAATAAAGCAAAACCACTGTGCATATATTTTGATAAAAGACTATACAACTCATTCCAAAGGTATATGCCTAAGACAGTCATATTTTGAATGAAGACAGATCTGTGCATGCAAACACACAGATGCACACAAAGCAGGGAAATTGCTCTTTAAATTGACAAATCACATGCAGGCTTCAGTTATGTTCTTCAGTGTGACACTTCTCTATCACTAACATCCTTCAGTAGAAAACATGTGCTCTAGCCCACCAACCATGGGAATGGAACCCTATGACCCTAAGTGCCAGCTGGCAAATGGCCCATTGTACGGTAACTAATATCAGGTCTGACACACTCTCTACACCCTAAGCATCATTGTCATAATATTTATCACTAAAGAACATTGTGTGCAGTAGCAAATGAAAGCTGCTGACACACCGGTTATGAATAGCATTGTGTGATGTATGGATGAATGGTATGTAAAGAGTAACACTTGTGTGCTAGAAACATGCACCTAAAATACATTTTGGAGGCAGAGTTGATAAACAAGTTTTGCCTGAGTCTCCAATTTAAATCGAACAAGATGATGCCAGAGACAATGGGTGGTTCACGTGCATCTGAGGTAAACACCTGTTATCAGGAGGCTGAGGGGAATATCAGGAGAAGCAAAAAAGGCATCTTGTTATCCATCACTACGGGAACACAAAGGTTAGCGCTCGTTGTGTCTATGAACAGCAGATCCCCAACTATGTTGGTTGCTTACATTGCAAAGAAACTGGAGGCAAGAAAATAGCTTTGGACAAAACTTGCAGCCTGCTTGAGTTCTATGTGGACTCTCAGAAGAACATTCTTCTTTTGTTTCATTTATGAGCATTTTCTGGTTCCATTATCTCTGCTTAGTATCACTTAAATCTTTGTCCTTTATGAATACATTTATTCATTGTAACCTCAATGCTGTTATTTGAAGCTGAGGTGAGTCCCCTCAGCTGAGCCAAAAGGCAGTGGACTTGGTAAGTCTGCAGGCATACACTGACAGGGCAGGATACTGCAGACACACACCTTTACAGCATGGTTGGAAACTCCATGTTCTCTAAGATTTAGCCTGCCAGGCAAAGGATGGGTTGGCAGGGTCCCAAAGAGTTTCTTCACTGGCTAACACACTGGGGTGGCAGGCAGCTGTTACACAGTATAGCACCAACAAATCTCTCACACCCTGAGGCAGAAGCGTAACAAGGTGACTTACAGTTCTGGATGCTCCAAGCAAGCATCACAGGAATGTTGCAGTTTGCTGGTTAGGTGAGGTTCACACCTCAAGAACTAGTAAACTAAATTTTCAAGTGATCCACAGCATGCGAAGGCTGGAAACAGTCAAATAGGTTAGTCTGGTTATTTTCTGTGTGTTTGTTCTATCCCCATCTGGAATAAGGGAAAGTATAAGAGGAGAGAGTAGCACAAAAGACAGGATGCGCTAAGAAACATTGCCAAGAGGCAATTAGAAGAGCTGGGCATGGAGCGAGGTCCATCAGCAGCTGATCAGGAGAAATCAAAGCCAGCAGACACGCTGTGCTCATATACCACAGGCAGAATGGGGGCCAGAACGTGTCCCTTTCTTCTCCTACAGGGCATGCAGAGACCGGGCAGACGGTTCCCCCAGACAGTGCAGAAGACATGCTGGCAATGGTGAGAGGTGAGAAGCTATGGATGCTGGGGTAGAAAAGCCTGGAGCAGATGAAGCCAATTATCAGAGTGAGGCAGAAGAGGATCAAGTCCCACCCTGGACTTGGTTGAAAGATATAAGGGGCCTGACCAGAGGCTAGTGGGCAAACAGATGTGAGTGTGATAAATCCCACTGCTTTGCCTGTGGCCTGAGTCCTTATGGACACTAAAGGATGTTCTGAGATTCTGATTAGGGTGAGCTTTCGCTTGTTATTTTCTGTAATGATGTAACAGGGCTGAACACAAGGAGTCAGTTATGAGCCCACCATAACCAAGCTCAGAGGTCAAGGGAGAGAAGGTCTCATCCAGGAAACTGGAACACTGCTGAGTATGTCTGCAGCATGGCTAAGAGCTTCTGTGGCCCAAAATCTGCGGGGGACCATGGGACGTTGATACAGCTAGGATAAAGCTATGGGCCAACACTCCAGCAGGGAAAATTGCAAGGAGTGGCAAGACATCTGATTTAAATGCCACTCTCCATTGCTGAGTGTATCCTTGAACAGCAGAATGATGAGTGAAATTGTTTTCTACTAGTGGTCTCTTATCTTCATTTTTCTCTGGGATGTCTTATGTGTCAAAAAGGATGGGTCTGTTGGTTTGTGACCCACCTAATATGAGACCAAGCCCAAAATGTAGTCATTATCTGTTCTTAGCCACTGTAATTAAGTTCTGTGTATGGAGAGGATGGATGGTACCGTGACTATGGTGCTGTTTTGGGACCGGGGTTCCTATATGAGGTCAACTTCCTGTATAATGCTGGGTAAGTCATTTTATTTCTCTATGGTTCAATTGCATACCTGTTAAATGGGGATCATAGCGCTTTCCTTCTTCATCAGAGTGATGCGAGGATAACTACAATATAGTGGGCAGGTACTCAGATGCTACCATATTCGGCACTATGTAAGTACTATCAATGAGGTGCTATAGTACAGTATGTAAACAGCTCATTTTGAAGACTATGGTAGAGAACCTCCCCCCCCCCCCCCGCCTCCGCCAGAGAATAGGAGTAGTCTGGCAGGAAAGAGAATGAAATAACGTATTAAGTCATTTCAAAACATCTCTCTCCTGGAAGTGGAGTTCTTTGCAATTATTGTATTATGCAAATCTGCTTAAAATAATTGAAGCATAATTTAAACACTAGATCCCAAAGGCAAAATCATCCCCTTAGCATCCCCTTAGCACTCAGTAATGGAACTGTGCACCGAAAGGTTCATACAGATCTCCAGAGAAAGGACACCTCCCCTCAAATCACTTTTCAATCATGAGGGCAACTGCTCAGCTCATACCCTCTGCAGAGGACTTGTTCTCTCTCCCCTTCCTTGCACTGGAGAGGCCACTAAGGCACAGCTCTATGGTATATAGGAGACCCTGTGCTCAACCTCGCCACTCCTGTTCTATCCCTATCCTGTGCAACAGAATGGCACCAATTCTCTCTGTGTTTAGACATGGAGGGCGATGGATTTACTATTAACAGAACACTGAAAATGTTTAAATAAGGCTATTCAAATGGTTTCATTCAGTCCAGTCAGAAATCTCTTCACCCTTTCTCCTCAAAAATCTTCATTCCAAATTCAGATGGAACCCTTTAGAGATTTGCAATAATAAGGTTAGTTCCTCCCATTCACATGCCTTTGTTCTTGGGAACATGGGAACACCCATGAGGGCTGTGACATTTAACTCTAATTTCAGTGCTGGGTTTAGTGTGCTGCTGCCGGGCGGCCTTGGGTACCCACAAGGACAGAATAGATGATCTGGTGGTCCCTTCTGGCCTTAAACGCTATGGTCTATGCGCTCAATTTCTAGACCTGAAGGCCTGGATAGTTCAAAGAAGGCTCAGATAAGCATCTTATATTTTTATGCTCCAGGCTGACTCAGTACCTACAATCTTTTGAGGATCACCCATCCAAAATCTGTAAACTTGCTGAATGAAAGTCTAAGACCCTCACTCAGACAATTGCCAGCTGCCTTCCATTGGATTTAACTGAATTAATTGCTAATGATGATGGAGGTGATGGGACAGATTAGTTACACTAGCAGTAATCAAATTAGTTATGGCAAAAGTACATCCAGAGTAACACTGCTGACTTACACAGAGTTAGGCTGATTTTACACCGGGCTAATTGAAATCAAGTTATTTTGGTTCTATGAGAAATTTCAACCATATTTTTTGTTCTTCCTATAGAAGCTCTGAGTGTCACATGCATTTGTCCCAGGAATGACTGAACACACTGTGTTGTTAATGCTGGTTCTGCCCACACTGAGCCCAGAGATACACAGTGGTTCCATATGTGACTGGGTACAGACTGTGACCATTTTTATAAAGCCTCCCACATAGGACCACTTACAGGTGTCTGTGGAAATTGTTTGCTCTCTTTCTGGCCCTTTTGAAATCACATATATTAACACTGTCGTGTTACCATGATCCTGAGCTCAGATTTGAAAAAAGTTTAAAATCAAGAGAATTGGAAATTGTTAATGTAAAAGTCTAGCTAAATTGGAGTTCAAGAAGATATGAGCATGCAGCAAAGAATACCAGAATGAAAATGCATTACAAGGGTTACAGGAAGCTCAAACATGTATGGAAAAGAAACTCAGAACCATGAGAAATTTATGATCAGATGCTAGGTAAGAAGTTGGGCATAAAGATTGTCTTTAGGGACTTTTATTACCTGGAAGCCAGAACTATTTAAACGTCAGCTATGAAAAGGATTGGAGACTAAGCTTTTTTCTCCTTTTTTTTCCCCCCTGGACAGCCTGCATTGTTTTATTTTCGTATCTATACTATCAGGGGAAAAACATATATTTTATACAAAACTATATATTGTGCGAGTACTGGGAATCCTAGCAAACTGTGATCAGAAAACATTTACACAAAATACCAGTTTTAGCACTTCACCGTACTCGAACTTCAAGTAAGAGCTAAAGTCATTTGCTGAGAGATCAGAAGCAGAGAAGCAGAGCCAAGGATGGCATATTGTTTCCTGGACGCTTCCCTGGACACCACATAGGTGTCTATGATTCAAGGGCCAATCAGAAGTCACCAAGGCAGCTGCCAATCTCAGGCAGGACTTCCCATCCACTCTGGTTTGCAGAGAACAGCCAGATGAGAGCTGCTACCTAGTGACAATGTGACGTCCAATTTCTGGTGGCTCTGACGCGCTAGGTGCAACTTGTGCCAATCTTTATACTTAAGGCTGGATATTACATGCTCCTGAGGACTCCAAATTCCTATTCACTTCTGTAAGAAAGGAGGGTGCAGTACTGAGCTGGTTCACCGTACTGAGCTGGTAAATCCAATATTTTCCCGCAAACAAGTTTACAGTGCCAAATCCTCAGGAAGGGTTGCAGGGTGTCAGGTATTCAACCGGACAGTCCGATTTTTGGGCCCTCTGTCCGGTAAAAAAATTCAGAAAATACCGGACATGTGCAATGTCCGGTTGTGACGGGGCACAGATGCCCCGCACCCAGGAGCCATTGGCCACGGCCCTGTACGGGGCGCAGCCCAGCGGGAGAGGAGCTGGCGTGGTGAGTCGGCCCCGCCCAGGGGGCGGAGGGGAGCATCCCCGTCTCCCTTACCCCCTGGCGCAGGCCGAGGGCGGGCTGCGGGTAAGCCGCGAGGGGGCATGTGCAGCATGCTCCCAGGCGGTTAGAGGATGGAGGGGGTGGGGAGGAGCCGGAGATGCACGGTGTGACGTAACACCCCGGCGCCTGGACTTAAAAAGGGTTGCAGACCTCCAGCGAGGCGGGGAGGAGATGGAGTGGGGTCTTGACTGCCCGGCAGGCCCATGCGGAGGCACAGCGAGCATCCGAGGCACCGGGAGAAAAGAGGACTAGGTAAGGGGAGAGGAAGCAGCCCAGGGCAGGGCTCCCTAAATGGCCCATGGGCTGGCATGTTTCGGCGGGACGCCCCGCCAGCCGGACCGGACCACGCTGAGTCCGCGTCCTTAGGGCCCTGGGCTGGGGTCCGTGACAGAGGGAGGGCCCGGACCCCCCTCTCCCCTGCACTTGCAACCAGTCAGTGTGATCGGCGAGGTGGTCATAGCAGGAACCAGGACTTACAGCAGACCAGACTCTCGGGTCCGCCGAGTGGGGGAAGGTGGTGGGACTCGCATAAAGGCCCGGGGGGGGGGAGGCGGTGACCCCCGGGAACCGAGACATTTACACTGGTATTTTCTGGTTTTCCAGCGGGGCACCTGACAGAAGCTTGGCGGGGGCAGGAGGAGTGGCTGGGGGGCGGGGCGCGATTGGCGCTGAGAGCCTCTGGTTGTGTGTGACATAGGAGTGATGCCTTGGGGAGGAGGACAAGCCCTGTCCGTGCTCCTGAGCGCTGTTCAAGCGCGTTGTGGAGCCGTAGCTGGACTCCTCGTGCATCGCTGGGACTGGGTGCGGGACAGGCAGCGCCCTGGGATCTGCATGGGCGCGGGTCAGTCCCACTCCCCGCCGGCCGATTCTCTCCCCCCCGCTCGCTCCCCCAGCCAGCCCTGCTCCCTCCAACTTCCTCCCAGCCAGCCCTGCTTCCTGCCAGCCGGTTATCTTCCTCCCTATCTCCCCCGGCCAGCCCCACTCCCCCCCCCGACACCCTGCCCCGATCTCCCCTGGCCAGCCCCACTGCCCCCGAAACCCCTCCCCACCAGCCCTGTTTCTTGCCGGCCGGCCACCCCCCCCCCCCGATCTCCCCTGGCCAGCCCCTCTGCCCTACCCCCCCCGACCAGCCCTGATTCCCGCTGGCCGCCCCCCCCCCGATCCTCCCTGGCCAATCCCGCTGCCCCCGACCACTCCCGACCAGCCCTGTTTCCCGCCAGCTTCCCCCCCAATCTCCCCTAGCCAGTCCTGCTGCCCCCACCCCCGCCCCCACCCTGACCAGCCCTGCTTCCCGCCGGCTGCCCCCCCGATCTGCCCCGGCCAGCCCCGCTGCCCCCAACCACTCCCCCACCAGCCCTGCTTCCCATCCCCCCCTCCTCCTGGCCAGCCCTGCTCCGCTCCCAGCTGATCCCTCCCCCCCGCCATCAAGTGTGTCCAGTATTTTTTCTGAAGCTACCTGGTAACCCTAGGTCCTCAGGTGGTGTAAATTATTTTAGTTCACTGATTCAATAGAGATATTCTGGTTTACACCAGCTATAAATCTGGCCCTGAACTAGGCCTCTGCTGATCTGAACATCAGCTTGTAAGTCTCTCCCCCATCAAACTCCCCATGTAGCACCTCTGATCCCCGTATTTCCTCTGCTAAGAAATCCCTCTGCTAAGAAATCAGACCTCCTGTTTAAGAACAGTCACACATGGTATGAACAAAACTAGCAAATAACAAGACAATAGTTACAATCAATTGAAATTATAAGGTCCGTACGGCCTGGACTTTTGAATGGGTGAGTGGAAAAACACACTTGTTCTTTTGCAGGGCTTGCCTAGGCATGCAAATCCCTCGACTCATACTTTCAAGACAGGATTGCACATAATACCTATAGGCAGAGGGGGGCAACAGACTTTCCAGGCCCATGGGCAAGGTGGAGTTAGCAGATCCATGCTCCTGGAAAGGATGAAGCCTCAGGCAGAAGGGGCGTGTCTGGGACAGCCAGCCCTCAACCCTGCCCAGAATGCACCAAGCTGGCCCCCCCATCCAGTCCTGAGAGCTATGTCTAGACTACACGCCTTTTTCGAAAGAGGCTTTTTAGAAAGATACTTTCGAAAAAGCCTCTTTTGGAAAAAAGCATCTAGACTACAACCAGTACTTTCGAAAAAGTAAGCTGCTTTTTCAAAAGAAAGCACCCAGGCAGTCTGGATGCTCTCTTTTGAAAAAGCACAGTTTGCATTACATAGCACCTTTTTTCGAAAGAGCACTTTCGAAAAAAGGCGTTATTCCTCATAAAACGAGGTTTTCCACGGTCAAAAAAACTGCCGCATTCTTTCGATTTACTTTCGAAAGAACGTGGCAGCAGTCTAGATGCAGGGGAAGTTTTTTTGAGAAAAGGCCTCTTTTTTCAAAAAAACCCTGTCGTCTAGACACACCCAGAGAGTGCTGCCCGGCACTTCTGCAGCAATTTATAGGGCCCAGGGCCCCAGCCATCACCACGAGGTGACAAGGAGCCCCAGGCACTGTTCCCTGTAAGCTGTGCACTTGTGCAGCTACTCAGGAGAGATTCAAATGCTGCCTAGTCAATTAGCAGAGTATTCACAGCTAAGTTTTGTTTCTACTGTTGGTACACATTACAGATGTCTTGGTGCACATAAAAATTATTCTGCACATGGATAGAAAAAATCCATACTTGGTTAGAAAAGATTAGAAGAAACATTGCCCTCCTCCCCCTGTGACCCTTTAGAATCACCTGGCAATGGGGCAACTTCCTCCATTTTCCTGTTCCCCCCAGCCATCTGTGGGCCAGCATATATATATGAAGGACATGAAACTTAGATGTGTAATGGCACATCAGGGTATTGAGTGGTCCTACAAGAAAATTTGGGTAAAAATGTACTCAGCATCAGCCTGCTAGAGTCTATGAGATTGATAATTTTATCTGAGGTGTGGTACAAATTTTAATTATTTTTAAACATAGCTGAGAGAAAGGTATAGAGCTCTCTAAATGCATTTTCAGATCAAGTAAAAATTGCTAATGTGACACTCCTGACCATACTAGGTCTGAGAAATCAGAATAAATACCTTGACACTCCAAACAGAGGGGATGATATGGGACAAGTCCTCTTACATGGGACCTTAAATTGCAGAGTGAAAAAATAAAAAAAAAATCTGTCTCTAAATCTTTGACATCCAGGACAATGCAAAGATCTGAGTTCAGCCCTGGCAAAAAGTTGATGTATGCAAATATTTTTTGACTGGGTTCTGAATGTTAACGGAAGTAGCTCAAACTTAGAAAAGTTTGCTTTTTTGTCATACTTTTCTTTTGTAAGTCAGGTATTTCACATAGCTGTACTCAAGATCATCCTTTAGAGCAGAGAAGTTGCATTTACATATGAACAATAAATCAAAGCCAAATAAAGAGGCCATTGCCTTAGTTCAGGAACTGAAACACAAACAGGAATGTGGAATGGGAGGATATCTTGAGGAACAAAGTATGTATTCAATTATTAAATTATAAGTCAATGTGGTAGAGGCAACAGACCACTGGAGAAAGAACTGCTTTAATATTCCTCTCACAGCAGAGGACAAAAAGAAACATTAATGATCCCAGATACCTCGCAGAAAAGCAAAGTAGGCCAAAAAAATGGATCATTGTGCACTGGTTATGTTGAGGGGATATAAAATGGGCTTATGCTCATTTTTAGATGATTGAGTGGAAAGGTTTCCCACTTTCTACATATTTACAATAATTGCTTTTGTTGCATTCAAATTAATAATTTAATAAGTCTACCTCATAATAACTAGACACAGGGGCTTCTCCTCTATGTTACCTCAATTATATGTAAGTGGAACTCCATTAACTACAGGAGGATCAGGCCCTTGACCTCAACCTTCTCAACAGCTTCAGATCACAAGTTTTTTATCATTAAACCAGGGTATGGAGAAGAGAGAACTTTTTCCCTTGTCTGTCATTCAGCCTCTGTCAAAAACTAATCAACATTTTTCAATTAAAAAAGGCTTTTCAAAGGTAATGACATTTTTTGCAACATATTTTCTTTGAAAGTGTTTTGTTTTCTTCATAAACTGAACAGAAAAATTTCACCTTATTTTGGTGTTCAGATTGGGAAGGGTTTCTCCTCCTTTCCCTCTCCCCATTCCACTCCCAACACCACCCATTTTCCAATGGAAATAAAAGGGAGAGGACGAGAAAAAAGGGGAAACCCACCAAAATGAAACAGACTTTATCTAAAACTAAACAAAAATATCTGTTCCATTTGTTTCAAACAATTCCCTGGACGCTTCATTCCAAATAATTTCTTTTAATCATTCAGTTCAAACTAGCTTTAACTCTAACTACACAGAATACCATCTTGATTTTAAGCTGAGCAACATTAGGAACAATGCCTCAAAAATTCCACACAGCATCTGGGGCCTCACTGTGACTGGCTTTTGCGTGGATGTGCAGGAGAATGGACACAAATAGTCATCGTTCATGCAAGCCCACTCAAGGGCCAATCACAGCCAGAGTTTCTACAGTCAGTGAGGCACAGGGATTACTCCTTCCATGTGCCTCTGTGGGTATACCTCACACAGCTGAAAGAGCGAGGGAGACATGGCCTTGCCCATACCACAGTAGAGAGAGCAAGTCGGATAGTCATAGTCCAGCAGTCTGCACATTCCACCTGTACTCCATGTGACTAAGAGAGGCACTGCATTTAAGCTAGCAATTGTCTCCCACAATCTAGTCTCTGTTGCGTACTGGATTTTTTTCCTTCTTCACTTTCAGTCTTTTGCCTTTTTAAGAAAATGCATGTTTTCAACAGAACGTGTTGTCTGCCTGGCTGCTGGCCATCATTGTGACTTAAATCAGCCATTATAGAAGCAAAAATAATAACCCCTGTCTCACTAAGAACCATTATACGCTATTTCCTCACTTAGTCTTCCTGTTAAAAGGCCTTGACCATCTCAGGAGTAATCCTCTGATGCCTGATCGTCAAAGTAACATGCATTAGGACTGACCATCAATCAAACAAACCTGAAACTGAATCCAGAGCCAAACTAACAAAAATTGATTGTATTACTCACTTTCCAGTAGACCTGGAAATCAATATTCCCTTTTTTGCTTCCTTATTTGCAAACAACGGTCTAAGTTTGTCAGCACAGATCTAGAAATATGGGGGCTTCTTGGCAACTTCTATTGTAGAATCGAGACAGGGAACAAAACAATTTTTTATTCATACTTAGGACCATCTCTTATTTCTTTGAAATAGAATGATGAATTTAAATGGTAAAAAATGTGCATTGCATTTGGTGCAAATCTACTATGTAAATCCAATAAAGATTCTTTCAAGACAGATTGTGAAAGTGTCTGAAAATCTCAGCATAGATTTTAACTCTCTATCAGCAGGTAGTAGAGCAAGATGAATAGAAAAATTAGTAAGTGCACCCATGCAACATGGTTTCAAACCCCCCCCCCCCGTATGTATGAATTATGGTAAACGTTGGCCAAGAGACAAATTGCCAGTTCAATGAAAGTTTTCAAACTTCTGGATTTTCCAAAAACTTGACAATTGTTGTGGAACAGAAAGTCCACAATATTTTGTTGCAAAGAATCAGCAAAACATTCCTGTGGGAGTGAAACCTGTTTCCTGTGAGCCCAGATGCCATGGGAGCCCCAACCCCATGGCAGCCCATCTGGTGGGCTACCGAGCATTCAGGGATTCAGAAACTCTGAAGAAGCCCACCAGGTGAGCTGCTGAGGAGCCATGGGTTCAGGTGAAGGTGCGGATGCTCTGGGAAAATGGAGAGGGGCAGAGGGATAGAAGTGGTAGTGAAGGGAGGTCTTGAGACTCCGCAAGGGGAGGGACAGCCAGCAAATCTCAGTGTTGCCTACTACTTTCAGCTGCGCTTTTGTGGCAGGGTAGGGTTTGCACATCCCCATAGATGCAGTAAATTGGAAGCCCTGACATGTCAGGGGACTCTAGCAAGCTCACTCATACAATGGTTCGGCTACACCTGGAGTCTACCAGGCACTTCACTTAACTTCCATTGACCCACACACCAGGCTATGAACTCTGGTGCCTGCTCTCCACACCTGTCCATAGCTGCAGTCCATAAAGGGGCACTCCTGCCTGATGCTCTAAGCAGCTCCCCTTCAGGGTCTTCATCAGTGGGCTTGTCTGAGAGCTAGTGGATCTCCTGGTGGGTATGCCCGCCCCCCCATGGTGACCCTGTTCCCTCTCTGTTCCACCTCGATATGTGGGTCCCACTCTGGGGGTGGAAGTGACCCAAAGGGAGGCAGCCAGTTCAGCCACATTCAGCCTGTTAAATGGAGTTGGTGTCCCGGTTCGGGGGCCCCGTACAAGATGTCATCAAGGCTGGACTATGGGCTGCCACATAATTTTCCATCAAAGTGACAGCCTTCACTAGGATTAATGGTCAATGGGTCTTCACTCACTCCTTCCCACCAGCCTGGAGAACCTGAATGGGAGGTGGGAGACGGAGCCGCCAATAGGATTTTCACAAGAGGCAAGGGGAGTAGGGGAGCAGAAAGAGCCAATAGCTCAGGTGCCTCTGCTCCCTCTTCAGCATTCTGCCCTTGTGAAAACATAGGTCAACTCCTTTCAGATCCTCACTCATCTCCCCTGCCCACTCCTCCTCTCTAATGTGGGAACTGCAGACCTGGAAAAGGAAGATGTGAAGATGCCCTAGAGAGGTTCATTCCCCAGTCGTCTGAGGAGGTGGAGAACCACAGCTCCAGGAAGAGCAGAATGCACTAGTGAACAAGCCACACCTATTGATTTAAGGCTCAAGGAAGCTGCAGATTTATTGTGTGGCTAGGTGGGTGGATTTGATATGCAGATGGGGGCTGCAGCAGACATGAGTGCTATGGAATACACAATTAACTGATCTGGAACAGGAAATACATAGGGGCTGAGGCAGAAATTTAACCGATGGTACTAGTTTGTAGCCAAAAATCATATTTGCACTATGCGTTATCAACAGTAATTGTCACATACACATTGTGGATGTAAAGGAAGAGGTCAAAAAATCAGAAGACAGCTCAAAAATATTATTTAAAACAAACTTATGATTTTTATCCAAGTCCATGATTTTTTGTGGGAGGAGCCATGACTTCTGAACTTCAAGCAAGGCCATGCTACCGCTGACTTAAGCAGGTGTGACTCCATTTCAGAGAAGTGGCATCACATTATATCGACACTGGAAGGGACCCATAGACTCAACAGACTAATAAATTCAATGATATGAAGAACCCATCATAATAATATAGTTTGCCCTACAGCAACTATGTGTCCTCCTCCTAATGGCTCTGCACACTGTCACAAGGCTAAAAGGGCATGTTACTTCATTTGTAATTGCTGCTATGACCAATTGTCACCTGTTCAGCAAAACACCTTCCCTTGGTTTCTGTCACACTGCTGAATGCAAGCCCGAGTTCAGCAATCCTTCAGCACCAGAGAATGTCCTAGTGCTAGTGAAAGCCTCCAAAGGCCTATTTGGTTTTTTGATTCTCATATTTTGACATGCCTCAGAAATTGTTCATATTAAAAAAGATATGTGATGGGTTAATTTCTGAAGGTTCAGAGTTTCACGTTCAGTTTGGATGAACCTCAGATTCTGGATGACTCTTCAAATTACCTTATTATCCCAAAATATCTCAGGCAGGAACAGACTTTCTTATGAGGTTTCTAGTACTTAACTAGAGGGTCTGACTTTTAGTTTTCTTTAGGGGTGCTCTACTCCTGTCTCTCCTATGGCCCACCCTCACACAACCCATTGCCCCAAGGCCCTGCCCTCATTTTGCCTCTTCCTGCCCCACTCTGTATCCTCCCCAAACTTCACCCTCCCTCTGCCTTTTTCCACCTCATTTTCCACACCTGCTTCACTCCAAGGCTCCCATCCACCTGACACTCTCCATCCTCCCTGAAAGCCACTGCCTGAGTCATCAAACAGGTATTTGGTGGTGGCCCGGAACAGCTGTGGCTGGCGGGTGCTGAACACCTGCCATTTTTTTGTCGATGCTCCAGCCCTGGAGCACCCACAGAATCGGGACCCATGACTACAGCTTCACTATTCTAGCCGGAAAACTGCTCTTAAAATGCCTTCCTCTGCTATTTTAGCCCTTCTGAATTGAGTCACTTCTGGAAAATGGAATGGGTGAATATTATCTGCACATTTCAAGCCCCTTAAAAATTTTGGTTCATGTTAAATTGTAGAAACAGGATATGGTTCGGTTTTTCTGAATTAGTTCAACTGTCCCTAAAAGAGATACAAGAGCACTAATTTCCTTAAGTTTCAGCTTTGATTTGCAGACCCTTAAAATTAGAAGTTTATGCATTTGGGAAATCCCACAAGGAACACGTGTTTGTTCTTTGCCTTGTTTCAAAAATAAAGGTCAAAAAGCTTGCCACCCTGTGGAGGTTTTCGTTAGAGTCATTACAGACTTAGCCTCTCACTTTATTTCCTCAGTCTCTCTGATGATCCTGGGAGAATAAAAATCTAGAATCTCTTTAGATATCCCTGCAGCACCCCTCACTATTCTCTGTTTCTGTTCCTTCAAGGGGGAAAATAAGGCACTTTAAAGAACTCAGTTGGCCATGTCTTCCTGAAGGCTAAGCCATGGTTTTACACAAACACACAACAACTAAAATAATTTGCATATATAGATTATGGTGCTGCAACTTCCCAGTCCCAGGTCACATGCTGTTCACTAACTCTCCAGTTCATACACAGAAATCACAAGGAGTATATTCAGAATGGTTTTCATTTTCATAAATGTTAGCACAAGCTTAAACTTGCAGAAGCACAACTTATTCATTGCAAGTTTATAGAAAACACCTAGTTGTAGTTATAAATTCATGGCAGCACACTAGGCCTATTATATTTTATTATCTGTATTATGCAAAGGTGGTCAGAAACCAGAATTTCCATCCCTGAAATTCCACATATTTCATCCTCTACTGATCCACAGGTGCAACTTCTAAGGCCAATTTTGAATTTCTTTGTGTATTAACTCTGCCAGACAGTATTGCTAGAGCAGTGGCCTCATTATGTATGTTACCTTATGTCTTTAGCAGTTCTGCTTCACAGTTGGATCCATTTGCAAGTCTTCCAGGTCCTTTCCTATTATGTTAATAATGAAGAGTGTTATCAAACAAATACATTGTTAAAGTGACTAAAACTTTGAAAGCACTTCCAAAGAGAACAAAGCTGCTGAAACCACAAAGTAACAATGAGGTCACTATAACATGTTTTTATTGTGGTAGGATATTATTACTTGTTATTGTATATGATCAAGACCTGAGCATATGGGTAACAGACAGAAGGAACCAAGTAACTTAAAGTGCTTTGTAGTCGCTGACTATAGAGAACCACCAAAGATAAAATCTCAGGCAATTAGCTTGCTTCACATCATTTACCAGAACTGTCCCTTAATGTCTTCTCTCTGAGGTAGCACAACTCAAGGATTCATATTCAAACGGTACATGTTTAACAACTTCACTCAAAGGAAGGAGAGAGTTTTACCTAGTGGTTACAGAGCAGAAGCCCGTAAGTCCAGGGCATCAGTCACTTCTTGTTCCATTCTGCTACACATTAAGGACACTTTTTTTTTGAAGCATAGAATCCAGAGTACAGTGCTACTGTACTGCAGCCCAAAGGGAGGGGTGTGTGTACTGGAAGAGAAGACTGAGCAGTGCTGGAAGGGGTATTTGCAGCCTTATTTTTGAGATAGGGGAGGCAGAATCACTCCATGTCACAATGGCAGGGCTTAGCTTAGACCCAAGTTGCAATGACGGCCATCCATCAGCACCTCTCTGTGGAGCTCTCCTTCTCCCAAGGACTGGGAGCCAAGGCCAGAGTGGATGAGATCTGGGAGCTCCGAGGGACTACTTAGATATGGATGCATAGACGGGACCAATATAAAAGTGAACCAACTGGGGCTTTTTCTGAGCAGCAATGTCTGAGGAAAATTCCCAGGACATTACTTCCTACTTACCTGGGCAGAGGGTGGAAGATTTAGAAAAGAGGCAATGTCTGGAAAAACCCTACGGATCCCCGTATGAATTTTGCAAGGTAGAGACTTGCACCACAACCTGGGCCAGGACTGATTTTAGGCTTGACAAATGGTAAAATATATATTCTGAAAATAAACCAGAAACTGAACACAAGGTCTGAATAGATATATCAACAGAAGCAGGTAAGAAGGGATTCTGTCACAAAAGGCCTTGCAGGCCAGGGTGAATATGTCAACACTGAATTAGGAATTCTTAAAAGGTCTTAAATCTAGAGGTTCACTTAAGAAGCACGTGCAACCAAAGATCAAATAAGCTGCATGATTTAGGATAAATTGTCATTTGAATGGGACAGAAGCCAAAAGAGCAAGAAAGGTGTTACACATTCAGTAGTTCAACATGGCAATTATCAGTTCAGAGATACAGACGATATTTTTGACACTAAACAGAGTCTGCCTGAGTTTATTCCTTCACAGTAAAAAAAATTTTTAAAAAATAAAAAATAAGCTATTCCTATTAATTTTAGTGGATATTCTAGCCAGCTCAAGGTTTGTTTCTTTCTTTTTAGTGGGGCTTACTGCTTGAGGTTGGAAGAATGTGTACTTGCCAGAGGGCATCTCACAGTCAGTTAAATGGCCAGCCAGCTCCACTCCACAATTTTAGCTGTTGCACTGCATGCCTCAGTCAGGTCCATTCTCTGCATTTGAAAGTAAAGGGGGGAACCAAAGCGGTCTTTCAGTGGGCTCAGCTCTTTATCTGTAAATCATGGAACAGCACAATGATGCAGTCTATAAAAATGGAGAAAGTGGGTTAGGAAATCAAGTGATTTAACTGGCCAAAGAAAATCCTGATGAAGACTATGATATTGTATAATTCATTCTACATAACTTACAGTATGTCTCATCACTTCATTAACAATTTCAACAGTTCTTAAAAGTGAGGTTTTTTGAAATAAGACACTCTCCTGCCTAACAACCTATAAGGAATGAATTTAAAACTTCCTAATTTGGGAACATTTGTGTATTATTTACTGATCAAGCATGCTTATGGTCTTAAAATATTGTCTTAGGGACAAAACCAGATCCCTTTCTTTCATGTCTGTAGAGATCCCCCAATGTCTCTGAATCAGCTCAGCTGAACTGCATGGAAAAGAAAGCAGGATTTTTGATGACTACAAAAGTGACTTGACCCTGTTTACCATGAAAACTTAGGGACCTCCCTTGTGTAGTATTCTTTCTGCAAGACAGATTTGGAGGGGCCAGGATGAGGGAAATGAGGCCAAAATAAAGTAAGGCGACTAGGGCCGGATTAAGGTTATGAGGGGCATAAGGTTAATGGGAGGGAAGAACCTAAGTATGAATTACATATTGCAAAAATTATTATGAAGGCATCATACTTACCTAAAATGAATACATTTATTCTACTCAATTCTTCAAAAAAAAATTGTTTTCCTAGCTTAGCTGTTGCAAAGTCATGAATTATTTCATTGAAATCTTTGAATTATATTCCCAGTGCTCAAGAGGGACAAAGCACTGAAGTGTTCTCTCTTCTAACAAGGGTCAAAAGTGTCCTCCAATCCACCATGATTCAAGAAGGAATGTTCTCCATTACAGATAGGGCATGTTTACACTAGGAAATAATAACTCCCAAAATAACTAACTATTTCAAAGTACGCTTATTCCCCAAGGAAAACAGAAGAACAGATTTCAAAATAACTAGCCCATTATTTCGAAATAAGTGTCTTGGTAGTGTGAATGCTCTTATTATTTCAAAATAAGGGGTGTTATTTAAAAATAACTCCCTAGTACAGACCAGGGCTTAGTGATAATTAGTGACAAATACAGCCGTAATTCAGTTTCAACATTTGAGAAACATTCTATCACATGGTATTCAGTGATAACTTGGTACATCCAAATACATAAGCTTTCGTCGTCCATAAAACCAAGAGTGATGTGAATTCAACAAACTGAAGAAATTATTTAATAAAATCTACTGGGAGATCCACTGACTTCGGAACTTGACATGTTAGGAGAAAATTCTGTCAGTACACTAAAGGTTGTGCCAATATTTTTATAAGCCCTGATCCGATATTCTAATGAACTTTTCATTTTGTCAATATTGTGATGAAAGTGTTAATTCTGAAGCCCTTTTTGTCACTGAATGAGTGGGCATTTGCATCATCACGTGTCTTCTGTCTTTTATGTCATTTGGCTGACTTATGCTCATGGTTAGCAGTCCTTGCAGTCTCCTGAATTTCGTACTCATCAAAACTATCCTGCATTTGTTGAAGAACAGTTCCAAAGCTCATTAGGTTTACAGCAGTGGAAAGTTCAAGTTGAACACT
Source organism: Pelochelys cantorii (assembly GCA_032595735.1). Taxonomy (NCBI): domain Eukaryota; kingdom Metazoa; phylum Chordata; order Testudines; family Trionychidae; genus Pelochelys; species Pelochelys cantorii. Next base: position 23,682,703 of record CM064334.1, on the reverse strand, counting down.
TTGTAACTTTAGACTGCACTGCTGAAGTATATCTTTCCAGACCTCACTCAAAATACCACTTTCCAAAGTGTGCATTGTATCACGTAGGATCTTTGCATCTTCTCTTGTTGATGATTTTTGAGAGATCATCCTTAATATTCTCTAGTACTTCAAAGATATTGAGGTATCCCAAAACGAGTGCATTCCCAGCTCCACTGTGCCCCTGAGAGTAATTTGGGCATAGGGCATCCCTTCGGTAGAGAATCTCTAAGGGCATGTCCACGCTCGGGAATTATTTCAAAATAACTAAATTCAACTTCACTCCAATTTTTATAAAATCGAAATACTGTGTCCCCACTATGGGGAAGCCTCGAAATTAGTCCAAGGCAGGCTCTGTTAATGTTGATACGCTACCTCGACTTAGAGCCCCAAGAAGTAATGGGGAGTAATTACTTCGGGGAGTAGTTGTTTCAAAATAGTCACACAGGAGCATCCACACTAATGCTATTTCAAAATTAGTGTTATTCCCCTAGGAAAGCAGAAGTACAGATTTCTAAATAAGCGGCCTGTTATTTTAAAACAACAGGCTTGGTAGTGTGGACTCTCTGCTTATAAACCCAGGAAATGCTGGAGAGAAATTAGAGACAAAATCTTGAGCTTTGGCAGCACTTAAACTCCTCTACAATTCTATCATTAGTTTTTCACTATTTGGTAATTTTTTAAAAAATCATTTAATTGAGAATCCCAATTTTAATTTAAATAAAAACTCTGTTTCCCCTCTTTGCAGATGAAAAAGAAAAGCTTGAATATGTGACCCAAATTCACCTTAAATGCTCAAAATCCAGAAGACAAATAAGATGAATCCACAATGTATTTTTAAAAATTTCTTGATTCCTAGAGGCCTAAATGATGATATCTGAATACTTGGGGCTGACGATATTGTTGTTCCCTTCAGTGTTGGCTTGGCATGCCTCCTCATATCCATGTAGCACTCCTACCCTCAAGATTTTTCCCATTGGAGTGGGGCCATTTGAACTATGAAAGAATAATTTTCTTCCCTAAAAGACTCAGACAATCAGTGCTTTCCAAATGGAGAAATAACTAAGTACTCACGGGATTTGCATTTTCAAGCCTTCCAATATTAGAATGTAAACCACAGGCCTGCTTGGACTTGGTGTTAGTCAGGAGCACATCAACTGAAGCCAACGGAGATACACCCGGGGCCAACAGGCTCACTGGGCCCCAAGGCAAGGCAAAAGGTGCCTCTGTACTCCTGGAAGAGGTGGAGCCTCAGGCAGAAGGGGTGTGGCTGAGACCTGCCTCCCATAGGCAGCCCTCAATGCTGCCTGGAGCATGCCCTGTGATGCTCAGCCACTGAATTAAAGGGCCCTGGACTCCAGCCACCATTGCTGCTTCTGTAGTGGTATTGGCAGCTGGGCACCCTGGGCCTTTTGAATCTCCAACGCCCAGCAGTAGCCCCCTTTGCTCTCCCCTGTTGGCGAGCCTGGAGATACACCTTTGTCAATCTTGCAGAGAGGAGAATCAAGACCAATTTTCACAATTATTTATAAAGTACTTGACAATGCCCATTTAGAATATTCTCATTTTAAACAAACATGCACCATGTACATAAGTGCATCACAGCATAATAACCTAGCAAGTGCTGGAAGGAGCCCTACCATGTTTTCCTAATTGAAAAGTGGGTATGAATAATCAGTGAAAAAAAAGAAATATTCAGCGTTTAAAGCTTGATTCTTGAAGTCATGTAAAGGCTTGTAAATATTTGTATACCCTTTTTAATAGCATCTGGTACAATTTTGTACTAATTGCTTTAATCAGAGCAACTTGAAGTCAGATAGTACTTTTCCATAATTAAGCAGTAGGACATGACAAGCTCTGCTTTGCTGTGTTATTATAGTACATTCTGATGTTATAATGAACAGCAAAGATCATGCATCTTAATTATGATCAATAACAGATACCATACACATTTAATTATATACTACACTGGTATGCCCATAACTTTAAAAAGATCTGTCTTGATTATTAGCAGTGCTTAAATATGCACTCACATTAATATGCTGTGATCTCTATTAGTGTCATCCCAAATACCGTGCAGAGATCTCTTCTGTTTTAATTGGAGAGAATGCAGTATCTACTTTCACTTACATCAGGGAAAAGCAAGAATAACAATTCCGAGTCAATGAAATTATGTAAAACTGCTGTAAATATGTAGTGTGGATGCACATACACAGGAATGCTGCCCTTAGAATATTTCTGAAGTCTCTGGAGCAAGGTGCGTATACCATTTTCATCCTCATATTGTTAATTAGTGAATGTGAATACACACTACTTTCTGTAGTATCCTGGGTGTTCCTTAAAGGATCGGACTAAGGACTAAGTAGGCCTGGTCCTGGTTAGCATGTGAGATCTGACAAGATCAAAGCTGAAGGTGATATCACCAGAAAATATAGCACCCTTTTCCACCCTAAACACAATTTGCAATATGCACCTTCTGCTCTTGTGTGGCCAAGACCATCTCAGCAGAAAACTAGGAATCCGTAGGTCCACGGCCATCAGAGGTTCCTCAAGAGATGTGATGAATAAGCCATGTTCTGCTCCCTAACAAGGCCTAGCCACTTTTTGAACTGTGCAAAGCGTGTCAACAGAGCCATGCTTGCCACCAACTTCTGCTTTTATGTCCCTGCCAGAGAAAATGTTCACTTGCTTGCGGTTTCAGATAAAGTTCTTCAGGCAATGATTCTCATTCATTATATTTTTCTTGTCTATAATGCTCTCCCCCACTCTGCAATTAGCGAATGCATCCTCTGAAATACATGATCAAAGAACCATGAGCCTGGCTCTGTTTTCACTTTAGCTGGATTTATATCCATTCACTTCAATGAAGTGAGTTACTCCAGATTATTGGAAGTCAGTCTTTAAGTTTACATTTTATGAGGATGTCAGAACATAATCTGTTACATAGAGCATGCGTCTTACATCATTAAGCACCAATGTTGTACGTATTTAATGCATTCATGTCTTACCCAAATGTTAACAAAAGGGCTGCTATTATGAAGCTAGTACTGTGAATGAAACAATTTGCTCATGAAACAAGCTTTTGCTGCCGGAAGACTAATTAAAATTATAGGACAGATGCAGCCACTTATTTTTCTAAAAGTTGTCATGCTGCCCTAATGGATCTAAAGTATGTGCATATATCATCTAATATGTCAGATGAGCCTTTATTACATTTAAACAAGGTATATTCTACTCTAAAATGTAAACCATGAATGCAGAGGTTTTTCTCTGAAACCATGATACTGTTCTGGGAAATATGCTGGTAGCTTTAAGTTTGTTGAAGTGTAACTAGTGTAGAAAAAGTCTGGGCTACTTGTGGTCAGACCTTAACTGCAGTCCATATTCTGGCAGTGCACCAGGGCCAAGAGAGCCCTAAAAGATCCTGACCCATGTCCTCCCAGGGAGTAGCTTTTCACTAAAGTCCACTTAGATGGTAAGTGGGAAATTCCCCCAGTCTAGAGGAATCATTCCTGACTCCTACACCACTCCCCTCCTGGTCCCAGGCACAAAGGGCCAAATCAGGTGACAGGACATATGGCCTGGCTCCTTCATGCTCTCGCAAACTCCAGGGCTATGTCTACACTATAGCCTCTTGTGCAAAAAATATGCAAATGAGGCAAAGCGTGGAATATCGCTGTGCCTAATTTGCATAATTAATTAGTCTCTTTTTGCACAAGAGGCTTTTGTGCAAAAAGGAGCTGTGTAGATGGCTCCTTTTTGCGCAAAAGCCTCTTGCGCAAAAACGGAGCCTCATTAATTATGCAAATGAGGCACTGTGATATTTCACGCTTCGCCTCATTTGCATATTTCTTGCGCAAAACGGGGGCAGTGTAGACATATCCCCTGTGTTGATATAGCCTCTTTGGGCTATCGCCTTTCACAATCAGATATTAGTGGCTCTCAAACTCCATTGCACCACGACCCCCCTCTGACGATAGAAGTAACTACAGGACCTCAAAAAACCTGAAACCCGAGCCTCGCCACCTTAGGGGGAGAGGACAAAGCTAAAGACTGAGGGTGTCAGACCCCGATGGGGGGGGGGGGCTGTAACCTGAACCCCAGTACCCAGGGCTGAAGCTTTCAGGCTTTGGCTTTAGTCCCAGGCAGTGGGAACCAGGCTTCAGGCCACATTCTGTCCACAATGCAATTTACTTCATGTTTCCTGTTCCTTTTTCCATCTCTTCCTTGCCTCTTTTCCTCATTCATTGCTCTCTTGATTTCTCCTTCTTGTTATGTATTAGCATGGAAGTGGCAACTAGAGGCCCACTTGAGATCACAGGCCCTATTGTGCTAGGCATTGTATAAATACATAGTAAGAGACAGTCTCTTACAGTCTTCTGATTTCCCCAGTCCTTATTTACTACTCTTTCCTCTCATTGCTTTCTCCTCTGTCAGTTCCACGTGCTTTCTTTCATCTTTAATTTTATTCTGATTTTACCAATACATTATAGAAGAACTATGAGAGCATAGACAAGTGCATCTGCCTGCAGTTCCATTCTTATAAAAAAAATAAGAAAAAAATATCTCAAAGCCTTCAGAAAGCTGTACTAAAGCCACTGGAGAAATCTTGAAGACCCAATAAGTAAGGACAAAATTTCAGATTTGAATTTCAATGTTAAGTTTAGAATGTTATACATTCTTGCTTTTCTCTAACCAAGTCATACTCTCAGCAATAACACTTAACAAGAACACTGATGATCATGAGGAGGAGGAGGAGGATAGAGCGTCTTCTTCACTGTTCATACATAAAAAACTATACATGATCCCAGCCCTGAGGAGGTAACAGGGTTGAACAACTTCTCAGACTTTTTCATATCATGGGCCACTTCTTAAAGTATGTACAGTATTCTCTTCTCATGGCTACCTTCTTCTCTGAGCCCACTGTCCCAACTTGGCACCTTCCCAGAGGTAACCAGACTTCTTTATTATGCAAAGAGTAAGACAAGATATAATTAATGCTACTGTGCTTGGTTATGTCCTTGCATTTGTGCTATTTATTTCCTCTCCCTGATTATATAATTTTTCATTTATTTATTCCCACTTTAATCTTTTTAAGTCATTTTTCAGTTTGATTCTGTCTTCCTCTGCATTTGCTACCTTTTCCATTTTAGATAAGTTTGATGAAGGCTGTATTTCCATTAAAAAAAAGCACCCAGCAGAGAAAGACATAATGGTGGGTACAACCAAGGTCTTGCTATTTTGAATTTAATTGGGAAAATAAAAAAAAAGCTGCCTCTAAAAATTCTGAGAGTTCCTGGAATACAATTAGTGAAATGTAACTGCCTGAGAATTAATGGTTGTTTCCTTAATCACTGTTATAACAGATGGACCATCATGGACCACTAGTGATCCATGGAATACAGCTGGAAAACCATCACATTTTAGACATTCATGGATTAATATTATCTAAATGACACCAGTCTCCTAGGAGACATAAGACTTTCTGAAAAGAATAAGCTTTTCTCTCTTTTTAACTAAATTCAGCCACTATGCATTTTTAAATGTCACCAACCCCATGTGAATCTTAGGACGTTCTGGGAGGCGAAAAAACATTTATCTATTTTTACTATATTCTACCAGTGCTTGTGACTGCAGTCCTGAGAGGCCAGATTAGGGACCAGTGCCTGGCCATAGCACAGGTACTTGCCAAAGGCTGAATGAAAAAAAAGCAACAGGCGTTAGCCCAAGGCCCTTGGATGCAGCCCCTAAAGCCCCTGCAGCCCTGCATTCCTGAGCCAGTACTGCTCTGTGCCTTTGCTCATGTTTAGTTTACAGACTGTAAACCTCTTCAGAGTGCCCTATGCTCATGCAGGCCACAATCCACTACATGAGCTTCCTTGAACAACTATAAAGATCCCAATAGTGTTGGGAAGCCACCACTACACTAGCCAACAGTGTAGCTGGTGCAGCCCATGAAAAGTCATAGTAGCAACTGCACTCCACCTTGTCCATATGGACAGTTTCCACCTCACAGTGACTTTCAGAGTTGCCATTAAGTTAGGACGGCTCTATGCTACCCCTAGCGGGACTAGTCATGCACACACAGTTGAGCCCTGAACTACTATATATATTGGAGCTGTTGCTCATTTCCACTAAGGTTGCTTTAGACTGCTTTAGGAGTGGTAAAAGCCCATAAAGTGGGTATGAATTAAGTATGCCCACTTTTAGGTCATGGGCCATAGATCAAATAAAAATTAGGCCCATTAACTTTAGAAGGGTTGCATAGGTGACACAGTGGGTATAATTTGATTCCCTGTGCCTTGCCAGTCCCACTGAAAAGCCTGGCCTTAAAAGAACACATGGGGTCCAAAGACAATAAGGTACATCCATGACTGCTGGCATGCTTTGGGCTCATTTGCCTGACACATAATTCTCTATTCATTTGTGTGCCTGTAAATGTCAAGTGGCTCCGTCTCAGTTGCTAAGTTTTCAGCCACAGAGAGGTAGGGTTCTCAGCTTCTACATTATGAATAATGGCACTCCATTTTCCAGTGGAGACATTACACTGAGGCTATGTCTACACTGCAGACTTTTTGTGCGAAAACTTGCAGAGCATCCACACTACAAGCGCGTTCTTGCACAAGAAAAAGTACAGTTAATCGTAAGAACACAGGGCTTTTTGCACAAGCATTATTCCTCCTTCCATGAGGAATAAGCCTCTTTGCTCAAGAGCTCTTGTGCAAAAAGGCATGGGTGGACAGGCAACGGGTTTCTTGCACAAGAAACCCCTATGGCTAAAATGGCCATCAGAGCTTTCTTGTGCAAGAGAGCCTCTGCGCTGCCATGGACGCTCTTGCGCAAAAGCACATCTTTTGCGCAAAAGCACATGGCAGTGTGGACGTGCTTTTGCGCAAGAGGCCTGCAGTGTAGACGTAGCCTGAGATCCCTTCTGTCTGCCTCTGGTTCAGATGGATATTAAAGATTCTACTCTTTTCCAAAAGCATAGCATTTAACCTTACTGCAAATCGTGACCATCAGCTCCAAGAGAGCTGATGTAATCTCTAAAACCAGGTGAGGAATATTTCCAACTATATAACAAATGTCATGTTAGACCAAAAATTGTTATAGGTAGTAAAACTTACTTCTACATTTACCCCTTCCTCCCCCCCCCCCCCCCATGTGAAATACACATTGTACTTCATAACCTAGTCTTATTTGGCATACCAGGTTGTCCCTAAGTTTCAAGTTCTAACTTTTCAAAGTCTTAACCAAAACAACTATCCTCAACTGCTATATTCTATGAAGTGCTCATGTGGTCTTTTAAAACATTTATACTCATTTTTTCTCTTAAAATGCTGGTGAAGGGTGAAGAAGCCCAAGAGAGAACACCACTCTGTTTATCCACAACTTGCAAATGCAGGCTTCTCCACAGTAGTTGCCTTGATTGCTACCCATGCAAGTGAAATGGCCATTCAGGAATGCATAAAAGAGTCCTGAGTCAGAATTAAGTTAAGAGTTGATTCCCTCCATAGTGTTGAAGCCCAAAGGATCCAAAGCTAGTGATTTGTGGGTGATTCCATAGGAACTATAAGATGGGGTCACCAGGAGCTCCCCCAAAGTCCATAAGGGGTCCAAACAGCCTGATCATTTAACTCAAAAGCCATCCCTCTTCACTTACAAAAAGAAATAGCCACGGGAATCTCCACTAATAGAACTACAGGGAATTTCCAGCACCTTGTGTAAATTTTTGCCCAGTCGGAGTGATTTGTCTGCCAAACTGCCAGCTCTTTTGGGCAGAAGCCTTGCCTTTTATTTATCTGCACACTTATAGTACAGTACAAATAAAAAGGATAAAATACATCTCCACTGAGTCCTACCCACCTCATCCCCAAGGTAGTGCTTAGAACATAAATACTAATTATGTGTGCAGAACATTGAAAGAAGAAAAGTAAATGTTTCTTGAGTCCATATCTCCCCATTGCGTCATCTTATTTCACAGCTGTACCTCAGTCAGTAACTTTTAAATTGTTGTAATTCACTGACCCTCTGAGAAGTCTGTATGTGATGTATAAACTGCTTCTTTGTGGTTTGATTCCAACTCTAGAAGTTAGGTTAAAAACTGTAATAAGAAATGCTTTACAATATGTAGACTTTAATAACTGTCAGATTACAGTGGAATTCTGATCAAATAATATATGACATTCCCATTTAGACCAAAAGACTACTTCATGCCACCTGTTGTCACACTGAGCACCAAAGGGATATAAATGACGACTTCAGCATTAGTGAGCAGTACATTTCTGAATCATTAGGCACACATCAAACGAGGGTCTTCTTTGCAGCATTCTCCTTTCTTCCCTTCGCACTCCATGCCAGGATGATGAATAAAGAATATTGGACCAACCTGACTCTGTTCTCCCTGTTCATCATTTAGTGGATGATGATTTATAAGCCTCCAGGCTCTTCAAGGAGCCCTATATTTATGCTCCTCATTCATACAAGCAGTAATAGATTTAACTGAAAACACAGGTATCAGGATGCCTATGGAAGTGAGAGGGAAGTCATGAAAAAAGATAAACAGAGAGGGCAAACCAGACTTGAATAAAAGCTGCTACCACTGCATCCTTACACGTTGTATTGACCTAAAAACCCTGAGTTTAATTCCCTCTGCCAGTGACTAAGTCAAGATTCCGCAATCACACATTCCATAATATGGTCTCTCAGCACCTGGCTAAATGTGACTGGGGTGGGGGATGCAAGTAATTATAAAGCATTTTTATACTGGTTTCTTCAAGGGGAAGGAGTATCAAAAGGACAATGGAAAGACATCTCAGTAAGCCTAAGACTGAGGCTTTTGAGGGGATAGATTTCAGGCTATTTTAAACCTCCAAACCACGGTAAGAACCATGCCTGGTAGGTAGCATAGGAAAGTTCGTTCCCAGCCCCACTCCCTCTTGCCAAGCCCCTGCCACTTCCGTACCCACCAGAGCCTCCCCCCCACACACACACGCACACCCCCCATTGTAACTGCTGGCTCCTGTCCTGCACCCCCAGCCTCCCAATTGCAGCTGCAGGCTGGCGCCTGCCTAAGACTAGTGTTTCCCCCACCTTAAAGTACCAGGTTATCAGGCATTGTACCCCCCCCCCGGTGGCCTTGTGACCTCTGCCTTCACCACCCCAGAGCACCAGGCAGCTGCACAGCCCCATCCTTCCCAGCCCCAGAGCCTGGGTGCACAGGCAGCAATTCAGCCACAGCCTTCCCACCCCTGGACCACCAGGCAGTCTCACAGCACCAGCTTTCCCAGCTTTGAAGCACTGGGCAGACAGGCAGATCCACCCTTCACAGCCCTAGAGATGCCAGGAAGTGTGGGCCATGCTGCCAGACCTTCCCCCTGACTGCCCCTCCTTCTCTAGCTGCCAGCTCCAATGCTAGGCCAAGAGCAGCCTGCTACATGCAGATAGGAGGGGGCCTGAGTTGAGGCAGAGTATAGGTCTGCTTGGTTAGGCAATGCCTTCCCTTGCCTTCATTACCTGACGCCCATGGTAGGAACAAAACAAGCAGAATGAAGTATGTGAACATATTTTTAATGTTTTTACCATGACAAAATTATTATATGTAATGTATAGTTGGGCTCAGTGTCACCTAACGTTAATAAATGGATGATAACAAGCATGGCAGGATTCTCACTGTTTTCCACAGTTGGAACAGCCTGTCTGAACCCCTTTATGTCTCTTCACCCATAACAGCACAGACTCAGACATACAAAATGCAATTTAAAACACGTGACCCAAGCTTTTAAAAAAAGCCATGAGAGCTGATGCGATTGATTTTTCAAACATTGTCTATTTTCACATCAGCATCAGTCTCACATTTTTATTCAATTTCCTTTATCTTGCAAATGTATAAATTTAAATAAGTAATGTGGGTAGAACTGAGACCTGCTATTAGAGTCATATGAGAGGACTTAGAATTCAGGCCTTAATCTCAGAAATTCTCTGGGGGTTTACTCATATTAAAATTCTAAAGCTACAAATAAAGATAAAGCTATTCAGTCAATTTTTCCTTTTTAAAAGCCATTTCATGAGAGCATGAAGTCCCGTAACAGAAGACTTTATTGTTTCATAAACCTCATCTTAGACACCCATGTGTCTACATTTTTTCTTATGACACATTACCAAGGTGAGCTTTGGACAAGCACACTTTGTTAGCTCTTCCTGTTTCAAAGGAGGTGGCACTTCTAACATTCACTCTTTTGAAAATGTTGATTTCTCAGAGATGTGGGTTTGTTAACTTGAATGTCAAATCCAAGTTTGAGCTCTATTGGGGTTTGAATTTCAATTCCTAAATTTGTATCTTCCCTACACTTTTGATTCTAAATTAGATCTAAAAATCTAGAAGAGACCTGTATTCAAGATCATCTCAACGTAGCACATATTGAAGGAAATGTTGCTATTGTGAGCTTAGCACATATAAACAGCTCACAGAATTTTGGCACCTTTGAATATTAATCTTGCTTCTTCTTCAATACTTCAAAATCCAAAACCTTATGTATAACTAATCTGAATCCAGGTCTAAACAGAGAATTCTTAATTGCTTTCCACTGATATTGAATACTCATACTAAATTGCTTATAATCAAATAGATTAAAATATTTATCATGTTTGAATAATAAATAATTTGGAAGGAGTTATAATCTGCTCATAGACGATACAGAAGGAATTTGCCGGGGAAAAACTAAATTCTTTCAGTAAAATATTCCCTGCAAATTATTTGCTCAGGCCTCATTAAAACAAAAGGAATTTTAGGAATAGAAAAAGGCAATTCGACCCAACAGATCTTCCTAGTGTTAATTGATCTCACCACATCCCTTTTTCCTTAAAAGTCTAGTATACTGAATAGTCCTTCAAATTAAAAGCTAGGCTTCATCATTAGGACCATTCCCAAATGGAAGAGCTTGCAAGTTACAGAGCATGTTCAAAAGAGTTGCATGACAGGCAGAAGTAACAATCTTGCATAGTCTTCTACAACTGATCTGCAAGGATGAATCATTATGATGCAGGATAGATGCCATCCACACTTACAACACAGTAAGATTTTCACTTGAGACTAACTGAGATGTTCTTGGACTTCTTTGTCTACTATACAAATGCCTTCAGCAGCACCATTACTAGCCTTAGAAATGGATGGCCATCTAACAATTTATAAGCCTTCTAGAAAAAAATCCACTACTCATGTACATGTATTACTTTTCCTCTTCAATCAGATATCATCATTTCATTACATTCTGCCATTCCAAAGAAGTGAAGGCAAAAAAACACACAAACTTGCTGCTTACTTGATTTTGTTTCTCAGTATCTCAGACAACCTGATTCCATAGTACTAAATCATCTCTCAACTTCAGTGTAAAAAAAAAATGTCCATAAAGAGTTTGGTAAGACTATACACAAAAAAGGGAAACCTAGTCTGAATAATCTTATGAGTAGAGGTCAAGGAAGTTGGACTCACTGGAAAAGAAGACTTCAAAGAAATCTAACAGATATATTCAGAAGGATGAAAAAGTGTTCAGTAAAGGAATATTGCATTAGATAGTTTTACATTGAAAAAAAGATACCAAAATTTGGGACTAGAACCTACAAATGAATCAAGTAGGAGTAATTAGAGTAGTGGCTCTAAACCCTCCCAAATTACTAAATTCGTTTCAGGAGCTAGATTTGTTTTGCGTATGTCAAGTGTCAGAGCACACTATTACTGAAAAATTGCTTACTTTCTCATTTTTGCCATATCATTATAAAATAAATCAATTGGAATATAAATACTACATATTTCTGGGTCTAGCATCTAGAGGAGTAAAAACAAGTCATTGTATGAAATTTTAGTTTTGACTGACTTAACTAGTGCTTTGTATGCAGCTTGTTGTAAAACTAGGCAAATACCTAGATGAGTTGCTGTATCCCTGGAAAACCTTTTCATAATCCCTGGGACTTGTGTACCCCTGGCTGAGAATTACTGAACTAGAGAACTTGGGCAAAATCATTTCATAACATAGGTAGTCAAAAGGAAGTGTAACAAGGTGCCACTCAAAATAACTGGAACAAAACCCAAAAAGTCTAGACGTGCCCAGTGGCCATCCTGAGAATGAAGTGGTATCCAAAAGAAGGGCAGGCATACTGAGCTACTTTGCCTTCTGGTACTTCTAGAATTCCTTGAGCCAGATTCGGTATCAACGGGCATCACTGCACTAAAGTCACTGCAGCAGTATTGATTTATGCCAGCTGAGAGTCTGGCCCCTCATGTTTGTATGAAGATTCAGATGGTGCTATCCAATTCCTAAATATAGATGTAAATGTCAGAGAAACCCATAACAACATTATTTTATTTGATTAGTGCTTCCACTACTGTTTGTCTGTGTCATGGTTTATTATGTAGAATTTCATATCCTGGAAGGGATGAGAGAAAGATCTGATACTTCAGCACTGTGCAGCGGTGTACAAAGTTCCATTTTCAAGAAGAAAATACCCTTTCAAGTTACTTCCCCCAGGGCTGCTGTAACAGAACACTGTATTTAAATCATCAGGTCATGCACAAGAAGATGGTTTAACTGCTAATTAACACTAGATGATATACTGAAAATTACATGCTAATTAATTCTCTGTAGATCTAAATGCCCTTCCTTCTATGTCACTTTCAATGAACATTTTAACATGAGGAATAGGATAACATTAATTACTAATTCATATGACAAACATGGGAATCTATATTAAAAAGTTGATAGAGGTTAAGTAAAAGAAAAAGAAAAAAAACAAGAGGTGGGTCAGAGTTGCTATCCCTAGGCCATGGTTTCATAGAATCATACATGGTAGAGAAGGAAAAGACCTATTATATCATTCAGCTCCATGTCTCTGTCAAGTCAATATTATTCCCATATAGGACATTTTCTTTTAGGCAAATCAATACTCAGAATAATGAAGATCATCTCCTTGTAAGAATGCGATAGGAAAAAAAAATCTCCTAAATGAAAGAAAGTAAATTGAAAGGAAAGGAAAATCATGTTTTTATTAAATTATGACAGTTCTGATAAATTAAATGTTAATCATACAAAATCTAATAGCTCCTCCCTCTAAACCCAGAGGAACTGGGTAGTCTCTGAGTAGGCTGGGTATTTTGATTTACTACTTATCCCATCACAAATGCATGGTTTAGAGATTCAGCACATCATCACCCTCAGTAGGGAGCATCATTTTTCAGATTAGTACATCCAAGGCAATGCTCCAGCAGCAATTCCCGGAGTAATGAAACAATAAAGTTCCCTCCAGATGTCTGGAACTCCTGTACTAAACTGAAAGGCAATCATGAGCATGCTGGAGCCATAGATGCTAGAATGAAGAATTCTGCGACTGCTGCCTAGTTTGAAATCATTTCCATCATACACAGGGTTTACAGTTTGGTTCAGTGGCTCTTAGCATCCCCACTATACCAATTGTTCCAGAGCCCTTGACTGCAGCTGAGTATCTAATTACCACTACTTCCAAAAACCTTAGCATATGGCAAGTGGTGGTCATGTCTCAACAGCCTCTTAAAGAGCATAAAAAAGAACAGTTAAAGGAGCAACGGTGCTTACCTGTTGATAACTCTCTAAAATTTTAATTTAAACTATGATGAAAAATGCAAATAAATATGTAAATGATTACTGCAACTTAAAATAATATCATCATAACCCTCACAAGGATTCCCAGCTTGTCTGTTTCTAGGTCAAGGATTATCCAGTATTTACGTTATTTTTATTATTTGCAATAATACCACAGATCCAGATCAAGATCAGCACCCCATTATTCTAGAGGCCCAGATCAAACACATAGAAAGATAGACAATTCTGCTGCTGGGACTTGTAATTAAAAAAAAAACAAGCAACATATGCTTGGATGGACAAATGTGTACAGACAAAATGTATACCGTTTTTATATACCTTATGGATAAACTTTGAAAAAAAATGAGTTTCTACAGCTTGGCCCTTCATGTCAGTTGCAGTTAATCACTGGGGGTATGTCTAGACTACACCTCTCTGTCAACAGAGAGATGTAGATTAGGCATGTCGAAATTGATAATGAGGCAGGGATTTAAATATCCCGTGCTTCATTAGCATAAACATGGCCCTGCTTTTTTTCGAAACAGAGCTTTTTCGAAAAAACAGCAGTCTAGATGCAGATCTTTCGAAAAATAAACCCTTTTTCAAAAGATCCTGTATTCCTCAAAAAATGAGGTTTACAGGATCTTTTGAAAAAGGGTTTATTTTTCAAAAGATCAGCATCTAGACTGCCGTTTTTTTTTCGAAAAAGCTCTGTTTCAAAAAAAACGGTGGCTATGTTTATGCTAATGAAGCACGGGATATTTCAATCCCTGCCTCATTATCAATTTCGACGTGCCTAATCTACATCTCTCTGTCGACAGAGAGGTGTAGTCTAGACACCGCCTAGACGTACTCTGGAAGAATTTACCAAGGGATCTCTGTCATTTAAAAGTCTACAAATCAAGACTAGATATTCTTCTGAAAGATACACTATAGCTCAACCAAAGTGGGCTTGATACAGGAACCATTGGGTGAAATTCTGTGATCTATCCTGTAGCGCCTTTGAGACTAAATTATATATATTAGTATCATGCGCTTTCATGGGCAAAACCCACTTCTTCAGATTTGACTCCACTCATCTGAAGAAGTGGGTTGTGCCCACGAAAGCTCATGATACTAATATATATATATATATATATATATATATATGTATGTTTTGGTTAGTCTCTAACTACGTCTACATAGCAGCACTATTTTGGGATACCTCCAGAATCCCGAAACAGCTATTCTGCATCTTTTAGCGCACCCATTATTTTGAAATATAATGGGCTCACTATTCCAATATCCCTGTAAACCCGATTCCACAAGAATTAAGGGACATTTTGGAATAGCAGGTTATTTCACAATTTGGCACAGTCTAGACAGTACCAAATTACAAAATAAGATATTTTTAAATGGACTCGATATAAGCTACACAATTTGAGCCGCACAGACTCACCTTTGCCTACCCCCTTGAGGGACAGCAAACTCTTCTCACTGTGCACTCTGGTTGCCCTTGTGGACCCCACAGCACTTCTGTCATGGAGCCAGACGTGCTGCAAAGCACTCACCAGCTCTTAGACCTCATGCTGCACCTCCTGGCACAGTTAATGCGGTCTGCTCTCGTGACTCTGCAGGACCAGGAGCAGCAGCTCATTCTGGGGCACCACTTCACCCATTTCACGTACTCTCATGCACCACAGCCCCTTCCTTGCAGCGCCACTTCTGGCACTGGGACACCAGTTCCAACTTGTGGGACTGGATCGTCATGGAGCAATGGGATGCCCAGCAGTGGCTCCAGAACTTCCACATGCAGGAGGACACCTTCCTCGAGCTGTACAAGTGGCTCGACCCTGCCCTCCAGTGACAGGATACCTGCGCATACAACCCACCATGCCCCTCCAGAAGTATGTTGCCATTGGAAACTCACTACACAGGACAGTTATCCACTTCAGATTTGACTCCACTCATCTGAAGAAATGGGTTGTGCTCACAAAAGCTCATGATACTAATGTATATAACGATTAACAAATTATAAGCCCTGGTCTACACTAGGGAGTTATTTCTAAACAACTTCCTTTATTTCAAAACAGCAAGCAGAGCGATCACGCTATGGGCATGTCTACACACAGCGTTATTTCAAAATAACTAAGTGAGCGTCTACACAGAAAGCCTGTTACTTCAAAATAATTTTGAAATAACAGGCTTCTTATTCCGAACTCTGTAACCCTCATTTCACAAGGAAGAACACCTAGTTTGAAATAGGATGTGTGTGATTCCCACACTCATCAGAACACTATAGCTCCCCTTCCCTGCAGTCCTTAAAGTTACAGCCTCAGGGGAAAAGTCTTGTGGCACAAGGAAAGCCCTGCTAGTCCTGTGCCACACACCAGCAGCCTTCCTTGCCTTCCCCACCACCATGAGCAACCCCCGTGCTCCCACTGAGCCCTCCATGGCTCCAAGGGAGCCAGCAACCAGCTCTGAGGCCCCTGCCTGGGAGCGAAAGAGGAGGGCACCATCCTGGTCTGATGTGGAGATCCTGGATCTCCTTGAGATCTGGGAGAGGAGGCAAACCTCCAGGATCTCCGCACCAGGTGCAGGAACGCAGACATATATGGCCACATGGCCAACAGCCTGGACTAGAAGGGCCACAGTCACACCCAGGAGCAGGTGCTAATGAAGGTGAAGGAGCTGAGACAGGCCTATACCAAGGCCAGGGAACGCAGCTCGCACTCAGGGAACCAGTCCCAACTCCATCCCTGAGCCCCACCTCCTTCCTTCACCCTCCCAGGTTCTTTCCCTCCACAGTTATATTTACCCCAAATAAAACAGAGTTTCTTGTTCCAAAACTAAAAGTCTGGTTTATTGTATTTCCAGGGAAGAGTTGAGGGAGTACGGGAGGGTGGAAGAGAGGGCAGGGAAAGGGAGGGTTGTGAGATGAAAGGCACAGAGGTGCACTGCTGAGTCCCCTTGTGGGAAGGCCCAGGGGTCAGTCTCACAGGTGTCCCTTTTTGAAAGTCACCTTCAAGGCCTCCCAGATGCGTGCAGGCCCTCATGGGCCTGCCCAACAGCAGCAGTGCATGGCTGCTCAAAGGCCCTGGCCAACCACTCGGCCTTTGCCCCCTGCCCTGGCATATACATCTCCCCCTTGTTCTCGCACAGGTTGTGCACAACACAGCTTATTTTGAAATAAGGGTGCTGTGTAGATGCACCCTAGATGTACCCTACCAAGCCCATTATTTCAAAATAAGGAGCTAGTTATTTTCAAGAAATAATTCCTATAACTTATTTCGAAATAATTTCCTAGTGTAGACATGCCCTAAGGTGCTACAGGACCACTCGTTTAAGGGTGCTTTTTTTAATTTACAGACTAACACAGCTATCCCTCTGAGACATTATGGCCTGTGTAACTGTAGTCTGATCTACTGATTGTATATTCAATTGATTACTTAAGAACTCCCCACTTACACCCTGAGCTTTGGTTGGTTCCAGTCACAAAATCAGGCACAGAATTATTAGAATTTTGTTCAGTTGGGAACCCAGATGTTGGAACACTCACACATAAGAAACACCTTTTGAATTTGCAATAGTTTCAGTAGCACAGTTAGCAAAGATACAAACATTCCAACCTAGCAAGGTAGATCTGGAGAACACGGAATGTGCGTTTTATCTTGTGCTATCTTATAATCCTAGGGTTGGTTAATTAACTATGCTAATTATTTTAGTTTAAACTTAGAAAACCAGTAGTTTTTGAGAGTGGAGGTGCTGAGCTGTGCCCTTCCTTACCACTGTCCATGCCTCTTACCACCCCCATGAGCAGGGTTGTGGCTCTGGGAGCAGGGAATTTAGATGGGGTCAGGTGGCTAAGAATGAGACCAGAGCTGGAGATGGCAGCCAGGATCCCCAGGCAAAGAACCAGCAACAAAACCATGGGGTTCAGCCACATTCCTGGCACCCCTACTGTTCCCTTTTGGCCTTAAAAATCTTTGAAGGTGATTATAAATTGCAGTGATTATAAATGAAGATAAAATTTAGCAGTGTTCCCCAATGAATGGGATATTGGTCACAGGAAAACCAGGATGTGTTCCTGAGTCTCCTAAGGTATATCTGTACTACAAAAAAGAGCCACAGAAGTGAGGCTCAGAGCCTGTGTCTACAGACTCGAGATGGCTCTATAGTAGTAAATATAGCAGTAAGGAGATTCCCACTCAGGCTGGAGTTTAGGCTCCACAATCCACCCCATTTGCCAGAGACCTAGCTCTACCAGGAGCAGGAACATCTACATTACCATTTTAGTATCATAGTGAGAGCACCCAGAAGCCTGAGTCTGTAGACTGGGGCTATGAGCTTTTTTTATTTTTGTTTATTTATCTGCTGTGTGGATATATCACTTCTGGGTGACTCTGGGCAAGCAACTTTATTTATCTTTGCCTTGGTTGATTCATCTATGAAGGGTGTGTGGGAGGGGGTAAAGTTACCTCCTTTGTATAGTGCTTTGAGATCTATGGATAAAAAGCTCTGCATAAAACCAAGATATTTTTAGGTTTAGAAAACAGTCAGTATTTGAGCCATCATTGATGGCTATATAATGCAAGCCAAGCAAATGCACTCTCATTTCGTTACTTTCAAAGGAACTAAAATGTTTTTTCCAAGCCAATCGGTCGATCTTTAAGTAAAAGCTCCACTATCTATCTGTCTAGCATTTCTATTTGTCTACTTATTTATTTATTGCTTTCATGCATTATTCTATTTGGTCTCCTACATTAAAATTCTAAATATTTAACAATCATTAAAGTCAACAGAATAGCTTTGGAAACATTCTTGAAAAGGAAATTCAAGCAAAATGAGTCCTTTCCTTGATACTGTACATAATTTTTAGAGCTAAATATAAATAGTATCATTTTTCCATTTAAAAAAATTCTTGAATAAACATTAAATTTTTTACTTAGTCTTTAATTCAAAGATTTAGTGTGCAGATCATGTTAAAAGTCAAAAATAAGCATTCAAATACATATTTTCTATAGGGACTGAGTTTTCCTGCGTTAACATACAGTTTAAGTAGCAAAATCATTTGGGACATCTGCATTAAAAATTGTGTTAAACACAAACATTCTCTAACTCACTAATCTAGTAAATTTTTATTTGTAAACTGCGGAGCGTGAGCAACAACAAAAAACAGTAAGAAAATGCAACATTAGAGAAATTTGTTCTTGTTTACTCAGAATTTTATGATGCAAGAGGAGAAATGAGATTAGGTAGTGTAGTGGGTCAGTGAACTAGCCTTCTATCTCTTGCAATCGGGATAAAGTTCTACATAACCTCAGGCCAAGACTGAGAACAATCATCCTGGCTCTTTTTTTTAATCCAGATCACAAAATATTAAAATTAATCCTTTTTTTTTTCAAAAAATAGCCTCTAAATTTGCACCTGCAAATAATTTATTCATATGAAGTCCTTAGTACTGCTTACAATGCAAATTTCCATATGCATATGGGACAATTATTCATCTAACTATACAGTATTTTGTGCATAAGTGCCCTCTGGAAAAAAAATTGCAGGCACAAATGTGGAGGGTACAGCAGAGACCTTTTTGAACCTCTTATCCTTTCCACTTTGTGCACAATGTTTTGATCCATTAGAGATGTCATACTGCAAGCTAATTTGTAGGAATGCCATTGACATAATAGAGAGGCACTCATAATCTACAGTGGAGTAAAGATCATTCTATTAAGGATGAAATCAAATTATACAGACTAGAACAGGTTGCAAGCACTGTTCCTTTTTCCCTTGGACTAAAAACAGTAAAGCCATAATAAAAAGCCATCACACAGCTTGCCATGATTTGCAACATCTGCCCAGAAAAGACACTCACAAGAATTACTGCACTGGTATTAGTAGTCAAGGTTGTCATTCATGTGCAAGCTACATGGATTAAATTGCCAAGTACCTGCTCACCTAAAGCCTGGTTCAGGCTAGTGCTACGGGTCCCTCACTGTCATAATCTCTACATTCTCCCAAATTAAAAACAAATACAACTGAAAAATGGTCTGTTTAAAATGCATACTATATGTGCTACTAAGAGATCAAGTCATTCAGGCTCATATGGCAATTTAACTAGTTATTTAGGGAGTCCTTCCAAGTTAACTTTTAAATTGTATGTCTACACTATATAATATTTTGGTCTTTATTTTCAGACAGTTTCTTTGCTTAAAATATCCACCCTTGTATCTTTGTGATGTCATAGCATTCTAACTATGCTTTTCACCAGGAATTCACAGTGTGGCAGAATAAGCAAATTTGAAATTTGGCATATATATATGGGGAAGGCAGATGAGCTAAGTTTGGAATAGCCAACTGAATGTGAGGTTTGTCTATACTCATGCTATGCCCTTTTATAGAAAGAGAGTGTGTTTAGTTGGTAGGAAACTACACAGGGAATTAGGAAACCTAGGTTTTATTTCTGTCCCTTGCACTAACATAGGGTACGTCTAGATTACATGCCTCTGCTGACAGAGGCATGTAAAATAGGCTACCCAACATAGTCAATGAAGTGGGGATTTAAATATCCCCGGCTTCATTAAAATAAAAATGGCCGCCGCGCTGTGCCAGCTCAACTGATCGTCGGCACAGCACGTGAGTCAAGACATGGATCAGTAGACAAGGGAAGCCTTTGTCGACCGCTCCCTTATGCCTCATGAAAAGATCCGCGTCTTGACTCGCGCGCTGTGCCAACGATCAGCTGAGCCGGCACAGTGCGGTGGCCATTTTTATTTTAATGAAACCGGGGATATTTAAATCTTCGCTTCATTGACTATGTCAGGTAGCCTATTTTGCATGCCTCTGTCAGCAGAGTCATGTAATCTAGACGTACCCATAGTGTGAAACTTAGTCAAGGCTTTTCAGCTCACTCTGCCTCATTTTCCCCATTTTAATTGGCATAATAACTAACTTCTTGTGTCAAGCGTTTTGATACTTAGATCTTAAAAGCAAGAAATACAATGTATATATACCTGGAACTATTCTATTTTTATTGGTCAATGTCAGTAGATGTTTGTGTCACACACATGCAAGCAGCTGAAACAATATTTCAACAGATAATAAAGAAAGTTTACAAACAGGCAAATTTAACCAACCCTTCTTGAGAATTTGAGTTTGTTTTGAGGATATTCACTTTGTGAATTTTCATAAGGAAATATTGATAGTTTGTGTTTTAATGGATATAAAGCTTTAACTTTTTGAATCTCAACATCTATTTTCAATAAATGGTCGGATACCGCCTGTTATCGCCTCTTGGCTTCAGAGGCAGTACCATCAGGAAGAGTTCTCAATACCTCTTCCCTCTATATAACCTGAGCCAGTTCAGCTTCTCATCATCCTGTAAACCTCATTTCTGGAGGAATAAGGGATCTTGCACAAAACAGGGTTTTTCCGACAAATGGCCCCGTCGACACGCAAAAACCTGTTCCACAAAAAGGATCAGAAGAGAATATGCAAATGAGAGCACGAGATTTGCAAATGAGCACTCCATTTGCATTTCCTCTTCTGACAAACTGCCGCAGTGTAGACGTAGCCCCAGATTCATCATATCTCCAGGAAATCTGCCACCAGAGCTCTAGACAGAACTCTGAGCTAGCATCCTCTTATGGAACCCTACCTAGAGGGCTGTGGGGGTGATGCCATGGCTGCTACTTACAGCATACAGAAAAGATTCATGCCAACACAGGCAGCCCTAGACTAACTGCCAGCAACTGGCGCCCATGCAATCGGCGCCCCCACCTCCAAACCCATCAACGATATTGCACCACCATTTGGTGCCTCATTTAACTTGGCGCCCTAGGCAACAGCCTAGTTTGCCTATATGGACGGGTCACCCCTGAACACAGCTAAGATAGTCACCAATAATATATACATTATAACATATACTGAGTTCATGTAAGGTATAAGCTCTATGACATTATTAAATTCTAATCAGGGGATAACTGGTATAAAGTTAAAGCATAAACTTTTTCATTTTACATTATTGTATGATCATAAGCTGTCCATGGAGTAAAAAGAGAAGCGTACTCTAACGAATAAGCATAATTTTCAGTTTGGTAATTATAAGGGTATATACCACATGTGCATTTGCATTTAATTATATTAACATTGGTGCTGGCTTTATAGTAGGTTTTTAATGTTTGTTTTTTGTTGGTGTGGGCTGTACTGAAAATTAGTCCATTTGAGACACAAACCCTCATAAAGAATCTGTTTGGGAAATAACATTGTAGTTCTAAAGAGGGATGGGTAAATCTCAGCAGGCTTAGGATTTGGGTTCTAATTTGCAAACAGGGCTTGTGTTTGGATTTGGATTTGACTCCAATTTCACTTTATGGATTTACGTAAAGCTTTTATTAATCATTCATCCTAAATGGTAGTCTGTGTCTCTGTGTGATGGAATCTTAGACATGTTTTTATTTAATAAAACAAAACAAATGCAAATCCTGAGTCTGATTTCAGTCTCTGCTGCTGGTCTCTTTAATTTAGAAAAGAGGGTGAATACAACCATTTACTGCACTTTGTACATCAGTGGAGAAGTCACAACTCGACTGCTGAGATTCACTCAGAACTGAAATTTGGCAAACAATTACCCTCAGCTCCAGAGTGAATATTTTGAGCATTTACTGTATTTCAAATATTTTCAACTTACCTTCAAAAAAGGAAGCTTTTAGTTTAAATCTCCAGGGCCAATATAACATAGGCTTGTAGCTGAGAGATCAAACTGGTGAGGTCGTTTATAAAACAGCAATAAATAAAGCCATTTTTCTAATTTATGCCTAGAATTTAGCTCTGCCTCATTTCTACATTGATTATAATTCAGCAGAAACCCTTACATTGCAAGCAGTATAATTAAAACAATATTACATGTATGTCCATGCCCCAGCTAATTTCAATGTGCCATTATTGCATTCTGGTTACACCTTGCATTTCTAAGTGTTCTTCAACTGGCATGTAATCATACTTTGCACAATGGAGCAGTTTCCACATGGGAGAAATCCCTTTTTATTCCTTTCATACTCTTCCTTTCTCCATCCCAAACTCTCTACCCAAGCTTCAGCAGCATACAAGTTCTCTGCTGGAAGCATGTAAGCAAGAGGGGAAAAGAATGTCTACCAAGCATTTAGCTCGCAATAGCAGGAGACTGAATAGGATGAACCCCTTCCAGTCCTCTGTTCCTCTGAAGGAAGACACATGTTCCAGAGATGGATGATAATCTTGAAAGGAATGTGCCCCTAAAAATATTGATCAGGTTTGGAGCTAGAGCTTTCAAATGTGCAATTATAATTCCTGCATAGTTGGATAAGTTGACAGATAGGTTGGCTAAATCAACATAAATCTTTGAAAAAGTAGTTGAGCGATCGCAGGCAGGTGGGACATGCCATTATTGAAGCAATGTTACCACAATCTATTGACAGCAACATGCCTCAGAAGCTTGATTTTTTTCCTCTCTTCTACCTGCCGTCACATCTTTATTCCTGCTGGTCTCCTCTGACAAGGGCCAAGTTCTGTCTTCAGGCCTGTGCCGCCTATCTCCTGTTTTTGAGCCTCTAAGTCAGCACCCTTCCACTTATTTTCATCTATATCAGTTCTGCCCCCATTGTGCCAGTTACCCATTTATCCCAACATCTAAGGGCTTGATCCAAATTCTGCTGAAGTCAATGGGAGACTGCTTTCCTTGAAAGTAACTGACATTGATTGTTCAGCGATCTTGCATGTATCTTTAGAAAACATGACTGGTATTTGAAAACAAAAAGAGTTACATATCATTTCTGCTAGGAAATGCTATTTGTTTAGGAGTTCTTTCTAAGCAACATTCTTTCCTGAATCAAAATAGACTCAAGTATAATTTACACAAGCTATGATAACTTTGAAGGTTTGCATTTACCTGTCAGGCTACCTAGATCCTTATCCCATAGGTGACTGACTAGTTTTGTGTCCTTTTTAAGCCTCGCCACCTTTACACCTAAAAAGAGTTTGCACACGTGGTTTGTTGCACAGGGAACAATCCCATAACCATTAGGCATGCAAAACCTACCAAAATCAAGACCATAGAATCTCATCAATGCCTATTGACAATTTTCTGTACAATACCTGTAAAAGTAGTTTTGGAATTTCCTTACCACTCTGAGTAGATTATACCGCTCCATTAATTTTTTTTCACAGCTTCATCTTTGAAAGATCCAATCTTGATCCTCTCTTCACCTTAACTTTTTTAATAATACAGTCAGAGAGAGAACACATCTAAATGGAAATTGCTTCTAGAGATTGTTGTAATAAATATATGCCAGGTATATCATATGGGTCGGTTTTGTTCGTTTTTCACTCAAAACAGTTGGTGCTTGAGATGTGGAGAATTGGAACCTATTCCATATCTTGTATTTCTGAAATTGTTAAGGAAGGTGACATTTTTTAAATTATTTTTATTGAACTCCTGATTAAATATACGCTCCAAAAATCAAAACTCATTTACCTTCAATAATATTGACTGCACATTAACAACAAATAATCAACATTATCTACAAAATAATCAATATTCAATGAAACTATGAGTTTCAAGAAAGAATTTTTACCAGCATTTACTTGATATTTCCCTTAGGGTACATCAACATTATTTCAAAATAACTAGTGTTATTTTGAAATTACTTAGTCCGCATCTACACAGCAGGCAGTTACTTTGAAATAATGTTGAAATACTGTCAAGCTGGAGGATTTCTTACTCCGACTCCTATAACCCTCATTGTATGAGGAATAAGGGAAGTCGGAGGAAGAGTGCTCTATTTCAAAATAAGTGCTGTGTAGACACTCCCAATTTCAATTTCAAAATAAGCTATGCAATTGATGTAGCTCAATTTGCATAGCTGATTTTGAGTTAAGTCCTGCTGTGTAGATGCATTCACATATAAGCATGTATTTTTAAGATGAATATTTTCTAGGATTGCATAATGATCTTTAGGATTGTGGGGTTTCAGCAAAATATTTTTAATCAATACAATTTACATTAGGATCACCCTTAGCTATTACAGGTAAATAAATACTAGGCTGGTCCTTCTATATTTAAAAATAGCATGATCTTTATTGTCCTGGAAGTACATGTTTAATACATAATAAGGGCAAAAGTAAGATTTTAAAATTAACACCATAAACTCATGTCTACTCTTACCAGGTTAGTTCCCTTGAAGAAAAAAAAAAACTGGTATAAAACCAGAGTAAGAGTAAAACCAGACTCATTGGTTTTATTTGGACAAACTCTAAGAGCCTCCTCAATATCTACCAGAAGGGATCTTTTGGGAAGCAACGGCAAGGCTGAAGATTAAATTAGATTTCCCTTGCTGAATTTAAACATCTGTAGAAAATTAAACATATATGCAAGTGGATCCTCAGAATAAAACTTGGGGGTTTATGGCCCCTCTGGTAGTTTATGTCAATTGGAAATCCTCATGAAGACTTAGCAAAGTGCATGGGCCCTAATTAAAAAAACAAACAAACAAAACACAACCTTAAAAGTAGCAAAAAATATTCACCTCAAAACCATCAGTATTACTGAGGACAGAAGTTGTGAAACCCTTAATTGAGCAGAACTCCCACGGAGAACAACGGGAGTTTTGTTCAGTTAAGGACTGAAGAATGTGGCTTTGAATACATAGTACTTTAAGTGCTTTATGAAGAAAAAGCTTTTACAATTATACTCTATCGGGCCAGCTTAGACAATTGTGCTATATGTCAGGATTAACTTTATATCTATGTATCTTTCTCTCCCACACATACATATTCTTTTGTTCATTTATTGTTTGTGGAAGTTATATACAGTGAAAAGTAGAGCTGTGAAAATAACTGATATTTGGTTCTCTGGCTGAACTGAAATTTTTTTTAAAAATCATTTCCGATAGACCGGAAACAAATTTTATTTATATATGTATGTGATGAACTTTTCTTTGACCCAAAATAAAACATTTTAGTTTTTGACCTTTTATTTAAAAGTGAAATAAGATTTAAAACAAAAAGTTGCAAATTTAAAAATCTAAGTGTCTCTTTTCAAAAAGACATTTCAATTTTTCATATTTTTACTTATTAATTTGGCAAAGTTGTCATGAATTGAGATGATTGGGTTTACTAAATCTGTATTTTTTCACTTGCATGGAATCCTCTATTTGCTAAAATATTTTTTTTTGACCAAATTCTGCATTTGGACTTGCACAGGGTGTTTCAAAATATAGGACAGTTCATTAGTACAAGATTTTCTCCTTGTTTGATTTCCTTGCTCAGTCTGCCTCTCTTCATTTCTTCTGTAGGGGTATGTCTACACTAGCTCGTTAGTTTGAGCTAGGTAGGCAAATGAGGGCAACCGGAGTTGCAAATGAAGCCCGGGACTTAAATATCCCGGGCTTCATTTGCATGTTCCCGGGCGCCGCCATTTTTAAATCCCCCTTAGTCTGAACTCCGTGCCCGCGGCTACACGCGGCACGGACTAGGTAGTTGGAATTAAAGATCCTAATTCGAACTACCGTTACTCCTCCAGTTGCCCTCATTTGCCTACCTAGCTCGAACTAATGAGCTAGTGTAGACATACCGTAGTTTCTTACTCTCTAATTCTTGAAGTAACTCTGCAGCTCAGACTTAATTGTTCCTAGTTTACTATATTTTCCACTGACTTATCTGAAAGGAAATAAAAGCATTCCAAGAGCAAAGATTCCCGTTTTATTTTCAGACATACAATATGAGTAGCTCCATTCACTGACTGGAGTGAATCCAATCAGATTAAAAACCTAAACTACACCTGTGATGTTCAGTTTGCACTTGTTCTTTAATTTTATCCACTAAATTAGAAAATGTTGGGATCAAAATAAGACAGATAAACTTGCCACTTTTTAAAAAGCTGGTTATTTATGGTAAAAGAGGAGAAAGCAATCATTTTAAAGCAGGTCTGGCAAACTGTCCCTTTTCTTTTTGGAATATTTGCTCCTATATCAGACTATTTCATATGACAAAAACAAAATGCCTCTTTTGTACCTCTTTGCAAACAGGTGAGTGCTAACAGGGAGTTTAAAGAGGGAGTTCTCCAGGTAAAGGAGAAGCAGATACAGGACTCTTGAGGGAAGTGTGTGTTGTTATTGGGGCTTTCTTACTGTGTGCTGAGCTTGTGTTTGTGAGTGAGGGTTGGTGTGTGGTGGTTTGTTTGGGGGTTTTTTTTGGTTTTTGTTTTTGTTTTCACTTCCCCTTTCCCCTCCCCCTCTCCTTCATGGAGTGTGTGCTGTGAGTGGCAGGTGGAAACTGTTGGCTTCTAACTAAAGTTTGAATTCTAGAAGCCTGTGCTGATTGGCTGAGCCTTGGTAGGGGGAGGGACTTTCAGGCAGTGGGCAAGTGACCAAGGAGCTTGCAAACAGGTGAGTGCTAACAGGGAGTTTAGAGAAGGAGTTGGGAAGGGCGTGAGGTTCTCTTGCCTTTCTTTTTAAATCCTTTCTCCAGGACAGCAGGGATGGATGGTGATAGGTCTGCTGTTGTTACCTGCACAGCGTGTGCCATGTTTGTCTTCCTCCTGGAAGAAAGAACGGATTTCATCTGCACGAGGTGCAAACTGGTTGCCATTTTGGAAGAAAAAATTAGAGGGCGGGAGGCCCAAGTGTCGACCTACGCTCGATCAGAGAGGATGAAGACTTCCTCGATAGAAGGCAGCGTTTAAACTTGCAAGCACAGCAGGCGGAAGAGCCAGAGAGGGCAATACGGGACCAGGAAGAGAACTGGCAGCATGTAACTTCTAGAAGGGGAAAAAGGCCAACATGGGAATCCCCCAATGCTATAGAGGTAAGTAATCGCTTTCAGGCTCTCTCCACAGGCTCTGCGGTGGTGAATGCTTTGGAAGGGACCTCACAAGGAAGAAACTGCAAGGGAACATCATCTACTGGAAGGCATGGGATGCGTAGTCCTAGGGATGGGGGTTCCACGACCACCACCCCCAAAAGAAGATGACGGGTGGTGGTGGTCGGGGACTCCCTCCTAAGAGGGACTGAGCCATCCATCTGCCGTCCGGACCTGGAATCTCGAGAGGTGTGCTGCTTACCAGGAGCTCGAATTCAGGATGTGACTGAGAGGCTTACCAAACTGATCAAACCTTTGGATCGCTACCCCTTCCTGCTTCTCCACGTGGGAACAAACGATACAGCCAAGAATGACCTTGAGCGGGTTACTACAGATTATGTAGCGCTAGGAAGAAGGATCCAAGAATCTGGAGCACAAGTGGTGTTCTCGTCCATCCTCCCTGTTGAAGGGAAAGGACTGAGCAGGGATCGTCGAATTGAGGAAGTAAATGCATGGTTGCGCAGGTGGTGTCGCAGAGAGGGCTTTGGTTTCTTCGACCATGGGACTCTGTTCCGGTCACAAGGATTGTTAGGAAGAGATGGGATCCACCTAACCAAGAGAGGAAGGAGCATCTTCGTGGGCAGGCTTGCAAACCGAGTGAGGAGGGCTTTAAACTAGGTTCGTTGGGGGACGGTGCCCAAAACCCTGAAAGGAGTGGGAAAGTTGGATATTGGGGAAAAATGCAAAGAGGAACGAGCAAGAAAGGAGGACCCCTGATTCGAATGGAGAAGATAGGGCGATCAACTGGTTATCTGAGGTGTTTGTACACTAATGCGAGAAGCCTGGGCAACAAACAGGAAGAACTGGAGGCCCTGGCCCAGTCCAAGAAATACAATTTAATTGGGATAACAGAGACTTGGTGGGATGATTTGCAAGACTGGAGCGCTGTCATGGAAGGGTATAGACTGTTCAGGAAGAACAGGCAGGGGAGAAAAGGAGGAGTTGCACTATACGTAAGAGAGCGCTATGATTGCTCTGAACTCCAGTATATAGAGGGAGAAAAACCTGTTGAGAGTCTATGGGTTAAGTTTAGAGGTGCAAACAACAGCAGTGATGTTGTGGTTGGTATCTACTACAGGCCACCGAATCAGGTGGATAAGGTAGATGACGCTTTCTTCGGACAACTGAGAGAAGCTTCCAGATCGCAGGCCCTGGTTCTCATGGGGGACTGTGATGGGGTGCTCCCACCCCGTACTTGGGGGGACAGCCGTGAGGGCACAGAAGCCCTGGGGGGCCGAGCAACCGGCCCGTGGCAGGAACCCCAGAGCTGGCTGCGGACCCATGTGCCGGCTCCCCGGAGCACAGGGAGCATGGCACGCCGACGGGGAACGCCCCGGGGGGTGGGGCCAGCGTGGCGTGGGCGGATAACATCACAAGGGGGGAGGGGAACGTAGGTCGCAGGCATGGTGACGCCGAGGAGGCCCAGTGGCGCGGGATTTAAAAGCCGACCAGACAGCCGGGGGGGGGGGGGAGCGTGGCGCGGGGCAAAGGACGAGGGGGTGAGCCAAGGGTCCTGGGAAAGGGCTGGCCCTGAGGAGGGGCGGAGTAGGAAGCGGCCCAGGGCAGGGCCGCGTAACCCGTGAGCGGGTGAGTTTAGGGGCACGGCTCCCCATCCGCTAGGCAGGGACCGGTAGTCCCTGCCTTAGGGTCCTGGGTCGGGGTCCGGAGTGGGGGAGGGCCCGGACCCCCCTACTCCACCCGTCAGGGCGCAGCGAAGCGTATCCAGGAAATCGTCGGCTGAGGCCAAAGGCAAAAGCAGAGGGACTCGGGGACTAGGGGGGACAAGATCCGGGACTAATTTTGGGGCGCTTGCCCCCGGGATGTATGCAATAAAGACGGGGACAGGGACCCTCCAGTGGTGGAGGTAGCGTGACTCGCCTACACATGGTGGAGAATGTGGGCAGGTCCCTGATCCCCTGCGAGGAGGGGCTTAAAAAAAAGGGGGGGGGAGAAAAACAAGACGTAACTGTTGGTTTATCTGCAAGGGTGAGGATGGAGGTCCATAAGGTATTGGAGTGGCTGATGGATAACCAGAAGCAGCAACAACAGCAGCAGAACCAGGTGCTACAGCAAATGATGACTCAATTCCAGGAGCAACAACGACAATTATTAAAGGAGATCCAGGAAGGGGGGGCCGTCGGGGGCAGTGGCGCAGGGTGGAGGAACCAGCACCCCGGGAACGGAGGAAGGAGGCCCAATCGCAGGCGCCCAATTGCCGCTCCGCCTGGCCAAATTAGGGCCCCAGGACGACCCGGAAGCATTCCTGGTGACGTTCGAGCGAGTAGCGACAGCGGCGAAGTGGCCACAAGAGCACTGGGCCACCTTACTCGCTCCATACCTGACGGCCCAGCCCAGATGGCCTATCGAGTCATGGCGGACAAAGACGCCCTGTGCTACTACAAGGTCAAAGAGGCAATCTTAGACCAACTGGGTATATCCCAGGAGACCTATCGGCAGAGGTTCTGGGAAACCCGGTACGACCCAAAGGAACGGCCCCGGGCTCTCGGGCAGCGGGTCAGGGAGGCCGGCATGAGATGGCTGGAACCCGCGAATAAGACGGGATTGCAGGTAGCGGAGCAGGTGGTACTGGAACAATATATAAGGATCTTGCCTGCAGAAGGGCAAAAATGGGTACGCCGCCACCTGCCCAAGTTGCTAGAGGAGGCAACCGGCTTGATGGAACGATTCATAGCGGCCGAAGAGACGGGGGGAAAACACCCCACGTTCACCCCGGCAGGGTTCCAGAGAGGCAACCCCCCCCGGAGGAGGGATGGATGCCTCACCCCGCATGGGGCTAAGCTGCCGACCACCCTGGGGTCCGACAACTGAGCGGAAGCTGGCGCCAGTCTGGAACCAGACGGGCAGCGGGGGTGGAGAATCTGGAGATCCCAATCGCAAAGGCAGTACTGCCTCAAGAGGAGCCTGCTATCAATGCGGCCAGGAGGGGCACTTCAAAAAAGACTGCCCGATGATGGATTGTACCTTTGGGCAGAGGAGGCGTGAGGGAGCACCAGGAGGGACCCCGCACCAGGCGCAGGTAATAAGGCCAATAGACCTGAATGGGAGACCGGTGAGGGCGGTCGTGGATTCGGGGTGCAGGCAAACGATGGTGCGGGAAGACATGATTCCTCCCTCCCTACCCCGAGGGCCACGAATTTGGATGAGGTGCGTGCATGGAGACATCCATCCTTACCGCACCACTTGGGTATGGATTAACGATGGATGAATGGCCGCTAACTGTAAGGTAGCCATATCCCCCAAGCTCCCCTATCCCGCGTTGTTGGGGAGGAATTGGCCAGGGCTGGCCACTCTGTTGCGGGAATGGGGGGAGGGGAAGGAGGTCACGGGGGGGAGGGGTGGAAAGGACCTACCCTGGTGGCCCAGGGGGAAGAAGCCTCAGCCCCACCAGCCAACGGGGGGGAGCCACCAAGGGAACCCACCGCGCCAGTTCGCCTCGACCTGGAGGAAGGATATTTTCTGACCCACCAACGAGAGGACCCAATCCTGCAGCAAGCGTGGGCCCAGGTACAAGCGGCACCGGGGGAGCCCACCAACAACGAGGAACGCCAACGGCAAGGACCATGCTTCGAGGTACGGGGGGAACGACTCTACCAGGTGGTAGTGGAGGCAGGGGGGCCAGAGAGTGTGCAGTTGCTGGTCCCCCGACCGTACCGATGGAGGATATTAGAATTGGCCCACGACCATCCCTGGGCGGGGCATCTGGGAAGTGAAAAAACCCAACAACGGATTTTACAACGCTTTTATTGGCCAGGGGTATACCAAGAGGTGAAGAACTTCTGCGCGTCCTGTCCCCAATGCCAAAGGACGTCAAGTACAAAAGTGGCCCCTGCGCCCCTGGTCCCTCTTCCTATAGTTGGGGTCCCATTTAAGCGAATAGCCATGGACTTGGTGGGGCCCCTGGAAAAGTCGGGGAGGGGCCACGTCTACATATTGGTTATCGTAGACTATGCAACCCGGTATCCTGAAGCCATTCCCCTACGAAGGGCCACCGCCAACAGGATAGTGGAGGAACTGGTTAAGATGTTTTCAAGGGTAGGACTGCCAAAAGAGTTGCTAACGGACCAGGGACCGAACCTGACTTCTCGGGTGATGTCGGAGCTGTGTAAGTTTTTACGAATACGGAAGATCTGAACCTCCGTTTGCCACCCACAGACTGACGGGCTCGTGGAAAGATTTAACAGGACGCTAAAAGGTATGCTAAGGAAGTTCATTCAGGAGGAACCCCGGGGCTGGGACAAACTCCTGCCCGCCCTCATGTTCACGGTTCGGGAGGTACCCCAGGCCTCGGTAGGTTATTCCCCTTTCGAGCTGCTCTACGGGCGCCGGCCCCGGGGGGTTCTAGACCTGGTGAGGGAAGGTTGGGAAGCGCAAGTAACCCCAGCCTTAGGGGTGGTACACTACGTCGCGCAACTCCAGCAGAGGCTGCGCTCCCTTACCGAGTGGGCCCAAGAGAACCTACGGAAGGCCCAAGAGGGGCAGTGCCGCCAATATAACCAGAAAGCCAAAGTCCGAGAATTTGTACCAGGGGACCAGGTACTTCTCTTGCTACCAGATGGGGAGTCCAAATTGATGGCCCAGTGGCAGAGACCCTTCTGGGTGTTAAGAAAAGTGGGGGAGGTGGATTATGAGGTCCAGCTGGACGAACCCCGGCGGGGCACCCAGATCTACCATGTCAACCTCTTAAAGCGATGGGCCCCTCACGAAGCCTTTTTTATAGAACCACAAGCGAGGGACGTGGAATTTGGACCGGGGGGAGACCCGGAGGCAACGGTCAAGGAAGCTTCTCTCGGAAGCGAACTCACAGCAGAACAGCAGCGGGAACTCCGGAGGCAGTTAGAGGACTACCGGTAGGTACTCACCAACCGACCGGGACAGACGCACTTAATCCAACATGAGATCAACACTGAACCAGGGAGGAGGGTGTTGGACAATGTAAGACCCCTCCCCCGCAGGATGTGGGAGACCGTGGAGAAGGAGTTAAGGGATATGCGAGCTTGGGGAGTAATCGAGGAGTCGCATAGTGGGTGGCGGAGCTCAATCGTGCTGGTTCCTAAAACAGATGGATCACTGAGATTCTGTATTGACTTCCGAAAGGTGAATGCAATCTCACAATTCGACACTTACCCTATGCCTCGCATTGACGAATTATTGAGCTGTCTGGGGACGGCGTGGTACCTGTCCACAATTGACCTAACAAAAGGCTATTGGCAAATCCCCCTCACCCCCGCGGCCCGAGAGAAAACTACCTTTGCCACCCCCTTCGGTCTCTACCAATTCCGGACCATGCCATTCGGCTTGCATGGGGCTGCCGCGATGTTCCAGCACCTTATGAACACAATCCTGAGGGACCACCAATCCTACGCTGCTGCATATACAGATGACATTATAGTATTTAGCGGAACCTGGGAACAACACCTAGCACACGTCGCGGTGGTCCTGGAGGCCTTGAGGCAAGCGGGCCTAACGGCCAATCCAAAGAAGTGCTATTTCGGCAACACCGAGGTAACCTATCTGGGGTACACTGTAGGAAAAGGGAGGGTGAAGCCACTGGTAGATAAGATCCAAGCCATCCAGGATTACCCCACCCCCACTACAAAAAAGCAAGTAAGACAATTCTTAGGCCTCGCAGGGTATTACCGCCGGTTTGTGGCCCATTTTGCGTCCATAGCAGCCCCGCTGACAGACCTCACCTGTAAGGGAAAACCCCAAAAGGTCCAATGGACAAAGCAGTGTGCCGGGGCCTTCGCCGAGTTAAAGGAGAAACTAGTCCGAGCCCCAGTCTTAGTCCAACCCGACTTTACAAAACCCTTTGTACTCCAGACGGACGCCTCCGCGACCTGGCTAGGAGCTGTGCTAACTCAGGAAATAGAAGGGGCTGAACACCCGGTCTTGTATTTGAGCTGCAAACTTTTTCCCCGAGAGAGAGGGTACGCCACCATCAAAAAGGAGGCATTAGCAATTAAATGGGCCATAGATGCGTTACGCTATTTTCTTACAGGGGACTGTTTTACACTGGTGACGGACCACGCCCCCCTCAAATGGCTCAACACCATGAGGGACACCAATCCGCGAATATTTCGGTGGTACCTGAGCCTGCAGCCCTACAAATTTAAGATTGTGCATCGACCGGGAAGAGATCACCAGAATGCAGACTGCCTCTCGAGAATACCTGAAGGAGACACAGGGGATGGGGCGAGTATAAGGGACAAAGTGAAGGGGGAGTGGTGTGACGGGGCGCTCCCACCCTGCACTTGGGGGGACAGCCGTGAGGGCACAGAAGCCCTGGGGGGGGTCCGAGCAACCGGCCCGTGGCAGGAACCCCAGAGCTGGCTGCGGACCCGTGTGCCAGCTCCCCGGAGCACGGGGAGCACGGCACGCCGACGGGGAACGCCCCGGGGGGTGGGGCCAGCGCGGCGTGTGCAGATGATGTCACAAGGGGGGAGGGGGACGTAGGTCGCAGGCGTGGTGACGCCGAGGAGGCCCAGTGGCGCGGGATTTAAAAGCTGACCGGACAGCCAGGGGAGGGGGGAGAGCGTGGCGCGGGGCGAAGGACGAGGGGGTGAGCCAAGGGTCCTGGGAAAGGGCTGGCCCCGAGGAGGGGCGGAGTAGGAAGCGGCCCAGGGCAGGGCCGCGTAACCCGTGAGCGGGTGAGTTTAGGGGCACGGCTCCCCATCCGCTAGGCAGGGACCGGTAGTCCCTGCCTTAGGGTCCTGGGTCGGGGTCCAGAGTGGGGGAGGGCCCGGACCCCCCTACTCCGCCCGTCAGGGCGCAGCGAAGCGTATCTAGGAAATCGTCGGCTGAGGCCAAGGGCAAAAGCAGAGGGACTCGGGGACTAAGGGGGACAAGATCCAGGACTAATTTTGGGGCGCTTGCCCCCGGGATGTATGCAATAAAGACGGGGATGGGGACCCTCCAATGGCGGAGGTAGCGTGACTCGCCTACAGGGACTTTAATCACCCTGACATCTGTTGGGAGACCAATACGGCAGTACACAGGCAATCCAGGAAGTTTTTGGAGAATGTTGGGGATAACTTCTTGGTACAAGTGCTGAAGGATCCGACCAGGGACCGTGCGCAGCTTGACCTTCTGCTCACAAACAGGGAGGAACTAATAGGGGAAGTAGAGGTGGGTGACAACCTGGGAAGCAGTGATCATGAGATGGTAGATTTCAGGATCCTGAACAAAGGAAAAAAAGAGAGTAGTAAAATACACACCTTGGACTTCAGAAAAGCAGATTTTGACTCCCTCAGAGACCTGATGGGTAGAATCCCCTGGGATGCTAACATGAAGGGGAAAGGAGTCCAGGACAGCTGGCAGTATTTTAAAGAAGCCTTACTGAAGGCTTACCGATGCGTAACAAGAGAGGCAAACACGGTAGGAGACCGGATTGGCTTACGGGGGAAATCCTTGGTGAACTTAAGCACAAAAAGGAAGCTTACAAAAAGTGGAAACTTGGACAAATGACCAGGGAGGGGTTTAAATGTACAGCTCGAGAATGCTGGGGGGTTATCAGGAAGGCGAAAGCGCAAGTGGAATTGTGACTGGCAAAGGATGTGAAGGATAACAAGAAAGGTTTCCACAGGCATGTTAACAAGAAGAAGGTGATCAGAGAGGGTGTGGGCCCCTACTGGATGAAGGAGGTAACCTAGTGACAGATGATGTGGGGAAAGGTGAAGTACTCAATGCTTTCTTTGCCTCTGTATTCACGGACAAGGTCGGCTCCCGGACTAATGTGCTAAGTGACACAAGAAGGGATGAAGATCGACAGCCCTTAGTGGGTAAAGAACAGGTTAGGAACTATTTAGAAAAGCTAAACATACACAAATCCATGGGTCCGGACTTAATGCATCCAAGGGTACTGAGGGAGTTGGCAAATGTCATTGAGGAGCCTTTGGCCATTATCTTTGAAAAGTCGTGGAGATCGGGAGAGATCCCAGATGATTGGAAAAAGGCAAATGTAGTGCCCATCTTCAAAAAAGGCAAGAAGGACGATACAGGGAACTATAGGCTGGTCAGTCTTACCTCAGTTCCTGGAAAAATCATGGAAGGGATCCTTAAGGAATCCATTTTGAGGCACTTGGAAGAGAGGAAAGTGATTAGGAATAGTCAGCATGGATTCACAAAGGGCAAGTCGTGCCTGACCAATCTGATTAGCTTCTATGATGAGGTAACTGTCTCTGTGAGGGGGGATTTGATAGCAGCCTTCAACTTCCTGAAGGGAGGTTCCAAAGAGGATGGAGAAAGGCTGTTCTCAGTGGTGACAGATGGCAGAACAAGGAGCAATGGTCTCATGTTGCGGTGGGAGAGGTCCAGGTTGGATATTAGGAAAAACTATTTCACTAGGAGAGTGGTGAAGCACTGGAATGGGTTACCTAGGGAAGTAGTGGAGTCTCCATCCCTAGAGGTGTTTAAGTCTCGGCTTGACAAAGCCCTGGCTGGGTTGATTTAGTTGGGATTGGTCCTGCCTAGAGCAGGGGGCTGGACTTGATGACCTTCTGCGGTCTTTTCCAGCTCTATGATTCTATGATTATGATTCTATTGTATATGTTAAAAAACCTGACTAATGAAAAATACAGTCAGAGGAAGGGAAAGAGACACTAGGTTATTTTGCTTCATTGGTTTTATAACAAAAATGAAAATTTCCATATTGTGTGTTTTTAATTATTATTCTATTACTCTTTCCTATTTTAATGAGATTCCTCTATTTCTTGTTCTAATCACATTGTGGTATTATCTCAGTACATGAGCTTTCTGCTTTTAATACCAATAAAAACAGTTTAAGAAAGATAGAAGCATATATATGTGTATGCATATTATAACATACTTGCATATACATGCACATACATATGTGTGTGTGTGTGTGTGTGTGTGTGTGTGTGTGTGTGTAAAAACTGATCGAGTAAATATTTTATTTTGCTTTATATAGTGTAGAATCTGTCTAGATGAGTGCAGATGGATTGAACAATAAAATGAACATGACAAAATGGGTTTTAAGTCAGGAAACAGAACAGTAAAGCAATTTCCTGAGTTATTTAAATGCTTTCATTGGAGAAATGTCATTACATACTTGAGTTACACTGGAATATAATTATATAAACACCACAACTAACAATGTTTTACCAAGAAAAACAGAAGTTAATAGAGGGAAAATATTTCCTGCCATATTTCTTCATTTTAGGACCAGGTTTTCAGTGTTCGAATTCAAGGAATAAATTACAAGAAAGGTTCTAAATTTCTTGTAATAGATTATGGCTCTAGTCCTTAAGCACATGATTAACTTTACACACAATTAGCTCCAAATATACAGTTTTACCACAGGTTTAGGACTTGACCCCATAGTCTTCACTCATGGTAAATGTCCATTGACTTCCCAAAGATAATTTCAATGGAATTTTGTCTGAAAAATTCTGTAGGTTTGAATCCCTAATAATAAGGTCTGTCATTTTTATTATTCTAGAAAATGGAAGCTTATAAAAGGCTAGTTACCAGCAACTACCTGGCACTCCTTTCTTGATCCAAGTAAAGAATGAAAGGAATTCATGTCTCATTACATACATTTCGTGTCTTCTGTAAATTACATGATAACACGTAACCACAAATATCACCAGGTAAGAGTTTCTA
Organism: Pelochelys cantorii; assembly: GCA_032595735.1. Taxonomy (NCBI): domain Eukaryota; kingdom Metazoa; phylum Chordata; order Testudines; family Trionychidae; genus Pelochelys; species Pelochelys cantorii. The sequence goes on along the minus strand of CM064334.1, from coordinate 23,645,567 downwards.
ACTGAAACAAAAGGCTGAGGAATGGAGCACAGAGAGAGGAGATTAGACTAAAATACTTTCTGAAAATGAAATGGCGGAGTGGTTCTGAAAGTTGTCAATTGCTTTTTAAGAAATTTTGAACTGTAGTAGATTTAAAAAACTACAGTTTTTTGATTTAAAAATCAAAGTACTCTGAAAATGACGCCATAAAACTAGCTCTGTGAGATTCAACGTTTAGCATTCAATGATTCACATGTGGTCTGTATGATTGCTATTTACCCTTATTTACTCTCATCTAACTAATTGCTTTCAAAGAAATTTCAGAGAAGTAACCCAGGGCAGAATTTGGTCTTTTCTAGACCTGAAGTTTTAATCTGACATCTGAAAATCAAACCAGGTTCTATCCAGGTCCCCTATCATCACCATTAGAAATTGACGTGTGGGGGGGAGGAAGGGGGTAAATCACTCATGGAACTTAAATCCCCATCCTGCTCTGTAAGAAGGAATCAAAGCTGAGTGAGCTTAAACAATGCATTTCCCTATGAATTCTCTGATATGGGATGGGGATGATGAGAGTTTTGCCCCCAGGCAATTATATTCTACCACCAGAGAGTATATTTTAACTTTAAAAAGAGTTTTGTGCATTTTGATTTTTGGCCAAAAGTTTATGGCAGTTCTTTTATTCCAACCATTCTGCCAATCTCTAATATTTGTGAATGCCAGCAAGTCAACAGCAACAGTGATGTATTCCCAGCGTGCAGTAATTGGCAAAATAACCTCACATCACTTGGAAAATCCTTATTGTGAAACACTTTGATATAATAGAATTTCAGAGAGTTTTCAGCATGATTTATTCAGCAGCCCTGATTCAGCAACTCTTCCTCTCAGATATTTCCACATTTCCCAATCACCACAATGTCTATGCCGGGTTTGTATTCTGAAACTGTGGATATACTCCCAATTGCCCCTCTCGGCTGTCTCCTCGCAGCTTTTGAAAAATCCTTGTGAATTCTGCCAAGAAAACTCTGATTCCACCAAGGCTTCATCAGATGGTCAATGGAAATTGGAAGATAGTCACTGAACAAATTTGCCTACTAAGGTATGTCTACACTGTGGCACTATTTCAGGATACTTCTGGTATCCTGAAATAGCTATTACACGTCTTTGAAACAAGCCCATTATTTCAAAATATAACAGGCTCGCTATTCTGATGTCCCTGTAAACCTCATTCCATGAGGATTAAGGGCCGTTTCGGAATAGCTCTCTATTTTGAAGTTTGGTGCTCTGTAGACAATGCCAAACTTAAAAGAAGCAATTTCTAAACTAACTCAAAATAAGCTACACAATTTGCGTAGTTCAAATTGCGTAGCTTGTTTTGATATAAGGGTGCAATGTAGAGACAAAGATAGATAAGTGGAGCAGATCCATATCACCTTAGTGGTGATACGTTCCCCAGAGCACCACTATTATCAGATGGTCATGACAGGATTGATTGGGTTACTTAGAGCATTATGGGATGAATTCATGCACCACTCCTCCTTTACTTCCTGCTTTAGTCAGTGGGAAGCCTTCCCCTCTTTCCCCGATGCAGTAAAATAGAGCAGCAAGTTCCAAGCCTGCAGCCCCGTGAGGAGACTCATCTTTGTTGTTCTGAGCAGTCCCTTTACAAAAACTACTAACAGTATAACAGGCTGAGCGAGACTAACAAGCAAGGATGAGGTTGTGATTAAGGTACTGGAATGGGCCTTCATACACCTGAGCTTTACTCCTAGCTCCACTAGAGATGCATGCACTGGGCAAGTCACTTGTGCCTTTGTTGTCAGAAGTGATAAGCATCTACAGTTCCCATTGTCTTGAACTAGAATTGTAGCTGCTCATTAACTCTGCAAATCAGACCCTACATCTGGTTTTGCCTCCATTCCCCCTGTTGGTTTCCTGGTTCAAAATATATTACCCTATTGTGGGAATAACATAGAAGCCTAGATAAATAGGACTTTTGTATCTTCTTATTACTATTATCGTTATATAAAAAGACAAATGTTATAGTCCATGAAACAGCGTGTTTTCTTCATTTGCAAATAAACAGTACTGATACTATCACCCAACATCATATAGCATATTAAAGTTAATGCAACAGTAAGATACAGGTGGTTATTTTGGACAGTTGTAATATGAATAACATGGGTATCAACACACAGAAGAAATGACAGCGGTAATGAAATGATATACTTTAAAACACTTATGAAGGGGGTTTTTTTTGTATTTTAAGGCATCAGCAACAAATTAAGGATTTTTATTATTTCTCAAATTAGCATAAAATTGCTGACCAGCAAAAAAAAAAAAAAAAAAAAAAGAGAGAAAGAAAAGCACAATTTCACATATGTAAATAAATGAGATGGAATATGTACACTATTGTATGAATTATTCATCATGTGGAATATTTTTCCTCATACCTCAGAATTGTTTCCCAACCTAATACCAGTCCCCTATATTCATCATTATACCTTAGCACTGTTTCTGTCACAGCACTGATGCTCATATTGCCTCCAAGCTCCATGTATTTATTTGCAGTACTAAAAGTTAATGAGGGCATGCAATTTATTAAATGAGATCACCTAGACCCAAAAGAAAGATCAATTTATTGATGTTCTATTTTGGGGGGAAAGAGGATGGGTGTTATAAGAGAAAGGCATGTGTCCATTTTGTTTAAGGTGATTGGTTATAAAAATAAAAAAAATAATGTCGGTTTTTATTACTGTTGTAGGAATTAAAATGCTACTAAGCTAGCTCCACCTCTTCAGGTGCTTTATTTCTCCTCATAGAAAGATGAAACATATTGACATAAAAAGAAACAGAAAGACAGTCATGTTAGGCTCCTATAATCCCTCAGGTCAGGGAGAATCTCTGTTCAAGATAAATAAATCAAATGCAGGTAAAAGGGGGGGGGGGGAGAAAAGTATAATAAGGTTAGGGGAAAAAATTAGGCCATAATATTATCCTGTCTCAAGCAATAGAATACACTCTTACAACATGGATTTTTAGATAGATATCTGTATAAACACAGTGGTTGACTATAATGCATGTGATTAGTTCCCAGTATCAAAGTCGTCATGTGAATGCAACAGGGAGCAGAGTGATCCAAATTTTCTGACATGCCTATGTTATGAAAATAATGTATTCTCTCTTATGAGCTAAGGATGTAGCTAATACCGTACAACACACATCTAGACAGCCTCTGCCTGGGTGAGTTTGCAAAACAGGCCCCCTCCGCTGAAATCTCCTTGATGTACCCTTATAGCCACTCAGAATCCTGCTGCACTCAGTGGTGCCCCACAAGGGAGTCAATGGCAGGATTAGGACCTAAATCAGACACAAAGCAACATGCACGTACAGGGAAGGAACTGGCCTGGATATTTTACTTTATTTATTCCTTGTTCTGTTGAAGTCTCACAGAAGTGAGCCGTTAGCCGTTTTTGAAGGAGCGAGTGAGGACCTGATATACTGGAAATGGGAGGGGATGCCAAGTGTAACAGGCAGGATTGGGAGAAGGAATAGTGAGGGGAGTGGAAGAACTAAACAAATTACTGTTGAGGCTGAATGTTGGAGGGAGACATGGATTTGAAAAAAATGCAGCAATTTCCCTTCCTGAACATTTTCTTAATATTACTGGGTTTGTCATAAGCCCATAGTGACTTGGCTTAGAAGCTGCTGGCTTCTTTCTGTGTATTGGTGTTGATGAGGGTGGCTGCCTTTGGCTAAGTCTGGTGGAACATAGTAACAATTGTTTAATTATTAAAAAGGTTTATGAATACATGTTGCTTTCCCACCTTCCAGAGGACCTTGATTAACGTTCTGCAAAATCTGCCTGGGTTCTATTCTCGCTTGCAGTGTCCCAGAAGTTCTAATGACCACAAGGGGGAAACATCCAGAAGAGCATGTACAGTGAAGAGCAGAGCCATCTGAGAGCAAAGCAAGAGGGAGAAAAAGAGGACAGGAAGCTGGGGAGATGGTTTGAAGGGAAATGAGTTTCATTCTTGCACAGCTTACAAGGGCTAAAAGGGATTGTGTCACTAATCAATACACAATTGGTTCACAAAAGGAAATTCACAGTCACAGTCCTTTGTTACATTGAGTTAAGATTATAAATCTCTCTCACATATGAAACTGAAAGTCCCCCGATCCTGTTCTGTACACACACATTCACCCATCCCCCATTTCCCAGGCATCATCTCAGTTTGTTTATTTGCTCAGACTTGCACATTAGAATGTAATCTCTCTCCATTTCTTCCCTAGAGAGGGCAAGCTCAAGGCTAATGCTGCCCTGCATTTCAGATAAAACAAATGCACCCACACTGGATGAGTCAGAAAAATTAGATGGATTTTTTTGGGGGGAGGAATAAAATAGTCCAAACAGTTTTTCCCCCCTTCTCTCTTTCTGTTTTCCTGAAACCCAGAAAATATTGTGGGAAAGCCAATAAAATGAAGCAGATAGAGAAGAGTGGAAAGAGAAACTTCTCTTTTCTTCGCTCATTGTAATTTGTGTTGATTGAATGCATCTAATTACTTTTTCGGTTAAAAAAAATCAGCCTCACTATCTGGGGCATAACAATGCGATGGCAGGGACAGATTAGTACAAAACTCTATTTTATGGCAGGGGCCCAAAGGGAGAAACCTCTTTGCAAACTCTCACTTCCCCCTAGTCACATTCAGAACCTGCAAAGAGGTAGCACTTGGGGTAACAAATTGCCTATTCACTGTGCTATAGGGCACAACATGAATGTAAAAGGTAAGCGAGGCACTACATGCTGATCATGTCTGTGACAGAAAGTAAGGCAGTCTCACTGGATCAGACAATACAGAGCCACAGCAGAAGACTATGCCACTTCTACATCAGCCATGGTAAATTGCAGCAGCATTACCCATGCCTCTTGCTGGAGCTTTTGGCTGCACAGGAGATTCCTCTCCTGCCACGGTGCCCATGCAGGGCAAGTGGCAGCCAGGACTGCTGGCCTGAATCCTTTCAAATTTATATTTAAAGAAGATGGTAAAATAGGTGCTTCTGTTTAAGTACCCTTTCAACCATTCCTGATGCTAAACATCAAAACTATATTTTAACTTTGTGAATGTGGGTCACTCTTTGATGCTCATGCATGAGCATCAAACATGCAGTTTTATACTAGATACATATGCCAGCAGCAACTGCAGTTCTCATGCACACAGCCTCTGTACAACACCATCACTGGAATGAAACACTCAGCATCTTAAAATGAGAGTCAGGGGAGTAGCCATGTTAGTCTGTAAGGGCGCATGTAGACAGCAGGGTTTAACTCGAAATAAGCTACACAAATTGAGCTACATCAATTGCACAGTTTATGTCGAAATAGCTTATTTCAAAATTGGGAGCGTCTACACAGCACTTATTTTGAAATAGAGCATTCTTCCTCTGACTTCCTTTACTCCTTGTACAGTGAGGGTTACAGAAGTCGGAGTAAGAAGTCCTCAGGCTTGACAGTATTTCGAAATAACTGCCTGCTGTGTAGATGCGGACTAAGTTATTTCAAAATAATGTTGCTGTGTAGACGTACTCTAGGGTGTGAGTACATGTTTGGAGGTTTTCAAGTGTTTTTTAGATGCCTAGAGGTATATCTGGCCAGGACTTAGAAAGGTTCCGAAGCACTTGACTAAATTAACTTCAATGGGATTGGTGCATGTTATAAATTAGGCATATGTTTACAGTTTAAGAACCATGTTGAATGAAGGTTTCAGTTAGAACAGGGGTGGGCAAGAAAAACAAGGAGGGGACACTGAGGGGAGATGAAAATCAAAAAGGAAAGAGAGACCAGGGAGGGCCTGGGAAAGAAAATGATGGAGAGTTGGGGAAATGAGGGCGAGACGGGTGTGATAGATAAAAAGAAAGAGCAAAGGCAAGGGAGTCAGAGTAAGTTAAAATTCATTATTAAAAGGATGATGCCAAACTAAGCTAAAGTAAAATAATATTTAACTTTACATGTAAATCATAGGTTTGGAGTGGTCCACAAAATTCATCCATCTATCACCTTCTCACGGAGTATACATAACAGACACAAACCGATCTCAGAACTTAAAGGGTGCTTACTGAGGTTAGAAGTGTATTGCCCTGGCTACTTGTGCCAAGCAGTCCAGCCCTATTGTGGGGGGAGGATCACCAGAGGTGACAGGATCCTGGAGAATCCTTCTATAGGGCAGAGGGAAGAGAATTGTTCTGTCTGAAAGTGGTCTAGGCTAGGAGCATTCCCAAATGCTCTGACGGGCTTATGCCTCTGCTACATCTCTACTCCTTCTAGCTGCCCAGCTCCTGCCCACCTAGCAGTTCAGTATTTACATTTCTCTGAGCCCAGCCACTACATTTGTATACTTGCCCTTTATCCTGAATCCATCCTTGAGCTGGGAACTGGTGGAGAGAAGAGACTAGAAGGAAGGGAAATGTCTGCATTTAAACTTCCATTTTACCTATTCCCACCCCTTTCCTTTCCCGGCTCAGCTGCAGCAGTTTGCGGCTCAACCACAACCAACAGCTCTTCCTTTCCACTGAAAAAAATGAAATCAGGAACCTACTTTACTATGCTCAGGACAAGTTGAAGAATGACTGAATACTGAGCTACATGGCTGCTCAAAAGGCAGCTACACTCTGGGGGATAGGAGAAGGAGGTGACTTCTAAGAGTCAGGGTCATTAAAAAAAGGTAATAAATAGTTTCAAATGGTGTTTGTAATTGCCTGGAGATGGTTTGGACTTTCCTAATGGTGTATTGGAAGCAGCTTCCATGTGTCTAATTGCATAAAATAGCAAACAAACTGAACATGAAGGAAGAATTGTAGGAAGTGAGGGACAACAGCTATAAGGAATTGTTTTACCATTGCAGAATTTTTCTCCCAACTTGTTACCTGTGCTAAAGGCTATTTTAGTAGCCAGGCAGATTAACAATTGTTGGCAAATGCTAGTTCATCACCATATTTTACATGGCTTTATTTTCTTAACAATAGGACCGAAGCAAGCAACTCCACAAGCATGCTAGAAAGCATGAGGCTACCTCAATACAGGTTGGACCTCCCTAGTCCACCAACCTGCCGGAGCTCCCGGCAACCCCACCAATTACAGCCTCCACTGCCCCATGAGGTCTCACTTCCTCTACCCCACTCTCTCCACTAGCTGCAGTCCTGGTGCCCCATAGGCTCTCCTACCCTACTGGCCAGCTCCACTCCAAGCCACCAGCAACCTCTGGCTCTGAGGCTCTCTAGTCGTGCAATGTCCGGAATGTGCCAGAACACAGATGTTGCCGGACCAAAGAGTCCCAGACCACAACAGTTCAACCTGTACCTTCAAATTTGGTGACTGAGGTCTTGTCTACACGGCAGAGTTTTGTCTACAAAAGGCAGCTTTTGATGACAAAATAAAACCACCTTGAATTCAGCTGGTTGCAGACATGCGCTCCTCCCCTTTCAAAGCTCCAAGAAGCTTTGACATTCCTCAGCCTGCAGATCTCCCATGGTATGTCGATACTAGGAAATTATTTCAAAATAACTTATTTAGAAATAATAACCCCCGGAATAACTATTTCATAATAGCGTGTCCACACCATGGGGAAGCCTTGCTATTAGTCCAAGGCAGGCTCCCTAAATGTGGGCACGCTACCTTGAATTAGAGCCCCAGGACGCACTGGGAAGTAACTAGGGAGTTGCTCCAAAATAATTCCCCTTATTTTGAATCCTCAGGGGGCCACATGCTACATGACCTCTTCCAACCCCAGAAAGGGCCAGGAGAACCCCCTTCTCCACCCAGGTCCATCCCTCTCCCCACTCTTACTCTGCCCACTCCCTGCCTCTTCCCTGCCCTCCCCCCAACTGAGGCAGCCTGGGGGACTAGTGGGGCCAGTTTCAGGCCTGCCACCCTCCCCTCACCCCCCCCCCACACACACACACACACTCTCACAGGCAGTGGCAGGGTAAGTGGAACAGGGCAGCCCTGCTGTTTTGCTCCCCTGGCCATTGCTTCCTGCTGGGTTGTGAGAGGCAGTTTCACCGCTTCCCCCAGAGTGGCATGGCTGGGACAGTAAAGCAGTGGATCACTTTGCTCTGCTTACCCCATCGCTGCTGGTGAGTGTGCGGGGGGCAGACCCATGCTGCAGGCACCAGGCCTCTCCTCACTAGTCTCCGCCCCCCAGTCAGCTGCTGGCTGACCCTCTTGCCCATAGCATTTGGGTTGCATGTGACCCCTCATACTCTCCATGTGTTGCCAGTACCATGAGGCATTGCAAACCCTTCCCAAAGCATTGTGTGGGATATCTACCCACAATGCACTGCTCTGTGTCAACACAAGAGCTGCCACACTTGGTTGACACATGGAGCATCGCAGACATGCAACTGCAGATTAATAAAAGGCTTTCATTAAAGCAGCATAATTTTTGGTCAAAAACTCTGCACTTTAGACAAGAGCGGTGTTACAGGTATATAGTTCCAGCTACTGGGAAACTGATATTCTGCACCTCCACTACAGCTTTCCAAAGAAGAAAGGGTGGAATATTGTACTGAACAGATGTGAATTGCATGTTTATTGGGCTACAAATAAACTGGAGTCTGGACAGAGAAATTTTAAAAAAATAGGAGTCCATTCTCATCTATTCTCAGTACAGTTTTCTCCCTGCTCTGTTTAACACCCAGAATGCAAACATTTAAAGTTAAATTGTCCATCCATTAACTGAAAAGGCTTCTGTACTTCAGAGTATGCAGCATGATTGTCAGTCAAGTGAGTGTCACTGTGTTACTCATCACCATGTCACTCAGAATGTGGCATGGTAGGAACTGGCGGTAAAATATCACATCCGATGTGTGACATGACTGTCATATGGATTCAATATAACCTAGTAATTTTCAGTCATTACTCCTTGTTTTGGAAACTAATACTAAACTTTATGTATTTTTGGTAATCATTGCCTGGGATACTCCATTGTGCAATAACTTTTCAGACTGAAGTTGCCCACACCAATAGAAGTGTTCTCTAGAGAATGTTACTCCCAGATAGGATTATGTTCCCCATGATGCAGATTAACAAATAACCAAGAGATTATCCCCTCTCAGAGAAAACCATTTTCTACAGTGCCTGTTGGGGAAAAGAGGCAGTCCCAGACCGAAAGAAGAGCTCTCAGTAAGATCAAAATTTTGTCTCTCACCATCAGAAGTTGGTCCAGTAAGAAATATTACTTCAGTCACCTTGTCTTTCTAATATCCTGGGACCAATCCAGCTACAAAACAATAACAATAACACTCCATAACCAGAGCTTTAACTTTTGCTAAATAGAGCACTTGATGTAAGCTTATTGCAGTAACTCAGTTACATTTTCTATGTTTTAAAGTAGGGGTGAGACTAACAAAAGTAGACTATGTGGGTCAGGTAATAGGAAGATTAGTTCTGTGGCACAGGCAATGTCTTTATTTACAGGGAAAAAACACAAATGAAAAGATTAACCTGACCACTGAGGACAAATTTAACATAAGCCTACCTCAGGCTCATCATTACCAGAATGTCACTCCTGACCTTGAAAAGCTTTAATATTAACTGAAAGAAGCAAGTAGAACTAGGATACAAACCTCAACAAATTGCTATTCTGAATTCTGTGCATCAGTAATTATCCATGGGTTTCTTACCTTGAGAAGTGGGGGTGGAGGTGGTGGAGGAGAGATGTTTCCATTTAGCTGAATTATTCATCCCACATTTCCAGGATGTGGTGACTTCTAGAGGCCCCTCTTGTGCAGACAATAATAGAAACAAAGTTATCATCCCACCTTCCATTACTCTTCACGATTCAGGAAGGCACAGACATTACCTGCCAGCACCTATTTTGAAGAGAAAAGTTAGTCGAGCAGAAACAGGAAGAAAATGATCACAGGGGGACAAGTGTCTCAACAGAGACACTTCTCATAGCAGTGGGAGGATGTTGCTAAATCCAAAATGTCATGGCTGGGACCAGTGTGATATGGGACTCAGTTATTTGACAAATTCCTCCATGTCTAGTTAAGATTGTGACAGGCTTTTAGGGCACCTTTGTAACCCACACTTCTGGGTGCACTGTCCCTTCTAATGGTACTTGAGACCACTTACAGAGACTATAATGAATGAAACTGCTTTATAGCCTTAACTTACAGCCAAGGGTTCGCAGGTTCAATTGTGCCCACAGATGACCAGTGTTACACTTGCTGTTGATTCTGAGGACGAACTGCCTATGAAGGTCACCAAAGCTTTTCCAATAGAAGGCTCAGGCTTCCGGAGCCTATTCTCTCTTTCAAAAGTTTTGGGAAACAGCGTAAGCTCTGACTTCTCTCTCAAGTGTTTAAATAAGCTCCAAAACATTTTCAGCCATCGTTTGTATTAATATCACATTAATATTAGGGGGCCAGATAGTCTCTGAAATTTGGAATTTTTTTTATTATTTTTAATAGATGTAAAGTGTCCAGATTTCATGGCAATAGGCAAGTAAAAAAGAACACCATTAAATCAATCAGCTTGTTACAGCTATAGCTGCAGAATTTTGGGTCTTTAACTAAGGATTAGGTTTTGTTCAAATTCAGTCCCTGAACTTTGTGGTGCCTCTATGGCTTGCACCTTTGAAAACTTTACTTGGAGAGAAAATAGCCATAAGGAAGATAAATAAAAATGCAAAATACTATACATATAGATTGCACAGAATGGCATTTTAATTAGATTAAGCAAATTCAGCTATGATTTACCAATAGTTAGCATTTCTCTTTGATCTGCAGGGTTCATGTTTTCTGTACAACTATATTTATTATTTAAATGTCATAACTCATTCATTTATAGAAAATTTATTTTAGATGTGATTCAGCAGATATGAGCACTTCCATTGAACTTAAAGGCTCAGTATTTTCTAAGCAGGCCTTCCATTTTTGTGGGAACAAACCATATCTTCTCAGCATCTGCAGCTGTAGCTACAAATCAGAGTAATTGCGACTGGAGCTGATAGCTAATTCTTCAAACACTAATTCTACAGATGAAACTTCTATTCACAAATACCGAGGTGCTTAGAACTCTCAACTACAGCCAGATTTACAGAAGTCCTCTGTTTCCAGTTAGGCATCAAAATGAGTAGTGACATTTTCAAAAGCGCTCAACTATCTGGCCCTTATTTAAGTGCTGAGATCTTTCAGCTTCACATCTGGGTATGGACTACTTTTGAAAATCTGGCTCCATGCGAATGAAACAGCAAACAGTAAAGCCAAACAATTTCTATTAACGATGGCAAAATGCTAACTGACAATTAAAAGCAAACTAAAGCATTTACCCAGATGTCAATGTTCAAATAGATTCTGAATCGTTTTACAGTTTGCTTATCAAACCATGATATAACAAGACAAGGAACCTTTTTATTCCTGGAAAAAGTTGTTGACATCCTTTCGAGGTGGGGAAGGGCGGAAATGATCATTTTAATGATTTTCTATCATGCCTCTAAGCGGATATAAAAGCTGTGAATACCAGACAAAAAGTTACAGCACTAAATGACAGAAATGGCAAAAATGGCAGTGAATGTAGCACTCTCCTAGGGAACCTTTATCACTGAGCTGCTTGAGTTAGGCTTTTCTGAGCAGTCTGTAGTTACCCTCAGTTCATGCTGGTCAGGTCTTTTACCAAGAGAGTTTTTCCTTTCAGTATTTATGTAGTGCAGCAGGCAACTGTTTACCTCAGGGGCATGAAAGTAAATCCGGATGCATTTGATCCATAGTGCCACAGCAGCTCCGTTGCCTATGGAAACAAAGGCTTCTTTTGAGGAAGTTCACACAGCAGGGGCTGTGATGCCAGATAATCTCATCTATTTCAGCCACTGCATTATTTGCAGGTATTTTGCTGCAATATATATATGTGTGTGTAGGGAGGGAGAGAGAGAAATACATAAATAATATAGAACATCTACTATTTCAAAATTATATGCTAAGAGGATTCCTGAGTTTGATGCTAATAGCATGTTGCCTTCTTTACATATAATCCCCCTTTATACAAATTGATACTGTACATTTAATATATTTTTCAAACCAGAAGCATGTCCTTTCTTTCCTCCCCCTTTCCTTGTGCAGAGAGGTAAGTATCTTGCAGACAAGAGCATAGCAAATTGGTTTTATGCTTACTCACAAATTCAGCTTTAGAAAATGGCCCTGAGCAGAGAGGTTTTAAGACACTGGTGACAATGAAATACACTTCAGTAACACCTCTGTTAACTGCTGCTTTTGAAGTGTTCAGAGGGTGTTGCACCTCCTTAGTGCCATTCATCTGTGGCTCTCCATGTGCTTTACAAGCATTCAATCAATTAAGCCTCCCCAAGCCCCTGTGTAAAATGGTTGTAACAAGATGTTTTTGCCTGATTGGGAGCTGGAGAGGTCACAGAAAGAGTGAGGCACGACCACGGCTGGAACCCCAAAATTCTCATCCTCAGCATCCTCTGATTTATCAACAGGCTTCAGTGGAAAAGATCTTCAGCTGCTGTAAGTCAGCATAGCCCCAGTGGTGTAAATTTACACTGACTGGCAATTTGGCTCAGTACTGCTTCTGCCTTTTAATAGTAATATTACCTTATAATAGACATATCTTATCTCCCACTAAAGTAATATCTGGCTACGTTGTCCCCAAGACCACCTCTCATTCTGGATAAAACACTTTCTCCAAAACTGAACTGCACAGAATGTGTAGCAGATGAGAGCACTCTCTCAAACATACTCCCAATTGTATTTCACCAAAGCCAGAATATGATGGAACAAGATGTGTCTGTCCCATAAGGCCTTTGAATTAAGCACTGATCAGTTGATGGCAAATGGAATTAAGGTGGGGAGTGACCTCATCTGATTTCTCCTTCCCTTCCCCACACAGACCAGCATTTCTGAAAATCTGTTTTTAATTTTTTACTTTCTTGCACAGAAATCCACAGACCCAATAGATGTGCAAACACATTTGATAATTCTTTGATTCTGATTTTCTGTAGAAGCACTAGTTTATAAACAGAAATCATTCTACAAGATAATTTACAAGTTAACCATTAGACTTCCATTTAAACTGAAGTTGAATTCCACTTGAAGGAATTGGGGCCAAAGGAACTCTAAATATGTCATCGATATAAAAATATCATATCCGTGAATAAGTAACTTTAACAGAATTGTGAAGACAAAGCGCAGCTTCTCAGCCTTGCTGCAGATAAATATGATCATTTGAATGATTTATTGATGAGCTACTGTACAGAGGTAGTTCAAAGAGGATAGGCTGGACATTTTGTATTAAAAAAATAACTTGATTCCAAGGATAGCTGACACTGTTATGAGTTAATGCATAAAAAAGTAGCATGGGCGGGGTTGTTTTGCCTTTCATTGACTTTGATCTGAGGAAGTGGGTCTGGCCCATGAAAGCTCATCACCTAATAAACCATCTTGTTAGTCTTTAAAGTGCTGCATAGTCCTGTCTTTTGTTTCAGCAAGACCAGACTAACACGGTTACATCTCTATTACTATTTCACAATAGGAATAACCTTCAGTTACTGAAGATCATCAGTAATCAGGGGTTGGAGGGCTAGCATAGCAGCAGCGGCTCCATTTTGTCCCACAGTGCTGGGCTGAGGAACACCCATTCTTGCCCATTGACTCTCCCCATTAAGAGAAGGTTTGAGGAGCCCACCACAGCAGACTTTGCCTGCAGAGCTGGGCTTGTGCACAGGGGAACATTTGGTTTGCTGGTAGGTAAACAGTTGTGAGGGAGGGACCTTTTGCCCTACCATTTTAGCCCTTGCCTAGGGCCATCAAGTGTTCCTCTGATTTCTACATGATTGTTTCAGGTGCTTAGCATGTTTCAGCATTGGGGCCTACTAGCATTAAATTTAATGAAGTAGAAAAAAAATGAAAATTCTGAGACAAAACCTGCACAACTGTATCATGCTAAATAGCCCTATTGACATCAATGGGACTGGATTTGGCCAGCTATAGAAACCATTTAGCTAAGGGGTTGAAGGGTTCCTAAAATAGCAACATGTATTAAAGAAAAAATAAGTTGCATATAATATAACCCATAACAACATAACTATTTTTAACATTATGTCAGTTGTGCTCAAGATACCTGACAAAACAATAATAATGCAAAGTCATATCACCTCACAGGCATAAGAAGTTGGAGACAACAACTATAAATTAGGGGCAAATACAATAGCTACCAGAAGTTTCTGAAAAATGGAAATACTAACCTCAAGGTTAGACAGTTGAAAGAGTGGGAATAAAAGAAGCATGTTAAAAGAAAGATCAGCTGTAACTTCAAAAGGCTAATATTTTATCATTTTTTTAACCCCAGCCCTTAACAAGTTGGTAGGAGCATATTGAGGAAGGCAAGGAACATTCTGCTGCAAAATCAGACAGAGTTTGGAAGGATGGTAATACGTGCAACAGAACTTAAGGTATTATATTTGGCTTAAAAGATTAAAAGATGAAAAATAAAAGTGTTCTTCCTAATTAGATAAGCCATATGGTATAAGGGATAAATCCTGGTAGTAGGATGTCTTATAATTACAACCTTATTTTTGACCAGGTCCTATTATTTTTCTTCTGTTTTGTATTTTTTATTTATTTACTGGAAAAAATCAGAGATTTTACATGATAACAAAGGTGTTTCATTAACAAAGGACATATTCCATTAAAAAACAGATGATAATAAATATGGTCTCTCATTTTCAAAGGTGAGCTTCTTCTCTAAAATAAAAATGAAGTTAAAAGTTTTGCTAGAGGATCTGGCGCACTAGGTGCTGTGAATATTCTGTAGAGAACAAAGTTTTGACTTTCCTTTTAACAATTTATTTCCTTCTCACTGAAATTCACTGATACTTCTTATTCTGATGAACATGTACCATAATGCAACATTCTGTGATATAGATACCAGAAGCTTATTTCAGCCCTTGAAATGTCTTCTGTTTATGATAGCACAGTACGATGCTGTGCAAGTAAGGAAATAGCATTCGATTTCATGCATAGAAAAATGTATTTTTATGAAGCCAGATTAAATGCTCAGCACAGCCTGGTTCATGGTCACTAAGATCATAGGAATGTGAGTTGATCTGCTTCCATATTAGAAGTAAAATCCACCCAAGATCAAAAGTGCCTGCTCAGAAATCCAAGGGTATCAGTTTTTTAAAAAGCAATTCCACTGTGTTTTCTACTGAGATCCCGATAGTCCAAAATCCTGAGCTTCCTCAACTCTCATTCACTAAAAGGGAAGTCAAGAGGACTCAGCAACACACAGGATGAGGCTTTAAGTTTCTACAGCTGACTAATATTGCCACTTGTCTGCAATCCACTGCCACCGTAGTTATACGGACATACGTATGTACTTTATAGCTCACTTCCCTTTACGCTTTAACAGCAAGTGGCTGAAACAGGCTTATGCCAGTTCTGCTGTTCTGACTGCTGAGCAAAAAGGACAGGAAATCATTACAGTCAAAACATTTTTAGCAAAGGTCACTTTAATAGAAAATTACATCAATCACCTTGAAGAAAAAAATACATTTCAACTGATGTCATGCCTTTGTGGGCTAATATCACCTTTACTTTTAAAAGTTAAACTAATTCTTGAGACAAATCATTAAAAATTAACCATATCTTCAATAGAGGTTTGAATCTTGTGCGAGCACGTAAGATTTGATTAGTTGTTTTGCATGATGGTCTAAATGGTTATCTAGACATCTTTTTTCTGAAGATGTAACTGTGGAAGTAATCTTAAAGGAAACAAACCAACCAGAGCAGAGGACCATATGGAGTTTTCCCATCTTTAGGACTGTTTAACTATCTCTCTCTTAGGGATGTCATACAGTTTAATAAATTGTCAGAAAATGCGCTGAGATCCTCACATATTTGATGATATATATGTGAAAAGGACAAGCATTACTACAACTGTAATTCAGGCACATGTCTATTCTGGATTATGAAACACATGTAGCAAAGTGTCTTCTGGGTACATATCTTTGAATAATATGATAGTCTAACAGACACATTTTCAAATAGACTCTGAAATTAAAGATGCAGTCGAAATTTTTACTGGTGCCTGTAAGCTGGACTTTCACACACATATCAGAGGCTCAGTCTTTCTATGCTTAGTGCACACACTGCTTGATTCCAAGGCATTGCTTCCATTAACTTCAGTGGTGCAGGATCTACTTCATAGGCCCCATTCAGTAAAGCTTTCAAGCACATGCTTAAGTCCATCCTGCTTTAGCAAAGCACATGCTTAATTTTAAGTATGTGCTTAAATTCCCTTAAAATCAATGTGTAAAGAGATTGAAGCATGTGTGTCAGTGTTTTGCTGAATAAGGATGGACTGTTGATTTGGAACCATTCATGTTGCAGGATCAGCCCCCTGGTAGCTAACAGCCTGATTTTCAGAAGTACTGGGTCCACAGAATTTCTGTTTAAATGTCTAACTAGCCACCTTTTATAAGCATATGCAATTTGCTCAAATGCAAAAAATATGGACCAGCAAAACTGAATTCATAAGGTTGCAGTTCAAGGTAAGACTCCATTGAAAAACTGACCCAGATGGGATATTATTTACCACAGCTACCTTTGTAAAGTTCAATATCTTACCACAGTAAATATGATCTAACATTAATTGGCCTGCTCCTCAGCTGGTGAGTTTACTGAGATTAGTTATGCATGCAGCTTAAGGATTGAGACCTACAAATGTGCATCCTCATATTTAGTAGTTGTGTAAGCATGATGACTAATTTTAAATCTGCTTGGACATCATGGCTTGGAAAGGCTAAGTCAAAACTGAATGTCTCTTCATTGTTATTGTGCTTAAGGGAGACTATGAATGAATTGACCAGCAAAGGGGCAGCGAGAAATTATCCTGTGAGAAAGAATGAACATGGAGTAGAGAATGTTAAGAGTGAATAATTGAGTGTGAAAGAGAAGAAGAGATGGGGAGAAAAAAATTGTCATAATAGCATAGCCTGCCTGTATACAACATATACACATTGTCAAGTTGTAGCCACCTCTTTTTTATAAGGTTTGGCTGCTCTAGCAGTGATAGAGATTCCATATTAGCTTTCCTTTAACAGTTCACTTCAGAAATGTAATATATAAATTTGAACTAATTATTTTAATTGTTTGCAAGTTTTATAAAACCTCTTATATCATTCTATGTATGTCAAAAATATATACATGCATGTCATGTATGTATGCAGCGCATACATCCCTTTCTAAAATGAAACACTTTTTGTAATTAATAGATCTAATCAGAACTGTGATTTGACATGCTAAGTCACCTATTTAGTGCACTGACTCCCACACACTCAGTGAGATTTCTGCCTTTCTGTGCTGGTGTCATTCTCCTTTGTGACATGAAACCACTATGAAATGCTGAAGACGTTTCCTGCTGGAGAAATCATTGTCATGTAGTAGCTATGGTAAAATTGGAATTGTTCTTTCTCTGGTTTCCCCAGAAATGGTTTTGTATACTGGTAGCTATAGTCACCACCTGCAGATAGACTGTCAGGCCCACCCAGGGTCCCTTTCTTCAGGTCTTTGTTTATTGTCTTCACAAACAATGAGAAAAATGTGCAACAAGTAATACAAATAGTAAGGCATTTGATACGATCTCGCATTACCTTCTTATCAATAAACTAGGCAAATACAACTTAGATGGGGCTACTATAAGGTAGGTGCATAACTGGCTGGATAACCATTCACAGGGAGTAGTTATTAATGGTTCACAGTCATGCTGGAAGGGCATAAAAAGTGGGGTTCCACAGGGATCTGTTTTGGGACCTGTTGTGTTCAATATCTTTATCAACAATTTAGATGATGGCATAGAGCAGGGGTGGGCAATAATTGTTGACTGGGGGCCACTTCCGAAATTTTTGAAGTGGCCCCAGGTTGCCCCAGAAGGGGCGGGGCCTCAAGCAGAAGGGGCGGGGCCAGGACACTTCCATACTTCCCCACCCACAGACCCTGATTTGTGTGGGGGTGGGGGAGCACACAAAGTCTGTACAGTTGGCAGTTTGCTCTAGGTACCCATGCTCCTGGCAGTGGGAGGAGACTTTGCATGCTCCCCTGCTGTCCCCAGATCAATCAGAGCCTGGGGAGGGGGAGCACGGGAAGTGCCTCATTCCCTGCCCCTGCCCTGCAACGGAGCACTGCACTTCGCAGCTGGCGGTAGACTTTAAGTGCTGAGCCCCTTGCAAGATGGAAGGAGACTTCACGTGCTCCTCTCCCTCCCCCCGCCCCCATGCCCTGATTGGCCTGGGGTGGGGGGAGTGGCAGGGCCTCCAGGAACCAACTAAACTCACTTGATCGGATGGGTCCAGCCTGCGGATGCCCTTTTGCCCACCCCTGGCATAGAGAATATGCTTATTACGTTTTCAGGTGATACCAAGCTGGGAGGGGTTGCAAGTGCTTTGGAGGATGGGGTCATAATTCAAAATGATCTGGGCAAACTGGAGAAATGGTCTGAGGTAAACAGGATGAAGTTTAATAAGGACAAATGCAAAGTACTCCACTTCAGAAGGAAGAATCTGTTTCACACGTAGAGAATGGGAAGTGACTGTCTAGGAAGGAGTACTGCTGAAAGGGATCTAGGAGTCACAGTGGACCACAAACTAAATAGGAGTCAGCAGTGCAAAAAAAGCAAACATGATTCTGGGATTCATTAACAGGAGTGTTGTGAGCGAGATAAGAGAAGTCATTCTTCCACTCTACTCTGCGCTGATTAGGCCTCAGTTGGAGTTTTGTATCCAGTTCTGGGCACCATATTTTAAGAAAGAGGTGGAGAAATTGGAGAAAGTCCAGAGAAGAGCAACAGAAATGATTAAAGATCTAGAAAACATGAGCTATGAGGGAAGTCTGAAGGAACTGGGCTTGCTTAGACTGGAAAATAGAAGACTGAGAGGGGACATGATAGCAGTTTTCAGGTATCTAAAAGGGTGTCACAGGGAGGAAGGAGGGAAATTGTTCTCTTTGGCCTCTGAGGATAGGACAAGAAGCAATGGGCTTAAACTGCAGGAAGGGAGATTTAGGTTGGACATTAGGAAAAACTTCCTAACTGTCAGGGTGATTAAACACTGGAATCAATTGCCTTGGGAGGTTGTGGAATCTCCATCACTGGAGATATTTAAGAGCAGGTTAGACAGACATCTATCAGGGATTATTCTGGGGTTAAGGGAATTTGCCAGTCTCCCTTAGTAAGATCTAAAGTTGTTACATATGGGGCCTTCCCCAGTCCATTCAACATCTCAACAAGCTGAGGCATAGGATATGCATCAGATTTAAATGCTCCATCTATGTTGCAGCAGTCAATACAAGATCAAATACTGCAGAGCAGTTTTGATACTAGCATGACTGGGCTACACCAAGGGTGGGCAATAATTCTGATGTGGGGCCACTCCAAGACTTTGGTAAGTGGTCAAGGGCTGTACTTTTCTATGGAAAAGTGCAGAAGAGAGTTTGGGGTAAGGAACTGGGGTGCAGGAGAGGGTGTGGGTGCTGAGAGGGAGTTTTGGTAAAGTAGGGGATTGATCTGGGACCCAACCAGGAGAGGGTATGGGTGCAAGATAGGTTTCTGGCCTGGGGGAGAAGAGTAGGAGGGGTGCAGGATCTGGGAGGGAGTTGTGACCTGAGGGAGGGTGCAGAGGATTTGGATCAGGCCAGGGCAAAATACCTTCCACGGGCCAGATTCAGACCACCAAGCTGCCAGAGTTGGCTCATGGATGGAGCAGAGAGCCCCAGGCAGACTCTCCGCCTGCCTCCGCATGCTGCTGAGAAAAGTAGCCATTGGGGAGCTCTGTTTGAACAGCTGTGAGCCCAGGGGAGGCTTCATGTGCTGTGCTGGCCCCCAGCATAATCCCAGAGGTAGGGGAATTAGCTCAAGTGGTACAGTGTTTACTTAGCATGTGAGAGGCAGTGGGATTAATGCCCACATTTGCCAGTGGCAATGGTGTCTATTTTCATTCTTTAAAAGAAGTTTTTCTTTACACAGCACACAGTGACCCTGTGGAACTCCTTGCCAGAGGATGTTGTGAAGACCAGGTCTTGAACAGGGTTCAAAAAAGAACCAGATATATTGATGGAAGTTAGGTCCATCAATATTTATTAGTAAGAATGGGGTAGGAATGGTGTCCCTAGCCTCTGTTTATCAGGGGCTGGAAATGGATGATGGGAGAGGGATCACGTGATGATTATCTATTCCATACACTCCCTCTGGGGCATCTGGCATTAGCTACTGTCAGAAGAAAGATACTGGGCTAGATGGACCTTTGGTCTCACTCAGTATGGCTGCTCTTACGTTCTACTAGATAATTATTGCCCACCCCTGGTTTGAATGGCGACCTGGGGCAGGAGGGTTCTCTTGAGTCTGGTAGAATAAACATCAGCAACATCACCAACTAGCTCGCTGGCTTCCTCCTGTACTCCTCTCAATGTATGGCTCTGGGATCACCAGCTGGCACCCTACATCCAGTTCTTGTATCAGAGAGTGGATAAAATATGCCTCTAGGGCTTTCCACAGTTTTTACTTGTTAATATGGTATATGTGAGATCTGTCACCTCCCCACCAGATGTATCTCACCACTGCATCTCAGGATAACAAAAGGGCCCTGACATTTGGTCAGCAGCTTTTTTTTTTAAAGGAGAGAAGTAGTAAAAGCACTCGGTCTCTTGTCTGGTTAATCAGCAGGCAAGCCTTTCTATTATAGTGCTTTGGACCTTTGTGCTACCCACAAGTTCTCCTTGACAAAGTCCCCTACCAGGTTTAGGTGTTCCCTTAACTTAAGGATACATTGTGCTGTATAAGGGTTATAGCATCTTGTTCCTGCTATAACTCATGCAGGGGGGCTATTGTATCCCACAGCTGTCTCCTGCATAGTAATGCAAAAAGCAAGAATCCCTTTGGAGAGTGTGGGATTTCCCTGATCACAAGGATATCATCTTGTTCCAATTCCAGACCTCAACAGCTATAAGTTTTTGTAACATTCCTTTTAACATATGGTTAAACTTCTCTACCAACCCATCTGTTTGCGGAGGTCAGACAGAGGTTCTTGTCAAGTGAACCCTCAGAAGGGCCCACATTAGCAGCAGCACAGAGGCCTGATCTGTCAGCATGACACTCAGCATCCCTGCATGGGAGAACACTTTCAATAATTCATATGCTATTATCTTTGTGGCTGCAGGGTGCAAGGCCACTGCCTCCAATTACTAAAATTAATAGACAGCCACTAGAAGTTGGTTCTAAGGGTCCTAAAAGTATCTCAGAAAGTGCCTGGCCAAAAGAACTGGGGGAATAGCCTCTAATCTGTGTTTCTTGCCCACCCACTCATCCTCCAACTGGTAGGACAAACATGTATCATGGGCCAGTTTTAACACCTGGTTCCAATGTGGCCTTCTCCTTTATTTGTTCCAGCTCACATGCCTGCTGTATTTTTCTCTTGGACAGGTTTGGCCACTGTCTGTCCCTCTTTTCTCCCCAGAGTCTGATTGTCCTATTACAGATTTCTAAAGGAGACAGAGGTAATTAGTCCTACATGTTGCAAGGGCACTAGAGAAATGAAGGAGAATGTGTCCCACCGGTAGGGTTTTTAAGAAAGTCTTTGTCAATACTTTGATCATAGATGGAATTGCTTGGAATAATACCAGGAACTCTTGCTTATTAAAAATGATACTGGGGTGTTACATCAGTGAAGTCTGTTTTATTGTGTTCTGTCAATGAGATATCTTATTTTATTATGTAAGTATCACTTCAGACTGTAAAATCAGCTTTCCATTTTTCTTAATGAGATACTGTACCAAAAGTAAATGACAAGAGTTTTCATCATGACATTCCTACAAAAATAGGCTGTCTTTGTAAAAGGGAAGCTAATATAGTATTTATTAGGACCGAATGCTGAGTATTTAAGAACTAATATTGAACATCAAAAACTCTACAGGATCCCTTGCCAAAAGAGCATTTCAGTACAGAACACAGAAGGCCCATTGTCAAAAAAGAGAAAATAACATAATTCCTAAAATATCAGAAATAATGAATGTTCTTTAATTTGAATAGGGCAAGGGACTGGAGAGGGGAGGAGGGAAGAAGGAGGGAGAGCTAGTGAAGAAATATAGGCTGATATTTTAAAAAAAGTCCTCTTGGAATATACAAAAACATTTATTTTGAGAAGAAAAGTTGCTGCTCAGGTCCCTCCTTTAGGGATGAAAGAAATACTTAACTCTCAGAAGATATTGTGAGAGCAGATGCTGAAAAAAATCACCACAACACAGCATTTGAAAATAAATGTGATCTTATTTTATAGCCATAAAGCCGTGGGAACCAGGGCCACCATCTTTTTATCTAAGGGGTCTTGTTTATCTGCTTTTTGAACAAGACCAGCAAGTCAAAATGTCAATGGGCCTGATACAAGCAGCTTTAGCTTGTAATAAAAGGAGATTACAAGACAAATGAAAACCATTGGGCCTTCCAGCCCCTTGCAAGATATGCACCCTTGGGCAAGGAGAGCTAATATATAGGCAGTCTAGCATCTGAGAATGTTATGAGGATCATTTATATGTAAAGAAAAAAAGTATTTAATACTACTAGGTAGAGTTGTAGCTGAGGGTAGTTTGTATAGGAGAGAGGAACCTAACTACAATAATATCCAAGAAGTAAGCCTAAATTCCCTTGTTTGTGGCCTAGGGGAAAAGCAAATGTTAAGGGACCACAGAAAGGGTCTGATCTGACACAGTTTTTTTAATGAGGATGGTAAGCTGGTAAGTAAATTTTTAAAAAGCTGGTAAGTGACAAACCAGAGGCTCGAAAGATTGTCTAGGGGTGGCGTTTGTGGGGAGGGACTGGGGGCCGCAAAGGAGGAAAGCCCAAGCTGAGATGTACTTCACCAATTCCAAACTTTATTGACTACAATCTGATTATATTAAATCACTGTCTCTGATTTGTTTAAGACAACATAGCATGCAAATAAAACATACATTAAAGAAAGTCAATACAACAATAATAAAAACTCCTCCTACAGCCAATCCCTCTATGGGTATCTTGGAACAGCCGGTAGACTTCGTTATTAGTCTGCCTATTCACTTAACAACCCCTCAGTTCTACTCCTAGTTCTTATTTAGACCTAGGTGTGGTACCATTATACAATATGGTTAATACAATAAACTAACAATTGCTAAGCTGATAAATAATATATTAAGCAATACTTACAAACCCAGTGACAATTACGATACACGGACAAAAAAACAACGTGTAGCATGCTCCGGATTCGTACACCCCTTTCGTGATTCAGTGGGTGGGAGGCGGCCTGGGGTGATCAACCCCTTAGCCAGGCTGGACGATACGTGCCTTCTATCTTGATACAGAACCTCTCCGAGCTTAGGGCTCAGGGTGCTTTATACTATAATTTTGACATCCGGTGCCATATTAGGGTTCAGCTTTAGTTGATAGTATGATTTGATATCCAGTACCATATTAGGGTTCCTTCCTTTTGATATGACGTCTGCCTCAGGGCCTTGTGGTTAGTGCCTGATGCAGACATGACTGGCACACGTGAGAATTAGCTATGTTTTTTCTTTCCCTGTTCCAGGTGCTCGTTAACTGGTGTATTATGACAGCTCATTTCCCTTATCTTGTCCTGTTTTTAGTGCTCGTTAACTTAGCTTTTTCCCTACTCTTATCTTCCTGGCCCAGGTGCTTACCAAGTTCAGTTCTGTTTACTGGGGACTGTGCTGGGGCTTGAAGGCCTCTGGCCCGGGTGCTTGCCAAGTTCAGTCCCATTTACTGAGAACTGTGCTGAGCACCCGAGGGACTTAAAGTTCTGTCTCTGAATCCGCCTCAGCGGCCTGTGTTTTTCTTGTGAGGGGCCTTAGTATGGCAGTATGGGCAATAGGCGCGAGGCCGTGGTCAAGATGACCTGCTGTACGACAGTAAGTAAATTGCAGTGTGATTCATGTCAGTCAATGTGATTATAGGTATATGTTTTATAATAATGTCTGTATCGGGTTGTCACTCAGAATATCCCTCCAAGAAGTCCAAGCTCCCAAATTCTCTTTATTCAGTGCTGAAGTGGGGTTCAAATTGTGCCAAGCCTTTAGCTTCCCTTCAAGGGCCAGCATATGCTGTTACAGTTCACTATATACGAAGTGCTTTCCAGACAGACCCGTAGATCTGTCCCTGTCCAAGGAGCCTAAGAATAGGCACACATGTGAACAAAAATTAAAGGGAACTGTAAGAAAAAGTGTGGAAGGAAGTGCTTGACCACAACTTGGCAAAATAAATAACATTTAGCATTATACCTGTCCCCATAAGTCAGGTAAGTGTCCCCAAAGGCAGCATTTCAGAGGTGGCTCTTCAAGGATTTAAATGTGAGGGAAAGAATGGCCCTGCAGATGAGCTGATCAGGGTGTTCTATGTAAAGCAGGTGTCAGCAACCAGGACATGGGCAGTACTGGTTAAGGCAGAAGTCAGTCTCCAGGAATAGGAGCCAAACCTCAGAGGCCAGATAGCAGAGCCGAGGGCCTTAGCCAGTCAGAAATCAGAGCCAGAGGATTCAGCCTGGATTTATATTGTGTAAGGCCAGAGAACTACCATCAAGCTTCAGGAGCCATCACAGCTGAGGACAAATGTTTTGAACAGCCACATTCCTGGTGGCTCTAAGGGCTGTGGCCGGCGCCACGCTTCAAACGGTGTTGTGGGCTGTGGAGGAATTGCATGGAAAGGAAATTAACCACCTTAGAATGAGTAGCAAGTTTCACTGGTTTGGATAAAGTTGCTTTAAAAGGCTAAACATGAGCTGTGAGTATACACTCCAGGCTGGAGAACCCACCCAGTCTGCCTGTTCTCAAGATTTCAGTACAGTCCTTGTTCTGCAATAGAGCATTTAATTCAGGACTTGAAAGATTTGTGGGAGTTACTGATCAAGGAGTTAACACAAAGTGTGCATAAATGGAAGCTGAAGGGAAATATAAGCATTGCCAGAAACAACAGCTTCAAGTGTTTCCTCCTTGATCTCCTGCTCCCATATTTCCTTAATTCGGCAGATCTTAGGACTCAAGATTTCTGATAAAATACTCTTTTTAACTACACTTATCTTTGCAAAGAAATGAAACAATATACATTTGCCAAATACTTCTGTTACATTCAGCCTCCTGCTAGAAAAATGTAACAGCTTTTGACCTCTTTCTTTCATTTTCCCCCATCTATTGCTGTTGGGTACTGCATTTCAAAGAGTCAGAGTTTCTCCTTCAAAATAGTGTTCACATGGGTACAGACATTAAAAAGCAGGCAAAACTATTGGGTCTGATATCTGAAAGGAATATAAGCCATCACCATATTTCCAGAAAAGAACATTTTATGGAAGGGAGAATTTTCACACTCAGTCTATGGGCCATTACATTCTTAAGCAGAAATTCATGGAATTGCCTAACATCTTCCTTTGCCAGTCAGGCAAAAGTTGCTGCACAGTACTCAACAGGACTGAAATTCACCCTTCCAGAAAGGATCAGGACTGTCAGCTCCCTTTTATCCCAACAAATCCCAGTAACTTGTGCTTTCCAAGGCACGAGCTTACCCTGTGAAATAAGCCACACTAAGGGCCTGATCCAAAGCCCATTGAAAGCGATGAAAAGACTTCAGACTTAGATTTTAGATCAGACTTTATATTAGGTTCACAGATTTGCCCTAGAATCTCTTGCTTTGAATCACTCACACCCAGATGCTGAATGCTATCGCACCTCGGAGTTTCCTCTCAAAAAAGAATTGGGGTATCCTCTACACTAAAAACTGCAATGATCATCATCAGATTCTACTGTTTCCTCATGATGTCTGTTACTTGCTTCTGGCTATATCTTGTTTTATAATCAACATACTTGAAACATTATTAATGTCACAGAGGGAAGATTACCAGATGGAATAAGCTTTTTAGGAAATTTGTTCCTATCCTATTTGTTCAACTTAGAAAAGAGGAGACTAAGGAAGGATATGATAGAGGTCTATAAAATCATGACTGGTGTGGAAAAAGTGAATAAGGAAAAGTTATTTACTTATTCCCACAATATAAGAACTATGGGTCACCAAGTGAAATTAATAGGCAGCAGGTTTAAAACAAACAAAAGGAAGTTTTTCTTCACTCAGCGCACAGTCAACCTGTGGAACTCTTTGCCAGAAGATGTTGTGAAGACTAGGACTTTAACAGGGTTCAAAAAAGAGCTAGATAGATTCATAGAGGTTTGGTCTATCAATGGCTATTAGCCAGGATGGGTAGGAATGGTGACCTTCACATCTGTTTGTCTGGAAACGGATGACAGGAAAGGGATCACGTGATGATTACTTGTTGTGGACATCTGGTGTTGGCTACTGTCAGAGACAGGATACTGGGCTAGATGGATCTTTGGTCTGACTCAGTATGGCTGTTCTTATGTTCTTATCTACTTTCACTTTCAGGTTCATCAGACATGATGTTTCTTTTATTTACAAGTTATAGATCTGCAACACAATGAAACCCCATTACAATTAACTATATCAACAGGACAGAAACTACTTGACATGAGAATGTTGAGTAACAGCAAATACTACATGCAAGTGTATTGAACACTCTTTATAAAGATGGTCAAAGCTGAAAAGTGGAATTTGAAATCATTATCAAAATATTGGCTCTCTCTAACCAATATTCCCTGTAAGCTGAGCGCTTGGGCAGCCACCTATGAGAGATTCAGGTGCTGTCCAGCTGATTAGCAGAGCACCCACAACACCCACAGTCAGCAGCATGTGTTTCCACTGGTGGTGCACATTCACACACGCTTTGGTGTACATAACAAAATTTAATCTGCCTAAGGGTGGAAAAAACTAGAGGGAACACTGCCTCCAACCCTTATTTAATGTATAGAAATGATACTGTGGCATATAGCTCCATAAAATAATCAATGGGGCTACTCACACTTTTTCAAGTCAATGCACATAGAATCATAGAAAACTAAAACGGGAAGGGACCTCAAGAGGTCATTGAGTCCAGTCCCCTGCCCTCGCGGCAGGACCAAGCACCATCTAGATCATCCCTGATAGATGTCTATTCACCCTGCTCTTAAATATCTCTAGTGAGGGAGATTCCACAACCCCATATGCAATTTATTCCAGAGTTTAACCACCCTGACAGATAGGAAGTTAATGTCCAGCCTAAACCTCCATTGCTGCAATTTAAGCCCATTGCTTCTTGTCCTATCATCAGAGGCCAAGAAGAACAATTTCTCTCCCTCCTCCTTGTAACAGCCTTTTAGAAACTTGAAAACTGCTATCATGTACCCTCTCAGTCTTCTCTTTTCCAAACTAAACAAGTCCAATTCCTTCAGTCTTTCCTCATAGGTCATATTTTCTAGAATTTTTGTTGCTGTTTTCTGGACCTTCTCCAAATCTTTCTTGAAATGTGATGTCCAGAACTGGACACAATCCTCCAAATGAGGCCTAATCAGCGCAGAGTAGAGCGGAAGAATGATTTCTCGTATCTTGCTCACAACACTCCTATTAATGCATCCCAGAATCATGTTTGCTTTTTTTGCACCAGCATCACACTGTTGGCTCAAATTTAGCTTGTGGTCCACTATGACCCCTAGATCCCTCTCTGCTGTACTCCTTCCTAGACAGTCGCTTCCCATTCTGTATGAGCTTCCTGGGGCATGGGGCACGGGGCACGGCACGGCATGGCACAGCACAGCACAGCACAGCACAGCAGGGGAAAGGCAGGCAGGGCTGGGGAAACTCTGGCCTGGCCTCACTCCCAGGCTGCAGGGCCTGAAGCAAAGCCTCAGAGAGCTAAGGCTGTGGGGAGGTGGCCAGGATAGGCAAAGGCAGCAGGTCTGCCCCCTTGCCAATTCTGAGTGGCCATTACAGACTGCAGTTTGGCCCTTTGGCAGTGGCTAGATGAAGACTGGCAGTAGGTCACTGAGGTGAGGTGGCTATAGGGAAATTGGGTGTCCCTCGAAGGGGAGGACCCCAGAGTATAGAGACTGATGGGGGGCTGAGAGACACTAGCGTGTGCACTGCTGAAAGGCAGCATCTTGAAGAGGATGCCACAGTCTGGGAGAGACGTAGGTCCAGAACTGACATGGGGACATCACTCAGAGGGAGGCATCTGGTGCGCAGATACAAGCTAATTCCCAGCACTGCTGGTGGGAGGTGCCATGGTGGTGAGTCTGCCCCATGACAGATGGGCACTATAATTGCCTTTTTCTAGTCTTCTGGAATCTGTCCTGACTTCCATGATTTTACAGAGACGATGGCTAAAGGCTCAGACACCTCCTCTATCAGCTTTCTGAGTATTCTAGGATGCATTTCATCAGTCTCTGGTTCTTTTTTTTAATGTTAACTTCTAATCCGACCTCATTTCCTCTAGCATTCGCTATGTTAGGCATCCCATCACCATCGAACTTCTTGGTGAAAACCAAAACAAAGGAGTCATTAAGCACCTCTGTCTCTTCCAGGTGTCCTGTTCTTGTTTCTCCCTCTTTACTAAGCAATGGGCCCAATCTATCCTTGGTCTTCCTCTTACTTCTAATATATTTGTAGAATGATTTCTTGTTACTCTTTCTGTCTCTAGCTAGATTGGCTCGTTTTGTGCCTCTGCTGTTCTAATCTTGCCCCTACATGCTTGTGTTTGCTTATATTCATCCTTTGCGATTTCCACTTTTTATATGACTCCTTTCTGATTTTTAGGTCATGTAAGGTCTCCTGGTTAAGCGAAGGGTGGTCTCTTGCCATACTTTCTGTCTTTCCTACAGAGTGGAATAGTTTGCTGTTGGGCCCTTAATTATGTCCCTTTGAAAAACTGCCTACTGTCTTCAGTTGTTTTTCCTCTGAGTCTTACTTCCCATGGGACCTTACCTACCAGCACTCTGAGTTTATTAAAATCTGCCTTCCTGAAATCCATTGTCTTTATTTTGCTGTTCTCCCCTCTACCATTCCTTAGAATTGTGAACACTATCATTTCATGATCACTTTCACCCAAGCTGCCTTCCACTTACAATTTTTCAACCAGTTCCTCCCTATTGGTTAATATCAAATCTAGAACAGCTTCTCCCCTAGCAGGTTTCTCAAGCTTCTGAAATAAATAAAAAAAAGTCTCCAATACAGTGCAAGAACTTCGTGGATAATCTGTGCCCTGCTATGTTAGTTTCCCAACAGATATCTGGAGAGTTGAAGTCCCCCATCGCCACCAAATCCATGAGTTTGTGATTTGTTTTATAAAACCTCATCTACCTCTTCTGCCTGGATTGGTGGTCTGTAGTAGACTTCTAGCATGACCTCACCCTTGTTTTTCAACCCCTTTTAACCTAACCCAGAGACTTTCAACAAGTCTGTCTCCTATGTTCATCTCAACCTCAGACTAAGCATGTACATTTTTAATATATAAGGCAACACCTTCTCCCTTTTTTCCCTGCCTATCCTTCCTAAGCAAACTGCAGTCTTCTATACCAATATTCCAATCATGTGTATTATCCCACCAAGTCTCTGTGATACCAACCATGTCATAGTTGTGTTTATTTATTAGCACTTCAATATCTTTCTGCTTACATAAGTGTTTGCAAGCTCAAGCCCATTCTGTGAGGATAAGTTTTCCCTTGTGCAGGAGTCCAGCACAAAACCTATGTGTCACTCAAGCCCTCAAAATAGAATGTAAGAAGAACGTGAGTGGGGCACAGGATTTGCACTAATTCTCTGAACAGGGGTGAATTTCACACTTATTGTCCATTTTAAAACTGTGGAACAACTATGTAGGAATCTCCTAACTGAAGACAGTAGTGTACTTTTAGGAAAGGAAGCATAAATGCCTAATTTTCCATGGACTTCAATATAACATTGGTGAAAGGATTAATCCTACAGACTTTCAGCATTCACATATTCCCACAAAAAAACCAATTAGTAGTATATGTGCATGAGGACAACAGGATCAGACCCAGCATTGATTATAAAAACGTATTCAAACATTTTAATGACAGTTAGAGCACTACACTTTCTGGATTGCAAACTCTTCAGTTACACTTAAGTTTAGGAATACCTGTATGAGTGGACACTTCTATAACATCTTCCATCTGAAGATATCAAAGCGCTTGATGAACACTAATTGATTGAGCTTTATAACATACCTGTTGAGTATTGATGTTCAAGGCCTCAAAGACCTTTGAAAATCTTCCTCTTAAACATTATTGTTACCATATCATATATGGAAGACCTATCTCTGGAGGCCTTCCCTTCTGTCTTTTCCTGAACAGACAAAGGAAGTAAATGAATCATGAGTGGGTGATTTAGTTTAGAAGAGGCACCTACCACCCTATAGCTCTGAACCCTGTGCTGCTTGAGGCTAAAATTAAACAATCATAACTTTTGTGTACCAGACCTGAAAAGGATGAATGGCTGAGAAAGGTTGGGTTTTCTTTCATTTTCTCTGCTTTAGGGAAAGGTGAGATGTGAGAGAAATACAAAGCAAGCAGTTCCTATCTAGCTATTAGTCATACCTATGTTTGTTGTACTGGTTGCTTATTCTGTAGATGTTCTTTGTTATATAAATAAGGTGCACAGCCTAAGGGTTTAATATAGTATGTTTTATACCTTTATTTTCAAGGGTTTTTTTCCCCCCCTAATCACTGGTTGTTTTACAGAATTTTTTGTCTTATTGTGTGTAATTTGCCTGATTGGAAAAATTTTAACAGTCTATTCAAAAAAAACCAAGTGTGCTAGTTAGTCATATTTTATGGTGGTTAGACACTAGGCTAAGAAGGAAATACATATAATAGCCTCATTAATACAGAGATTTTTTTAATGAATTAAAGATGATCATTTACTACTTCTGAGGCTCTTAGTTAATAGGTGTTTACCAGTCAAGTACTGAAATACCTTTAAACCCATTTGATCTGCAATCTTAACCTCAATAGAAAAAATATTTTATTTTTAAAGCAGAGGTATTTGGGGGTAATCATTCTTTTAGCTGTGTTGGGGGAGAGAGAAGAAGAAGTGAGAGAAATACAGAATGACACTGATGTATTTCTAAAATGAAATTATGAGGATTGATCCTTGATTTCCAAAGCAGCTTCATATAAAGTACACCCTGAAACTTCTCAGTGTAAACTTTCTTTTTTCTTAAAAAACTCTTCATCATGTCTGCCTGGAAAATGTATGGTTTTTTAAAAAGTAGGAATTTTTCTATTCTGCTCTTTAACACGTGATAAATATGGCTTTTTGTGTGTTGGGACTAAAAATCCATTTTGAATTAGTCTAAAAAGTGTGATATGCTTCACTATAAATCCAAGCTGGCTTTAAAGAAAACATATTGGAGGTGGAAGGAAGGGCAAAAAAAAGTCTCTGGCAAGCAAGTTTTGAAATCTACCTACATATATTAAAAACTTTGCAAAAGCTAATTTGTACTGCTGGATGTCAAACCTATACAGATTAAAGTATTCCTTCTTTTTTCCTTGTTCAGTTTATTAGTAGTTGGCATTTTGATAGTCATTTCCAGATTTTTTTTCCCTCCTCCCAGTGTAAAGAACATCTCTTATTTCATCAGACATATAAGTACCATCACATCAGTATTTATATCTGCTACCTGTTCAGACTGGATGAGTGCAGTCGGAACCTTTGATTTAAATGGTCTAACTTATAGTTGAGAAGTCATTAGCAAAATGTGATTTGACAAGGAGCAGTTTAACCAGTGGTACACAGCTCTTTCTACATTGACCTTTACATTTACATCAAGGGAACAATCACTTTCGTTGATATGTTTTTGAACTTATTAATCATGACTGGCAAAAAAAATGAAGTCCTGGCTTAGGTGCCTCATGCTGAAATTAAAGTTTTTCTAACTCTGCTGTTTTCTTAAAAAAAAAACACCTTAAACAACAACGGTCCCATAGCACCTTATAGCACATCTACAGTGTCCACACTATCAAACCTGTTATTTCGAAATAATGGGCTTGTTATTTTGAAATAACTCCTGCTTGTGAACAGGAATAAGCTTATTTTGAAATAGTTATTCTGGGAGTTATTATTTCGAAATAACCTGGTCATGTACACATAGCCTGATAGCATGTCTACACTACAGAGTTATTTTGAAATAACTCACATTATTTTGAAATAAGGTGAGCATCCACATAGCAAGCACATTATTTTGAAATTATTTCAAAATCATTTCAAAATAACAGGCTTCTTATTTTGAAATAATAAACCCTCATTTCATGAGGAATATTGCCTATTTCAAAATAGGGTGAGTGTGGATGGCGCAGCTGTGCTTATTTCAAAATAATTGGCCTCCAGCTGCCGTGGTAGTTACTCTGTCTATGCCCCTCCACCCCTGCAGGCTTTAAAGCTGCAGCCATAGGAAAAATGGCTTGTGACACAACCACTTGAGTGTGCAGCAATGGTAGAGTCCTGCGCTCCCTCTGAGCCCCCAAGGCCGCTAGTGAGCTGGCAGCCAGCTGCCAAGACCCTGGCCAGGGGCAGATGAAGAGGGACCCTTCCTGGTCTGGTGCGGAGATCCTGGATCTCATTGAGGCCTGGGGAGAGGAGGCTAAACTCCAGGATCTTTACACGAGGTGCAGGAATGCCGAAGTCTATGGCTGGATGGCCACCAGCCTGGGCCAGAAGGGCCACATGCACACCCAGGAGCAGGCCACATGCACACGCATGGAAATAAAAGAACTTGGGCAGGCCTACACAAAGGCCAGGGAGCAGGGTTTCCACTCAGTGGCAGCATCCCCGTCGTGCTGCTACTTTGAGTAGCTGTACCGCATCCTTGTGGGGGAGGGGTCAGTCCCTTCCCCTGCTTATTGTTGACTCCGGCCTGGAGACACCAGTCATCTGCCTCCAATAGGGCAG
Organism: Pelochelys cantorii; assembly: GCA_032595735.1. Taxonomy (NCBI): domain Eukaryota; kingdom Metazoa; phylum Chordata; order Testudines; family Trionychidae; genus Pelochelys; species Pelochelys cantorii. Next base: position 23,612,700 of record CM064334.1, on the reverse strand, counting down.
GGCTGTGGAGGAAGAGGAGGCCAGACAGGACACGCTGCTTCCGAGCCAGGAGGTTATAATCTCCCTGGAGCCAGTAACATCCCTTCCAGGATGTCTCCCAGGCTTTGTCAGAAGCCGGGAAAGGCCCATCAGGTGAGTTCCAATACATCCCCTAGACACAGACAGGGGGAAGCAGTGGGTGGAGAGGGGCTGCATGCTTTTCAGTCAGCCTTCTTGGCCTGGGGATCACCAACAGCCGGTGCTTATGGAGTACCAGTCCAGAGCAGACAGCTGCATGAGGATGCCATGCAGCAGGAGCTACTGGTTCCTCACAGGGTTTCTGGTGAGGCCTACCTTACACTGCAAGCCACCACTAAGGAGGCTAGGGTCATGAACACATACAGCCGTGCTACACATGGCACACAGTCATGCCTGCACTCTCAGGGCAGCATCTACTTCCGGTCAAGCGCAGCAAGGTGGAGGACATTGAGCTCCTGCATGGGAACCTGCTGAAGAGAAGGAAGCAGTGAGGACCTCAGCAGCACCCTCCCCAGCAAGTGGTGTCTGCTGCTCACACACACCTCTCCCAACACACACACCCCCTCTCCTCCAGCGGGCAGGGATAAAAGTCCTCTCCCTGCAGGATGCCACCAATGCTGGACTTGGCATGTGCATAGCAGGCTCCAGGCCTGGCTGACACCTTCCCATGCCGTCTTGTTCCTGGGGTTTGGGGACAGCAAGGCACCCTTGAGATGTCTGTGCCCCTGCAGGACAGTGCCTGCTATCTAGGCCACAGATGTCCTTGCTCAAAACAAATCACAATCATGTGAACCAAGACCTTTCAGTGTTGGCTCAGAGATGAGGTCTATGCTTCATACAACCTGTCTCTTGGGATGACTGCCCTTCTCTCTGTTCACAGCTGTGAGCCTGGTGAATTCACCACTTCCTGAGCCATCCTTCTGACCCAGCGAGAGCTGCCAGTGCAGATGACCCCATGAGGACCTGAAGCAGGAACACAGGAGATATGGGTGCCATCAATCCTCCCCCCATCCCCAGCAGTTAGGGAAGCCTATGGCAGCAAAGCCAGCGCTGATGGGGTCCACGTTGCCCAGGATGACAACCTTGTGCAGCAGGATGGCATTGATGGCCTTGACCACCTGTAGAAGGATACAAACAGAGAATCACAGGGTTGCCAGAGCCCTAGGGAATTCCCCAAGCCAAGCCCCTTCCCACACCAGGACCAAACCTAACTACGCCATCCCTGGCAGAGCTTTGTGAAGGCAGGACTGAAAAACCTCCAGGGAGGGAGATTCCACCACCCCCCTTTGCTAGGGAACCCCATTCCAGTGCTTCACCATCTCCCTAGGACCAAGAACCAAACCTGCATGAGCACAGCCCCGATGGTTAATCTCCCCACACTGAACTGGCTCCCGATGGATCGGTAGCTGTCTGGTGTGGTGAGCTTCCAAATAGTGATGACAACACGCTTCTGGAGGGGGATGGTAGGTCACATGAGGGTGTCCTGTCACTGGAGGGCAGGGGTGAGCCACTCTCACAGCTCCAGGAAGGTGTCCTTCCACATGTGGAAGTTCTGGAGACACTTCTGGTTGTCCCACCACTCTGTGATGATCCAAATCTACCAGCTGGAACTGGTGTCCCGGCACCAGAAGTGGCGGTGCACAGAGTGCAGGGGAGAGTGGGAGGGGCTATGGTGCATGAGCACCATGTGGAGAGAAGCAAGGAGGTGCCCCAGAGTGAGCTTCTGGTCCTGGTCCTGCAGTGCTACGAAGGCAGCCTGCATTAACTGTGCCTGAATTAGCATTGCAGTTTAGACATATTTGTAAGGTACACTGCAGGGCTTAACTCAAAATAAGCTACACAAATGAAGCTATGTCAGTTGAGTACTTATTTCAAAATAGCTTATTTTGAAATTGGGACCATCTATACAGCACTTATTTTAAAATAGAGCACTCTTTCTCTGACTTCCCTTACTCCTTGTATAATGAGGGTTACAGGAGTCAGAGTAAGAAATCCTCCAGCTTGATGGTATTTTGACATTATTTTGAAATAAAGTTAGTTATTTCGAATTAATGTTGCTGTGTAGATGTACCCTTAGAGACTAACCAAAAATATATAGATAATATCGTGAGCTTTCATGGGCACAGCCCACGTCTTCATTCAGCCCAGAGATCAGGATAAGGGAGAACAAGGGTTGAAATATAGCCTTTTGCAAAAATTTCTCTTTGGAAATTAAAGGATTTTCATAATAAAAAACACTAGCAGAGGCATCACTTGTTTCCTCGCTTTTAGTTAAACATCCAATTGCACTAAAATCAACATGGCTAGTAAACTAATTCCAATCTGAAACAGAACAAGCTCTTAATCCCTTACTCAGGCAAAAAATAAAAATAAAAAAAATCACATTGGCTTCGTGTGAAGTTTTGACTGAATAAAAGTCTGAGTAAAACCTGTTTGAGGATCTATAAGATTTGGCCCTCTGAGAGTTTGCCAGACCAAGGGTTTTCTTGCTGATTATTGGAAATAGTTGAATGGATCACGTTTTCAGACTGGGCTCTAATATGATCATGCTAGTCACAGATTCAGTCATGTGATGAACTCTGCAATTTAATTTTAGCAAAAATTCTATTACATTTCTAATCTAAGGCTGAATTCTGCTGGGGAGGAGATATTCTTGTGACTCTCTGGAGCATGCATGGTTCTCTTCATATGGTGAGGACAACTGGAATACATAATATCCTCTTCAGCCTGCAATTCAGGACTCACTGGGTAAACCTTCATCTGAAGCAGCGTAGGCTCTATACCCACTTCCATTTTGAGCTTTTCTTCTTAGAGGCTGAATATTGTTTCCCCTCTGTGGGCCAGTCTGTATGAAATGCTGAAGCAGACTGTAATAAAACAAGGCTGATTACATATGAAGAGAGAAAAATCTTATTAAAAAAAGAAAGAAAATATATGCATGATATATTTAGCCCTAAACACTGCAAAAACTGTTTTAATGCCCAAATCTGCACCATTGAAGTCAATGGGCACAGGATCAAGCTTATAGATAGGTACCATCTGTGTACTCAGTGAAAAATAAAGCCTTACACTTCAAGAGAGCAACATCTCTCCTCATTTGGTCCTTTTTATGTCTGACTCTTTACCAGACAGCATGTCACAGATGCTGCATATTGTTTCTAGATTCTCTTTATAGGCTTCTCTTATGTGTCTGGTTAATTACAATAAAAACCCAACAAAAATATGTGTCTGTATTATCTGTAACTCTGGCCAAATTCTCTGTATGTTTTCCTTAGTTATTCATTATTGTACTCAGTGCTCTTGAGTAAAAAAGATACATTCCTGGTATAATTTCCCTGCACCTTTTGTCCTCTGTTTTGGGGGTGGAGGGTTGTTTTGTTTTTCAAATAAATCTCCTCTCTTGCCCAAAGAGCATCTGATCCTTGGTTTTAGCCCAAGGACTGTGTTTTTGTATATTAATTGTTGTGGTTGTAGGTTTCTGCTTTTCATCTTACTGTAAAGTGACGCGACTCACCTATTCTTTTCATTTTCTCATAATGTTAATTCAGCTTTGTATCAGACATGAATGATTGCTGATTACAGCTGATCTGTCACAATGAAATTACCACAAGCCTAAAAAAAATGCTCAGCACGTGCCATTTTCTTTTGCTGTGGGTTCAGATGAAGGTACAAAAATCATCAATCACATTTGCCTTGGTACAATAAGACAGAGAACCTCTCTTCTTTGAGTTCACTCAGATTGTTGAAAAATACGGTAGGCCATATTTAACATACTGGATCAGTGGACTCCCCAAATTCCTGAAAACTCTATTTAAAAGCTCTGTATTTTTGTTAAAAGATAGACCTGTTTTTTTCGCGTACTATTGGTAAAATACAATATGTGGCACTTAATTGGAACACATCAATCCAATCATTTATTGGGACATCTCCCAGGAAATCTATTTAGCCTAATGATAGTGTGTGGTAATGTCTGCTACTTAGTTGTGAGAGTATAGGAATGAAATCTGCCTAGCGGGAACACATTTGGCCAGGAACAAATGATTAAATGGTACTTATCCAGGCATTAAATAGGTAGGAAATTCTCAACCAGAATCTTTCAGTACAGAAGTTGGGAAATAAAGATTGAAGAAGAGATAGAGATCAAATAAAGATGAAATGCACCAAATATCCTCTCATAATTATTATTTAGTACAATATTTTGTGTCATTTTAAGTCTTCACAGAAAAATTATTTCTTCTTCATGCCCTCTTCTCCTAGGCCCATATCCAAAGTCCAATGGAAGGACTTCCATTGCCTACAAGAGACTGTAGATCAAGCCTCAATTAAGGAGAGCATTCCTAATCAGCAAAGCACTGAACCACATGCTTATCTTCAAGGGAACAGAACTTAAGCATGCGTATCACTGCGCTCCTGAACTGGAGCATAGGACTTAGGGGTGCTGAGCATTCCCACTGAAGACAATAGGCATTGAGTATCCTCATCACTTTGCAAGTCCTTGGGACCTAAAATTGGAAGAGACCCTTCACTGAGCAATAGGCAGTGCATGGTACATGACAGTTAATGGGATTACACTGTGTAGATAAACCCCGAGGCCCTCAAGTATAGTACCGCTGAAATGAATGGAACCATGACAGTTTTTACCAGGTGCGGATATGCCCCATGTTTCTGAATCTCTGTATTATCCAAAATTCATGTCTTGAAAAATATATCTCTACATAACTCATCTAATAGCAACTACACCTGGCCACTTAACAATTCTATAGTTACAATGCACTCTGCATTCTATAATTCACTCTATGATGAGTCTTCGTTAGTCTAGTCAAATGTCATGCTCACCTAGCTAGTTGAGCTGGAATTGAGAGAGTCTCTACCTCGTCTTCTCCCAGATCCCATTATACATCAATATGCAATAAATTTGCCTGTCCTCTTGACAAGATCATTTTCATTCAGAAGAATTATTAATACTACTAAAAGGAAGGAAACTGTTTAAGCAAACTGTAATCTTCATTATCAGCTGACCCCATTCCACATCACAAAATACAAGTCAGGACATTTTGATACTCATTGTAAGCCACCAATCTGTTGATAAGAACTATTAAATATTGGAGTTATGAGTAAGGATTAAAAGATTTTTGGTGTCATTCATTTGCATCCATATTCCACTATCTCAAAAGATTATTAAAGTAATGAAGAAATAGTGATACATTATTTCTACAGAGGAAACATTATTGGATGCATTTGACCTTCATCTTTTTATAATGTGCCAAAAACCCAAATCAGAGAAGCATTATAATCTAATCTGACTGTAATGCATACACAAATCAAGAGGAAAAATATATTGTAATTACAGCTCATAGAGGTAAGCTTTCAATGATCTGGATGTGCAGAGTATAATACTATAATAAAAGGCAATTCCTTTCATAATGATCAAAACATACACTGGAAAAAACCTGCTATTCGACAAAGGATTACCTGTGACACTGAATTTGTTGGTTTCATGATTAAGTGCCCTTTTGGCTTACTGTATGTCAGTGAGATACTTAGCTCTCTGAAGGTCAGAATATCAGATCACAAAAACATACTAAGGCAAAAGATGAAAGTTCATCTGTGGCGAAATATTTCATGGAAGAGAGATATCAAGTTACCCAATACTGAGATTTATGAAAACATCCCCAGGCCTACTAAGGCACACAACAGAAAAATGTAAGTATTACAACATGTAAAAGTTTAATTATTACATTTCTAATTTACCTATATTGTGCCAAATTCATCTCCCAATGTAATTCAATTCATTTTACTGAGTTACACCATAAATTAATTTGTATCATTACGTCTACATGACATTAAGAAACTTCAGTCACTTTTTGTTTATCCTATAGACTAGTTCTGTATTGTTTAGTTATAAGCATATGAACACAATGTAAGAACAGCTATACTGTGTCAGTTCAATGGTCCACCTAGCCCAGTATCCCATTTTCTATGGCCAATGCCAGTTGTTTCTGAGGGAATGAACAGAACAGATCATCACTGAGTGATCTATCTCTTTTTTGTCCACTACCAGCTTCTGGCAGTCAGAGTGTATGGACATTTAGATAACGGTGATGCATCCCTGACGATTTTGGTTAATTGATGGACCTATCTACCAAAAATTTACCTAATTCTTTTGGAATTCTACTGTAGTTTTGGCCTTCACAAAATCTTCTGGCAATGAATTCCACAGACTGACTGACTGTTGTGTTAAGATATACTTTATACTTGTTTTAAACCTGTTGTCTAATCATTTCATTGGGTGACCTCCAGTTCCTGTGTTATGTGAAGGAGTAAATAACACTTCCTCATTCCTTTTTTCCACACCAGTGATGATTTTATAGACTTATATCATATTCCCCCTGCAGCCAGGTGGTCACCCCACTCCAGGTATAAAAAGTGTTAAAACAGCCGTGGGAGAAGGCTCTAGCTAGGGGCCCAATCATGAGAGACCTTGTGGTAGCCAATCAAAGCCCAGGAGGGCTGTATAAAAGAGATGTCTGGCCAGGCTCTGCACACTCTCACTCCAGCCCTGGAGGGAGAAGGACCCAGCTGCCTGGACAGAGCCGTGCTGGAGAAAGGCAGGGTGAGCCAGGGGAGCTCCAGCCGGAGGCCCAGTGACAGGGCCTGAGGGGTAATAGGGCTGTAGGGAGGCAGCCAGGGCAAACAAAGGCAGCAGGTCCACACACACTTGCCTATGATGAGTAGCTGTGTCAGACGGCAGTTGGTCCCTGAGAAGGAGCTAGATGATGACTGGCAGTAGGGTCACTGAGACAAAGTGGATACAGAGAGTTGAGAGTTCCCTGAGGGGCAGGAGCCCAAGTGTGTGGGGGCACTGCTGCAGGGCAGTACCTAGAAGGAAGGGCGCCATGGTCTGGGAGGGACGTGGGTTCTAACGCAAGGTAGCAGAGTCACTAACAGAAAATAGGGAACAGCAGGCAAGCCACCAGCCAAAAGAGGGTGTTCCACTGCTAAGCAGAGCTAATTCCCAGAGTGATCAGCAGGAGGCACTGTGCTAATGAGTTGCACTGTATTACACTCCCTTAGTCCTCTCTTTTCCAAACTGAAAAGTCCCAGTTTTATATATCTCTTCTCATATGGAAGTTGCTTCATAGTCGTTCTTGATCATTTTTGCTGCCCTTCTCTGTCCTTTTTTTTTTTTTTAATTCTAAAACATTTTTTAGAAGGGGTGATCAGAATTGCACTCTGTATTCAAAGTGTGAGCATACCATGAATTTATATAATAGCATTATGATATTTTCTCTCTTATTATCTATCCCTTTCCTAATAGTTACTAACTTTGTTAGCTTTTTTTTTTGACTGTCATTGCATACTGAGACAGTTTTCAGAGAACTATTGTCGAAGAAATGAATGCCTACAAAAGAGTACTATAGCAAACAGCCTAGGGGTTACAGAGGATCACAAGCTAAATATGAGTCAGTGAAAGACGTTTTAAAAAAAAACAAACATAATTCTGTGATATATTAGCAGGAGTGTTGTAAGCAAGACACAAGTAGTAATTTTTCCATTCTATTCCACACTGAAGGCTATGTCTAGACTGCAGGCTTCTTTTAGAAGAAGCTTTTCCGGAAGAGATCTTCCGAAAAACCTTCTTCCAAAAGAGTGCATCCACACTGCCATAGCACATCAAAAAAAGCAATCTACTTTTTTTAAAGATAGTGTCCATTCAGTGTGAATGTTCTCTCACATCTAAGCTGTGATTACCATGGATGGTATGCCCACTAGGGCACCTGTGCTTTTTCCTCTTTTCTCTTCTTTCAAAATAACTCCCTCTTCCCCGTCCACACACACCTTTTTCCAAATGAGCTCTTTCGCAAAAAGGCTTCTTCCTCGTAGAATGAGGTTTATCAATGTCATAAAAACCCCTCTGTTCTTTCAATTAAAAAAAAATGCAATTGCAGTGTGGATGTAAGTGAAGGTTTTTTTGAAAAACAGCCGTTTTTCTGAAAAAAACTCTGTAGTGTAGACATAGCCTGAGTAGGCCTCAGCTGCGTACTGTGTCCAGTTTTTGGTGTCACATCGCAGGAAGGATGTGGATAAACTGGAGAAAGTCCAGAGAAGAACAAAAAAAACTATTAAAAGTCTAGAAAACATAACTTATGAGGAAAGATTGAAAAATGAATTTGTCTGGAGAAGAGAATACTAAAAGGGGACATGCTAACAGTTTTCAAGTACATAAAAGGTTGCTATAAGGAGGAGGGAGACAAATTCTTTTCCTTAACCTCTGAAGATAGGAAAAGAAGCAATGGACTTCAATTGCAGCATGGGTGGCTGTGTTGGATGTTAGGACAAACTTTCTAACTGTCAGGTTGGTTAAGTACTTGAATAAATTGGAAGAGGTTGTGGAATCTCCATCACTGGAGATCTTTAAGAATGGGTTAGACAAACACCTGTCATGGGGTATGTCTACACTACCACCCTAGTTCGAACTAGGGTGGTTAATGTAGGCATTCGAAGTTGCAAATGAAGCCCGGGATTTAAATATCCCGGGCTTCATTTGCATCTTGCCGGGCGGGCGCCATTTTTAAATCCCCTTAGGTCGAACTCCGTGCCCGCGGCTACACGCGGCACGGAGTAGGTAGTTCGAATTAGGATCTCTAATTCGAACTACCGTTACTCCTCGTGGAGTGATCAGCGGAGTTCGAACTAGGGTGGTAGTGTAGACATACCCAAGATGATTTAGCTAATATTTAGTCCTGCCACCCATTCAGTGGACTAAACTAAATGGCATCTCAAGGATCCTGTTATGATTTTTTGACACCAAGATTGCTTTAATGAGTGGTAACAGCTAATTTAGAACCCATCATTTTGTATAGTTTGGATTGTTTTCCAGTGTACATTACTTTGCATATATCACCATTGAATTTCATCTGCCATTTTGTTGCCCAGTCACTTGATTTTTATAAGATACCTTTGTAATTCTTTACAGTTAGGCTACATCTAAACAACACTCCTCTGTCGGCAGAGGGATGTAAATTAGATGTATCGAAAGTGCAAATGAAGCCGGGATTTAAATATCCCACGCTTCATTTGCATAATGGCGGCCACCGCTTTTTTTCGAAACGGAGCTTTTCGAAAAAAACCAGCAGCTTAGACGGGGAATTTTTGACAGAAATGCCCCATTTTGAAAGATCCTGTACTCCTCAAAAAATGAGGAGATTCAGACTTAAGCTTAAGTAGTTTTGTATCACCTGCAAATTTTGACACTTCATTGCTTACCCCTTCTTCCAGATAATTTATGAATGATGAAATGCTCTGGTCTCAATATAGATTGAGAGATGCCACCATTTACCTCTCTGAAAACTGACCATTTATTCCCACCCTTCCTCTCTTTTTAACCAGTTACTGATCCATGAGAGGACCGTTTCTCTTATCCCATGACTACGTACAAAAGCCTTTGGTCAGGACCTTGTCAAAGGCTTTCCGAAACTCCAAGTACACTGTATCTAAGGAATCACACTTGTCCACATCTGTTGTCCCTCTCAAAGAATTCTAATAAATTGGTGAGGCTTGATTTCCCTTTACAAAAACTGTGACACTTCCCCCAACAAATCGTGTTTATCTATGTGGTTGATAATGCTGTCCTTTAGTATAATTTCAACCAATTTGTGTGGTACTGAAATTATCCTTATCAGGACTGCCAGAAGTGTAATTTCCAGGATCACCTCTGCAGCTTTTTTTAAAGTCATCTGCTATGGAAGCTGACTTAAGTGATAGATTACATGCCACGCTTCATAATTCTGCAATTGTATATCTGAATTCCATCAGAATTGTTGGGTGAATACCTTCTGGTCCTGGTGACTTGTTACAAACCCTCTTCTTTTGACACCTCAGATTTGTCACCTAAAAAAAAAAGAGTGGCTTAGATATGGGAATCTCTTCTGTATTGAATCAAAATAGCTTAACTCGTCTTTTGGCACTTGTCTACACAGCAGGCAGTCGAAGTTGAAGGTAGAGTGTTCTTCCTTCCTTTACTCCTCATAAAATGAGGGTTACAGGAGTCGGAGTAAGAAGTCCTCCAGCTTAACATTATTTCAAAATAAAGGCTTGTAGTGTAGACACACTGTTTGTTATTTCAGAATAATGTCAGTTATTCCAAAATAACGCTGCTGTGTACACATACCCTTGCTGTTCTTAAGAATACTCTTCTATAGATAACCGCCTAACCTCAGGAAGATTCTTACTAACAACCACAGTGCATACCACATTAATACTAACCCTGAAACTTTCGCTTGCAACAAACCCTGTTGCCAGTTTTGTCCACATATTTACTCTGGAGACACCATCACTGGACCTAACCATGTCAGTTATGTGATTAAGGGCTCATATTCCTTTACATCCAGTCATGTGATATATGACAACATGCATCTTACTTCAAAGAGACTTTAGCACCAGGTTACAGAGAGACCTCAGAACTTTTATTTATGCTAAAATTCGGCACGTTGTGAATGGGCCTTAATTTAGATGATAATTACCTTACACATTACAAAGACAGCCTCCCCACCTTTTGATATTTGTAGTAACTCCAGATTAGCCACTTAATTGACTCTGACAATAAGTAATATCCTCCTTTCTTGTCTCTTCTTCGTCCCCTCGCCTCTACCTTCTATTTTATGTAGCTGATTTGTTTATTTCTTCTTTGTATCCCTGTATTATATAATGGTCATGCAATTTCACTTTCAGAATATGATCTGAAGAAGTGGGTCTGCCCCACAAAAGCTCATCACCTAATAAACCATCTTGTTAGTCTTTAAAGTGCTACATGACTGCTTTTTTTGTTTTACCAAGTTCAGACTACTACGGCTACCTCTCTGTTATTTTTCATGTGAGTAACAGGAGTAGTGTTTCACCCTCACACTTGAAATCATGAAATGTAACTCTTCAATAGTGCTGGAAAGACCCACGATTCTGACCAACTAACAGATCTGACCCAGACTCACAGGGTCATCCTTTGGATTTATGGGGCCTTAAGCACTATTATTAAACTGCTGTCCTTATGCCCAATGGCAGCGGATGGAGGGATGATGATTTTTAGAGATGTGATTTTATAATCTTCAGCAACACACTAATTAAATATTTTAAAGCAAATTTTAAATTAAGGTCCTATAGTCTAACACAGTAAATTCAGAAACTGATAGCCTATATGTGGGGCTGGTAAATGCCCGTTCAATGGCTTCATTACCATTTGAATGGCTTTTTCACAGGTTCAGTGTTCTGCCAATGTCTGGCAGGCTTTTTCAGTTTTAGGTTAACTAGATCCTCTCTAGAGGAAGCAGAGCCACACAACAGGGATAGGAAGAGGTGGGTGAGTGGACATTAAGACCCAGACATTTTCATGTGTCCTATACAGCTGTGTATTCTGCATATGCATTGAAGATCACCATTCATTTAGCTTCTCTGCGATAGCCCTGTCTTCCTTGAGGGTACATCTACACAGCAGGGCTAATGTTGAATTAAGCTACACAACTTGAGCTACGTCAATTGCGTAGCTTATTTCGAAATTGGGAGAGTCTACACAGCACTTATTTCAAAATAGAACACTCTTCCTTCGACTCCCCTTACTCATAAAATGAGGGTTACCAGGAGTTGGAGTAAGAAGTCCTCCAGCTTGACATTGTTTTGAAATAATGGCGTTTTGTGTAGACGCTCTTTGTTATTTTCAAAATAACGCTGCTGTATAGACATAGTCTGAGTGCTCCTATAGCACCTCTATCATCCAGTGGCCCCACTGGTTGTTTGGCAGGTTTGCTGGTTCTTAACAACTAACCACAAAAAAATTTTAGTCTTGATAGTTGCTTTTCGAATTCTCTTTTGGCCTGCCTGCCTTGTACTGTTATACCAGACTCACCTCAGTTTATGTTCCTTTCTATTTTCTTAGGTAGGATTTAACTTCCAATTTTTAAAGGATGCCTTTTTGCCTCTAACTTTTTTTTAAATTTTGTTTAGGCTGTGTGGCTCCTTTTTTGGTCCTCTTAGTTTTTTTTTATTTGGCTGTACATTTAATTTGAACCTGTATTTATGGTGTTTATAAAGTGTTTCCATGCAGCTTGCAGGCATTACTCTTGAGATAGATCCTTTTAATTCCTCTCTTATTAGCATCTTCATTTTTGTGTAGTTAAATGTACTCCCCTTTCTGAAGTTAAATGTACTGTGATGGGCTTCTTTGGTATTCACACACACACACACACACACACACACTAAAGTTGATTATATTGTTATTGCTGTTACTGAGTGGTTCAGATATAATCACCTCTTGGATCAGATTCTGTGGTCTATTGCTCAAGAGTTCACTTTGCCCTTGTGTGTTCCTGAACTATCTCATCCACTAAGCCATCATTTATGGTGTCTAGAACCTTTTCTCTTCTTCCTGTCCTGAGATGACAAATACCCAGTTGACATAGGGAGAACTGAAATCCCTCACTATGGAGTTTTCTATATTTGTAGCCCTCTTCTAATCTACGAAAGCATTTCACACTCACCTTCCCATCTGGTCAGTAGTATTTTCCTACTTCTATAGTCTTATGTAAGCCTGGAATTTTTTTTCCATACAGATTTTTATAATGCCATTTGGATTAAATTTAAGATTTTTTTTACTATATTTAACTCCATGCTTCCTTTCACCTACAATATCACGCTACCACCAGCACTACCTACTCCGTCATTCCTATATGTTTGTACCCTGATATTACCATATCTCATTGATTATCATTGTTCCACCAAGTTTCTGCAATGTCTTATATCAATATTCTCATAACACTCAAGTTCATTCATCTTAGTATTTAGACTTCCCGTGTAAATAAATCACATTCCAGTCATTATGTCTCAGGTTCACCTTTTAAATCCATCATACTATTTGAAGAATCAGCCTCCATGGGTAATATTTTCTATGAAAGGGTAACAAAGGGTAATTTAAACAAAGGGTAATTTCTAAAGGGTGGGAGTCTAGCTTCCATACTCAGCAGTTTCCCCTCCACAGAGCTCCTGTCCTACAGTTCCTTCAGTCTGTGTTGTGTCATTTCATTGGCTTCAAATCAGGCTGACATACTATCGGAGTGGTCTACCTTGTCACTTCATGGATATCTTGGCATGGATTCCCTTTGATGCCCAAAGACAGAAATATGTAGGATCAATAGTCATTCATTGTAATGGATTATTTTTTCCTATGAAAGATATTTCACATAGTTATTCATGTTGGAAAATTAATTTCACCCTAATGTGTGTCTTTCCTGTTTTATTTATAAAATATGCAATGAGAAAATCTAGTAAGCATGGGAAAGGCAGCAATTTTTATAACTACCTAATGTGCTCTCTGATATGATATATTGCCAGTGATACCATTTAAAATCCCACTGATTAAGAGTAATATTTAAAGCAACAAGATAAAGATTAATTACAGGACATGAATGCTGGCATTTTCCCCATTACATTTTCCCCCTAATTTTTTCTCCTATCTTTCCTATACCGATTACCTTCAAAGATGTTACAACTCAGTAAGTCTCACTCCAGAACACAAACTTTGTAGCATGCGTCAGGAGGCAAAGACCTCCAGTCCTGCTCCAACTGAAGCCAATGCAAAAATCTCACATTCACTACAAAGGTTGAAGCCTTACTTGAGGACACCATAGTCACTTGGTGTGGTCTTTTGAGAGGCCCCACTGTGTCACTCTGCCCCATATTCTTCATTTGGATATTATTATAATATGAATATGGCATAAGTGAGATATTTTATGTAAGATATCATTGGAAAGGTTATGATTTACTGATTTTCCTTAGTTTGTTTTCAATTGGTTAAATACCTGGCACTTATTAGAATCCATTCCATAAATAACTGGTTGGGATTTGTGAAGTGGTGGGTAAGGAAACCTTGAGGAAAAAGTGACTGTACATTCTTTCTGCTGAGAGCTCAAAGAAGAATTAAATTGATTGACACGAATAATATATAAACACCACCTCTCTCAAGATATAGAGTAAAGGACTGTGCAAGTACCATGCTAATATTGAAATAAAGACAAACATTTCAGATATGTTCGTGTCACATGTATTTGTTAGAGATGAAATGTAAAGTGTCAATGTTTAAACAAAATAATGAGATAAATGATATTTTTCTGGGCTTTGGATTATATGCTGGGGATGCTGGAACAGTTATGTTCATTTAAAAATTATTCCACTAGCCCAGGCCAAAAATGGATTCCTACAGTATTGTAAAGTAATTTCTGTAGACATACCAACAAATGTCTGTTCTTGGTGCAAGTAATATTTGTTTCTTGAAGAACATTTATAGTAGCTTTTGTGCATCATTCACCTAGTTAGTGATCTTTTTGATGTACATTGGGGTTAACCTTATAGTCAGCCAGTGATTTTGCATACTAAGTTCTGCAATGTACATACAGCTGCTTTGACTCACAAAATATGGTCTGAGGTCTCTGATCCCACCAGCAGCTGAGCTGACTTGTCACATCAGTTTATTTCTTCTCTGAGTTTGGAGGGCTGGAGCCATATGGGCCTGATAACCAAAGAAGGGGCTCCCACTTCTCAGTATGGGTCCAAACATTAACTGGACCTCATAATTCAATTACATGAGCACTTAGCTCTTTTAATGGGCTCCATACAAGCACAAGGGGGTGTCCACCTACATCCAATGGTAGAATTAGGATCATCCTGCCTAATGTGAGTGCAGCTGCAGCCTGAGAAACCAACAAATCTAGGCAATTCAAAATGAAAGCAGCCAATCCAGCCTGTATTTGCACTGCTCTGAAACAGGCATGGTTAAACTGGGAATGTGCAGACTTACAAGAGCAGCTTTCTTCTAAGAAAAGTGAACTATGTGCTACCTACAAAATAGATAAAAGGGGAGGCACAGTGAAAAAAATCGACATTGCCAGCCTTAAGAGATCAAAAATCATGAGACTGGCCCAAAACAGCTTGAGATTTAAAAATCAAATCATAGTTTTTAGTCTGCCATTGACTTTGTAACTCTCTTCTGTTCCTTTGCCCACGTATGAGAACTTCAGATAACTCCAATCAACCTTTAATGCACACAAAAATGCACGTCTCTCCCTAGGTGCTCATATGGAGACTCCGCTTATCCTCTTCTCTCCTTTGAGATAGTAAATGCATAGCAGTTTCCCAATCGCCATCTTCTACCAGCAGTAACATTTCTCTGCTTTCTGCCACTCTGGGACTTCAGTGCTTAGGTTCCAGCAGCAACACATCCCATCTTCCCTAGGAATAAATGTTATCCAATACTACTCTCATTTGTCTTCAGAGACATTTATTTATTTTATAAAGAAAATTAAAAATTGACATTAACATGGAGAAAAGTTGATTTTACATAATTCTTTGACACACACCAATATTCTTTTCAAATCATTTCACTTTTTCCTCTCTCTACTTTTCAGTCATGGAATCATGTTGAAATTTATCAGACTATCATATTTTAAGACAGATTCACCACTTTCCATTTTAAAATTCAGCTGAATACCCTGCCCATGCATTAGCTCTATTAAAATTAATAGAAATCCCCTCCTCATCTGTCCTATAACTGAGGCTCTAGGACCAAGTTGTGCTATCTTTTCCCATTGAACAATTACTTCAAGAAGAATAGTATTCAGGAACCTTGTCATGCTGTAATGAAAATAGGGCACTTAGCCAAAGATTATGTTTTGTTTCTAATGGATTTAATACCAATAGTTCTGGATTGGCTGTCTTGAAAACTGAATTCTTGGGTTCTTGCTGCAGCTTGCCTGGAGCAGGCTGTGCACATCCTCTCCTTGCAGCCATCAGCACCAGCTATGCTGAACTGCTCCCTTTTATACCTGTACAGCTGGACTATGCCCAGTAAGGTGAAAGAGGTGTGGCTTTCTCAATCCTCTGTGCAGAGTTAATCCTCTCTCACCCAGTGCTGACCCACATGCTTCACAGGTACTTTATGTAAACATCTGTAATGCCACTTAATCGTTCACTTTTTTATCACTCCTTAGGACTATTCTTTGCTGAAATATCTACAAAGAACTTGAAAAGAGTTAGGCTGCTGGTGTGTGAGATCACAGCCAAACGAGCTTATCTATATAGCTTATTTGTTCATGGTTCTCCTCCAACTGATCTGTCTACATCCATCTGTTGTCTCGTGTCTTACACTTACACTGCTACTTGGGGTAGGGATTGTCTTTTTATTCTGTGTTTGCAGAGTGACTAATACAGTGGGGTCTTGGTCCAGAACTAGGGATCATAGGCTTTATGATGATACATATAATAATAAAAAAGTGTACAGTACTGCAATTGCTGGAATGCTAACAACAGTTGTGGCATAATTCCTTAACACTTTATGCAGGACAAATTCTGACTTCAGATGAGCATGTGTAACCCACACACTTACTGGATGTGGTTCACTGTCCCATGTAGTAGCATTTGTCTGAGACCACTTACAGAGAGGAAGAATGAGCTTGCTCTACAGCCTTACATGAGAACCAGTTCGCTTTTAGCTCAAGCAGTAGAGGCTCATGCACTAAGCTCCAGAGGTCCTGGGTCGGGTTCCATCTGTCAGCATTACACATGCATATAATTGACTACAGGGATGGATATCTGAGGCTGGAATCTTTCTCCATTCTGGGTGTGTCACACATTCATACTCCTCTGGATATATACATCAGAGTTGAGAAATTGTAATAGGCACCAAAAAAGGAAAAAGATTCCTGCTGGAAAACAGGCTTTTTCTTGTTAATGAAAATAGTCAAAATTGTAATATTGCTCAACTGAAGAATGACAAAGCACAGATTCAGTCACATCTTTTTAAGACAGCCTGCCATTGCTAATGGACACAGATCAATGAAAGCTGTAGAAAAATTGCAACTACTGTACTTCTGAATATTGTTAAGTTTTTATCTAATCTGCTCCATTGCAAAAAAGTTTAACTTTAATTACCCTTTTTATGGTTATGAAAGAAATTACAAATATCTAGCTAGCTGTCTATCTATCTATCATGCTAGAGTACCATTGCCATGTTATGTTAATACATTAGAAATATGAAAACTTCAATTTACTGAAAACAGGTAAAGAAAGTGTGGTTTGGATTAGAGATTGACCTAAAGCAAAATTTCATATCCAAACTTGGATTCAGCTCTTAATTTTTCGGTTGGCCCACCTGGGACACTAGATGGGAAGGCTCTGACTTACTACAGTGGATTCTTTCCCAGGTGGCTTGGTTGTGTTTTGTGACTATGCTCAGGAACTAACTGATTGCCATATCAGTTAGAGTTAGGCAGGACTTTTCCCCCAAGTCAGACCGGCAGGAACCCTGGAGTGGTTTTGCCTTCCTCTGCAGTGAGAGCGGCAAGTGTTCTTCTCTTCTTTAATTCTTGGCTACTGTTCAGCACCTCTCAATCTGTGACACAATGGGATTACAGAAAAGGTGGAGTCTCACAATCCATTACTGTATTAGTGCAAAAAGACACACTTTTATAGTAATATACTTTTTCTTGTATTATCCATTCAAAATATGAGCACATACGCTTTCTGAAAAGACTAATCTTTTTATCCTTCAAAGAAAGCTTGCCTTTGCAATCTAATTGTAATACTAAATTTTAAATGAGTATCCCCCTATAAAAGTAACTATGTTAAAGATTTCAGTCCAGATCCTAATTAAACAGGTGGATGATTTTTGTGCTGTATATTTTCAAACATTAATAGCATCATTTGCATACTAAAGAAATAAAACTTTGATTTTACAGAGGCCATTGAGGTTTAATTTAATGATTTGGGCAGAGTTTATATTACTTCCCAAGAGGAGTGAAGTTTAAAAGGTACCTCTTGCTAAATATTTAAAATCTTTAACCTTTTTGGTATATATCCAAATGATTTGGGGGAAAACATCTGCTGCAAGTTGCTTAAAATTTAAATGCTTTCCCTTTGTAAATCTTCAGGTATTGTACATAATTCTTTGTCTTTTCGTAAGTAATGCTTTATAACAACATCTTAAATCTGCATTTTATACTCTTTTTAAAACATACTTATCAGATTTCCTGAGATTTGCTGCGCCCCTCAGGCATAGAAAAAAGACATATTTTTATAGAACAGCTTCACCTACGGTATCTCTGCCCATTTAGCTTAATATATAATAACACAAACACAAATGTAGTCACTCAATAGTTCTTGATTTTCATTCCAGCAACTCATGGAGAAAATGGGCAACTTCTTATCTGTAAATTTGTGTTTTTGAAACTTCTGTATAGATTGATTAGTTGTCATCTAGTATTCCCATTGCATGCCATCAAACACAGTCAGCCCATATGCATGAGTTTTTTGGCAGCAATGCACACTTTAAAATGCATCGGCTCTCTTCTTATATTAGATGAGTTCCCCTTCTGCAATAAATGATACATTACAAGAAACCTGTCAAATATACAATAAAACTGAGTCATCTCTGTAAATATCTACTGGGGATGTCTTCAGATCAATTGATGAAGAATCTACAGTTAAAATACATGCATAAGCAGGAAATTTCCCCACTTTGTAATAATCTTGTGAAACAGGTGCAAGAGAATATTTGATGGCTCAACAAAAATAGTAAAAGGACAACAGCCTGAAGGGAAAAAAATTGCCCTGCCACAGCTGATTTACATCACACCAAGAGGCTATCATGTGTTAATATGCACATATTCAAGGAATTTTTCAGTTTGTTCAGTGAACATCCGGTTTTTTCAACAAATGTCTGTCTTAACTATTAATGTGGCAGACTAATCCAGAAATTCCTGACTTACATACTTCTTTTCCATTAAATTGCAATTAAAAAGGACACAACTATTGTATTTTAATCTTTCTGCACATTTCTAAAACAGTCCTAGGGTGAGATTTACCATCCTTATTTTGCTGAGTAATTCTTTCTTCTGTAGCTCTGGTCTGATCCTATCCTGGATTTGTTGGCAAAGCCATTGGCTTCAGGGAGCTAGCTGTAGAGTGAGGTACCACTTAATAGGGAAACTGAATCCATCTACTGAATTCAAGTGCAGGAATATTAGGCTAGATTTTCAATATTATTTAGGGGTTCAAAGCTGCAGTTAGGGACCTAGCAGGATTCTCAAAGGTAGCTAAGCAATTTCAGTGCATAACTCACTCTGAAATCTACATGCCTAAATACATCTGAAAATGTGGCCCTCGGTTCTATTACCCTGAATGATGAAAACCTGAGAATAGTCTAAACATAGAAATATAAAGTATGAAAAGATTTTGAGAAGGAAAGTATCTAGGGCAATGCTAAAGTTGGTGCAAACATTAAATATGACTCAAGACTGAATGAAGAATCTGAAATTCATATTTTACTATATTTTATCATATAATGATTCCATGCAGATAGTTTCAACAAACTGTGATTCCAGCGAAATTACTAGCGACAGTGTCTGTCAAAGATAAAAATGGCGAATCATTCGTCTATTACTTCAATGTCAGAAAGATCTAAAGAGCCATTCCCTTCTTCGTAGGTCCCATCAGCTTCAGGACAGCTTCATGAAAACAACTATGATGCCTTTCTATGATTTTCTGAAATCCATCAGAAGCACTTCAGAATCAACCCTGATAAAAATACTTTTCTCACAAAGGTTATGAATGAATCCCTCGAAACCCCATATCATGAGAGAGACAGTTTTGATAAGAGTATTGATCAAATAAATTAGGAAATCCATTTTTCTTTGCTTTGAAGAAGTGTCTGAAGACATAATCACTGCTTGTAGGAATGAGTCCTATTTAACTCACTTTAAGAGGGGCCTGGAATGATCCATTGGTCATCTTGTTAAACAACTCAGATGTGAAAGATTTTGCAATTAAAAATCAGAACTGGGAGCTATTCCCTGTCCTGCCCCATACTTCCTCAGGGTCTTGGGCAAGTCAAACTTATTTAAATTTGCAAGAATATCCAAATGATATAAAAGCTTAAGTCTCTTTCTTTTTCAGGAGCATGTAAGTGAAAAAGGAGCTTTAGTCCCACTGACTTTCAATAGCACTAAGATTCCAGTCACTTCCATGATGTGCTTCTAAAATTTTACCTGGATTAATCCTACACACCTACATCACTTAGCTAAGGTGAGACATAGGTTATTTCTGTTGGTAAAGCGCTTTTAAGATGTTTTGGAAGAAGGTACTATATTATTCTTATACTACTATTCAAGCTGGCTCTTTCTTAAATACACTTGAATTTAATGTTTCTTAAATAAAGGCATTTTTTCTCTCAAAGGATGAAACTGAATACAATCATAGAATCATAGAATACTAGGACTGGAATAGACCTCGAAAGGTCATCAAATCCAGTCCCCTGCCCTCATGGCAGGACCAAGTACTGTCTAGACCATCCCTGATAGACATTTATCTAACCTACTCTTAAATATCTCCAGAGATGGAGATTCCACAACCTCCCGAGGCAATTTATTCCAGTGTTTAATCACCCTGACAGTTAGGAACTTTTTCCTAATGTCCAACCTAAACCTCCCTTGCTGCAGTTTAAGCCCATTGCTTCTTGTTCTATCCTCAGAGGCCAGGAAGAACAAGTTTTTTCCCTCCTCCCTGCGACACCCTTTTAGATACCTGAAAACTGCTATCATGTCCCCTCTCAATCTTCTCTTTTTCAAACTAAACAAGCCCAATTCTTTCAGTCTTCCTTCATAGGTCATGTTCTCTAGACCTTTGATCATTCTCGTTGCTCTTCACTGGACCTTCTCCAATTTCTCCACATCTTTCTTGAAATGTGGTGCCCAGAACTGGATACAAAACTCCAACTGAGGCCTAATCAGCACACAGTAGAGCAGAAGAATGACTTCTCGTCTCTGGCTCACAACACACCTGTTAATGCATCCTAGAATCATGTTTGCTTTTTTCGCAACAGTGTCACACTGTTGACTCATATTTAGCTTGTGGTCCACTATAACCCTTAGACCCCTTTCTGCCATACTCCTTCCTAGACAGCCGCTTCCCATTCTGTATGTGTGAAACTGATTGTTCCTTCCTAAGTGGAGCACTTTGCATTTTTCCTTATTAAACTTCATCCTGTTTATCTCAGACCATTTCTCCAATTTGTCCAGATCATTTTGAATTATGACCCTATCCTCCAAAGCAGTTACAACCCCTACAAGCTTGATATCATCTGCAAACTTTAGTAAGTGTACTCTCTATGCTGATATCTAAATCGTTGATGGAGATATTGAACAGAACAATTGATCTGATTGCCAGAATTTGAATCAGTTACAGTATGTTGTATGGTTACCTTAATGGAGTCCATGAGCCAGGAAATGCAACAAACAAAATCACAAGTTGAGTCATAAAAGATGGCTGAGGTAAGTGATTTAAGAATTACATTTATTTTCCAAAAAATTAAACCTGCCTCTAATTTCCTTACTAAAGTCAAAGTGATTTGTAACTATGTAGCAGAGCTGGCTTGTAAAGTCAAAGTGATTTGTAGATGGATAGCAAAGCTTGCTTGATCTTAAATACATCAGGAAAGAAATGAGTTTAGAAAAATCAATGATTACTTAAGGATACTAAAATCAGAATAAAACTTTTAGGGAATAGAGACATGAGCCAAGCTTCCTACCTACAAATTTAGACTTTGTAACAGCCAGAAAAATGGACCTCATGTGTGCGTGTGACAACTACCTGTCACACGCACACATGCACACACACACACACACACACACACACAGATAGAGGGGGCCTGATTCTCTTCTCATTTACACTGGCATAAATTAGGATTAACTGCAATGAAGTTACACCAATATAAAACCAGGTCATTGACATTCATATATAAATGGAAAATATTTTGAACAGCCAAAGCAAAATAAAGTGAACAAACGTCACTGGTATAAAATATAAATAATCCTCTCATTCCAAAAATTCAGTTCCAATCTAGAATTTTCTATAGAACAATCACTCTGGCCTAAATTCTCAAATGTTACAAGTGATTATGGGTGCTTTTAGTTTTGAGTAGTTGAAATATATATATATATATATATATATATATATATATATATATATATGTTGCTGACTGACAATAGGGTATTGGAACACATGTCCAGATGGCTAATAAACTCCAGCAGAATGCGGTAAAGGGCAGAAAAAGCTTGATTTGTGTTGAAAATATTTATGAAAAAGATCTTTTTACTAATAAAAGAAACCTAAGTCCAGGGGAAACAATTGCTACCAAGGACTTATCTATACTGAGGAATAGTCCCAATACCTCCATCGGTGGCCAACAACTGATGTAGGAATCAGGATTGGAGAAATTGCATCTGGACCGGGGCAGAGCGGGTAAGCCAGAATGTTTCCCAAAGGAGTTAAAATCATGATAGGCTCTAATCATTGTAAACCTGAGCTTGCCCTTTTCTACATTTGGGAGTGAGTGTCAGTGCAGCTACATATGAAGTTCACTAACCATGTTCTCCAATCCCCTAGTGTCAATTAGCTTAATTCCAGCATTGTTGCCTATGGAGAACCTTAAACAATGTATTAATTACACACTTCTGAGATATAAAGATGTTCAAGTAAACTGAAAAAAATCACCACCCAGTTCTGTTTGACTCATCTTTGTTTATAAGAGCAGAAACTTAAGGACAGTTAGAACACTATGTACTGTACTCAGTCTGTGCAAAATTCCTATATAGTCACATGTGAAATTAGTAGGCACTCAATCAAAATCAATCGTTCAAAATAATAAAGAGGACAGCTGAGAATGGAAACAGTGGTGTCTGACACATTCTAGCTAGTGCATCCAAATTTAGCATTTGCCAAACAAAAGGAATTCCCAATGTATTTTTAAAGGAATGTATACTGAGATGTTTCTATTAAAATACACACAAACCTCTGTATCATTTGTGTAACATACATTTCTACTTCTGCTAAAACATGAGGATACATGTAGCCAAATGAATAAAACATGGGGCACAATAATTAGGAAATAAATTAATATGCTGATTTGAAAAGTATGTGGTAAAAAAAGTCATAAAGATCTAAACCTGCTGCTTTTATGAAGTTCTCCAACAAAAATGTGGATTTCATATTCCATGAAGCACGAAATTTATCAATGCCTGCAAACTAGGCCTAACAGCTGTACATTTAATATCACTTGTTAGTGCAAAAATGGTTCTTGTCCAGCTTTTGAATTAATCTGAAGACTTCTTATTGTCCAGCGATGTATCAAAGTAGAAAAAGCAAACAGTATCTGAGCAGTTTGCATTCAATGAGATACACACAGATTTTGTCTACACTATGAGTTTTGCTGAAAAAGGCAATGCAAATGAAGCATGGATTAGCATTTTCTTGTGCTTCATTTGCATAATCTCTTTCGGTCTGTTTTTGCACAAGGGGTTTTTGCGCAAAAACAAGCAGTGTGGACGTTTCCTTTTTGCACAAAAACCCCTTTTCTCCCCAGCATGATTAGCTTCTTCTCAACAGTTTTGTCTTCCTTAAGTGCTCCTTTAGCACCTTGATAGTCTACCGGCCCCACTGATTGTTTGGCAGGTTTCCTAATTCTGATGTTCTTTAAAAAATATTTGCTGTTAGTTTGTGTCACTTGCCAGTTGCTTTTTGTGTGTGTGTGCCTGCTTTTACATTTGACTTGCCAAAATTTATATTCCTATTTTCTTCAGTAGAATTTGACTTCTTTTAAAATGTGGAAGTCTTTTTGTCTCAAGGAAGTCTACCTTGAGTACTTCTTTAGCCTCTTAAAACTCGTTTTTAGCCATCTATTCTCATGGTCAACAAAATGCCTACACTATTATGCTGAAGATAGGTCTAAGAGGGAGGAACATGAGGGTCTGAAAACCTGGAATGTAGACAGGCAAAACAAATGTTTTAAGATCACATTTAGATTAGGTTGCATTTCCCATGGTTAATATTCCAATTTACAATGGGGTAACTTTTTCCTGCATCTATCGCTGAGGGGAGCCAGCCCTCAGTACCACCCAGAACAGCTATACACCGTGTTTCCCCACTCCCAGGCATACCTGAGAGCCACCTGGAGCAGTGAGGATTTAAAGGGCCCAGTACTCTAGCCTCCATTGCTCCTGAGGTACTGGCAGCAGCAGCTGGGAGCCCCAGACCCTTCTGAATCACTTGCCTCCTTTGTCTCTTCCCCCCACCTCCCAACCATTCGATGAGCCCAGGGGAGGGTTCTACCAGGGCTCTGGCACACAGCAATAAATATCCCATTTGCAAAATAAGTTTGCAATGTCTTTCTGGGGCTCTGATGCTGTTCGCAGGTACCTCAGCATTGCTGCATTGATCTCATTGAGTTACTCCTAATTTGTACCAGTGTGAGATCAAAGTCAAGCACTGTTTTACCATCACTGCCCTCCTACACATTGCACCAAGGGTGTGCCAGATCATAAAAGAATGCATTCATATCCCTGAAAAATGTAACTATCTGAGCTGTTCTTATAAAAAGTATTCCCTTCCTGACTGAAAGAAGTAATTACCACGTAATGGGGAATGCAATCTTTTGACTGAATAAAAAGGAAAGTGAACATAAGAGTATAATGTGTACCATGTTAAAATGGCTTTCAAATTCACAAATGGATTACTGGAGTCTACTATATTCACCTGAGCAATCAACATTACTTTTCATTTCTTGTCTATTGTTTAACGCTTATTTAGGCTTCTAAAATGTGATAAAAAAGTATTCTTCCCCACAACCATATCCAGTACTCTTGGGTTTTGCTTGATAAAGTTCAGCTGAGCCAGAATTGCATGATCTCTGCTGTCAACTAGGATTTCTAAGTTTAGGAACACATCACTTGCACAAGGATGTAAGTAATCAATCATGCTCTCACCTGAAAAGAATTATTATTGAGTTGTTTGTATGATGCCAACAATGAGCTAGGTAGTGTGAGAGAGAGAATGCACGAAGTGCCCTAGTCTCATAGAAGAGAAGTCGGCTGCTTCTTCATGTGAAGGGCTCTGCATCTGGAGAAGGGGTAAGTAATAAGTTGATGTTCATCCGGCAGTTTCATTAGATATTGTGTGGAAACCCTCAGTGCTGTGAAGCTGCTGAATTCTTTGTTCAGCTACAGGAACAGAGTTTGTAGGGGAGTCCTGGCTAGAGGGGACCAGCTGGCCCATAAACTAATATTAAGTCATATGATCTCACCAGAGATCCTCTTAGCCTTTTATGGAGCCACTAAAATTAGCAGTTTCTCATGGTGGAACTGCTCTTCATTCCATAGAGGGATGGTCAAACTCCTCCCCCAAGCAGAGCAAAGAAGAGAACTTGGCAAGTTGCAGCATTGGGCCTAAATGAATATAAGCTGATTGCTTGTTTAATGGTAGCTGATTACAGTGAAATAAGAAAGCACATCCTCTATAAATGCAAAAACTAGTGAAAAACAAACATAAGATGTCGGGAACAAAACTGTGACTGCAGATCTAGGAGCTTCATGTGTCACTAAGTACTATTAATTCTCATTAATAAACCTATCAACTGTATAAATCATACTGGCAAAATGTGGTCTGTGTGGGTCAGAGAAAGACTGACACTTATTAAAAAGGAAAGGGACCTTGCTGGTTTAGTAGAAGGCCATTGGTTTATTCTTTTTTCTCTTGCATTCTAGAGAAATTCAAAAAAATAGTAACATAGATTAAATAGTACAATAAACAGAAATTGACACAGTGAAGTTTACAAACTAAAGTTGAAGGAGCAAACTCAGCTAACGCCTATGTCATACAGTGGATTAATTTCATACCCTTTTATTTATTTCTTCATTCTCAAGTAAATTAAGTATCCTTAGTGGACATTTGTTATCAAAAACATTACAGAGTTTAGCATGATTATCAGGGCCCAGTCTAATTCCCTTTGAAGTCACTCAGAGCAAGAGGGGGACCTCTTTGTTTCTGATCAAACCAAGGTCACTATTATATACAGAGTAGCACCTAGAGGTTCCACTCAGTTTGGAGCCCATTGTTCTAGCCACTGGACATATACACAGTAAGACTTTATGATCTAAGCACACAAGTTAAATAAAGTGTGGGTGAAGGGGATATAACAGAATGAACAGTCTGATGTTTTGCCCATGAAAGCTCATGATACTATACATATTTTTTGTTAGTCTCTAAGCCCTGGTCCACACTAGGGAGTTATTTTGAAATAACCCCCCTTGTTTCAAAATAATAAGCAGAGCACCCACACTACCAAGCCCGTTATTTCAAAATAACAGGCTGTTTATTTCAAAATACTTTCCACGAGGAATAATGCTAATTTTGCAATTGTTACTTCAAAATAGCATTAGCGTAGATGATCTGGTGCGGCTAATTCCAAATAATGGGCCTCCAGTGGCCTCTCACAGTTGCACTTCTGACTGCTCTGGCCACAACTGCTCACCTCCTCCTGCAGAGCTTAAAACTACAGGCTGCAGGAGAAGGGCTTCTCAAACATGGCCGGCTTTGCTAGCCTGTGTAAGACAGCAGCATCCCAAGAGCCATGGCAGACCCCAGTGCTCCGTCAGAGCCTCTCACTCCTGCTGCACCATCAGCTGCCAGTGGCCAGGGACACAGGAGAGCTCCAGCCTAGACTGGTGTGGAGATCCTGGACCTGATCAAGGTCTGCAGAGAGGAGACCAACCTCCCGGATGTCTGCACCAGAAAGCAAAATGCACACGTGTACAGCTGGATCACCACCAGCCTGGCCAACAAAGGCCACAGCCAGACCCTCGACCAGGTCCACATGAAGGTGAAGGAACCCCAGCAGGCTTACCACAATGCCAGGGAGCAGAGCGGATGCTCCGGGGCAGCACCGCACATGTGCCAATACTATAAGCAGCTGGATGCCATCCTGGGAGGGAGGCCTGTCACCTCCCGTGTGCCTGTTCTCCTGGAGTCCAGCCAGGACACACCCCGCATCAGCCTCCACGAAGGTGGGTTGCAGACAAGAAAGGAGGAGAAGGCCAGTCAGGTGACCATGCCCAGCAACCAAGACCTGATCCTCATGCTGGAGCCAGTCCCCCCCACCCACCCACCCACCCAGGATATCTCCCAGGCCTTGGATGATCCTGGGGGAGGCATTTCAGGTGAGTTCTATAACTTTCCCTATGTACACACAGGGATAGGTGGCAGGATGCAAAGGGCTGTGTGCTGATTCAGACTACTTGGCCTAGGGGATGCACAAAAGCCAGTACACGTGGGTGCACATGAAGCTCCAGTCCAGAGCACTCAGCCCCATGACACTCTCACACAGAAACCCTTCGGTCCTTCTTACAAGGTTCCTGGAGAGCCCTGCCTTATTCCAGCCTCTGTGGTGGGACACCTTCCCATGACAAGTCACCAGTAAGGAGTCTGGGGTCATGGAATCACACAGTTGTGCCGCACATGGCACAGGCTCATACCTGCACTCAGGCAGAATTTTCTCCCAGTCAAGTGCGGCAATGAGGAGGAGACAGATCCCATGCATGGGAACCTGCCTGAAGGAGGAAGAGGAGGTGCCACTCACACACACCCTCTCCCATTACCTCCCCCCTCCTCCAGCGGGCAGATATAGAAGTTCTCTCTCTGCGGAACACCACCAGTGCCAGACCTGATGTGTGCGGGACACAGAAGGTAGCCGAGCCATGCCACACCTCCCCTCCCCCACCCGCAGGCTCCTGGCCTGGCCAGCACTTTCGCTTGCCTGCTTGTCATCGGGCAGTGGGTGTAGTGATGCTCCCCTGGGACATCTGTGCCCCTGATGGAAAGTGTCCACTGTCTAGGCAACAGATGGCCTTCCTTGAAGCACATTGCCATCGTCAGAACCAAGACCTTCAGTGTCGGCTCAGAGATTAGTGCTAGGCTTCATAGACAGGGTCTCCTGGGATGACTGCCCTTGTCACTTTTCTTCACAGCTGGGCCAGCTATGAGCTTGGTGTGTCCCCCACCTCCCAGGCAGAAGAGACCCTGGGAGGACTTTATGCAGGAGCATATGGCCTGACTGCAGTCCCTGGAGGCTCAAGGAGGAGCGCCGGGCTGACCAGGAGCAGCAGAAGGCTCCCTGGGACCAGCTGGCACACCAGCACAAGGTCACATCCATTCACTCCCTCACCTTGGTGTTGGAGCACATGGCCTCATGCATGGAGTGGGCCACCAGCCACCTCCCCACGCCACCCCTTACCTTACCTTCCTAATCCCTCCCCAGGGGCCACTGGTGCCCCAGAACATAGGGCAGTGGGACCTCTTGGGCAGCCATAGCATCCTGAACAACCAGAGGAAGGTGCCAGTCCCAGCCTCATCTCCGGACCCCCTCCTTGTCACTCCCCCACTTCAGATTCTTTCTCCAGTCCCTCCCCCGTTGTATATCCCCCCTCCTCCTCCCCAATAAACAGTCCTGTTGTTTCTCAAAGAAAGCTTTCATATTTGCTCTGCAGGAAAGGAGGAAGGGTTGGAAGGGAGGGCAGGAGAAGGGAGGAGTGAGGGAGGAAAGACACACAGAGGGAGTACAGGGCCCCCTTATGGAGAGGCATGGGAGTGAGTCTCACAACTGGCCTTGCATGAAACTCTCCCTCCAGGCCTCTCTGATGAGCACAGCCCCTTTGTGTGCCCTCCAAATGGCACTGGTGTCTCGCTGCTCATTTGCCCTGGCCAGCCGTTCAGCCCCTGCCCCCCACCCTGGCAGGAAAGTCTCCCCCTTGTTCTTGCAAAGTTGTGGAGCACACAGCAGGCTGCCACCACATACGGGATGTTGTGCTGGTTGAGGTCCCGATGGATGAGAAGACTCCTTTTTAAACAACTGAAGGCACTCTCCACCACCATGCAGCACCTATTCAGCCTGGCATTGAAGTGCTCCTTGGTGGGGTCCAGGCTGCCTGCATGGGGCTTCATGAGCCAGGGGAGCAACGGGTAGGCTGCATTGCCCAGGATGCAGATGGGCATGTCCACGTTCCCCACCTGGGTGGTGCAGTCAGGGTAAAAAAATGCCGGTATGCATCTTTTGGAACAGGCATGAGCTCTGGAACATGCAGGTGTCATGCACCTTCCCCGACCATGCAAAGTTGATGTCAGTGAACATCCGTTGTGATCCATAAGGGCCTGCAGCACCATGAAGAAGTACCCCTTCCTGTTTATGTAGTCCAAGGCATGGTGGTTGGGGGGCCAGGATGGGAATATGTATGCCATCTATGGGCCCCCTACAGTTGGGGAGCCCATGGCAGCAAAGCCATCAACAATGGCATCCACATTGCCCAGAGTGACAACCCTCCTTAGCACCATGTGGTTGATGGCTTTGGCTGCCCACAGGAGTACTGTCCCAACTGTGGGTTTCCCCACACTGAACTGGTTCCTGATGGAGCGGTAGCTGTCTGGCGTGGCAAGCTTCCACAGGCTAATGGTGACACACTTCTGCAGGGGGATAGTGAGTCTCAGTCAGGTGTCCTGTTGCCTGAGGGCAGGGGTGGGCCACTCACAGAGCTCGAGGAAGGTGGCCTTCTTCTGCAGCTACGAATGGTTGTCCCATAGCTGCAGAATGATGCAATCCCACCTCTCCAAACTGGTGTCCCTCTGCCAGAAGTGGCGCCCCGTGGTGACCAGGGACTGAGGGGCTTGCACTGCAGCAGGAGTGCCAGGACTGGGTGATGAGGGCCTGTGGTCCTGGCTGGTCCTCGTTCTGCTGGAGCAGCATGCGGGCAGTTTGGAAGTACTGCACAAGTACAGCACAAGGCCTATGAGCCTGGCACTGCTTTGCAGCTGTTCTGGCTCCGTATTGTGAGTGCAGTGGCATCCACAAGGGTGACCAGAGCACACTGCATCCATTTTGTGTCCCGCAAGGTGGGAGGCAGTGGAGGAGCAGTGTGTGAGACGCAGCCATAGAGAGGAGCCCCCGTAAGCACGCATCACAGCTTTACTGACCAAGCAGCTGCAGGAAGTATCACCCTCCTGGTGCCCTCCCCAGAGTGGTTCTGGAGGCTCTAAGTCCAAGGCAGGCTCCAATCAGAGTGAGCATGCTATTTCAAAATAATTCTGACTAATTTCAATGCTCCCCCATAGTGGGGACACGCTATTTCGATTTTGTTAAATCTGGACTTACTATTTCGATTTTTCTCATTTTGAAATAATTTCCTAGTGCAGACATGCCCAAGGTGATAGAGGACTATTCGTTGTTTCTTTAAAGTTACAGACAGACATGGCTACCCCTCTGAGACAGTCTGATGACTGTTTGCTGTAGAGGCTTCAAGGCTCAAGTGACCTGATAAGAAAGAAGGAAAGAGAAAGGGAACCTCCAAAGCTTCAAAACCAGATGGCTCTGAAAGGGATAGTCTTTCCAGAGAACCCAATTCCCTTCAAGATTGTTTGGCTGTTTTTGTGTTAGAATCTTCAGGCCTTGTCTACATTACAAGATAAGGTCGAATCTATTAAGGTCAATTTCCGGTCACCTGATTTTGCAAAGTCAAAGGTCCATGTCCCCAGTGCGTGCAAGAATTTAATGTAGTTTGAAGGAGTGTGTCCCCATTAGAGAGACTGCTGTCAACTGAGAGTGATGCACTGTGCCTGTGCCACTTTGTGTTCTGGGTTATGCTCCTGGTGCACACAGGGACCAAAAATATACAGCAGATGGTTCTGGGTACATGTCGTCAATGTCCCATAATGTGCTCATGTGCTTATCTACTCTCTACCCCCTTGCTTGAGATCAACAGGAAACAGTCTTTTTGTGCCCTTTTTGGCCCTGGTTACCTACGCAGATGCCATAGCAGCATGAGCATGGCCTCCCTCATGGATCATGTGCATCAAACTATTGTAATGTTGGTGTTTACTTTGGTGTGCAGTATTTCAACAATGTAAGCACAGCACTTCACCAGGAAGAGGACAAGGAGGAATCTCCTCTGTCTGTCTTTGCTCTAGACTCAAACCCTTGCGTTGAGCAAATTGGAAATGCAGATGGCATTCGGTCCTCTGGACACCATGGTTCTAGTGAACATAAGAACATAAGAACATAAGAATGGCCATACTGGGTCAGACCAAAGGTCCATCGAGCCCAGCATCCCATCTGCCGACGGTGGCCAATGCCAGGTGCCCCAGAGAAGGAGAACAGAAGACAATGATCAAGTGATTTATCTCCTGCCATCCATCTCCTGCCCTTGTTATGAAGGCTAGGGCACCATACTTTATCCCTGGCTAATAGCCATTTATGGACCTAACCTGCAAAAATTTATCAAGCTCTTTTTTAAACCCTAATAGAGTCCTGGCCTTCACAGCCTCCTCGGGCAAGGAGTTCCACAGGTTGACTGTGCGCTGTGTGAAGAAAAATTTCCTTTTATTAGTTTTGAACCTACTACCCATCAATTTCATTTGGTGTCCCCTAGTTCTTGTATTATGGGAAAAGGTAAATAATTTTTCTATAATCACTTTCTCCACACCATTCATGATTTTATATACCTCTATCATATCGCCCCTCAATCGCCTTTTTTCCAAACTGAAAAGTCCCAGTCTCTCTAGCCTCTCCCCATATGGGACCCTTTCCAAGCCCCTAATCATCTTAGTCGCCCTTTTCTGAACCTTTTCTAATGCCAATATATCTTTTTTGAGGTGAGGAGACCACATCTGCACGCAGTACTCGAGATGTGGGCGTACCATAGTTTTATATAGGGGAAGTATGATATCTTTTGTCTTATTATCTATCCCTTTTTTAATAATTCCTAACATCCTATTTGCCTTACTAACTGCCGCTGCACACTGCGTGGATGTCTTCATAGAACTATCCACTATAACTCCAAGATCCCTTTCCTGATCTGTCGTAGCTAAATTTGACCCCATCATGTAGTACGTGTAATTTGGGTTATTTTTTCCAACATGCATTACCTTACACTTACCCACATTAAATTTCATTTGCCATTTTGCTGCCCAATCACTCAGTTTGCTGAGATCTTTTTGTAGTTCTTCACAATCCCTTTTGCTTTTGACTGTCCTGAACAACTTTGTGTCATCTGCAAACTTGGCCACCTCACTGCTTGCCTCATTTTCTAGATCATTGATGAACAAGTTGAACAGGATTGGTCCCAGTACTGACCCCTGGGGAACACCACTAGTTACCCTCCTCCATTGTGAAAATTTACCATGTATTCCCACCCTTTGTTTTCTGTCTTTTAACCAATTCTTGATCCATGAAAGGACCTTTCCTCCTATCCCATGACCACCTAATTTACGTAAAAGCCTTTGGTGTGGGACCGTGTCAAAGGCTTTCTGGAAATCTAGGTATATTATATCCACTGGGTGCCCCTTGTCCGCATGTTTATTAACCCCTTCAAAGAATTCTAACAGATTAGTTAGACACGACTTCCCTCTGCAGAAACCATGCTGACTTTTGCCCAACAATTCGTGCTCTTCTATGTGCCTTGCAATTTTACTCTTTACTAGTGTTTCTACTAATTTGCCTGGTACTGATGTTAAACTTATCGGTCTATAATTGCCAGGATCTCCTCTAGAGCCTTTTTTAAATATTGGTGTTATATTGGCCATCTTCCAGTCATTTGGTACCAAAGTGGATTTAAAGGATAGGTTACAAACCACTGTTAATAACTCCGCAATTTCACATTTGAGTTCTTTCAGAACCCTTGGGTGAATGCCGTCTGGTCCCGGAGACTTGTTACTATTCAGCTTATCAATTAATTCCATAACCTCCTCTAATGTCACTTCAATCTGAGTGAGTTCCTCAGATTTGTCACCTAAAAAGGCTGGCTCAGATTTAGGAACCTCTGTAACATCCTCAGCCATGAAGACTGAAGCAAAGAAATCATTTAATCGCTCCGCAATGGCACTGTCTTCCTTGATCGCTCCTTTTATATCTTTATCATCCAAGGGCCCCACTGCTTTTTTAGCGGGCTTCCTGCTTCTAATGTATTTAAAAAACATTTTACTATCATTTTTTGAATTTTTGGCTAGCTGTTCCTCAAACTCTTTTTTGGCTTTTCTTACTACATTATGACACTTAATTTGGGAGTGTTTATGTTCCTTTCTATTTTCCTCACTAGGATTTGACTTCCACTTTTTAAAAGCTGCCCTTTTCTCTCTCACTGCCTTTTTAACATGGCTGTTTAGCCATGGTGGTTCTTTGTTAGGTCTCTTACTGTGTTTTTTTATTTGGGGTATACATTTAAGTTGGGCCTCTAGTATGGTGTCTTTAAACAGTTCCCATGCAGCTTCCAGGGATTTTAGTTTAATTACTCTCCCTTTTAGTTTCTGTTTAACTAGCTTCCTCATTTTAGTGTAATTCCCCTTTTTGAAATTAAATGCCAGAGTGTTTGACCGCTGCGGTGTTCTTCCCAACACAGGAATATTAAAAGTTATTATATTGTGGTCACTATTTCCAAGCGGTCCAGTAACACTTACCTCTTGGACCAGATCCTGCGTTCCAGTCAAGACTAGGTCGAGAATCGACTCTCCCCTTGTGGGTTCCTGTACTAGCTGCTCCAAGAAGCAGTCATTTAAGGCATCAAGAAATTTAATCTCTGAATCCCGTCCTGAGGTGACATGCACCCAATCAATATGGGGATAATTGAAATCTCCTATTATTACTGTGTTTTTTATTTTGGTAGCCTCTCTAATCTCCCTTATCATTTCAGCATCACTATCACTGTCCTGGTTAGGTGGTCGGTAATATATTCCTAATGCCATATTCATATTAGAGGAATGAATTGTTATCCATAATGATTCTATGGAACATTTTGATTCCTTTAGGATTTTTACTTCATTTGATTCTATATTATCCTTCACATATAGTACCACTCCGCCACCCGCACGACCTGTTCTGTCTTTCCGATATAATTTATATCCCGGTATGATAGTGTCCCACTGATTGTCCTCATTCCACCATGTTTCTGAGATGCCTATTATGTCAACTTCCTCCTTTGATATGAGGTACTCCAGTTCACCCATCTTATTAGACAGACTCCTAGCATTAGTGTAAAAGCATGTTAGAAAACTACCACTATTTATATGTCCGCCTTTCACAGACACATTAGATTTTTTTATGCACGATTGTTTCACATCTGATCTTGCCCATATATTATTTCCCACGTTCCCTATCTGACTAACTTCTAGGGAATCCCTACCTATGGAGCCTCGTGTAAGAGAAGTCTCCGTCCGATCCAGGTGCTCCCCCGCACCAATCGGCTTTCCCCCACCTCTTAGTTTAAAAACTGCTCTACGACCTTTTTAATGTTTAATGCCAGCAGTCTGGATCCACCTCGATTTAGGTGGAGCCCATCATTCCTGTATAGGCTCCCCCTACCCCAAAAGTGTCCCCAGTTCCTAATAAATCTAAACCCCTCTTCCCTGCACCATCGTCTCATCCACGCATTGAGACTCTGAAGTTCTGCCTGTCTATCTGGCCCTGCGCGTGGAACTGGAAGCATTTCAGAGAATGCCACCAAAGATGTTCTGGATTTCAGTCTCTTTCCTAGTAACCTAAATTTGGCCTCCAGAACATCTCTTCTACCCTTCCCTATGTCATTGGTACCAACATGTACCACGACGACCGGCTCCTCCCCAGCACTGCCCATAAGTCTGTCTAGATGCCTCGAGAGATCCGCAACCTTCGCACCAGGCAGGCAAGTAACCATACGGTTCTCCCGGTCATCACAAACCCAACTATCTATATTTCTAATGATCGAATCCCCCACTACTAAAACCTGCTTCTTCCTAACAGCTGGAGCTCCCTCCCCCGGAGAAGTATCCTCGGCACGAGAGGATACAACATCACCCTCTGGAAGGAGGGTCCCAACTATGGGATGGTTTCCCTCTGCTCCCATTGACTGCTCTCCTTCCCTGAGCCTTTCATCCTCCGTAACAGCATCAGGACTGTCAGATTGGAGGTGGGACAGCCCTACTATGTCCCGGAAAGTCTCATCCACAAACACCTCTGCCTTCCTTAGCTCCTCCAGTTCAGCCACCCTGGCCTCCAAAGCACGCACTCGGTCTCTGAGGGCCAGGAGCTCCTTGCATCGAGCGCACACATACGCCACCCACCCACAGGGTAGGTAGTCATACATACTGCACTCGACACAATAAACAGGATAGCCCCCACTCTGCTGCTGGGCTTCTGCCTCCATTTCCTACTCTAATTATATATGAGGGTTAATTAAATGTTTCAGATAGAGGTTGTTATAAAGGATTTAGTTTAAGGGCAATAGAAGTCACTGGCTCCCCCCCTAAACTCCCCTCTCAAAACTCCCTCCTGTTAGCACTCACCCTGTCCGCGAGCACCCGGTCGCAAAGCTCCCTGGTCGCTTACCAGCAGGGTTTAAGTGCTCGGCCTCCCTGATAGCTCCTCCCTCTGCCTACAGCTCAGCCAATCAGCACACGGTGTTTCAATTCAAACCTAATCAGCTTCCAACTGCCTGCCTGCCTGCCTGAGCACACGGCTCCCATTTTCTTGGGGGTCTATTTTGACCCCCCCCCCTTTTTCTCCACCTTGGCAGGCCGGACCTTCATCTTTCCTGCTGCTGCTGCTCTCCCCAAAGAAGAGACGGTAAGGGGGCTGCTTTAAAGCAGCCCCTGGGGTTTCCCTCTCCCCACAGCCTGCCTGGTGCTGGGGAGGGGAGATTAGGGGCCCTTTCCATCAGGGCTCCTGGGTGGGGGGGCTGATGCAGCTCCTTTGGGGTGCTGAGGGCAGGGGGTGGCTTACCTCCCCCTAGTTCATCGGCCCTCACACTTCTCCTGCTGCTCCCTCTCCAAGCCCCGGTTGCTGTAGGGACCTTTCCATTCTCGGCCCCACTGCTTGTCTCCTTGCCCTTCTCTGCTCTTCTGGGCCTTGCAGCAGGTACTGTGGGCCTGCTGCTCAGGTGCCTGTGGGTACACTGTTTCCCTTTCCCTCAGCAGTGTCTCCTCCCTCTTCCCGCCCTTGAACAGGCATCTTTTAACTGCCTGCCTTCCCACTCCACTGCTTGTCCCATCCACCCCTTTGGGTGCCAGTGCTTCCCCCCTCCCCCGCTTTCTTTTGTTAGGCGCTTGAGCTTCCCCCTCCTTTTAGTTACTCTTCCCACACACACAGCTTCACTTGTCCCCATGTCCTTTTAATGATTATTTACCCCTCATCTCCCCAGTGCAGCCGGAGGAGCCACTCTTTCCATTCTGTGCTGGGAGCTGTATTCCTTACACCTTTTCCCCTTCCCTTTCTTCTGAATTATCACCCTCCCACCCCACTTCCAGCCTAGTGGGGGGGAGTGGTAAATCTCCTTCCTCCCCTCCTCTTTCTCTCCCTGTTCCCTTCCCTGGTGTTTTTTTTTTGGTTCTCCCCTAATTGTTTGTTTTGTCCTTTCCTCCCTACCCATGACCACAACGAAGGGGTTGTCGGATGACACCCCATGCAGAACCTTCCCCACCCCGCCCTAAAAACAACAACTCCTCTGAGGCTGCCGGGCCCCCCGTCACTACGGTAAAGGGGGCGGACATGGACGAGGACCCCGAGGCCTCGACCGCTTCTGCCGCGGCACCTCCGGCTACCATCAAGAATGCCCCCCTGAAGGGTAGGAAGGGCCTGGGGACCAAAAAGGGCAAGAGCCCCGCCCGGAAGGCAAAACCTCCTGAGGCGAGGGCTCACTCCCCGGCCGCGACCCACATGTTGGCCGCGGCTCCCCCTCCTTCCCGCTCCCCTGTTCCTTCCACCAGCTCTGGGGGCAACGGTGTCCCGGGCCCTAGGGCGTACGCCCAGGTGGCCGCCACCCCCCCGCCTGTCGCCTCCCAAGCCGCCTCCCGGAATACCATCCCCGGCGGCCGCGGCCCCTTTCCCACCCTGACCAGGAGGCATGGGGTCCGTTGTCTCCTGGTGGCGGCCTCGCCCCACGTGGAGACCTACGTGCGGGCGTTGGCACGCGTGGTGGGGCCCGCGGCCGTGGTGGCGGCCTCTAAGATGTTCGGGAAGGTGGTCTTCTTCCTGGCGTCCGAGGCCGCCGCCCAGAAGGCGGTGGAAAGGGGTTTGGCGGTGGGGGGAGTCCACGTTCCCCTCGAGCCTTTGGAGGACCTGGGCGTACGGGTGGTTTTGTCCTCTGTTCCTCCCTTCCTCCCCAATGCCGCCCTACTGCCTTTCCTCTCCACCCTGGGGAGGCCTCTGTCAGTCCTGAGTCCCCTTCCTCTGGGCTGTAAAGACCCGACCCTCCGCCACGTCCTTTCCTTTCGCCGGCAGGTACAAATCCTACTACTGCCGGCGGGACGTGGCGGAGAAGCCCTGGAAGGGTCATTTCTGGTGCCCCATCAAGGGGCCCGGTACCGGGTGTACTACACCATGGGGGAGGCCCGGTGTTTTCTCTGTCGGGCGACGGGGCACGTCCGAAGGGACTGCCCCCTGGCCCGGTTTGGAGAGGCACCCGGGACCCCCGATGCCCGGGAGGGCACCGGCCCTACCATCGCCGGTGGCCCTGACGGTCCGGACCCTGGGGTCGCCCCTCCTCCAACCGTGACCGTCGTCAATCCCGCTCGGGTTCCGCAGGGCCCAGACGAGCGTGCGGGTGCTGATGCTGCCACCGCCAAAAGCGGCAAGGCTGGGCCCGCGGAGGAGAGGGCGGCGGGGTCAGTGACGGGACTCGGGCAGGACCTACCTCGGGGGGAGGTATCCTTTTCCCCTGCTGCCCAGCCCCCATCTACCCTTGCCCCCCCGACGCTGCCCTTGTCCCCTGGCTCTTCCTCCATTCAGGCCCAGCCCTCTTCCTCCGAGGGATGGGAGCTCGCAATGGGGAAGCGCCGAAAGCGTGCTCGGCGTTCCACCCCGCCCTCTGAGGGGGAGGACAACCTCCCTGTACCCATGGGGGTGGACGCTGGATCCATTCCACCCTCTGAGCCCGCAAGCGATTCACAGCACCACGAAGTGGTCGAGGTGACTGCGGCGGACGCGGGAGAGGTGAACACCTCCCTCCCGGGGTCCCTGCAAGAGGGGGTGTCCATGGAGGATGCTCCCACTGTTCCCGCCTCCACTGAGGGGGCGGCCGCTGACCTTGCCACCGACAGAGATCAGCACCTGGTGGCGGGCGGCGGGCTCGCCTTCCTCTCTCAGGAGGTGGAGGCTTTGGGGCTGACCCCGGCTGCCTCGGAGGGGGATCATCAGGTCCTGGAGGGACAACAACCGACCTCTCCTTCCCCTTCCGACCCGCTGCTATCCCTTCTCCCTGCCTCTGAGTTGCCCCGGGGTGCGACCGTCTGCCCGGCCATCGACAACACCTCGGCCGCGGCCGCGGCAACCCTTGAGGCTCTCAGCGGGCGGGAGATCCCGTTAATATCTGTCACCCCCGGCGCTGAGGCCTCCGGTGCTGCACTCTCTGTGGCACTGGAGCTCAGCGCTGGGGAGACTATTACTACCCCTACCACTGCCATCGATTCTCTGCGCTGCGAGGAGGCACCGCACCCCGGTGCCTCCTCTGCTGAGGCATCTCGCCCTGCTCCTTCTCCTGCTCCCTATTCAAACGCCCTCTCAATCGAGTTTCCCACCCCTCTTCCTCCTCCCCGCCATTCTTGTCTCTTCCCTAATCCCTCACCTCTTCCTCCCCCTACTCTCCTTCCTCGTCTCCCTCCTTTTCCCGATCCCCTCCCTGAACTCTTTTCCTCCCCTTACTCTGTTACTGCCGCCCCTGGGGTTGCCACGTTTAGTCCAGACGTTGGCCCCCGGGAGGCGGTTTTCGTTTCTTCTGCTCCCAGCACATCTGGGGCTGATCTCTCTCCGCCACTGTCCTCTCAGCAGGGACCTCAAACGCCCTGCGTCCCCGTGCCGATGGGTCGCGGGGCTCACGGAGGGGTCTGGCCCCAAGGCGTTCGAGGGCCCGAGGCCCCGACGCCAGACGCGCTGAAGGGCGAGATGCGTGTTTTCTTGGAAGACATCCGTGGCTCCAAGAACAAGGTCGCTCTCGCCCTTCAGCGCTGGGGAGATTTTCATCTCATCTTGCAAATAGTCAGAGCCCTCTTGCGGGAGGGTAAAGGGACCGGGCGGCGGGGGGCCGCGGCTTACCAGCGGGTCCGCAGCTTCCGTGACGCCCTGCTCACTTTTGGGAATGGTCACGGTTTGCTGCGGGGCCCGATGGGGGCCGTCGGCACTCCTGCCAATCAGGATCTTCCCCAGCCCTCTCGATGCCGCCGCTCATCTTTGCCACTCTAAACACCCGGGGCTGCGGGTCGGGCCTCCGTACGTGTCAGGTCCTCTCCTTCCTCCGGAGGGGCAGGTACTCCGTCATATTCCTCCAGGAGACCCACACAGCTCCGGCCGCCGAGGCTAGCTGGCGGCTGGAGTGGGGGGACAGGGTTTATTTTAGCCACCTGTCGGCCCGTCAAGCCGGGGTGGCTACCCTGTTCTCCCCGAACCTGCAGCCCAAGGTGCTGGGGACCGCCGAGGTCGTGCAGGGTCGCCTGCTGCATCTCCGGGTTCGGACGGAAGGGCTGACACTAAATCTCGTCAACATCTACGCCCCGACGTCCGCCCCGGAGAGGCTCCGCTTCTTTCGGCAGGCGTCGGCCTTCCTCGGCACTTTGGATCCTCGCGAGTGCCTGGTCCTGGGCGGAGACTTCAACTGCACCCTCGAGGAGCGGGACCGTACGGGGCTCGAGCAGTGCCCGGCCGCCGCGGACGTCCTCAGGGAGATAATAGACCATCACTCCCTGGTGGACGTCTGGCGAGACCTCCACCTGGGCGAGGAAACGGTGTTTACCTACGTCCAGGTGGCGGGTCATCGGTCTTTCCACTCCCGGTTGGACCGCATTTATGTGTCTCGTCATCATCTCTTCCGGGCCCACTCCTCCGGCATTCGGCCGGCCCCTTTCTCGGACCACCACTTGGTGGCCGTACGGGCTTCTCTTTCCTCGGAGAGGCCGGGGCCGGCCTATTGGCATTTTAATAACAGCCTGCTGGAGGACGTGGGCTTCGTAGCGTCCTTCCGGGAGTTCTGGCTGGCCTGGCGCGGGCGGCGGTGCGCCTTTCCCTCGGCGCGGCGGTGGTGGGATGTGGGGAAGGTGCGCACGCGGCTCTTCTGCCGTGACTACGCCCGGGGGGCCAGCCGGCGGAGGGATGCGGCGATAGAGCAGTTGGAACGGGAGGTTTTAGAGCTAGAGAAGCGGCTGGCCACCGGCCCCGAGGATCCGCCCCTCTGCGGAGCGTACCGGGAGAAGCGGGAGGAGCTCCGGGCCCTCGAGGACCTTCGAGCCCGGGGTGCCTTTGTTCGTTCTCGCATCCGTCTCCTTCGGGAGATGGATCGAGGCTCCCGCTTCTTCTACGCCCTGGAGAAAAAGAGGGGGGCCAAAAAACACGTCCTCTGCCTTCTGGCGGAGGACGGCACCCCCCTCACGGATCCGGTGGAGATGCGCGAGAGGGCTCGCGCCTTCTACGCCTCTCTCTTCTCCCCGGATCCGACCGACGCCGACGCCCGCAGGGTTCTCTGGAACGAACTCCCGACGGTCAGCGCGGGCGACCGGGACCGGCTAGAGCTGCCTCTCTCTCTGGCCGAGTTCTCGGAAGCCCTCCGTCTCATGCCCACCAATAAATCCCCGGGCATGGACGGGCTGACCGTGGAGTTCTACCGCGTGTTCTGGGACGTCCTCGGCCCGGACCTTGCTAGCGTCTGGGCCGAGTCCTTGGAGAGCGGGGTCCTCCCTGTATCGTGCAGGCGAGCCGTGATCGCCTTGCTGCCCAAGAAGGGGGACCTCCGCGATCTGAGGAATTGGCGTCCCGTCTCGCTCCTCAGCACGGACTATAAAATTGTCACCAAAGCCATCTCCCTGAGGTTGAAGTCCGTGCTGGCGGACGTGGTCCATCCAGACCAGACCTACACCGTCCCGGGCCGAACCATCTTCGACAACCTCTTTCTGGTCCGGGATCTCCTAGAGCTCGGGTGTAGGGACGGTCTGTCGTTCGCCCTCCTGTCCTTGGATCAGGAGAAGGCGTTCGACCGGATGGACCACGGGTACCTCCTGGGCACCCTGCGGGCCTTCGGCTTCGGGCCCCATTTTGTGGGGTTTCTCCAGGTGCTGTACGCCTCCGCAGAGTGTTTGGTCAAGCTCAACTGGACCCTGACCGCACCGGTCAGCTTCGGGCGGGGAGTACGTCAAGGCTGTCCGCTGTCGGGCCAGCTGTACGCTCTGGCCATAGAGCCCTTCCTCCGTCTCCTTCGCAAGAGGTTGACGGGGTTGGCGCTCCGTGAGCCGGAGACGAGGCTGGTCCTGTCGGCGTATGCCGACGACGTGCTCCTCGTGGTCCAGGACCCGGGAGACCTGGCGCGGGTGGAGGCTTGCCAAGCCGTCTACTCGGCGGCCTCCTCCGCCCGGGTCAACTGGGTCAAGAGCTCTGGCCTGGTGGTAGGGGCCGGGTGGCAGGCGGGCTCCCTCCCACCCGCGCTTCAGGCCATCAGGTGGAGCGCGGGTCCGCTGCTCTATCTCGGCGTTTTTCTTTCTGCCACGCATCCCTCCCCGCCGGAGAACTGGCAAGGTTTAGAGGCCAGGGTGGTCGAGCGGTTGCAGAGATGGACGGGACTGCTCCGGTGCCTCTCCCTGCGTGGGAGGGTACTGGTACTCAACCAATTGGTCCTGTCCATGCTCTGGCACCGCCTCGGCACCCTGGTCCCGCCCCCGGGCCTCCTGGTCCGTATCCAGCAGCTCATGCTGCGGTTCATCTGGCCAGGACTGCATTGGGTCTCTGCAGGGGTTCTCCATCTCCCCCCGGAGGAGGGAGGGCAGGGCCTGACGTGTTTGCGCACGCGGGTTCACGTCCTCCGCCTCCGGGCCCTGCAGAGACTCCTATTTGATGCAGGTAGTCCGGCATGGAGCACGCTTGCGCACGCTTTCCTTCGCCGCCTCCGAGGGCTCCGATACGACCGGCAGCTCCTTTATCTGAGAGGTCTTCCGCGAGACCTCTCCGGGCTGCCGGCCTTCTACCAGGACCTCCTCCGGACCTGGAAGCTGCTTGCAGCGACCAGGTCCTTGGGAGCCACCGTGGGGGCAGACCTCCTCGCGGAGCCCCTGCTACACAATCCCCATCTACGTGTGCAGGCGGCGGAGTCCCCCTTGGTGCGCCAGAGGTTGGTCCTGGCAGAAGTCACCAGAGTCGGAGACCTCCTGGACTACGACCGGGGAGACTGGGTGGATCCTCAGGCGCTCGCCCAGCGCATGGGGCTCTCCACCCTACGTACTCCCCGGCGCGTACTTCAGGAGGTGAAGGACGCTTTGCCGCCCACTGCTCGGGTGTACCTAAACAAAGTCCTGCGAGAGGGTGCACCCCGCCCACCCCTTACCCCCGGCCCTCCCGATCTCTCCATCGGCCCCCAGCCCCGCGTACCTTCCCGACCTCCTCCCCTTCATCACCTGAGCCGGCTGCACTCGCTGCGGCCAGTCCCCTTCCGAACCGCGCCAAAGAGTCACCTGTACACGCTCGTGCTTCACACGCTCCACTTCCCCACCCTCGTGTCCCGCCCAGACACCAAGTGGCGGGACCTCCTACCATCAATAGAGGGTGGGGAGCCCCGGTGGGCCAGCCTCTATTCGACTTTGGTTCCACGACCCACCGGGGACATCTGTTGGAGAATCCTGCACGGCGCGGTGAGCACGGGCGTGTACTTGGCGCGGTTCACCCCCACCCCCGAAACGTGCCTCTTCTGTGGCGTGAGGGAGACCCTGGCGCACATCTACCTCGAGTGCGCCAGGTTACAGCCCCTCTTTCGGCTCCTCCAGAACCTCCTGTTGAGGTTCTGGCTGCATTTTTCCCCCCACTTGTTAATTTACGCACACCCCATCCGTGGCCCCACAAAGTCGCGGGACCTCCTGGTCAACCTCCTCCTGGCAATTGCCAAATCGGCAATTTATAAAACCAGGGAAAAGAGGTTGGCCGGGGGAGGGGCCTGCGACTGTGGGGCCTATTTCCGTTGCTGTATCCGCTCACGTATCCGGGCAGAGTTCCAATGGGCAGCGTCCGCTGGCTCTCTCGAGACCTTCGGGGAGCAGTGGGCGCTGTCCGGGGTTCTCTGCTCGGTATCCCCATCCGGCTCCCTCGTTTTAGCCCTTTGACCCTCACACCCGTCCCTGTTTTTTTCATTATTTGTCCCCAGTAATTAGTTGGTTCTCCTGGGTTCTGTGGTCCTCCCCGCAGGCTGGGGGGAGGTCCTTTTGATGTGGGCGGGCTAACGCCCGCCCACCTCCCGGACACCAAATAGTGCCTGAGCACACGGCCTTTCAAACAAACAAACAAACACACTCAGCTCAGCACTCCAAATGCTCCAAACAAACAAACAAACTCCAAACAAACTCCAAACAAACACACACAAGCCCAAAACCTCCAAATATAAGCAGCCACTTACCCCAAGATGCTTTAGTTTGCTCCTTCCTTCTCCTCCTCCAGGAGAGCCTCTCAAAACTCCCTCCTGTTAGCACTCACCCTGTTCGCGAGCACCCGGTTGCTGTGAGACAAGCACAGATGGTGGGACCATATAGTGCTGCAGGTCTGGGACCATTGGCCGCAGCTGCAAAACTTCTGAATGCACAAGGCCACTTTCATGGAACTTTGCAAATGGCTTTTCCCTGCCCTGAAGCACAGGAACGCCTCAATGAGACCCACTCTGACAGTGGAAAAGTGAGCACCAATTGCCCTGTGGAAGCCTTCAATGCCAGACAGCTACTGGTCAATTGGGAATCAATTCAGAGTGGAGAAATCTACGGTGGGAGCTGCTGTTATACAAGTAGCCAAAGCAATCAATATGATTCTGCGACAAAGGGAAGCGACTCTGCGAAATGTGGATACCACAGTGGAGGGCTTTGCCATGATGAGGTTCCCTAACTGTGGTGAGCGATAGACAGAACATACATCCCCATCTTGGCACCCGACCACCATGCCCAGGAGCATATAAACCACAAGGACTACTTCTTCATGGTGCTGCAGGTGCTGATGGCTCACAAGGGCTGTTTCACCAATATCAATATGGAATAGTCAGGAAAGATGCATGATGCTTGCATCTTAAGGAACTCCTGCTTCTTCGGAAAGATGAGCACTGGAACTTTTTTTCCAGACCAGAAAATTACAGAGAGGTGGAAATGCCAACAGTGCTCCTTGGTGACCCAACCTACCTTAGAAAGTAGAAGTGGCATGTTTGCAGTGATGCACCAGACCATCCATGTGCCTCCTTTGTTTTGTGATAGGACTACCTCAGCTCCCTTAATTTAACTCAGCACTGCTGGGAGTCCCTGGAGTATCCTTTCTCCACCAGGTACTGTGCTGTCTTAGGGTAGATATCAATGTTTCTTTTACTTGGTCATCGCTCAAAGAGAATGAATTCCTCTCCCCATGCACCAAAGGGGTCCAAGATCTCCTGCACACTCCGTGCTGGCCCTCTTTTGTGTCCGTGGGAACCGGCACCCATGGAAATGAT
This sequence comes from Pelochelys cantorii, assembly GCA_032595735.1. Lineage (NCBI taxonomy): Eukaryota > Metazoa > Chordata > Testudines > Trionychidae > Pelochelys > Pelochelys cantorii. The sequence goes on along the minus strand of CM064334.1, from coordinate 23,568,334 downwards.
TGCCACATGTGCTGCCGCTCTGAGGTGTGCTCGCAACACTGGCCACATGGAAAATGAAATTCAAACTTTCCTGGGGCTTTTCCTGTTCACCCGGAGAGCAGTAGAGGTGCAAGTTCTGGCCAGAGTGGTCAGAGCAGATAACTTTGGGATGCCTCCCAGAGGCCAAGAACTTCAACTTTCTTAATGCTGGATCTCCGCTACCATGAGTTCGATCATGCAAGGTGGGAATTTGTGTTACTCCTCGTAAATGTAGGGACACCCAAAGTCAACTTCAGCAGCCCTGAAATTCACAGGTTTTGTAGTGTGGACTCATTGTTTAGAAAAATCAACTTTATTTGGCTAAAGTTGACGTAAACTTCTAGTATAGTCCAAGCCTCAGTTTTCAAGACTTCACTGCTTGTCTCTAGAAAGGGGAAATGTATTTCTTATTATAAAATGCCAGGGAACTTTGTTCTGCCTCAGTTTCAAGTTCCTCTTTGCTGAGCAGGAGTCAAAGTAATGAGCTCATTGGGATCTAACAGGGTAAGAGGAGTGAGTCATTAAAAGGCATAATCCCTGACACAGACACATGAATTGGAGACCAGCAAATGCTGGGCATGAACAGAGGACTACAAAATAGGCCCCAAAATACTTTAAATGAAGAGATTACAGAGACCTTAGGCTTCTGTAAATTTTTGTATGTGGATAGGCAGTAATTATCACTTAGCAGCAGTGATAAAGAGCAAGCCACAGCAGGCTGCACCTTTATTAAAGTGATGTTTTCTTTGAATCACTTATGTACAAAGTGCTTTGTGGTTTACAGAAAGTTATTTTAGGAATATGGTGTTGCTTCCCTTTATAATGACATACTGAGAAACAACCCTACCTCTCAGGGGAGTGGTTAAATTAGTGCAATACCTACTGTGGTGCTGTTTAAAATTTACCTCTGTTTATGCGCATATGATTCACACCATGAATTTACTAGGGAGAGCAAGATGAAAGGGAAGTAAGTAGTTTTAGAAAATGAGTGATTTCTCCACTCAGGAGAACTGTCCTATATAAGTAGCCTTTGAAACCTGAAACAAGGAAGTGGTCAGGTATCATATCACTATGATACTATAGAATGGTACCAGAGAGCTCATTTTTACAATTGGGAAAGATCTAAGGGAGGGAAGAGGGTATGAAGTGGCTGACGACTCACATAGGAAGACAAAAGACAACGTACCTACTAAAGCTAGGGCTTATAGGGAAATTAATGTTCCAGAGAGTTTGGGGAATTAATTTAGGGGCACATCAACCATCAGCAATCAGACTTTGTGGTCAGAACCAGTCTCCACGGCCACAAGACATGAGTCAAGTATCATCTGAGTGCAAATACCAGGAGATCAGAAGCAAGAGACAAACTGGAGATCAGAATCAGGGACTAGAGTCAAGCCATGTCACGTCAGGATCCACACCAGACACCAGGAGGGCCAACTCATTCAGAATGCTAGGAAATGAAGGCAGAACATCTAGAGCTCAGTTGTTCAAGCACCTTCAGGTGCTTGCTACTGACTTAAGTGGGGCCAGTGGGCTAATTAGCTACTTTGGGATTCTCTCTGTGTGAAGCCTCATAATGGGCTGGGCTTCATGTGTCTCAACAAAGCTGTTGGCAACAGGCTGCTCCGGAGATCCTGACAAGACCAGTTTTGAGAACAGTGGGCACTGACAATGTTCTTAAATGGCAAAAATTAGCATGGTGCCAAAGACTTCAGAGAAGCTATGCTAATTTACAATGGCCAAGAATCTGGCCCATGGTGTCCACAGCAGCTGGGCAGGAATTCTAAAACTGTGTAGAACAAGTGAAGAGTTGCTGCCATTATGAGTGTTTCAGCATGTACTGTAGTAACATGCAGGCATGTGAACTAGATTATATAAAGCATCATATAAAAGATTGCCCAAAAGACTGCAATCTTTCTCTTCTTCTCCAGCAACCTCCCAACTTTACAGCTGATCCAGTTTTAGTTCTGAGATATATAGGACTAAAACCTCTGACTCTCTCAAACTATGTCTATACTTCAGGGTTTTCCAGGATATCAGAGGAATGTGCCTGCTCTTCCGTTCTTGGTGCTGATTTTGTTTTGTTTTGTTTTGTTTTGTTTTTCTGCAGAAGAGCAGATGCGCTCTTTCGGAAGCCCTGTCTTCCTCCTTCCTTGAGGAAGAAGGGCTCTTCCAAAAGAGGAGGCTTTTCTGAAATTTGGCCCAGTGTAGACAGGCCAAATTTTGGAAAAGCATCTTCTGAAAAAATTATCAGAAAATTGTACACAAATTGCGAAACACTATTTGCGTACCTTTTTCCGATAGATCAGTGTAGTGTAGACATAGTCTCAAAGTCCAGAGTGTCCATTACCAAAAAAGATTCAAGGGAGGGCCAGGAATAAGAATTTCAACATGTGGAATTTCCTTTAGCTCTGTCATGTGATTAGTGGGACATCCCTCTTAGAAAAAACATAGCCTGCAATGTTGAAGTGAATGCTTGGAGCTGAGGGCACTTCTGAGTGTCAAGTCCCTCAGGAGCTTCTGTACAGTCACTACCTCCCATCCCCAACCTCAGGGAAGTTTCCAATGTCAGGAAAAAAGATAAAATAAAACTAACCCTGTCAAATCCTCCACATGCAATTTAAAGGGGAATCAATATAGAAAGACATCACCTTCCTAATTTCTCCTCTACCAACCCAACTATATTTCTATGCAACCTGTGGAGACTTAACCCAGTCAAGTACCAGTATATGAGCTTTTGAGGGCACTTTTGAGGGATTCATGCTGCAGAACCATTGCTCTTCTTTGTGTTTGTTTTGTGCCCATTACACTGCTACAAATTTGCTCTGCCATCTATTTGCACCAGCCACTGGTCCTCTAAGCCATCACAAAAAGACATTCAGAACCAACTTTCAGTTAAAGAATTTCATGACGCAGGGAACAAAAGTATAGTAATCTTATTCCCATGCCCTTTGAAAATGTTTTTCTCAGATTGGTGAAAAATGTAAGAAATGTTCCTGTAAAGCTTTTCTGATACAATGTTTGAAGGCTGACACATGAGCTTATTTTGATGTTTCTGGGAGCTGAAAATATATGTGGGGGTGGTTCTCCTGTCTTGATCTTCACAATTTGTGAAAAGAAGAGGAGTTTCTGTACACACTATTTTAAAATGGATTTGGGGGATTTTGGGCCAAAGGAAGCTATCAAAGAGTTTTTACTAAAACTCTGTCATAAATCTTGGTTCTATGTGTGGACTCTGTAATGTAGGTGAAGCTGCCCTTTTAACCAAGAACATAACTATACCTTTGTGATCTTTCCCAAAAAGGTAGAGGGAGGAGCCATGGAGGTGAATTTGGGTATAGAATTTACCATCTAACCTCCGTGGGCATCACAGAAATATTATGAGCCAGAGAGTTAAAAATCTATGTACCAAATTTATTATTGTTCTGTGGAATCAATAATGTTTTGCCTTTTAAGAGTTTCAGTTAGGAAACATTCTGAAGTGTAACAACTTTAATGAACCTACACATTTACGAACAATACTGCATAGTGTAATAAATATGCTAATAGATTACTCAATGTACATTATCTATATACACAGCTCATATACATGATATTTTGTATGATTTTTTTGTAACACCACCAACTTTCACCAGGGGTGAATTTGATTCTAATTCCTATTTAAGTCACTCTTACTTTGATTGATCAAACTCAGAGTGGCATAAGTGGTGTAAATTTACATATCAGCTAGTATGTAAATATCTTATTTTCAGTTCAGGGGCAAAAATCCTACAAGATTTTGGACAAGTGTAAGATAAAATGATGGGGTGGTATTTTACACCCTCTCACAGGTGCATCTGCACCAGGAACAATCATAAAAGACCTGGTAGCCCAGCTCCATCATGGCTGAGCTGCCAGGGAACAAGAACAGAGCCAATGGGGAACACAACCGTTGTGTAGACTGGGCTTCTGCACTAATAATTTTGGTATCCCAGGCATCTCTTTGTATCCATCAGGTTGTGGGAGGCAGGTCTCATAGCCTACTATATGGGAGTGTGAATGGGGTGCAAATACCACCCCCTGAGCATGATTGCAGAGGTTTTGCTGTGGGAAGGGATGATCCCACCCATTTATATGAGGACACTATAGTTATTAATATTATTATAATGATATGGGAGTGTAATAACAAAAGCATTTTTAAGGAAAACCAGAGAGCAGACAAGGATAAATATATAAAGGAAACACTTTTTGGCATTATGCTTAAACCTGTTTTATTGGGTAGGGTTAATATACTGGAGACTCTAATGAAGTTATATAAAATTATTTACAGTTTATTTTGTTCTAAACAGGGGTGGGTGAAATCTCTTTTGCAACTCTTTCTTGGTGACTTTTCATATCCATTTCATACAGCATTTGTCCTACAGCTGTTTGCAAGTACACCACTTGTCTGAGGTGCTTAAACCCTTTCGATATGTCTTCAGGTGCCCTAGGTTTCTAGCATCACTCTTAAGTGCTGGCTCCCAATGCAAATGAAAATCACTTGCATTTATCTAAAATGCTACCAAGGGGATTGAGTACCCTTCGATGCAATACTTTAAGTCAAAATAGATGCCCTATTTTTAAATGATAATTCAATGTTCAGGATCAGAATTAGAACTTATCTCTAGTGTCAGACTGTTGGACTAACAGGGAAGAAAGGATAAAAATTGTTTCTCCCGCAAAGTTGATGTGGCTTTTATGAGTGGTTGGGTAAAATGAACTGGTTTAAAGGGGAAAATATTGAAAAACGTAGGCTAGGACAGCATCTCAGCTCAGTTTATTCTTCATATCTTAATCATCTCCCTTTTAAATTTGATGTTTAAATACAGGCGAGATAAAGTATTTTTATTTTTCTGGAACTAGTATATGGTGGTCTGCCCTGACAGTACATCCATGGGTATGAGTCACTGGCGATGGAACCCTTTTCAACAGATATATAGGGCCAGACTCACCAAGGCAGGTTGATGGATAACACTCAGAAGCAGCTGGTCACAGTCCTATCCCTCCCTTGCAATTTAGGAGGGATTCATCCAGAGGGAGGACAGGAATATTGTTGACACCAGCCTCCTATCGAGCATTGTGCTCAGAGGGAACACTTTTAAGTCAGTACAAGTTTGTGTGGCACTAGCACAGGCTGCTGATGGGAAGTGTTCTGTTTTCATTGTGAAATGGAAACTCTGACTCAGATTCTCCCTATACTTTGCTGGAGACGTCACTTTCCCTTTCTAATATCAGAGAAGCACGGTCAGTCAGTCAGAAAGGGCATTAAAGAAGCATTGGACCCAAAGGTACATGCCACGATTATTAAAATCAAGTTCCCAAGTGAGGCACCAAAAAATTCTTCAGCACATCAAATAGGAAGCCTGATTTTCAGAGTTTCTGAAAAATTTCAACTCCCACTGTATGAATATAGATTTTAGTGCTTACATTTAAGTTTAAGAATATTGGTCATCATGTAAACCTATATATTTTAGAGAGTTTGCGCATCAGTCTGTGAGTCCATTAGCGTATGAACTCCTCCTAAACCAGGCTTGAGCCAAATATGGCCCTGGGGCTGGATCCAGCCCGCCAAGCCACTGGATCCAGGCCATGGACACAGCAAGAAGCCTCAGGCGCCCTCCCCGCCCCACACACACACACACACCACTCAGAAAAGCAGCTGCCACAGCCATTCCTCTTTCTCAGCTGTGAGCCTGGGGGAGGGAGGAGTGATGCTTCACTTGCTGCTCCCACCCCCAACACAATCCCATTGGCCGATTTCTGGCCAATGGGAGCTGCCTGTTTGAAGAACAGGCAGCACACAGAGCACCCTTCCCCCCTCCCTTCAGGCTCTTATTTCAGATGTACATGGCCCCTGAAGCCTGTGTGGGGGTGGGGCAGGTAGGGAAGCTGCCTGAGAACCCTTCTGGGCTACTGGCTGGGAGTCACTCAGGTAAGTTTCCTGGCCAGAGCCTGCCAACCCTCTTCCCACACACTCCTGCCCCCCTACTCCACATAACCCAAACCCTCTGCCCCTCTCCTGAACCCATGCTCCCTCCCTGATCCTGAACCCCAGGGTCACAACCCTGTGCTCTAGATCATAACCCAAACTTCTGCAACCCAATCCCCTGCCCTAGGTCACAAACCAAACCTCTGAACCCCAGCCCAATGTCCCAGGTCACAACTGCCTCCTTCACCCAAACTTCCTCCCAGAGCCCACACCTCCTCCTGTACCCCAATCCCTTACCCCAAGCTCCCTTCTGCACCCAGTCTCCATCCCAGACCCTGCACCTCCTCCATTAAAATCATGGAAGAGTGCAGCCTTTGACCACTTTCCAAAATCTTGGAGTGGCCCCCCCCATCAAAAATTATTGCCCACTTCGGTCCTAAACAGTAAGAGCTAGGACCACCAAATGTGGTATGCAGCTCCCTTTTAGCCTAACTTAAAGCAAGGTCAGGAAAATGGGATTTACTTGGAATCCAATTGTTCTCCGTCACATGGAAAGGGAGGGGGCTGATGGGCTGGGCTGGGCAGTTATACTGCGGAGCGACCACTGTGGGGAGCAAGCGTTGGGTCAGCTATATTGCAGAGTGACCACAGGGGAGCAGCCACACTAGGATGAGAGTAGATAGCTGGGGCCGGGACTCTCCATGATGCCAGTCATTGGCCAGGAGGCCAGGGTCAAGAAGCCCAGCCCCAGTCCCACCCTCACCCTCAGTGAGGAGTCGCCGGGGTCCAGGCAGTCCAGGCAGCCCAGTCAAGCCCCTTCCCTGCAAGTAGCTGTCAGCCAGGGGAGGCCAGGCAGCATCCCACCGGGAAGAGCCATTGGCCAGAGTGGGCAGCCTCCCAGGAGGAGCCATTGGAGCAGCACAGCCCCAGGCCCCCAGGAGGAGCTGCCATCGAAGTAGTGCCCCCCATTGCTGCCACGGATGGCTCCAATAAGCATCCCTCCAAGCTTCCTGCCCTGAGCCCCTCCTGTCCTGAATCCTGCACACCCCCTACCCTGAGCCCTCTCCTCTTGTGCACTACTGCCTGGTCAAGGAGAAAGAGCAAATTCAGGAAGTGATACTTCACTTGGGTCCCTCTGGCCTTTTGCTTCCCTCTCAAGCCTCCATGCCAAATGACATGTAGCGGTTCAGAGGTGCTGGGATCCTTCTCTGTCCCTTCAAGCAGACAAAAAGGGAGGAGAGAGAGAGAGGAAGAAAATGTTTTCTCCTCCCTGCATCCAGAATCAAGGAGAAAGGAACGCTCCATAACGGGTCAGACCTAATGTCCATCTAGCTCAGTGTCCTATCTTCTGACAGTGACCAATGCCAGATGTCCCAGACTGAGTAAACAGAACAGGTAAACATCAAATTATCCCTCTCCTGTCACCCATTTCCAGCCTCGAACAAACAGAGGCTATGAACATCATTCCTATCCATCCTGGCTAATAAGTATTGATGGAGCTAGCCTCCATGAATTTATCTAGTTATTTTTTGAACCCTGTTAAAGTCTTGGTCTTCACAACATCCTCTGGCAAGGAGTTTCAAAGGTTGACTACGGACTCCTCCTAGAAGAGATGAGGGATAAGAGGAGATCTTACATCAGATTCTCTAGTTCAGGTGAGCATGGCTCAGCACAAGACTGGATGGATAGGACTATGGATTGCTTTTTACACACACAGTTTTATCTCCAGCTTCTTGTGGCTCCAATGGACAGTCCCAACAAACAGATAATTGGTGACAAGAGATATCCCGAACATGCATTCTTTCCCCTGAACAGGTCGCCTAAGCTGAGAGCTAAGAAGACAGTTGCATATGGCCAGCAGATGAATCCTCCATTCATCAATTAAGCTGTCGTCAAAGCTGCTTGGAGTGGCAGAAAGCAATTTCAATGGACAAGTGATTCTAAATTATTGCGTCTCCAGGAATCATACAGCTACAAAAACAGTCATGGGACACTATCCTGTTGATGTTGCCTTGCAATTTGTATCTTGCAGTGTCACATGATGGGACAATATAACATCAGAATGATACGACAACATGGTGCAACCATCAATCCAACAAGCACCATGATATTTATGCAGTTTAGAGGCTCTTTGCAATTTCACTCCTGAAAAATTTGTTCTTTTGTTCCACAGATCAAGGGCCCCAAGTAAAAAATTCTATTTCATTAGGTGCTGGAGGAGTAGGACAACTCAATATGAGCACTCCACAGTCACTGAACAGCTTATGGCCAGGTGGAAGAAAATGTGGTTTTGAATAAGCTTCTGAAGACCAGCTGGCTTCTTGCTGAATCTTTCTTGAGAAAGAATTTCAAAAAAGACATTTTTAATAGAGTCCTTCTGACTTAACCTGAGGCAAAGTCATTCTATCTTAGGGCCCAAATTTTGCCATCTTCACTCACATACCTTATTCTTTGCGCAGACACCTGGGAATGAATGGGATTACTTATGGAGTAAGCTATTACTGGGCATGGGCAAGACAGCAGAATTGGGGTCTCAGTGAGATGATTTTTTCAACAAATGTCATAACAAATATACTCTCCACATAGAAAGTGATCAAAAGCTATTCTCTTTGCTGCTACAGCATTTCATGAAGTCATACAAACTGCTGGATCATTGATTTTGACTAAATAATTATCTAAGATGGGCTGCATCAAAAATGAATTATATTCAGCAGCACCAGAGTTCTTTTCAGTTGTTGACAAGCTGCCTCTTAGTAATAGCCATCTTAATCTACCTAATTTGGATGAAACACAATCAAAAACATTGAAATGTCCTGTCCTACATTAGTTTCCTCTGGAAAGCTCCACAGTTTTAAAGTTTGTTGGCATGATGCATTTAATTGAATAGAATTCAGTGATGAAGAGGATGCAATATTTTGTAAACTGTGATGACATTTTGCAATCGGTGGGAATGATACTTTCAATAAAACAGGATGCTAGCATGGGAAATCAATAGAAGAAAAATGTGAGTTGCATGAAAATTCTACTTTGCACAGAAGTACATCTGATTTCTATTGAAATTGGAATAGGAATCATTATTCTGCATCTGACATTGACATATAACTTGATCCACCATGATCACCTAAAGATGATCTTTGACTTACTTCAATTTTGTGCAGACACAATATTCTGCTGCAAAGACGGAAGAAATGTGATAAAAGTCTTAACAAAGGCAGAGTGTGAATATTTTGTAGGTATGATCAAAATACTGAGAAAAAGTTAAAAATAAAAATTTTTTAAACCCTATCCATAAAACCAATTAGTAATTGAAAAGTCCATAATAAATTACATGAAGCAGAGTAGCAAGATTTAGGCTGTACAAAATGAACCACCTGGCCCAGTAGGAGAGATGGGGTGGAGCATAATACCAGTTCAAAGAACAACCTGAAGTTTTCCACTCCCTGGGTGAGCTGAGAGTGGTCAAATATGGGAGATGACACACGTGATGACAAGTGAGAGACATGGAAAATTTTACAGCTGTTAAAAGTATTTCCTGCTGGCTAACCTGTGATCAATATTGACAGCAATAGCAGCCTGCCCTCCTAGTTAAAGGATGAAAGGTTGCCATAGGAGCAACAGTTGATACTCCTAGGGAGAAGATGGAACAACTTCAGAGCAGACATACAAAAATATTGGCTCCTGAATAAAGAAGTGAGGAATTAAGGCACAGTAGTACTTCTTTCCTCCCCCCCTCCCCTGCCACCTTGCATCCCCACAAAGAAATTAATCCAGCCAAGTATTTTAGTGACCAAAACAAAAAGATTAATCTAAATAGGAATTAATTTCTCAAACTCTTTTATTTGATATTGTGCAAGAGGTGATGACTTACTTTTGCTGACCTATAACCCATGACCTCAGTTTATTTATATCTTAGAAAGTTGAGATGCTTGTTAAATTAGTGCCGATGCCACTAAACCTGCAATGAAAGTGGTAATAATCAAAAGAAACTAAAAGATTCTTTTAAAATTATCTTTTTCTGTAACTCTAAAGCTTGCTACAGTAAAAGCTTTGTTATCTGGCATTGGGGAAGGGAATTCTGGTAAGTCAAAAATGATAGTTTACTGAGAGGGAGGGAGTATGGGTGCAAGAGGGGATTCAAGACTGGGAGCTGTAGTGAGGGAGGGGGCTTAAAGCAGAGGCGCTGGGGCATGGGACAGGTTTTGCAGGATCTGGGCAGTGCTCATCTTGGGCAGCTTCCCATAAGTGGCAGTAAGTCCCTGACACTACTAGGCAGAATTGTGGCCAGACATCTCTGTGTGTTGCTTCCATCCACAGGAATCAGCACCCGAGATGAGGCCAGGGCAGGACCTGGAGCCCTGTGGACATTCCTCCACCTAAGAACTGCAGGGACATGTTATTGCTTCTGGAGAGCCACACAGAGCCAGGTAAGGAAACTGCTGGCCAGCTAGATGCTATTGAAGATCAGAAATGCTAGTTTCTAGAGCTTTCAGGTGGTAAAGTTCCGGAAAACACAGTTTTTATTGTATTTAGCTTGGTGTAAGTAATAGCATAAGACCACACTGGGCTTAATAAAAGTTAGCATTGGTGGGTAAACTGGGGTCAGAAGATTTAGCAACATATGTCATGTGATAAACTATGCCAACTTCCTTAACTGCATGGTATATAGAATCTTATAACTGTGCAAATGCTTATGGCAATTTTTAAGCTTCATAATACATAGCAGGAATGGCAAATATAAACATAGTATGTATTATGGTCTCAGAAATAGGTAGGTATAAGCATTTGGAGCATAAAAAGTGAATCAAACCCAACCTTCAATGTGATGTGTTGTTAGGGACAAGTGCATTTTGCACCCTAAATTAATCATAAGGCCACATTTTGTGTGTTAATATCAGTGACACATTATGTGTGATGTTCATGAAAGTATTCTGGTTATTTTAAACTAGCCTGTGTTTGATGTGACAGAATATGTTTTGCTGGGCTCAGGTGAGATATGACAAAACAAGATTTTGTTTCCAAAGTTTGAAATAACGTCTCAAGGTACCACTGTAAATGCAATGCTGATCAGTGTAGCTAAAATGAAATTCTGATGCAAAAAAAATGTTAAGCTCTTTTTCAGTTTCACACTTTGATTCAGGATGCAGCACCATTCTCACTGATGTTCAAAAGAAAAGGAAGACAGATACTACACTCTTCTCCTTTAATAAAGCATCAAGTTTATTTGCAATGACCTTTTATTCATTTGAATGATCTAACATGGAATGATGGTATCCTATGTGGCTAGAGCACCATACATTGAAATGTGGAGTAAGTCAGATTGCAAACATATTTTGCAGAGATCAGGAAAGTTATTGCAGTATATAACAATGGCGTCTGATGACACACAGGGTCTATTCTTGAGTATTCTGAGTTAGATTTGCTTTAGGGCTAAACTTAAGTTTTATTACTTCTTTTACTCCTGTTAATATTGAAGAACACATACAACTTCAAGAGAGTCTGTTGACTCTTTCTTGTTTGCACATCCTGTTTTGAATTATTAAGTAGGGTTCCATTATGGAATCTTTACCCTGAGCCTTAAGACTCAAATCCAGCAAAGCACTTCAACACATGCTTAACTTCAAGCATGTATTTAAATCTCACATGTTTAAACATAAGTACCTATACATGCTCAACTGCTATGCTAAAGAAGAGACTGTATGTGTACTATTAATCTTCTGCTTACAGATAAGCACCTGCTTAAGTGCTTGGCTTGATTGGGGAATTAATTACACACATAAAACACAGGAGCTGTGTCAACATTACTGGTAATTATGCAAGTTTGGTTTTCTGAATTTAGATTGAGGCTACAAGCCTGACAGTTACAAAAAAATCTTTTCACTTATAAACTGATATGTTTTGATATGGAGATTAAGTGGAGACAATAAACATGAATATCTAGGTGGTTATTTTACATAGTCACTTTTCAGAGTAGAACCCTCATATTGTTAACCTTTTAGCTCATCAACCTATCCATGTCCTAGACCACCTCCCCCGAAGCGCCTGTCCTTAAAGTGCCATATTGGTTTGAATGTTAAAATAGTTGAATTGCACAATCCCATTTCTTATATCATCAGTTTTTCATAGCAGAAACTGTTTTTGAATATGTTTGTATAATGCCTAGCACAATGTGGCCTAGATCTTGATTAGGCTTCTGGGTATTGCTGTAATAATAATCATAAATCATACAAATGTACTTAATGTATCTACACTTGAGTGCACTATTCCCCACAGAGTGTATGAAGTAGGTAAGATGAGGGGGCTCGCTAGAGGTCATATACGAATTCAAAATGTTGTGTGTGTTTTAGAGATACTCTTGCTTTAATATGGGAAACTAATATTATCAGTAGGAATGAGAAGGTCTTTGGATTGCATTTCCTCTCTATCTATACTACAAGGTATACATTGTGTCAGGTACAATTCAACTGAAAAGAGATCTTACAGTGGGAGCATCAATCAAGAGACCTGATTTTAAAAATGCATAGAACGCTGCATTGAAATGTACATTCATTTCCAAGGAAAACAAAATTTTGGCTTCTTTTTTTGTCATTCCTGTGAAATTATATGTGCCAAAGACATCTTAAAATGATATTTGCAGTGGAAGATAGTATATTAAAAGTGACAACCGTAAGGGAATCTCCTGAACAGGAAATGGCAATCAGTACTTGTCCAAACACAAAGATGGAAGAATCATAGAATCATAGAATACTAGGACTGGAAGGGACCTTGAGAGGTCATCGAGTCCAGTCCCCTGCCCTCATGGCAGGACCAAATACTGTCTAGACCATCCCTGATAGACATTTATCTAACCTACTCTTAAATATCTCCAGAGATGGAGATTCCACAACCTCCCTGGGCAATTTATTCCAGTGTTTGACTACCCTGACAGTTATGAACTTTTTCCTAATGTCCAACATAAACCTCCCTTGCTGTAGTTTAAGCCCATTGCTTCTTGTTCTATCCTCAGAGGCCAAGATGAACAGGTTTTCTCCCTCCTCCTTATGACACCCTTTTAGATACCTGAAAACTTCTATTATGTCCCCTCTCAATCTTCTCTTTTCTAAACTAAACAAACCCAATTCTTTCAGCCTTCCTTCATAGGTCATGTTCTCTAGACCTTTAATCATTCTTGTTGCTCTTCTCTGGACCCTCTCCAATTTCTCCATATCTTTCTTGAAATGCGGTGCCCAGAACTAGACACGATACTCCAACTGAGGCCTAACCAGCGCAGAGTAGAGCGGAAGCATGACTTCTCATGTCTTGCTCACAACACACCTGTAAATGCATCCCAGAATCATGTTTGCTTTTCTGAAACAGCATCACACTGCTGACTCATATTCAGCTTGTGGTCCACTATAACCCCTAGACCCCTTTCTGCCGTACTCCTTCTTAGACAGTCGCTTCCCATTCTGTATGTGTGAAACTGATTGTTCCTGCCTAGGTGGAGCACTTTGTATTTGTCTTTATTAAACTTCATCCTGTTTACCTCAGACCATTTCTCCAATTTGTCCAGATCATTTTGAATTATGACCCTATCCTCCAGAGCAGTCGCAACCCCTCCCAGCTTGGTATTATCTGCAAACTTAGAGATAAGTGTCATAAGAGCTTTCCCCACGAGTTATATTTTAACATTAAAGTTTATTTTCACACTGGACCAGACAAATCAGATATGTTAACAACAAACATAAGCAAATGAAACAAACTTTGCCTCATTTTAATTTCTTTATACATCACAGAGTTTTGCCGACCTCTCTTTCACATACCAGATAGAAGTTCCAATAGCATTCATTGTAAGTAGCATATGATTTTATTTTTTATTTATTCCAAAACAAAAAGTAGCTTGAAAGTGTTGAGATTTGTGTGTGTTTCATTGTAGTCTAGCTAACACTCAGAAAACAAGATTAAGTTTTGTTTACAAAAAATTTCACAGCCTTTTAAAACTTAATTGTAGCTGGGCAGGTGATTAAATATTTAGGTGTAAAAAGTACAAAAATAATACAAATGCTGTAAAACTTAAAACAAAAATTCAGTTTTCTCCAAGTTTCAGTTGGCTGACCAGTCCTCCCCCCCCGCTTCCCGCCTCCCCCCGAAAGCACCCGGCATGCACTACCCCTCAGCCATAACATTAAGGAATCCATCCATTTCCCTGCTGCCATGTAATCCTTCATCATCCCTGTGACTCCACCCACCTTACTCCATCAACCAAACCTTAAATTTGCCTTCTATAGTTTGTAAAATCCACCCTGCTTCCTAATACCTCAGTAAGCCAAGTTCTTTTCTCAGGGTACATCTACAGAGTGGCGCTATTTCGGGATAACATCCGTTATCCCGGAATAGCATTCTGTGCTGTCTATACAAGAAGCCCTTTATTTTGAAATACATTCAAAATAATAGGCTTCTTATTCTGGCTTCCTGTAAACCTCATTGCACAAGGATTAAGGAAGATGCCGGAATAGCAATTTATTTCAAAATTTAGCACTGTGTAGACAGCGCCAAATTTCAAATTTCAAACTAAGCTATGCAATTTGAGTGGCTCAAATTGCATAGTTTATTTTGAGGTACACACTACTGTGTAGACCTACCCATAGTTATAATGGTGCAACAAAAATGAAGCTCTCTTGACGTCAAAATGTTATTCTGGATATACAGTATATCAGTTGAATTTGGAACAGAATTTAACCTGGTTTTCAATTTAATTTAAAGCAGAATTGGACACATCATCTCTAGACCTAGAAAGATGAATGCATATTCACTCATATGTCAAAAAAACCTGTATGTCTTTAAAATGATATACTTATTGAAAGTCTCTCCATGTCTACTATAAAGCATAGACATTTTAGCCCTTTATAAAAGGTGGGTAAGCTCTGAAACTACTAAAAGCATGTATTTTCTTTCAAAGACTTATTCTTCAATACATTGTCAGGTGATTCTAGAAGAATATTTTCTAAATTTACCACTGGGACTTTAATTTTCTGCCATCACCTTATATAATTTGTTTTCAGAACTGTCCTATTCAAGGGCAGAAACAGAGCATATGTTCTAATGAGCCTTCCTCCAGCCATGAACTGCCTCTAGTGTGCCTTCTCCTTGATGATCTTCAGGGAGCCATTTAGAGAAATATAGAAAAATCTGTATTTAAAATTGTAAGGGATTTGGATGAAATAACCTAATACAACATGCTTCTTATGTACTCAGAAACTGAGTGTCAGTCTTTGTGAGTTTTATTTGATAATCAGCCTGTTTTCTTAGTATCAGATTTAATTCCCATCTCTAATGGATGAAGGCCAACAATTTCAGAGATGCATCTTCATTTTGTATGCCCAGCATGACTCTATAAGGCCTTACTGTCAGAAGCTTTAGTGTCCCCTTCCTCCCTGCCCCACTGCACAACCAAATGCTTACCTTGCTTTAAATTATTATAAGAATAAGCTGCACACCAAATTTGGTGATCCTAGCTTTTATTGTTTAGGGCGAGTTCTTCAACCAACCGATGGACAGACAGACTCACTCGTTTGCTCCCAGACAAACTCTCTCAAACATATAGTAGATGTGTCCTTTGCTAGGTGTAACTCATTTTGTGTCTTAACCTTTCTGATTTTGTCTCCTACATGTCGCTACTTCTGAGGAGTCACACAGAGTCACGTAGAGAGTCTGCTGGCCAACTAGACCCTACTGAACATCAGAAATGCCTGTTTACAGAGCTTTCCAGATGGTAAAATTGCTGAAAACACAGCTTTTACTGGTATCAGAGGGGTAGCCGTGTTAGTCTGAATCTGCAAAAACAACGAGAAGTCCTGTGGCACCTTATAGACTAACAGATTTATTGGAGCATAAGCTTTCATGGGCAAAGACCCACTTCGTCAGATGCATGTAGTGGAAATTCCAGAGGCAGGTATAAATATACAGGCATAAGAAAAGAGTTCCAATCAAGAGTAAGGTTATAGATAACGAGGTCCAGGGCCGGATTAAGGCATGGGCTAGCTGGGCAGCTGCCCGGGGTGCCAACCTATGGGGGGCGCCTGATGGCAGCTGTAAGGGGCACGCAGCGCCCCTTATAGCTGCCATCAGGCGCCACGCGCCCGGCTCCCAGATTGTGGGCTGCAGCAGCTCCCAGCGGCCACCCTGCAGCGGCCGCCTGGGGCAGGGGCCACGTTAACTCCCACGGCACCGGCCAGCAGCGCCCTTCCCCCCGCGGCCGCGGGGCCCTGCATGGCCAGGCTCGGCCTGCCCCGGGCGGCCCCAGGCTGTGCGCCAGCAGTGCTAGCCAGGCTGGGCCAGGCCAGGCACATGAGTCCTTCTGCCACCAGCTCCACACACCCTCTCCCACGCACCGGAGTGGGGGTGGGGCCGCGCATGCGCCCTCCCCCAACCTGGGGTGCAATTAACCTGTCTGCCCGGGGCACCGGAATGGCTCGGTCCAGCCTTGACGAGGTCAATTCAGTCAGGGAGGATGAGGCCCTCTTTTAGCAGCTGATGTGGAGGTGTGAACACCAAGGAAGAAGAAACTGCTTTTGTAGTTGGCTAGCCGTTCACAGTCTTTGTTTAATCCTAAGCTGATAGTGTCAAATTTGCAGATGAATTGTAGCTCTGCAATTTCTCTTTGAAGTCTGTTTTTAAAGTTTTTTTGTTGCAGAATGGCTACTTTTAAATCTGCTACTGTGTGTCCAGGGAGATGGAAGTGTTCTCCCACAGATTTTTGTATATTACCATTCCTGATATCCGATTTGTGTCGATTTATTCTTTTACATAGGGACTGTCCAGTTTGGCCAATGTACATGGCAGAGGGGCATTGTTGGCACATGATAGCGTATATGACATTGGTAGATGTGCAGGTGAATGAGCCCGTGATGGTGTGGCTGATGTGGTTATGTCCTGTGATGGTGTCGCTGGTGTAGATATGTGGGCAGAGTTGGCACCGAGGTTTGTTGCAGGGATTGGTTCCTGAGTTATAGTTACTGTGGTGTGGCATATAGTTGCTGGTGAGAATTTGCTTCAGGTTGGCAGGTTGTCTGTGGGCGAGGACTGGCCTTCCTCCCAAGGTATGTGAGAGTGAGGGATCATTGTCCAGGATGGGTTGTAGATCACTGATGATGCGTTGGAGAGGTTTTAGCTGGGGACTGTAGGTGATGGCCAGTGGTGTTCTGTTATTTTCTTTGTTGAGTCTGTCTTTTACTGTATTTAGCTTGTATTCTACAGCTTTTACTGTATTTAGCTTGATACATAATGGAAGTAATAGCACAATAGCTTCTGTTCATATTCATCACAACTTCTCCATGTTTCCACTTTCTTTTTAATTTTTTTAGGTAATGTAAAGAGCTCTTGATGCAGCCATATTGTGTTCTTACTGTTCTTCCCATTTTTCCTTCACCTCAGGATAGTTTGCTCTTGTTTCTTTCATCTAACAGCTCCCCTGAACTCCTTCTTTCCTTAGATTTTCTTCCTGTGGGACCTTACCTTTCAGTTCTCTGAATTTGTTAAAGTCTTCTTTTTTCAAATCCATTGTCCTTATTCTGCTGCTCTTATTCTTTCCTTTGCTTAGAATCATTACGATCAGTCTCACTAAGTTAACTTCCACCACCATAGTAAGTGCCAACAAGTTTCTGAAAATTCTGGAAGTTCCAACCTCTAAGGGTACATCTACACTGCGGAGCTATTTCAGGATACCAGAAGTCTCCTGAAATAGCTATTCTGCATCTATTGAAGCAGCCTGTTATTTCTAAACAGATTTCGAAATAACTGGTGGCTTATTCTGACGTCCCAGTAACCCTCATTCCACAAATTGCGAGTTATATCCTCAGAATTGCGAGTTATTTCGATATTTGATAAATCAGCCAAATTACAAAATAAGCTATTTTGAAATACACTCGAAATAAGCTAAGGATGCTGTGTAGGCACACCCTTAGTTACAGTGTCAAAAATTGTAATGACCTGGCACAAAAACTTGATTAGCTGAAGAACTTGTTTCAGTGGTTCTTTGCCCTAATGCTGCAGTTTGACTTGAGCAAAGACACAGTCTATGTTGGGCAGAGTTGCAGTTATAGCTGTGTACTGGAATGCAGCAGCTCTTTTCCTCTTATCAGATTTGTCTTCAACAAAGCGAAGAATCAAAATAGACATATCTTCTGAGAAAGCCTTTAGAGTCAGTGTCTTGTTAAGAGCAAGTGAAATTTTTAAAAGTACTATAACTGGAAAATATACATATATTCATCTAATGAAACATATTTAAATCTACAGACTATGGATATTTCACTATTTAAATAAAATGCCAAGATTGTTTTTGTGTATTTCTGTATATAAACTGAAACCTCTAATCCTGCCTGATTTATATTATCAATATTGTGGCCCACATCTGATATTCAATAAGATTTTATAATGCTTGCTTAAGAGAGAATTTTAAATACAGATTATGTGATTCCTTCCTTGTAATAGTTTCTGCCTACTGCCCTTGTTCTGCAGGGAATTTCATTAGCATGTGCCCTGATCTTGTCCTCCAAACTCTCATTGCTTTAGACAAGCATGGATTTAATTGAGAGAATACCAAGCTGTGACTGTGGCTCAGGTGTGAAGGCTGTTTCCCTCAGCAAATTAAATCCAATGTAATGACCGAGCTTTCTTTTTCCTTACTCTTCACTTATGATAGATTTAATACTGCATATTAATTATTATTCTGGGCTGTCTTCTGCGATGTTGTTTTTCCCATCTTATTTTGAGAAAGATTGATGAACAGATAAAACTGACTGTTTAATGTACTATGAGGTTGATTAACAGGTTGTAGCTGGATTGCGAGGTTATTACTAGCCACCAGTTTTCACATGGCTTCCACCTGACGCCCTGAGCCAGGATCTCCCTTCCCTTTTGGATCATCCAGCCCCCCAGTACACCTTCCTATGCATTTTGCAATATTCTGCTGGGTCTTACTGGCTGTAACCCCCTTGCCAGTTGTCTTAAGAGCAGAGCAGCAGAGATTTGCTCTCCCATCTTTTATATTTTGTGGAAACTGGCAAAGAATCATAAACTCCTTCGTATAAATCAAATAAATTGATTGATAGTGGGCTATCTACTTGCATTCAATGTCAACACTACTGTACATCCCACTGCTAATCCTGTCACCACCAGCTTTACTACCCACTACCCTGGAGACCTCATGCACCTCAGAATATACTGAGGTACCAGGGAATCTTTTCTAAGGCTTACTGTCTTACCATCCTAAACCAAAAGTAGAGATGTGGGTCATCTGTCTGTCCTTAGATAATGAAAGGGTCTAGTTGCAGACACGATAGCAACAGGTTGAAGGCAAAAAGAGCATCTTAAACACACTGGAAGACTGCAAAAGACCATGGAAAGTTCCAGTTCTTGTTAGGGAGATGGGTCAATGGCCTGAATCCGGAATTTCAACCCTACTATATCTGAACTTCAACTCTGGTACATCTGATATTCAGACTTGTTGAAAGATTCTAAACTTCAGCAAACTTGGGATGAATAATAAAGAACAAATCAGATGTAAGTTACCTGACATGGAACTACTCTGAAAGCTTTGCACAGCTCCATTATATGGTATAGTCAGTGAAGATGCACTGATAGAGAGTGATACGGTTAGTATTTATAACCTCTGATCATCAGGATTGAGACAGTTTTATACTAAGTGGAAGCTGTCTGTGACTCCAATTCATCTCTATGGCCTGGTATCAAGTTTATGGGCACAGATATTTATTTTCATAAGATTGCTTTATCTTTTAACAATTATTTAATCAATATTAACAAGCAGCCAGTAAAGCAGCATTAGAAGAATTAATATGTGAAACTGATTTGGTAGTTTCCATCTGGGGAGCTCTCTAATATGCCATTCAAGGATTTGAGCAAAAGGTCAATTTTAGAGACAATGTGTGGTGGTGAGTTAATTAATCCCTTTATCTCTGAAGACCAAGTTTCTAACTGAACTAAAATCTATTATTTATCTTAGATTGTAAAAGCTTTAGGGCATGGACTAGCTCACCAGATGTGTCAGTTTCGAGCAGAAAGGGGCCCCAATCCTGGCTGATGCCTCTAGACTGCACTGCAGTGATACTAATACTACTACTAATAAAACTGATAACCATATGTAGTCATAATATTTATATTATCTCTCTATGTAGGTCCTATTGTTCTGCGTTCTTATACCTGACCCTTCTGCACAACACATGGGTATCTATATTTAAATTATAAGAAAGAAATGTGTAGAACAAATCGAGTCTCTACGGCATGATAGTGCTCACACAATATGGTAGCTTTACTACCTGTTGGTTAGAAGAGAGACAGCTCAAGAGCAACAGTACTGCTGAAAGCTAGAAATAGAGGCTCCAATCCTATCCTATGTTGGGGCTTCTCTGCAGTTTGATAATGTGAAGCAGCCAGAAGAGCAGCTTCATCCATCTTCCACATGAAAGCTCTATGCCACCTTATTCTTGGCCCCCTGTGTAGGGCACCTGGTCTACAGAAAGGGGAGGAGGGGATCACAGGAAAGCCCTGAGTGCTCGCAATTCCCTTGTGCTGGAGCAGTTTCTTTGAGCCCTGGGCAGACCAATGTAATTGAGAACATCCCTGAGGCCACTCTGTATAGCTCCGGTATCAGGGTAGCAATATGTGGCACAAGCTATTTTTGCCCTCATCGCCCTCCTGGATGGCACAAAGTGCAGCTCAGAGACAGCCCACAACTGGGCCAAGTTGTAAGGACAAAGGTGTGTCTGGAAGCCTGCATTCCACTTCTCTTCAGTTGTGCTATGATATGAATTTACAGTGGAGTACTAAAGTTGGCTATTTTGGGGGGAAGAGGTTTAAATTGTATGCTGCTCCTACTGAAACCTAGGTCAAAGCCCCAGCATTTTCAATGGGAGCTAAACTGAGCCCCATAAGTGAAATGTGTGTCTCGGATGAAATTGATACAGTATAAAACCTCTCTCTAATAAACCAGACCTGAAGGAAAATTGAAACTGAATACTGTGAAGTGTTTGAATAGACTCCTTTTCTCTCAGAATGCTGAAGAGGTAGCAATCTCATCATTATTTATAAGACTTGCTGTTCATTATAAATTCTGGATTTCTTCCCTCCCCTTCAAAAAATTTCTAAAATGTCTGTTCAGTTCACATTTTGCATATGCAAACTGTGACTGCGACTGTCTTTTGATTAAATTGAAGGTGATACGGATAAGCTGTTTCTTATGATATGGTCCTTCCTAGAAAATAGGCATTAATCGTGTCGTGAAAATTCTTTTTTTTCCATGTCTTATCTCAAAAAAGATTTTGTCTTACAAATTTCAAATGACATCTACCTGAAAGATCTTGACAAGATCTAGGGCTCTGAGGGTATGTCCACAATACAGCAGCATTATTTCAGAATAACTGACATTATTCTGAAATAGCAAAGAGCGTGTCTACACTGCAAGCCATTATTTTGAAATAATGGCATCTGGAGGACTTCTTTCTCTGACTCCTGGTAACACTCATTTTACAAGGAGTAAGGGAAGTTGAAGGAAGAGTATTCTTCCTTCAACTTCCTGATGTGTAGACAGCACCAAAAGCTGAGTTAAGCTATTTTGACTTAAGCTACACAATTGACGTAGCTTAAGTTGTTCCGCTTATTCCAACTTTAGCCCTACTGTCTAGACGTACCCTGACGGATTTCAATGAGCTTTGGATTAGGGCCCTGCACAGAACCTGTTTGGGGGCAGGAGGAAGGGAGAGAGAGAGACACACACACAGAGAGACATAGTTGGGAACTTGTTTGTTAGTGAATTAGGAATGTCATAATGGGTTCTGCTAATTTTTAAGATCCAAAGTGGGCAATGCTGACCTATGGATGGCAGCAGCTATCATAAAACTGTGTTCTTTCTAGAATAATATGGGCTTGATTCTTAGCTGGTGTAAATTAGCATTTACACCATCTAAGGATCCATCCAATACTTTTAACGTAGCTCTGTGATTAACACACAAGATCTCAGGTGTTCCACTTTGATGCTATGAATTGTGGTAAATGTCCTCCTCCTCCCCCCAAAAAATATGCCACAAGTTGTCCCAGAATTTCTAGTTCTTTTGAAGGCTTTGCTACAGTGTCTGAGTAGAAATTGTTTGTCATGACCTTATATGTGCATCAGTAGTTCAGAATGCTGAGGTTTCTTCTAATTTCAGCCGTAACATTGGATAGCTTTTTAATGGCCGGATTTTTATATAAAGAACAACATTATTGTGAAGTTTTTCACCCTTAAGTTACTGCTATGTACTCTCAACCTTACTAGCACCTTAAAGCGTTTTATCTGGAAATAATAGAAATTGAAAGGCAAGAGATTGGATACTTCCTCTTTGAGATTTCCTGAAAAGCTCCCAAATGATTGAATTAAAGGATAACACAGTGGAAACTAAAGGCAAGGAAAGTGAAAAAGCCTGTTGAATCAATTTCAGCTGCAAGCCTCTAAAGAGATAGCTCTTGGGTCATGAGCCTGGGTTTGGTTTTGAACACCCTCCTCTTTGGAGTATTTAGCCTTTCGGTTTTCTCTGTTAAGAATAAAATAATCTTGCTGCCAAGACACGAAGATGGTATCTCAGTCAATATAGTTTTTTAAATATTTCCAGCAGATGCTCTTTGGTTGAGACCAATCTAATAAAAATTACTCTGATTTCTTTTGTTGTTGAATTTTGCACAGGGAGAAAGTGTTTAGGGGAGGGTGAATATTCACATTTGACTATTCCTTTTAAAAAAGTACTTAAAAAGACATCATAGCATCAAGCAATTATGGTGTTTCTAGTAATATTAGACAAATCCAATGGTTCTCTAAAATAAGGCAATATCTAATATGAACTGTAATTAACACTAGTGTACATTCAAAGTAAATATGAACTCTGCATACCCTTTACACTGTTTGGAATGTACAGTTATATACTTCCTTAAGCAACAGTGATAATTATTTATGAGTAGCAGTATAAGTCAGGAAGTGAAGAATACTTTGTGCAGTTGAAACTTCTGGAGTGAATTTTGGTCTAGGCTGATCTTTTCCACCAGAAGATCTAGCCTGTTGTTCCCCAGTTGTTGGAATTTGGCCAGTCCATCAGGATAACTGTCTGCTATTACAAAAGTTCCAGAGACATTTATACATGGACTACACTAGAACCTTAGTCTGAAACACACACCCCCCCACCACCAAGATTGAATTTGTAAGAGGTGTGTCAGCTACCAAGCCCATTATTCTGGAATAAGGGGCCATGGAATTCAAACTCTGTACTCCTGCTTTTCATGAGGAATAATGCTATTTCCAAACTTATAAATCTAAAATAACATTACTATAGATGCTCTGGTGCCACTAATTTGAACTAATTGGCCTCCGGTAGCCTCCCACAGCTGTCAGCTTTGAGTGCTCTGGCCATATCTGGTGTCTCCACTGCTCTTCTCCTCCAGCCGAGCTCTAAAAGCCCTGGGAACTAGAAAAGGGCCTGTGCCATATTCTTAAATAACCAAGAAAAGAGAACAAGAGCAGGACAGTTTCAGAGGATGCTGTCAACCCTGCAGCCACGGGGGACCCCAGTTTATGCTTTTTTGTGCTCCGTTTCCTTCTGTTATTGAGTATGAATCACTTCATGCTGATTGGGTGCTCAGTGATCATAACTTGAGGGTTATAGGGAACTGGAATTTCTCCCTTTATCATGCACTCCCTGGTTGGGATACATTACTTTCTTCAGTTTTACTTACCCTCTCAAACACATACCATTTCTAGATTCTATTTTTCTGCCTATCTCCCAATAGGGCTATACTCCACTATTGACATGACGTAGAATTTGTACACAAATGATAATATTAAACACTTGAGTTTTGCAACCCAGCTGCCCAACATGATGGTTTTGGATTGAATCCCAGATTTTTATTTTTTTTTTAAATCAGCCCTGTTCAGAATTAGGAAAAGAGTTTGAAAGCTCATCCATTAGAAAGGTAGCCTAGCCTAAAATATGGGGCCATATCCACTTCCCAGGACATGCCTGTCTATGGGCTAAGTCACAGAGCACCGATGCAACTGACCCTTCACTGCTGAGGAGACCTAACCTAACTGGCACTCCTCCTGCCCCAAAAAGTGTTGTGCTGCTCCAGAAGCAGATTGGGCCTGGATGCCAGAAGATTTATGATTCAGCTCCTCTCCTGGGCAGTTCTTTGCTTAAGGCTGGAATGCTACAAAAAGTCCTGTATGTCACTCTTTAGTGACATCTTGGCTATGCTGAATAAAGACTTTGACGGGATCTTCTTGTCTGGTCCTGCTCATTAGAAGGTAGGTTAGCAAGATGAATTGCCTTTGTGTGGGGGATGATGTTGAGAAACATGGGGAATATTTAAGCCCTTTTGTTTTCAGTTTAAATCAATATTTACTTAAATTAACCCAGGTTTTACAGAAAGTATTTTTGGTCTTTTTTTTATTTTCACTGGACCCTTTTGTATCGTTCAAATATATAAACATTTGTTTTATTAGGAAAATGCAAGAGATACTTGTATTATGATAATAAATTAGTCTCTCCATATATGCCAAGTTGCCTGTTGACATAAAGCTATGTATTAGTCTAAAAAGTGGTTCTCAAAGGTTAGCAAACCAAGGACCCCCCTTTGATTTAAATTTTTCCAAGGACATCTGCTCTGCCCCTTCACTGAGGGCCTGCCAGCCTCACCCCTTTTCTGAGACCCCGCACCTCACATTCTCCATCCCCTCTCCCCAACACTCACTCACTTTTAGTGAATTGGGCAAGGAACTGGACTGCAGGAGAGGTGTGGGCTGTGGGGTGCATCTGGCAATGAGGGTTTTGAGTGCAGGAAGGGGCTCTCGGCTGTGGCAGGTGGTTGGGGTGCAGAGGGGCATGGAGTACACACTCTGGAGAGGACCCTGGGCTGGTGGTTGAGGTGCAGTGTGTGAGGGCTCTGGCAGGGAGTATAGGATCTAGGGTGGTGCTAAGAATGAAGGCTTTGGGGTGAACGAGGGGGCTGTGGGCTGGGGCAAAGGGTTGGGGTGTGGGTGGAGTATGGGTTCTTGGGGAGAATTTGAGTGCAGGAGGGGACTCCAGGCTGAGACAGGGGGGTGGGATGCAGGAGGGGGTGCAGAGTCCCAACAGTGCTTACCACAGCTCCCTGAAGCTTCCTCCAGGTCTTTGCAGTGGCCCTGAGGTGTATGGACAGCCAGAGAGGCTCCATGCACTGCCTTCAAGCCCATAGGCACCCCTGGACCTGTGGAGCCAGCACTAGGGTGGGGGCAGTGTGCTGAGCCCTGCACTTAGGGGCCACCACAGGGACCTGGCAGCCACTTCTGAGAGCTACGCAGAAAGGGAAACAGGGAGCCTGACTTAGCCACAGGCTGTGGGAGCCAAGAGGCACTGAAAGGGAGGGGAAAGAGTTAAGGGAGGAAAGGAACTGGAGGAATTGATCCGTGGGCCCTGCAGACCCTGTTTCAGACCCCAGTTTCAGAAACCCTGGTCTAGAAGATACACACAATAAACAAACAAGCACGCATACAAGCTCTGAAGTGTGTGAGCATCTGAGCATTCTGATGAATCTCACACCCACCACATACCCATTTCAAGCTGTTAGTAGTTAACAGTTCAAAGATTTGACGCACTGCAATGAGAAGCAGATTAAAATGCGGATCAGAATACGTTTCAGAACACAGTGAAGTAACTGAAAGTAAAAAAAAAATAAATGGGAGAACAGGATGAAGCTGAGCGTATGTGCTACAAATGGTGTGGCATTAAAGTTGACACTTGGCCCAGCTGGGTTAAAGAACATTTGGAGAGCAAATGGCACATAAGACAAAACAAAGAAGGTGAAAATAGAAACAAGCAAACTTTGGAATCAGCGTCTCCAAGCACAGCAGAAAGAATGAGATCAACATGCTATAATAAGTGAATTTATACATGCCCTCTGCTTTTCAGGACAGCTACTAGGCCTTGCTGATGATCCTTTGGGGGACTTCATACACAATGTCTGTCCAGCTGAAAAATCCTTCCCAAATTCACTTAATATGACCAAAAAATATTTGGAGGAGAATGATGTTGCTCTGACCAACAAAATTAAAGAGAGGTTGACTGGAAATATAATCAGCTTTTTGATTTTTGATGAATTGCCAGATGTCCTTGACCATCAGACCCCAGCAATTTTGTTGAGGAGAAGCCTGCGCTCATTTTGCCAGAATTGGTGTCTGTAAAGTCAACAAACAGTTGCTTGTGTCAGTAAAAATGTAAATGAATATGCATTTACCTGAAGGAAGTGGCAACAGCGCTTCTAATTGTGTAAAGTTCACACAAGATATAAAGCTGAATGCAAAACCTGAACTGCATTTGCAAATTGTGAATTCAAAAAGTCTTTAGGGTGATGGAAAGAATACAAAAGGGGTTTTGGAAAGATTTGCAGAATTTTTGGACAGGATAAAAACAACAAAATATTTCAGTGACACTTCAAGGGAATGTTGTGCCTCTGACACCAAAAAAAATCAAATGAGCAAGGCAGTCCCAGGGATTGCATCCTTGCTCTTCCAGATCTAGTTACAAATGAAATAATGGTTTTGTTTCTCAACTGTCAGAAACTCTTTATTCCTTGTTATGATTGGTATTTTCCTTCCCTTCCAGCAGGTTGTTGTGTTTGTTTGATTGAAACCATGCCACATAAGCTCCCGGCTCATTTTGTATTGGGTGACTTAGAGCCCCACTTTAAACTCCATTAATTTTGCTGCTTGCAATAATGATGTGGGTCGGGTTGAAGTTAAATATTCTAGCAGCAGTTGTCTGTATCGCTTGGTATTGTGTACCCCAAATCTAAGACATGCTTTAATTATTTTATTATTTCTTTTATTAAGGATTCACATAGTTCCCCAAATATATCTGTTTACACATCAAACAAGTGCATCACATTATTCACATTTCACTGGCTGAAAACAGATGATGAAATATGCAATGTAATCTCTGATCCTTGGTGGTATAGGAATGGTATCTATATAAATACATCTGATAACAATTTACAATGGAATATGACAGGGTATAAAATTGTAATTAACTACTTATTGGGTTTTAACAAGAATGAAAACCAGACATTAATAACAGCCTGTAATGCAGTGTAATGAAATGCAGACTATATGGGCAATATAGTCTAAGGGCTAGAGTACCAGAGCGAGAGTTAGGTTCTAGTGCCAATGATTTGCTATGAGAAGCTGGGTCACTTTGGCATACTTACTGCAAATTTGAGGCACACAAAATCAGAGGTTACTAGATTACTTTTTGAAATTTTGCCTTGACCTTCTCTGAGCTTCAGATTCCTTATGTGCAAAATGCTGTTAATACTGATCCATGTCTGTAAAATGCTTGAAGACTGACAGGTGTAAAGCCTTGTAGAAGTGCTAAGCAATATTAGTGTGTCACTAAACAACTGACTGAAATGCCCTTTATCATACTTTTTAGAAAAGCCTTGTTCAGAAGCATTCCATTGTCACTCCTTCTCATAAAGGAGGGAACACTGAATTTTAGGTCAATTTTTCCACCTACATCAAAGATTGTTCACTAAGTAGTAAAGTACACTTATGATTCATAGATAACCTAGGTTATAAATAAAACATTCCAAGATTCATCACTTGTTAATGAAAGTGAGTGATTTTGTGTAATGCTTTAAATGAAAGTGATTAGTGAGGATGGTCTTCTTTTAAAAAAATATTCCTATATGCTCTTTGACTTTAATGAATGGCAGGTTATTGTTGGTTACGTTTGGTGACCTGAGGTATTAAGATGGATCAGTAATTATTTATCAGATAGAAGTCACTCTGTTACTGCTCCTAATATGCTTTCTGCTTCCCTGGGCAAAGAAAAGTTCACCATAGGACAGTTTTACCTCCCTTTGTATTCATGAACATCCACACATAATGTGTGACTATCTTAATGCCCCTTTATATAGAGAGGGCCAAATTCTTTGCTGGCTTGAGTCATCTGAAATTAGTGGAGTTATTCTCGCAGAAAACTGGGCTAAAGATGTTTATCTTAACGCAAACGATGACATGGAAGTGTTGCATGGGAGACTCTCACATGGGCTTTATTCAAGCAAATCTGAAGGAACAATGCATAATATATAAAAATCTGAAACATAATATATAAACAAATCATAATGATTGAAATCTAAACCCCTAACACCATATAGCAATAACTGAGGGACTAACATTAAAATCTTTCAAGGGCTGTGGCTGCATGGTCTTGAAAACTGAGGTACTCCGTGTGTGTGATCCAATGTTTTCAATGAGTCCACGTGCTGCCTGTGAAGTGATGAGTCCTCCCGAACTAAAGCCGGATTAACCCACATGCAGTTAGGGGGTCATTCCTGTGGTAGGCTCCAATCAATCTACAAGGCAGGAGCTAGTCTGGTGACTCTCAGGGCAGGTATATAGGCCTCACTAGAGAACCAGAAGCTTCAGCTGCTCAGTGTTGCTTGACTGTTGGGAATGTTCCTCTGTCTGATAGAGGTGACAGACTCCAGTGGCCTTGGCCTGTTTCAACCTGGCTTTTTTTCGAGACATGCTCCCAACCCTGTTCTTATCTTGTTCCAACACCACTTATTCCTCCTCAGCCCTGACTCTGACTTGTGGGCATGACTTCCACTGCTCCAGCCACTAGCGCTGACCATCCTCACTTCAGTTTCTGGCACTGCTTTAGTGGTGGGTTACCCCACGGTAGCACACGGGGGTGGCATGAGCTGGGACTGAACAGTCCCAGCTCATGCCACCCCTGGGACACTGCAGCTCTGCAGTTTAAGCCTAGCGGGCTCTTACTACATTTTAAGTGCAGAGCCGCAGTGGGGTTAGCTCCCCAGGGTGGCACAAGCCATGACTAAATAGTCCCGGCTTGCGCAGCCCCTGGAACCCTGCAGCTGTGCCTCCCCTACCCTCCCCCCCACAGCACGAAGATAGTGCAGGGGGGAGCCAGCTTTTAAGCCTGGTCCCCCCAGCACCAGCTCCTGCTTCCCCACCCTTGCTGCCTCTATATCAGATGATTTTTTTATAACAGATAATTTTTTTCATTCCCCAAAACAAATTTATGCTTATAATAAAATAAAAGTCATAATCACAAGATGTGATAGCCAACTCCCATTGAAATCAATGAGGGATGTAATTATATATATACATATAAAAAAATCATTCCAATGGTTTTCAAATGTAAAAGAGCTCTGGGCTGTATTTTCTCATGCTCAGCATCCATAATTGAAGGCAGATTTTGAAAAGATCTCAGATCCCATTTAGGCACCTAAATAAGTGCCAGATTTTCCAAAGTACTCAGTACCCAGCTGCTTTCCTGGTGATTCTTATGGTCTGGTTTTGGAAGAAGCCATGCTGAGCTCTTATATTGGGGCCTAAACTGGAGCTGAGCTCTTTTGAAGATGTGACCATTGTCATAGGTACAGAACTTCTTTTAAAAATCAGGCCCAGAGAGTGTTCTTTGGATTATTGACAAGAATCTTGCCTCTTTCTCAGCTGAATCCAAACAGACAGACCAACAGTGTGACCTGCTGAGCATAGCGCACACAGCAACAGAAAGCTGAACGTGGCCTGGCATCCTAACTATGTAGGGGGAAAAGTAGTTTTTTCCTGTGGCTTTTTTGGTTTCATTAGTAAAATACTCAGGTCTCTAGAAGATGTTATATAGTTATGCATTAGCACTTGCCGGCCCACACAAAATGAGTCCTTGAATATTATATTGTTGCATTACTGTAGTGCTCTACCAAGATCAGGGTTCCAACATGCTCGAGTACCATACAGAGTAAAGCAATAGTAAGAAATGGCTCTTGCCCTGAAATTTAACAATCTAAATAGACAAGACAGATAAAGGATAGAAGTGAAAACAGAAGCACAGAGAGGTCAGGCAATCTGCCCAACCTCACACAGCAGGTCAGTCACAGATCTGGTAAGAGAACACAGGTATCCTGACTCTCAGTTCAGAGCCCTAGCCAATAGACTGAACTCCTTCCCTGCTTCTCTTGTTCAGGCAGGACTTAGAAAAACAACAATTATTAAATCGACAACATGCAGATCGCATTATAAATGAAAGAAAGTTTTCAAAATTGCTGACTAAGGCAACCAACAGCAGAATGGAAAGCAGGCATGTTTTCATTTTGTGCAATATAAATTGTTACAGGATCAATCTGGCACATAGAGCGAGGAAGAAAAAGAACTGCACGTTGAATATAAAATTCATCTTGTACATTTGTGCATCTTCTTGAAAGGCTTTCAATACTACAAAGAGACTTTGGGATTCAGAGATATATTTTACCTGAAGGTAACATGATTTTTACACACATCCTTCTACACCCAGAAGAATGGATGCACACAAAATATCCAGCAACACAGATGTTGTATTTAAAAGTAATTCATGGTAAACAGAATTATGTTAGTTACTGTGTTAACTCGTGCTCCTTGAATGTGCCATGGATAATATTGAACATTGGAAAACATGGTGTGAAAATGTCTAACTGACTAATAAAGCAATGAGTTGTTTGACAGTAAATAATTCCAGATGTTGTGAATAAGGGATTTTTAATACTGGTGAAGGCAAATAGATATTAGTTAAACAAGGCCACGTTCTAGCAGCTGCTCTGAAAAGATGCCAAGAACCCACACATTCAGCAGGAAGAGCACGGAGCACAAGTTATCATGGTCACAGGCTATGGGCTTCAAGGTTCTAAGTCTCTTACATGGAGGTTGAGGGCTCTTCTAGCTCATCCTTTCAGCCACACTTAACAGCCTGAGGAAAACTGATGTTTCTGAAGTACTCACATACTCCCACGATGGGGGTCATGTAAATAAACAATAAATCTCACTCCGAAGAACTGTTTCCCCTCAGATGGTCTGATTTAATCTACTGATCAGAGACTCCAAAAAAAGTTAGGCTAATGACTATGCTGCCCTGCAGTTTGGACTACAGGAGCATGAAAAGGATTACATTAACATGTGCAAGGAACCTTTTAGGTTGTGATCCACACAGGGAAGTTACAGCACTGCATTTTGGCGCACAGTTATTCCAAACTGTAGGCCAACCTGCTGGCAGTGTAAACAAGTCCTCAGAGACACAGCCAGATGCACACTAAAACTGTGGGCCAGATTCTAGTCCAGGGATGGGCAATAATTTTTGATTGGGGGGCTACTCCAAGAATTTGGAAAGTGGTCAAGGGCCACATTCATCCATGAAGTGTGGGGTCTGGGATGTGCGTTGGGTTCAGAAGGGAGCTTGAGGTAAGGAACTGGGGTGCAGGAGTGACTGTGAGGTCTGGGAGGGAGTTTGGGTAAGGAGGCAGTTGTGACCTGGGGCACTGGACTGGGGTGCAGGGGGTTGGGATGTGACCTAGAGCAGGGGACCGGGGTGCCAGGGGTTGGGATGTGACCTAGGGCAAGAGGGGATTGTGACCTAGGGCTAGGAATTGGCATACAGGAGGGGGTGCAGGGGATTGGAGTGCAGGAGTTTGGGCTGAGACCTAGAGCACGAGGGGATTGTGATCTGGGGCAGGGGATTAGGGTGCCAAATCTGAGAGGGGATATGGGTGCAGGAGGAGGTCAGAGGGTTTAGGTATGTGGAGTAGGGGGCAGGAGTGGGGGCAGAGGATTAGGAAAGGGAGGATCTGGGGTGCCAGAGGCAGACTCTGGCTGGGAGACTCACGTGGGTGACTCCTAGCCTGTAGCCCAGAATGTTTCTGAAGCAGCCTCCCTGCCTGCCTCGCCCCCCCGCACAGGCTGCAGGGCCATGCGTGTGCATGAATAACTATGAGCCCTAGAGGGAATGGGATGTGGTGCTCTGTGGGTGCCTGTTATTCAAACAGGCAGCTCCCATGAGCAGTGCCTGAAGTTTTACCCCCTTCCCTCTGGGCTCACAGTTTTTAAAGAGAAACGTCCTGGCAGCTGCTTTTCGGAGCAGCATGTGAGTGGGGCAAGACAAGCAGAGGGCCTGCCTGGGGCTCCCCACTGCCTCTGCAGGCCCAGATCCAGTGGTTTAGTGGTCCAGATCTGGTCCTTGGGCTGTATTTTGCCCAGGTCTGTTCTGGTCGCACTTGGAAGCAAATCAGAAATTAGCCTTTCGTAATCATTGGAGTTAAACTGCTATAGCAGGATCAGAATTAGGCTGTAATTTTTCCATTCTATAATACACAACATTTTTTTGAATGAACTGTCATGTTTTATTAGTGCACTAGTGAAATTAGTATAAGAAGGCCGTAGTAATGAAGACTGAGGATTTCATTGCCGATAAGCTGGCTATGATGAACATGAAAGCAATAATTTTTATCTTGTTTTAATGTTTTCAAATTACTTTTAAACATTGACTGACATGATACATGCTTCTAAAATTACCATAACTGTTACTATAAGAAAAAGCAAAGAGAGACTTTTCCTATTTTTCGTCATCTTCATCAGATAAAAGGGATGCTTCAAAGAAATAATAATATTACTGAAAAAAGCTACATAAAAGCTGTTAAGTGATAACATTTGCCACTATATTTAGAAAATGACTAAATCCCACTTGTTTTTCATTTTGCCTATGGCTGTTAAATATCTTAACTTACAATGGTTGAAAACATAATCCAGGATTTTAGAAACCTTACTTATGTTATATATTGGGTCTGATTGAATCCTATTCATGAGGCCTTGGGCCAAATTATTATCTCAATTGCATCACTATAATTCTAGAATAACATAATTGATAATGGTGCACTGCATTTACACTAATGCAGCTAAGATCAGGTGTTGGCCCTTACTTTGTTCTTTATGGAGAATCAAATCTCGAGGTACATTTACACAGCAGGGCTAAAGACAGAATAAGTTATACAACTTTAACTACATCAATTGCGTAGCTTAAGTCGAAATAGTTTTTTTCGGCTTTTGGCACTGTCTACACAGTAGCAAGTCGAAGGAAGGACACTCTTCCTTCAACTTCCTTTACTCCTCATAAAATATGGGTTACAGGAATTGGAGTAAGAAGTCCTCCATCTCAACATTATTTCGAAATAAAGGCTTGTAGTATAGACACGCGCTTTGTTATTTCAGAATAATGTCAGTAATTCTGAAATAACGCTGCTGTGTAGACGTACCCTTGCTATCCTTAAGAGTAACCATATGAGTAGTGTTTCACCCTCACACTTGAAATCATGAAATGTAACTCTTCAATAGTGCTGGAAAGACCCATGATTCTGACCAACTAACAGATTTGACCCAGACTCACAGGGTCATCCTTAGGATTTATGGGGCCCTAAGCACTACTATTAAACTGCTGTCCTTATGCCCGATGGCAGCGGATGGAGGGATGATGATTTTTAAAGATGTGATTTTATAATCTTCAGCAACACACTAATTAAATATTTTAAAGCAAATTTTAAATTAAGGTCCTATTGTCTAACACAGTAAATTCAGAAACTGACAGCCTATATGTGGGGCTGGTAAATGCCCGTTCAATGACTTCATTACCACTTGAATGGCTCTTTCACAGGTTCAGTGTTCTGCCAATGTCTGGCAGGCTTTTTCACTTTTAGGTTAACTAGGTCCTCTCCAGAGGAAGCAGAGCCACACAACAGGGATAGGAAGAGGTGGGTGGGTGGACATTAAGATGCAGACATTTTCATGTGCCCTAAGCAGCTGTGTATTCTGAATACGTGTAAGGATGCAGGGAGAGCACACAGTACATCTTCTTCAAAACTACCTGGGTGGCTCTGCTACTTGGGTAGCTCTAGAGGCCACTGAGCTTCTTCTTCCAGGAGCTTCTGCTAAGAGGGTGCGTCTCTGCATTTGCACCCTACCACTATCTGTGCTTAAATATGATAACAGTTGAGTCTATAAAACATAGCTGTTTTCATCTGCAAACTTCTGATATTAAATAATCCCTTCAAAGCAGGTACATACTGTTATCCCAGATTACAGATAGTGCAGCAGATAAAGAGAAGTTACAAGACTTGTCCAAGACCACAGAGGGAGTTGGTGTCATAGTAAGAACTCCCAGTTCATAGTCTTTTGCTTAAACCATTTAGCTTGTCCCCTCTCTAAAATATCCTTCCTTGCAGTGTTTCAGTAATTTCAAATCCCTATCTATACAAGGAAGTAGTGAAGTATATAAAAATGAAACAAGCTGATCGTAATATTTGGAAACTTCAGATCTGTAAATAATGGGACAAGTTAGTTCTAATTGTATTTTAATTATTCTGTCCTTACCTAACTATGCTTAAGTATTTACCAGAACATTTGGCTTCTTCTCCTCCCCTTTTAATTTTAGAAAAGAGATTGCAGTTCAGTCACTTCGTTTATGATTGTTAGGATGTCCCGTTCCTTGCAGTTTTTCCACCTTACTGGTTAATAAGGAGAGCGGTATTTTTTGGCGTTGTTTTCTTTTAAAGGTTTTAATTAATATGAGGACTTTTGTAAAAGATTTGGCCGTAGTAATTTCTCCAAAATGATGATTTTGCAATTCTGCTTCTTAAATTGTAATGACAGAAGCCTGAGTCAGACGCTGCAAAATTAACAAAATCAGCATCAAAGAGCTGTCTCCCAGAGACTGTTTATTCTTATCGACTGATCTTTTAGAATTCTTATCAAGTGAATGATAAATTATTAATATGTAAGACAACAAAGCCTCCTCCTGCTGGAATGAAACAACAAAGACATTCTTCTAATTCTAAAGTCTTGCTAATTACTGGAGAAATTGAAGGAGACAGGGAGATTCAACCCTTGCCCATCTGTATTTCAGGTCTTTCGAAAAGACAGTGACCATGCTGAGCCTGGGTCCTTTTGTTACTCCTCCTCCCCAACACACACACACTCCATCAGTGAGACTGCAAGGGTGAAAACTGCTGAAAGACAATGTTATGGGCCAATATTTCTGTTGGCAAAACACAACTATTATCATTTACTTTATTATCATAATAAGCCTTGGCAGTATAGCCAGACTCATAATATAATGTATATTTTAAATGCCTTTTTAACTAGACAGTTTGGAGTGGTGTGCAAAAATAAAGCACAAGTCAGCATTTTCAAATCAGGAGTTAAAAGCAATAGTAATTGTTACTTAATTTTTGCTTGTTTTCAGCTGCTACTGTGTACAGAGGGGGATACAGTGAGCAGCCAATGGAAATTCATTACTTAAGCACAGATGATATGTGAAAGGGAACCGCCACTGTAGCCGTCAAGTCAGGTACTCAACAAATTTTCATTAAAGGGATGCATTTGCCTAGTGGAATAGAGCTGAAAAATCCTCCAGGAAGATGAGACAATGACTGACAGTAAATACTAATTGACAAGTGAAGTCCTGCATATTGGAAACAGAAGTTTCAAAAGACTGAAGAAGACACAGCACAAAACTATCATCAAACTTTTAGCCTAGCCTGAACTTCGGGTTTCCTTGTTTGTGTGACTCCTAAGTATTGCCCTCGAGTACTATATTATAGGGAGAATACTCTTTCTTCTTGTGTACAGAATCACATAAAATTAAAAATAGACTCAACAGACATTTTCATCTAGAACAGCGTTTCCCAAACTATGGGCTGCGGCCCGGTACCGGTCCGTGAGAAAAAAATACCGGGCCTCAGCTTGGCTGCCGGGGAGTTCCAGGCTCCCAGAGTGCCTGTGCGGGGCCGGGTCCCCCAAGCCCTGGGCTGGGCTGGGCGGAGGATGCAGCCGGATGTTCCGGGCTCCTAGCAGAGGCATAGCAAGGGAGGAGCGGGGGAGGGGAGGCAGTTGCCCCCAGGCGCCACACTAGGGGGGCACCAGGCTGGGCTGTGGGGGGGGGGCGGTGCGGGGTGTCGGGCTCACCTGGGCTGCAGGAGGAGGGAGGTGCCAGGAACCCGGCGCTGGATTCAAGGGGAGGGAGGAAGGGGCAGGGAACCAGCACTGGGCTCAGCATGTCTGTGCGGTTTGGGGGGAGGTGCAGGGAAACAGAGCTCAGCTGGGCTGCGAGAGTGAAGATATGCAGGGTGCTGGGCTGAGCTGGGCTGTGGGAGTGGGGCGGTGCGGAGTGCTGAGCTGGGCTGGGTTGGGCTGTGGGGGGGGGGAGGTGCGGAGCTCAGAACTCAGTTTGGCTGCAGGAGGAGGGAGGTGCTGGGAACCCGGGGCTAGACTCAAGGGGAGGGAGGGAGGGGCAGGAAATC
Organism: Pelochelys cantorii; assembly: GCA_032595735.1. Lineage (NCBI taxonomy): Eukaryota > Metazoa > Chordata > Testudines > Trionychidae > Pelochelys > Pelochelys cantorii. The sequence continues at coordinate 23,532,204 of CM064334.1, read as the reverse complement.
AGAGCTGGGCTCAGCAGTTCTGTGGGGTTTGGGGGGAAGGTGCAGGGGAACGGGGCTCAGCTGTGCTGTGGGGGAGGCATGCAGGGAACCAGTGCGGGGCTCAGCTGGGCTGAGGTGGATGTGGGAAGGCATAGGGAGCAGAAGGGCAGCTCAGCTGGGCTGTGAGGGGCTGCAGGGAACTGGTGCTGCACTCCCTTGGATTGTGGGGGATGGTTTTGGGGGAGGTGCAAGGAACCAAGGAGGTGCAAAGAAGCCTAGTGGGGAGGGGAGGAGCCAGGAGCCCTGAAATGACCTCCCCTGGTCCAAAAAATCCCTCATCTGGGACCAGTCAGGTCCAGAGGGTGCCAGATCAGGGAGGTCCAACTCCTACCCAAGTCCCCTCCTTGCACCCTCCCTCCTAGCCAGATACCCTACCCCCAATCTGCTCCTGCTCCCGCCTCCCAGAGTGCCCATGTGGCACCAGGTCCCCCAAGCCCTGGCCCAGGCTGGGCGGAGGATGCAGCCGGGTGAAACAGGAAAATTTATTCATTTTTCATTCTTTTTTTTATATGCGTTTATATTTTTGGGCTGCAAAAAGCAGTACTGAAAAAAAAACGGGTTCCAACTAAAGTAAAAAGTTTGGGAAACCCTAGTCTAGCCAGCTTTCTCTCCATCTTACAGTCCATTTATCCAATTCATATGCCCTTAACTTGCTGGCAAGAATATTGTGGGTAACCATATCAAAAGCTTTGCTAAAGCTGGCACTGGGGGCTTTGGGAGGACCAGAAACAATGTATTTGCATATTCGTCATTTGCTCAATGAATATGCAAATATGCAAATGAATGTTACCAGTCCTCCAAAAGCTCGTGAATGGATTTACTGGTCCCCGTGTCAAAAAGTTTGGGAACCCCTGATCTAGAAGATACTTTTTGAGATTGCTCTAAACAAAGGATTTGACCTGGCATGCAGTAAGGCTCAGGCTCTGAGTAGCAGGGCAGTCTTCCCAAATGGATAGGGCACTGGACTGCAATGTAGCAGAGCTGAGTTCTATTTCCAGTTTGCCATTGGCCTGCTGGGTAACATTGGATAAGTTACTTCATCGTTTTGAGCTTCAGTTCCCCCATCAATAAAATGGGGTAATGCTTCCTTTGCAATGCACTTTAAGCCTGTGACAGGGTGTACCAGCCCCGCACTGTGATACAGTGGCTGAGCCTAATCAGGCCCACCTGACTGAAGAAGCCCTGCCCCCGCAACCCTGCTGGGCATGCTCAGGCTGCAGCCCAGGTATAAAAGCCTGGAGGGAGGCTCACTCTGGGCTCACTGCCAGGGGAGAGGGACCTCAGAGGAAAGCTCCTGACCAGCCCCAGCCAGCCACCCAAGGGGAGGACAGCGGAGACTGTAGCATGATTTGGGGCGTCTCCACCACTGACTCGGAGGGAGAAGCAGTCCCCGAGGTACAAGAGGAAGCATGTGGGAAGCTACCCCACTGGACCAGGTAGGAAGTGGCCCAGGGAGGGTTCAGGAGCAACCTCTCCCACCCAGAGATCCCCAGCACGTTTTGGACGGATTCCCCGCCAAGGGAGTGGTGGGCCATTCTGCCACTCACAAGGCCCTAGGCTGGGACCCGGTGGAGTAGGGAGGGCCCAAGTCCCCCTACAGGGGCACAGCCTCACTCTGTGACTTGGCTCAGTGGACCACCCAGCCCCGCTTTAAAGGGCCAGTGGACAACTTTGGGTTATTGCCTCTGGCCGTCCGGCCACCCAACCCCGAGGGTAGGGGCCAGTCTACAGATTGTTAATGGAGTACGCGGGGCAGGCCGTGGGCCCTGATAACCCTGCAGCAAAGCCCTACTGATGAAAAGTGCTCTACAGTAGATATTGTTATTCATAGTAATCACTTTGACCCTTTTGTTCCCCCCTGCCCTAGTTTTGCTATGTGCATCCAAGCAGCAATTGAATATTTAGTCCAGGGTCCTGAAAGTGACTTTATATTAGTCATGTAGCCCATATATGGAATTGCATTCTGCAGCTTTTTTGTTCACTTGTATTTCATGGTGTACATTGCTTTCTTGTGTTGCTGTCAGAACTTTAACTTTTGATATTTCTCTTTTTTCCTTTTAACCCACACACTTGCTTCTAATGGCATGGGGAGGAGGGAAGAAAGAAAGAGAAAGAGGCTGTGTCTGGACTGCAAGCTTCTTTTAGAAGAAGCTTTTCCGGAAGAGATCCACAAGCAAAAGCACAATGAAAAAGGGATGTGTTTTTTCGAAAGATAGTGTCCAATCAATGTGGATGCTATCTCACTTTTAAGTTGTGATTAGTATGGACGGAGTGACCACCAGGACACCTGTGTTATTTCCTGGAGGCCTCTTCTTTTGAAAGAACTCCCTCTTCTGTGTCCACACACAGAAAAAGGCTTCTTCATAGAAAGAGGTTTAACGCTGTTGGAAAAACCCCTCCCGTTCTTTCGACTTTCTGTCAAAAGAATGCGATAGCAGTGTGGACATAAGTATAGGTTTTCTGGAAAATGGCTCTTTTTCCAGAAAAACGCTGCAGTGTAGACAAAGAGAGAGAAAAAGAGAAAATTTGCTCTACAACCTTAGCGGAGAGCCAGCTGGCTTTTAGCTCAAGCAGTAGAGGCTCATGCACTAAACTCCTGCCGGCGTTACATATGCAATATTCAAATTGCAGTTCTTTGCATCTCACAAAACTGGAAATTGCTCCAAAAATATACACATTCCACATTAACACAGGTGCACATAATTTTCCACTCCATAAGAACCAAATCTTGGTCCCACTGAAGTCAATTACAAAGTCTCATTGACTGGAGCTGGGATTTGGCCATAAGTGCATGTGACGTGTGAGTGAATGCAACAGGAGTTACATGGAGAAGTCTAGTCACTTCAGTGTGCATTTACAAAATAAATCAATATGTATAAACCACTGTACCCACAAGGCACATTTTCAAAATTGGTAGGCTAGATTCTTTGGTAATTCAAGGAGCTACATTGATTTACAAAAGCCATAGATCTGACCCCAGGATGTATCAAATTATGTATTTGTGTTCTTTCTAAATGGCTCTGAAGAAGAAAAGGTACATCAGATATAGATATAGATGGCAAATAATATATTTGTAAAATATCTAGATATTTTCTGGTTTTACAACTAAATAATATCCCTGAATAAGAAGCTGGCTACCAAGGCTAAAATACCTGATATCACCTGCTTTCCAAAAATATCCTCGGACCCTTGCCTTCTGGGAACAAATAAGTATCTGAATGCTTAGAGGAGCTAAGGGTTTGTCTACACTACCACCCTAGTTCGAACTAGGGTGGTTAATGTAGGCATTCGAAGTTGCAAATGAAGCCCGGGATTTAAATATCCTGGGCTTCATTTGCATCTTGCCGGGCGGGCGCCATTTTTAAATCCCCTTAGGTCGAACTCCGTGCCCGCGGCTACACGCGGCACAGAGTAGGTAGTTTGAATTAGGTTCTCTAATTCGAACTACCTACTCCGTGCCACGTGTAGCCGCGGGCACGGAGTTCAACCTAAGGGGATTTAAAAATGGCTCCCGCCCGGCAAGATGCAAATGAAGCCCGGGATATTTAAATCCCGGGCTTCATTTGCAACTTCAAATGCCTACATTAACCACCCTAGTTCGAACTAGAGTGGTAGTGTAGACATACCCTAAGGTAGTGCCGCACATCCCTGATCCCATAAGGGGACGAGCACCCACAATTATCATTGAAGTTAATAGGAGTCTGAGTATTCCACACATTTCCGATTGTCCTCCAGGTCACTGAAGAGAAGATACTCTTAGGAGCTGTTCTTAGTGATAATTTGCAGAGAACCATATGGGAGTGTAAAACTGAGGAGCTTGTAGAATAGGCAAAAAGACAGGAAAATCGGAGAAAAATAATTTAAATACAAATCGTTAAGTAGCTAAAACCCAAGCCTTACAGCAAATCCATACGTTCAGCAAATGAGCAGTTTTTCTCATTTCAAATAACCACAGCAACATGCATTTGGGGGCCTGTATGAAGAGATTGTAGTGGTGATACTAGATTCAGTAAATAACTGTGGTATGTAAGATACAATTATTCAGCATCTTTTTATTACTTAACCCTTTGGAATAACAATTAGTCTTTGGTGTAACTAGCCAAATAAAGTTGGTAGATCATTTTTAAAGTGTTTTTTCAAGTGCCAAAACTGAGCCATTTTATTGATCATAAAGGTTTTTAATGCAAACTAAAGATTGCTGAGGTAGCAGAACTGCCTACAATACGTTACAATTTATAGCGATAAACTTCCCATCTCCTATCTAGCTTTCAACGTGCAGTCAACTATGCAGTCTTTATCTTCACATGCTGACACGTGTAATCTAACATTCTCACTTTGCCACAGTAGGAGCAATTGCTTGACAATTTGATTATGGTTTGCTGTCAGCTCATACGTAGAATATTTCTTTGAGCTTTCAGAAATTGCAAAATATTTTGATTTTACAATGATGATAATCTTCTAAGGAAAACATCATTTAAAATATTGATTTCTGATAGCAAACCTTCCCCAGATCTGCATAGAGCAAACAGTTCTGAACATCTACCGACTGGTATGTTGTCCCGCTCCATGAGGAGAGAGGCAGAAATGACAGTCATGTACAAATAACAGATAGAGGGAAGGTTTGTGAATGAAAGCGGTTAGCAACTGATGGCTGCTCTGCAGTCTGTAAGGAACGAGGTGGAGGTCTCCGCCCACATGTTCGCAGACAGGCAGGCATCCTCACCACAACTCCTGCCCAATTTGCAGTTTCAGTAAAGAGGCCAAATCCTGAATGGATACAGTAGCCTCTCTTATCCCTAAACATGATTCCGACAAGCCATGGCTGAGGTATATGGGTAGAGGCAACAGGGCATGACATGCACTGCTGCTAGCTATATACTGTGCATGTTATTTGGAAAAACGGAGCACTCTGCTTCCCACTACTGTCCATCTGGCACTTTGGCTTCCCTTTTTAAAGGAACTTTACAATATAATTGTAAGTTGTAAATGGAAAGTCTCAGATCTAGGCTACAGCCAAAGAGCACATAGAGAGTCACTAGTTGGAGGCTGGATCTAATCCACCTTTGTACTTCCCCGGTCCTGGCCTGGCTATTTGTTGAGCTGCTTCCATGCTGGGCTCTACTTTACAAGAGCTGCCAAAATTCCCAAGAGGACAATATAGTATCCAGAGACCAGTGGAATGCAGGGAAGTCCAGGATGTCCCTTCTGTTCCAGCCATGCCCCTATAATGGCCACAAGTAAAGGCTTGGTAGCATTAGATTTTTGATAGTAACCATCAATTTCACTGCACACACAAACACACACACACATATTTTCATTGATGATCATTGAAATGTACAGATAGGCAAAGTTAAAAACATTCTACTTGAGAAATAGAGTTTGATATTTCCTGTTTATATTCTGACCTGTGATTGTTGGCAAATTTGTATTTTAACAGTTATAAAGCTTTAACTATTTGAATCTCAGTATCTGTCATTAAATAGTTGTCCAATGCCCCCATTGACTGACACCCACAACTGTGAAAGTTTAAATAGAGAAAAAAAATTAAAAATCCTTTACAATAAACTTTGCTCGTACCTTCTAAAATATAAAAATTCCATTCAGCCAAGCATAGGAATAGGGATTGTGATGCAGGAGTTTAGGCTGGCTTTTTATCACCAGAAGATCTCTACTGTGGAATGAAAACCATGAGGTCAAATAGGCCTATGGCCACCTTGTGCCAGCAGCATGGCATGAGTTTGCACCGCATATCTGAAAAACTGAGCCTAATAATGTATAATGCTTTTAAACTGAGTAAACATTTCAAAAGCACCTAAATTACTTTGGAACATTAGTTCTTTAAAGTCATTTCAGTGCCTTTGAAAACATTCCCTTAAAGTCCAATTGTCTCGACACAATAAGGCTTAAAGTAATTTTACCTGCTTAAAATGTAGAACTTGTTTGTGTAAAGTGCTGTGTCTACCAAGATATTAGAATAGATTTTTTTTTTACTGTCGCTGTTGTCGTCATCATCCCTCAGGCATGACAGTTACATGAAAGAGAGCAAAAAAACAGCTGTGAAGAGAACAACGCAAGACAGGTCTCAGTTTGGGATGCCTGGAATCAAACTGAAAAGCAAAAAAATAAAATTAAAAAGGAGGGAATGACCCCAAACAATAATTCCATGACTGCAGCTCTGTGCCTTAAGCTAATTTATGTGTACCCTGAAACATGTGCACACCATTCAGACAATCAATCACCTTACCTGGAATTCATCAACTCAGCAGTGGAATAGTCATACATATACCAAGCTGTTCAGCTACCATTAATCAAAGAACATTTAACTAATGACTTAACTTTTAATAACAATTTGAGCTAGTTTAAATAAAAAGCCAAATTGTTACTGCATGTATTCTTTGTCAATGAGCATTCAGCTAAACATACTGCCCTCTGCTGAATGGCAAAGAGAGTAGCAAATTGTGACATGAAAGGAGCAAATTTACATAATTAGGAGGGCAGTAAATATTGTGTTCTCTCAGGGTACGTCTACACAGCAACATTATTTTGAAATAACTAGCATTATTTTGAAATAACTTAGTCCGCGTCTACACAGTTATTTCAAAATAATGTTGAAATACTGTCAAGTAGGGACAGAGCCTCTACTCCAATCTACAAAGATAGGAAAAGTCTTTATTCCTTAGTGGATTATGGGAGCAAACTCTAGGAAAATTCCTGAAGTCTAGTTCTTCCCTCACTTAGGGTATGTCTACACTAGCCCCCTAGTTCGAACTAGGGAGGCTAATGTAGGCATTCGAACTTGCAAATGAAGCCCGGGATTTAAATATCCCGGGCTTCATTTGCACGTTCCCGGGCGGGCGCCATTTTTAAATCCCCCTAGTCCGAACTAACTGCCCGCGGCTACACGCGGCAGTTAAAAGTTATTTCGAACTAAGTCCTTAGTTCGAATTAACTGTTACACCTCATTCCACGAGGTGTAACAGTTAATTCAAACAAAGGACTTAGTTCGAATTAACTTTTAACTGCCGCGTGTAGCCGCGGGCAGTTAGTTCGGACTAGGGGGATTTAAAAATGGCGCCCGCCCGGGAACGTGCAAATGAAGCCCGGGATATTTAAATCCCGGGCTTCATTTGCAAGTTCGAATGCCTACATTAGCCTCCCTAGTTCGAACTAGGGGGCTAGTGTAGACATACCCTTAGAGTTACAGCAAAACCAATGTACAGCAGGTGAGAAATAGACCTCTTCAACTTTTCTGTCTACTAAATCAGAAAACCTGACAAAAGGGAGCATGTGGTTCACCAATTCCAAAAAGGATGGGGAAGGAAAGTAGCAATTTTATATACATGTGACAGGGGAAAAAATCATTTAAATGGAACTGCCCAATCTCATTGCATCTTATTTTAAAGAAGAGTTGTTTCCTTGACATTCATTGTAACTTCTGAAATGGCTGGAATAGTCTCCAAGATCATTCCAGAAATGTGTGTCTGATATAATTTTTACTCAGCCCATTTAAAGATGGATTGTGGTTATAAGAAAACAGAAAGAACTGCAACAGAAAGAAGAATCAGTCAGCAGCAATGGCAGGAGTTTTGGATTAATATAACTTAATTGAAATTCTTATATTTAAAAACAATTATGTATACATTTTATGATGAATGCCAATATATATGTATGACTGCAATGGCCAACAAAAAACAAATCCACAAAAAATACAACTTAACTTCTTGATTTCTTATAAAACCTCCTCACTTTAAGTTAACCAAAGTTTAAATAAGGTTATTCTCTTAGGACCAGTGTTTATAGGCTGCACATAAATCTCATGCAGAACTTGTTTTCTGCTTACCTTCAACTTTAACTTCTTGATATCTGACACAAGTTCCTGCATTATTTTTCAAAAGCAGACAAGAGTTTAAGGAGCAATGCAATGCAAGACCAAGAAACTAGGACCTGGTCTACGCTACAGTGGAAGGTAGAATTAAGATACAGAAATCCAGCTACCTTAATTATGTAGCTGGAGTTGACGTATCTTAATTGAGTTTCCACACCATCCAGACAGCAGGAGATCAATGGGAGCAAATCCTCCCATCAGTTTCCCTTCCTCCTCATGAGGAACAGGTGTACTGACGCTGATGGGGGCTCCCTCTGAATTTGATTTAACGGGTCTTCACTAGACCTGCTAAATCAAACCCTGGAAGATCGACTGCAGCAACATCAATCTTCTGCATAGTATAGATATGGCCTAGGTGAAATCCTAGACAGAATTTCACCCTATAATTTTTCTCTTCCTAACAAATTCCCACATTTTAAACAAATGGCACCCTGTTGGTAGCCTCATTAGTGAGGCCAAGAATTGAGTGAGCATCAAGACCTTATTATCCCTAGAAAAGTTCTTCCTGTTAATCAGGTTTCATGCATATTAGAAGGCTAGGAAATTTTCCCGTGACACTGATGTGCTCTGTCTGTTCAGCTCTCATAGGCATTAAATTCAGTTAATAAATGAAGAAAGTATATTTTTATAATTGCAGCAGGTGTGGAATAAGGAAATCTCTTTATTTATGTAAATAATTAAAAACAAATGTCAAGTATACCACATCCCTGCTCATTTAAGTCATTTTTGTGATATATGAAATATAAAAAGAAGGCTTCACTGAAGGCCTCTAAAGAGAAAAGGGCATCACCACTAAATAAAGAAAGATTATCATGCTGGGGCAAACTTGAAAGGAGATGGCATTTATACAAAATGCAATTTACTTTGACAGTAATTTTCTGTATTTCCCCTGCTATTATTGAAGATATATGTGTTTGAATAAGAGCTTTCTCCTTCTGTAACCAGCTGCTCATTCCCTTTGGTCCTGCAGTGAAGTCACAGCTCTGTGTTAATGGCTTCACAGTTTGTTACCTGAGAAAAAATGATTATGATGTCACAAATTTGTCATTTTTGACTTCACTGCAGGGTCAAGCAGGAGAAAGAAATGGCTGTGAGGGAGAAAAACTATGCTTAAAAAGAAATTTTTTTAGTAATGAGCAAAAAGGGTAAGGAAAGCTATAAACAATGCCTGAAAGGTACAAGAATTTATGTGAATGTTGGAGACAGATTTTTAAATGTCCCTTCACAAACCTCTTGTTATAAATGGTGCTGAATACACTGTTTCCCTCCAAATCAGGGCCAGTCCTCCTCTTTTTTTGCCTCTTTATTAAAGATGGTCAAAAACAACAACAAATGTGTTTGTAAATATTTGTTCCAATTCTGAGAGCCCATGTTCTAACTCCCTTTTATTTTGCTATCCATAAACAGCAGCACAAATAGTTTTGCTTTTATAAATATTTGTGGAAGGAAAGGTATATTTCTTCATATTCCTATCTGGATTCACACATGAACAAAAGTATATGGGTGTCAAAGTTTTTGCTATTTAGCATTTGTTGTATGACGTTATTTTTCTGTTTGAAAATACTCGTCTTGTTCCATTGCTTTAGACAAAGAGCCATGTGTTATGTTCATTTCCTCCAAACACTAATCATAACAGAACTTAGTACTCCCACAGTGACTTACACATGAGATACATTATTCGTGTTAACTAATCCAACACAACAGTCTGGTAACATAGGATGCATCTCTACACTGCACCCTTAACTCAAAATAAGCAAATAGAGAAGCTTATTTTGACATAATTTCAAAAAAACCCACTATTCTAACAAGTCCCTTTAACCCTTGTGGAATGAGGTTTACAGGGACACCGGAATAATGCACCTGTTATTTTGAAATATATTTCGAAATAACAGGCGTGTTTAAAGATGTGGAATAGCTATTTCGGGATACTTCTGGTATCTCGAAATAGTGTTGCTGTCTAGACAAAGCCATGGAGAGCTAAGTAGTAGTATTCCAAGTCAGAAGCAGAACTTGAATTAGAACCCAAGTGTCCAGCATCCTAGTTTCAAGCTCTGACTAAATCATGATGCTTCTCATCACCAGTTGGCAGACCCTCCATGGATGGCCCTGTTCCCAAAAACATGGACTTTCTCATGTGTTGCACTGGACTGGGTGCTCAGCAGATCCTCCTTTTTGTTCCCCCTCCTCAACTTTTAACTTTCAGAGGATTGTGGTGTTCCATCATCTGTCACTGTTTCTTGCACAATTTTCCAGAAACCCAGCTTTCAGTTAGGTGAGTATTGGGTGGTAGACTCTTCAGCCATCCCTTCCAGTGATACCCTTCAGCCAGAAATAAAAACTGGTCTTAGGTCTTATGTCAATTGAATTGTCACTATGTACTATTCACCATCACACATTAAGAAGAATTTATTTCAATATGAGGGATAATTCAGTAATTTATCAGGAGAGGTATTGAAGAGGAAGAGTTCAGGGTTAATACAAGTAAAACTAGAATTTCCAAGCAGAGTTACATTTAATATTACTTTACCCGGGTTGCACATGTGGGGTTAAATGACATTGTGAGGAAAAGCATATTTAAAAAACACCACAGTTCTAATTTTTTTCTGGTTTGTAATCATTGGCATTCTTGAACTGCTTTCAAATACTTAAAAGCCAAAAATGGTTGGCCCCATTAATTTCACAATCTTTGAATTGCATACCCCCCACAGTGAGGATTAGTTTTACACTGAAAAATACACCAGCAGAAGATGTAATGAGAACGTATGCAATTAAAATGTATGAGTTTGTTCCATGTCGAATTTAAATGTGAATGAGACATAATCATTACAAAGTCTTATTTTATCCATAAACTGAATCTAGCATAGGTAAATGAGTAACAAACCATTATCAGAGATGATAGCTCCCTAACATTAGGGGTGAAAATATTAGGATGGAAACTAGTGCTATCTTCTTTAGCTTGGTCCTCTAGTGACCTCCATGTTGTCCAACAGCCAGGGACAAATTATTAGTTAATTTCTGTATAGCCTTGACCCTAGGCCTCTCCTCAGTAAAAAGAGAGAATTATGTAGTAACTGGAAGGTATACATTATTGTCCATTGGGGATTTAAACTGAGACCATCAAATTTATTCAAAGGGAATTCAAATTTATTCAAAGGGAAAATGAAAACTATTAATTTGGTAACATATATATCCAGCTGACAATAAAAAAAGTGTAATGTGTTACCTTAGGGGAAAAAAAACATAGGAGGCTCTCTGATCCAGATTGGATAAACCTGACCCTGGCAGAAGAAAATTTTATCATGTCCTTCTCACTCAGTTTATGCCAAATCGTCCTGTAATTGCCCTTCACTTCACTCTCCCCTCTTCTCCTCCACATTGCAAGCCCACTCCCAGAAACCCTGAATCCTCAGTGATCTCCTAGAGGCATTGCTCATATGTTGGGCCTTACCAGACTCACAGGCCTGAAAAATGCATCACTGAGCATGAACTCTGATCTTCTCCCATGAAATCTTTTGTGTGCTTTTACCATATACTATACAGCATTTCTCAGACTAGGAGTCCAGACCCAAATGGGAGCCAGGAAGGACCAGATTAACACCTCTGGGAGCCCAGGCCTATTAGATTTCATGGGGTCCCTTAAGGTGCGTTTACACTGCACCTTAAACTCAAAATAAGATACGCAATTTGCTTCTTTTTTTTTATAGAAATAGGTTATTTCAAAACTTGGTATGTCTACATAGCTCCAGATTTCAAAATAACACTATTTCAAGACATTCCTTACCCATCATGCAATGAGGTTTACAGGGTTTACAGGGATACTATTTCGCAATAATAGATGCGTTCAAAAGACACAGGGTAGCTATCTGGGGATACCTCTGGTATCCCGAAATAGCATTGCAGTGTAGACATACACTGAATAGGGATTATGTAGTAACTGGAACATTTTTGGTCCCAAGGGTATGTGAGAGGGCTACAGGTTGAGGTAGGAGGAGAAGTGTGGCAATGGGATGAGCTCAGACTGGGGAGTGGGCAGGGCAGGCCCGAGCCATTCGTGCGCCCTGGGCCCTGGGAGCGCAGCCCCACCCCCGGGCGCCCGGCGCATGCGTGGCCCCCACCCCCGGGCATGCAGAGCATGCCCGGTGCCGCCCCCACCCGGCCCGGCAGCCCCGTGCGGCGCCCCCTACAATGGGGCGCCCCGGGTGGTAGCCCGGTTGGCCCGTACCTTGGGCCAGCTCTGGGGGTGGGCTCTGGAGTAGGGCTGGGGATGAGGCATTTGGGGTACACAAGGGGGGCTCCAGGAGCTGGGGCCAAGGGGTTTGGAATGGAACTGGGCTCAGGGAGGTTGGGTGGGAGTTAGATCACAGTGGGCGACTTAGGGCAAAAGGCTGAGGTGTACAGGCAGGAGGGAGTTAGGGTGTGAGAGGGAACTCAGAGGTAGGGGGCAGGGAATGGGAGCAGAGCAGGGGCAGATCATGGCAGGTGTTGGGCCTCGAACACCTCCCCATGCTCTGCTCCTGCTCTTCCCCATCCCACTCATACTCCACTCTTTCCCTTAAGTCCCCACTCCTGCTTTACTCCCACCCTGTTACTGTTCAGCCCCTTCACCCGAGCTCCCTTCCCTGTGCAATGCAGCTGAGAACTGGCAGAGCAGAGTGGGCTGGGCCTGGGTTGCTCTGTTTCCCTCCTCCATCAGTAAGTGCGAGAGTGGGCCTGACCCCTGCTCCCACCCTGCCCTGCTCCTGCCCGCCCCCGCCCACACACACACACACACACACACACACAGCTCCTACGTCCATGGTCCTGAATGTAGCCTCCCCTGTGGAGCTTCCCCTACCCTATATTCTAGGGACAGCCTTGCCACCAGAAATAGTGCAGAAATAAGGGTAACAGTACTGACCCCCCCCCCAATAACCTTGCAATCGTTTTGACGTTGCTACCCCTACAATCACACCACCATGAAATTTCAGATTTAAATCACTGAAATCATTACATTCATGATTTTTTTTAAATCCGATGACCATGACATTGACGAAAATGGACTCTGAATTTGGTAGGACCCTGTGGTGGGGCTGGTACAATTTTTATAGCAGGGATGCTGATGATGAAAACCATTAGTGTTTTCACTACTTTAAGCCAGAGCTGCGGCAGCTCCCTCACCATCCTTACTTCTAGGCACACTGTTGCTCACCTGTGTACAGAACCCATGCTCTGGCACATCGTACTTGCCCCTTCCACTCCCTCTCAATGCAGTTCCAGTGAAACTACCCACGCTGCCAGGGACTATCCTGATGACTGCCTGTCGAGGTGTCCTGTTTTTTTTCACAGTGATCATTTGTAAGATGTATGGACTTTGGCATATAGCTCTTCCGTGAGCATGCTCACAGCAGTTCTACTGACATTCAGGAGCTGCATGTTTAATATTACGAGGCAGAGAGGTACTTGTCCATCTCTTTACAGATGATTTCCCTTACTGGCATTATTTATCTGAAATATAAAATATCTAAAGCTCTCAGTCCCTAATACACTTGACTTTCTTGCTTTACCCATACTAATGTTACCCTGTAAAGACATAAGTATAAGGGGCAGCATGTTTCCACAAGGCCTAATGACAAAGCTGTCAAATATCAGGAGAGCTGGTTTATCTCACAAGAAGAAATTACACATAATAAAATTCCAATCACAGAAGGTTGTTGCCAAGAAACCACTTTCTCTAACTATTTAGTCCATTATCTGCACAATGTACGACATTGTCCCTGGAATTGTAGAGGTAAGGGAGTCAAAAAAGAGCTTTGTGCCCCCTGGACCATGGCCAAGGATAATCAGTCCCTGAATATCAGGGATTACAGGCACTTGTATAGGCAAGGAGGGTGGAGAATGGCAGATATCCAATGAGTCTAAGTTCTCTCTCTCTTGTCTCTACAGTGACAGCAGAGCTGTCTAGCTATGGGAAGGGGACCAAGTTTTACTGTTCGGAGGGATGATGGAGCATATGTATCCCTTCCACGTGCCAGGAAGGTTCTGTTTGGACACAGCTAAAAATGTATGTATTTACCTGTATTATCTAAATTTCTTATATGTGAAAACTAGGACTAGAAATCTTTTCAGACAGATCCACCTGGAGATTAGTAGCACTGCGGGTGTAGTTTGTCTCGAAAGGGATCCCCATGAGAAGAAGTATCCTTCAGGGCTTCCAATCCTGAGCCTGACTGAAACTGTAGGCACAAGCAAAACAGAAAACTACTTCATAAAACTGTTTGATCAAACTTTCTGAAACTCTAAAGTGTTTTGGGAGAACTCTTGGGTTCTTATTATATGCAAATAAGTTCTTCCATTATTTGCAGGGAGTGGGAGACAGAGCTTTTCAAGTTGATGTCACAGGTTCTCCAGGTTCATAGTACAGATGATAAAGCTTTCATTTGTAACTGAGGTGGTGATGAGGAGCTTGACCAAATTCTGCCTGTTCTGTGAATATAGTGAGTGCTTCATCCAGTTTTGTTATTTTGACCCCTTTCACTAGCATTAATATCAGCTCTCTACATGAATGCATTAAGCTACTGTTCATATTAACCATGCTGAAACTGAGAGACATCACTTGGATAGTAAGCAGTTAATAACCAATGTCTAGTGATCATGGCTCTGTTAAGGTCTCTGTAGCTCCATTCCACCTGCTCCCTGACTTCTGCCTCTTCTTTTTGGTGGAATTAACCCATCTACTACTTCCTTCCTCAGGCAAAGAACCCCATCAGGTCCCTTACCTTGTCCATGCTTATTCAGTGACTCCCAGCATTCATATTCACATGCATATTTTAAAATTAATTGGCACATTGAGTATTTTGTTGAATCACAAAAATTGATGTATCCCATCCCTAAGTGGCAGTGAAAGAAAGTGATCAGCATTTGAAAATTATTTGGTGGCCTATGTGAAATGAGTTGATCTCAGTCCAATTCCCAGTGAGCAGGTAACCATTAGGGATGTGACCAACTAGTCGACACACTAGTTGACTAGTCACTTGCCCCTTCCGATCAGAAAGAGGCAGCAAGAGGGGGGGAAGTGGAGGGGGTGCTTCAAAGCAGCAGCACTTCATGGAGCCCGGGATCTGCTGCTTTGAAATGCCGCATGCAGCCCAGGGCTAGCTGGGGAGTCCCTGGGTGGCCCCAGCTTGCACGCAATGTGTCAAAGTGGCAGCACTGTGTGTAGCGCAGGGTCATGCTGACCCTGGGCTCCATGCGGCGCTGCTGCTTTGAAACACTGTGTGGAGCCTGATGCTAGGCTGCCACTTTAAAACACCACATGCAGCCCAGGACCAGCTGGGGACCACTTGAGTCCCACGCTGGCCCCATCTCCCCACAGAACTTTCACCTTTGAAGTGTAGCAACAGCCCTGGGGTTGTTACCCATATCGACTAATCAAATAGTTGATGCAAATTAGTTGATGCAACTATTCAATTAGCCAATTAATCTAAATTTAACATCCCTACTAACCACTTCACAAAAAACACTGTCCCAATTGGCACCATTGCTCCCAATCTCAGCAGAGAGGCTAGGGATTGAGGGATTGATCTTCAAGGTAATAAACTCCTTCTGAAGTCAGTAGGAGTTCTGCATGGTCCCAGAATTGCAATGGAGAATGAACTCCCAGTCACTCCTAGAAAAAAAAACTATTCAGATCAGGGGGAAGAAGCATATACAGTTGAGGTGGGGAAGAGGAGCTCAACCAAGTTCTGTGAATATAGTGAGTGCTTCAACCTCCAGTTTTGTTATATTGTCCCCTTTCACGAGCATCAATATGTCTAACAATATTCACCAGACTTTTTTACACTAGAGCTTAGTAGTAAGACTTAACACAGTAACACCTTGTTTCTAAAATGTGCCATTGACAGTGCCCAGGCAAGCCTGAAAGCATGAATATGGGTTAGACTGTCATAATTTAATCGGAAACATCTTTACCACTAAAAATAAAGCCCAGTTATTTTATGGTTAGTGAAGTAAAATGAGGGGGCCTGCAAAGGAAAAATTATGGCTGTCAAAGCATTAGAAAGCAAATGACTCATAATTATGTGCATAAATGTTATTGCAATGGTGCTGATGAAAGGTGTGTGGGGATTATTAATTAATGTCAAGGGCTTCCAGGAAAGTGAAGCCTGGTTACCAGAACACCAGCTGACTTTGTGTAGCTCCAGGAGCACCACAGATGAGAATTGTTTCATCACACAGCAAAGTGTTCATGTAGAGCATCCTGTTTCTGAGGAGTATGAAAGGCAGAGGAGGGCTTTTCTTCCAAAGACTTAAGAAGAAGGGAGCAGGGAGAGGGTGGAATTTAAACATGTTGGTTTATGCCAGTGGTTTTTAAACTATGGGTCGCAACCCAGTACTGGGTCATGGAAGGTCAGGCACTGGGTCTTGTTACTGCAGGGGGATCTAGTGAACATAAGACCATAAAAATGGCCATACTGGATCAGACCAAAGGTCCATCTAGCCCAGCATCCTGTACGCTGACAGTGGCCAATATCAGATGTCCCAGAGGGACGGAACACAACAGGTAATCATCATGTGATCCCTCTCCTGTCTTCCATTTCCAGACAAACAGAGGCTAGGGACACTATTCCTACCCATCCAGACTAACAGCCATTGATGGACCTAACTAGCTCTTTTTTGAACCTATAAAGGCCTAGTCTTCCCAACATCCTCTGGCAAGGAGTTCCACGGGTTGATTGTGCTAAGTGAAGAAAAACTTCCTTTTGTTTGTTTTAAACCTGCTGCCTATTAATTTCATTTGGTGACCCCTAGTTCTTATATTGTGAGAATAAGTACATAACATTTCCTTATTCACTTTTTCCACACCAGTCATGATTTTATAGACCTCTATCATATCCTCCCTCCCCTTAGTCTCCTCTTTTCTAAGCTTAAAAAGTCTAAGTCTTTTTAATCTCTCTTCATATGGGACCCATTCCAAACCCGAATCACTTTTGTTGCCCTTTTCTGAACCTTTTCCAGTGCCAATATATCTTTTTTGAGATGAGGCGACCATATCTGTCCACAGTTGACCAATGGAAGTGCTAAGCTGGCACCTTAGACTGCACAGCAGACCTGGCTCCTCGGGTGCGGGGAGAGAGCACACAGGACTCCCTGCACTGCCCTGGGCCCTGAGCCATAGCTCTACACTCCCATTGGCTGGGAGCCTGCTGCTGGCTGCTTCTGGAGCCCAGCATGGTTTGTGGTGCCAGGAGAAGAAGGAAGCCTACCTTAGCTCTCCGCCCCCCTCCATGAGTTGCTCAAGGTAAGCCCCTCCTGCCCCAGCACTGAACCACTCCCCCCCTCATCCCCCGCCGAAAGCCACAGACCCTTCCTACAGCCCAAGTTCTCATCCTCAGCCCTGCCCCGGAGCCTGCACTTCAGTCAAATTATGTTGGGTCAGGGACTCAACAATTTTCTTCAACTGGGTCATGAGGGAAATAAAGTTTGAAAACCGCTGGTCTAAGCCTTGCATCCCACCTGGAGGGCTCGCTGCCTATTCCACATGTGAAAAGTGCCTTTATTGTAGAGTCACTGTGGGAACTATTTTGTGGGTGATTGAAGTGCTGTGTGGGGCAAGCTCTAGTCTGCTTCTTCACAGGCCGTGAGGCTCTGCTGGGGATCCAACACCTGCTAGGTGTTAATCCAGACACCTGCGGCGTGCTTGGGAAATCCAGGGGTTGAAGGCAAAGGAGCTGCAGTCTGGTCTCACAGCAGCGGCTGGGGGCTGTGCCCTGGCGGCGCACAAGCAGTGGCCCCAATATAGCGCATCGCAGCAGTGGCACCTACCGGCCACGTGGGGCCTACGTGGAACCCGCTGAGCAGGCAGCCAGACTGACTGACTCTCCTGGCAGGAGCACAGTCCCTGCGAGGAGACCCGGCAGCAGCACCTGTCCCGCGTTCCTTCACCTCCAGCCACCGACTCTAGGCTCCCCTTGTGTAAACTGCACCCAGCAAATCCCCTGCATGCTGGCCAGCCCAGGCATGGTAAAACCCGTCCCCAGGCACCCAAGTCAAGCGACAGCCAGCTCCCTGAGCGCCCAACACACTCACTGTACAGACACTTCCATCAGCTGCCCCGCCACAGCTTTGTGCCACAAGCCTGGGGCTCTGTGTAACCCACCCACCTTCTGGGTGGGGTACGCTGTCCCTGCTAGAGCGCTCCGCTCCACAGCACCCAGGTTTGATTCCAAAGAGCACATTAACTAACTGCGGGGCAGATTCGAATGGAGCTATACATGGGGGACAGTTGACATGGGCTGGGCAAATCTCCCACCCCCGGAGGGCATGAGGAAATGATTAGCCTAGACAGCTAAGGAAAATGAGGGTGTTCAACGAGTTTCTCTTTTAAAACCAAGCAGAATATTGAAGGTAAATGCACCTGGACTTATCAAACATACAAGAGTGGATTCTTGTCTGCCAAATTAACCCTGCAGAGCCACAAAGAAGGCTCCTGCCTCCTAGAAATGTTGCCTTTATTAATTAGCTCAGAAGAAACTCTTCTGGGTTAGCTTACTCGTTTAGACCCATTACTGTTTAGGAGTAAGAATTTCTAAATAGCAACTCCTTGCTATTAATATAATTTTTAATCCCTGATGTAGGTGAGCTAAGAGATGCACTTATTTCTACTTCTGAAAAAACTCACTGTGGGGTGCCAAAGTAGCCATTGTGATTAGGGAGCAACTGAGGGATAGAAATTGAGAATATTTCCTTCTAAGGTGGGGTGTTTTGGGGAGCCAAGTAACTGCTTTGAAATGCTGGTTCTGGCTCTCCCTTTCCTATCTGTAGGGCTCAGGAGAAGTATGTTGCCAAAGAAGACCAGACAGTGTTCCCTAAAGCCTAAATAAGGGCTTTTCCTAGCTCAATGACTATATTTTTTTTAAACTGACTGTTGCAGGCCAATGAAATATCTCAGGTTAAAAGCCTTGGTGGAGATCCAAGGGTCCTATATGGAGTCCAAGGCTCCACTTTTCCTGCCCTCCTTGTACTCTCACCAAAGAAACACACTTGGATAAGGCATTCCATGTCTTTCCATGGGGAAGGGGAAGGTATGACCATCAAACTCTGGTTCCTGGGGCTAGATCTTCCCTCCCACCATCTCTTCAATGTACACTGAAAGAAGCACAAATCCAGGGAAGAGAGGAAGAAAAACTAAACCACTATTTCAGCCCATTGATTGACCTGGGGCACATCCATCTTCTCAGGATCAAGGCCTAGACTTGAAAGTTTGTCCTACTGTTATTTTAGAAAAGGTCACTGTTTACTTTTCCAGATGCATTCCTATCTAATATTGTATCATGTGGCTCCATTAAGTTTTTTTTCTGAACTTAATGCTCATGGTAGTGCAAATGGATTTGGATACTCTTCAGTATATGGAATTTCTTTAGCTTTGTTCATAATGACATCTGATGTGTGAAAGGCAAAATACACCTTTATGAACTGCAATATATAATGTGTTGTATAATATATTTAAAAGCAAAAAACTTATTCATAGAACCTGAATATAAAGTGTTACCATGGTGAAAGTTGTCCCTCCCACTCCCATTGTAACAAGAAAGATGTGTTTCTGCCACAGTGGACACACACATTTAAACTAAACCAAACTGAACTCTGTCCCTTTGTTTCAGGATTATCTAAGACTTATGCAGTGCACGTCATTAATATATTTAGTGAATGAATAATTTGCTTTCAACTTTATGTCCCTAATCCTATAGTCTGACTCTCACAATCATGGAGCTACCACTGATTTTGACATGGCTCCAAAAACGTGCAAGTCTTCCTGTGCGTATCAGTTGAAAGATTGAATCCTCTGGCCCCAGACTTGCAACTGACCTATTTATCATGAATCCATCTTTGCCCATGGGGGGTAGTTTGCAGGATTGGAGCCCATATTTGTCTTAAAGCTCTTTCATTTCAGACTTGGTGTATATATATGCATGAAACCCAAGTATACCTGTTCTCAAGTTTAATACATTCTGGAACATATTAATCTCACCAGTCCTACTGCAAATCTTTTGCTTTTCAGATGCTTTGTTTCGCAAAACCTCAGTTTTGGAGGAAAATATGTAGGCAAGTTTGTTTCTGTTGTTTTGCCAGCATTTAGTAGTAGTATATGTATTTATGTCACACATATAAATATAAACATGCTGTCACTAAAGTCCTTCAGGGGAAAAATGAGACCCTGGCAGTCATAAAGTTATCCTGTTGAGCTAAATTTTAATTAAATTCCAGAAAAGGAATAGATATGAAATCACTAAACATGAAAGCACTCTCCTCTTGAAATAGTCATTTGTAAAAAGTGCTTCATTCAAAATAGTGTCTCGCAAGTGTCAGGTATATAGCAGGACAAGGGAATTTAAAGGGTAGGCACAAATAGAAGAAAAAATATTGAAATTTATACCACAATATTAGTTTCATTCAGCAACAGAAAATCATAGAAGTCATCAGCATGTACATATCCTTCAATTAAAAGGTGAGTACTCTATATTTTCATAAGAGAAAATGGCAATAGAAAAGAATATTAAATTCCCTTTAGAAATTACACACTCACTCTATTTATAGACTCGTATTTTTTGTAACATCCTAGTGGAAATTATTTTGAATATGTACAATGCACCCAGAAAAATTGTGTAGGAACAGTTACCTTTTTATGGCACAGTAATACTAAAACAAGTTATTAATTCTTAACAGAGCAAGTTGCACAGATGTTTATAAAGGACTTACCTTGGCTAATGAAGAATAAAAAAAACCAAATGGATGTTCTTTTGTGCTTTAAAATACAAAATTGTTCTGTAAGATTGTGTTTATTCCATCAGCTGATTGTCCTAGAAGTTTTGGTTTTGGCTTTGTCATTCACTATCATTCTGTTCTTTGTTTTTTCACTTTAACATTAGTAAAGTATTTTTCCTACTAAAATTATGACTAAGGAGGAAAAGACAATGCTATTGACATATTGTACTAGAGCTGAGGCTAGTGTAAATTAGCATACTTTCCTTTAAGTCCATAACGCTAAATTGTTACACCAACCAAGATCTGGCCCTCAGTCTTTTGTATCCGAGGAGATGTGAGACAAAACCTCCATATGCCAACTGTATTTTTTTAATTCACATGTGCTCTTACTGGCACTGCTGAGGTGATGGATGGATGAATAATTTTGTCTAAAATATTAAATTAATTGAACCTTTTGTGAAAAGCTTGAATTATACCTTTTCAAACCCCTTCCCTTCTCCTCTCACCCTTAAACATGGGTCTTTTTGTTAGTGTAATAGTATGACTCTCTGTTGGTGAGCATTATTTTACTTAATTATTTCCATTTAGAAGTAAAATTGGCATTAATTTTAATATACACTTAGTGAAAAATAATTTTATTCAACTTTTAGCATTGGCATTACTTCCCCTACGTAATTCTTATATCTACAAAGGTCTACATTTGGCATGCTCCATGTTTGAGCCTAAGAGCTATCTGTTTGGTCATGGGTTTGTTTGTCTTACTAGTTCATCAGTTTAATAGCCAGGGAAGATGGTGAAGTTGTATTTTGGAGCCCCAGGCCCCTGCTATATTCTGGGCTTTCCCCCTTTGCCTCAAGCTCCTATCTGTGACATCGCGCCCCCGGTCTGCCTTGCTTCTTGACCATGATTTCACACATCCCCTCCGACCACAGTACTCTGGGTGGTCACCTGTAAGGCCAGCCCTGGTAATAGCTATTAAGTCTTCATGTTGAAGACTTTAATTGGTGTTTTGATTCTATAGTTTAAAGAGTTTATTTCCTTGTTAATGACTACTTTTACTTATCAATATATGTTTATAAATCTGCCACATACTCCTGGAATGGGGCACCATTATACAAGTCTGAAGACAGAATGAGGCTGTCATCAAGCAATTCTGCTTGACATTTCTTAATCCTTAGATTTAAACTAGTTTTTCTTTAAAGTGCTCACTGCCATGCTTTCAGGTGAAATCAGACTTGCTTTTGGCAGCACATAATCTAAACTGAAACCTCTAGATTTGGTGAAATGTTCTGGCTGCCACGCTTGTGGATGAAGCCTGTTTTCTGCGAAAGTATGGGATTTACAGCTATGCAGTTCCTGTTCTTTTCATGGTCTATTCCCGACAGTTTCAGTTTTTCATGTCATCTTTAGGGGAAGGTGCATTTAACATTGTAATTTCAGTGAATAAGGTGTACATGTAGCAATTCCCTCTAGTGCATAGGATCAGAACCACTCAATTGTGTGTCACAGGCCCTGCACAGCTATGGGCCTGTGCTTTTGGAGCAGGAGGATGAGTTCTAATGCCACTGTCTCTGGGAAATTCCAAAATGGACACACTGTGTAAAGTGAACCACGATGACAGTCCTAGTTGGTTACTTGTTATACTATCCTCCTCCTTTTTTGGGACTACAAGATGAACCTCTCTAGTCCAGCATTCTCTGGTCCAGCAACATCCATGATTTTATTTAGACCAGTGTCCACTTATCATGGGCATGGCCAAGTTTCCCAAAGTCCCATTAAATTTGTTTACAGCCACCAGTCTTGGCTCTCGGTGTTCTGTGCTGCTGTTTAGCTCTAATTTACCCCAAAATGTCTTATAAGAGCCTACTAAGCAGTGTGAGTGTTGGTAATGCTGCGAGAAAATATTGACCTCCCATAGTCTGGCAAATTCTCCGGTTTGACACCAGTCATGTCCTGAGGGTGCCAGAATAGAGAGGTTCGACCTGTATAAATTATGCTCCTTTTCTGCTCTGGCCTCAATCCAGGTAACTCTCAAACTTTCCTGTTACTTTCAACAATCATACCAGCTTCTATTTGCCGTGCATTACTAATAATCATTCCAATGAGACTGCAGCTAATTTCTAGCAGTACTTTGACATGAAGATAAATTGTCTGACTTCTGAGTATTTCATGGAAAGTACAAAATTAATGACTACAATATTGAAAATCCTTTTATACCAAACTAAAGGAAGTCTCATTTGATCCTTTTATCATCTAGAATATGCAAATAGCTGCATTAAATACAGATCCAATCACTTTTATTCTCATGGGTCTGCATTCTTATATTTTATTGCAACAAGAAATATGGCTATTGCCATCTAAAGAACAGGAACTAGTAATTCACAAAAGTCTACCTTTTTAGAACTCTTTATGTACTCAACAGCTCCTTTTCTCTCCTATGAGTCTGTCATATCTCTGTATCAGTACTTAGTAATATAATGCCACTCAGCTACAGTATAATTGCTCATAAGATGCAATGAAGAGTTCTTGCTGAAGAGTGGTTTTATTTACTGACTTATGTGAGGCGATTGCAACTGAATAAGACAAGAGCATTACAGACTAATAGGTCAGAATAAAGGGAAAGGGAAATTGTTTACTCGGCATTAATGTAGGTATAAAGTAAGACTTGAAAATAAAATAATTAGGATTTTAGTACTCATGCAACTTTTAAAGGTCAACATACTAAAATTGCAAAATTCATTTAGAAGAAGCATTGAAATGTATCAGAGAGGCACCTGATCACTCTTTTGGCATAATGCAAACCTGCTGACAAAGCCCTCAGTAAGTATATCGTAAAACAATGGTGAATATCTGGTTAATAGTACATTAGTTATGACTGTCAGTTTGGGGTGCAGGAGGTTTGGGAAACAGGTACTGTAGTTATTCATTGAGCACACAGTAACAGCATGAGGTACACCGAACTTTATACTAAAAATTGCATAGAGAATAAGTAGTGGCCCAGTACCTCTCTGTTTTAATTCAGTATGAATTTAATCAACAGGGGCAGACAAACCAGCAATGGGTAGCATGCCAGGTGACCTGATAATTGCCTAAGGGCTGGGCCAGCTGGCTGGATTGCAGTGGCATTCCTAGCCTAACACGTGCATGTTGAATGAAGTGGTTACCTCCTGCTGCTGCTGCTCACAGGTTCTGACTGAGAGGGCACTCTTCAATAGTACTAACTAATGGCCATCACCCTACAGCACAGCCCAGACCTCTCAGCCAACTGTGTCAGCCCTATACTGCTGGTGGCTGTGTCTCTTTTCCAGGAGTTAACAGAGGCTGAGAGTGAGAGAACACGGCTCCCTTTCCTGTGCTAAAAGCAGAAAGAAGATACCCCTGATTTCTGTGGCTTTCAAGGAGCTCACTTCCCACAAAGCTCTCCTGTTTTCTAAATCTTCACTGGGTGGGGAAATGAGGATTCATTAGATGGGAGAACCTGGATTGCGGGTGGCAGAAAGTGCCTGGCTGGAAACTTTATGGACTGCCTACATTACTATAACAACGCCAACAGCTACAAGCCCAGTGTAAACAATGACCAATATTCAAAAAGTAAATTGACCCCTTATGGTCTGCAAATGTATAAAAATAAGAGCACTTAAAATGTCATGATGCAATATACATTTAAAATATGATTTATTTAGCAAATATAAGATTTGTTTATAATGACTGTATGCATTTTTAGAAAAGAATAATGAATACAGAACTTCATAGAACAAGCACATAGAGATTTATATTTTGAAAGCTTCCTGCCACTTGGATGTATGAGCTTGTACAAAAATCACGCATAGAGGAGTTTATCTTGACTTCTGTCCTTCTTGATAGTTTATTCATCAAGGGTGTGTCTAGACTACAGGTTTTTTTTTAAAAAGTAGCCTTTTTTTGAAAAAAACTTTCCCTCCGTCTAGACTGCAGCCGCATTCTTTCGAAACTAAATCGAAAGTACGCGGCAGTTTTTTTCGATCGCGGTAAACCTCATTTTACGAGGAATAACGCCTTCTTTCAAAAGTACTCTTTTGAAAAAAGGCACTATTGAATGCAAACTGTGCATTTTCGAAAAAGCATCTAGACTCTCTTTCAAAAAAGCAGCTCGTTTTTTCGAAAAATCTGCTTGTAGTCTAGATGCTCTCTTTCGAAAGAAGCTTTTTTGAAAGATTTGAAAAAGCCTCTTTCAAAAGAGGCTTGTAGTCTAGACGTAGCCCAAGATCAGGGAAGGGCAAGATTTGGCCCAGGGGCTGGATGCGTCTTGCCAAGCCATTTGATCCTGCCTGCAGCCCACCTGACCACTCCCCCACTCCCGGGCCAATCGAGAACTGGGAGCGGGGAAGTGTGTGAAGACATTCGCTCTTCAAAGCAGCTGGAAGCTCAGGAGCCACCTGCCACTTTCAACCCTTTCACTTTCAAGTCTCTCACCCCCTGCCCTGCCAGGGGCACGTGACACCTAGAGGGAATCACCATCTGTTCAAAATGGCTGGCGGTTTCCTCTAGGTGCTGTGTGCCTTTGGCAAGACAGGAGCAGGGGGGATGATGTAGTGGACAGGCAGTACACTCTGGGCATTCACTGGTAACTGTGTGTGGGCTGGGGGTGACCCCTACTGGCCGGTGTCTATAGCACTGCCCAGCAGGGGGGGCTACCTAGGTCACGTAGACAAAGACTAAACTGGTCCAACCGGTTCAGGGCCGGGACAGAGCAAAGGAAGTGAGGTTTTTGGGGGAAGGGTCAGTTTCTGGTTGGAAAACATGAAGAGAACAACCTAAACTGAGGGCTGAGGGTCTAGGGGGGCGATGGACCCCCTAACCCCAGGGGTCTGAGGCATCCTGGCCTTGACTCCTGTAGCCACAGCACGTCTATGCTGTGCTGTATCCCGGAGAAGCAATAAACCCTCTCTATTCTACTGGCTGGCGGAGTCTGTTCTTGCTGCTACGGGGCTGCAGGATCGGGGGGAACTGTCACAGGAGGTGAGAGACTTCACGTGCTCCCCCGCCCCCAGCCAACTGGGAGTGGGGGAGCATGCAAAGTCTCTTGCCCCCCACCCTTGCAGGGGCACATGGCACCTAGAGGGAACCGCCAACCATTTTGAACAGCATGCCCTGTTAACTCCTATTTTATAGAAAAGACTTCTTGCGCTCCCCACCCCTAGACTCTGACTGTCCTGGGGACAGAGGAGCGCATGAAGTCTCCTTCCCCCCCTCCCCCCTGGGGCTTGCAGCACCTAGAGGCAACTTCCCCCTTCCATCTGAGGCCTCTCCCTTTCCAGCAGGCTCAGCCCCGACCACATACTAAAATTCTTGAGGTGACTCCTCTGCAAAAATGACTGTCCACCCCGATCAGGTTGCTGATTTCTTCCTGCAATTCAGCTTTAAGATGGCTTGTAACAGTCAAGTCATGTCCCTAGGATTCTGAAATATAGTTGTTAGGATCTTCCTTAGCTAACTGCACAATAAGATGAAGAACTCTTATGCTGCTCGCTTGTTCTGTGTTGTAGTGTCAGGAACCTGGTGATTAATCTGTTTTTCATCCACCGTTACCACAACCAATAAAATTTGCTTCCCATAACTATAATGTGTTCTGTTTCTGTCCTGCACTTTGTCAATTAAGCCACCCACATGGATACCTTTTTCAGACACTTGTTTTTCTACTGAGCCATTCCTAGTACCAAAATACTAATTCTACTGATCCATTTCCCAATATAAAATATTCAGTTACGTTGTACTCTATGTTAATGATGATTAGTAGAGGTCAGAATGAGAGGCATTCAGAAGTGATTCATCCGTACTATAATTCAGTGACTTCCTCGCTCTTTGTCAAGGGATATGAAGGAACAGATTAATCAAGAACAATGGCCATATGTTTACAGATGTTTCTTGGTAATCATCCTTCCACAGTCAGAAATGTGCTGATAAATTGATGCTTGATTTTTTTGTTAATTTCCATAGCACAAAACAGGCTTATGATAAATCTCTAGCAAATAAATGTGGTTCTGTATCCTCCTTTTGAGTTACATGGTTTGACAGAAGCTATATGTAGCTATCGTTCTGAGAATGTTTATGGTATATTGGAAAATATTGTGACCAAAATAGTGTTCAACTCTAGAAATACATAGGTGCTTGTGAAGGATATTGGATTCACAACACTTCAGCAAAGGACTTGAAAAATAGCTACCTCTTACCAGCTTCTCACATTTAAACACGAGGAGACTAATGACAGGGTATTTTCAATACAAGATCCCTTGACTCGGGAACCTGCTTGCCATTAACCTGGATTCGTCAACTTTCAAGTCATGAGGCAAAATTTATCTATTGTCACAGGTGACTCCAAAGGGGCAGGGTAAATGAATTAATAAGAAGGTGGATTTAGAGTTTTTCTCATGAATGAAATACTATTGCATTTCTTCATATTTGTTTTACATCATAATCTCTCTTCATATATAGAGTATAGGGGTGCAAGCAGTCAGACAATGCATTTTCCCATATGCTTAACTCTCAGCACTTGAGTAGTCCCATTAAAGCTACTCGTCTGAATAAAGTTAAATTCCTTAAGTGCTTTGTCATGTTGAAGTCTTAGACAATTGTGTGCTGGAAGTTCAGAATGATGGAGTGTTAACTCCTATTTTATAGAAAATAACCTTTTTTATCACCCCAGGTTTGTGACTAATTAAAAATAACTAGAGAATCCCACATTCATATGGAATATTGAATGTAGGTCTAAAATCAGTAGTTTCACTAGTACTGTGTGACAGTTGAGTAGGATGACCAGGCAGTGTGGTTTGCAGGAATGCATTCTAATTTGCAGCAGCTGCCACAATGTCCCAGAAGATTATGTCAAGTTAGGATTTTGTCCCAGTTTTAGCATGACTGGTTGGCTGGCCCAGCCTGCCACCGACTGGCTGTTTCCCTCTCTTTTTCCTTCCAGTGGGGACACCTTTCATCTCTTCCTTTGTATACAGGAGCTCAATGGGAGTCAAGTGCCTAACAGCATTTGAGGTTCTGAGCTGCAGATCCCAGATGCCTCTATGCTAGTCCCAGGCATTCAGTTAGCCATAATCTCTGATGAACTGAGTGTTCAGATGGATGGTTGTATTTTAAATCTGGAAATATTCAGATGGTAAGAGACTGTCCCCCAGCAAGGAACTGCTAATGATTTTAAAAAGGAAATGAACAAGTCACAGAGAAAGAACTAGAGGAATGTTGGGTCCACCTTGTGAAAGCAGGCTCTTTTCTGGCCCGGCCTCGTGCGTATGGCCTCCTAGCCCAGGATCACTTTCCCCTCAAACCAAAAGTCCTGCACTATGTGACTTAAGTAGGAGCAAAAAGCCAGGCAGATAAGGGTCATGCAAAGTTCGCGCTGGCCAAGAGCCATCTCACCCCCTCCCCTCCCCCCTCAGTCCTGTCCATAGGCAGACAGAACCTGTTAAGCCTATCACTGTGAAGCGCGGGAAAGCTTTAGCTCTCTCTATATAACAGCTTCCCCTCCTGCATTAAGTTGAGGGTTCCCGAAAATTTGGAAGGCAGTACATGAGCCAGGTCTGAGGGCTGATTACCCGAGGACCCCCTCCCGCTCACCGAATCAACCAAATCTTCTGCAGAGCGTAAAGAATAACGAATATGCTGTTTTCTCTGTTGTCCCTTGTGTGTCTGATAAGTGTGAGTACTCTTGCTGTTTAGTGTTAGTTAGAAGTTTGTTAAATAATAGTGATAGGAGTAAGTTAGTTAAAGGATTGTTAAATAGTGTTAAGAGTTAGATAGATGTTAGACCTTATGAGTGAGATTAATGTAAATGTAACTGTTAAAAATCCCTGGGTTGTTATTGATAATTACTTGGATTTGGAAAGACCTCAAGGAATTCTCCTTTATTGCATTACATTCTGTTTACTGTTCCTGTTAATAGTTACTTGGCGCCCGCGCCTGTAAAAACTGTTAAATAGAAAGTTATAGTTAAAAAACCATTTTAATAAAAATTTAAAAGATACTCAGTACAAGGGTGCCTGTTTCTGCACCTCCCCAGGGCTGGCCACATTCCCGAACCTTCCACTGTACACAACACACCTGACAGAAAGGTCCAGTTTTTCAAAGGGTCTTCTAATTGTGCTGCTGGAAATTGAGATACCCAGTGCTCTGACTATGCTATACATGCAAAATTTGCAGGCACACAAATAGTTAGGCCTGCTGAAAATCAAACTACTGAGCTATCAGAGTATTGCACCAAAAGCTTATTGGGTAGGGGCCGAAACAACAGGTGGTTTAAGGATCACCCTTTTAATCTACTTAAAGAATGAAACAGAAAAGACTGAAAGGACTCTTGCAGATTTAAGATCTCAAGGTTCATTAGCTGAGATACGATTATAAGAGAGCTCATCAGTTTAACCACAAAGTAGCTGATACTATATTTTCTTTGGAAAGTTCCTCAACTAATTCTCGTATTCTCTCTCTTTCTATTCCCCCATCTTCCTCCCTGCACCCACATACAAACACTGTAGCCAGAAGAGTTCATTTTAACTGGAGGAGGGGAGGTATATTTAGAATGTTTCCTACATCCTGACCATATGTCAATTTAATACATAATAACCTTAAAAATCTGAAGTAAGAGCACTCTGAGAATTCATCATCATTCTCATTTGCATTTACACTCATCTCATTGCTCTGTTCAGTTTCAAATGAAAAATTCTTCCAGAACAGGCAGTTCCATGGAAGCTGCTGAAACTGGCTCCACAGCTGGTTGTTAATTCAGTCAGAAATCAGCCAGCCCATGCAAGATGTGTGTAGTGTTTATACTGTGCCAAGCCATGGGAGTGCAAATATATTCTCCTTCCAGGGACTACAGTCCAGACTTCCCCAGAAGCTTTGATCTCATGCCAGAGAGAAGGGTAGCTCTTCCTCACATGCCTGGATGGATTCATTTCAACAAAAACTTCAAAAAGGCAAAGCAAACTAAAGCTGTGGAACGCAATTAGCTAAAATGACTGTAGAATTTCATTGTGTTGGTCTTATTCAAAGCGATTGTCAGTAATGGATGAAAGATAATTCTTGATTTTCTGGCAGATGTGTGTGTGTCAAGTGGAACACTTGCAGAAGTTTCTCATGTAATGCCATCCCTGTTCCCTATTTGCCCTTCTTGTATCTCGATCCTGAACTAGAGGGGTCAAATCTAGGGGTGAGAAGGTAGTTAAGTCATCATGCCCATTTGATCCTTTCCATTCTTCTGAGACTAGCAGAGTCATTGGGGCCAATAATGGTAACTGGAATTAATCCCTTTAATCAATCTCTTAGCGATTGATTAAGCAATCTATGTCTCTTTTTAAAAAAATATATTTATACTTTAAATCCTGCTGCCGTTGTAAAGTTTTGACCTGAACACGAGGCTTCCTGGTATCATGTAGAAAATCATTTAATGTTGAAAATGTATGCATGAAGTGGTAAGTCCCTAGCAAAATAGTCCTCATCTGAAGTTTTGAAAGAATTAGATTAAGCATTTGAATGTATACATAAACTTTCTAGGACAAATTTAGAGTTGACATGAAAGTAATGTAATTTAAATTTCCTCACTCTTAGACCCCGATAGAGCTGTTAACAGTGTGTCCATTTATTCATGTGCAGGAAATCTAAGATGGTATAATTTTCCATGCTACAGCACTGGAAGCTGTAAGGTAAAGTAGGTGAGCTCACTTTCACTTACTCATGGATTCACAGATTTTAAGTCCCAACAGGATCATTAGATTATCTAGTCTGACCTCCTGTATAACACAAGCCATACAATGTCAGCATTGCTCCTATAACTTGTAAAGGGTCACTTGAGCCCAGTAACTTGTATTTATCTTCTAGTAGGCATCTAGTCTTGAGTTCAAAAAGACTTCAAGAGATGAAGAATCCACCACTTCCCTATGTAGTTTGCTCCAATAGCTAAATGTCTTCACTAATCAAATAGTGATGCCTTATTTTTAATTTTGAATGTGTCTGGCTTTAATTTCCACCCACTAATTCTTGTTATATCTTTATTTGGTTGGTTTAAAGATTCCTTTACTGTTGTTTCTACTCCCTTCCCCATAAAGTTACTTATGCACCAAAATCAAATATCTGATTTTCACATCTTCCTCTTAGCTACCTTTTGCTGCACTTCTCTTTTGTGGTTTTTCTACACCAACATAAACTCAGTGAGACAAATTCAGAGGGGATCTGTAAGAAGGCAGTATAAATTACAGAATACATCGATAAGTCAGTGTGAGTCTAAGTAAATATAATGGAGCCTAAAGGGAATCCTAAATTGATGTAACACACACATTGGGGAGTGGGGGGTGGGGGGGCGGGAATGGTGTAAACTATAATAACTTGGATTTCCTCAACATAGTGTCTCCTTTTACCTCTGAATTTGGTCCATCGTGTCCAACTGGAAGTGGATTTGTCTCTTTATTTCTTTATGGCAGACATTACTGTTTTGTTAACTATACAAACAGTGAACCATCAGATCAGTTTAAGTAAAGCTGGGGCACCTTGCAGACTCATTCAATGCTAATCGTAGGTGCCATGTGCAATATATTCTCAATCATCTGCGCTAGTATCCAGTGCTAAGGCTGTTAGAAAGGTTCAACACCAAATTTGTGTTGGTGGAAATATACAGTGGGCCTTAATGTTCCATTTTTCTGCACCTTTGTGGCCATTTACACAAGTGTAAAGTGGATGTAAAAATACTACCAAATCAAAATGGCAGCAGTTTACATCCATTGTGCATTGTTGTTAATGAGTAAGGTTCAGGACAGTGGAAAATGAAGATCATTGTCACCAGAATTTGTGGGTTTGGAAGGTATCAGAATAGTTGATGGAGACTTATAGTCAAACTATTCAAAGGTGACCTTTGTTTGAACCAGCTCTGTTAAACAAATACAGCAATAATTATTTTAAAAGATAACATTTACCATCATTCCTTTTTACCCTTAGAATAGGATGCTGTAAATATACCACTGCAGTTGTACTATATCATGGCCTATTGAATCAAGAAAAGTTAAGTTAGCTCCCCAGATTCATTGTTTCATCCTTCAAATACCTTGATCTAGCTCCACCTGCTACACGCTTCTGAGATCAGCTTGTCACTAGATCAGTAATATGTCTGTCTGAATTGCATATGGATTCTTAAACTTTTCCTACTATTTATAAGGTGATTTATAGCCAGAATTACAGGTATTTCACTGGCCTCAATTTGGGAATATACTTAATCATGTGCTGAATGACATCCTTGTTCAAGAAAACAATTCAATGTATGCTATTGATCTCATTGAGATATGAGCATGTGCTTAAGCATCTTTCTGAGTAGGGATGCTTTGAGCCTGAGTGAAGGTTCATAACATATGCCTCTGTCGATCACACATCTGTAACATGTACATACTTCTCTAACTGATGACAAACCTGATGTTCATGCAGGGTACAGACCACTCAACTTGTGATCTCAAAGGAGTTTTATTGAATTGAAGACACTCTCAACATCAAACCCTCCTCCTAAGATCACTAGAAAATGAAAAGAAATTCAAGGGATGGAGCAGTGCAGACCCTGTTATTTAGGGGAAAGATTTTGTATTTTCACAATCTGTTTTCATGTTTCACTTTAACTGCAGTCAATAACACCTTTTTGGAATGACAAAAATCTTTACTTTGCTCTATAGTGCACTCTTCCTGATGGATAATAATTCTAAGAAATTAGTTATAAAAAACCTTTTTCATTGATTACAATAACCTCTCCAAACTTTGATGGTGGTTCAGTACATGGGAAAATGCAGAATCCTGCCCTAAACAGGCAGCCAGAATCATCTTAAAATATGATTATTTTTCTGAGAGTTGTTTAAAAACAAGACATAAGATAAGCTGTATCCACAGCCCTTATTGGAAAACAAAATCAATGCCTGTCTAAAAATGTGCAACATTACAGGAATTTCTAGAAGTGAATCAAAATCCAAATCCTAAACTACCTCTCCTTAATATATACTGTTCTGTAGATTACCTGTCAAGTTGGGGAACATTTCAGATATGAATACAACCAGTGCATATGCTGGCTTTCTAAATAAAGTCTGTCAACCTCACATTTAAGGGTCTGTTTTGCAAGTCTTCCTTCACAGATTAACTTCTCTTTGCTCTCTGCAGTACAGTTAGAAACTGAGGTCCCAATCCTCACCTGTGGCTGAAGAATTCAAAATGTGACTCAGGAGGAGGACCCTGAAAGTCATTTTAAGCCACATTTACACTATACTGATCCTGAGTTGCCTCGTACAGTCAAGTCTCTGGCTGTCAATTGATTACCAGGGGTGAAATCCTGACCTCATTGAAGTCAATGTAATTTTTGCCATTGATTTTCATTGGGCCGGGATTTTACCCTATAATCCTAGTTATCCCAAACTGAATTTCATAACTGCCAAATTGAAGAGCCAAATCTTGGTTCAGGGACACTATTTAATGCATCAACATTCCAATCTGGTGGAAATTACCTCATCATAGAAGTCTAAAGTTGCACCCCCAAGCCATACACAGACGGGGGCTACCTCCAGTGATGTTACAGGACTCATAGCAGTATGCTAAGAGATAGAGGGAGACAGGGAATATGTTCCTTGAATGATTAACATTAGGAGCTGAAGTGAATTCAGTGAGTATTTTGCTACTGACTTCAGCGAAGCAAGAATTTCACCCCACATCTTCAACTGGAGTGAAGTGGTATAGCTCCATTGACTTCACTGGAATGCTGCTGAATTACACCAGGTGAGCATCTGGCCTAACCTTTCAGCTTTGCCCCCCCTCCCTTTTCCTGGGGATAGGGTGAAGCACTGCAAAAACATCTGACTTTACTTTTGTCTTTATGATGCACCGATGAGTTGTTGGGAATTCATGTGAGCTGCTTACTGGCATCGCTAACCGTTGGGCCCTAAAGGGTTACTCCTTTTTAATTAACAGCTGTAGTTCTTTTTCTTGCAAAGATAGTCCTAGAAATGTAATCTGATTGCTGAGAATGAAAGGAATAGGCAGCTGGACTTCACTCTGCAGTGGAAAACTGTATAAGTGTGTACACCCAAATTATTTCAGATGAATCTGTTGAGGGAATTGCAGTGGGAGAAGTGATCACTCAGGTAAATAGAGGCATCTG
Source organism: Pelochelys cantorii (assembly GCA_032595735.1). Lineage (NCBI taxonomy): Eukaryota > Metazoa > Chordata > Testudines > Trionychidae > Pelochelys > Pelochelys cantorii. The sequence continues at coordinate 23,498,386 of CM064334.1, read as the reverse complement.
CACAGAGGGCTTAGTGTATGAAAATAGAAATCTTGAATTGGAATTCCTCCAGTGGGGAGATGCAACGAGCAGAGGACAAGGGTGATGTGTTGATAACAATCTGTGTTACTAAGTAGGTAGGTGGTTGTATTTTGTAGCAGTTGAATCCCTTTCAGAGTGTTTTGGCTTGATTTCTGCATATGAATTTTAATAAAACTGGAAATTTTGATTATTACCATGACGAGATCAGTCCTACCCTCCCCCCAAAAAATGAACCTCAGTCATCTGGTAAGGGGCAAATAAACGTGTGTGCATTGAAAATAACACATGACAGGACATAACTGTTGGAGTATCTCCATCACATAAAATATGTATCCAGATATAAGGCACATACTCATTTGCATGGGAACCAAAGAGTTAAATACAATGATCTCCTCTTAAATGAAATACTTTGTTAAAGGAATAAACCAAGAAAGAGAATCAATTTTTATTGCTTGATCATGCTTCTAAACTGATTGCTACTGTAATAAAATTAGGGATTCCATTTCATTTAAAGCAGGGATAGTAATTTTATTTACTTTCTTCAGTCACATCACCACACAAGTGCGCACAGAGCAATCAGCTGCTGCACTTGTTAGTTTGCTGATTAAATACTTTGTCACTTAACTCTGAACTAATTAAAGAGAATTGAAGCTGCTGTGTGCAAGCCAACATGGTATTAAGTTTAACTGAAATTCCCATGCATTACTCTTCCACAGCCTGCAGATTTTTATATCTTTTTTTCAACTAAACATGTTTACTAACAAACCCAGCCTTAGTAGCCTGGGATGTGATTTCTCTGGTCAGTAGTTTTGTTGGCTTTATTAAATAAGCAGTAATTCTAGGTAGCTATAATCTGCTCAGCCTTGCAACACAGAGGTTTATGGTGTCTGATTAGTGTGAAAGTACTCAGACAGGATGACTAGGGGTTAAACATGCTACTCCAACAGCGAACAAGGATCTAACATCTAAGTATGGTATTTTAAGACACCTATCTCCTTGTGAGCTGGTTACTAAAGAGTCTGATGTGCTAATATAATCACTGATTGCAGGACTGACTCAACCAATGCCTTTGTTGTTTTGGAGCTGGTTTCCCATCTCTTTTTGGATGAGTTTCCTCCTGGTTATCTGGCAATTTAGATCCTCCATCGGTAGTATCATTTGTATTGCTATACCTGCTAAGAATTCCAGTCAGGATCAATGCCCCTTTGTGCTATGGACTGTGCACACACAAATAGCAAAAGATGGGGCCCTGCTCCAAGTACAAATCCTTTGTTTTAGTGTAAGAAATGAATGTATGCTACATGCTGAATATACTGAATTGCTTCTGAAATTATTTCTCTCCACCAAACATCATAAGAGTGCAGCATAAGTTTTCTGCAAAAGTTTTATAAATATACTTTACACATTCTGCTAATCAGTTAATTAATTACATTTGGGTCATCGTCAGGTGATCCTCAAAGGTCATGCATCTGTTTTTAAAGAATATATGGTCCCAAGTCATTTTCAAAAACATCCATCCATCAGGTGCTGCTCACATTATGAAGAGCAAAAACTTCAGGAGTTAAGCTTTGCAGGATGGGCACTTGTCTCCAAAATCTCAATAATAAGAATAATTACTAGTAAATAACAAAACATATTAGAAGACCAAGATAACTCTTGTTATGAAAAAATATTCAATGTATCAAAGCAATAAAATAATGATGGTATATTAAAAAGCAGGGTATATTCTTGACATTCCTACTTATTTAATAAAAGTTTTAGGGAAAGTGGGTGACACTGGATATTGGCAATGGGATAGCCTCTAGTCCTTCATTCATATCCAGGCAATGGGTCATTTCCATTGAAGTCAATGCCAAAATTCACATTGATTTTAGTGGCCTAAAAACTGCCCCCAGGTTAATAGTGAAGGTCATTACCTTCTAATAGTCATAGTAATAGTCAAGTCCGAGTTATGTTGCCCAATTCATTTCTCATATGAATTGGGCAACATAACTCAGACTTGACTAGATTAGTGTCCCCCATCACTAACATACTAGCACAAATGGCAACAACTGACATCTTCATAGGCAGTCTGAACAAAGAGCTTGATAAGAAGATGTTAAATACTCTCTCCTCCTATGACTAGACCCTCTAGGTAGGTGTTGGAGTAAATTTTCAAATCAGATATAATTTTTAAAAAATTAAATAAGTTTCATTTCAGTCTGTAGTTTGACACCCCCAACTAGTCATGTCCACAATTTTGTGCCCACAAAATGTGTAGTATTATCAACTCACAACTGTATTGCAAGTCTTAGTTGTATTTGGTGTTTCTGTTAAAGCCCCAGCACCTGTCGTCATGTGAATTAGTGAGAATCTTTTTTTTTTAAATAAGTTTCTTGTTTTCATGGCTATGAAGAAATGCTCAAAACTTGAATCTATAAGCTCAAAAATTAAAAGGCAAGTAAAAAGAACTCCAAATCTATTCCATTTAAAATATGCTGATTTTTAGTCAGCCTCATGAATTTGGTGGCCTGATTTATTAACTTTGAATGTTTAACTGGCTGCATTGTTTTGTTTTAAGTGGCCCAATAATGCCTAATTTAAGTATTTAAAATTTAAAAAAAAAAGCTTTTCTCTGCCCAAACCAAATAAAGTAGATTGTGTAGTGAAATAGGCATGTGTCTGTGCAGTTTAGGGTTGCACAAGAACTGTCAGGGTGCACAAGAGATTGTGATGTAATTTGCTTACCAGAGATGTTAATTTAGACTGATACAGTGAGTAGTATTCTCTGTACATGTTGTACATGGTGGTACATACAACATTAGAACTCCTTTGCCATGCACCACTGAAGGAGTTAACTTGCTTTTTGTTATGTCACCTCTTGCAACATTATAATTAAGGCTGTGTCAGCCTTTCCACTGTAAACTGTAATTTTCAGAGGTTTATGATTTGACCATAAAAATTCGCTCTAAGCTAAAAACTGGCATATGAAGTCTGAGCCCAAGAGCCCGATTTTTGTAGAAGAAAATAATTTTAGCTGGTTTTCGAGATATAAAACTTGCTAGTTTAGGGTTTTTCTTATGCACACATAACTCAAACACACCCCATTTTGTACATGTAAATATAGCTTTCTTCTTTACATAGATTAATTATTTTGCATATTTTAATGCCAATTTTTTATTTTAAAGTTATTCCTTCAGGGCAATTTTTGATGACCTTACTTTTTGCTTATGTTGTAATATTAAACAAGCCTACAAAAACTAGGAGACTCAAAATTAAGGCCACCACTTATGCCATAGGTGTTTATTCTGTTGCAAAATCCAAGTCACTCTCAAACAAGGTACCCCAGAATTGGATGCTCCCATAATCACAAGCCACTTGCAAAACTCTTGGTTGCTTTCCTTAGAAAAATAGAAAAATAATCAGGGTTTAAGTAATTTTTTGAGACTAGGGTACGTCTACACTGTATGCTTATTTCAAAATAAGCTATTCCAGAATAGTTATTCTGAAATAGCTGATTTCAAAATAGCACCTCTACACCTCAAAATTAGTCCAAGGCAGGCTTCCCTGATGTAGACATGCTATCTTGATTTAGAGCCCCAGGAGGCACTGGGGAGGAATAACATAGAATGGCCTTGGTGAGGGGCTATTTCAAAATAGCAGCAGTGGAGCATCTACACACGCCTTATTTCAAAATAGCTATTTCAGAATAGGTGTTGTTCTTTATAGAATGAGGTTTACGGATTTTGGAATAAGCTGTCTGGTATTTCAAAATTATTTCGAAGTAACAGAATGGCTGTGTAGACGCTTGCATTGTTATTTCAAAATAACGCTAGTTATCTCGAAACAACGGTGCAGCGTACAGGCACTCTTAGAATATAAGAAAAAACAGCGTACTATCAGTATTAACACAGATCTTGTGAGGAGGGTGGGGTGGCACTACCTCACCCCAATGCAAAAGGAATTAACTCCAGTTTCCCTTTCCTCTCTCCTTATAAAACGTGTACCCGGGAGGGAGAATAAAAAGAGCTGCTTACAAAGCCATCTCTTCTTTTTGCTGGATAGTCGTAGAGTGGGATTCTTGAGTTGACTTTTAGGGCTAAGTTGATCCCTAGACTGGCAATGTTTGTTGTTTCTTACTCTCTTTGCCAACGTACCTTGTTTAGAATGTATAGGTTCTCTCTCCTGCTGAACAGACCTTGCTGCCTTGTCTGTTTTTACTTTCCGCTGTCATCCCTCCAGCTTACAAAACCATCTCTTGTTTTTGTTGGACCCTGTGCAAAAAATCAGTACAGGGCCACATCCATCTCCTACCCATGTAACCCCCCAATTTCCATGGCCTGTGGGCACTCTCCCTTCACCTCTTTTTGAAGCTCTGCAGGTTGGAAAACAGATGAAAGGAGAGAGACAGAACAGGAAAAAATCAGTATTTCACAGATGTTTTCTCTATCATTTTGTTCTTTGTTGTCTCTCTGGCTTCATTCCCTTCATGATCTTTTGTCATTTCTCCTTATGTTCTTTGTCTAACTGAGACAGCAAACTCCTTGGACTTGTCTGTAAAGTGTCATGGGGACGCATATGAATAATACACCATGCATGCTTATAAATAGCCATGCATGGTATATCAATGCAGGTTAGCAGAAAGGTATGTGCACTACATAAACTATGCAGGCTGTGTACTAATGCTGGGAAAGGTGTATGTAAAATGGCACTTCTAAGCTACTTCTGAGCATAAGTGCAGGACATTACACAGACCCAGACAGCCAATGCCAATACTATGGCATCAGGGCAGGGCAACATAACAGAATATTTTCAGGGAGCAAAATATGAGAGACACTCTCAGCAACAGGGGTACAAGAAAAGATGATGTGGGCAACAAAAACAAGGTGCAGTGGCTGTAGCTGAATCACTCTGCGCTGGCTGAGGTACTGACAAGCTGCTTGTCCCCGCCAGCAGCCGTTTTACACACACCTCTGAGTAACACTTGCTGCACAAGAACTGTCAGGGTGCACAAGTCAACTAGCGGGCATGCAAACAGGCAAAGATGAGGAAAGGACAAGGTAGCTATGAGCTATCTTGCTGCCAGCCTTGATGCTAGGGCCCCAAAGGCTGCATTAATTAGCTAGGTACCAGTGCATTGGCTCTGACTTGGGCAGAGCTGTAGGCACTCCAGTCCATCCCCTCCTGTCACCAGTGATGTTTCAAATGTGGAGTGTGAGGAGCATAGAGTGGGATACACTGGCTTTACGCTGTCTGCTGCTCAGGTGCATAAATTGATCCTAAATGACCCTTTCAGGATAGCACTTTCAGGGCATGTCTACACAGCAGCATGTAGACGTTATTCTGAAATAACACAGTCCACGTCTACACAGCAAGCAATTATTTCAACATAATGTCGAGCTGGAGCACTTCTTTCTCCATCCCCTGTAACCCTCATTTTACAAGGAGCAAGGGAAGTCAGAGGAAGAGTGCTCTAGCTCAGATTTCCTGATGTCTAGACAGTGCCAAAAGCTGAAATAAGCTATTCCGACTTAAGCTACACAATTGATGTAACAAGTTATGTAACTCAAGTCCATGGCATCAGTGAGGGTATGTCTACATTGCATTCCTCTTTCGAGAGGGGAATGCAAATGCAGATGAGTGAATGAGGTCTAAGGGTTATTTTGAAGGAAGGGTTTCTTTTTTAAATAACCCCATGTGGACCGTGTTTGTTTTCTTGAAATACGCTATTTCGGAAAAGTGGCCAGCCGCGATTATGAAGATGAAGCACGGGACATTCAAATCCATGCTTCATTTGCAATTTCGCTTGTCTGCATTTGCATTCCTCTCTCGAAGGAGGAATGCTATGTAGACATACCCAGAGGTAACTGATGTCAGAATGGCCAACTGAGCATAACAGAAGGAAAAAACTGGCTCAATAATTTTTAAATTATAGCAAGGGATGGGTAAAGTATTATTCTACTTTTCACTCATTCCTTACTTATCATATCATAGATCTATACTCCAAACTACAGGCTCAAGTCTTTTACAGTTAATTGCTCTAAGTTGTTCCAGTTTATGTGCCCCGTCCTGCTCCAATAAAATGAGTGGACATTGTCATTTGCACTAATGACAGTAAGATTTGTTCCTATATGTACTACACTATCCAGTTATAGTTAAGGTAAATATTATTTAGACTATAAGCTCTTAGGAACAATGAAAGCCTTTTGTCCTGTGTTTGTAGAGTGCATACCACAATGGGGTCCTGATTCATGACTGGGGTTTTTAGTCACTATGCAGTACAAATAAATGATGATAATACTATGATTCTCAAATATTTGCTAGACCAAAAGCATCACAGCTGATCAAAATATATGTCCCTTTGAGTATCAGACATGAAACAAATTGCTTTGAATAGAAGAAATTTTTCTCTGCCAACTGTCTAGTAGTTATTTAATCCCTCTAAAAATTTTTGCCCTGGTATCTTTGATATCTTCACTGCCATTGTGAAGATTTACTCTGACTACATATTGCATGTCTCTTAAAAGAAATGATACTTGGAGATACCCATTTTTCAGGGAATTAATATGCATGTCATCTAACATTTTTTACTGTTACTTTGATCATTTCGGTTTGAGGTGTAAAATATGGGAAATCTCACTTATTCTAAAAGGTTATATTTAACACAGAGAAATTTCATTCATATACAATTAAGGTTGTGACAAGCCATGAAATGTGTAAAATTACAAATAATGCAAAATGAACTTATCAGTCAATGGAGTAAATGTTTCAAAGTTCATGATACCTTTCCTTCCCTCCCAGGTGATGTATCAGCTCTGAATTCAGTTTGCTTTGCCATAGGTAAAAAATTTATTTTTTTTTATTCTCTCTGTGGAAAATTATCTTCAATAGTATTGTAATGCTGTGCAAGTATCTAGTTTATTCTTAGCAGCATGTCTCTCAAGTCGTGTTGTGAACGTAATTGTAACTAAGGGAGTATAAAATGTATTATTAGTAATAATAGCGTCTTACATTTATCCAGAGCCTTTCATCCAGAATGATTCCAAACCATTCTTGCAAACCTAACCATTGGCAACATTTTGTTCTCAGACCCTTAAGGTAGCTCTCAACTCCAATATTCTTCAGTTACTGCATGTGCAGAGCTTGTGTTGAGAATAATGGGAGTTAAGTACATGCAGAGAAAGCAGAAAATTGAAAATAAGATTCTTTGTGTGAATTGGAGATAAGATTTCCAAGTATCTCTTCTCCATAGGAACTGCCATCATACATGTCTCCTGCAGGCTTTTAGGGGGTGGGGAGATTTTTCAAGGCTTTAGAGCTGCCTCCACAATCTTGTGACTGTTGGAGTTTCTGTGACTAGCATGTTGTGGGTAACATACAGGTTTTCCTGTGAGTGGCTGTTGCAATTATGAAGGTGACACTAAAGTAGGTTGTCTAGAGGCAAAAGAGACCCGGGTCCTGTCCAGAAAACCCTAAAGAAGATAATTCTTACCTCTGGCTGGATTCACTTAAAGGGATACATTGTTTTTCTGGTTTTAAAAATAACATGCTTTCAAGTCTGTTATTTTTCCTATGGCAGATAGAAATTTGGGCATAATAATGCAGACAGCAATCCTGGTGGGTGGATTGCTCAAAAGCAATATATCTGGCTTTTCAATTTTCCATATTATATGGTTATATCCACATTGATATCTGCTTATCTCCAAGGTGGAATGTGGTGACTATATCTTGGAGCAAAGCAATATTATAGGTTAATTTAGGACAAAAGATTAAAATATTGGATCCCATTAAAATTCTTGCAAATTTCAAGCAGGGTATTGTAAATATCCAAATGGAGTCTTCTGAGGAATCCTTATTAAAATACAATGGTCCATGCAGTTTTTTTTCTCCCCCAAAATATGGTGCCTCCAGCAGCAGCACCAGACTGGGGGGTTGATTCAACACTGATTTAAAAGAGAGAGTGACACCCGCTGAATCAAAAGTACCACTTTCTGCAGTACCTTCTGTTTGGCAGTGAGTGATGTGTTCAACATGAATTTTAGTTACGAAAATGTTCTGTGTATTTCCAGTTGTGTTTTTGTATCAAGTTTGTTCAGCTATTCAATTTCATGTTTCAGTCTGCTCCCCTGCATGTGGCCAGGTGCCCCCTTAAGTCTGTGAAAGATTTTGGAAAAACATTTATAATAGCAAAGAACCAGCACATAAAAGTGTTAAATCTCTGGATGAAGAAGGACAGAAGAGGCCATCAGATCTAACACAGTCAAAGTGTTCTGAGCAGGCTAAGAGGAGTCCCCTGGAGCAGAATAAAAAGGACAGAGAAAAAACACACTATTTGGGGAGAAATAAGCTACCGTGGCACAAAGGAAAGGAAGACAATTCTGAACTGACAAATGACAATGAAAAGCAAGGAAAATGTGGATGTGTGTTTTGACATTTCATCCGCAATACAGCTGACATTATCTTGGAGAAGTGGCTAGGCTTCTGTACTAGAAGATGCATGTCTTCCTTACCTGCAGTTTTTGCTCATTCATTCATGTTTCTAGCTGAAAACAAATGATTTGGTCACAATAGGTTTTCAAGAGAAAAAATAATCTTCATTGTGAGGATGCGAATTTGTATGCACAATACCAAAGTTCAGGTAAAAATCATTTTGCTCAAAACAATTTATATATTTTCATTTATTTTTCTAGCTTAAAATATCACTAGTAAATTAATATAAAATCAGTGTGTTGACTTTGGATCCAAAGTCAAAGGCATCATTTTAACCTAAGCCTTAGACCCTGGCTAATACAACCTTATTAATACCTATTTTGACTAGAAATGGACCTTAACTACAAAGCTAAAATTAATCTCCAGAATTTCCCATAATTAGAGGAGATTCAGATCTGAGGCTTAAATCTCCTCTGCCTTACACTGCTTTTACACCAGTGTAACTTGGATGGAGTTACTTCTGATTTACCCTGATACAACTAATAGGAGAGTCAGGCTCTTGACATTTGACTCAAATCCATTTATAAAACTTGGCCTAGGCCACTAAGCTGGAAATTCTGATTCGGATTCCCTAGTGTTTTGGCCCTACTTCTGATGTCCATCTACTTTTCTAATTTTGATTAAAGGAATGTCCACTGACAAAATAATATGTACATACTGAATTTGAATTTATTATGCCCTGATAAGTGTAGTATGCTTTAACAAAGCAAATTTGTGTATTACACGAGGTAATTAAAGTGTAACAATGTTTCTTTTCAGAGTCAGTAAGTTCTGAAGAAACATCTCCCATCTCATTCTATATTTATTCAGCAGCACATCAATAAAACAATACAAAACATGTATATTCCTTAAAATCTGCACAAACTCTAAACGAGTGCAGTGCAAACAATGTACAGTTTGGCAGTACAAAGCATGTCTTATGGGATTTGACTATATGTACCATTTTCTGTACTTCACATTACTTTTGAACAAATGTATAGGCTGTGTCTAGACTGGCATGATTTTGCGCAAAAGCGGCCGCTTTTGCGCAAAAACTTGCCAGCTGTCTACACTAGCCGCTTGAATTTGCGCAAGAACACTGACGATCTAATGTAAGATTGTCAGTGTTCTTGCGCAAATACTATGATGCGCCCACTCAGGGATAAGCCCTCTTGCACAAGAATACTTGCGCAAGAGGGCCAGTGTAGACAGGGAAGAACTGTTTTGCGCAAAAAAGCCCCTATGGCGAAAATGGCGATCGGGGCTTTCTTGCGCAAAATCACATCTAGACTGGCCACGGATGCTTTTGCGCAAAAGCACTTTTTGCGCAAAGGCACCCGTGCCAATCTAGATGCTCTTTTGCGGAAATGCTTTTAATGGAAAAACTTTTCCGTTAAAAGCATTTCCACAAAATCATGCCAGTCTAGATGCAGCCATAGTGTATGAGAGAAAAGTGTACTTGTTCTACACAAAGCTATAATTCCTTGTAGGGATTGAAGTAAGAACACACACAATGATGGTGAAGCTCTAGAGATGTGTTCATATCACCAGAATTTCAAGATGAAATTATACCCATAATATATGTGCATATTGGGAGAAGATAATTTATGGGTACATAGTTTAAAAGCTACTCCTGTCCTTCACTAATTGGTCTCTTGTCCTCCTCTTCTCCCTGTTCTGTAAACCCTAAACAATAAACTGTCACAACGAATCTATCTTTTTGCTAAATTAAAATTCCTTGGAATTTATAGCTTTGTGATCCCACAGAGGGATTTGACCTCACTGTGTTCCTTTATTCTCTGAGGGAGATTGTAGCTCAAGGGAGTCTTACTACTTGCTAAAAAGCAATTTGGAATATTTGCTAAAACCAACCTAGCCAGAGTGGAAAGCCAGAGTTTAACAGTCATGGTAAATGCACAGTGTTCCTTTACTACTCCTCTTACATTCATTTTTTTCCTTACCACTTTTTATTGATAAACTAGTAAAAATAAAATGTAATTTATTATAGAATAGCAGAAAGAACATTCTGCAGATGGTTAAAGCTAGCTGGTCTGTGAATATCTAGGTTGCTCTTTAGCCTGCTTTTGAGAGAACTCCAAATCTGAGGGGACCCTAATCTTTAACTTCACCTGATTAACATATGCAGTGTCCTGGACAAACCAGGCCTCAGAACACAGTCTAAGGCTTTTGCTAGGCTAGGATTTAAAGGTGTGTTCTAATAAGTTCTAACAACACATATATAAATCCTAGCCTAAGCAAGTCTTAGACAGTGTACTGAAAACAAAAGTTTGATGGGTTTCCCCTGGGCCTGGAACTGGGTAACATGAGATAAAATTGAATCTACTATGATCAAGTTCTGGGTTTGTGATGTTGAGAAGGCAAGGGGCTGTGTCCCACTACGGGCAAGAACTGGATGTTTACAGAGGAAGTGCATCCACATTGATGGAGTCTACCTCCATCTCAGAGAGCAAGGAAGCTCCCTGGGGAGCTTGGCAGGCTGGCCTACGCTTCCGGTGTCCACTGGATCCAAAAAGCAGCAGCAGGTGCTTATAGGGGTTCCTCTAGTCTACGTCCCACAAGGCACTCTTCTACTCCCTCCTCCTTCACTTGACATAAATGGACTACAGTGGACGTGTGATTTTCTGTGCCCTGGTTGCCCATGTGGATGCCACAGCACAACGAGCATGGAGCCTGAAGTGCTGCAGAGCATTGCTGTGTTCATGGCTCTCCTGCTGCACCTCCTAGTGCAGAACTTCAAGAGCGCCCACATGTTGCTCCACCAGCAACAGAATGAGGACCAGGAGGCCAAGGATAAACAGGACAAACCTCAGCATGGCCCACTGGCCCTGCTCAGGCAAGTCCTGGTGCTCGTGCTACTGTGCACGCCAGTCAAACCCCTGACCACAATGGAACACTGCTTCTGGCATCAGGAGATGAGCTTGGGCTGGTGGGACAGCATCTCCATGCATGGATGGGACAATCAGTAGTGGCTGCACAACTTCTGCATGAGCATGTGGAAGGCCACCCTCCTGGAGCTTTGCAAGTGGCTCGCCCCTGCCCTGAGGTGACAGGATACCCTCATTCACATTCTTGATCAATTTGTCATTTCTTGTATTTTCCTGCTTATATATTCATCAGTGTGTTTACCCAGATGGACTTAAATCAATCCATCCATCCTTCCTTCCTTCCTTCCTTCCTTCCAACTATACAGAGAATTCCTAATGCAGTTTCAGGCTAACATAGACTATTTTTTTAATCACACTTTAAAGCACAATCTCATTTTTGTACCGATATGGGAGGTAAATAAGGAGAGGGAGCTAATGGCAGCCTAAAATCCCTGCGAGGGAAAGGGAAAGATGCCCAGTTGTATTGGCTACCTACCCTGTCTGATTCAATGCACATTTGACAGAGAGGTATAGCAAGCTTTGCCAGCAACTCAAAACCTGGCAAACAATCCCCTGAGCACTCTTAAGCGCACTGTGGTTCACTGACTCACAAGGCGGGGAGGAGAGCATAAACATCTCCTGAAAACTGTGCCACTGAGCAACCAGGAAATTCAGCTTGTTCCAGGAACAGGCGCTGAAACCATAAGGTAACCTTGGAATGAGGCCACAGCATTACTATTTCACTGTGAATAAAACTAGAGCACCAGGAAGGCTGGGAAGGGGTAGGACCTTGGCACTAGGGAATCACTGTTAAGGTTTCTCCGTTGGGGCTCAGAAAGACCTAAGGGCATGTGGGTTGAACCCTTCAAGGGGCCACTTTTAAGTACATGTTCACCCTATGGAGAGTTCATATTTATAACATTCACCTCAGGCAAAAGGGCCACGGGGGCCCCAAGCTGTCGTAGCTGCTGCACCAGGGTCTGGGCAACTGTGAAGAGGGCATATAGACAGACACCATGGATGCAGCAGAGATGGGCTCTGAGTTTGGAATCAGAACAGGGTATAGGCCCTGGGCTCCATCTGTAATAACTGACAGCTCTCCCTGCTGGCTGGTTCACCAGGGGTTTAAATTAGGGATCTATAGTTCTAGGTGCAGAGCATAAGCGTCTAGTCAGTGGCTGTTGTAGATGTTTACCCTTCTATGTGTTCTGGCCATTACAGAGGGGCACTGATGAACGCTATGCTAATGTGTGTTAAATGATCTGATCCTTTGTGATCAAGGTCTGGATGGTGATGTTAAATATCACAAGGAAAAATACGTCAGGTTGGGTCAATTTTGCAGTGGGAGACACCCCAATCCTCAAGAAAAAAGCAAAGCTGCAGGAGCAAGTAGTGTTCCCTCTGAAGTAATACTAAACAGAAGACTCAGCCTAGTGCTGAGGGATGCTGTGTGCTAGAAGTGTCCTTTTTTCTTTTCATTTTTTTTTTTTAAGAGGGGATAAGAAACAAAGATCCTGGATGCAGTGGTCATTAAAGAGCCCATGGCATTTTCTGCATGTGTTTGAGGGGCATTAAAACAAAGGTACCTGAGAAATATTCCATTTGAATCAATTAAATTCCTTCTCAACCTTCAGTCAGAGGCAGTATTATTTTTTGCTCCTTGTCCTAAATTGCTGTGCACTCTTATTGTGTGCTGCTAAAGGAGCTATCATGTTTCATCCCAGAAATAAGTGGTTGTGCCTGCCTTTAGGACGAAAGGTGTTCTATTTATATAATGACTGGATACTATGAATGCTAATATTGTGAGTATATTTTATTCTTGTTTGTACAAGTAGTTAGGTAAATTTGTGCAGGGGTTGGGGAATATTTCTAACTGAACCTCTCTGTAAGCTTAACATGGCATCTGTTAATAGAGAAATTTTGCATTACCTATATTTTCTAGGGCTTCTAAGCAGCACTTAAACTGAGGGTGTGTTTTATTGCTTGTGGTGTACAGTGTCTCTTACCCAGTGTCATAGGTTGCTACTTTAAAAAGTATTCATTCAAGTGATCAGATATAATTCAAATTGGAAACCAAAACAGAGTGAATTATGGCAACTCCCATTTCACTGGATCCTCCTAACCACCAATAAGTTTAACAGCAGCCTCTCAGTAGCACTGTCATTAAAATGTTCAGTCTCTCTGGTGAATTATCCAGGAAAACTTTCCCTGGAGAATGAAAAATATCACAGAGTTACTCCTACCTAGGAACATAAAATGAGGAGTATAAATAAGTACTACCTGTACTAATCATACTTTTATATTGTATATTTTTTCAAAGGCAATTTATTTAATCCTTTATGTATTAGTGAGTTTCCTTGCTTTTGTGAATTAATCTGACCCTTCACTTTTAAATCAATTGCAAAAGAGGCAAGAGGAAATGATGTCTAGTGGCTAGAATAGGGGACTGAGAGTTAGGAGTTAGGGTTTCTGGATTTTATTGACAGTTCTATCCTTTCTCAAGATGACCATGTGCAAGTCACATGAGCTGTTTGTGGCTGGGTTTACCCAGTTGAAAAATAGAATAATACAGGGGTTCATGAGGCAAAATAAATGTCTGTGTGTGTGTGTGTGTGTGAGACAGAGACAGAGAGAATTTAAAAAACATGGTGAGGACAAAAGAGAAGTGTTTGGTGGGCATCGAAGTTTTAGAATTAGTATATTTGCCACATACTCCTTTATTAAAGCATCCAGAAACAAATGTTACCCCAGGCTTTGTATACAAGACTTTATTTAAATGACGTAAGGGAAAAAATAACCTAATGTAGATCCACGTTGGCTTACAGGGAAAGGGGTCATGAAGGTGGGACAGAGTGTGAAGGGTTATGAACAGGAATGCAAGTGAGAGTGTTGATTGCAATAGTAACCACTGGAGACTGTGGATACTGACATTTCACATGACAGGGATATTAACCTTTCGCAGCCTTTTGCACATTAGGTACAAAGTGCCAAGTAATAGCGCTCTTAACAGCACCCATGTGTGACACACTTTTTTATTACAGTGGCATGGACAGCTCTGGTTCCTCTCATTACCCTCACAGGCAATTGACTTCAATGTCCTTTGTCGACATGGAAGGTGAAGCAGGCTCAAGCTCTGTATCAGCATCAGAAAGCCTTCCACATAGCTCAGCCAAAGCCATGGCTATTCTTAAAATCACTCACAATTATTTTACTTGCATCCACAGTAGGGTAACCAGATAGCAAGTGTGAAAAAATCAGGACAGAAGACAAAGTCCCAAATATCAAGACTATAAAATCAGGACATCTGGTCACCCTAATCCAATTCTAAGCCAAAGAAGGTTATGTTTTGCTCATATATGAGTGTCCACCGTATCGGTATTGAAAGCAGGTATGTTACTGCTTGAACAGAAGAGCAGCAGAGAAATTAGGGCATTGGGAATGGAGTATTGGCAGACAACAGTAATTGATACTGCTCTTACCTGTTGTTTACAAGCTTGCTTACAAGACTGCAAGCAAATCTGGTTGTTATGAAAACAGAGTAGCAGTATGTCAATCCAAGGAGAGGCCTGGGAAGAGGAAGCAACTGCCATGGACTTCCTTCCCCACAGGAAATATTAAGAGACTGTTCATAAAAGAGATCAAGCATCTGCAACCAGTTGGCCTCATCCAGATAAAGTACCCAGGCAAAAATAACCAAACAGCAAATGTAAATAACAAGGAGCACAGGAATACTGAGCATTTCATGGAAAAGCATATTCTTGCCCTAAGGTCATATCTACACTGTGCACAATAGCCCGTATCAGTGGATGTCTGTAAGAAAGTTAGATGGGGTGTGTGATCAGTTGGCAATAGTAAATGGGACAAATGTCCGGGTTTTGTCAAAAAAAAAAAAAAAAAGTCAGGGCGACAAGAACAGGGCTTGAAATAGGAACTGTACGAGCCAAACTGGGATGTATGGTCACTTTACCTGTAATGCATTTAAAGTCTGTTAGCAAGTCCCCTCTCAGTCATTTTTATTCAAGACTAAATTTGCCCAGTTTTTAATCTTTCCTCATAGATCAGGTTTTCTAAACCTATTATTGTCACTCTGCTCTAGACTCTTTAATTTGTCCTTGTCTTTCCTGAAGTGCGGAGCCCAGAACTGTGCATATTCAATCTGAGGTCGAATATGACCCCCAGATCCTTTTCAGTGGTACTATTGTCTAGCCAGTTGTTCCCTATTTAATATTTGTGCATTTTATTTTTCTTTTCTAAGTGTATACTTTGCACTTTATTGTACTGAATTTCATCTTGCCGATTTTAGACAAATACTCTAATTTATCAATGCCTCTTTGAATTCTAATTATGTCCTCAAAAATACTTGTCACCCTTGTCCCAGGTGTGTGTCATCCACTAACTTTATGAGCATACTTTCCACTATACAAGTTACCAGTGAAAACACTGAATAGTACTAGACCCAGGGCAGACCCCTAGGTATGTGCTCTCAGCTGGACAGCAAATTATAGATAACAACTCTTAAACAACTTTTTAACCAGTAGTACACCAGTCTTATGGTAATTGCATCTAGATCACATTTTCTTAGTTTGCTTTTGAGATCACATGGGACTGTGTCAAAAGCTTTACTCAAATCAAGCTATAATACCTCTACTGTTTCCCTGTCATGAAGTAGGCCAGTATTCCTGACAAAAAAAGGACTAGGATTGGCTTAGCATGAAAATTGTTCTTGATAAATCCATGTTGCTAGGTCCTCACAAACTGATTATTTAAGAATATGTTTCAGTATCCTTCTAGATAGGAGTATCCTTGCAAAATGGGAGAGTTTGCTTGGAAAATTAGATGAAAATGAGCATGGGGGGGGTCCTTTTAGTTGAAAACTTCCATGGAATACCTTGGCTTCTCAGTGAAAAGTTGAAAACTAAACCATTTCAATTTGGAAATACCACAGTAGTGACTCATGAAGGTGGTTGTTCTGTTGCCTCCATTCTTCTCTGTGGGTTGGGTTCTTTGGCCAGACTGTATCTTCCATGAATGCCCCACAGTCTCTTCTCTTGCTGAGCCACAGAGGTGCATCAATGGAGTCTCTGGCTGTGGTGCCTCATGGAGATATAATCTGGCTGGGGAAGTTTGGTCCATAGTGGAGAATGGAGATGCTAGGCATCAAGACTAAAACTACCATGAAGCACTATGATAGCATTTCTAACTTAGACTTTTGCAGTGTTGTGGGGGAGAGTTGACAAAAAGCTGAAATTTTCCATCAAATCTACACAATAATTTGTTGATGGTCACTTGTATTAGCTGTCTCATCCATGAGGGAAACATTGCTCTCTTGCATTGCTCTGGGGAGAACATGCTGTGTGTGGTTTGGGAGCAATGAGAGGCCTTATTTGGGGGACAGGGAAAGAATCCCTTTGTTCCTTGAATCCTTTCACAAGGCCTGTGAATTATTGCAACCTGGGGAGGGATTGATAGAGACTCATTCTTACTTCACCAGCCCCCTGATTAGAACCAAGCAACAATGGAACATACAGTGGTTAGGGAATACACGGGTAGCCTCCTCATTAGTTTCCAGATAGGGGCATTGTCCCAAGAGGCAATAAGAGCCTTGAGGAGAGGAGAAGCTCTTTTCCTAAATGAACCCCAATATGATGGGCAGAAGAGCTAAAACCTGGGGGACAGTCTTTCTTCCCTCCAGAATCTCCTGAAGAAGGCCAGGGAGCAAAGGTAGACTAATAGGAGTATAGTCTGTCATAGAGGCAATGAATGGATTTACTCATATGCTGTCAGGTTTTGAAGAGAGAAAATACCCTTTCTTTTTTTCCTCTTACTATAAAAAAAAGTCCAGAGATAATGAATGCAAATGATTTAAATTATGCTGCAATCTGAAACTTAGAAGCAAGGAGCAAGATCAGTAGAATCCCCAAGTTGATGTTGGCAATGAAACATGATGAGGATCGTCTCCTAAGTGAGAACAAACAACTTCCTAAACAAATCAGTTGCAGAACGTCGTCAGCAGCTGAAGGTGTTGCAAGTACAGTATGCTGCAGGAGTGAAAGTTCTAGCTCCTGATGCCACCCGGACCCAGTAGTTTTTTGAAGGACAAAGAACGTGTGCAACCTTGTACCGGTCAGATACCTTCTGCCAGATGGGAATTAGCAGCAATGTTACACTAGGGAGTTAAGCCCGCATTGCTGATTCAGTATTTGTTAGTGTGGTAGGTCATTCCAGCACAGAAGCCAGCAATGACCATGCTTTGCAGTACTGAAAGCAAGACAGAGGAAGAATGAGGGTCATTAAAACACTTGCAGCTGAAAAAAAATATTTTTCAGACTGGCAAGTTTTGAAACCACTCTAGTCAGTGGAAATTCACAAAATAAACCTTACCATAAAATGTATCTTCCAAGAGTTTCCTTTTTATAGCAGGCTTTATTTTTTTAAATTGATATTCAATCTTGGAAGATATTTACAGCTCTTAGGAGCACAGTGATTCCTGTCTTTCTTACTGTTTTGATGTTATAGACCAAAGAACACCATTTGACATGCTGATCTTTAATATCAACCAAAGGTAGACTATAAAAGCAAAGGAAAAGTATGATGGGGTGTCTTTCCCGCACTTGCCTTTTAAGGGTTAAAATCCAGCCCTGGCAGAGGGCTGGAGCTGTGGAGCCAGCAGCTGTGGCAGACACTAGCCATTTAGGGCCCAGCTGAGCGCAATATAAATAAAGGCTCGTGGGGGGAAGGAAGGAGCAGGAGGGACTTAGCTTCTAGGAAAGCTAAAGGCTTCCTGACTTAGAGCTGGGCTGGGGAAAAGCAGGCAGAGCTGGGGAAGCTATGGCCAGACAAGCTCCCAGGCTGCAGGGCCTAAAGCAAGGCCTGAGGGTACTAGGGTTGCAGGGAGGTAGCCAGGGCACCAGAAGGCAGCAGGTCCACACCCCCCTTGCCAATGATGAGTGTCCATTTCAGACTTCAGTTTGTGCCTGGCAGGGGCCAGATGAAGACTGGCAGTGGGTCACTGAGGCAAGGTGGACATGGGAGGTTGGGAGTTTCCTGAAGAGGAGGACCCTAGAGTGTGGGGGCACTGCAGCAGGGCAGTACCCAGAGGGGAGGGCACCACAGTCTAGGAGGGATGTGGATCCTAATATAGAGTGGCAGGGCCAATAACAGGTAACAGCAGGTGAGACACCAGCTGGAAGGGTTGCTCCAGGGTTGAAGAGCTAATTCCCAGAGTCACCAGGAGGAGTTGTTGCAGCAGTGAGTTGTGCCATGTTACAAAAAGACATTGGTTTGCCTGTTATTTAGGGCCACTCATTGCAAAATATCAAAGGTGCAGGGCACCCAAATCTGCAGATGATGTAAACATGGAGATGTGGGTGCTTAACACCTCTGAAAACGAAGCTCCTAATATTTTGTATTAATTAATCACACCTGAGATATTGCTAGGGGTCTGTTCTCAGAGATTAAATTCTCTGTACCTATGAAGCCTAATCACAATTCAGGGAATAAGTAGCCACTATTTGTTACATGCACTACTCAAACCTCCCCCCAACAGACATCACCCTTATGAATCCTTTGAATCCTTCTCTCCAGAGCTAAAAATGGATTGTGACCAAACATCTTTGCTTATGGATGCTGAAATACCATAAATAGATCATTCTCAAATAGTCCAACATTTATCAAGGAAATTAGTTCTACCATGACCTGGGATATGGGAAAGTGTTTTGGTCCTTCCCCCCCGCCCCATTTCCCCTTTCACTTGCCATGACAGGAACCCAAAATAAGATTGTTCCATTGTACTAATCACACCACAGGCTGAACCTCTCTAATCCAGCACTCCCTGATCTGGCAACATCTGTGGTCCTACATGATTTTAGTTAGACAGCTATCCACTTATCATGAATGTGGCCAAGTTTTGCATAGTCCCATGAAGTTTATTTACAGCCACTAGTCCTGGCTCTCAATGTTCTGTGCTTTTATTTAACTTGAATTTACCCCTAACTTTTAATATCCCCGTAATGTTGGTAAGGCTGCTAGACAATATTGACCTCCCATGGTCCAGCAAATTCTCTGATTTGGCACTGGTCAGAACCTGAGGGTGTTGAACTAGAGAGGTTCAATCTGTATTAAACCCGGGTATCTGGTGCAATTATGGAATTTAAGTTGTGAAGGGAAAACTTAAAAAGAGAAACATGGGTTTGGGAAGAAAGTATCTGAGTGTTACATTACTTTCGGGTATTAGATGAAATGTGAATTGTCTACAATTATAGAAAGAATCAGAATAAGGAGTGACTGATACCTAACAAATAAAAACTTCTTTGTGTCTATCATAGTGAAGAAATTCTGCAAAAAATAAATGTCAATCAAAACAGATTTAATATAAAACATATTGAAATAATTGAAGTTTTTCTTATATATAAAAAAGAAGATTGGTGAAGGGACTAGGGGAACCTAACAAGCATATATTATTATTCACTGCATATGTAGCACAGCAGGAAATGTTAATCAAAGACTTGGGGTGAAGGCCCAGAAGCAGTATTATTACCCCAAATAACAACTAATAAGGGTGAGCCATAGTACTCTGGGAAGACTGAAGTCCAGGTATTCAGCTTTTTAATCCTCATTATCTCACAATACAACCACATACTGATGTTAAAGGAGGGTCCCCCTGCTGAGGCAGTGGAGACAGACTGCAAAGAGAAATGTAACTGTGGAAGAAAATTAGGCAGATACATCCTGCAAGGGCCAAAAACTACTGTTGCATATGGTTCCTGCAGTTTTTCTAACCTGTAACAAAATTACCACATGGACAGGTCAGGGGAACAGAGCTGAAAAGCTATGCCCTTCCCACTCACTGACACGTGTGAAATTTAGACAGAGATGGCTGAACTAATTCACAGCTGTCAGTCTTATTAATGCAAGTGAAGTGCACCCGGGAACACACAAAAACAGATGTGAATGTTGCTTGTTCTGAACTAAGTGTAGTGGCACCAGCCTGTGTTCCTTCCCTGCCAAAGATTTTCGGGCTGTCAGTGCCACTGACCACCTGTGTGAATTTCACAAGGTCAGATGACATAGCAAGCTGATTGGACATTTTATTCCTTCCTGCCTCTGCAACTTTGTGATGCAAATCAGGGTCTCCTGGTTTTAAAACTGCTTTTCCAGGCTTTATTTCTGCATATAAGTGCAACTGGTGCTGGTCTGAGAGCCTTGAAGACTGCAGCTCTTGTTACTCCCAGAATGAAAGAGCGGGCATCAGCAATGCAAGTGTCCCTGCTTGACCCTGTCAATGTGCTGCAGCCCAGACCTGTGCATGCAATAAGAGGATATTTCCTTGGGTTGCTTGTTGTCCTTGTTTGTTTGGTTCAGGCTGTCCGTAAAGGGAGAGAAAAAAGAGTGCCAGCTGTGACTTGATAAGGAATCATGTGCACGAGGAAATTAACTGAGATCACATACATACTATATATGTTACTGGACGGGGTGACAGGTGGGGAATCATTTGATTTTGCTCATTGGCGGTATGGTAAAACTGTTCCCAAGGGGACAGGAGAGGATCGATTTTTTTTTTTTTTTAGTCTTGTCATAAACTTGTCAAAAAGCAAATGTCACCAGCTACCTTGTGTACATGAACATTCTGTTAGTGCCTATTCACTAGGGATAGAAAGCTTCAGCACTTCCCAAAACATATTTAACATGATGAGAGTTAAGCCATTTTGAAACCCTTTAAAAACATCACGTGAAACTGACTCAAAGCTCCAAACCCAGAGCCTTGATGAGGATAATAGGGAAGTTAAATCAACTTTACTCTGGGATTACCTTGCCCTTCCAGGTGTCCCCTTGGTCAGAAGTAATTTATTAGAAGATTAACTCTATTAAAAAGAACTCTCTATCCTCCTTGGAAGCATTTTCTTCCAAAGACTAAAGAGCTTATGTTAGTCTTTAAAAAGCTGGTTAATAAAAAAGATGTCTGTGTTAATTTCCCTTCCATTCTTTGAAAGGAGCTGGCATACAAGAGATTGTAGGTGGGTGTCCAGCTAATCACGCTATCCATTCACCTCCATTTCTTTCCTAAACAAAGATACAAATTCAATCTGTTCAGAAGTTTTTTGTGCCTCATATTACATTTCTATAAGTTCAGTCAAGTTTGAGTGATGGGTAAGCTGTCTATATCAACCAATTTCAATTTGCATATTAAAGTTATTAATTTACAGTACATTGGCTGAATTTCTCTCTTACATAACTGCATAGTAAATAATACAACAGAGGGAGGCTTTAAGATATTCCCAAAGTATCCTAGAAGACAGGGTCAATAGCATATTTATTAACTTAAAAAATAGATCAATCTGTCCTTGTAGGAGCAGGATAAAAGGTGGCTCTGTCAGTAAGAAAGTATTAAATCTCCACCTGTTAACTCAGAATTACAGAGTAAGCAGAGGGAGTTTAAATACCAAATCAATGCTTGCATGATCTGATATTCACATCTGTTCCTCTGAAGTCTATATAACTGTCGCTTAAACGGGGAAAGATAATTATATCTGTTTCTTAAATAAGGACAATAAAATATTAAAATAATGTAAAGGTCCTGGCTTGAGGGAAGAAAAATCCTCAGTCCTTTTTTATATATAAATAATAGTACTTAACACTTATACAGCTTTTCATTCGTAAAACTCCAAGTAATTTGCAAAACTTGGTGTCATTGTCCTCACTGTGCAGAAGGGAAAATGGCATCAGATGTTCATGTGGTTGATTCATAGGCAGGGGCAGAGCCAAGGAATGGATCCTAGATATTCAAATTGGCTACCTGACACCTTATTCACTGAACTGTCGTTTCTGAATTCTGTGTATTTACTAGGTTGTGTTGTCCATTATAGCCTGGGAGGTTAAACAGTAAACTATGAACCCAAATTTGAGCATGTTATAATGCAAGGTTTCTTTGTGCACCTAAAATTCCCACTGACTCCCTGACAACTTTTTGACTTCAGCAAGAATTTCAAGTGCATTAGGAACTCAGGATCAGTCCCTATAAAAATAAAGGATGAAAGAGTGAAACAGTTAACTCTGTGTATTTGCTTGGTCCACAATAGTTTGTAAATGTACTAGATTTTAGTTGAATTGTAGAAAAAGAATTAGCAGATAAAATTTGGGGGGAATGGGGCAAAAGATGATGCATCTCCTTTTCTAGTCTTTGGGCATAAATTTAACTCCAAATCTCCACTCTTGAACTGTGCTTATGAAATACTATCAAGACCAGTGGCACAGTAGACTAGAAAGTAATCTAGACGCAGTTCTTTCAAGAAAAAAAACCTTTTTTGAAAGAACTCTGTAAACCTCATTTTTTGAGAAAGAAGGGTTCTTTCGAAAAAGGAGTTTTTCCCCCAAAAGAACCATGTCTAGACTGCTTGTTTTTTTCAAAAAAACCCTCTTTTGAAAAAGCAATTGGAAGAAGATATGCAAATTCATGCTGCATTTGCATATCTTCTTTCGAAAGTAAAACGTAGTCTAGACGTGCCTCAGGTGCTTTATTATTTCATAACTGTGTGACCATAAGCATCACCATCTTGTTTTCTTCTGGGTTCATTTTTTAAATTATATTGTAGGGAAAACTATTTTACTAGGAGGGTGGTGAAGCCCTGGAATGGGTTACCTAGGGATGTGGTAGAATACGCATCCCTAAAGGTTTTTAAGTCCCAGCTTGACAAAGCCCTGGTTGGGATGATTTAGTTGGGTTTGGTCCTGCTTTGGGCAGGGGGTTGGTTTTGGTAACCTCCTGTGGTCTCTTCCAACCCTGTGATTCTTTGATTCTATTTTGGTGGATCAGTTCATTCACAAAAATGTTCATACTGACACATAAGTTGTGTCTCAATATCCTGGCAGTATTTTCCATTTAGTTTTTAACTATGAAAGCCATGAGAATGGACATCCAGTTAGTACCTTCAAAGTCCCAAATCTACATTTCTGTTCTTTTGGAGGCTTCCTCAATGCACTGTACCATACTATTCTACCATTGATTATTATCATTGTGACAGGCCCTCCTGACTGCTGGTTCAAGACATTTCTTTTTTTCTTTAGTCCTCTTCGCCACACAGTTCTAATCCTTCGGTTCATTTCTTTTTCTCACACAATTTAATAATGGTATTTGTAATCCAATGGGTTTGGTTTTTTTCATTCTCCTTACCCCCAGTTATTCTCCCTCTGTGTATGTGATAGAATTTCAAAATAAAATCCACTCTTCCTACACAAAAGACATTTAGACATCATTCAATGTAGATTATTTCTTGGAAATCAGTATTGTGTAATTGTTTAGTGATGGCTTCATTATGAAGCCTATCAATGCTAGTGTCGATGCAATAGAACCCATCTCTAGAACTCTATTAAATGGAACATCATTGTTTCTGTTAGAAGCCAATGATCAAATTCTGGAGGAAGATCCACTTTCCTAAATACACTTACATCCCATATGAGTTTCATGAAGGGTTTCTGAACTAAAATGTGACCCAAAGTTACATAGTCACCAAAGGGATACTGAAATAAATACTTACAGAAGTTCTTGTGCTGAAACCAGTCTGAAAATAGTCTGTGTTTAGAAGCAAATTCTAATAGCTGCCCACCACTATCTGTTCTCATTTCTGGTAAGCTGTGTAGTTCCAATACCAGCTCAAATCCAGTTCTGTTATGGCTAATTCTCATGGTCAGATCTCCTAAAATGTCAATATGAATTGAAGGTCTTGCCCTAACACAAAAGTCTTTAAACATGGCATAAAAAGCACGTTTTCTTTTTCAGCATCAGAAATTGGACCATGTGGCGCATATGCACTAATAACTACTGGGCATCCTACCTTCAAATTGAAAATAGTAGCTACCAGTGTGGAGAACAGGCTTGCCAAGTCGAGTGCAGATTACCCCCTCGGTGATAGAATCAGAGTAACCCCTATGTGCCCATCAGGTGTGTAACAAGCAGGGTATACTTGGAAGAGCTCCACAGAAGCTTTGAATAAAGGCATACTAGGCTAACACAAAGATGGAGCAAGAGATATACATGGCAGGAGTGGGTGCAATTCACAGATTCCAAAGTCAGAAGGAACCATTGTGATCAGACAGCCTGACCTCCTGCACAACCCAAGCTTTAGATTAGTCATACAACACGTCTTTTAGAAAAACATCCAATCTTGATTTTAAAATTCCAGCAAGGAAGAATCCACCTTGACCTTTGGTAACTTGTTCCCCTGGTTAATTACTCTCACTGTGAAAAATTTACACCTTATTTCCAGTCTGAATTTGTCTGTCTTCAACGTCCAGCCCGGGAATTGGGTTGCACATTTCTCTGCTAAACCAAGAGCCCATTATCACATATTTGTTCCTGTGACAGAGGGCTGGGCAGCAGTAACCAGCCAATGCTCTGATCACTGGAACTCCAATTAGTTGCCCTGGAGCATACCTGACTATGGGAATTCTGCCACACTGATAGATTGAGATGGGCTGGAGAGAGTTAAAAAGCTAATTAACTCAGTAATCCCGAGGGTAGAAAAGGCACAGAAAGGAAATTAAAATGGGGGAGGAGAGTGAGTGAGGGACCCCAGAGAGAGAGGTTTGGGAAAGGGGCGGGGTGCAGGCAGGCAGGCTTATCTGTAGCATCGAAGCCAGGAGCTCTCTCTTCCTTCCCAGCCTCGGGAGCTGAGAGTACCACATTACTCGTGGTATGAGGCAGCATAGGCTGTGCAGGTGATGCAAAAGGACACTGTCCACAAACCGCACAAGCTGTTTTACCTAAAGATCTAAGGCAGGGGTGGACAATGATTTTTGATGGGGGGCCGCTCCAAGAATTTGGAAAGTGGTCGAGGGCCGCACTTTTTCATGATATTAATGGAGGAAGTGTTGGGTTTGGGATGGAGATTGGGGTAAGGGATTGGGGTGCAGGAGGGAGTGTGGGGTCTGGGAGGGACTTTGGGTGAATGAGGTGGTTGTGACCTAGGACACTGGACTGGAGTGCAGGGGGTTGGGTGCAGGGGTCTGGAATGTGACCTAGGGCTAGGAATTGGGGTACAGGAGGGGGTGCAAGGGATTGTGATGCAGGAGTTTGGGTTGTGACCTAGGGCATGGGGGGAAGGAAGCGACCCAGGGTAGGGCTGAGTGGACACCCGAGGGTTGGTGTGTTTAGGGGTAACACCCCACCAACCGGAATGGGGAAGGAAGGATCCCTGTCCTTAGGGCCCTAGGTTGGGACCTGGAGAGTGGGCGGGCCCAGGTCCCCCTTCCGCCCCAGGGTTAGAGTTGCTGCGCAGTGTGTAAAAAGCGGCTCTTGCACTGGATGTAAGAAACTGTAGATTAATAAAATACATGTGGGAATGAAACTGGTGTCTTGGAGGGTGATTGAGGGTAACCTGGTCATCCAGGAGAGAGCACGTCGGGCTGCGGAGTGCCACACCTACTTTTAAGTACTGGGTTCTTTAAAAATATTTGGTTGAGATGCCACACTGACTAAATTTGTCAAAAGTTTAAATTATTTTAAAGAAATTATCTTATCTAGATTTTAACATGAAATAATACAAAATAATTTGTTCTTTATGTATTGTAGAGATTATCTCAATGATGCAAGATATAAATACAGAATTTATCTCCATAAACCCTACCACCCATTTTTATCTCTCTTCCTTGTACATACCTCTCTCCCCTCCACCCCCGTCCCCAGCAATCCAAATCAAAGTGACAATTCAGAGCTAACCAAGCAAAAGTTAGGAAATCCTTCTAGCAGTGCAGCTCCCATTGGCCAGTTTATGGCCAGAAACCAATCAATGGGATTGTGCTGGGGGCGGGAGCAGTGCCTGAACCCTTCCCTGCTCCCCTTCAGGCTCACAGTTTTTAAAGAGAACGGCCCGGCAGCCGCTTTTCTGAGTGGCGTACGGCTGGGGCGAGACAAGCAGAAAGCCTGCCTGGGGCTCCCCACTGCCTCCATGGGCCGGATCCAGTGGCTTGGCAGGCTGGATCCGGCCTGCAGGCTGTATTTTGCCCAGGCCTGTCCTATGGTGTTTAATCACTCACTACCCCCTGTGCACTATATGGCTACTTCAATACTGCTTCCTTCTTGCGCAAAAGCCTATGCAAATGAAGTGTGGATTAGCATATAGCCACACTTCATTTGCATAATTAATTAGGGGTCGTTTTTGCACAAGAGGCTTTTGCGCAAAAAGGAGCTGTGTAGACGGCTTCTTTTTGTGCAAAAGCCTCTTGCGCAACCCCCCCCCCCAATTAATTATGCAAATGAAGCACTGCAATATGTTAATTCACACTTCATTTGCACAGGATTTCGCGCAAGAAGGAAGCAGTAAAGACGTAGCCTTAGAGTGGTCACTGCCCTCAGTTTGGTGGCTCCCAACCATTGAATCCACATATACATGAGTCCATCTTCTCTCCCCAGTGCCCATCCTCAATATTCCCTTCCTGCCCATCTGTTTACAGCTAATTAGGGGATGGGTGGTGTGACGGACCGGGCCAGGTCTGGGCACCGCTGAGGGCGTCCACTCAGGGTGAATTGTTCATATTCGGGGCTCTTTACAGCCCCCAGGTGGGAGACCTTTCCAAACAGGCCACAAACCAGTCCCACTGAACGCTTCAGCTGCCTGCCTGAAGCCTCACGAGCAAAACCCCTTCGACACCCCAGCAATATCCGTGCCCCAGATGGCCCCAGGCCTCATACATAGGTGAGGGGTCTTAGAACCCAATCTCACCTACCCCGAACAAGTTCTGTCCGGTTCCAAGAAACTAGCCACAGTTCCCAGGTCAATTTAAACTCTGGATCTTACCCACAAATCACCCTGAGCCAATCCTTTAGAATCTACAATCTAAAGGTTTATTACTACAAGAAAGAAAAGCATGAGAGTAATGTTATTAAAGTATCATACATTACATGCATCGAATCTCCCAGTTCTCGATGCAGGCTTGCAGCAGAGATGTTATAGCTGCTGGCTTAAAAGTCCTTGGTGCACATCCTATGCCAGGATGGGTCCACAGTTCTTCCCGGCTCGTGAATCCCTGCGAGGCCACATCTGGGGTCAGGAGCAGATCTGGAGACCAAGATGGAGTCAGCCACATGGCCTCTTTATACCTCCTTCCTGGCCTCTTCTTGGCTGCAGCAGGTCACCTGGCCCGTGGCCTATCCCTGTGTTCCCTGCTGGTAGCCCCTAGGTATCAGTCACCATTCTTGAGGTGTGTCCTTGGCCTATAGAGGGCTATTGTTCCATAGAGAACTTGCTCATTAGCATGTCCATAGGCTGAGCTGCTTTGCCCATAGTTCAGCCACATACAGAGAAACATTTGGTATCCACACAAAGTACATGCTTATAACTTCACACACAGACATTATACAATTACATGAATAGCATATATGGAATCAGAAGAAAATAAGCTCCTATTTGACACCTCACATGGCCCCCTTTGTACCACTTTTGGGGCCAACACCACCCCCCCCCATGGGTGCAGCAGTGATCTGGCTGCTCCCCTCAAAATCCAGTAACGTGACAGGTGGGGATGTAAGAAAATAGAACAGAAAGGAAGGGAACCCATCACCTCATCAGTAACTGGAGTCTTATGTGCGGCCTCTACCAAGAGTTGAAATTACCTGAAGTTAACAAAATAGCTGTTTTGATATTTATTAAGTGCCCTTTTTAACACTTCATGCACAGACAAAGGAGACCAGATTTTGGAATGTTGCCAAAAGTGGCTTCCCTGTGAACAAACTGCTACCTTGTATTTGTGTTCCAAAGTCCAGAAAAATCTGTACATCTACTGGAAAACAAGAATTGGAAATTAAAGCTGGAATTGGCTGCTTTCCTGCAGCATTGCCTTCTGTGCAACATATAACTATTTAACAACATTTATTGAGGATTTAAGTCTACTATTTATTGTAGATTTCAATAAAAGCAATTGCTCTGGAAACCTTGAGTGCTGGTTGATAAGTGTGTTACCAATTCAATAAGTTCTATAGCGCTTCTTTAAACAACACACCAATGATGTGATGAAATATTCTATCAACTATT
This sequence comes from Pelochelys cantorii, assembly GCA_032595735.1. Classification (NCBI taxonomy): domain Eukaryota; kingdom Metazoa; phylum Chordata; order Testudines; family Trionychidae; genus Pelochelys; species Pelochelys cantorii. Next base: position 23,470,011 of record CM064334.1, on the reverse strand, counting down.
TTCCTATAATTATACATTTTATTTAGCATGAGAAAACCTAATGGATCCAATTCTGCTCACAGTTACAAAGCAATGGTGGAATCCTGTAGACCTCCTTAGGATTATGCAGATCAGAGCACAGAATCAGAGCAGAATTTGGCACAGTATCCTGTAGGGAAAATAAATCTGAGTATTTATTGAAAAAGTAAAGAAATTATCCATATTGTCATCCTATCACTTACCCATCAAGGCAAAACAGATTCTTCATATACTAGCAATGACAACATCTTTCACAGTTAGTCCCCAGGGTCAGGAAGTACTCCAGACACCTGCTTCCTTCCCTCCTTTCGCACTGATGTCTCAAACACAGTAGTCTCTCATCTCAGTTTTTAGAAGTCCTGATAATTCTTAAGAAGGGGATTACATACCACAGACATCTCAGCGTTTGGTAATTATCTTAAGTGCCAGGCTGAGAACATGGGGAATCACCATGAAACGTTAGATCAGTACTGGGAATCCAGTCCAGCAGAGAGAGGAAACTGCATGTCATATATGTAAAATTATGTACCTCAGGCAGAAAAAAAGCAAACAATGCAGGAGCTCAGCAGAGAATGACTGATCTTGAAAATAGCAAATATGAGTACTTCATGTTACACTATTGCTAAAGAAATATAAACATATTGCCAGTTCTCGTGTGTGTGTTGTATATACTGGAAAAGCGTGCATGTAAAAGTAGGTCGCATCTAGGACTACTCACATAGCATATTTTATTGCATCCCCTAGGCTTGGTTATCAAGAATCTGGTTTCAAATAAGTAGGTTCCCTGGAATTTTTCGAGGTTCAAATTCTAATAGGCTTATTTCTGCCCTTCATCTTCCAAGGTAAATAACTCAAGTACTATGTAATTTACCATGTGGGAGGCCGTTTGGGGTGACTTCTCAAAAATCAAAGTGCTGTCTGCTCTCTGTGCACATTAGAGGTCTCCCTGTGTTTCTCTGAAGAATATGGGTTTACTGTAGTGTCCTTGGCCAAAATTTTCTTCTCTAGTGTCACAAATTGAGTGGTGGTGTTCACTCTTATTGCTGCCACTATTAGAGTGGAAGTATTGTGTGGATATAGTGTGTGAAGCACTTGGGTTGAAGCTCACAATATCAGTGCAGAGTATTAATATTACAGGAGAAAAATAGACTCTGCTTGCTCATCTTGACAGGTTCATCACAAAATGTCTGTAGTATTCTGAGACCAGCAGGCCTTGATCTATAGTAAAATTAATGTGCTGCTTTAATAGTATTTCAGGATGCATCTGTAATCAACACAGCAACGTGATTAGAATGGTAGAAATGGACTCTTCTTAATGTTTACTAATATATTGTTTTCATGTTTCCAAATAATTAAAAAATTGTTTCATACTTACTATTCATTATTATTCTTTGTGTTGTCACTTTCCTGACTACTGGTAGGGGAAATCTGCATTTTATAAGGCTTGATTTCCAACCACTGAACTCTGTTCTCAAGAGGAGATATACAGTACAACTGCATTTATCCAAAATATTTTAGGAACATCAAACCTATTTAGATAAGGGGATATATGATTGAGAGATATAATAATACTTGGCACTTAGCACTTTATGGTTTCAAGGAGCTGTACAAGCATTTAATATATTAATTTTCTAACTGGTGGTATAACCTAGATTTAAATAGGAGAAAGTTTTGAATTAAAGGGGTTTTGCTTAAACCGGCATATCTTGTGTATATTATGCTTTCTTTAAAAATCTTCCCAACAGAACATAAGGGTGAACCTCCTGGCAAGACTGTCCATTTCCAGAACTGGTGCATATTGTGTTTCTGAGTTTTAGTATATGCATTTCTTTCTCATAGGAGCTGTCTGCTTGTTTGGTACTAATGCGAACTGATTGGAACCATAGCTATTTTAAACCAACATGATCACAACATATTACAGGAACTACAAATGCTAAAAACAACTGGCTAGTAAGATACCTTGATGAATAGTTATTGACAGGCCTTATCCAGAGAGGAATTTCTACAAACTGTCAGTCCACTTTTACAACAATCATTCTTGGAAGGGGAGAGAGAAACTATATAAATGATGGCACATATACAGTCTAAGGAAAGAAGGGATCCTACATTTGCAAAATCTGTAGCCCTTTTCATAGATAACTCTGGAAAATGAGATCTACATTTTAACAGAAAACAAGCGCGTGTATGTGTGTGTGAGAGAGAATAAATAAACCAAGCAAATGTATTGCACTGTGGATTATATGTAGTAGTTTTGCAGCATTTTAAAGTATTGCCCTTCTCATCTCTCACCCCATCACCCAAACACATGTAGAGAGCATGGACTGGCTGCAGACTTGTGTTCAGTAGCATGCAAAGGGTGGAGTCTCCCTGAATAGCTTCTCTGAATGTTGCACCAATGTCAGAGTGGAACTGCATTGGTTGCACTGCATTTAGGTCTGCCTGCTTAATCAGGGACGAAAAAGGATAGGATTTGTCCTTAGAAGATTTAAGGCTCTCAAGTAGTTGTGTTGAACCTGAAAGGAATCAGTCACATAAATTTTTTTTTTTCTAATGTTTGGCTTTATATACCAATTTATAGAAAAAATGGGTCGCTATAATCACTTATGGCCTCATACTGTGTTTGTCAGTTTAAGTCAAGTGAAAGACTCAGGGGAAAGATTGTTGACTGCAGTGAGCATTGGATTGGGCCCTTACTTGCTGTATTGCAGAATCATTAACTATAAAATTAAAATACGTGAAAAATTACAGTCGTGCTCTACACATGAAAAGGTTAAGTGCTGCCTCAAGTGCTTTCAGTCAAAAGCTCTATTACCTACGCAAGTTCTGGTTTTCTAACTTGAAACTACAGCAAAAAAGAGGATTCAGATTCTTGGTACTTTTCATCGACTCAGGGACAATATGTGAGAACAAAATGTGGTGTCATAAGTGTTTACAAAGTACTCCCATGTGTTTGCTGTTTGAATATAAAGGGATCAAATCCTCAGCTGTTATAAATTGATGGAGCTGTGCTGGTTTGAGGACCAGTTGAGGACTTGGCCCAAACTTTTTGTTGTTCTTTGTTATATTCTCCCCTCAATACATAAGCATAGGCATAGTTTGACTTCTGCATTTCTGGGGGCAGCTCTGGCCAGGCCTGGGGGCAAATTCCACGCTTGCCCAAGGCTTGAAGTTTGGGGTGCTATCAGGCTTGCTGGAACAATGTATATAGTCAGGGTGCTGAGAGCCATTGAACCAAACTGTAAACCCTGTATATGATGGAAACCACTGTCCTAGTTCCACCCCTATGCTTGCCCCCAAACTATATCCATTTGCATAAGTATAAAGATTTGATGTTTAGCACTAACATGTTTGTAAATCTTATGAATACATATTTGGAGTAGAATATGTTATATACAACACACAGTTTATCTGTAATATATCTGTTAAATACCAGATCGCAATCCATTCCTTACTTGGGTGAAATTGTTAATGACCAGTTTACCAGGTTTTCTTCATGGAATTTCCATTTCATTGACAAATGGTTACTTGTCACAACTTTATTGGGCAGCAGACCTCAGTGCTAATTACATCTGGTGTTGCCAAACATAAATATTCATCTCCAGTATGAGTACAGGATTAGGGGAAGAGCTGTTCAAGGCATATTCCTAGGGCAAGAGTGGATAAATATCACCCCCATGGGCCAGATCTGGTCCACCAGAGTTAGCTCCACCATTATAGTTACCTGTGCCTCTGGAGGTATGGGCAATCACAGCTCCCATTAGCTGTGGATCGCTGTTCCTGGCCAATAGGACCTAAAGGAAGCAGGGCCCCAGTCCACATTGCTTTCTGCCACTCCCACCCCTGTTCTAGGGTAATTTAACATTTTGCGATTGTTGACTATAATAGTCAGAAAATACTTTTTTCCAATGTGTCTATCTGTAGACACATTCCAATTTATCTGTAGCTGAGATTGCTGAGACATGGAATATGTCATTCAGCAAGAATACAGTGAGGTTTTGCATATGTGCATAGATTAAACTCATCCTTGGGTAATGAATGCACAGTTCTTCATAGGAGCAAAAGCTCAGTTGGAAGACTTCAGTTCAGAACCGGATTCTAGTATAGGATGCTGTCTGAGATATCTGTCAGCCTATAGCTTGTTATAACTATTGTTCAAGAAAGTAACCACAATAGAATGGTAGCTGCAATAGGAATGTAATAATTAATGAAGTTGCAGCCATTGAGAGAGAGATTGATTCAAAGTATACTGAAAAGGGCAAATATAGTGCCCATTTATAAAAAGGGAAATAAGAACAACCCAGGAAACTACAGACCAGTTAGTTTAGCTTCTGTGCCAGGGAAGATAATGGAGCAGGTAATGAAGGAAATCATCTGTAAACACCTGGAAGGTGGCAAGGTGATAGGGAACAGCCAGCATGGATTTGTAAAGAACAAATCGTGTCAAACCAATCTGATAGCTTTCTTTGATAGGATAACGAGTCTTGTGGATAAGGAAGAAGCAGTGGATGTGGTATACCTAGACTTTAGTAAGGCGTTTGATACGGTCTCGCATGATATTCTTATCAATAAACTAGGCAAATACAACTTAGATGGGGCTACTATAAGGTGGGTGCATAACTGGCTGGATAACCGTACTCAGAGAGTAGTTATTAATGGTTCACAATCCTGCTGGAAAGGTATAACAAGTGGGGTACCGCAGGGGTCTGTTTTGGGACCGGCTCTCTTCAATATCTTCATCAACGATTTAGATATTGGCATAGAAAGTACGCTTATTAAGTTTGCAGATGATACCAAGCTGGGAAGGGTTGCGACTAATCTGGAGGATAGGGTCATAATTCAAAATGATCTGGACAAATTGGAGAAGTGGTCTGAGGTAAACAGGATGAAGTTTAATAAAGACAAATGCAAAGTGCTCCACTTAGGAAGGAACAATCAGTTTCACACATACAGAATGGGAAGCGACTGTCTAGGAAGGAGTACGGCAGAAAGGGATGTAGGGGTCATAGTGGACCACAAGCTGAATATGAGTCAGTAGTGTGATGCTGTTGCAAAAAAAACAAACATGATTCTGGGATGCATTAACAGGTGTGTTGTGAGCAAGACACAAGAAGTCATTCTTCCGCTCTACTCTGCGCTGGTTAGGCCTCAGTTGGAGTATTGTGTCCAGTTCTGGGCACCGCATTTCAAGAAGGATGTGGAGAAATTGGAGAGGGTCCAAAGAAGAGCAACAAGAATGATTAAAGGTCTAAAGAACATGACCTATGAAGGAAGGCTGAAAGAATTGGGTTTGTTTAGTTTAGAAAAGAGAAGATTGAGGGGGGGACATGATAGCAGTTTTCAGGTATCTAAAAGGGTGTCATAAGGAGGAGGGAGAAAACTTGTTCATTTTGGCCTCTGGGGATAGAACAAGAAGCAATGGGCTTAAACTGCAACAAGGGAGGTTTAGGTTGGACATTAGGAAAAAGTTCCTAACTGTCAGGGTAGTCAAACACTGGAATAAATTGCCCAGGGAGGTTGTGGAATCTCCATCTCTGGAGATATTTAAGAGTAGGTTAGATAAATGTCTATCAGGTATGGTCTAGACAGTATTTGGTCCTGCCATGAGGGCAGGGGACTGGACTCGATGACCTCTCAAGGTCCCTTCCAGTCCTAGTAGTCTATGATTCTATGAATTTTGGAGATTCCTGTCAATTTGAATGAGTTTTGTAGAAGGAGTTTAAACTGTGACCAGGTATGGACTTTTATTTACTGATGCTAACACCAATGTTTGAATTTCTGCAGGGGCGGGGAGGGGTTCAGAAACACCTAGCATTGGCCCAGTTCTGCTCCCCCTGATGGCAATAGTAAAATTTCCATTGATTTCAATGGGGGCAATCTTTGGCCAAAGGGATGAGCTTTTTTGAAAATACCTCCCTCTGTCTTCTGGGTCATTCTGACATGTCTCCTTTCACTCTGTAACACAAGGAGTTAACAATGAAGTAGTAGCCTCCTCAGAATTACTGGTTTAGTCAGTGTTCATTAATCACATTCAATGGGAGTTGGGCACCTAACAACCTTTTTTATCTTTGAAAATCTCTCCCATAAGAACTGTTTAATCACATTGGACCAAATCCATTTACGATATTGTCTTATTGCCTCCAAAGTGCTTAGATATTATGGTGATGGGCACAATATAAGAATCTGGATTGAGAAGTAAGAGAAAAGGGATGAATTTTGGCCCAGTCTTGTTTTTTTAGTTCATAAATGTATTATGCCCAGACTATGAAGTGGTTATGAACAGAACAGAGGAGATCCTGAAATAATCTGTCCTTTATATGTTTATATTTTGACAATGCAAGAAAGAGTGTGAAGCTCTTTCATAAGAAAAAGGAGTATCTCTACATCTTATTATTCTCTCATTGGCACATAGTAACTGAGCCTTTGCAACAACAATACAATTGGGAAATAAAGATAATTAAGAAACATAAAATATATCACTCCTCTTGAACCCAGTTGGAATCTAAGTTGTGTGTGTATGTCTCCTCGTGAAAACAAGAGCTTTAGTTTTGTCTTTATTCTCATAATTTTATGTAATTGACCATTTGCAATCCTCCATCATCTAAAATGTCTAATAACTATGCTCAGAAAGTGAGCCCTTTCCATAATATTTATAAATGTTTCATATGAGCTGGAGTTAATACAATTTATTTATCATGCATGAGAGCCTGCAATAGGTTTATAAAAAGTAATGGGTGTTAACATGCAGTAGCGATTTAATAATCAGAGTGATTTTACAATATTAATTAATAAATAATGAAAACTAGATGGCTCAGGTGATTGATAATAGGATGCAGAGGTTCAGATCTGGGGAGATGTCAGAGGTGTACGTGGCTTAGTGGGAAGTGCAGCAGTGGCTTAGAGTCATAAAAACACACATCCAACATTCTGAAGCCATCTCAGTGTTAGCCCAATACTCAGTGAAAATTAGCATAATCACCACAAAAACCATTCTTCTGGCCAGGGATCACCAGGGTACATGGCCATCCATGTATCTTCCCCTTTTCCTGACTATACCCCCTTTTCCAGAATCTGGGAGGAGAGGAAGATGGCATAGGGATTGCTGCGGTGTTGCTGTACCACCTGAGGATTCCCTGCTTGCTGGACCAAGTTCTTTCTGTCATGGATCTGTTAAAGAGCTATCATGCTACTTATGATTCTTTACCTCTGTTGGCTAATTTGCAAATACGAGGAAAAGTTCTCCTTTTCAATCCACTGTACAGATCTTTCTCATACTCCATGCTACAGATGAAAGAGGAGAATCTGGCCTGCAAAATCCTACAGATTAGGATATCAAATGGATTCTGGTTTAAGATTTTTGGATCCATAACTCAATAGATGAATTCCAGAACAGCATACATTATGACTGTTTGTGTTCTTATAGTGCATGTATAAACACACAACAGACACAGTCCTTGTCCCAAGGATTTGACCACTAACTGATGAAGATAATCAGTATCTTGATCACCCTACAATGTTATGTTCAAGACCTTGTGTGCATGAGAATGCAAGATAGAAACAACTTATATTGTCCAGGTATTCATTCTGGCATGATTATTTTGGATATTACCAGTCATAATTACCATATGGGATGACACTTTCTGCTCATATATATGCTTAGATCATGCAGTTTCAGCTATACATTGTTTATTATTCATTACCAGACTCTAATCATGGTTTCAAAGATGGTCCAGTGATGAAATGACACTTACTTGCATTTTCTCACAATTTTAGCACTGCTCAGCATGAATAAGCTGTGAAATGTATTGGGAAACAATGTTTTAATGACTTTATTTTAAAATACATTTCAGGTTATTCATGCTGAGAAATGCTTATCTTTTGAACTCTCAAACTGCTGCATTGAGCAAAATGGGGTCAGTTTTCTTTTAACTGTTTCAGATACCAAAGCTTCAATGGAAATTTTTTATATGAAAGGCGAGGCAGCTATTTTATAGTATGCGTGTCAAGTTTCTCTGAAGTAAAAGGAACCTCAGATGTTGCCTTATGACATGGTTCAAAAGCTGTAATTCCCACTGCCAAAGGTCTGATGTTAAGTATCTTGATGTTCAATTACATTTAAATATTAGAAAAGCCACTAAAATTAATTTGCTGTAAGTTATCCAGAAGTATATATGCTCTCAGAATTATGGCCATGATATATTCTGTACCACCCAAAAGAATCCCATATCCTTATTCTTGGTATTCTCTTCTACCCTCTGTTTGCTTCTTCTCACTGCCACAATTGCCTGTTGTTTCCCACAGTGTCTTGTCTTGGTGTGATCTCTTTATATTTTAAACAGGGCAGAAACAGTGCATCTACTTGATATGTAAAGTACTATTCCCAACTGTGATGCTAAATAGATACAACTGTTTAATAAAAATATATTTATGGAGTTCCATAAATATTGCATAGAATAATGTTGTGTGTATTACTGTTCTGGATACAGTTTATGTTCCCACATATGCTGGCTGAGCTCTTTGGGTTCTGCAATTTCAGCTGCCACCAGTTTGTTCCTCACATAAAGTGGGCTGTGCCCACAAAAGCTCATGATACTATCTACATGTTTTGTTAGTCTATAAAGTGCTACCAGACTATTTGTTGTTTTTTAAGTTTATCCTGTACAGACTAACTCGGCTACCCCCTGAAGCTTATAATCACTATTGTTATTTTTTGGGGGGAAAGGACTAAGAAGTTCATTATAAACTGGGCAACTAGAAAGATATATATGATCAACACTAAAAAGTTAGACTAAAAGATTTATTGGAGCATAAGCTTTCGTGGGCAAAGACCCACTTTGTCTTGGCCCACAAAAGTTTATGCTCCAATAAATCTGTTAGGGTATGTCTACACAGCAAAGTTATTTCGAAATAACTTTCCTAGCATCTACACAAGCCAACCACTATTTTGAAATTAATTGGAAATAGCGGAGGGCTTATTTTGAAATTGGTAAACCTCATTCCACGAGGAATAAGGCCAATTTCAAAATTGCTATTTCGAAATAAGCGCTGTGTAGACGCTTATTTCAAAATAGAGGGCCTCCAGCCCTTCCCAGGGTGCCCTGCTGGCCACTCTGGACACAACCAAGAAAACTACTCTCCCTCCCCTCCTCCCTGGAGCCCTTAAAGGGGTAGACTCTGGCCACAGTGCCTGTGCCAGCTCCAAGCCTGCCAGCCCAACAAACAGTCTGTCCTGCGCCTGACCCAGTGGCCCCAATATGAGTCAACAAAGCCACTGGCAGCCAGTCCTCCACCACTCCCCCGGAGCAGTCTGCCAGCTCCCAGGAGCTTGCCAGGGGCTGGAAAAGGCGGGCGCCTTCCTGGTCCAGTGCGGAGATCATAGACCTCATTGAGGTTTGGGGGGAAACCTCCAACATCCATGATCTCCGCACTAGATGGAGGAATGCTGCTGTCTATGGCAGGATAGCTGCCAGCATGGTCAGCAAAGGCCACATCTGCACCCAGGAGCAGGTGCGGATGAAAATAAAAGAGCTTTGACAGGCATATGCCAGGGCCACAGGGGGCAGCTTGGGGCCCACACACCAAACTGCCCCTCTTTCAATGCTCTGGACCTCATCCTGGGGGGTAGGACAGTCCGTGCCCCCCAGGTGGTTGTCAACCCTGGGGCAAAGGGCCCTGACCAGGGCATTGAGGAGGAGGAGGAGGAGAGCCAGGAGCCACAGCAGACCAGCTGGAGCGTGCTGAGCAGCCAGGACCCCCCGAGCTGCCCCAGCAGACCTGTCGCCGGTGTCATCTGAGGCCAGGGAGGCAACAACAGATGAGTGCCGTCACTGTCCCCTTATGCGGGGGAAGAGGGGGGTGGGAACGGGACAGAAACGAGGGATTGTACGCATGGGCCTTGCTGTCCACGGATCATGCAGCAACCTGTGCATGTGCGAGCATGTGCCATGCCACCCCTGGGCATGTGGCCCCAGCTGGCTGCCACACAGGGGCCTTACCCTGTTAGCCACATGCATATGTGAAGAAGCATGACATTTTCCTGACTCCGGGGTGGGACACAGCAGGACGCCCTCCCTCCACAAGGCCACTCTACGCAGAGACAGGGGACATCTCCCCCACCTTCTCCCCCACACACACTATATACAGCACAGGGCATGGGTGCGGTCTCGGGGCAGCTCCCACTCCTGGGGATAGCAGAACATTCCGAACATGGCCTGTGTGCAAGCACATCAGCTCTGATGGTGCAGGGAACGGTCATCCTCACCTTGCAGAGGGGGGCTGGGCTTCACCCACTGTGTCCCCAGGGAGAACTGACCACTTCTCTTGTTTCTCCACAGCCACTCCAGCTGCACATGCAGGGCGCACCACACCACCCGGGACATGCTCCTGCACCCGAGGGCTCCGCAGGACCACCCGTGCAGTGGAGGGGTACCAACAGCAGCACCTTGGAGCACTGAGAGCCCTGCACCGCATCCTCCAGCACTGGGTGCAAGAAGACCTGCAGCTCCGGTGGGAGCAGCTTGCCCAGGGCCATGCCATCTGCCAGCACCTGCAGACCCTGGTGCAGAACAAGCTGTCTCCTGTCGCTCGAGCACCTGCTGCCTCCCCAGCTACCACTCCCCCTCAGCTTCTCCCTCCACACCCTCCATCCCCTCCCCACCATCAATCCCCTCCCCATACCCCCAGGAATGCCGAGGCCCCCGCACCCGCGGTGCTGGGAGACAGTTGGCCCGGTGAGACCACCAATCCTGAGCCCTGAGCTTCCCCTCCTCCTTGTTCCCCTTGCTTCCCCCTTCCAGCTCCCTCCTCCCAGGTATTTTATTTGACATCAGGAAGGGGGGTTAGGGAGGGGTAAGTGGAAGGACGTGAGGGAGGAATGAGGCACAAGCCCCCAGTGGGGCACACCAGGGAGACTGTTAGTGCTCCTCAGAGTGGAAGCTCTCCCGCAGGGCCTCCTGGATACTGACAGCCCCCCGATGGACCTCCCGGATGGCAGCCTGCAGAAAGTGCAGCCAGGCTCACAGCAACACATCCAAGAGAAGCACCAGAGTGCCCAGGGGCAGCCCTGGCTCCATTTTGCAGAGTGCTGTGGTGTCCCGAGTGAGGGCAACCAGAGCACGCAGAGAAAAAAATGCTTTGCTGTCCCTCATCGAGGTAGGCAAGCAAGCAGGGAAACCTGAGAACCGGCTGTCCGGGGGGGCGGTCCCTTTAAGCACAGGCCTCAGATAGCCTCAGGCAGCAGCCACACAAAGTAACTCCTGACCTGATGCCCTGCCGAAACTGGTTCTGGCTGGCCTTAAATACAATTCAGTGTCCACTCAGTGTGGACGTGCTATTTTGAAATAGCGAAATGCATTTTTGTGTAGACGCGTTATTTTGAAATATCTTATTTTGAAATAACTATTTCAAAATTAGATATTCCAAAATATTGCTGTAGTGTAGACGTACCCTAAGTCTATAAGGTGCCACAGGACTTCTCATTGTTTATACAGATTCAGACTGACATGGCTACCCCTCTGATACTAAAAAGTTACTGCAGACAATCATGTGTGGATCCTGGTATGAATTGACCATTATGGCAACATGGAGACATGTAACCTAAAGGCCATATTCTCATGTGGTGTAAATAGCATTAATGTTAATGGAGTTTACACGAGGTGAAGATCTGACCCCAGGTCTGCAAACAAAGCTTCAAACATCAAATAAAACATGGTGGTAGTAGATGCACTGAATTGTGGAAGTTGGGTCTCTGAATCTTCAAATGAGCCAAATACGAGATCTGCATGTATTGAAATTAATGGTATTTTTGGCATTAACTGCAAAAAATAATGGATATAGCCCTCCCCTTGACACTTAGTTCTTTCTCTTATTTTCTAGAATTCCTGTTTCAAAACCTTTCTCTTTTAAGTTTTTATATATAATGCATGATTCTAAGCAAAATTAAATTCTGTGCAGTCATTTCTCTTCTGCAGGTCCCTTCATTTTTCTCTTTTACTAACTATGGCTAACCCCACCTCGGCAGTTAATGACACCTTTGTTACAACCTGATCCAATATTCACTGTACACTGTTTGGTCTGTAGCAAGTGGACTCGTCACTGGGCTCCATACACTTTCACACCAATCATGCTGGGATGAATTTGAGTCACAAAATCCCCTCATGGACCAGGCAGCCGGTCTGTGAGGGGAGCTGGTTTTTAAACTGGCTCCCCTCGTGGACCATTTCCTGCCTGGCACCCCATGCTGCTGCCTCTGAGTAGTCAAATAACTGATAAGAATTCATGAGATTAATCAACTATTCAATTAAGCAATATTTAACATCCCTAATGGGAATTCACATTGCCTTTCCAGCTATATATTCAGGTAGTGTGCATACTGTTAATGTAATGAAAATAAATAATATTGATGTACCATAATAATAGATCTTTGCATACTGCTTATCAACCTTCAGGCTAATATCTTTCCTGTGATAGTATAAATATTAAACTTAAATACAAACCCACCCAGACTTTCAGTTCAGTTTCATTTATTGTCTGTGATGGGTTTACTCTGTAGAATTTTTTATATAGTCTCTCTGGCTTGTAAACATGAAAAATATTGCCTTCATAGAGCATAATCTGGGTCAGAATACATTTCAATAGCAGTAACAGTATTTACCATGGTTCACATTCGAAACGGAGCACTTCGTACTCTTCTGTGTCTGACTGTGGCACTTGCATGGAATTGACACCATGACTGAAGACCCTGCACACCATTAAAGCTGTGTAGTAGTCTTGCAATAGGTGGAAAGGGCTGGAAAAGAAGCAATATGCATGTCCTTCGAAGCCCACTGTATATTATGAGGCTGAAAACTCTTAAATGAAGACAGTGGTTGGGGATTCCTGTGGAGGGAGTATGTAGGGGAAACTCCTAGGAAAGAGAATCCAATATGAGGCTGGATTGAAATCCCATAGTTTATCCAAGCTTTTGGAAAATTCCTTGGCTTTATATGGAAAGAGATACATTTCCCCCATTAAAGCAAAATTCTCCTCTTCTCCATTCCACACTGCAGATTTCTGTTGTAAATTTTGCTGGTATTCTTTATAGAAAAGATGCCTGTAAACTTACATAAGAACATAAGAACATAAGAATGGCCATACTGGGTTAGACCAAAGGTCCATCGAGGCCAGCATCCCATCTGCCGACGGTGGCCAATGCCAGGTGCCCCAGAGAAGGAGAACAGAAGACAATGATCAAGTGATTTATCTCCTGCCATCCATCTCCTGCCCTTGTTATGAAGGCTAGGGCACCATACTTTATCCCTGGCTAATAGCCATTTATGGACCTAACCTGCAAAAATTTATCAAGCTCTTTTTTAAACCCTAATAGAGTCCTGGCCTTCACAGCCTCCTCGGGCAAAGAGTTCCACAGGTTGACTGTGCGCTGTGTGAAGAAAAATTTCCTTTTATTAGTTTTGAACCTACTACCCATCAATTTCATTTGGTGTCCCCTAGTTCTTGTATTATGGGAAAAGGTAAATAATTTTTCTATAATCACTTTCTCCACACCATTCATGATTTTATATACCTCTATCATATCGCCCCTCAATCGCCTTTTTTCCAAACTGAAAAGTCCCAGTCTCTCTAGCCTCTCCTCATATGGGACCCTTTCCAAGCCCCTAATCATCTTAGTCGCCCTTTTCTGAACCTTTTCTAATGCCAATATATCTTTTTTGAGGTGAGGAGACCACATCTGCACGCAGTACTCGAGATGTGGGCGTACCATAGTTTTATATAGGGGAAGTATGATATCTTTTGTCTTATTATCTATCCCTTTTTTAATAATTCCTAACATCCTATTTGCCTTACTAACTGCCGCTGCACACTGCGTGGATGTCTTCATAGAACTATCCACTATAACTCCAAGATCCCTTTCCTGATCTGTCGTAGCTAAATTTGACCCCATCATGTAGTACGTGTAATTTGGGTTATTTTTTCCAACATGCATTACCTTACACTTACCCACATTAAATTTCATTTGCCATTTTGCTGCCCAATCACTCAGTTTGCTGAGATCTTTTTGTAGTTCTTCACAATCCCTTTTGCTTTTGACTGTCCTGAACAACTTTGTGTCATCTGCAAACTTGGCCACCTCACTGCTTACCTCATTTTCTAGATCATTGATGAACAAGTTGAACAGGATTGGTCCCAGTACTGACCCCTGGGGAACACCACTAGTTACCCTCCTCCATTGTGAAAATTTACCATGTATTCCCACCCTTTGTTTTCTGTCTTTTAACCAATTCTTGATCCATGAAAGGACCTTTCCTCCTATCCCATGACCACCTAATTTACGTAAAAGCCTTTGGTGTGGGACCGTGTCAAAGGCTTTCTGGAAATCTAGGTATATTATATCCACTGGGTGCCCCTTGTCCGCATGTTTATTAACCCCTTCAAAGAATTCTAACAGATTAGTTAGACACGACTTCCCTCTGCAGAAACCATGCTGACTTTTGCCCAACAATTCGTGCTCTTCTATGTGCCTTGCAATTTTACTCTTTACTAGTGTTTCTACTAATTTGCCTGGTACTGATGTTAAACTTATCGGTCTATAATTGCCAGGATCTCCTCTAGAGCCTTTTTTAAATATTGGTGTTATATTGGCCATCTTCCAGTCATTTGGTACCAAAGTGGATTTAAAGGATAGGTTACAAACCACTGTTAATAACTCCGCAATTTCACATTTGAGTTCTTTCAGAACCCTTGGGTGAATGCCGTCTGGTCCCGGAGACTTGTTACTATTCAGCTTATCAATTAATTCCATAACCTCCTCTAATGTCACTTCAATCTGAGTGAGTTCCTCAGATTTGTCACCTAAAAAGGCTGGCTCAGATTTAGGAACCTCTGTAACATCCTCAGCCGTGAAGACTGAAGCAAAGAAATCATTTAATCGCTCCGCAATGGCACTGTCTTCCTTGATCGCTCCTTTTATATCTTTATCATCCAAGGGCCCCACTGCTTTTTTAGCGGGCTTCCTGCTTCTAATGTATTTAAAAAACATTTTACTATCATTTTTGAATTTTTGGCTAGCTGTTCCTCAAACTCTTTTTTGGCTTTTCTTACTACATTATGACACTTAATTTGGGAGTGTTTATGTTCCTTTCTATTTTCCTCACTAGGATTTGACTTCCACTTTTTAAAAGCTGCCCTTTTCTCTCTCACTGCCTTTTTAACATGGCTGTTTAGCCATGGTGGTTCTTTGTTAGGTCTCTTACTGTGTTTTTTTATTTGGGGTATACATTTAAGTTGGGCCTCTAGTATGGTGTCTTTAAACAGTTCCCATGCAGCTTCCAGGGATTTTAGTTTAATTACTCTCCCTTTTAGTTTCTGTTTAACTAGCTTCCTCATTTTAGTGTAATTCCCCTTTTTGAAATTAAATGCCAGAGTGTTTGACCGCTGCGGTGTTCTTCCCAACACAGGAATATTAAAAGTTATTATATTGTGGTCACTATTTCCAAGCGGTCCAGTAACAGTTACCTCTTGGACCAGATCCTGCGTTCCAGTCAAGACTAGGTCGAGAATCGACTCTCCCCTTGTGGGTTCCTGTACTAGCTGCTCCAAGAAGCAGTCATTTAAGGCATCAAGAAACTTAATCTCTGAATCCCGTCCTGAGGTGACATGCACCCAATCAATATGGGGATAATTGAAATCTCCTATTATTACTGTGTTTTTTATTTTGGTAGCCTCTCTAATCTCCCTTATCATTTCAGCATCACTATCACTGTCCTGGTTAGGTGGTCGGTAATATATTCCTAATGCCATATTCATATTAGAGGAATGAATTGTTATCCATAATGATTCTATGGAACATTTTGATTCCTTTAGGATTTTTACTTCATTTGATTCTATATTATCCTTCACATATAG
The DNA here is from genome assembly GCA_032595735.1 of Pelochelys cantorii. Taxonomy (NCBI): domain Eukaryota; kingdom Metazoa; phylum Chordata; order Testudines; family Trionychidae; genus Pelochelys; species Pelochelys cantorii. The sequence continues at coordinate 23,454,096 of CM064334.1, read as the reverse complement.
TACCACTCCGCCACCCGCACGACCTGTTCTGTCTTTCCGATATAATTTATATCCCGGTATGATAGTGTCCCACTGATTGTCCTCATTCCACCATGTTTCTGAGATGCCTATTATGTCAACTTCCTCCTTTGATATGAGGTACTCCAGTTCACCCATCTTATTAGACAGACTCCTAGCATTAGTGTAAAAGCATGTTAGAAAACTACCACTATTTATATGTCCGCCTTTCACAGACACATTGGATTTTTTTATGCACGATTGTTTCACATCTGATCTTGCCCATATATTATTTCCCACGTTCCCTATCTGACTAACTTCTAGGGAATCCCTACCTATGGAGCCTCGTGTAAGAGAAGTCTCCGTCCGATCCAGGTGCTCCCCCGCACCAATCGGCTTTCCCCCACCTCTTAGTTTAAAAACTGCTCTACGACCTTTTTAATGTTTAATGCCAGCAGTCTGGATCCACCTTGAATTAGGTGGAGCCCATCATTCCTGTATAGGCTCCCCCTACCCCAAAAGTGTCCCCAGTTCCTAATAAATCTAAACCCCTCTTCCCTGCACCATCGTCTCATCCACGCATTGAGACTCTGAAGTTCTGCCTGTCTATCTGGCCCTGCGCGTGGAACTGGAAGCATTTCAGAGAATGCCACCAAAGATGTTCTGGATTTCAGTCTCTTTCCTAGTAACCTAAATTTGGCCTCCAGAACATCTCTTCTACCCTTCCCTATGTCATTGGTACCAACATGTACCACGACGACCGGCTCCTCCCCAGCACTGCCCATAAGTCTGTCTAGATGCCTCGAGAGATCCGCAACTTTCGCACCAGGCAGGCAAGTAACCATACGGTTCTCCCGGTCATCACAAACCCAACTATCTATATTTCTAATGATCGAATCCCCCACTACTAAAACCTGCTTCCCACTACTAAAACCTGCTTCTTCCTAACAGCTGGAGCTCCCTCCCCCGGAGAAGTATCCTCGGCACGAGAGGATACAACATCACCCTCTGGAAGGAGGGTCCCAACTATGGGATGGTTTCCCTCTGCTCCCATTGACTGCTCTCCTTCCCTGAGCCTTTCATCCTCCGTAACAGCATCAGGACTGTCAGATTGGAGGTGGGACAGCCCTACTATGTCCCGGAAAGTCTCATCCACAAACACCTCTGCCTTCCTTAGCTCCTCCAGTTCAGCCACCCTGGCCTCCAAAGCACGCACTCGGTCTCTGAGGGCCAGGAGCTCCTTGCATCAAGCGCACACATACGCCACCCACCCACAGGGTAGGTAGTCATACATACTGCACTCGACACAATAAACAGGATAGCCCCCACTCTGCTGCTGGGCTTCTGCCTCCATTTCCTACTCTAATTATATATGAGGGTTAATTAAATGTTTCAGATAGAGGTTGTTATAAAGGATTTAGTTTAAGGGCAATAGAAGTCACTGGCTCCCCCCAAGCCCCCCCTAAACTCCCCTCTCAAAACTCCCTCCTGTTAGCACTCACCCTGTTCGCGAGCACCCGGTCGCAAAGCTCCCTGGTCGCTTACCAGCAGGGTTTAAGTGCTCGGCCTCCCTGATAGCTCCTCCCTCTGCCTACAGCTCAGCCAATCAGCACACGGTGTTTCAATTCAAACCTAATCAGCTTCCAACTGCCTGCCTGCCTGCCTGAGCACACGGCTCCCATTTTCTTGGGGGTCTATTTTGACCCCCCCCCTTTTTCTCCACCTTGGCAGGCCGGACCTTCATCTTTCCTGCTGCTGCTGCTCTCCCCAAAGAAGAGACGGTAAGGGGGCTGCTTTAAAGCAGCCCCTGGGGTTTCCCTCTCCCCACAGCCTGCCTGGTGCTGGGGAGGGGAGATTAGGGGCCCTTTCCATCAGGGCTCCTGGGTGGGGGGGCCGGTGCAGCTCCTTTGGGGTGCTGAGGGCAGGGGGTGGTTTACCTCCCCATAGTTCATCGGCCCTCACACTTCTCCTGCTGCTCCCTCTCCAAGCCCCGGTTGCTGTAGGGGCCTTTCCATTCTCGGCCCCACTGCTTGTCTCCTTGCCCTTCTCTGCTCTTCTGGGCCTTGCAGCAGGTACTGTGGGCCTGCTGCTCAGGTGCCTGTGGGTACACTGTTTCCCTTTCCCTCAGCAGTGTCTCCTCCCTCCTCCCGCCCTTGAACAGGCATCTTTTAACTGCCTGCCTTCCCACTCCACTGCTTGTCCCATCCACCCCTTTGGGTGCCAGTGCTTCCCCCCCCCCCGCTTTCTTTTGTTAGGCGCTTGAGCTTCCCCCTCCTTTTAGTTACTCTTCCCACACACACAGCTTCACTTGTCCCCATGTCCTTTTAATGATTATTTACCCCTCATCTCCCCAGTGCAGCCGGAGGAGCCACTCTTTCCATTCTGTGCTGGGAGCTGTATTCCTTACACCTTTTCCCCTTCCCTTTCTTCTGAATTATCACCCTCCCACCCCACTTCCAGCCTAGTGGGGGGGAGTGGTAAATCTCCTTCCTCCCCTCCTCTTTCTCTCCCTGTTCCCTTCCCTGGTGTTTTTTTTTTTTTTTTTTTTTTTTTTTTTGGTTCTCCCCTAATTGTTTGTTTTGTCCTTTCCTCCCTACCCATGACCACAACGAAGGGGTTGTCGGATGACACCCCATGCAGAACCTTCCCCACCCCGCCCTAAAAACAACAACTCCTCTGAGGCTGCCGGGCCCCCCGTCACTACGGTAGAGGGGGCGGACATGGACGAGGACCCCGGGGCCTCGACCGCTTCTGCCGCGGCACCTCCGGCTACCATCAAGAATGCCCCCCTGAGGGGTAGGAAGGGCCTGGGGACCAAAAAGGGCAAGAGCCCCGCCCGGAAGGCAAAACCTCCTGAGGCGAGGGCTCACTCCCCGGCCGCGACCCACATGTTGGCCGCGGCTCCCCCTCCTTCCCGCTCCCCTGTTCCTTCCACCAGCTCTGGGGGCAACGGTGTCCCGGGCCCCAGGGCGTACGCCCAGGTGGCCGCCACCCCCCCGCCTGTCGCCTCCCAAGCCGCCTCCCGGAATACCATCCCCGGCGGCCGCGGCCCCTTTCCCACCCTGACCAGGAGGCATGGGGTCCGTTGTCTCCTGGTGGCGGCCTCGCCCCACGTGGAGACCTACGTGCGGGCGTTGGCACGCGTGGTGGGGCCCGCGGCCGTGGTGGCGGCCTCTAAGATGTTCGGGAAGGTGGTCTTCTTCCTGGCGTCCGAGGCCGCCGCCCAGAAGGCGGTGGAAAGGGGTTTGGCGGTGGGGGGAGTCCACGTTCCCCTCGAGCCTTTGGAGGACCTGGGCGTACGGGTGGTTTTGTCCTCTGTTCCTCCCTTCCTCCCCAATGCCGCCCTACTGCCTTTCCTCTCCACCCTGGGGAGGCCTCTGTCAGTCCTGAGTCCCCTTCCTCTGGGCTGTAAAGACCCGACCCTCCGCCACGTCCTTTCCTTTCGCCGGCAGGTACAAATCCTACTACTGCCGGCGGGACGTGGCGGAGAAGCCCTGGAAGGGTCATTTCTGGTGCCCCATCAAGGGGCCCGGTACCGGGTGTACTACACCATGGGGGAGGCCCGGTGTTTTCTCTGTCGGGCGACGGGGCACGTCCGAAGGGACTGCCCCCTGGCCCGGTTTGGAGAGGCACCCGGGACCCCCGATGCCCGGGAGGGCACCGGCCCTACCATCGCCGGTGGCCCTGACGGTCCGGACCCTGGGGTCGCCCCTCCTCCAACCGTGACCGTCGTCAATCCCGCTCGGGTTCCGCAGGGCCCAGACGAGCGTGCGGGTGCTGATGCTGCCACCGCCAAAAGCGGCAAGGCTGGGCCCGCGGAGGAGAGGGCGGCGGGGTCAGTGACGGGACTCGGGCAGGACCTACCTCGGGGGGAGGTATCCTTTTCCCCTGCTGCCCAGCCCCCATCTACCCTTGCCCCCCCGACGCTGCCCTTGTCCCCTGGCTCTTCCTCCATTCAGGCCCAGCCCTCTTCCTCCGAGGGATGGGAGCTCGCAATGGGGAAGCGCCGAAAGCGTGCTCGGCGTTCCACCCCGCCCTCTGAGGGGGAGGACAACCTCCCTGTACCCATGGGGGTGGACGCTGGAGCCATTCCACCCTCTGAGCCCGCAAGCGAATCACAGCACCACGAAGCGGTCGAGGTGACTGCGGCGGACGCGGGAGAGGTGAACACCTCCCTCCCGGGGTCCCTGCAAGAGGGGGTGTCCATGGAGGATGCTCCCACTGTTCCCGCCTCCACTGAGGGGGCGGCCGCTGACCTTGCCACCGACAGAGATCAGCACCTGGTGGCGGGCGGCGGGCTCGCCTTCCTCTCTCAGGAGGTGGAGGCTTTGGGGCTGACCCCGGCTGCCTCGGAGGGGGATCATCAGGTCCTGGAGGGACAACAACCGACCTCTCCTTCCCCTTCCGACCCGCTGCTATCCCTTCTCCCTGCCTCTGAGTTGCCCCGGGGTGCGACCGTCTGCCCGGCCATCGACAACACCTCGGCCGCGGCCGCGGCAACCCTTGAGGCTCTCAGCGGGCGGGAGATCCCGTTAATATCTGTCACCCCCGGCGCTGAGGCCTCCGGTGCTGCACTCTCTGTGGCACTGGAGCTCAGCGCTGGGGAGACTATTACTACCCCTACCACTGCCATCGATTCTCTGCGCTGCGAGGAGGCACCGCACCCCGGTGCCTCCTCTGCTGAGGCATCTCGCCCTGCTCCTTCTCCTGCTCCCTATTCAAACGCCCTCTCAATCGAGTTTCCCACCCCTCTTCCTCCTCCCCGCCATTCTTGTCTCTTCCCTAATCCCTCACCTCTTCCTCCCCCTACTCTCCTTCCTCGTCTCCCTCCTTTTCCCGATCCCCTCCCTGAACTCTTTTCCTCCCCTTACTCTGTTACTGCCGCCCCTGGGGTTGCCACGTTTAGTCCAGACGTTGGCCCCCGGGAGGCGGTTTTCGTTTCTTCTGCTCCCAGCACATCTGGGGCTGATCTCTCTCCGCCACTGTCCTCTCAGCAGGGACCTCAAACGCCCTGCGTCCCCGTGCCGATGGGTCGCGGGGCTCACGGAGGGGTCTGGCCCCAAGGCGTTCGAGGGCCCGAGGCCCCGACGCCAGACGCGCTGAAGGGCGAGATGCGTGTTTTCTTGGAAGACATCCGTGGCTCCAAGAACAAGGTCGCTCTCGCCCTTCAGCGCTGGGGAGATTTTCATCTCATTTTGAAAATAGTCAGAGCCCTCTTGCGGGAGGGTAAAGGGACCGGGCGGCGGGGGGCCGCGGCTTACCAGCGGGTCCGCAGCTTCCGTGACGCCCTGCTCACTTTTGGGAACGGTCACGGTTTGCTGCGGGGCCCGATGGGGGCCGTCGGCACTCCTGCCAATCAGGATCTTCCCCAGCCCTCTCGATGCCGCCGCTCATCTTTGCCACTCTAAACACCCGGGGCTGCGGGTCGGGCCTCCGTACGTGTCAGGTCCTCTCCTTCCTCCGGAGGGGCAGGTACTCCGTCATATTCCTCCAGGAGACCCACACAGCTCCGGCCGCCGAGGCTAGCTGGCGGCTGGAGTGGGGGGACAGGGTTTATTTTAGCCACCTGTCGGCCCGTCAAGCCGGGGTGGCTACCCTGTTCTCCCCGAACCTGCAGCCCGAGGTGCTGGGGACCGCCGAGGTCGTGCAGGGTCGCCTGCTGCATCTCCGGGTTCGGACGGAAGGGCTGACACTAAATCTCGTCAACATTTACGCCCCGACGTCCGCCCCGGAGAGGCTCCGCTTCTTTCGGCAGGCGTCGGCCTTCCTCGGCACTTTGGATCCTCGCGAGTGCCTGGTCCTGGGCGGAGACTTCAACTGCACCCTCGAGGAGCGGGACCGTACGGGGCTCGAGCAGTGCCCGGCCGCCGCGGACGTCCTCAGGGAGATAATAGACCATCACTCCCTGGTGGACGTCTGGCGAGACCTCCACCTGGGCGAGGAAACGGTGTTTACCTACGTCCAGGTGGCGGGTCGTCGGTCTTTCCACTCCCGGTTGGACCGCATTTATGTGTCTCGTCATCATCTCTTCCGGGCCCACTCCTCCGGCATTCGGCCGGCCCCTTTCTCGGACCACCACTTGGTGGCCGTACGGGCTTCTCTTTCCTCGGAGAGGCCGGGGCCGGCCTATTGGCATTTCAATAACAGCCTGCTGGAGGACGTGGGCTTCGTAGCGTCCTTCCGGGAGTTCTGGCTGGCCTGGCGCGGGCGGCGGTGCGCCTTTCCCTCGGCGCGGCGGTGGTGGGATGTGGGGAAGGTGCGCACGCGGCTCTTCTGCCGTGACTATGCCCGGGGGGCCAGCCGGCGGAGGGATGCGGCGATAGAGCAGTTGGAACGGGAGGTTTTAGAGCTAGAGAAGCGGCTGGCCACCGGCCCCGAGGATCCGCCCCTCTGCGGAGCGTACCGGGAGAAGCGGGAGGAGCTCCGGGCCCTCGAGGACCTTCGAGCCCGGGGTGCCTTTGTTCGTTCTCGCATCCGTCTCCTTCGGGAGATGGATCGAGGCTCCCGCTTCTTCTACGCCCTGGAGAAAAAGAGGGGGGCCAAAAAACACGTCCTCTGCCTTTTGGCGGAGGACGGCACCCCCCTCACGGATCCGGTGGAGATGCGCGAGAGGGCTCGCGCCTTCTACGCCTCTCTCTTCTCCCCGGATCCGACCGACGCCGACGCCTGCAGGGTTCTCTGGAACGAACTCCCGACGGTCAGCGCGGGCGACCGGGACCGGCTAGAGCTGCCTCTCTCTCTGGCCGAGTTCTCGGAAGCCCTCCGTCTCATGCCCACCAATAAATCCCCGGGCATGGACGGGCTGACCGTGGAGTTCTACCGCGTGTTCTGGGACGTCCTCGGCCCGGACCTTGCTAGCGTCTGGGCCGAGTCCTTGGAGAGCGGGGTCCTCCCTGTATCGTGCAGGCGAGCCGTGATCGCCTTGCTGCCCAAGAAGGGGGACCTCCGCGATCTGAGGAATTGGCGTCCCGTCTCGCTCCTCAGCACGGACTATAAAATTGTCGCCAAAGCCATCTCCCTGAGGTTGAAGTCCGTGCTGGCGGACGTGGTCCATCCAGACCAGACCTACACCGTCCCGGGCCGAACCATCTTCGACAACCTCTTTCTGGTCCGGGATCTCCTAGAGCTCGGGTGTAGGGACGGTCTGTCGTTCGCCCTCCTGTCCTTGGATCAGGAGAAGGCGTTCGACCGGATGGACCACGGGTACCTCCTGGGCACCCTGCGGGCCTTCGGCTTTGGGCCCCATTTTGTGGGGTTTCTCCAGGTGCTGTACGCCTCCGCAGAGTGCTTGGTCAAGCTCAACTGGACCCTGACCGCACCGGTCAGCTTCGGGCGGGGAGTACGTCAAGGCTGTCCGCTGTCGGGCCAGCTGTACGCTCTGGCCATAGAGCCCTTCCTCCATCTCCTTCGCAAGAGGTTGACGGGGTTGGCGCTCCGTGAGCCGGAGACGAGGCTGGTCCTGTCGGCGTATGCCGACGACGTGCTCCTCGTGGTCCAGGACCCGGGAGACCTGGCGCGGGTGGAGGCTTGCCAAGCCGTCTACTCGGCGGCCTCCTCCGCCCGGGTCAACTGGGTCAAGAGCTCTGGCCTGGTGGTAGGGGCCGGGTGGCAGGCGGGCTCCCTCCCACCCGCGCTTCAAGCCATCAGGTGGAGCGCGGGTCCGCTGCTCTATCTCGGCGTTTTTCTTTCTGCCACGCATCCCTCCCCGCCGGAGAACTGGCAAGGTTTAGAGGCCAGGGTGGTCGAGCGGTTGCAGAGATGGACGGGACTGCTCCGGTGCCTCTCCCTGCGTGGGAGGGTACTGGTACTCAACCAATTGGTCCTGTCCATGCTCTGGCACCGCCTCGGCACCCTGGTCCCGCCCCCGGGCCTCCTGGTCCGTATCCAGCAGCTCATGCTGCGGTTCATCTGGCCAGGACTGCATTGGGTCTCTGCAGGGGTTCTCCATCTCCCCCCGGAGGAGGGAGGGCAGGGCCTGACGTGTTTGCGCACGCGGGTTCACGTCCTCCGCCTCCGGGCCCTGCAGAGACTCCTATTTGATGCAGGTAGTCCGGCATGGAGCACGCTTGCGCACGCTTTCCTTCGCCGCCTCCGAGGGCTCCGATACGACCGGCAGCTCCTTTATCTGAGAGGTCTTCCGCGAGACCTCTCCGGGCTGCCGGCCTTCTACCAGGACCTCCTCCGGACCTGGAAGCTGCTTGCAGCGACCAGGTCCTCGGGAGCCACCGTGGGGGCAGACCTCCTCGCGGAGCCCCTGCTACACAATCCCCATCTACGTGTGCAGGTGGCGGAGTCCCCCTTGGTGCGCCAGAGGTTGGTCCTGGCAGAAGTCACCAGAGTCGGAGACCTCCTGGACTACGACCGGGGAGACTGGGTGGATCCTCAGGCGCTCGCCCAGCGCATGGGGCTCTCCACCCTACGTACTCCCCGGCGCGTACTTCAGGAGGTGAAGGACGCTTTGCCGCCCATTGCTCGGGTGTACCTAAACAAAGTCCTGCGAGAGGGTGCACCCCGCCCACTCCTTACCCCCGGCCCTCCCGATCTCTCCATCGGCCCCCAGCCCCGCGTACCTTCCCGACCTCCTCCCCTTCGTCACCTGAGCCGGCTGCACTCGCTGCAGCCAGTCCCCTTCCGAACCGCGCCAAAGAGTCACCTGTACACGCTCGTGCTTCACACGCTCCACTTCCCCACCCTCGTGTCCCGCCCAGACACCAAGTGGCGGGACCTCCTACCATCAATAGAGGGTGGGGAGCCCCGGTGGGCCAGCCTCTATTCGACCTTGGTTCCACGACCCACCGGGGACATCTGTTGGAGAGTCCTGCACGGCGCGGTGAGCACGGGCGTGTACTTGGCGCGGTTCACCCCCACCCCCGAAACGTGCCTCTTCTGTGGCGTGAGGGAGACCCTGGCGCACATCTACCTCGAGTGCGCCAGGTTACAGCCCCTCTTTCGGCTCCTCCAGAACCTCCTGTTGAGGTTCTGGCTGCATTTTTCCCCCCACTTGTTAATTTACGCACACCCCATCCGTGGCCCCACAAAGTCGCGGGACCTCCTGGTCAACCTCCTCCTGGCAATTGCCAAATCGGCAATCTATAAAACCAGGGAAAAGAGGTTGGCCGGGGGAGGGGCCTGCGACTGTGGGGCCTATTTCCGTTGCTGTATCCGCTCACGTATCCGGGCAGAGTTCCAATGGGCAGCGTCCGCTGGCTCTCTCGAGACCTTCGGGGAGCAGTGGGCGCTGTCCGGGGTTCTCTGCTCGGTATCCCCATCCGGCTCCCTCGTTTTAGCCCTTTGACCCTCACACCCGTCCCTGTTTTTTCATTATTTGTCCCCAGTAATTAGTTGGTTCTCCTGGGTTCTGTGGTCCTCCCCGCAGGCTGGGGGGAGGTCCTTTTGATGTGGGCGGGCTAACGCCCGCCCACCTCCCGGACACCAAATAGTGCCTGAGCACACGGCCTTTCAAACAAACAAACAAACACACTCAGCTCAGCACTCCAAACGCTCCAAACAAACAAACAAACTCCAAACAAACACACACAAGCCCAAAACCTCCAAATATAAGCAGCCACATACCCCAAGTGCTTTAGTTTGCTCCTTCCTTCTCCTCCTCCAGGAGAGCCTCTCAAAACTCCCTCCTGTTAGCACTCACCCTGTTCGCGAGCACCCGGTCGCAAAGCTCCAACTTGAGAGGAAAGTTTCATATGATCATATGATCCACTTAGGAAAGAATTTGTTTTATACTGCAATCTGAAAAATTCTAGCATCATTCAAATGAATGAATATTGTAATGAGGCACTTTGCTGGTAGCACTTCCTTGCCATTTCTGCCTGAGAAAATCTAACTTCAGTCAATGTCATTCCAGGTGCCCATTCTTCCACTTTATTGCTCCACTATTGACAGACTATATCCAACTCAGCTAAGTATTTTTTATTAAAACATCATCTTAGCTTTTTTTTTCTGATAACTTTTACTCCTAGCAGCCTGTTATATTGAATTTACAATCTAAAGCCAGCTAGAAATTTGGATGTTTCTAACTAGTAAACACATGGTCCTATGCATTAAGAAAAAGGAAAAGAAAGGAACATAATAAAAGGTCAGTTCAACTGTTCTGTTTGGGAAACCCAAATCAGAATGATTCCTCTGAGATTGTCCCATAATTTCTTTGCTACTCATGCTCCAAGACTGAAGTGTGCAACTTCATTAGCCCCATACTGCAAGGCATCCTCCGCTGACAGTTCCCCTACAATAACATAAGGCTGTATAACTTTAACGTGGCTTTTCCAGTGACTCAGATGGGTTACTGCATTTCCCTCTTGCCTCTGTTCCCTGGATCCCCTGGATCCACAATGTTTCCTCCTGTGAATCCAGGTGACCTTTACTGCTTGGCCAGTTGCAGTTCTGTTTGTGAATGGTCACCTTACCTGCAGATTCAAGAGCTACTATCCAGTTTTAGGTGTCCCTAGAAGGAAATGCTAATCAAGAATCAGAAGAAAACTGCTAGAGAAATAGCACTGAAAATACAAAATTTGGCAAATAAATTGAGAATTACTGCTGCATAAACTTGTAAGTACAAATATACTCTGTGAGGTGAACTCTCTTTTATGAAAATGTCTTACACATCATAAAAGGTAAGAAAAAATAAGCTTTTATTCACCAGGAATCAAAAAGTGCCTATTGTCTTCAGTGGAAGAGTAGGGAATACAGTGAATGCTGCATTCCTTGTGTTTACCACAGACATATAATAATAATTACTCATGTCTGTTATATGACAGAACTTCTGAGGTTAAAGTAGAATCTTTTGGATAAGTAGCGATGACTTGACCTGTGGCTGTGCTTTATACTAAACTTTATCCTGTGTCTAAAATGCTAATTGTTGGTATGCCTTCCAAAGAAATTCTTTAAGTTGGAACTGGGGCTGGGGTTCTCAGGTTCTGTATCTTTGATTCTCCACATTTGGAGACAATGCTGACTCTATGTGGTTCTATTACAAAATGGGTTTCCTAAAGCTACAGAGAACAACACGAACATATAGAAGAAAGTAAGAATGAAAGCACCGTTAATGCTTAGTATACATGAACTGAACCACAACACTGTTTTGTTCTTCAGCTCTAATAGCATTTTTCCAGTGACAGAATAAAATATTGATGGTTGTAAAAGAAACTGTGCTACAATGTAATATAACTGAAAACAGTTTAAAAGTAAATATAGCCATAGACTTGATTACTTCTTCTTGGCCATTTTTTTTTCTTGCAAGTGAAATACAATATCAATCTCATTTCTGATGTGTCTTTCATATGGGGACTATCCCATGTATGCAGTTGAGGCTCTAATAAGACTTTTGTATCTCTACATTTTACACTTATAACAAATCTTTCAAATGGTATATATTTGTTATTTTTACAATTAAATAGTTATATGAAAAACCTAAAATTACAAACCAAACCCTCATGTTAGAACCAAGGGTCTCTCTTCATATATGCCTAAAGAATTTATAAAATTTACATATAGTCCTAAAGAATTTATAAAATGTAAATGGTACTTTTTGTCTCCCAAATAAAGATAAGATATGTCTTATCACAATTATGTATATTTAAGTTCATTTTTCTCTCTCAGACACCAGGATAAAGAAAACAGCATTTTAAAAGTCCACACCAATTTACAAACATGAACAAAATAAGGGAGGACTGATAAAATTCTTTTCAATATAATTCATGTTTGAGAGTCCATATGTATTCTACAATATATGCAAAGTCTAATTTGTACAAGTCACTTTATTTCTAGGAAAAAGAAAGCTATTTGAAGTTAGACTGAAAGACAATTACACTAATCTAATTTACCAGTTTACTTGCAAATAAAGATTACCAGCAACGTTTCAAACACATTCAGTGTTCAGATGTTTGAGATTATGAGTTAATATCCTTTCTAAACCATTGTACTGTTTTGCTATGTAGATTTTAGAACATAATTTAATAAAGCAATTGAAGTGACCTCTCTGTCTTAATAAGAGATTCAGATCCTCAGTAACTGAAATGTCCTTGACAAAAGTTCATTATAACTAAGTTGCTCATTTGTAGCCTTAGTTTTCTGTTTTCGAAATTTATAGAAGGCTCTTAACATGGATATTCAGCACTAAGATAGCAAGACACTAAGTTAATTGCAAATCAAGTCAAATTATAGCTGTATACATTATTTAAAACTTGAAAACAATAATTAGTATGTTTTTAGTTACTTAAAACAGTTGGTTAGTGCTGCCCTTTACTGGTTTGTAATGGTATATTACAAATAAAAAATGATGGTTAATTGAAAAACTATTTTCACAAACTACAAAAGCTCAATTATTATGTATTTCTGTCTAATGTAATTCCATAACCCTTATATAAATTAAGAAAATCTCTTCACTTAATCCAACCTCTCCACTACTAAATATATTTATCATTGTTTTAAAGAGTGGCTTCCACTGACTCTTCTCACTTTCATATCCCACCTTACTTCATTGTAACTGGCTGTTGAGTGAATTAAATTGTTTTTCTTTCATGAAAGAAACTCATCACTAATAGAACAAAGAAAACATTCCCGAAGTATTTTTAAAATTTTATGTAAAAAATATAATCTTGTTAAAATAAAAATCTGTTACTTAGCAAGTTAAGTCCATGTCCTGTACATATGTAAATATATAACATTACTGTACATAACACAAGTTATTAAAGAATTCTTAAAAAGAAATAGAAAATGAAAACTTTATTGTATTCCAATATTATGGAGCTTGGGTTTGGCATTTAAATGCTGGTATAATTGGGTTTTTTTATTAGTTAGCTATCAGTATCATAAAGTAAATTTAGGACATTTTAATTGAAAAGTGCTATTTAGAATAAGGATAGATACACATTCCATTTACACTCAAGAAGCACCAAGTGACAAAGGGAACTGTTCATTTACTATTACTTATGTTTATTACGGTAGCACTTAGATGTTGAAAAGTTGAAGAAAAGTTGTTTCTTTTGCGGGGTTCAGAATTGATCCATTTTCTAGTTTTTGCAGAAAAAATCACAGTATTTTTAGTGAAATATATATCAAAATGTTATTGAATTTTTATTAAAATCATTATTGAACACTTGTTTAGAAAAAAACATTTTCTTTCTAAAATAGGTTTTTTCACTACATGAAATGTTTAAATCATATTTTAAATATTTTGATAATATTGATAAAATGTTAAATGGAAAAGTCCATGGAAATATATAACAAAACACAATTTCCCTAAAGATGACTATTTTTCATGAAAAAAAAAATTTTTAAGACCATTTTAAAAAAGCCTTATATGTGGTAAAATTTGGATCATCTCTATGTACATGAGGTCCCATTCCTGTACTTCACTCCACTTGGACTGATTTTGAGCTCTCTTGGAACACCAATAATTTCAATGAAGCTCCATACAGATACAGGTGTCTGATAGCATGGATCTCCAGTCCAATTATAGAGGTATATATTACAATAATTAGTACTGTTATTGTATAGTCTGATCTTTCCTGGTTTTGTTGGGGAACTGTATGGGGTTCTCAGAGCATTTGTTAGTGCTTATATCTTAATTGAAAGTGATAAGAAAGGTGAATCTTTAGCAAAGACATCCTTTATCCAAAACATTCATTTTACTTAAATAGCTAGTTAATTAGATAGTACAGACTATACTAATCATTGTAACATATACCTCTATAGTTGTACTGAAACTCCATGCTATCAGACACCTGCACCTGTGTGGAGCCTCACTGAAGTTAATGAGGCTCCAAGAGAGTTCAAAATCTGCCCAAATGGAGTGTAGTAAAGGACTGGGACTTCACATTGTACACAGAGTTGCTATGAACTAGAGTTCAGCTAAATAGATAGTAATTAAAACTGGGTTTACTTCATTTTTAACAGTCTAAAAATCCCTTCCTATTTATAGGAGACATGAAACCTGAAGTATTGAATGTCACTATTTCATAGTCTCAGAGTGTTAGTATGTAACTTTAAAAAAACGAGTAGTTTACTTTTTCACTAGTCTTCCTGTAGTCATAGGCTTGGTCTACCCTAGAAAGATGATCTGTTGGTAACAACAGATTTCAGTGGTGCAGCTGAAATGGGTCTAAACACACTTTCGCTGCAGAAGTAGACAGAAATAAACTACTATCAGTTCTGTTTCAGAAACTGTGGTTAAACCATGGTCCAGCCATGTTTGGGAAGCAAAAGGTACATCTCAGATACTAGGGCAAACATCTGGCCAAATGTCTAAGCATGGTCCAAAGCACAGAAGTGCTATAGTTTCTCGCAACAAAATCGTTGTAAGATTATTTTTTTTGGAAGGGAGAACAACATATTTTCTCCTAAACTTGTTCTCAGAAATGGCTGAACCAGTTTTTCTAAGAGAGAAAAAAAAAAGGCTGAAAGGCAAGTGCTTCTATCAGAATAGCTAATGTAGTTTGAGGGAAGTGGTGTTACTGTGCCAACAGAAAAATGCCTTCTGTAGATTTAAGCTGGCCTGGGGACTGGATCCAGCCTGCCTAATACTTTGATCTGGCCTGTGGACTGCATCCAGCCACTTTCTATTTATATCCTGCTGCCTATGCCGCTGAATTTCCAGGTGGTGGCTCAGGCAGCAGGATCCTATTTAAATGGCTCATGGTTGCAGTGCTATCCTGGCAGGGGCCAGAGCCATGAGCCTTTTAAATAGTTGCTGCCCAGCAATGCAGTAGTGGCAGGGCCGGGAGCTGGAAGCCCTTTGCTGTGTTTTTACTTCAAATCCTCCAGCCCCAGACAACTCTGGGGGGAGGCTAGTCCTTAGCCTGCCCCTTCCTCCCCGGGCACCACCCCTCTGGGGGTGGAGCCAGCCCATGACCACATACCAAAATTAATGAAGTGGTCACCCTGTGAAAATTATTGTCTGCCCCTGCCATAGATTGTTTCTGTTCCATTGTGCATAAGCATGTTGGAATGGAGTTAAATCATTGGCTTTAACAGGTCTTTTTCCCTTTTATTCTTCTGTTGTCTTTCATGTTAGGGTTAAAAATGTGCTATGTGTGTATAATTATACAAAGAATTGCTAACGTAGAGCAAAAATAGTATTGGAAATGTAGACTCAGAGCAAAGATTGAAGTTTTACCAACTAAGAAATTCTTTCATTTTCAAAATAATAAGGTGTACTGTGGTTTGGCACAAGCCCCATATGTGAGGCATCACAGAATTGCATTTATTTAGCAGCAGACTGGGAAGCAGATTGTGTGAAATTCCACATCAGGGGAGGGAAAGCCCTACACATAGCATCCCTGGTAGAGCTGGGCTGGTACATGGGAAGGATGGATCTCCAACCTGTTCACTCCTCCTTAAACTTGTCCAGGAGGTGAATTGTGGCTCTGTGGAGGCTGTTTTTTCCCCACCCAGCAGGTAGTTGGTCCTGCAGACAAAGGATTGTTCTATATCCCTTTACTCCTCTATGCAGATGTACAGTATGGGCTACAATCCCTAGATTTATTTTAGTTACAACTACAAATATTGAGTTCCGAGCAGGATCTTTAAAAAAAGAAAGATGCTTGATTGTTCTTTTTTAAAAGACAAATTGAAGGGTGAATTCACTTTTTTAGAAGGAAAACATGGAATGCAGTATCTTTTGAGAAACCTTCTTCTTTGTATATGCACAACATGCATCAGATGGCACATGAGCAGGATTCATCACCGAATTTGGTCTGCTGGTTGGATCATTAGCTTTCCCAGCTTCAGTCAAGTACTGATGTGGAGTGTGATGTGAATGCTGATCCATACCCCCTGTTGAAAGTGGCATTTCTGTACTATACATGACTTATGCTGATAGCATGTATTCTATTTTCTTTCAGGGGAGAAGGGAGTTGAGACAGCAGATCACAATAGACAGAAAATAGAATACATTCTTCCACTTTGTTTAAGTCATTTATAGTACAGAAATGCCACTTGAGGAGGCACATGTATATTTGGGATTTGTTTATGTATGTATATTTGGGATTTGATTTTACAATTATAGGCACGTGGCAATTTATTAATTGTTGCACTACTTACAGAAAATGTTGACATTCACTGAAAACCAATCTGCCGAAGTAAAATCTGAAAAATTGTCAAGACTTTCTACATAGTGTCTTGTGTTATGATATTGGACACTGCAAGGTTCCACTATTTATTATTAGAATAAGACACTTCCATTAATATTCTGGGAGTAGAAATAAAATCTTTATAAGTATCTTTGTATCAACAATTTGATACTTAACAATAACCCTTTGTACACTGAGGGTATGTTTACATTACAGAGTTTTTTTGGGAAAACAGCAGTTTTTTTAAAAAAAAACTTCAATTACTTCCACACTGCAATTGTGTTCTGAAAAAAAATTGAAAGAATAGAGGGGTTTTTCTGACATTAGTAATCCTCATTCTATGAGGAAGAAGCCTTTTTCCGAAAGAGCTCTTTTGGAAAAAGGCGTGTGTGGATGGGGAAGAGGGAGTGCTTTCGAAAGAAAAGGAAAGAGGAAAAAGCACAGGTGCCCTGGTGGCCACTCTGTCCATAGTAATCACAGCTGAAATCGAGATAGCATCCATTCAGTGTGGAGACTCTCTTTTGAAAACGCAGATTGCTTTTTCGATGTGCTTTTGCAGTATGAACACTCCTCTTTCAGAAGAAGTTTTTTTGGAAGATCTCTTCCGGAAAAGCTTCTTCCGAAAGAAGCCTGCAGTCTAGAAATAGCCTGAGATTGATTTCTCCATTTCTCTAAAATTTAATTTATGGAATTTCTTGGGCCATATTCTCCAGTGAACTTCATGAGAATAAAAATAATTACTTCCAGTAAGTCCGAAATGGTTCATTTTCTATCCAGACTCCAGAAATGAATAAGAATGTTCCATGCTGTTCCAATAAGAAACAATGGGACAGGAATGAAAAATAAGGTTTATTACCAAAAACAAAATCCCCCAAATCCTTAAAAATGAGTAGTCCTGTAGCACCTTAGAAACTAACAGATATATGTATATTATCATGAGGTTTTGTGAGCACAACCCATTTCCTCGGCAGCAGTCCGACTGGGAGCTGTCGAGGAAGTGGGTTGTGCCCATGAAAGTTCATGATACTATGTATATATATATATATGTTAGTCTCGGTGCTACAGGACCACTGGTTTTTTAAGAGTTTTTTTTAAGTTACATATTAACATGACTAACCCTCAAAGTTTTATTACAGTCTTTCCTGAGATATGAACATACCCAGTGTAGAGAGCTCAGACCAAGATGTCCAGCACATAGAAACTCTCAGCCCCTGAAACAATATTGAGAAAGATCTCCTTATCCTCCCAAGGGGGAAAAGTTATTATCAAGGTGCATGAAAAAACAGGCAGGAGTAAAATGTCAGACTAACATTCCTCTTTATGCATTGTGCATCAGTGCAATAACATTGTCCCAGCTGGCCAGATAGATTAAGCTACGCATTGGATAGAGAGCTTGGAATAGCACTTTGTGCATTTTCCACTAAATTTCCCAGCATTGTTAACATTAAGGATGTTAAGAAGCGGGTAACTGGCTAATCATGTAGTCGATACAATTTGTATGGACTACACGATTAGTCGATAAGGGGAGGTGCTGTGTCCCAGCTTGCGCTGGGTCCAGGAGCTACCCCCACTGTGGCTCTGCAGTTTAAATGTAGTAGGAGCTGGATGTGCAGGCAGCCCAGCTCCTACTACATTTAAACTTCAGAGCTGCAGCGGGGATAGCTTTACTCCAGGAATGCTGCAGCTCTGCCTTCCCTGCGCCCCCTCCACCCTCATACACACACACCGTGGAGATGGTGCTGGGGAGAACCAGCTTTTAAGTTGGCTCCCCCAGCACTGGCTCCTGCTCCCCCCCTCTGATACAGAGACAGCAAGGGGGGGGGTGAAGCGAGTAGTACAGTGGTCGCTCGGTTGACTACTTGACTATTTGCTTACATCCCTAGTTAACAGTGATCAGCTCTGGCAGTGGTAGCAAAGATGGGAGCCCTATTCAACCAAAGGCACTTGTGGCCTCCAGCATTTATCATTCTGTCATTTATCCTTTCTCAGAGAAAACTTTTTACAAAGCTTACCTGTGTAATGGAGGTTTCCACAGGCATCAGACTGAAGGCAGATTGTGTATAATTTTCTGTCTGCTGCCCCAGAGGTGGCAGTGGGGGTGGTAGATGTCTATTTGAGTATTGTCTGTTCTGCTCTTTCACAGAACAGGTTTAGAGGTTTATGCCTATCTTACTGAACGCAGTAACCTCTTGATTTTCCTCACGTACCTCCAGTGCAATTTTTCAAACATCCCTCTTTCATTAGAAGCTAAAAGTGAAGCAGCTGGAGGCATTAAAGGTACAAGCCCAGATCAACATTCAAATCATCACTGATCGATTGACTGTATTGGATGTTAAACTACTATGGGCAAAACAATGAGAAAGCAAACAAGCCGGCTCTGTCCTTGGAGAAATCTGCTGCTCTATGGAGATTTGCACTTCTTGCCCCAACTATGGGTGGGTGGTGATGGAGGGGGAGTGGATTAGCCTCCCTCCTCCTGCTTTCTCGCACACATTTTGCCAGCTACTTCATTCAAAAACATCTATTTCAGCTGCCAGTTAGAGAATTGTTAGTGTGTGTTCAATGCATTGGAATAGTGTGTGCTGCCTTGTACTAGGAAGGACTAGAAAGCTGCACTGCACAAAGGACTGGAGATTCTGAGATTCTGAGCTATTCTTTCAAGAAAGGGCTTGCCTCTCCAAGTTGCTCACACCTTCTCTAAAATGATGAGTGCTCTTTGTTCTTATTGACTTGGATGCCTGGGCGGTTGGCATTCTAGGTGGGGGGAAGGCATTGCCTTTGCAAACTGTTAGCCTAGCCCTGCCCACACTCCGCCCCCAGAATGCATACTGTAGGCATACTGGTGCGGAGCATTGTTGCCCCCCTCCCTGTGCTCTGGGGCCAGGGAGGCTGGGACTGTGCACCCTCTGCCCTCCCTGAGCTCTGGACGAGGGAAGCTGGGGACGTGTGCACTCCACCCTCCCTCTGCTCTGGGTCAGTAAGGCTGGGCACATGTGCCTGCCTTTCTCATGCTGGGAGTGGGGGAGAGGTGTAGGGCCTTGGTAGAAGGAGCAGAGCTGGGGGTGAGGCTGGGGGCTTGTCTTTCCCCAGCTCTACCTTCACCGACCGCCCATGCTTGAATGTTGAGGTTGTGTAGCAAGTGGGAAGCAGGGGATCAAGCCCAAAATACATGTAGCAATTATTACTGTGCAGTGGACCAAAGAGCATCAGCCTTCCCCTGAGATGGAGGACAGCACCCAGGATACTGGCACTCTGGCACACCATGTCTGTTTCTTTTATGGAGCTTTGGGCTTCAAATGCTGATAGATTTAAATGCTATTTTTCAGACAATAAAATTCCCGGTGTCCCTATATACATATAGGCATGGTATGTCTCTCTGCCACACCCCACTGGGAGAATTGTATGTGATTGGGGATAAGGAATACACAAATACAATGTCTTTACAGTTTCTTAGAGAGAAAGACACAGGATAGCTCAGGTAATGGGAAATTCATAATGGCTCATGGGATGACATTTAGAGATCACAATCTGAAATCACGCAAAATTTGATTAGGGTTTTCTTACAAATTCCAAACTCAGCCTAGTATCACTGAACGGTTTGCAAACAGGCATTGTGTTTCTTCACTAGAGGTTTGTGTTAATGGAGTTAGGGCAATGCAGTGGATATTCTACTAGAACTGACATAGTAGGTCAGGCCAGTGGTCCAATTAGTTCAGTACAGTAGAACCTAAGAATTATGAACACCTTGGCAAAATGAAGGTTGTAACTTTTGAGATGTTTGTAACTCTGAACAAATGTTAAAGTTGTTTCAAAAGTTTACAACTGACCATAAGCTTAATACAGCTTAGTAACTACTACGCAGAAGAAAAATGCTGCTTTCCGTTAATTTTTAGTAGTTCCAAATGAGGTGTGCGGTTAATTGGTGTGCGGTGACTGGTCAGTTTGTATCTCTGATGTTTGGAAATTTGAGGTTCTACCGTTTCCTGTCTCTGACAGTGACCAGTATCAAAGGCTTTAAAGCAAGATGTAAGAAACCCTACTATAGGCAATTAGATAAACCAATCTCTAATTATGGGGGATAGGTTAAGCCCTAAAATTTGCACATTTATATACCTTCAAAGATTTGAGTACCCCCCATATTTGTGGTTAGAACTCTTGATATTTTCTTATCTGTATATAAATGTCTCACTGCTTTTGAATCCTTCTAAACTCTGGTGTTGATATGGCAATGAGTTCCGTAGGCTCGGTAAATATGGTCCTTCTGCTAGGCACTAACAACGGAGCTGTTTGATTTTGTTTCACTGGGATTTATGCAAATATTCTTTTTGACTGTGGGGTTTCAGTCACATTTAGTTTGAGCTTCTGGTTGTCACAAATATCGAAACTCAGTGAGGGAGAAAAAAGTACAAACACTTAGATTTCACCTGCTATCCTATGACAACCACAACTTGCATGTGGTTTTGACAAAGAACTACACTTGATGCAGTGTCAGGTTTGCCTTCAATCAATTTTTTAAATAAGGAAAAATTCAATCATTGTAGCTTGCTGTGGGGCTCTTCCTGATTCCCTCACAAAAAGTCTTCAAGCCCTGCTAGGTCCTTGACCAAATAGAGAACACGCTCCTGTCATGCCTGTAAAAGTCCAGTTCTTGAGACTTCCACATACCACAGAGCTCAGATCTGGCCCTTTGATTCAGCCACATTCAGTTGCCAGATACCTGGAGGAGGGATGGTCATGGGTTGGTACTAATACACTAGGGGCACTGATACAGTGGGATCTGGATTATTCTTATAAATTAGTAAAAACTGCATATGATCTAAATTTAGATGGTAAAACTGGAAAGTAAAAGGCTATGGATGCCAGGATATTTTGTGGTCCTTCAGTTTCTTGTTTTATGACCAGATTTCTCCAGGATTCAGATCTGAACCTCAATGGTGTGGTACTGTTGTACTGGAGAGCTTCAGGGTCTATGTTTTAAGGTGCGCCTAATAACAGCTAAACATGTTCTCTGTTCAGGCATGGAACTTAGGTAGATGAGTCTAAAAAGTGTCAGGACCCAGCAGGATCCACCTGATAGATCTAGGATTTGGCAGTACAACTGAAATGGGACCTATCAGGGTCTGGGGTCTCTGATGCAAGCAGAAGGCTGGGCTAAAAATTGGCAAGATGTAGGCTGACTCTTCAAGTCCACTTCTGATTCAAAGCTGAGGCATTATTCTCGTTGAAGCCCGTGATTTTAAATGCTCACCCCTCGGAACCAAAAAAAGGACGCAACGGGAAGGGGGAGGGGGTGTAGCAGGAGATATTATCGGTGTCATCAGGGACTTGTGCAAATGGCAGGCGCGGAGATGCAGGCGAGAGATAGGAGGAGATCGAAGCGGCGTTAGGACCGCTCGGCGCGCTCAGGTCTGGAGGTGGTATAAGGTTTGCAATCCCTCTACTTGCTGGCAGTTGCAGGAGAAGATTGCTTTTAAGTGAAGCGTCCCTGCCACCTCGCCCAGCTTCCATTCCCCTGCCGCGCGTCCTGCCCTCAAGTTTGAGCGCGCCGTGTGCGAGGCCGGGGCCGCGCGAGCGCTGCGGAGGGCGCCCGGGAGGATTCCAGCCCCGAAGAGCCGCGGGCATGTCTCGCGCAGCCCAGGGACTGGCCATGTGTCTCTCCGCCCCGCCGCCCGCTTTCCGCGCACTGATCCTTCTCCTCACTTGAGCCGAGGAATGCGCGCAGCACGCTCCGGCGAACCCGGCAGGAGCGTCTCCTCGGCGCCAGCGGTCCTGATTCCGGCCCGCTCCGAGCACCTGGCAGCTCCCCGCCTAAGGTGAAATGCAAGTGGGGGCCAGCCCGGAGCGCAGCCTTTGCAGCGCGGCCCGCCGCGGAGCGCCCGGGAACGTCCCGCCGCTTCCCCGAGCCCCGGGAAAAGTTTAACGCCAAGAAGCGGCCAGGGCAGGCGGGCGAGCCGACGGACCAGCGCGTGGGAGAGGCGGTGCAGAGGGGCTGGCAGGGCACCCTGAGCGGCTGCTGCGGGCGTGTTCCCGGGGAGCCTGGCTCCCCTTCTTTGAGCTGCCGCTCACCGAGCTTTCCTGTGGAGCCCGAGGAGTTCCTCCCCCTCCGCCCCGGGCCAGCTCCGCGGGACAGTTGCGGCTGCAGGCGAGTCGGCAGTTCCCAGGCAGGGAATTCTCCCGCCGGCGGCTCTTCTACTCTTCGGCGTTGCAGGCAACTTTTGGGTGGGGGGCGTGCGGCACCCCCTGCCGGGCTCCCCGCGGCGGGGTGAGAGCGGGCACAGCGGGCGGAGCCGCCTCCTACCCCTGCGCTGCTGGCTCCCATGCTCCAGCTGCCGGAGGGGGATGAGGCTGGCCCGGTCCCAGGCAGCGCGGTGCCCGCCCTAGCGACAGGGATTGCTCCACATGGTGAGTACGGCGCCGTGGCCCCTGCCTCGCTCGCGAACCGCTGCCGCCGCCCCCCGCCGCGGGTGGGCGAGGGGCAAGAGTCGGGGCTGGGCCAGCTGGACTTTGCTTTGAAAAACTTGGCTGCGGCGCGGTGGCCCACGCGCTGGGTCTGGGGAGCCCGCGCGCTGCGCCAGGGCAGGGGGGCCGGGCCGCGGGGCACAGTGGAGTGCGGGCTGGGGAGGGGGGTGTTTGCGCACAGTGACAGTCGCGCCTCGGTGCGCGGCGAGTGTCAATGCAGTTGCCTCTCTCCCCAGCGGCGCGGAGCAGGTGCAGCTACTGCCGCTCCATTGGCCCCCACGTAACCAATTGCGAGGTGTAGCAGGAGGGTGGGGGCGGAATCTCGATAAAAATAGAAACTGCGCCCTCTGCTGTTGCTGTGGGCGCCACGCCGGGGAGCAAGTGGCTGTGGCTGGTTTCTAGTGCGATGCCCCTGTGCTGTGCAAAGGCAGGGAAATGACTAGCGCGTATTTCAAAGGCGCTTTCGGGAAAAGAACCGGCGATAGATGATCGCTCTGTTGGCGCGTCCCGAATGCGCACCTATAGGCGGCACAGCACTGCTCCTGCTCCTGCAAGTCGCTGATCTATTTCTTATACATGCCATCGAAACTCCTCCGTGGATTGTTTGTTTGTTTGTTTTTCCAAACGGGCTACCTTCCTACCTCAAACAACGAATTACATTTTGGTTCACTGTCGTCAACTTCCCGACATGGATATCAGCTGTGCAGTACAAAAAAGATGGAGGGCATTAACTTCAAAGGGGGAGGTAAAAAACTGACACTGGTCAGGATTGCACAGACTTGTGAAAATGATTGGCTATTACTTCATACTTTAATTTTTTTAAAAAAAGTATCAACTAAGAGCTAACAAACTGGCAAAGGAGGGGCTGAAGGACTGTTTTTGAAGTGAATTCAGAAGGAGTCTACCAAAAGGGGGTTATTCGCATCAAGCAGTTTGCAGTCCATGAATAAAGATTTTGCTGCAGAAAAAGATATCAGAAATCCAATAAAAATAAGGGTGAAACTGATGGCGTGTAGAATAACCCTAATCCCTGTGGAGCTGGCAGTTCATTTATTCAGCCAGGAATAATTCCCTTCTTCATATAAGAAATTGCAAACAGTTTACATAATCATTCAAAAATGAAAAATAACTAATAAAAACCAAACATTTTACTACATGCTAAATAGGTAAAGCCAATACAATGAATGGCTCTGCATTCTCGCCTAAAGTTTGTGTTTATAGTGGTTGGCCTTTAATGAATACATTTACAATAGTGTTCACTAGGCTTTTCAGTATTACCTATTTTGTGCGCTAAGATTCAGATATGAAAAGAGAATGTGAATGAAATAAGTGGTAGTGATGCTTTTAAAAGGGAGCAGTTTACAGTTTTGCCTCAAGCATAATGCAGCCCAAAGGTTAGAAACTGTGGCCTAGGTAAGACTTCATTTTTTTTATATATATCTACATGGAAAAAATCAAAGGTGACTGTTGGTGCTTTAATGAATGTTTGCCAGACATTTTTCACCAGTTAATGGCAGTAGCCTGATCTCTCCATTTCCTTATCAGCCCTCCGTCATTGTGACATTGATAAGGATTGGATCCAACTTTCTGGTTAGAAATACATAATTTGGCAACAGCACAACTCAAAATCAGGATTTTCTGGTTTGGTTTTGGTGTGTGTGGTTTTTTTTGTTTGCTTGTTGTTTGTTTTTGCAAATCCTTAATATAATTTTAACTGCTTTGGAAAGTTATATTGAGTACACACCATATCTGAAGACTTTACTATCATTATGCAATAGATGATCTATGAGTAGTTTTTCAACAAGAGCCTGTGTTACTTTTTCTGTAAACAGTTTTGATCATCTTCAGTGCATAACACTTACAAAACAATTTAATTATTGCTACAGAGTTGACTTAACCAATAAGAGATTTACAATTTACAAAGATTTCATGAGAAGAACTTAATGCAGTTAAAAACTAAGCCTTTTAAATGAAAGTTTCTGAAGTATTTTCATTCCATGCTGAATGTTGTTGATGCACTGTAAATGGTAATGTTCACATGCTGTGTTACAAGACAAAGAAAGCTTTAGGGCACACAACAATTTTTGTAGGCTATTTTGGAATCTTTAATGTTTTTTGTAGAACTTTGTATTCTATTATTACTCCTTTCTGCTAAAAAAGAGAAGAGAAATTAGATGAAAATGGAATTTGAAGTTCTTCTGAAAAATTCTTAGGGTATTTCTGAATCAGTATTTATACTATAGATACAGCTCATCTAAGTTAAGAAATTATATAAATTAAACGCATGAACATGTTTAATTTGTATAGATGAACAACTGCATATATTAAAACACAATCCACCAGTTTTCATAAATCACAGTATGTCAATATGTCACTGTATGTCCAGTTCCATAAGTGATAAGTGAAAATATATATCAATTGTATCTTGTAGTATATACACCATATTTTATTCGTCTTGAAAAAATAATTTAGAAATTGTAACCAAAGCAGACACAAATCACTTTTACTTGTATTTTATAGGAAACATTAATGTACTCTGTAGATGCAAAACTACATTAGATTTCATTTTAAAGTATTTCATATGTTCCTACCTTTATGAAGAACAATTGTCTGAGTTATTTGCTGGTATAAGAAATGCTTAGATGCATAAGATGCTAGAATGTGTTATCAGATAATGCTGATTTTTCACCTTTCTTTCTAATTCATGTGCTGCAAAAATGTGCATTTTTATCAAATTCGTGGTCTGACTGAATGAACCACTAGTTGCCATTTTATGAAATCCATTGCTTAACTGAGTATTTGGAAAAAAATCTATAATGTAAGTGCAGCAACTTCTCAGCATTCACCCTGTTGCAGAAGTCTCTTGGTAAGCTGCTAGGTGACAATTTTCATAATGAGAAAAATATCATAGTGTGTGCGGGAGGAGGAAAATATTCACAGTGGCCAAAACAGTTACAAGAAGCTGTGTTTACTAGCATATACTAATAAGAATTGACAGCTTCTTTTGCTATAATTAATTACTGCTGGAATATACTTTTTGGCTGGAATTGGGTGCAGAGCGGGGAAATTGATCAGTCTAATAATTAAAATGCTGTGTAAGGTTGGACTGACTCAACTGAAAACAGATTCATGTGTGCAAGACCACTTCTATGGAGAATTTTAGTCTTGATCTACGGATGCCCTACATGTAGTATTGCTGATACAGAGTCATATATACATTTATTATATGGTCACCACTCTACACACAAATTAATATTTTTGGAAGAAAGTTGAGACAACAAGGACTTAAGTATTGTTGCTTCACAGTTGCCCAGGGAATGCCTGCTGTTTTTCAGGTTGCAGGAGCTAAGGCACATGTGGAAATACAAGGACCTAAATGTTCTACACTTAAGTTCCTTATTGCCAAGAAAGATTAGCTTTAATATACCATGTGCTATAGTTTTAACAAATACAGCTAGCATAATCAGGTTTTCCAGTAGTTTGCAGTTGCTTTTCCTTCAGTTGGTGAAGATGTCAGTCTCTGTATGCCAGACCTTATGGATCGTTTCAGTTTAACACAGCAGAATGCATGGTCAGTTGCTGATGAGAGAACTACAGAGTACAGAGGATTTGGATACAAGAAATGTGTCAGTTATAATGTTTGGTGCATTTTACTCAGTAGGGCAAAATGTAAGTGTATTCATTAAAACAAATCTTTATATTACTCACAGTTTGCTTAGAGCTACAAATGGTATTGTTTTCAAGTTAGAAAATGTTATTTTTAATTAATTTTTTGCAAGGCAATTTAAAAAAAAAAAGCTATCTCTGGGAATAGACAACTGGGAACTAGAAGGCACATAATGAATGATACTGCAGGCATAAATATAATAAAGACAAATTATGTAGCTCTGTTATAAAAGCCTCAGTGACCCATAGCATATGATATTTAATGTGCTTTGGTCAATATCTTTCTCTATGTCAATGGGAGCTCATTAAAAGAAGATACTGCAGAGTAACTGAACCATGCCATATTAGTTCTTGCCAAAGCCTGACATTTTTAATACATTAATAATATATCTGTAATATAATGGAAGACTATTAATCACAACTGGTTTTGTGCCAGAAACTTAAGCTATAATTGGCTGTTTCTTGTCAGAAATGTCTGTCACTCAATCCTGTATCTTCCCAATACTCAAATATCTTGTACTCCTCTGCACTTTTTCTTTGTCAGTGCACTAAATTTGATCAATGTTATAGTCTATAATTCTATGTAATGACTATCCTTATGATGTTGACTTTTTTTTTAATGAGAATTGGTTATATGGTGAGTGTTGTAGCACAGTGGGTGTAGAGATAGCGGCTAGCTTCACATTTATTTTCAATAGCTATATTTTCAGTTCTGGTTAATATATCTATTTTCATCTAGACCTGGTCCCACTTATTTGTAGACTGGCAGTGACAGCAGGTTGTAGAGGGAAAGAAAAACTAGCAAAGAAAGTATTAAGAAAAGAGTTATATTTCTAATTAAATGAAAAAGGCTAAATTATAGGTTGTTCAAACATAGTAACTTGTTATTTCTATACAGAAACATAACATTCACTTACTAGTTATACCAGCTTTGCCCAAGCACTAAATTAGTTTTTCTCATCCTTTTTCAATCCTTGAATATGTACTGATTTGTCATGATCATTTAAGACACTGTGAATTTTTATTTAGAAATTAAGAACATTTTTTTTTCAGGTCAATTCCTTTATAGATGTTGACCTTTACATTTGAATTATTGTTTCCCCCTCCTAAATAGTTAAATAGACTGGAAAAAGTGGATAGAAACAGTGTAATTTTAATGTTCTTAAAAAGTTGTTTATATTAATTAATTAAAAAATAACAAGTTAAATATTTCCAATGAAAAGAGGAAGAATGGAAGAGGCTTTAAAGAGCCATGGAACTTGATTATTTGATTCAAAATGTATTTAGTTTTGGGAAAGCGCCTGAATTTTCTGGGTTTTGTAGCAAATTCAGATTTGAAATTTAGAAGTATTTAGACAAATTGCTAATTATAGCTACATGAAAATTCAGCTATACAACACACTTTCTAATAGAATATATACCAATTTCCAGCTGTAGGACAACATTTTATGAAATGAATATAATAGAAAATTGCAATTGTGTCCATAAGGCAATTATTGTAAATTACTTTGCTATGGAAACACACTTCAGCCATCTGTTGGCATTTCATAAGTGTGTGTGGCTTATTTCAGCTTAAGATGGTGCATTATTTAAATATACTGAACATGTTTGTGAAATTGCTTTAAAGACAACTTTTGCCCTTTCTTGAAAATGTGTTTTATAAAACAAGACATATATGAAAAAATAACTCCATTATATTTTTATAGCATGGGAAGATTCATCATACTAACTAGAGTGTTAGACTACAGAGGAATTAATTGAGCTATGCAGTATTATGATTTATAGTTGTCTGTAAATATAAAATTTAAGAGGTTGTTTTGATTGTAAGAGTCAACAAAAGAGCGTAGTTGAATGCACCCTTCTTTTTCCCATAGAAGTCGGTTGCTAAAATCTAAAATTTCAGTTAGAATAGGATTGACTGCAAAATGACTTCTTAATTTGTCCTAGTATTTTACATTTTACCATCAAAAGAGTTCTGTATATTGTTGTGTGTCTGTTACAGAAATAAACAAGTGGTAGACTAGAAATGTAAAAATAATTAAGAAATCATGGGACTTATGTTAAAAGGGAAATTGTTGATATAATAAGCTAGATGAGCCAGTTGTTAACTTCATCATTAAATGCAATTTAAAAAAGGAGCAAAGCTTTTCCAATATTAATGAAAAAATCCAAACAGACTCGTATGTGTTCATAATAACTCTCTTATTAAGCTAACAAAAGCATAGAAGGCATTTTGAGCTCTTTGAGGTCCTCATATCCAGAGTAAAAATGCACACAAGTAGTTGTCATCTCTTTGTCAGTATAATAAAAGATCCACTCTGCTGTTCTCCTTAGTGGTTTATGTTTCCCCCGCCTCATTGGTTATAAAATATGAGAAATGTTTAAGTTCTATAGTTTGCCTTTGAGGTTTTGCCAAGATGGAAATGTCATTTTTGAAGCAAAAACCTGTAGCTCACCTGAAATGCTATAAATCTGTCTTTGTTAGAGAAGAGTTAAATCCTTCATGTCAAAATACTTTTCACTATGAATGATTTTGGTAGTTTGTTCGTTCTAGCAAACCACCCACAGTAAAGGTTATCTATATTACACCAATTTGCTTTATATTGCATCAGCCCTCCAAAATGTCAACATATCACATATTTTATAATGCATTGATTCTTGGACAATAACTCTCATTCTTATTGTTTCTAAAAGGGTGTTGGTGCCAGAAGAAAAGAATGATTGATGGGAAACAGACACCAGGCTGTAGACACTCATCCTTTTGCTTCAGATACTGATTTCTCAGTACGTCTGGATATCCCTTGTGAGCTGTGAACACAGAGGATCACCTGGGGTTATCAACGGCACAAGTGAAGTTCCGGAACTTTGCTAAATTATCTGCTCTCGGACATCTTTTACAAAAAGCTCTGATAAACACATAATAAGACAAAGGACAAGCTTCAGATTTACGTGAAAAGCTGTTGTTTGAATATGTTATGCTTCCACCAAAGTCTTCAACTTAGTAAAGCAAGTACCATATTCTAATGCTTCACATTCAGTTGTGGAACCTGTTTTACAAGATACATATCTAAATATACGTGTACATATATTTATAATCTATAGACTGTCCTTACATCAATACTGGTTATACTTATCAAGGCGGTGTCCAAGGATTTAGAGATGTATTTGTCAAGATTCCTGTCACTTCATGCCCTTTGGGTTACTGTATCCTCAGTGATGCAGCACTATCCATCAGTATGGGGACATTATGACGTATGTAAGACTCAGATTTACACAGAAGAAGGCAAAGTTTGGGATTACATGGCTTGTCAGCCAGAAGCCAAAGACATGATCAAATATGTGAAAGTGACCCTGGATCCCCCTGATATAACTTGTGGAGATCCCCCCGAGTCCTTCTGTGCAATGGTAAGGCAAACTTTTCAATGGTTTTTTTGCTATATAATTTCCAGGGTATATTTTTGTAAAAGGCAGATGCAGAGTGGAAATCCCCAATTCATTTAAGATTCAGGCAGAATTACATAATAGTATGAACTTCGTAAGTATGAAAGGCTTCCAAGAAACCAAGTACAGTAATAAGGAATAAGCTATCTTCACATTAGGCTATAGGATAAGTGGGTTCATTTAGTTAGACCCCAGTGCTGTTTCACTTGAAATGAATGGCAGCGTGTGCAATGGACTTAAATGAAAGTGGCTTCAAACAGTAACCTCTCACGTGGATGTATTTGTCTGGATTGTTTGTGAAAAAGAGTTTGGTGGCTTGTTTTCAATGTGTTCGCATTATACACCACATTATAGCGGTTTGAATGTGTAGGCTTCTATTGGGCAGAGTCTCCTATTCGAATATTGCAGGTTTAAGAGGGAAATGCATCGGCAGCATTTTCAGGGAAGTGTGCACAGTGCTAAGCATTGCTGCTTAATGCTTTGCTATTGTGAGTCATAAATGATCACAGCTGTGTTTATAAACAGCATTAAAAGACACACCATTAGCTAGGGGCTGATTTTTTTCAGAGGTGTGGAGTACCTGCATGTGCCTGTGACTTTAATTAGATTTGTCGGTGACCAGCACTGATAAAAATCATGCCTAGTGGTCTTAAGTCGGGCTTTTTTGCATCTGAGGCCTATAAAATTAGAGGCCAATTGTGAAAACATTGCACTTGGTAACTTGTTTGCCAGCAATGATGTAGTAGGTGCTATGTATGTGCCAAAATATTACACCTGAGTAAATCTATATGTATAGATACTTGCCAGATCATGTCCTAGGAGAATTTTAATGTTATAGGAAATTTTCAGCTTGTAGAGGATTTTTTTCCATACATTATTAGAAAATTAATTTTCTTTCAGTAGAATGTTAATTTCTGTTGGAAACTATTATTTCTTGATAGGAACATGTAGCTTTGAAGTATAAATCATATACATGGTTCATTTTATTATGATGGTATCAGTAAAGCAATAGAAATTTGTATAATTTTAGCCAATAATTTAGCTCTGGGAAATTAATGAATTCCCATAAATAGGCTTGCTGTAAATTGATATAACCTAGTGAATATCTTCTTTGCCTGTATATCCTGGCTGTGTCTACATTGGCAAGATTTGCGCAAAAGCAGTCGCTTTTGCGCAAAAACTTGCCGCCTGTCTACACTGGCCGCGAGTTCTTGCGCAAGAACACTGACGTTCTAATGTAAGACATCAGTGCTTCTTGCGCAAGAACTATGACTCTCCCGCTTAGGAATAAGCCCTCTTGCACAAGTGGCCAGTGTAGACAGGCAACATGAATTTCTTGCGCAAGAAAGCCCGATGGCTAAAATGGCCATCGGAGCTTTCTTGTGCAAGAGAGCGTCTACACTGGCACGGATGCTTTTGCGCAAAAGCGCATCTCTTGTGCAAAAGCACATGCCAGTGTAGACGCTCTCTTGCGCAAATCCTTTAACGCAAAAACTCTTGCGTTAAAAGTATTTGCGCAAAATCTTGCCAATGTAGACGTAACCCGTCTGTATAGAGATCATTATTACTCTGACAAACAGCTCTATTCTGGGGAAATTAACTTTTGAATGGCTTATGGCATCAGTTTCAACCCCCAGTAGTCTTGAAGGTGTTCAGGTCCAACCACACATGCATATTTAGGATGTTGTATACATGCCCACTCTCACCACATACGTTATGCTGATATCATATATGAAGAAATTACATTGGTTTTGTGCCGTTTGATTGAACCACTTGCTCTCTGCCCACTAATCCATCTCTGCTGACACTGCTTCAAACAAACACCATTAATATTGTAATAAACATAACTTGCCAGTGTAATATTTCCTTCTGTCTTCCTAGACAGGCTCTCCGCTTGAGTAGTACGGTCACATGCCAACCCTTCTGGAGAGCTGATTGATTGGCTAGAACCTAACCCTTTTAATATAATTTTTAATTCCGTAACTAAATCCTGATTCATAATGAAGCCCCTCTCAGACTTTCGCTAGAAAAACCCCTAGTGGCTGCTGCTCTAGTTCACATATACAGCTGTTGTCTGAAGAAGTGGGTTGTGCCCACAAAAGCTCATGATTCTATCTACATTTTTTGTTAGTCTCTGAGGTGCTGCGGGACCATTTGTTGTTTTTCCTGTTACAGACTAACACGGCTACCCCTCTAAGACAACTGAGATTGTTGTGAACTTGTGTATAAAGCTGAAATGACAACATAAAAATATGATTTGATCTTTGTGTTTAGACAGATTTGGCTGTCACAGCCCAATTCAACACCCCGGTGGCTTAAAAATGGTAAAATTATCTGCAATTATCTGCAGCCTGAAGCTAATTTTCTGGATAGGTTAAACAGAAGCTTTGAAAAGAAGCTTGCAGATGGAAGAAGTCATCTGCATTTGTACAATTTATGGAGCAGAAGTGCTGATGACAGTAGAAATTCGAGCCCTAGAGTACTCCTCTGGATTTCATAGCCAATCAAAACTAAATTAAGAAACAAAGATTATTAAAAAGTCTTCTGTGCATGTAATTCTGGCATAATATTATGAGGTGGACATTAAATGTTTCCCTCTGAGACTTTCAGCATCATTAATGCAGCATGCCTTTAATTACAAGTAGACTCATATTACTAAAAAAAAAAGGAAATAAAGTACTCTGTGGTATAGTTAACAGTGCCATTATTATGTTTACTGAAATAATTAAAAGAAGGGATATCATTCTTCTAAGTAACTTGTAAGTCAAAATGTGAAATGAAAATAGATTTTCTTTTGGAAACACGCTTATGTATGTAGCATAACTGAATGTAACAACTTAATGCAGTGCTATAGAAATATTATTAAGTATAATTCCACCTAGCGGAATTGCTAGCAGATGTGCTATTGTGAAAAGGCTTTTTTTCCCTTTTTCCTGATTGTAAATATTAAGGTACAGATTCTACTCTCGCTTATATCTGTGCTATCCTAAGTGTGAGATTATATGGGATTTTTGGGGGGATAATGTTAAGGATGTAGTAGATTGCTTAACGTGAATCTTCATACATGTACATTTGAAGAGAATATATGAACTTGAAAGTCTTTATATACATTACCTGAATTCAGTTTTTCATACCTTTTTAATGCTTAGGTTTGATTAACAGTAATCAAAGTTAGCAGGGTTTGTAAGAGTACCTTAAATTCAGATAAAGTTTTTTGCCTTGGAATTTCCTATTATTTTAAGAAATATTTTGTTATACAGTATAGTAAAATTAGGAAATACATTATGTCCACTGTGAGATTGTAGGGATTCTCTACCAACCCCTTTCACCCTCATGTAGAAGCCAACGACAATATCATTTTTTGAATTTACTAGAAGGTGAGGACTGTACCAGAGTAGAGTGACTAGCCCTTTTGGATCGGGTGAGAAGAAGGTGACTGTATACCTGTCTAGCAGCTAGGGCTTGATTTGGCCAGCCAGCAGAGGGTATATACACTGTAGCCTTATCAGGGATGACACAATAGTGGCACTCTTCCATGTGAAGGAACTCTAGGCGGTGGTGTGCCTGTCTTGTAGATCCCAATGTGCAAGTGAAACGTTAGTCTTATGAAACAGGAAAAAAAGTGAATGTATGTAATGACAGTACAGGCTGCACCTCTCTAGTCCAGCACCATCTGTGATCTGGCATGATATTAGTTAGCCGGATGTGCACTTATATGTCAAAATGTGTGTGGCCAATTTTCCTGCAGTCCCATAAAGTTTGTTTACAGCCATCAGTCCTGGCTCTCGGTGTTCTGTGCTGTTATTTAGCTTTAATTTACACCTTAATGTCTTCTAAGCAGTGGAAGTGTTGGCAATGCTGCTAGACAATATTGACCTCATGTGGTTCGGCAAATTCTCTGTCAGAACTGGTTAAGTCCCAAGGATGCTGGGCTAAAGACGTTCAACCTGTAGAAACAAAAGTTGGCTTAGTGGTACCAGTAGGACGTTTATTTCCTTTGCAATCAAAGGCAGCTGGAAAAAATCAAAATTTAAGACTCAGGTTACGAGGAAATCAAATTTGGCTTTCATTTATTAACACGTTTCAAGGCTCACTTGTGAAATACTGACAGGAATCTGTCAATTTGAGTTTAGTTTCAAATTTACATTCCAAATTAAAAGCTAAGCAGAAATGTGCTGATGGAATTTTTAATTTGCTAAACTGTCTTTCAATCAAACCGGGGTTTTGTAAATCAAACTACCCTCTCAGTGTTTGCACATTCCTGCAGTTTTTTGCAATGCAGACACTGCACCATTGCACAAGTGCATAAAGAGGTAATGGAAAGTGTGCTTTAATGTTGGTTGTTTATAGCTTTGTTTTTCTTTTCAATATGTCAGATTCACTTTGACCATTGTAGCTAACACTTTCAGAGTTAGTAGCTGATTACCACAATAACTGTAGATCTGAACAAGACAAGGCATTGTAGTGTCCCCATGTAAACATTCAGAAGACACAAGAAAAAATTAACAGAAAATTGTTAGTGCTCTACCACCTGCACTCTTACAAGCTGCATATTATAACTAGTTTACTAGACAGATTAGCAGTAGGCACACACATTTTTATTTTCTTTGTTAGACTTAACTAGCCGAGCAATATAACTCTTATTCAGATTGTCTTAAATACTCATAGGAAACTTTTTAATTGTAGTTTTCATAACTACAGCTTAATTCTGTCCACAAACACACTTACAGCCAGCTTTGTAACTGATTCTAAACATAGGGTACATAAACTTGGCAGTCAAAGGCGTAAGTGTAGCCTGGTTGGAGTGGAGGAAGAGGGGAGTTCGCGCTGGCTGGAGTGGAGGAAGAGGGGAGTGGTCTGGGAATTAAAGGGGCCGCAACAGCATTTCGGCTGGTCTTTTTTTTTTTTTTGCGCTCAACAACTTTTCCCGGCTTTTTTTGTGGAGGTGGGGGGGGCGGTTCAGTGTTTTTTGTGAAACCATCTGGCAACCCTATGTACAACCCATGCTGCCTTGGTTTCCCTGCTATGGGCTCACTCTCGCTACATTAAAACTAGCTTGCATATGTCTCCACATGCTGCAGGCACATTTCCAAATTCAGGGTAGACGTACCCATAGTTTGCATCCATTTATTACAGAGGCAGCAAGAGGGGTGGGGAAATGTGAGTAGTCAAGTAGTCGATTTGACTACCTGATAAACCTAAGCTTATTGGGTAGCTGACAGCTTGCTTACATCCCTATTTTATAGTCTTGGCCTTCACAACATCCTGTAGCAAGGAGTTCCACAGGTTGACTATGCCTTGTGTGAAGAAATACTTACTTTTGTTTGTTTTAAACCTGCTACCTATTAATTTCATTTGGTGACCCCTAGTTCTTCTGTTATAGGAGCAAGTAAATCAATTTTCCTTATTTACTTTCTCCATACCAGCCATGTTTTTATAAACCTCTATTATATTCCTCACTTAGTCTTCTCTTTTCTAAGCTGAAAAGTCCTAGTCTTTTTAATCTCTCCTCATATGGCAGTGGTCACCAACCAGTTGATCATGATCGACTGGTCAATCACGGAGGCACTGATAATCCATCTTGACATAGTCAGTGTTCCCATCCCCTGCAATGAGGAGCCCACGCTGGCGCTACAGCCTCCCGCCCCTCACAAAATTGGAGCCAGCACCGGCTTCCTGAAAGGGTGGGGGGAGTCCCGAGTCTCTGCACCAGATCCAGCTTGTCAGGAAGCACACATGCTGTTCCTCCCCTCCCCACAGCAGTGCACGCACTTTCTTATTTTCCCTTCCTTCCCCTGTGCTCCGGTGTGGGGTGCTAACATGGTGGTGGAGGATCCAGACTTTGGGTCTGAGGAGTGGCTGGATTTCTTAAAGTAGCGGCATGTACACTTCTTCCAGTGCTGCCTGTAGCTCTTGCTCGAGACATACTCATCCCAGGAGAACCCCAGGTACTAGCCAAGCTGCTCCTACCCCCCTCCCTTGTCTAGACACCCGCCAGCACCCTGCTCTGGCCTCCTGGCCAGCCACCTGCCAGCACCCTGACTCTGGCCAGGCACCCTCCAGAACCCTGCTTCAGCCCCCTGGCCAGAAACCTACCCCCAGCTTGCTACTGCCCCCTGTCTCCCATCCAGATTCTGCACCCCCATCCTTATCCCACTCCCTGGCAGCTCTGTTCCGCACACTGCACTCCTCATTTTTGGCCCCACCTCAGAACCTAGGGCCCACAAAATCCACTAACCCTGGAACCCCAGAAGAGTTAATCTGGCCTGAGACCTTGAACCTCAGTCCTACCTACCCTCTCCCCCATGGGGCTGAAGTGCCAGGGGAGTGAGGGGTCTCAGTTGGGGCTACATCAGTGAGGGTTGGGGGATTTTGGAGGGGTTGGTTTTTTGCATCTCACTTGTGTGATCCCTAACTGATTTTTCTGTGGGTCAGTGGCCCTTGACGCAAAAAAGGTTCCCCACCCCTGCCATAAATAAAGACAATGTTGAAACCTTTTGTGTTGAGCATAATACTTTATTTAAAATGAAGCCTGGCCAACAAGCCCCAGTTGGGGCCATTCCCCATCTGGATGCAGCATCATAACACACCTGCACCCGCCCACACCCCAACCCTGAGCTGCTCATACACCTGGAACCTGTGGCCTGATCCCTTCACATTCCCAAACTCCTGCACCCCGCACATCCCCAGTCTTCTGCCACAACACTTCTGCACCATCCACACACCGCAAACCTGTGCCCTGAGCCCCTCATACACCCCAACCCAAACTCCTGCACTGCCACATCCACAAGCCTGTGGTTTGCTCAGCACCCCAACCCTCCACTTGACCCCAAGCACTCTCCAGCGTGGAGCCCCCTCCCCTAGTCAGCATCCCCTTCTCCACCTCCTCCTGCACCCAGATTCCCTCCCAGAGCTTGCACCTCTCACTCCTTCCCACACCCAAATCCCTAATTCCCAGCCCAGAGCCTGCACCTGCTGTCTCAACCCAGTGAGAGTGATTAAGGGCTGGGGACAGCAAATGTTGGAGAGGAGGGGAACAGAGAGGGTGGGGCCTCAAGGAAGGGTGGGGTTTTGGGGAAGGGATGGAGTAGATCTTGGCTTGCCCTGACATTTAAAAAGTGATCTTGGGTGTAAAAAGGTTGCAGACCACTGTCATGTGGCATACCACTGTTCCATACCACTATCTCTTTTTTGTTGCCTTTTCTGAACTTTTTCCAGTGCCACAATATCTTTTTTTAAGATGAAGCAACCACATCTGCATGTACTATTTGAGATGTTGCTGTACCATAGATTTATATAGAGGCAATAAGGTATTCTCTTTCTTATTCGCTATTCCTTTTTAAATGATTCCTCACATTCTGTTTGCTTTTTTGACTGCTGCTGCACATTGAGTGGACATTTTTAGAAAACTATTCACAATGTCTCCAAAAGCTCTCTCTTGAGTGATAACTGCTAATTTAGTCCCCATCATTTTGCATGTATAGTTGGGATTATGTTTTCCAATGTGCATTACTTTGCATTTATCAACATTATAATTCATCTGCTATTGTGTTGCCCAGTCACCTAGTTCTGTGACATCCTTTTTTGTTCTTCACAGTCTGCTTTGGACTTAACTACAGTGTAGTATCAACTGCAGACCTTGCCACCTCACTGTTTACCACTTTCTCCAGACCATTTATAAATATGTTGAACAAAACTGGTCCAGTATGGACCCCTGTGGAACACCGCTAGTCACCTCTCTTCATTCTGAAAACTGACCATTTATTCCTGACCTTTGATTCATATGTTTTAACTGGTTTAATCCATGAGAGGACCTTCCCTCTTGCCCAAAGACAGCTTATAAATAATATAAACAAACCCATTACTAGTAATATACTTCAACCTGCACTGCTGCTGCTAAGGGACAGTTGGTCATGAGATGATGGCTCATGGAGTCCAAGCCTTAGGAAACCCCTTAGAGGATAGTAATGTCCCAACACATCCTCACTACCTGAGGTTATGAGATGATGGCTCATGGAGTCCAAGCCTTAGGAAACCCCTTAGAGGATAGTAATGTCCCAACACATCCTCACTACCTGAGGTTATGTTGTTATGATTTAACATCACTATATGACAACATTGTGTCATGATGATGTATCATTCGGCATCCATACTTTACTGTGTGCGGATGTGCTAAAAAGCACAGCAAACTGTAGACTTTATTTTTGCAAGGGGTGGATGAACCCGAGCTGCCTCCCAATGCAGTCCTGTACAAAGTCAAAAGAATCATTACTGTTTCACTGCACCATAGTAGGATATTCATATAGATTCACTTTTAAGATGACATAAGACAGATTCCAAATATTAACATTATAGGTTGCACCTCTATAAACTGGGACACTCTGGTCTGGCCAGGATCAGAGAATCCCGGTGCACAGCCGGGGGAAAGGGAAAGTAGGGATAGCTCAGGAGCCCAACACACTGCAGGTGGGGCGGAGGGGACCAGGAGACCAGCACATGGCCCAGGTGGGCTGCAGAGGGTGGGTGGGGAGCCTGGCCTGCATGAGACCCAGTTAGACTGGGGGTAGGGGGAGCCAGTTGCATGGCAGAACTGGGATGTGGGGAGTGGGGACGGAAGGGGGTCAGAAAACCCAGCATGCAATCCAGCTGGACTGCCGGGGAAGGGGTGGCCAGGAAGCCCGATGGGGTGGCAGGGCAGGGAGTGGACTGGCAGCAGGGGAGCCAGAAATGACTTCCGCTGGTCCAGCAAAATCTCTCATCTGGAACCAGTCAGATCCCGGGGGTGCCGCACCAGGAAGATCAAACCTGTATCACCACTTTGGTTGTTGATTTTTTTTCTTTTTAGTCATAAAGTGATCACTTCAGTGCACAGACTGAGGTTCTGTGCACTCACTCTTACAGATACTTATCCATGTGCATATCTTTATTCACATGAATAGCCCCATAGCATTACATGTGGCCATTCATGTGACTAGTTATACATGTGCATACATATTTGTAGGATCAGAGCCTAAGAGCAATCTCATTCCCTGTACTTCATGGAACGGGGCAGAGAAGATGAAATGCATGGAAGCATCTCCTGTTGGTAATTTAAAGTTTGTGTTTGAAACCATTTATGCGAGTTATCCCTTACTCCATGTGGAGAAAAAAATCATTATAGGGCCTTGCTTAATGAGACTAGGAAGTGGTGAGGCTGCAGGTGCTGTTAAATTTTCCTCTGAGTTAGTGCCACTACACCTTCATTGTTTCTATTGTGATTCAAAGCAGAAAATGTTTTATGGAAACTGAAATTTTCCTTATATGAAAATAAATGCCTGTATTTCCAGATGTCTTGCAAGTCGCCAAAAGCATTCCCCAGATATTGGAATTATTAAGCCAATATTTCCTTTATGAGTGCAGAAGCCATAATATTCTACCTTGAAAAATTGATAATAGCCCTCGATGCTATTATGTACTTTGACTGATGAGGCAAAGGGGCCTCTGCACTTAAAATGTTAGTCTCACTAGACTGATAAGTGCAACCTAATCCTCTGAGCTAATTTACCTGAGGAAGCAATGTCCACAGATCTATATTTACATACATTTGATTTTTGTATACATTTTTCTTCTGCAGTTAAATATATTCACAACAGTCAAATTCAGTGATACCATTTGGATATGTAGGCTTGAGTGTAGTTATGGATAGTGGCCTATGAATATATTTTAATAATATTTTCATCCTGTGAAGCCAATAATTTCATGATTTTTGTTTTATTCTTTTTGTACTCCTCTTTCTCATCTAATCCTGTCTCTTCACAGTGAACACTCTATAGTAGTGGTTCCCAAATTGTGGTATATGTGCCCCTGGGGGTATGCAAGACATCTTTGGGGAATGCATGGGGGAAATTGTGTAAGGGTAGATTTTATTTACTTATATTTTGTTTCATTTTCATAATAGGCTATTCAGGCAAAACTTTAAAAGTCTGTTGAAAATTGTTATATAAAGAATAATAATTAATTTACTTAAGATGTACCAGTGAGAACACAGAGACACAGACTACAGAATCCTCACGTCTAATTACTGTCCTGCCTGGGTTCATTTGCCTGGCAACTGTCCAGTTTAACTGAGCTCAGAACTTACTGGGCCTTTTGTTCAGTTGTATATGTTGCATTACACATCTATACTTAACAGTGAAACATGGGCAGAGAGCTAACAATAGGTAGTATTAAAAAGAACGTACGATATCAGTGATGAGAGCAGTAAAGGGACAGAGGCTGGTGGGAAATCTGGAAGGGGGGGATGCAATAAGAAAAGTTTGAGAACCTCTGTTCTATATATTGGAAAGGCCTGGAGTATTCACCTTGCAAATACTTATGCATGCAGGTAGTTGTGTTGAATTCAGCAGGCCTAGCCACGTGTAAGTTTTTGGAGGATCAGTGTCTTGGTGTTTTCCATGTTCTGTTTTCTATAGGCTGTTTATGTTTCTCATCATTTAATTCTTTAGACAGTGTTTTCTAACATGGAATTTATAAATAAAAAGAGAAACGAGGTGAAGTGAATTTTAATTATGTTGACTCCAAGTAAAAAAAGTTCTCCAGTTGAGACATTTTATGTCAAGTTCCAGCCCAGAAAGATTTTTTACTGCCAAGTAGTTGTAAGGTTTTTAAAAGAGGACAGTGTTATGATAAGAAGAGCATTTTCTTACATGTAAATATAGTGTCTTTCCATCATTCTGGTGCTTGTTACATTTTTATCTGTAAAACTGTCAAGAGCCATCATCGTAACTCATCACTTTGATTTTTGCCATCTATGAGGCAATCTTCCCCCAGAGAAAACTAGAAACAGAGACAATTATGGAGGACATTTATAAATGACCGCAGTTAAAAAAAACCCTAAATAATAGCAAACAGTTTTTTTTAAAAAGACATCTTTTTAAAAGCACCATGCATATAACAAAAAAAAGTATAGAATGTGTTTCTTGTAACTGCTAAAACTTCTTAGTATATACTAAAAGTTCTTAGTGTATGTTCCATTTTCTACCTCTATTTTTAGCCCAGTCCTCCAAAGTTTGTTAGGCCCCTCACCTTCATTGCCCAAATGGATCTAGTAAGCAGAAACAGTACTGTGGGTATATTTTGTGCAAATAGTCTGGAGAAACTCTTAACAAGGTGCCTCATGTATAGCAGTATGTTCCAATTTCCAGTGCCATTAAACAGAATTTAAATAGTGCACTACCCTTTCCCTGTCTAAAATCTGGGATGCACATTATTCACTGGAAAGGCCAATGTTTCTTCATTTAGGTGATGATGAAATAGAAGTAGCTCTTGAAAATAATAGGGCCTACGTACAAGCTTTGTACCTACATAATCTTCTTGTCTGAGTCCCGTTCACTTTTAGGGTTGCCAGGTGTCCAGTTTTGAACCGGACAGTCCAGTATTTGAGTTTTCTGTTCGGGAAACAAATTGAGAAAATATAAATGTCTGGTATTTTCTAAATAAGATGTAATGCAGATTGTGATGTAATGTCAAGTGCGTCCACTATTTTTGTTGAAACCATCTGGCAACCCTATTCACTTTCCAGTTTGGACATTTCAAATTTTATATTTTCAAGAAACCAAGATGGAAATGTACTTTTGTCAATATCCATATTTGTTACCATCAACAGGAATACGGTCCGGAAGTACATTGGAATACCTGTCCTTTGAAACTGTGACAGAAGTGGGAGGCACCATACTTGAGTTTTGGGGAAGGTGATTTAGGCACACCATTGTACTGTGAGCTGTGTCATTTTTTCCTATGGAAAAAATATATTTACGGGGAAAGCATGATCTAAACTAGGGATGTTAAATTGAGGTTATTTTAGTAATTGAGTAATCGAAAAAATTTTATCGACTACTCAATTACTCGATAGGGGAAGGCAACCCTGCTCGGTTTGCGGAGGGTCCCAGTGGGAAATTGGGAGCTCCTGTGGCCAGGGGCTGCTTCTGGAACAGCTCCCTTCCCCCTCCTCCCTCCCCCCCCCTCGGTGCTGCTTCTGATAGTGGTGGGTGGGGGAGCAGAGACAGTGCTGGGGGAACTGGCTTATAAGCTGGCTCCCCCGGCACTGGCCCCTGCTTCCCCCCACCCCCCTTGTTGTCTCTGATCTATAGGCAGCAAGAGGGGGGACAGTGCAAGTAAATCGACTCAACTACCCAATACTTTTAATTGACTACTCTTACCTCCCTGATCTAAACCTTTAAAAGTAAGTGATTGAGAGATTTTGTATGCAGTCTCTAGAGGACTCTAGCATACACTAGTTTAGTCTCCTGAGAGCTGTAATACTATAGTCTATATCATGTTACTGAGGTCAATACAGGGGTAATTAGGTGTTTAGTAGCCAGTGTTGTGAGGGTCAGACTGTAAACTGGAGGTTCCCTCTGTCTTTAAACTCTATGACAGTATAATTCTAGAGGGAAATTTTCAAAGCCACAA
The DNA here is from genome assembly GCA_032595735.1 of Pelochelys cantorii. Lineage (NCBI taxonomy): Eukaryota > Metazoa > Chordata > Testudines > Trionychidae > Pelochelys > Pelochelys cantorii. The sequence continues at coordinate 23,411,998 of CM064334.1, read as the reverse complement.
ATAGCAGTTATCATTGAAAATCTCTTCTTTGCGCATGTACCCTTCATTAAAATTAATTTGCACCATTTAAGGACGTGAACCACTATTGATTTAAGTAAATGAAAAGTCTCCCTTTGATGTCAGTGGATATTGGATCAGGCCATATGTCAGTTGTGTAATGAAGATATGAATCTAAATCCCCTAGATCGCTTTGGAAATCTCAGTCGATTATTTCAAATCTATTTTAGGCAAAAGCACAATTAGGATTATGCTTTTGTATGTATTTACATTCCATGTCATGAGTACTTTTGCTAACAAGCTATTTTTCATTAAACCTGTTTGTATAAATGTTTCTTTTCAGATTTCCTCACCCACAGAATTGTTGAAAACCAGGGTCAGAGTCTCCCATGGCTGGACATGATTTGATTACTGGGATACATTTTGTTCTTTGATATGTTTACTTCTAAATCAAGTAGGATGTTCAGAAAGCATAGAATGCTCAGAAAGCATATTTTGACCATTTTTAACTGGAAAGTGCCCTGTCACACTTCTGAGAAAGACAAGGTAGATTAAGCCCAGACTGGAAGAAGAGCTTCTTCCACTATTGATCCAGTTAAAGCTATAACCTCAACCACTGTCTCTCTCTCTTATCCAAGTAGCAGCACTACCGCGACAACATTGCAAACAAAAAGTCATACATATCACTGTTTGGATATTAAAATATATATTTTTTTAGAATCATGAGTCCAACAGCTTTTTTTTTTATAAATAACTAACAAAAATAGAAGAATGTATTAACGAATAATCTCCCCATTTTTCTCCGTAACGATGCCATCATTAGTTGTTGCACTGGAAAACAGTAAAATACTCTGATCTCATCCTTTATAAGCCCCAGAACAGTAGTAATCAGAGTACTTTTTGAAATTTAAAGTTGCATTTTAGCATAAGTTTGTTGACTATTAATAATGTAAACTGTGCCTTTTTAATAGTAAATAATAGCCAAGTTGCTGATGTTTGAAAATGCTCAGTATTTTATGTCCACAATTTTTAACCATCCACACATTTCCTTTTCTCTCTTGGAGTGTTTCAGGGAACTGAACAAAGTCCCCCTTTGGCAAAAGGCAGAGAATGAAAAGTTTTAAGTTTGGAGTGAGACGATTCCCATATGCTTTGGTGCCAGCAAAGGACTAAGACTTTTGCTGTCTGAACTGGTACTGGTTTTGCTGAGCTGCAGCATAGGAATATAGCCAGCTAGCTCTTGCAAATATGCTACTGCTTGGCTGGTTCTCTGTTTAGTGTTCTCGGACAGTGTGGGCCAGATTCTCATCTTGTGTAAGTTGTCATAGCTCTATTAGATGTCTGTCCCTGTACATCTGCTTCTATTGAGATTCAGGCCTGACGCAAGCTGTCTCTGCATTCTTTCCTGGATATCTGCCCTTCAAAAGTTCTTCTTTTCACCTTACTAAACTAGTATTCTTCTGAAAGTGATGAAGATTAAAGAAAACTGTCCTTGAGGAGAATACAAAAGACAGAAGGCTGGAGATGCTTCAAAGAATGCAGAAGTCTTATCTGTGCCGCTCTGACTGAGTATGTTGTGAATTCTGAATCTGAACATTTTTCCTACCACACTCTAGTTTGAGAAGAAGCCACAACCAAAGGATTACTCCCGTATCCTTTTCTTTCTCTATTGGGCAGCATAATCTTCTATCAGATGGAAAGGCTTCCATCTACACCCTCAGAAGTCTGTGTCCCTGCAGAGCTAGGTTGTCAACTAGTGGCAAGTACTTAAATCTTAATGTCAAACACTTCAGTGGCAATATGATAAAAGTGTGCACTGAAATGTGACTTGAATTATGAGATCTTTCTCAGAATGCCATCTGTGAGGCACCCACCTTCCCCATATACACACTCAGAGGAAACATTCTGTACATCAAGAGCACATGGAAAAGTCCACAAAGTTTAGGCTTTTTAACAGGCAATATTTGACTCTTCTAATCAGCACTAATCTGACGACGAATTTGGAGTAAATATCATTCCAGTGTTTTACGTTGAGTGCTAAAAAGTGGACTTGGAATGATAAAATTGCTGCATAATATTAGACATATGCATCCACAAACAGCAAGACAGCACTGAGTCCAACAGAAACCTCTGACACTTTTGTCTTTTTTTCCTCAAACCCATTTTCAGAGAAATACAAAGTAGGTAGGGTGTGCTGATATAATATTCCAGAATCTTATTTTTTCCCTAGTGTACTTTCTTCTGAAACCTCATTTAAAGGATCTAATCAAGTAATAGTTTGGTTCCTGCCCAAAAGAATAGTAACAAAAATGTAGTGGCTACTTGAAACCAGGTTTGATGTTCTTAGACCTGGTCCTGGTGGTCACATCACATAAACCATTATCACAGTTGTCACAGGTGCCTTTGCTGGCCCTCATAGCAGAGGCCCAAAGACTGAATGCATGTGGGGGAGTTTCACCCCCTAGGTTAGAAGGGAAATACTTCATGGGCAGCATTGGGAAAACTGTTGTTATTGCTGATTTTACTTTGGATCGTCATTGGGCTTTATGTTATCTATGTCATCTATATGAAACCTTTCATAAGCATTAAAACATATTTTTACAAAAACATAAAATAACAGGTTAGATGTTTAGCAGCATTTTAGAAATCTGCAGAATACTTTTGCTCTGAAAGTGTTCAGGTCCACTGTAAATTGCTGAGAAGTGTTTAGTTGCCTATTTTTTCCTTAGAGAGTGGAGTACTAGATAGCTCTCATCTTAGGCAAATAGCCATAGAGGTTTTTGGTTTCCATCTTCTGTCTAGAGTGGTAAAGGACTAACAGAGGGGAGCTTGGTGATGTTAGCTTGCATGCTCCAACATTAAAATAGCAGTGCACAGATTAATGTTGATACTTGTGCCAGAGCTTTTTCCCTGCCTTCTATTCCCACTGCAGTGATACAGGGAGCAGGTATAAGTTGGGGATGTTTCCGGACCAGAGAATTCTGGACTAGAGAGGTTCAACTTGCATTTCCTTACATATCTCAAAGAGTTTGTAGGTGCACCCTCTAATCTCTGTGGGAATCAAATCCCCATTTGTTTTGTGTGCAGGATACCTCAGAAATTCTGCCAATTTTGTCTCATGCAAATTCTGTTGGAGGATATGATCCAGCTCATAAAACTTAAAAGCAAAGAACTTCATAGTTAAGCCTGAAATACCTTCTTGCCTTAGAGTATTCCCCAATGCCTAACTATATTTCATAGATCTCCAAGCAGTGGGCGGTCTTATTTTGTTGCTATTTATTCCTTTTAAGTGTCTTTGGCCCTGCAGTTCAGAATGGTTTTCATAGAAAAAGTAGTGCAGTAAATAAGAACACATAACACAATATAGAATGTGAGAAACCACTTTACAAATAATGTACAGGGACTCTAACCAAACAAAAAATTAGACATCTTTCCTTCACTATCTCCTGGCTCTGGAATTCCCATGAAATCTCATGAGTAGCGAACATGTATATGCAGCCATAGAACAGAGCCCTTTGTCAGAATAGATTGGGTTTTTTAAAAAAAAGTTTAAAAATTGTTTTTAAAATTTACTCCTCTCATTCTGATTTCACCTGCAGTATTATTGTACATTTGTGCATATGTGTTTGTGCCTGTGTGAATGTTATATATATAACAGGACACTTAACTGAAATTGTAAGGAAATCTAATTTTAACTTGCAGTTGATTTATGAAGTCATGCTGAATTCTTTGAGTTTGTGAAAATAATTTATAATACTAATAATCTGTTAGAATTGGTTTAGTACCAAATCCTATTGGAGTGCTAGTAGGAAATCAAGGACTTGTAACAAATCAATCACTTGTTGTGACATTTTTATTACTCTTTCAGAAATGCCATTCTTTAATTGTCTCCTCACTTCAAATCAACTGCTTAGTCTGGTTTAGGGAAAGCTTTCTTCCCATATAGTCTGTTAGTTGAGAGTGTCCTAGCTTTTGGAAACCTAAGCTCTGTATGTGTTCCTGGCATGATTACTGCTGGCAGGAGCAGGACCCAAGTACCTGTGAGGCAAGTCTCAGTGTGCATGTAATTTAAGAGAGCGACAATGCCACGTTGATTATTAATCACATGTTCACTGATTTAAGTTACTGGACCACATTCTCTGATTTATAACAAATGCATCCGGACTTCAGTGGGATTGAAATGGGTAAAAGTCAGCTCAGAATTTGACCTTTTTATTTTGAACTACATGAAATGTTTAGCGGTCAATGGCTATTAGCCAGGATGGGTAGGAATGGTGTTCCTAGCCTCTGTTTGTCAGAGTCTGGAATTGGATGTCAGGAGAGGGATCACATGATTATCTGTTTTGTTCACTCCCTCTGGGGCATCTTGTATTGGTCACTGTCGGCAGACAGGATACTGCACTAGATGGACCTTTGGTCTAACCCAGTATGGCCGTTCTTATGTTCTTAGTGGTTTACATAAAAATGGCTTTGTTTTTATAACAAGGGGAACAATAAAATAAAAGAATCTTTAAAAAGTCATAATAATTTAATAGCAATACTTCAGATCCAAAAGATGAACTGAAGTGCAACTATAAATGGAAAATAAGCTTTGAGACACTGAGCAAGGATGTCTTTGTAGAAAAAAAAAGGGTGTTCTTTTCACAGACCCACAAATGTTTCATGTTAAAATCTTTCTAATCTTATTTTGCCTTTTTTATGGTTTAGTGAAGCCAGCATACAGATTTGTCTCCAATTGGTTTGCAAACTTTTGAGCTGAACAATAGCAACATAGTGTCAATGTCACATCATGTAAATTATAAAACTCATCCACTCCGGCATTCTGGAGGTCAGTGATTTTGTTAACTCTTATGTTCTTGGCCTTGTGATTCTGGACTCAGTGTTATTGTTATATTTTCAAATGGGCAGATATCATTTTTTTCTTGTGTGTTTTTGCTGCCACTGAAATGCTGGCAATCAGCAATACTGAAAGAAAACAGTTTCCTGTGTCTTCTGCCTGTGATATTATTGAAAGTCAATACAACACCAGTATTGATAGGTTGGGGCATACACAGTTTAAAATGAAAAAACATATTGGCAATTTGCCAGGAGATACATTTTAAATAAAATAGGGCAGGTTGCGACCAACCTTATATTTAATATTGTGGTGCAGACACAAAGAGCCCCTGAGTGCAATGTTTCATCTCTTTATAAACTGAAAGGTACTCCATGCATGCGGGACTCTGTAGATCATTTTCGCATTAGGAAGGCAGGATAAGGGACCTGCTGAAGTTATAGAGGTGGGGTAGGTTCTGGAGTGGCTTAGGAAATAGGGCATTCTCCAGGGAAGCTTAGGGTGGTGAGTTTCCATTTCTCTCTTTAAGATGAGGATAGCCAGCATTGAACTCTATTGTCTCCATTCCACATTTGGTCAGCACTTTCTCCACTGTGTACTCGATATCTTGATAATTTTGAAATTGAATGACTCTATTATCTCAAATCTATCTTTAGCATATTTTGGTAAAGCCTTCAATTTGTGCCCCGTTAGAGAACACTCAGGGACTAAAGTAAAATCTACAGATTCTCAAACTTGGCATCTGATTCAAGAACAAAAATGTGGGAAGCAAAACAATATGTACCGTGAAAGATGTAATTACTTCATGTAAGAAATTATGTGTGCAAGTCCAGGATTGCTTTTGATGAGAGTAATGACATTTGTACTGGATAGTAAATCAAAGATTCATTCAGGGAAAATAATTTATGATTGCATAAAGATTGAATTTTTAGGACTGTATGGCTTTAGGGTTGTTGACATGAGTTTACTTTTGTAAGTTAATATTAAATATTAAGACAAAGTTATGGCCAAGCTTGTGACAGATGCATGCAGTGCACTGTAGAGTGCTGCTGAAAAAAAGCTGATATAGTTGACTTGAATCAGAGAGTAGTAGTGGGAGGTTTTTGGGGCGGGGGAAGAAAAGGATGTATAAAGTTTTCCAGCTCCATCTTGGAAGTGGAGGATGCCTCTAAGTAATAGCTGCACAAATAATCGCAGATTACAGTGTCATACAACTCCATTAACTAGGTGAGGAAAAAATAGCAACATTTTCATTTTAATGAGATGTCAGGTCTCTCCCTTGCCGTACCATGCATCTTAATGTACCTTGCTGTCTGTGCTGACTTGAGGCTCCAAGGCTTTGTCATTACTTGGCAATTCCTTTCTCTAATTTCTTGTGACACATGGTGCTTAAATCCACAAGAAATGTGAGGTAACGCAGGATTCCTGCAGACTGATTCCTTAAGAGCCTTCATTTGCATTATTCATTAGATAAGGGCACTGATTTGCATCTCATTTTGGTTGTCTCAATTTCCAGGCAGAGGCTGTAGGAGAATTCTCAAGATTGCTAATTTTTTTATTATATTAACATCATTCATGTGGGAATAAGTCTCCATTATTTGCTGCTCTGTATTTTGTGTTACCCTTACCTTAAAGACCTCCACAAATGACGTACCATTGGTCCTTTAATAATAAACTATAGATTTCTATTGTTCAGTGAAAGATACTAAATTGCTTATTACAGTTTTGAATGTTTATTTAAAAGTCTTTGAAACCATTTATTAGAAACATAATTCCATATGCAATCAATTCTTGTAATTAGTTTGTAATTATTGTCTGGTTTCTATTTTCAGATGTAGAAGTCTGTGTAACTGTAACAGTTGTATTTGATTTGATAGTATCTGCACATTATTTTTTGTCATTCAGTAGTCTGAAGCAGTAGCATGTTAAAAATGTTATTCATTCCATTAAATAACACAACTGTTAGTGTTAAAGAACACAGTAGCCTAGATAATTTTCATCAGTGCTTACTTCTTTCCTTTTAATTTTGTTAACTAATTTGCCTTATGCTTAGCTTTCTCTCCCAATGGCCCATTCAGAGTGCTGGATTTCAAAAAAGAGTAGCTAACAGGTTTCACTATAGCAGTAAAGTAGCAGTATGTTGTGTGTTTTCAATATTGGCAGCCTTATTGACCTCTGTCATCCTAAAGCAGGGGTGGGTCATAATTTCTGAAGTGGGGCCACTCCAAGATTAAGTGGTCAACAGCTGCACTTTTCTATGGAAGGGGTGCAGGGTCTGGGATGGATGTTAGATGCAGAAGGGAGCACGGGATAGAGGACTCGGGGTGCAGGAGAGAGTGTGGGGTCTGAGAGGGAGTTGGGGTGAAAGGGGGTTTTGATCTGGGGCGGAGGCTTGGGGTGCAGGGTCCAGGAGGGAGTATGAGTGCAGGAGAGGATTCTGGCCTGGGGAGGGACTTGTGAGGGGGGACAGGGTCTGGGAGGGAGGTATGATCTGAAGAATGCTGGGAGGGGGGCTGCTGGGGATTTGGATGGTGACCTGGGGCAATAGGAGTGGTGACCTGGGGCAGGGAATTGGGAAGGGATGGAGAGGCTGGGATGCCAGAGGCAGGCTGTGGCTTGGAAGAATTTGTATTTTGTGAACTTTCTTAAAAAGCACACACCAAATAACTAAACCTGCTTTAGTTTACTAGAGACATATAACTTGCAAGGAAAGACCATTTTAATACCCTAGAACAGCTGCCTAGCTAAGGCGGCTCCCAGCCAGTAGCCCTGCAGGACCTTGAGGCGGGCTCCCTGTCTGCCGCAAAATGGCTGGCTGTTCCCTGTGGCTCTCTGCTCTGGGCACTGGGGGGAAGAGGAGAAGGAGGCTTCGCGCGCACTGCCCCATCCCTTGCAAAATCTCTCGGCTCTCATTGGCGGGTTTCCATGAAACCTCCCCCTCTCCCCAGCACCCAGAGAAGAGAATCACAGGGAGAAGCCAGCCATTTAAAGCAGTGAGGGGCTGCTCTGTGCCTGAGGGTACCAGTGGGGGCACCCTGTGAGCTAGATCAGGCAGCCCATTGGCTGGATCCAGTGTCCTGCATGCCGTATCTTGCCTGTCCCTGTCCTAAGGTATTAAACACACAAAATGGTCTTTCCTTGTGAGTGATATGTCTCTAGTGAACTGAAGCAGGTTTAGTTATTTGGTATGTGATTTTTAAGAAAGTTCACAAAATACAATTTATCAGGAATAGCAATTAATATCGTGCACCATTCCTTTTTAGGGTAAGTTCACACCTTCAGCTATGATTTGCAACATGTATAGGCCTACCCAAATCAGCTTTAATCAAGCTAGTGTGCTAAAATATAGAAGTGAAGCTGCTGCAGACACATAGGCGTTGACAAGGCTAGCCATATGAGTTCGTACGTAGGGTCCCATGTGGGATTGTATTGAAGTGGCTAGCCTGTGCTGCCACCTATACTGCTGGGATAACTTCACTGCTGTTCTAACCCAAAGCTAGCCTGGGTATCACAACCACATCTCCTAATTCCAGTGTAGACATACTTTTAAAAATCTACATTCACCTCCTCAGATAGTGGCTCATGGGTTTAAAACAAATTATATAGTAGTAGTAGTTTTAGATTACCTCCAAAGACTTCAAATGGGCTCAGGACTCCATTGTGTTAGGCTCTGTACAAAAACACTGGAAGACACTATCTTTGCCTCAAAGTTTACTGTCTAATTTGAAAGGAGCTGCAGCATGAGTGTAATAAGCAATAGGAGGGAAGGAGTAGGAGGATGAGCGTAAGGGTATATCTAGACTGTGTTGCTATTTCAGGGTACCGGAAGTATCCCGAAATAGCAACACCGCATCTTTAAAAGTGCACACTATTTCCCGAAATAGCGAGCGCGCTATTCCAGCATTCCTGTAACCCTCATTCCTTATTTTGAAGTGTGGCACTGTCTACACATTGCCAAATTTCAAAATAAGCTCTTTTGACTTAGGCTCAGAATAAGCATCAATTGCGTAGCTTATTTTGATAGAAGGGTGCTATCTAGATGCACCCTTAGACTCATAAGATCTTGCAGTTACATAGGCTACATACATTTACAGCAGCGTTTCTCAAACTGTGGGTCCCGACCCCCCGGGGGGTTGCGAGCAACTTAGAGGCTGGTTGCAGCAATGGAGAGGGGGGTCGCGAGCAACTGAGAGGGGGGTCACGGTATCACAAGTTTGAGAACCCCTGGTTTACAGTATGATAATTCCATGTTATTTACAATATTTTTCAAGTAAATAATATATATTCATGACTGTAGCTCAAGCAGTCTGTCATCAGGTGGGTTGATTTCTTGGGGATGTCACTACAGAAGCGGATATTTGAAAGAGGAGAGGAGTACTTTTGCAGATTAATTCAAGGAGGGGCATTTCAAACCTGAAGGGCAGACAGTGCAAACACAGAGCAGTGATACAATTAAAAAATGAGACAGGTTTACTTTAAGGCCTCGCCTACATGGTAACTTTTAACTGAATTTATCCCCAGTTAATAACTTGGCTGAATCTAAACATAGTTTGTATCCACACAATAGTTAAAATATGGTTAGTAACAGCAGCAGTTGTCAATGATCAAAGCTGGCACAGTAAAACACTGTTACTTTGCTGTGTAGAAGGAGTGTCTTACTGTGCCTATCTATCCAGACTGACCAATCTGCTTTTCTCCCAATTCTCTGTGCTATGGGAAATCCCTCTGTGTACTGGTTTGTGTCCTTCATTCCATAAGCATGTCCTCTGGGTGATGAGACTGTACAGGCATTATAGGGTAGCTGTCCAGATTTCTCCAGAATGTACAGATACAAACAGGGTTAGGCCTTGTGGTAGATGGGGACATTTATTTGACTCTAAGTTTTTAGACCTAACTGAACAATGTTTGTTGTGAGTGGGTCTCCTGATGCAGGAATAATTGTAGTAGGTCTGAGAGAGAAAAGGGATGGTATAGCAGGACTTCTGAATTCCAGGCTAGGGTGATATGCTATGAAGCAGCAAATAGGCTTTATTTTGTGCCCAGCTGAGACAATGGCAAAGTTCTCCTTGATGTCATTGTTGCAAGATCAGGTCCATAAAGCACATGGCTAAGCGATTTGAAATTAACCAGGAGAAAGGATGAGGAAATACCAAAATTGCAATTGCGTTGTAAAGTCTCCTAGTTTGAAAATCTCCATACCTTGTTTTTTACAAATACGACAGCTTTATTTTTTTTAGTGACTCTGGTAACACAGAAAATACTAGCTTTGGTCAAGAGGTGATCTAAACCATTTCTGATTCACTTGTGTTTACATTCTTCCCTAACTGCGGTTTATACTGTCTAGATTCTGTGATTAATACTGTAATGCAAAATAGATACTTCTCTTCTTTTTAGCAGAGTCTGGCACCACTGCTATATTTAAGGGTCTTCTGACATTTCCATTATAAACTCTGTGTTTGAAGCTGTCCTGGTTTGCATCAGACTGAAGCTTGGCAAACAAATCCTGGAGGTGATTGAATTGTATTTTTTGTAAGTACTAGGAGCTTAAGCCAGGTCATCAACAATATGGGATTTTATCAGTTCAAGGATCTTATTTTTTTGACATGTTTAGAAAAGTCTAAGTTTTAAAAAATTAAACCTGTCAGGTGCTTAGTGCTAGATGCTGTCCTTCAGTAGGAAAAAAAGTGCTTTAACTGAAGGTGTGGACCTATGTGCTCTACAAGCAATAATATTTCTTCTGCAGTTAGAATATACCTTTTTTTGAACACAGATTTTCCTGATTGGTCTGTCAGATAGTGTTTGCAGATATACACTTGTGAAGCACGTGTTCAGTATTCAGCCTGTAGCTAGCTCCATATCCATAGCGAACAATTTTATTGAAGTACCTAGTTTGGGTTTCAATATGCAGAATGGGTTTCCTACCAGCTTTTTTTTTTAAACTGAATAGTCTTTGTAAATACTATTTCTAACTAAGAATAGCTTTTCTGAAGACTATTTTGAATTCAGAGGCTATTCCACAATTAATTATTCCAAACAATATTATCACAAATAAAGTGTCCTATCACAGCTTGGCCAATGCAGAGTGAACAGAGCAGCTGTTTAATATTTATTTTATCTTTGCTCTTCAATAAATGTTGTATCTCTGCCTCATGTAATGTCCATTCCTTGACCTTTACTGTATTTACTGAGTAGTTCTGCCTCATTCCCTACAAATTGCTCAGTGAGCTTATTTGTGCTCTCAGCTCCACCTTTGTAAAATGGGAATAAACCTATTGAAGTCACTGGCCTCTAATTCAGTGCCCCATATCTGGTTGCTCCATGCTGCCTTTGCAGCCTGAAGTAGCTGGAAAGCAACCTTAAAGACAAAGTAAAGGATTCTTTCTGTCTCAGAAGCCAGTTCTCAGAGGTGTCGCAAGGGTGTTATGCGCCTGGGGGCAAAGGCAAAATTTGTGCCCCCCGCCGCGGTGGCGCAGCGTGGCCCCGAACCTGGTGCACTGCTGAGCCCGACCCTGGGAGAAGAGGGGGGAGCTTCTATCGCGTCTTCCCCCGCCCCCTCCGGTTTGGGGCCGGGCACCCATATGCTCTAACCTGCTAGCAGAGATGGAGGAGGGTCAGGCTGGGGGCGGAGAGGCGGGGAGGAGGCTCTAGCCAGTGGAGGAGGAGCAGGTGAGCTGAGGGATTACAGGGGCAACTGCCCCCCCCCCCTTCGCTATGCCACTGCCAGTTCTCTGTCATCTATTCCCCTGTTTTTTCTCCACTTAGAAAGCATGTCAGGGGAGGTGCCATGCCAGAGGTGGGAGGATGTGAGACAGAGTGCATGGCATACTTCCAGATCTTTAATCAATGTAGGAGTCCTGCAGGGCTGTTCCAAATTAGACCAGAGGCAGTGTCACATCCTAGCCAGTCTTATTCAGCCTGTATACTGAATGAGGAAGTAAGAGTTGTATGTGATCATGTTCTTTTAATGGCTGTATTGTAAAGATACTGTGATGGGGTGTCTATCCCTGCTTGACTAGCAAAGGAGTTAACATGAGTCAAACAGTTCAGTTAACCCATGTGGCTGCACCTGGAGGGTGAGCCATTCTTAGCTAATGATGAAACCAGGCTGGGGAGCAGCTGGTGGTGGTATTAACAGAGGAAGCTTGGAGCAGAAAGGTCTGCAAGGAGAGAGGGAGGAACTCCGCTGTCACTTTTCCTATAGTAGGGCAAAGGGATTTGTTAGGAATAGGAAGTCTCTGGAAGGGCAAGCAGAAAACCCAGAGAAAATCTTGTCAGGAAGACGTCTAGGAAGGTGACAAATGGAGCACACCTTGGTTGCCTGCCCTAAAGTCCCTGGACTAGAACCCCATATAGAGGATGGGTCTGGTTTCCTCTGCCAGCTACTAGTAAGGTGCTACAAAGCCCCTAAAAAGGAGAATTGGACTACAGGAAGCCCTGAGAAAAAGATGCAAACCTTTGAGCCCAGAACTGTAGGTGGAAGACCAGGTGAAGTAGTTGAACATTCCATGTGTGGAATGTGCATTTTTTTGGCTAGTTGGTTTTGGGGGAGGGTTGGTTTGTTTGTTTTTTTAATTTGTTGTTCTGGAATGAGTGGGGACTGAAATGTGACCTGACTTTGGTATTTCCTGACTTTGAAGAGTATATCCCACTCCAGGATGAGAAGTAGTCTGGGGACTAAAAAAAAAGGTGCTGTCCAAACTTCAAAAGAAATGAGTGATTTGGGGGGTCTCTTCATTTTTTTGGGTTCAGAACCTAAGACATGTTACAGAGGCTGTATTTTTGATAAAATAATTAGATATGCTGCCCAAAATGAACCATGTAAAAATTGTTTCATACAAGATTTAAAGAAAATGGGTATTGGTATAAAGGCACCATACTCTAATAGCAGTAAGCCATGTGTGGGGCACTTCTTGGCTGTCTGAAGGCATCTGACCCTCTACCTTGTGTTCTCTGACTACCTAATAGTACACCCACCTACTGGTGCACTTCCTCTTGTGCAGGCAATAAGCAGCATACAGGCTGAAATAGGTTCGCCAGGTTTAGCCCCGGAGACTGCCAGATGCTGTATTCACCTAAGCAGCCACGTGTATAACCGTTCGCAACCCGCATTGGCTGCAATTCACATTATTGGCCAATGGGAATCCTGGCAAACCATGGCCAGCCCATGTGGTGCTTATTGCCCACCCCTGCTTTTGAGCCTTGCCAGTACACCATTATTACAACAAGCTCCTCAGAATCCAAGCCATTTACTTGTTATAACCCAGAGTTCGTTATAGGAAAAGAGACTTGCCCCTGGGGGCAGGAGCGACAGGTTGTCCTGCCCCTACTGCAGCTGCAGGGCAGGAAGAGCTCTCGGCTGCTACCACAGCTACAGGTCTTGAGGTGGAATCCAGGGTCTGAATTCATTGTATCTGAAGGTTTGTTATTATGAAGGGCGTTATAGTGAGCGTGTACTGTATTCTAGAAAACATTCCCAGTGTATTCATCCCAAAACTTGGAAGTTTTGAACGTGATGCCAAATTTAATTTTCAAATGTATTTTTTAGTTTTTTGTGAGAGGAGCTTCCTATCTATAGAAAATTCAGAGAAATGGTCTGAGAGAAAATGAACATTGTTTTAATTGAAACCATATGAACATCATTGCAAGGAGATCATATTTGTTAGAGGCAAATGTCTCTTTGAAATCCAGCCAATAGTTAACAGATATATAGCCTTCCAGAGAGTTTTGGAAATCTACGCAATGTGCTTGAATGCTACATTCTGTATTGGCGCTCTGATTTAGCTGAAATATGGGGAGAAGGGAAAGAAGTCATGCAGCCAGAGAGCTTGCTATTGTTTACACATCTAAGAAGGATCGAAAGCACAAATCTTTCAAGCTAAGACTGGCATTATCTTAAGCTCAAAATATTCACTCCATATGTTCCCTTGCTTTTTGCTCATTTTGCTCACTTGTGGCAAACTGAACTATTTGTGATGGCAAAACTCTTACATATGTGAAAGACATGAGCATTTGGATAGATACACCTTTTGGGGCCAGTCAGTATTTAGGTAACTGGTAAGTACATGAATAAAGCCAAAGGAATGCAGGAATCTCAAAGTAGCAGGTGATCAAACTGTAAGTTCTTACCACCAGCCATGTTTTTAAAAAAGCAGAAATCTGCTACTTGTGAAGAGCACTATGGCATGCACACGATTTCTATTTTTCCTAATGACTTTCATTATCCTCACCATTCATAAAATGCAATGTATATAACTGCATCGCTTTCATGGGACTTTTTTACAATGCAATTTATATTATCATAATCCCATTCACATCATATTTGTCTGATGTAAGTAGACATATCTTGCAAATTCACAGTATTTTTAGTCTGTGCAGCATATTGTAAATGAAAGGCCAATTCCTCAAACCTTTCTCATGCAAACTCCCATTGAAATCACAACATCTTTGCTGTATTAAAGAGTTCAGAAGCAGGCTTACAATATGCAAGAAGGGAGAGGGGAAAGAAGTCATGCAGCCAGAGAACTTGCTATTGTTTACACATCTAAGAAGTATCGAAAGCACAATATGGGGAGAAGAGTTCCACTTCTTTGTATTTCCAAAACTCTTGTCACCATAGAACTGTTTAGGATAGTCAAGACAGAAGCAGACTGTGAGGGACTCCAAAAAGATCTCACCAAACTGAGTGATTGGGCAACAAAATGGCAAATGAAATTTAATGTGGATAAGTGTAAAGTAATGCACATTGGGAAAAATAACCCCAACTATACATACAGTATGATGGGGGCTAATTTGGCTATGACAAATCAGGAAAGAGATCTTGGAGTTATCACGGATAGTTCCCTGAAAACTTCCACACAGTGTGCAGCAGTGGTCAAAAAGGCAAATAGGATGCTAGGAATTATTAAGAAAGGGATAGAAAATAAGACACAGAATATCTTACTGCCCCTATATAAAACTATGGTACGCCCACATCTTGAATACTGTGTACAGAGGTGGTCTCCTCACCTCAAAAAAGATATTTTGGCCTTGGAAAGGGTTCAGAAAAGGGCAACTAAAATGATTAGGGGTTTGGAACGGGTCCCATAGGAAGAGAGGTTAAAACGACTGGGACTTTTCAGTTTAGAAAAGAGGAGACTGAGGGGCGATATGATAGAGGTATATAAAATCATGAGTGGTGTGGAGAGGGCAAATAAAGAAAAGTTATTTATTAGTTCCCATAATAGAAGAACTAGAGGACACCAAATGAAGTTAATGGGTAGCAGGTTTAAAACTAATAAGCAAAAGTTCTTCTTCACACAGCGTGTAGTCAACCTGTGGAACTCCTTGCCAAAGGAGGCTGTGAAGGCTAGGACTATAATAGAGTTTAAAGAGAAGCTAGATAATTTCATGGAGGTTAGGTCCATAAAAGGCTATTAGCCAGGGGATAGAAATGGTGTCCCTGGCCTCTGTTTGTCAGAGGCTGGAGAGGGATGGCAGGAGACAAATCGCTTGATCATTGTCTTCGGTCCACCCTCTCTGGGGCACCTGGTGCTGGCCACTGTCCGCAGACAGGCTACTGGGCTAGATGGACCTTTGGTCTGACCCAGTACAGCCGTTCTTATGTTCTTATGTAACTATACTCTGACAAGACAGTATAGGGCCTTAAGTAAGTAAATCATATTTAATTTTAATTCTTGGGGGATGATGTAAGTACAATGGGGCCCAGGAGTTGGTGACTTCACACAAGTGGATGCTGGTGATTAGGTACATGGCATAATTACCTGCAGAAAGTGCTGTGCATTACATAAAGATAAGAACCTTCCCAAACAATTGTCTGGGGCATGGAGCACACGTTATCAATCCCTTGTACAGAGCAATTTCTAAAATATGAGATGTGTCTTTTTAAGAAATGGGCTGGTGGGGTTAGAAAAAGGGACTGACAGAACAACAGGAGCTGTCATATCTAAGTTTTCTTGCTCCCATTAGTGAAAAGTGATGTAGACTGCACAGCTTCATCTGGACTGCAGCTAAAAACTGGCTTTCAGGTGGTACAATTAATTGTTGGTGGCAACCCTACCTAAGATGGAATTTGTGTGTGGTCACAAACACTGTTGGTACAAACAGTTTCATTTACCAGCATGGAAAGATCCCAGCAACCAAATCTATTCACTGTAAATATTTTTTTATTATATTTGAATGCTTAAGCATTGATAAATACAGGAATAAGGTGAAGTGGAAAAGTAAGCTAAACAAATCCAGCCTGAAAATGATGAAAACATGCTTGTTTTACCAAAATTCTTTCGTTTCCCATGCTTCTGGTTATGACCAGTATGTATGGGTTTTTGTGAATGGCTATGTTACAGTGTTTTCTTTCGAATATTTAATGTGGTTACTTGTGTGGAATTTTCAATATGCCATCACCAGACGTTAAATCTTTGAAGCAAAAAATTGAAACAAGTAATATGCTTGATTGTGCAAAATAAGACCAATTCAAATGAGTATATAAACTTGCTAAACATTAACAGTCAATGAGTTTACAAGAAGTTGAAGCTACGTTCAGTGCAAAATATGAGAAATGTAATGGCTGAAATGAAAGTAAAATCCTTCCTGGCAGGGAAAGTCTTCCAGCTGGGAAAAAGTTCAAATGACCTTAAATCCATCAAACCCAAATAGTTAACCTAATAGAAGGGAGCTCTACAGAGACTAATGGGGAAGCCTTCATATCTTCTCCTACCCTGAGTAATGTCTTGGGGTACATGGGCAGATAGTGGTAGACCTACCAGCTCCTCCTTTTTGGCCTGTCCAAATTCTGCACCCACGTTTGCTTTCTTGAAGAAACAGAGGAGTCTCCGGTGGACCTCAGGACTGCATCATGCTGTGGGTGTGGAACCATTTGTGGATTCCTCAAACACTACCTCTTCCCTGAAGAGAGAACTATACGAAGTTTTCTGCACTGAGGACTCTGCAGCTAAACAGGGCAATTTTTTGACCCTTTATGAGCGCGGTGTGTGTGTGTGTGTGTGTGTGTGTGTGTGTGTGTGTGTGTGTGTGTGTGTGTGTGTGTGTGTGTGTGTGTGTGTGTGTGTGTGTGTGTGTGTGTGTGTGTGTGTTCCCTTCACAGTATCTAGTTGCAGTTCTTCATTTTTCTTGCCCTCCATTGTGTTCTCGTATATCACTTTTTAAAGCACCTCTCTCCTTTTCTCTCTTTGACTTGGATTGTGTTCCCCCCTCCCCAATATTCATCCTCTGTAGTGATGGCCACACTGGCTCTTGTTTCTCTCACTAACTTCCTTATTCTGTTTGCTGCCTGCTTATTGCAAGAGTAACTTCCTTCAGCCTCATTTTTACCAATAAAATGTGTACATAGATAAATAATCCCTCCACCTTAATTGTGTAGGTCTTGGTCTCTCTTCCCTCTTTTGCCTGTTGTAAACTAGTATCTACGTTTTGATGGATGCTCATAGTTTTTTCTGTGTTCTGTAATCGAATAGTCACTTTACCATGCACAACTGAAGAGCAGCCAATGCTGAAATAAAATAAGACAACTGTTTAAAAGTTCACAGCACTATTGCATGGTAGATTAGAGCAGGAAGTGAAGAGCATAGTTAGTAGAAAGGTCAAATCCGTGTTCACTTAGTAATGGTAGCCTTGATATTACACTAGCATATTGCATTGCTGTATGGAAGATTCAGATTTACCAGAATTAACTATCTACATCTTCATTTTTCTTGCTTTAGGCTATATTGTGCCTGGCCCTTGCATAAGTCCACATAGAGATGGGAATGGAGGATGAATTGAGCCTTTTTCCATATTATCCCAGAAATTAGGTATAAGCTCAATGCCTGCAGTTAGGCAATACAGAAACTACTCTTCATAACATTCCCTTGAACAGAAGTACCTATTGAATCATAGAACACTAGAACTGGAAAAGACTTTGAAAGATCATCAAGTCCAGTCCCCTGCCCTCATGGCAGGACCAAGCACTTTCTAGATCATCCCTGATAGATGTCTACCAATCTCCTCTTGGATATCTCCAGTGATGGAGATTCTACAACCTCCCTAGGCAACTTATTCCAGTATTTAACCACCCTGACAGTTAGGAATTTTTCCTAATGTCCAATCTAAATCTCCCTTGCTGCAATTTAATCCCATTGCTTCTTGTCCTATCCTCAGAGGCTAAGGAGAACAATTTTTCTCCCTCCTCCTTGTAACACCCTTTTATATACTTGAAAACTGCTATCATGTCCCCTCTCAGCCTTCTCTTTTCTAAACTAAACAAGCCCAGTTCTTTCAGTCTTCCCTCCGAGGTCATATTTTCTAGGCCTTTAATCAGTTTTGTTGCTCTTCTCTGGACCTTCTCCAATTTCTTCACATCTTTCTTGAAAAGTGGTGCCCAAAACTGGACACAAAACACCAACAGAGTGCAGAGTAGAGCGGAAGGATGACTTCTTGTGTCTTGTTCACATCACTCCTGTTAATGCATCTCAGAATCATGCTTGCTTTTTTGGCAACAGGGACACACTGTTGACTCATATTTAGCTTGTGGTCCATAGATCCCTTTCGGCAGTACTTCTTCCTAGACAGTCACTTCCCATTCTGTATGTGTGAAACTGATTGTTCCTTCCTAAGTGGAGTACTTTGCATTTGTCCTTATTAAACTTCATCCTATTTACCTCAGACCATTTCTCTAGTTTGTCGAGATCATTTTGACCCTATCCTCCAAAGCAGTTGCAGCCCCTCCCAGCTTGGTATCATCTGCAAACTTAATAAATGTACTCTCTATGCCATCATCTAAATCGTTGATGAAGATATTGAACTGAGCCAGTCCCAAAACAGACCCCTGTGGAACCCCACTTGCTATGCCCTTCCAGCATGATTGTGAACCATTAATAACTACTTTCTGAGAATGGTTATCCAGCCAGTTATGCACCCACCTTATAGTAGCCCCATCTAGGTTGTATTTCCCTCGTTTATTTATAAGAAGGCCATGCGAGATGATATCAAATGCTTTAGTAATAACTAGGTATACCACATCCACTGCTTTTCCCTTATCCACCAGACTTGTTATCCTATCTAAGAAACCTGTCAGTTCTTTACAAATCCATGCTGGCTGTTACCTATCACCTTATTATCTTCCAGTTGTTTGCAGGTGAATTCCCTAATTATTTGCTCCCTTATTTCCCCTGGCACAGACGTTAAACTGACTGGTCTATAGTTTCCTGGGTTATTCTAGTTTCCCTTTTTATAGATAGGCACTATATTTGCCCTTTTCCAGACTTCTGGAATCTCTCCTGACTTCCATGACTTTTCAAAGATGATAGCTGAAGGCTCAGAAGAAGAAGCAAGAATGAAAGAGGACTATAATCTCTCCCTCCTCCTTCTTCAGTGCCCAGCAGAGCTTGCCTTGGGTGATATGGGTAGCATGCTGCACAATTGTAATGGACAATGCAGTAGGCCTACCCAGCCAGGTGCTCCATGAATTACTCTTTTAGGCACACTTTTTCCTGGAGCTTCTCTGAGATGGGATGGCTCTGTATCACACTTTACCTTGGGCAGTGCTTTAATAGCACACTTGAGACCTGGTTTTGCAAACAAATGTTACGTAGTTTATTTTTAAAATGCGATAGCGTGAAGGGGCTGAGTCTTCAATTCTAGATGAGTCATGCGACTAAAAGGTCAAAGATATTAGTGTATGCTGTTAGTTTTGAAAAATATAAGAGTGATTTTAGTACAAATCTCTACTTGGTGTGCTCGGGAAACAAAACTGTTTTATTATCTCTTTAAATTGAATACTAACACTCTGAAAATGCAGTGTTATATGGATTTAAATGAGGGAGTTTGCATCATGGCTAGAGTTATAATAATTACAATTATAGGACCGTATTTTCCCATATACACCCCTTTTCTCTAATTAAACCCATGGAAATGCTTCATTTTCTGGTTATTGCCAAAATGAATTTGAGTCCTACGGAAGTGCTTGATTTTACTTTCATTAGGATTCTGTGTCTTCAGGCCATACAGGTGCAATGAAAGAAATAAAATTAATTAAAACTGTCGACATGTTTATCCCCTCCAGGTGTCATAAAATGTACTGGCTGAGACATTTTTCAAGTAATTAAGTAGACAGTTCTGTGTTTTCTAACGAGTGTATTGCCCTTCCTTCTTCAGTCTGTGTAACAGATTCCATCATCTAGCTATTGTCAGATGATGGAATAATTCCTATTATTCTTTAGATCAGCCTTCCTCTGCACCGCAGTGTGCTAATCGAAATCAGATCATTGCTGCAAAGAGGTAGTGACATGCAGGTGGCACATTTCCAAACCCAGGCTTCTTAGGCCAAGATCTCTCCATAATGCAGACTAAAAAGTGGATAATACAATTTCAGTTTACCCATATGTGGTTTAAATAGAATGAGCTTTTATTGAAGGCACCTTGGAGCTTCTGCATATGCAACTCCCTCTCCTGCAATGAAAGCAGTGGAGCAGCAGAATTTTACATATTGCTTTGTTTACTCTACAGGTTTTTCTGTATTGATTTTATATGAGGATTTATGCTTTCTTATTTAGTCAGGAAAATCACAAATGTACCCGGGGAGATTTTGAGATAGGGTGTCACACATTTGCATCATGAGGCAGTGTTCAAGTGACGTGTACAGTTTTTTTTCTGGCTGTTGAATGCTGTGAGGGTCAGATTGTGGCCTGTTCTGTTTGCCCATGGTGGGGTTGGTCCCTAAACTCTTCAGTGCCTGCTCCCCATATCATAGAAGGCTCTACAGAGTAGCAGAGAGCATAGCTTCCAGGGGAGTGCTATTCCCCCGTCCCCAACCCCAACACACGTGGGTAGGAGAGTGGAATGAGGGGAGCCTTGGTCACATACATACCTGCACACCACAAGGTGTATACTGTGCCATGTCCACAGCTAATGCAGGATATGTCTACCTATGGTGAGAGACAGAGAGGGGCTGGTAAGGCAGATTTGTGATTTCAGTAACAGTTTGCTTCACTACCCCTTACACAAGGCTTGAGGTGAACCCATATAAAGCCCTTAATCTTCTCTGACCATAAATCCTGATTTTCAGAAGTGCTCTGAAGTTATTGAGAGATGAAGTTCTTTAACTCTTCTAATGATCAGGCCATTTTTAGTTAGGTGTGTACACATAGTTTTAGGGAGGCTGACCAGACAGTAAGTGAGAAAAATCAGGACATTTCTTTTGGGGGGGTGGGCGCTGGGGTATAGCTCTGTATATAAGAAAAAGTTCTGAATATCAGGATGGCTAGTCACCCTAGCTTTAGGTGTCCCAATTTAGGTACCTCTTTTGTATGGAATTTATTTTCCTTTTTGTGATTAATCTTAAAAATAATGGGCCAGATTCTCAACTGCATTTCACCTTATGTAGTGATCTACACCTGTGCAAAGTGGGTGTAAATGGTGCTGTTCTGATCTGGGAGAGTTTATAGTCCATGTTCACTCAGGTTGCACAGGAGTATATGACAACTCATGGTGCGAGGCAGTGGAGAATCAGATCCAATATATTTCTGTAGTTAGAAGAAGTAATTAATCAAGTTTAATTTTCTTCTCCCCTGGATACTTTGATTTTGTAGTCACTATTGGCTGTGCATACTTCCTGGTTAAAATCAATATGAGTAAACATAAAATTGCTATGTCTTATATTTTATAAACTATACAGAATGGAGCATTCTAATGGTATTTAGCTGCAAAGACATCATCTGATCATCCAAAAAATAAATTTAGAAAGTTCAATTCTGAAACAAAAATTGTAAGTGAGTAGTTCAGTTTAGATTTGTACTATGCATAGAACATTTGAGAACATAGTCTTTGATGGTTGATGTTTAATGTTGTAAGTTTATTAATTTGGTATTATTTTAATTATAATGTAATAATATTCTCTACAAGGTTATTTTTGGAAGGTCATCTCTGATATTAATAATGTGTTTGGCTAAAATGCACAAATGTTATATTATAGTCATATTATAGTCATGGGAGTGTACTAAGAATAACAACTCTCAATTTGAACTAAAAATCAGTACAACCTTGGAGATAAAGATTGGGATACACTTTCAGAGCCAAATTTATCCTTGATATAAGTTGCTACTCCAGGGCTGATTTTGTCTGTCAGGGACTTTGTAAATTGTTGTAGTGCCAAATTCTTCTTTCATTTAAACAAGTGCAAATGCAAAGCACAACCTTAAATAGAGTTACTCTTTCCTTCCTGCTACTGGTTGATTTATGCCTAGAATTGTATTAAGTTCTTGGCCTCAAAGATATATTGTAACTGTGAACAGTGAATAAACTGTGAGTAACTGTGAACAAACTGTGCAGAGAGTAAAAAGCATTTCCTTTTAGCAGTTTTAAATGTATTGCCTTTGTGTGAATGGGGCCTTGTGAGGCACCCTGGCTGGGGCCTTGTATTATGAAAAAGGGTAACTGGAGCATTCTGTCAATTTACCTTTACCATATTCCCTCTTACTATCTCCTCTCTTAACAGAACTACAAGTTGAGCCTCCCAGATCTGGGACTCTCTGGTACAGCCGGACCACAGATGTTTCTGGACCAAAGAGCCCCAGAGGCGGGAGCAACTCAAGGGCTAGAGAGCCCCAACTGGGCCAGGTGGCATCTGAGGAGCCCCTGCCCTTGTTGGGGAACCCCCAGCATCAGCGGAGTCAGGCAGCATCCAGGGAGCTCCCATCCCAGCTGGGGAACCCCCAGTATTAGTGAGGCTATGTGACTGGGGAATCCGGCCCCAGCCAGGGAACCCCTGGTTGCAGTGGAGCTGTCAGAGGTTGGGTGGCCCTGGCTAGGAACCCAGGGAAACCCTTGGTGGCAGTGGGGCCAGGATGACCAGGCAGCCTCTCCAGGGAACCCCGCGGCTGAAGCAGAGGAGGGCGGCCAGAATCCCTAGCAGCAGTGGGGCTGGCCCCAGCAATGGGGCAGGGTGGTCAGGCACCCTGGCTAGGGAACCCCTGGCAGCAGTAGGGTCGGCAGCGGCTTGGTGGCCACAGCCAGGATCCCCCAGGAACACCCTGTGGCAGGGGGGCTGGCAGCATCCCCGCCAGGAACCTTGGGACACCCTGGGGCAGCGGGCAGGCAGCAGGGTAGGGACCCATGCCAGGCCAGTGTTAGGGGGCTAGCAGCAGTGCAGGGATCCCCAAGGGGGAGGAGCCTGGGAGCAGGACAGCCAGCAGGGGAGCACTGACCTCTCCTGGTGGGGCTAACTCCCTTGTCCAGGAAAGCTCAGGTCCTGAAGGTGCCAGACCAGGGAGGTCCAACCTGTCGTCTTTCCAGTTGCTCTTCAGATAGAAGTCTATCCATGATTCTAATCATTTTCATTGCCTGTCTCTAAATCTCCTTTACTTCTGTTATGTCCTTTCTTTGAGAAGTAAGCAAAAGGGTACACAGCATTCCAGATGAGGGCATTGCAGTGATTTATATAGTGGCATTACAATATTTTCAGTATTATTTTCTCTCCCATCTCTCTGGTATCCTAACATTGCATTTGCTTTTTTGACCTCTGCTGCACATTTAGCAGAGGTTTTCATTGTGCCAGATATTGTTCTACATTGGGGTTTTTATTAATGTCTGTGCACTTGAGTTTGCCCAGGAAAGTATTCCCAACACAATTTTATACTATAAAACTGTTTTGGGAATACAGAAGTTTAGATACTATAAAATTTATAGTATCTAAACTTTTGTATTCCCAAAACAGTTTAATAGTATCTACACTTTTTGGAGTTTAAGCAAGCATATTTGATAATATTAAATGAAATAAGAACGGCCATACTGGGTCAGAACAAAGGTCCATCTAGCCCAGCATCCTGTCTGCCAACAGTGGCCAATACCAGATGCCCCAGAGGCAGGGAACACAACAGGTAATCCTCATGTGATCCCTCTCTTGTCACACATTTCCAGACAAACAGAGGCTAGGGACACCATTTCTACCCATCCTGGCTAACAGTCATTGATGGACTTAACCTCCATGAATCTATCTAGCTCTTTTTTGAACCATGTTAAAGTCCTGATCTTCATCACATCCTCTGCAAGGAGTTCTACAGGTTGACTGTGTGCTGAGTAAAGAAAAACTTCCTTTTGTTTGTTTTAAACCTGCTGCCATTAATTTTATTTGGTGACCCCTAGTTCTTATATTGTGGGAATAAGTAAACAACTTTTCCTTATTCATTTTTTCCACACCAGTCATGATTTTGTAGACCTCTATCATATCCCCCCTTAGTCTCCTCTCTTGTAAGCTAAGAAGTCCAAGTCTTTTTAATCTCTCTTCATATGGGACCTGTTCCAAACTGCTAATCATTTTGTTGCCCTTTTCTGAATCTTTTCCAATGCCAATATAACTTTTTTGAAATGAGGCGACCACATCTGTATGCAGTATTCAAGATGTGGGCGTACCATGGTTTTATATAGAGACATTAAGATATTTTCTGTCTTATTCTCTATCCCTTTTTTAATGATTCTTAACATTCTGTTTCCTTTTTTTGACTGCCACTGCACATTGAGTGGATGTTTTCAGAGATTGTATCACATTGGTATATATGGTTGTGCCGATTTTCTTCCACATATTGATCTGAGGAAGTGGGTCTGGCCCATGAAAGCTCATCACCTATAAACCATCTTGTTAGTCTTTAAAGTGCTACATAGTTCTGTCTTTTGTTTCAGCTACACCAGACTAACACGGCTGCATCTCTATCACTATTCTAGATTCATTAAAGAATAAGAGATTGTGCACATGAGTAAATTGCCTGGAATATCTATTGAGGAGTACAGTATTCTGCAGTGGCTATTCTGGAATAGCCTCCCCCGTGGATGTTCTATTCCAGCATAAAAGACACTTTGTTCCAGAATAATTAGTATGCCTCCAAGCAGACTAATTATTCAAGAAGAAAATCGCTTTTATTCTAGAATAAAAAGTGCACATTCCAGGAGGTTCAGCTATTTCAGGATAGTGATGTAAAACAGCCTATCAGTTTCTCTGTATAAACTGAGAACTTGGAAGAAAATTGTTAATTAGAGATGATAGGGAATAGGAAAATGACAACTTTTTGGTAAAAAATCAGAAACAGAAATATTTTGACTGTAAATAACAGTATTTAACTTTGGAAATGCCATTGCAGTGTCTTAAGTAGTTTAGGTTCCTCATGTTCAGAGTGCAGTTTTCATGATGCACCGTGATCTTCCTTCCCTCTTGGTAAGGGGAGGCAGTGCATCATGGCAGTCCCTAATGATGATGTACCAAGTGAGATGTAGTCTAGCAAAAGGGCCCTACCCGTAAATGAGAGTATGGACGTGAGGCAACCAAAGGACAATGACGCACCCCTATAGCATAACAAAGTTAAATATTTCAGGTTTGAGCTGCTTGTTTTTTCAGTGAATAGTAATGAAGAAAATATTTAACTTCAGAAAGCAGACACTTTCACAAAAATTGTAATTTTTTCAATTAAATCTATTTTGATAGAAAATTTTCCACCAACACTGTTAATATAATGGGAAATGTAATTTTTCTTCACTCTTTTATGTACATAAAATAAGCCTGCACATTCTGTTGCCGTTCATGAAGCCATTTGCACTGTCGGATATACCCACCTCCACACTGCCCCTTTTCATTAGGCAATGTTAGCACTACCATTTCAGGTACAACACATGCAGTACTGCGCATCGCAGGAGCCATTCTGGGAATCACCTTGCTGCACGTTCTGGAACCGTACGTTACCTTCACGCATTTGGCCTGGCAGCTCCCACTCACTTCTCCTTTCTGCCAAAAAGTGTGGACAATGTGGAGCAAATCTTTGAGGATGTGATTCCGCTGCTCGTGGAACATGCATGCATTCATGCTGTGCACTCCCGGATATTGGAGGGAATTGGTCTGGAAATATTTGAGATGCTGAAGACAGCTGGCCAAGAGGGTGAATGAAAATCCACGGGGGGGTCTCATGGAGCAGATGTCTTCAATGCCAGGATTACAGTGATGTTCCCATGGAAGGATTTCTGATTCTAGGAAAGCAGCATGATATGATGGGACTGCATCATCTTGGAAACCTGTGAACTTCAGAATAAGGAAGTGTGCCTTCATGTATTTGTACTGTCATACCAGTGCTTCAGCACTCATTTTCGGACACCCATGCTGGTGTAGCAGCTGGTGGCTATTGCCCTTTTGAAGCTGGCTTAACCTGACAGCTGCCAGTCAGTTGCAAACAAGTTCAAGTTTGGGAAGTCCCAATCAAGATTGTACTACAGAGGGGGAAAAGGGACTTAATTCCCAAAACGGCCATAATGAATTTCTGGACCCAAAGTTATTTTGGAGGACCTCACATTAACATTCTTAACGTGCTTATCCGGATGTTGTCAACTTAAAAAAAGGGGGGGAGGGAATGAATTCTCCAGGCTGAGTAGCTGCCGAGTGGTGGTTGAGTGAGCTTTTGGCTAGCTGAAAGCACATTGCTGATGCCTGTGGACCCATCTCAATGTCAGTATGGCCAACACGGTTTGCATAATCATGGTTTGTTGTGCCTTGAGCAACATATGTGAAATAAAAGCGAACCTGGAATTTGCATTTTGAGGACTACAACAAAAAAGATTTGATATGGTAATATACCAGTTTAGGAATTTAACTATCCCCCCAATGCCTGGTCCCATGTGACTGACTCTCAGATATTGGAATGATTTCTTTACCTTCAGTGGAAGGGGTTTATGCTTCTGGTGCTGAATATCCTGGGTTCAGTTCCAGTTATGACCTTAGGATGCATATGTGCATGTAGATACAGTTCACTATGTTAATCTTTAATTGCACATTTTCCAAATTGGATTGTGTAACCAAATACTTTCTTCCCTGATTGCTCTAGTTTTAAATACAATGGTATTTTGTAGTAATATTTTTTTCTACCAAGCAGCATCGTTGATAAAGCAATTTTACATACTTCAAATATTATTTCATTCAGTAGTGGTTGTTGAAGTTTGATAGTCACTGGGTTGGGAGCCTGATTTCAGAGCTTTATATTTTTAGGTTTTCTAAAGCAACCAGCATTTGGGTAACCCAGGATTACTGTGACTGACAGTTCAAAAATAACAGTGGTCTGTTGTGTCTAGCCTATGTCATTCTGGGGAATATTTAAATCAATAATAATGCTATCAGAACTGGAAATCAAATGCAAAATAATTCCCCTGGCTTCCTGTGTATAATGACATTTGCTCTTTTGATGAATTGCTAATGTGTTCTTGGACAGAAGAACTGGCAGTACAGCCAAGTCTACGATATAAATGGTAGGGTTGGGATGATGGTTGCTGTTATTGCGTTTACCACTAATTATCACAATTTACTACTATCAAACAATAGGGCATTCTACACGTGTTGTCTCTCTATTATGAATAATTCCATTTCTAAAAAGTGTCAATGAAATTTAAAGCTACTCCTTTGCTCTTATAGAAATTATTTTCTTAAAGTAAATGTTAGCCTTTTTTGTTTAAAAGGTACTATCAACTTGAAATCTAATTAATTCAGAAATTAAAGAGAGTTTGTTACTCTTGTCTTGACAATTTTTATGATTTTACAATCACATTTCCCTATTTTATTACATTTGCTTCTCTCCTGTTTGATGTATGAGGCACTGACACTAACAACAAAGGGATAACTGAATGACTAAGTTGGAAACAATGAAACTGATTATATCCAAAGTACTATCAAATGCACTATAGAACAAATTTAGGGAAAAATCTCTAATTGCTTTCAGTGATACTAACAGTAATTTTTGCCATTGCTTTTAACAAGGTTAAAAAACCCACAAAAATCTCTGACAAAACTGTGATCCTGTATTTTTATGTTAATAATATCCCTTTAAGAGCTAATTAAATTCTATAAAATGTGCGTAGTGTTTGGTAAATTGTATCATTGCTAATATTTCTGTTGTAAAGCATAATTCATAGGTGTTAGCTATATTACAAAGCCACAGTGTTTGAAACACTAGTTCTGAGTTTTTTCTAAAAGAAGTACTATAGCAGGGCTTCTCAACATGTGGCCTGCAGCTCGCTTGTTTGCAGCCCATGGGGCGATTTGGGTTTACGCAGGGCTCAACGTGGCCTACAGGTGGGATCCTTTGAACATGGCCTCCACTGGGAACAAGCTCCACAACGGTGGGCATCTGTCAGGTGGGGTGAGCATTGAAAGATGCAAGTGGATGGGCTGGCTGGAACAGACGGGTACAGGGTTTCGGTGTTTCTAGCCCCCAGGGAGGAGGTGCCAGGAGTGCCAGGGCTTTGTGGGAAGTGCTGTGTATTTACGCCTGTCAGCGTGAAAAGTTATTTGCATATATTCGTATATATATATTTGCATGGATATGCAACCACACTTAAGTTGAGTCCCTTGGCATATGCTGTGAATATCATTGTGGACCCCAGGGCTTCCAAAGTTGAGTAGCCCTGTACGATAGTATGATTTCTTTTAAAACTGGAAACAAGTTTTAAAAGCATAAGTGATGATTCTTTCCCTAGTGATTCCAGGTTTGCTAAACATGTTGTTAAGAGGATTGTTGTGAGAGTGTTTTGGTTTTCATTTTTCCTTCAGTGTGGCATTCTAATAAATATCTGGCAAAGTGCATTCTTTGATTTTGTGGTAGGAAAGGTATGTCATACTGGATTCATTCTATACCTAATTGATTATGCATTGTTCCTTAATTAAACTAGGAAAGTGGTCTACATCATATTTTATAGATCAGTTAGGACTATAATATAGCCACATCTAGTAGGCTTGGTTAGAAGGATTGAAACCCCTCTTAACCTTTTTCCAAAGCAAAGTTTACTTAATTGAAATATTTTTTTTACTCTGTATATAAAGTATACACGTAAGTTTTCAGTAGTGGGAAGTAAATTACGCTTCTCTCTTTAGATACATTCACTCCATTTTCCTTGGCTTTCAATTTAGTCATCAATATGTTTTTGCTAGGTATTAGAGTAATGTTCACACTGCAGCTTCTTAGAAAAATTAAAATACATGTATTTCAAAATTAATACAACAAATAATATTTTGTTTCGTTTTAATTCATTTTCAAATGAATATGTGAGAGGGAACTTTTTTTTCCATGCTGAAGGGTTAAATGCATCTTGGATACAAAATGAGTAGAAACCCTACTTGAAGGGAAATAACCCCTTACAGTGAGAGGTTATTATACATCAATGCATTATATACAGGGATAGCAAGATTTTGATTACCTACAGTTAAGGTTGCCAGAGGGCTTCTGATTTAAATTTCTAAAGCTTGATCACAGCATCATGGGGGTTGCTGGAAATTCCAATTCCCTTTACTCTTGCTATCTTGCAGTCTCTATTTCTGTGCTTTAGAAAAATTACACAGTATTTTTCCCCCTTTCCACTTATCCATGAACGCAGGTGGATTTCTCACTGTTTCTTTCCAGCTGATTTTGCAATGCCGATCCTTTTTCGAATATCATTTTAACTGAGCAGAATTGTTCAGTGGGGCCCCACTGGGGGATCCATTCTCAGTTGTGGCAGCAATTCCAATACATGAATGGAAGCCTGATCCATTTGTGAAAATTAATTTAGGATGAAATTCTGGGCCCAATGAAGTAGGTAGCAAAACGCTCAGGGATTTCTCCTTTAGGGCATGTCTACACTATGAGATAAGGTCGACTCTCGTACAGTTGATTTCCTACCATCTGATTTTGTGAAGTTGAAGGTCTTTGGTCCTCACTGCGGGGAAGAATCAAATGTAGTCCAAAGTCGTGTGTCCCCATTAGGGAGCCTTCCATTGACTCAGAGAAGGAGGCACCATGGGCAGCTTTACATTGTGGGCTATGCTCATGGTGTCCGCTGGGTTCGAAACTCTGCTGCGGGTGGTCAGAGGCTCATGTCGTCATCATCCCAGAATGCACTCATCTACTCCCTCCCCTCTTGCACAACATCAGTAGGAGGCAGTCTGCTTATACTTTTTGGCACTCTGGTTGCCCATGCAGATGGCATAACAGCACAAGCATGGAGCCCGGTGGGCAGGAAAGCATCATCATGCTCGTGTGTATGGTGGTGCACCTCAGGGTGCTGTTTCGAGAGTGTACGCATGTTGCTGCACCAGGAAGAGGAGGAGGACAAGGCTCAGTGTGGCATGGAAACACTGCCCTGGCAAGGCGTGGTGCTCATGCTAGTGCTCCCACCAGTCAACCCTCTGGACACAGTGGAATGCTGGTTCTGGTGCTGTGAGATGAGCTCAGAGTGGAGGGATCGCTTTGTGATGCAGACATGGGACAATCAGCAATGGCTGCAGAACTTCCACATGTAGGATGCCACAGTCCTGGAACTGTGAATGGCTTTCCCCTGGTGCCTCAGGGCAGAATGCCTGAATGCAGGGCTGGCTCGAGCCATTCCTGCGCCCCGGGCAGCAGGCACGCGATACATGCGCAGCTCCCCCCCGGGCGCACAGCACATGCGTGGCCCCGCCCCCCAGCGCGCTTTGCAGCTCTAAGGGGCGCTGCGCAGCCCCCGGCCCTGGGTGCGCGGCGCCTGATGGCAGCTCTAAGGGGTGCCTCATGGGCCCTGGGCGCGCGGCGCCCCTTACAGCTGCTATCAGGCGCCCCCCATAGGTCGGCGCCCTGGGCAGCTGCCTGGCTAGCCCCCCACCTTAATCCGGCCCTGCCTGAATGAGACCCGTTCTGACCGTGCAGAAGTGCATGGCAATTGCCCTATGAAAGCTTGCCACACCAGACAGCTAGTTGGGAACCAGTTCCAGGTGGGGAAATCTACGGTCGGGGCTGTTGTCATAGAAGTAGCCAAAGCAATCAATCGCATTCTGCTACAGAGGATTGTGACTCTGGGAAATGTGGACGCCATAGCAGATGGCTTTGCCATGATGGGTTTCCCCAACTGCTGTGGCACCATAGACAGAACACACATCCCCATCTTGGCCCCTGAACACCTTGCCACGGAGTATATCAACCAAAAGGGGAACTCTGGGGATGGGAGCCTCAGGGCTGGTGGAGGAGGGACCAGGGGTGTTATCAGGGCAGGCAGGATTCTGGTGGCCTTTTCAAGGCAGGATACCACGTGGTCCTCGGATTACCGGATTGCAAAGCGAAGTGGCAGGAGAAGAAGGCCACTAGGGAGCAGCTGGTGTGGCAACAAGAGACAATGTTTTCCTCCCTGACCGCTGTTATGGACCACATGGTATCCTGCCTTGAAAAGGCCACCGCCCAGAACCCTGCCTGCCCTGATGATACTCCTAGTCCCTCCTCCACCAGCCCTGTGGTTCCCATCCCCAGAGTTCCCCTTTTGGTTGATATACTCCGTGGCAAGGTGTTCAGGGGCCAAGATGGGGATGGGAGCCTGGGATCAGCTGTGCAGCGCTTCCCCTTTGACACGCCACATGCACTGGATCCACCTTCCCTCCCTCCAATGCTGCCTCTTATAGGCAACAATCTGTATGTACCAGCTCCACAGACCCACCTGCCCCCCTCTCATGGCTCCTACAGGCAGCAGCATGCGGGGGGACAGGGGAGGCTGCTGCGAAGCAGCTCCTGCCTGCGGTGGGTGTGGACGTGCCACAGACAGAGGCTGCTCTGCAGCAGGAGCCCCTCTTCATGGATACCCCAGGGACAGAGGCTGCTGCCACACCGTCCTACTGCCTCTATATCAGAGGCAGCAGCCTGGGGTGGGTGGCAGGCGGGAGTTTGTCTGCGTAGGGAGCTGGTGTTTAAACCATCTCCCCTGATGGACCAACTGCCACCTGCCACCCCATGCTACTGTCTCTGATAGAGAGGCAGCAGCGTGGATTAGCAGGGGGCTCCCTGGGAGTGGGGCTGCGAGCTACAATTTGATGCCGTTTCATGACTATTCAGTTACACGATATCTAACATCCCTAGACTTTGCCATTATGATAGATTATATATGAGAATTTTTCACTCAAAAATTCTGTTTCGGTTTTCTCCACTGATTCATTGTTTTGAGGGATCCATTCTCTCTCAAATGTTTTGTGCCATCCCCAGAAGGTCATATTGGTTTTTTGGGGGGACATTTTGAGAAAGGAAATCTGTGGCTTTTTTCCCTCAGAACCATCAAAAAAATCCACAGCTGTTGCAGTAAAGGTTAAGTCTGTCCCAGCATCTAAAATAGTTAGTACAGGATGCTTTGTTTGTTGGTTCCTAGAGAGCTAGTGTGTGGTACTGATATTTTAAAGTTTTCATTTTAGTTTCTGGGAAAAATAATGCATACTGTACCTAAGAAAAGGTTCTTGGTATCAAAGCAGTTTTCTAATAAGGTCATAACTTTTTCTCCCCAAGATCCCAATATTGATAGAGCTATATGAAGACAAATAGTAAATACAAGATTTATTGTGCATTGAATACATTAATTGCCATTAAATACACTAGGACGCACCCACAACCTCCTTGCATTTTTAATAATCAATGATTGGCCAGAAGGAATTTCTCTAATTGACAAGCTTTGTAAATCTTCATTTTAGATACTAAACATTTTGTGAACAATTTGTTTGATTTAACTAGATTGCTGCACAATTGAGAATTTTAATTATCACCTGTGCTGTATTATGCACCTGCATCTAATGCAACAGGAACCTAAAGCATACATAATTTACTATTTCTGTTCACACAAAAATAATATTTTCCTTATTCAAGCAAATGTACAACCCCTCTTTGTGTGGGGAGGGAGAGAGATGATTTTTACATTAAAATTGAAGGGGTTCTGTCAATGTCATAAATATATATCTTAAAAATTTCTCACGTGTATCATCATAGATGATGAATGAAAGATTTTTTTAAAAATCTAATGTATTCATCACTTTGATTTATATTTCCATTTTGCTTTTCATTCAATGTGGATAATAAAAATAAACTGAAGCTGGAGGGAGTTACCAGTGGAGTTCCTCTGGTTCTGTGAATTTCAAACACATTGCAAGATAGTTTCATTTTCTAATTCTAAGGAATTAGAAAAATGTTGATGTCCTTATAAAACAAAGCAATGCAACAATGTTGGGTTCACAAAATCATATTAAAATCGCAAAATTAAAAATGTATTTTTATTGAAACAGTTTTTTCTCCAATTTATTAAAACATATCTGCTCATGCTGGAATAGATTTTCAAAATTGGAGACCTGAAAAACATAAGGTATGATTCTGGCTGGCCTCTTGGAAGAGATGCACCAGCGTAATAACAGTGCCTTGAGGCATTATAAGTAGCAGTTTGAAAAGTTCCTATGGGACTTTGGTCTGGTCTCCACTACAGGTTGGACCTCCCTGGTCCGGCACCCTTGGGACCTGACGGTCCCGAATGAGGGAATTTGCCAGATCAGGGGAGCTCCCCTGCCACGGGCCTCCCAGGATACTGCCCCCTGCCTCTGGCTGACTCTGCTCCAGCCCTACTGCCACTGGGCTTCAGCCTTGTTGCTACAGGGCTTGGGCTTGGCACATTGCCACCAGCTGGCTGGGGCTCTCCCGGGAAGGAGCACAACAGCCGCTGCAGCCCTGCTTCTGCCCCACCTGACTGAGGCTTCTCCGGAACAGGGCTCCACGGCTGCCCCGCTTCTATCCCACCTGACTGAGGCTTCTTGGGAACAGGGCTCCACGGTGACCCGCTTCTGTCCCTGAGTGGCTCGCGTTCCCAGGCAGCGGGGTTCTCTGGTCTACCAACATCTGTGATCCTGCCAGACTTCAGCTGTTACCAGACCAGAGAGTCCTGGATTTAAGAGGTTCAGCCTATACAGAATTAGTGAAAGTAGTTAAGGACGTAGAAATGAATGGTTATTGGGATAAAATACAAGCTGGTTTTACCAAAGCAGATTGTGCCAGACCAACCTGATCTTCTTTGAAAAGATAACTGATTTTTTGAGAGAGAAAATGCATGGATCTAATCTGTTCTGATTTCAGTAAGACATTTGATATAATTCCACATGGGAAATTTTTAATTACATTGGAGAAAATTAAGATTCATATTTGAGATGTGAACGACTAGTTGACTATCCGATAAGCAGATACTTATCAGATAGTCCACAGGCTAATTGACTAGTCTCTTCTCCCCTCTTGCTGCCTCTATCAGAAAGAGGCAGCAAAGGGGGGACAAGGAGTGGATGCTTCAAAGCGGCAGTGCCGCATGAAGCCTGGGAGTCCCCAGCTACCCTGGGCTGCATACAGCATTTCAAAGTGGCAGTGCCATGTGGAGTCTGGGGTTGGCTGGGGACTCAGAATCCCCCACTGGCCCCATGCTCTCCACAGTGCTTTCACCTTTGAAGTGTAGCAACAGCCCCTAGAGCTGTTGCTACACTTCAAAGGCGAAAGCGCCCTTATCAACTAATCGAATAGTTGATGCAAATTTCGTCAACTATTTGATTAGCCAAACAATCAAAATTTTGCATCCCTAATTCATATGCCAAATAAAAGGGGGATAAGGAATTGGGTGAAAGGGTGATTATGCAGGTCATAGTGAAAGATGAATTGTCAAGCTGGAGGAAGTTATTAGTGGAGTTCGTCTGGTTCCAAAACCAATTCCTATCTTATTTATCATTTTTATTACTGACCTTGGCATAAAAATGAGAATGTGCTAATAAAATTTGCAGATGTCATGAAGTTGGGAGAAAAACCGAAATATCATACAAGACAACCTGAATGATCTTGTGAACTGGAGTAAAAGAAATGGAATGAAAAGTGAAAAAACATGAATGTAGCGACTAATAAGAATTTTTGCTATTAACTGGGAATTTATCAGTGAGAAGCAACGGAGGAGAAAAAAAAGCCTGGGTCACAGGATAACTAGGAGCCATCAGTGGATCTTGAAAAGGCTAATGCAGTCCTAGGATGCATCAGGCAAGGTAATATATTAGGTACTGGGGAGACCTCAACTGGAATACTGTGAGCAGTTCTGTTCTTCCATGTTTAAGAAAGATAATTCAAACTGAAACAGGTTCAGAGAAAGGCTACAAGGATGATCAGAGAAATTGGAAGGGTACTTTAAGGCTATGTCTTCACTACAAGTTTTCTTGGCAAAAAATATGCTAATGGGGGACTCATTTGCATGAGTGGCAATCTCATTTGCATATTTTCTGCTGAACTATTTTTGCACAAAACCCTCTTTTTCCACAAGATCATAGTGTAGACATAGCCAAAGAGTGTAGCTTATTTAGGCTAATCAAAAGAAGGCTGAGGGGAGATTTGACTGCTATCTATAAATAAATCAGCGGGAATAAATACCAATGAGGGAAAGGAGTTGTTTAAGTGCCAGTGTGGACACAAGAACAAATGGTTATAAAATGGTCATCAATAAATTTAGGCTTGAGATTAAACAAAGGTTTCTAATCATCAGAGGAGTGATGGTCTGGAGCAGCCTTCCAGGGGAACAGTGGAAGCAAAAACCATTCAAGACTGAGCTTGATAAGTTAATGGACAGAGTGACTGCCTACAATGACATGAGGACAGTGTTCCCTCTAATTTTTTATGTCCCTTTGCAAATGAATTTTGTTGTGTGCAACACTATGGAGATTAACATAAAATTAATTCAGCACATGGGCGATCTGTGGTGGGGGTGGGGCCAGTGGGTTCAGAGTGTGGGAGGGGGCTCAGGTTTGGGGGGAGTGAGGGCTCTGGCTAGACATGCGGGCTCTGGGGAGGGACTGGAGATGAGGCATTTGCGGTATAGGAGGGGGCACCAGGCTGGAGACAAAGGCTTTTGAGTGCAGGAGTGGGCTCAGGACAGGAATTTGGGGTGGGAATTAGTGTTCAGAAGGGAACTCATGGTTGGGGTGTAGGGTCTATGAGGGAACGGTGAGACTGGGGGAATGGTGCATCCCAAGAAACAAAGTACTTTTTGCAGCCTACCTCCCAGGAAAGGACAACGTCCCGGCAGACAGTCTCCTCAGAAACTTTGTGCACAAGCACAAGTGGGAGATCAGCCCCACCACACTGAATCATCTGTTTCAGAGGTGGGGGTTTCCGATGGTGGACCTCTTTGCCACCCATACAGACAAAATGTGCCTGTATTACTGCTCCAGAGAGGGCATGGGTCCCCGATCCTTGGGGGACTCATTCAGCATAAAATGGGAAGCACCCTTCCTGTACGCATTCCCACCATTTCCACTGATCCAGCACACTATCCTGAAAATCAAGCAGGACAGAGCCAAAGTCATATTCATAGACCCGAGTTGGCCCAGGCAAACCTGGTGTCCTTACCTGCCGCTGATGAGTGTATGTCCACCATACTGCCTCCCTCCAGTCTGATATCTGCTCTCACAACAGAATGGGCAGATGCACCACCCAGACGTCCACACGCTCCATCTTCACGCATGGATGGTAACTGGTTGATGCCTGGAGTACCCCCGAGAAAGTGAAGCAAATCCTCATGAACTGTCGCAGGCCTGCAACTAGAAAGATATATAAATAAAAAAGGCATCGCTTCATGGTCTGGTGCTTGAAACAGAACTGCACTCCAATAGAGACTAGGGTTTCAAAAGGACTGACTTACCTCTTAGAGCTACACAAATCAGGACTATCACAAAGTTCAATTAAAGTACATCTCGCCGCTATAGCAGCACTATATCTGCCAATAAAGGGCTATTCTATCTTCACCCATGCATCCACCAAGAGATTCCTCTGGGGTCTACACAACATGTTTCCACCACAAAGATACCCAATTCCAGCATAGGACCTCAACCTCGTCCTCTAGGCTCTCATAGACAAGTCCTTTGAGTCATTAGCAACCTGTTCCCTTCTACATCTATCAATGAAGGTCACCTTTTTAGTTGCAATTACCTCTGCAAGAAGAGTGGGTGAGCTAGGAGCACTAATGTTAGACCCTGCATACACAATATTTCATGAAGACTCTGTACTCACCCCAAATTTCTCCTAAAAATATTTACCTCATTCCACTGTGAAAAGCCCATATACTTACCCATCTTCTCCCCTAAACCTCACAAGGACAAAGAGCGCTACACACCCTTGATGTCCGCAGGGCAGTCACCTTCTACTTACAACGTACAGAATGCTTTTGCAAATCTCCGCGACTCTTTGTATCACCTACAGAGAGATCAAAAGGGTTACCCATATCCAAACAAAGACTGTCTAAATGGATCTTGGGCTGCATACATCTATCTAAAAGGAGCTCCCAGCAACCATGGGATTACTCCATGAGATCAATGGCAACAACAGCTTTCCTCAGGGGCATACCAACAGAAGAAATCTGCAAAGCTGCCATGTGGGATTCAATACACACCTTCACGCAGCACTATGCCATACGTGTTTCGTCTGAACAATACGTGTTTCGTCTGAACAATACTTGCAGTTACCGAGTCAAATTACCGGAAGCACCCACCACCAAGCAGGAATTCTGCTTCATAGTCACCCACAGGGACACTCCTCGAAGAAGAAGGGAAGGTTACTCACCTGGTGCAGTAACTGGAGTTCTTCGAGATGGTTGTCCCTGTGAGTGCTCCACAACCCACCCTCCTCTCTTCGGCTTCGGATCCAACTACATCCGGGTCAGAGACGGAACTGAGGAGGTGGTGGGCTGTGCAGGTGGGATAGCTGTTTCGTGTTGCACACCGGCGTTCCATGTGCACAGCTGACCTGAGGTGGGAGGCACTTCCATCCAAAGTCTCCAACTAGTAGTGAGTAACCTTCCCTTGCTGCTGTCTATATGATGTACACTCTCAGGCTCCTCCAAGTTGTCTTCCTCTGTCAGTAATTTCATTATGATCTCTGCTGCCATGCATGAAGGCCTCACTGTAGTTAACAGAGCATGTGAGAGAAGTGCGGGATCCATTTTTTCTTGCTGCAGATGCCAGATTGCACAGAAGAGAATGGCAATTGGAAAATGGCCACAAAAGCATGCCAGAAGCCCCTAAACAAAACAGTGCCTCACGGGACATTTTGCACAGTCTCAAGATACCCTGAACTCTGTTCTGCAGTCCCACAACACCTAGCAACAGATGGTGTCACCAGGCACTATGGGGTACATACCCACAGTGCATTGTACCTGCTGTTGATAGGGGAGCCTAAAGATGTGCACACAGTCTGTTGACAAAAGGAGCTAGTGTAAACATGCTTTGGCAACTTTTTTGTGTGTTTGGCATGTTGACATTAGTTTCCTTGACAAATTTGGTAGTGTACTCTTTCCTAAGAGGAAAAGCAATTGAAGACAGTTGGCACTTTTTCAAAAAGCCATTATTAAAGGCACAAAGCAATCTATTCCACTGCATAGGAAAGATAAGCAGTATGGCAAGGCTGCCCTGCTTAACCAGGAGATCTTGAATGATCTAAAAATCAAAAGAGTCCTACAAAAAGTGGAAACTAGATAAGATTACAAAGGATAAACATAAATAACACCAATATGTAGGGGCAAAATTAGAAAAGTGAAGGCACAAAATGAGCTCAATCTAGCTAAAGACAAAGGGTAACAAGAAAGCATTCTACAAATACATTAGAAGTAAGAGGGAGATCAAATACAGGATAGGCCAGTTGCTCAATGAAGAGAGAGAAACAATACTGGATAACATGGAAATGGCAGTGGTGCTTAACAACTTCTTCGTTTCTGGTTTCACCAAGAAGGTTAGTAGTGATTGGATGCCCAACATAGGCTATGTCTAGACTACGGGGTTTTTGCCGGATACTTCCGGTATCCGGCAAAAACCCTGCCGCATCCAAGGAACACATTTGCTCTTCCACTTTTTTTCGCGGAAGAGCAAACACACTCTTTTGGGGAATCCTGTATACCTCATTTCACGAGGCATAAGGGCTCCACCAAAAGAGGAGGCTTTTCCACCATTTGGTCCCATCTGGATGGGGCCAAATGGCAGAAAAGCATCTTTCTCAAAAGCAGTTGGAAAAAACTACGCAAATTGTGGAGTGCAATTTACATAGCTTTTTTCAATAAAGCCCCATAGTCTAGACCTAGCCATAGTGAATGCCAGTGGAAATGGGGTAAGTTTTAGAAGCAAAAATAGGGAAAGAACAAGTTAAAAATATTTAGGCAAGTTAGATGTTTGTCATCAGGGCCTGATGAAATGCATCCTAGAATACTCCTAGATGACCGAGGAGATATGAGTCATTAGCTATACAATTAGAAATACAACGTAGACGGAGCTAGTATTATTACGTGGGTACATAACTAGTTGGATGACCATTCTCAGAGAAAAGTTATCAATGGTTCACAGTCATGCTGGAAGGGTATAATGAGTGGGGTCCCACAGGGACCAGTTCTGTTCCATATCTTCATCAGTGATTTAGATAACGGCATAAAGAGTATTAGGGAGGTAAAATCCCATGTAATGTAAGATCCCATGTTTATTTCACATTTAACTGATTAACCAATTAAAGGAGGGTTTCTCTAGGCTCCCCTCCCCCACCATGGCTGGGCTGGAGCGCCGCTCTGCTCCAGCCCAGAAAGAGAAGCTGAATGTAGGTGAAAAAAGAGAGAGGCTCTGAGACAGAAGAAAAACAATTGTTGTAATGAAAAACATTTAAGGTGATGTGTAGGCTTTATTATTATGTTTTTCCTGGAGGATTCTTACAGAGATTTTTTCTGAGCTTCCTTTGTCCTTCTCTGATCCTCTTCCAGTCTCCAGATGCTGCTTCCTTTAGTCACCATAGAATTACTGCTTTTTCTTTCTTTGTAAGTGATTGAGGTTGTTGTTAATAATTGATTTTCCATTGAAATGTGATTCCTCAAGGTGTACCTGTCAGATTTCTTGGTCCTTGGGCCAGGTCTGCCCTATCATGAATAGTTTCAAGATGATGTAATATGCTCAAGGTGAACTTGGCTATAAACCATGGTTATAATTGACCACATGACACCAATTTTCATTGTAAGTTGAGAAGATTGTCATGAAGAACATTCTGCTGAGTCCCCCCAGGGAGTATTTGCCCACTGCCAACTATTACCAATATTGAAGAAGGAAAAGACAAGAATCCCTTGCTTCACCTTGAAATATTGAGCCAATCTAAAGAAACAAGCATGGTGAAGTAAATCTCATTCTTGAATGCATCCAGCATTGGAACACAGTAAAAGTTGCCTCAACTCATAGGCTTTGTCTACACTGCGAGATCTTCTGGCAAAAAAATATGCTAATGCGGGACTCATTTGCATGAGTCACGATCTCATTAGCATATTTTCTGCCATTTCTTTTTGCACAGAAAGAAACGGCAGAAAAGATGCTAATGAGATCGCGACTCATGCAAATGAGTCCCACATTAGCATATTTTTTGCTGGGAGATCTCGCAGTGTAGACGTAGCCATAGAAGGAGGATCTCTATTCTGACAGCATGTATAAAGGTTGCTGTCATGTTGATGTAATGCTTGTATTTAAATTTTCTGAAAACAAAGGTTTTATAAATGTTAAGATAAATAAAAGCAACATGTTTCCATGAGTTATTTTTAACCCTAATGCAAACTATTTTTGTTCACATTTAAAGGACTTTTTAATTTCAGGCAATACAAACACTGCTGTGCCCTGGTAGTACATGAGAACAAAAAAGTGAACTAGACTTTTGCAATTGCTTTTAAAAATCTAAGGTATTACTATACAATTTAGAACAGGATAGAGGGGGTCCCCGTTAGAAACACATCTGTTCCACACTAAAGTCGTTGATATTTGTAGGAACTGATGTGTTATAAGTCCTCCCATTCCCCGCTATAAGTTGTGCAAAATGCTCCCCCCAATTTGCTTAAATGGAAGTCAGCCCCCGGAAGAAAATTCCCCACTTTAAGTTGTATGGCTATAAGTCCAAGTTTTTTGGAATGTACCTTGGACTTATAGCAAGAACCCCTTGTATTTGTAGTTTCTTTTTCAAAAATTATTCAGCAGATCCTCAGCTAGTGTAACTCCTCTGAAATGAATGGTGGTCGGCTGACTTAATGCCATCTGAATGGCTGACCTATGATTCTAAAATGACAGGGTCTTTTTAATTAAAAAAGGAAATAAATGTGCATCTGCCTGTTAGGAAATTGCGGCTAAGCAAAAGCTTTCCCCACCATTCATCTTCCATTTAATGTTCACAGACCACAATAGCTTGTTTGACGTTTTGTGGTTAGAAATCTAGTTTCAGAGCACTTGTCCTTTTTGTTCTGCTACGACATTGACATTGTGTTTTGCTGTAGTCTGAACACAAAGGAACAAATAACCTGCTCTGCATAAACATTTGTCACCTTTTCCTCCTAAAATTAGTATTTTTCAAAACGGGCCAACACATTCATACTGCATGTGACACCCTAACTATGACAACTACAAAACAAAGTAATGTACAGTAAGCATGCCAGTTGAAGCTGATTATATTAATTGCTATTCAGGTCAGCACTTAGATTAATTATTTTGTTTATGTAGTATGTTCGTTAAGTGGTTGCCTGATTGCTGTTCAGAAGATTGATTGCTTGTTACATTTACCTTGTGGTTTCTGTGGGGAAAACATCATTTAGATTTCATCGTTTCCAAACATACTGGGGGGAGGGAGGGAAAAAGGAGATGCGGGTGTTCATTTCTTAACATAGAATTGTATTAATATCAAGTAGGAAAATGGAAAACAGACCTCATGAAGTACACATTTTTAAACATGCCAAGCTTAAAGATGATAATGTACCTTTTAGCCTCTTCAGGGCCTACAGCAATTATTGGGAAAGAAGAGAAATTAATTAAGCATGCTATAAAATATAGAAAAGTTAATGGGCACGGTTAACATTGTGTCAAACAAGGGTGGGCAAAGTGGTTGGGTTAACCAAAAGCCACACCTCTGACCCCTGCAGTCTTATCTTTTGAGGGCAGAATAACCCATGCCGTTGAGGGCAAACTCAGTGAATTTTAATTCTTGGACTTTTCTTGGAATTCTTCTATGAGGATTAAACTCCATGTGGAATAAACAAGGGGTTTCCACGGAACAAAGTTGTGCAGGCAGCAAGGGGCACTCAGAGCTTTTGATAAAATCAATGGGATTCTAGTAAAGCCAGAGCAGAGGGAGCCCCAGAATATGGTGAATCTGAGCAAGGTTTCCTCAGCAGGGACCTACTGCTCTGCTGAGGGAGAAGTGTCCCTCCCCCAGCCAGGCAGGTTGGTGTGTGGAGCCCTGAGGCCCTAGCTGGGCAGGGCTGATTAAGCAGCTGCAGGGCTATGCTGCAGCGCAGCTTAGTGGGAACTTTGAATCTAGGTAGCAAAGGATTAGCATGGCTGCCCTTTATCACTTGTGGAGACTCTGAAATTTGTGGCTTAAGGAGCTATAACCCACAGAAATCCCATCTCCTCAACATGGGTTTTTTTTTTCATATAACAGGCATTTGATTATGACTTATAATACTTAGTCCTGCCATGAGTACAGGGGACTGAACTAGATAGCCTCTTAAGGTCTTCTCCAGTCCTGTCATTCTGTGACAAACCACTGACCACAGTGAAAATAAAAAGAGCTCAATGGAAGACAGGAAGGAGAAGAGGAAACAAATACAGAAAAGACACTTATGTGGTCTAAACATCCTTAAAAACAACCTTTTTTTCAAGCTCTGTCTATTGTCATTTGATGGTGTTTGATCAAACCTCATATTTGAAAGAATAAATTAAAAAGTTCATTTTTAAAATGTCCAATTGAAACCTCTTAGCAAACATTCAGCAGCTTAGAGATCTTGATTTAAGCCTTCATCTTGCAGACCCAGGCCAGTGGAGTGAGTAGAAGTTCTGACCACAGATTTACAGAAATGGGCCCATATATATTATGCCACTGTTCTTATTAATAGTTTAATGAGCTGGATTGTTACGTTTTATTCCTTAATAAATTAAGGATGGCAGACTTTTTGATAGATGTCCTTAGGATGGAGGTGTCTGGATGCAATGGTGATGGGCATGCTATCGCTGCCGAAAATAGACAGTTTTGTTTTGATTTGTTTTGACCATAGATGTTAAATCCCTGTTTATTGCAAATCAGTTTCATGGAACAACACTCCATCTCTTCTGAAAGCTGTAGAGGCTAGTGTTTCCTTGCTGACACTTGACCATCTAAATGAATTGGGATTAAATAATGATGCCTTTTTCTGTGCTGAAAATTTTACATAACAGAAATTCAGTTTTGCCAGTTTCAGACACCTTAAGAACAGCCCTTCTGTAACCCGTAGTTGTCTCAGACTAGAAAAATGTTTCAGTGACTGTAACTGCCAGGCTACTGGTTCTTGTTTCAGTGGAAACACATAAATCTTTTTAACCATGTTTACTGTATCTCTGTCTTTTTTTTTCCATGCTATTAATTTTGGGCATACTGTAGGGATCTTACTCTACAATGCAAGACTTCAGAAAATAGTATGTGTTCAGGTTCCCTTAGGATCCTTTCCCATAGATGCTTTAGACATATACACTATATAAAAGCATATCTAGACGTTTTGGGTAAGGAGCTGAGTGGAAGAAAGAGCATTTGGATAAGCGTTGTACTCCTGGCAACTATGTTTGAGAAATCTTCCTTAATGATTGCTATATCCACTTAGCATTATGTTTTACAGGATGAGGGAAGGAGAGAAGATATTGGCTTAAGTAGGGAGGGAATAACTTACCGGTAATGGTAATTTTCTTGCGTAGTCTTGTTTTCCCATCCTAGTTCATCCAACCACTTTTCTAAGGTATTTTTTAAGTTGTGAGCCCTTTATTTTCATAATTCATTCTCTCTCTCTCTCTTTCTCTCTTTTTTTTTTTTTAACTAGAAATTTCTAGAATTAACTAGAAATTTGAAGTAGAAGTGGGAGGGGAAGGCTGGTGTTTTTGCTGGGCTTGACTGAAACCTCTCTTGTATTATAGTGTAACGGTGAGGTTTAGGTAAAACCTCACTAAAGCTGGTGGGCCTAACAGCTACTCCTCAGTCAGAATGAATGTAACAAGTAGTTAAGCTCCTTTTTGGTGTAAGATAGCTAAAACAATAGGAACCCACCATCCAAAACACTAGTCACATGTTAGACAGATCAGAAACAGGAGGAAGGGGTTTTTTTTGCTTGTTTTTGGATAACGTTTGATGGACATATTTATGTCTGAGAGCCGAAACAGCCAGACAACAAGCAGAGAGAAAAAGCCAACCAGCCAACCAGCCTGCTAGTGGAACTGTGGCAAGCTTGGGAGACAGTGAAAAGAGAGGTTTTCAGCAGAGTTATTATCTGGAAAGAGGCTTGGAACTTGAGCAAAGAAACTGCCTGCTGTTGTTTAATTCCTGCTGTGTTCTTGGGAACCAACTTTGCACACATTCTTTAAAAGTAAACCAGATTGATTCAAGGAAATACCTGACTGTATCATAAAATTATTTCTACTCATGGAAATATTGGACAAGACCTAGAGTAATTGGCTCAGGTAAAAAAGGGATAACAGTAGCTTCCCAGTAGGTGAAAACGTGGACGGCCGGTATGCTAGGCAGGCATTGCCTTCCCAAACCGCCAGCCTGGCCCTGTCCATACTCCGCCCAGAATGCCTGCTGTAGGTGTTCTGGGGGCAGAGTGTTGCTGCCCCCAGTGCCCACCCTCCTCATGTTCCAGGGCGGCTGGAGCTGTGCACCCTCCGCCCTTCTAAGGACCAGGGAGACTTGGGCTGCATGCCGGCCTGCGAGCCCCCCTTCCTGTTGTGGTGGGGGGATATGTGGCACTGTCCACCTCCCCGTGGTTGTGGTGGGGAACTGGGGAGGCAGCATGGTTTCCTGGGGAGTGGGGCCCCAGCAGAAGGAGTGGAGCTGCGGGAGGCAAGCTGGGGGCTTGTCTCTCCCAGCCGTATTTCACCAACCACCTCTGGTGAAAACCATGTTGAGAGCAGTGGTGTGTAAGTGTTGTTACAGGATGAAGTAGGATAATAAAGACAAGCAGAATCGTCATTGTCATTTTCCTTTTCTTTAAAACTTCTATCCTTCTTTGTCCTTTTCTCAACCCCTTAATTCTTCACACCTCCCTTTTCTGCCTTTATTCCATTATCACCTCTCTATTTTAATCTTAGCC
The DNA here is from genome assembly GCA_032595735.1 of Pelochelys cantorii. NCBI lineage: Eukaryota > Metazoa > Chordata > Testudines > Trionychidae > Pelochelys > Pelochelys cantorii. The sequence continues at coordinate 23,367,243 of CM064334.1, read as the reverse complement.
AAGTGGCCTACAGTTATCACTGTTATGTTTCAAAATCTCATTCTGCTATTTCCAAAAAACTTTCTTTTCAAGCCTAAACCTTCAGACAAGAGCACAATGAGTGCAACTGTAAATATCCATGAATACGACTGCTCAGGCTAAACCCTACATTGCAATCAGGAAATGTGAATACCAAGCTCAGACAATTGAGCACCTACTAGTTTTGTGCATAATACTGTCATGCCCTGTTCACACTGGTTACTCACATGAGTAACTCCATTGCTTTCACTGAGGCTACTTCTGTGGCTAAATGCTTATAATTGTGAATAGGGGATTCATGAACTGGGCCATATTTTTTTGTGGGCACAGAAGTTGTTGCAGCATTTTTCAACACATACCACCTATTTATTGTCATTGAAAATGTCTCCTTTTGAGTTCTGATCTGCTGTTCATGAAGTTTTATGTTTGTTCTACAGTCCTTCTATAAACAGAAATCCAAATGATGTTAGTAATGGTGCTGTTAGTTCACTGTAGATGTTCTGATTGCTAAAGAACAGTGTAATCTATTAAGCCAATTATGTTCTTGTTTCCACCGGTGTCAGAGTGGAGTAGAGAGAGTTGGAATTTTATTAATTTTTAATTTCTGCCCTAATTTTTTTCATAGGAAATCTTATTTTTCAAGGAAACCCTCACCCTCAAATTTTCAGTTATGAACATTCCTCGGAATTAACTTTTTTTTTCTATCAGTTCTATCAGGGGCTGCTGCTGGAGCAGTCTCTGCCTGCAGTGAGGCCAGGCCCACTGCGGGCAGAGGGTGCTTCATGGCAGCCTCCCCAACCTTCTCCCCTTACCCTCCGCTGCTGCCTCTGATACAGTCAGGTATTGTACTGCTTGACTAGTCTCTTACATCCCTATTATCCAGTAGCACTTAACTAAAAATGAATACAAGAAAAAGAGTCCAGATTTAAATCTAAACATCCCATCACTTGGCAGTGGTCAGATCCACAGGTTTCATTCAGTTATTATATAGAGAGAAGCCAACGGTAAATTTTCAGTCCAGAGCTGGATTCATATTTGAATTTCCCCACAGCTTAGAGATGCCAATTAGAGTTGCCAGGTGTCCGGTTTTGAACCGGACAGTCCAGTATTTGAGCTTATAAATGTGAGAAAATATAAATGTCCGGTATTTTCTAAATAAGATGTAATGTAGATTGTAATGTCAAGTGTGTCCGGTATTTTTGTTGACGCCATCTGGCAACCCTAATGCCAATATCTGGTGTTTTGGTTCTCAGACTCGTTTTAGTATACTTTCTACTTCATCCAGCAGACTAACAAAGTACTAGTTATATTTGCAATACATTTTGTCTGTTCATATTTTAATTAAACACACTTTGCTGAATTATTTTAAATTTCAGCCATCATCATTTATGGATTTTTTTTTAAAAATGCAAATAGAATAATAAGGAATACTTAATTTTATATAAAATTAAGTAAATCCCAAGCAATAAAAGGCATGTGGGATAAAAGTCTTCATTTACAATGAATTATGAGACACCATCATCTTTTATCAGTGTATCATTCTCTTAACCTTTAGGGTTATATACTACTAATATCTTGATATTCAGTAAATCTCTATTCTCCTTCCTACTCCTATTTAGCATAAGTGCCGTACCCTCCTTCCTAGCGCTAGTTGCCTCTCCTATCCAAAAGAATAGAGCCCTGCAAATTCATATCCATTTAATAGCCGTGGGTATCTGCATCGACGGATGTAGATGTGGATATCTGGCTCATTTTTGTACATGCGGGTACAAATCTAGAAACCTTACAAATTTGCAGCTATCTGCTTTATATCCATGCATATCCACATCTGCGCATGTGGATGCAAATATCCACAGATCATTAATGTTGGTGTGGATGCGGATACCAATTTTGTATCCATTCAAGGCTCTACAAAAGGATATCTCTCACCTTTCAAGAATCCAACCATTATGTATGCACCTAGCAGCATTGGGACCCAATTTAGCTCCCTTTTAAGTCAATATAAAGCCTCTCGCTGACTTCAGCGTAACTTGGGTCTGACCCTAGAATATGGAATCTGATTGCAGAGAATCCATACCAAATGTGTACAGGCTCAAACACCCTCCCACTCCTCTCTGTGAATATGCTTTCTTGTTGCTCCTGGCACTTGAATTTTAATTTCAGTTCAAGCTCTTCTGCTGGGTCACTGGTAAATACCCTTTTGCAAGGCCTGAGAAAGTGTTCGCTCATGGACTCTTCAAAAAGTGGTGCATGAGAGTTCTGTCTTCATGATAATGTATGAGACAGGAAGGCTGCTTTGTAAATAGACAGTGAAACTCTCTGCCCTGTTTGACGGGGTAACACAGGCATAAGCAGGATAATACAGATGAACATTCATTCGTTTTGATATTCCACTTCACATTTGACCTATGGTGAGACGTAGGCTTCAATTTCTAGATCTTCCTTGATAATTTTTTTAATAAACAAAAAAAATCCACATAAATAAGGGAGAGAGAGAGATTAAATAATTTGATCACTTCTTTTTTCATGTATTGTATAAACTAAAGAAAAAAGTTTCAGTAAATTGGGGCTGACTGGACAGTGGAAGGGAGCATTGCTAAAGATTATGGTAATTATAGAATCCTAGAGCTGGAAGAGACCTCAGGAGGTCAACCTAAACTTCCTATGATATCTAACTTTTGTAAGTCACACTGAGTGCTCTGGGCATCTTTGTACTCCTCTACTTCCAAGGTACTCTGTGGAAGGCCAGTACTCCTGTTTCAGGCTGCTCTAGCTTGCACTAGTTGTCAGTGATCCCCAAGGGGCCAATAAAACAGTTGGGGATTATTAGGGCACAGGAGAGTCCTGGTCATGACTCCTTTCACCCAAGCAACCCCCTTCTACTGATTGGGTGAGAACACCTCACAGCTAGCAAATTAGGTAGATTTTAGGGAAATGTTGTTGTGCTGCTGGAGCAATACACAGCCACCCTTAAGCACCACAAGATATGGGCCCTCATAAATGATGAGACAACATTCTGAGCCCTTAATAGATGTTCAAGTCTTTAATTAGACAGAAAAGCCACATAAATCTTCTTTTTTGAAGAAGAGCGGCTTTTTGACAAGGGGAGGGGGACGGTTCGCTATAAAAGCCACGTCTTAACTACTTTCACTTTCACAAGCTCTGCTTTCGAAAGTGTGAATCGGAAGAAGATATGCAATTTCCTGCAGAATTTGCATATCTTCTTTCAACCATTCCCTGTAGTCTGGATGAGCCCAAAATGAACTTCAGCATTTGATTCATTGTAAGCACCTTTAGATTAGGGATGTGAAAGTGTAAACCTAGGCTCCTTGGTTAACCTTCACAGTTACATGCAACCCTCTTCTACCCTGGTAAGCAAGGCCCACATGCACGGTCCCTGGTCTCCCTCCCTGCCCCCCCCCCCCCGGGTAGGGGACAGCGATGGCTCTTTAATTTTCAGGCGCACCTGCTCCTGGGTGCACCTGTGGCCTTTCTGGGCCATGGTGGCAGCTATGCAGCCGTAGACGGCCGCGTTCCTCCGTCTAGTGCGGAGATCATGGACATTGGGGGCCTGCCCCCAAACCTCTATGAGGTCCATGATCTCCTCACTAGTCCAGGAGGGAGCGTGGCATCTACGACCCCTGGCTGGCTCCTGGGTGCTGTGGGACTGGGCGGGGGATGGCTGGCTGGCACTGGCTCCCGGCTCATTGTGGGGCCACTGGGTCAGGGGCAGAGACTGCTGGCAAGCCTGGATCTGGCACGTGCAATCTGGCCAGAGTCTACCCCTTTAAGAGCTCCGGGGCTCGGGGAGAGGAGTTTTCCTGGTTTGGCCCAGAGGGGCCACCAGGGGAAACTGGGAAGGGCTGGAGGCCAGCTAATTTGAAATAAGCGTCTACACAGCGCTTATTTAGAATTAGCTATTTCAAATGTGGCGTTACTCCTCGTAGAATGAGGTTTACCAAATGCGAATTAAGCACCCCGCTATTTTGATTTTATTTTGAAATAGCAGTTTGCCAGTATCGACACTATTAAAGTTAATTCGAAATAATGGCTGTTATTTCAAATTAACTTTTCAGTGTAGACATACCCTTAGTTCTTAGATAAATATAACAATTGATAAACCTTTAATGCTGCGTATCTTCTTGTATGTCTGTGAAGGGTCTCACCGTCTTGCAGACACCCCTTTGTGGCTGAGGGCATGTCTGCTCCTCCTCTGTTCCAGCTGTCTTTGCAGGTGGAGGTGTCCCTGATAGCTTTCTAGTCTGTTGCCTGGGACCAGGTTTCTTCTTACCCCTTTTCTGTCTGTGAAGGGGGTTGGAGGGGACCCAGGCCTGCCTACTCCTCTGGGTCCTGGCCCAGGGACCCTATAAGTAGCAGTTGCCTGCAAAGTTTTTCCTCTGTCTGCTGCTACCTTGCTCCCTGGGCCACTTCCTCAAGATGCTGCTCCGTCCAGCCTCATCTCTCAGGGCTTTGAGGCCCAGCTCTCAACACACCCTATCCAGGATCCTGTAGAACTCTGTAGTGGCTAGTCTTCCACCCCTGGACCTGGGTCTCAACCCAGACTAAAGTTCAGTCTGCACTTGGAGCTGTCTAGATCTGGCTGGGTCGAGCTCCAGTGAGGAACTGCCAGGCCCTGGCCCAGCAGCTTCATTTATATCGCCTTACTGAGCCCTGATTGGCTGCAGCAGAAGCAGCCACTCTAGTCTGCTTGGAGGACTTCTTTCTGCTCTTCTGCCTGGGGTGGGGTGGGGTGGAGGTAAGACCTCCAGCCTGTCTTTAGGCCTAGTCCACCCTGTCACAATGTCTTTCATAGATTTTGGTTTATACTATAGAATAGGCCAAATTTAGGGTCCGGAGACAGATTGTTTGTCTTTCCCCACTAATATTATTCTTGTGCCCTTATAATATAAATAACCACTCCCCTTTTCCAGACAGCCAACTTTCAATTTATAAATACAGTACAATACAAATGTATTTGGTGTAGCACCTTTCATGCAAGCTGCAAACTCTAAATTGATTTACAGATATTAATGTCATATAACAGCATATTGGTTTAAATTACTGAGTAGCTATAGAAAGAGAGTGGGTCCTAGAACTTCTAGTGTATTACAGCAATTTTATACCATTCTGGCATCAGAAAGCTGCCTTATCCAGCCATAAGAAGCTGTTGTTGCATTGACGTAGCTTCTGCCTCTTGGGGAGGTAGAGTACAAATATGGACAAGAGAGTGCTATGCCAACAACTTGGCAGGCCTAGTGAAGATGTATTAAATCAATACTGCTGTTTTGGATCACAGTGGTACCGATTTAACCAGTAGTGTAGACATGTTTTATGAGACACTGACTAAGGGGCATAACCATGATTAAAGGCAGCATGGAACTGACTGCATGTCGTCCTTTGTGTGCCTGGTCATATTCACACCTCTTCCTACTACTTGTGCCTTATCTGTGGAGGGTGGCTAATGTCCTAGGCAGAAGCTGGGACTCAGAAACACCTGGACCGCAGATGTCTGTTTTCTGCAAGGAAGCATAAAAAAGGAGATTCTTTTTCATTCTGTTTCCCATGTAGCAACTAAGCACCATCTGGCCCATGGGAATTTTCACGATTGCATGTGTTTCAGAAATTAGTCATTCATAGGCATAATGGATAATGCAAACAAAAAAAATCGCAGGAATATAAAATTTCATAGTAAGACTCCAAAATACAACGGTATTACTAGTGCAAGCTGTTTTGTTTTAGGTCCTTACTATATAATATATTAAGGTATTTTTTATTACACTTCTGTGTGAATCTACATGTAATTATATGTCTCTCAAAGGCTCTTGGAAAGTTACTCTTGTGTTCCTGAGTGTCACAAAGTTTGGCCACCCTTGCTCCAAAAATATTGCATTGCTTTTCTTTCACTAAAATTAGTTAACATTCTGCTGTAATCTAATGTGAATTTGAAGAGTGTCATTGTTCCCTTTGAAACCAATATGTTCTATAATCCAAAAATGTAGAGATGGTGAACTATTGTGCATACTAATAAGAGATCATTTCTCTTTGTGATGGGATACAGTTTTTAAATTTATTTTTTGTGGAAATCCCAGAGTATATAGGTGTTTATTGTGAGTCATTAAAACAATATTTATTTTATCTTCAAAACAAACACAAATGGAGGCAAAATAAGAGAAGTGAAAAGGAAATTGGATTTCATTTACAGTTGTCACTTTTATTTATGTTACCTTTCCTTCTCCCTTTAAAAGGTTCATATACACACAGTGATCTTCTGACTATGGAAATTTTGCAGCAAAAATGATCAAATACAATAGAAACAAGTCCTGAATTCTATGGCAATAATGAGACAGAATTTTTATATTAAAAACAGTGTTTCTGCATAATATCAGCAATTCTAATTGTGGTGCTTGACATTCAGTGCTAATCCACTGGCTCTAAAGCTTATTAAAAATGTCAGTAGACGCACTGGTAGCATAGGAGAAGGTCGAAAATTGTCAAGAACAATACTAACATTAAGAATCTGAGATAAAATAATATATGTTGTAGAAATATGATTTTGCATGAAATCCACAGGCATAGAATCAATAATATACCAGAGTAGAATGAATAGTGCCTACAGATGCAGACAGCCCCAGCAGCACAGCTGAGAGATCCCAACAAAAGAGAACCACTTTTGGTTTTTTAGCATCTTTCTTTTCTTGGCTAGCTGTGTAGTTTCTCTTCTCCATGGAAATAGCACTAGAATTATTAACAACCGAGAATAAATATACCAATTTTTCCTTCTAAAAGAAGCAGCCCCGTAGAGCCCTGGAATGAGACTCAGAAGTTCTGGATTCCATTCATGGTTCAGCCACTCATTATCTCTGTGAAAACTACAGCAGCGTTCTGTGCCTCAGTTTCCCATCTGCACATATGGGATAATTTTACTTAGCTCTTTGTAAAACATGTTGAGATCTACAGGTTAAAAGTGTTACGAGTGAATGTTTTAATATTCTTTTCAAATAAATGGACTTGAAAGTACAGATATTAGTGTGTAGTTGGTTACACAATTAACTGATAGGCCTGGGCTTATTAGTTAATCATAACAACTACATGGAACCCCCAACCCCCTGCTGCCTCTGTATCAGAGGCAGTGGGCGGGGCAGATGGGAGCCGGCTTTTAAGCTGGCTCCCTGCACATGCTGGTTCCTGCAGAGCTGCCTCCAACCCCTGCTGTCTCCCATAGAGGCAACAGCCTGGGGCGCCAGGTGGGAGCTGGTTCTGGGGGAGGGGGAAGGAAAACCAGCTCCCTACAAGCAACGACTCCCATAGAGCTGCCCCTCCATGCCTCTGCCTCTGATAGACAGGCAGCAGCGTGGGGTGGTGGGGCAGGCAGGAGCCAACACATTTGGAGAGCCAGCTTTTATCAGAGGTAGGGCAGGTGGGAGCCAGTGCTTGTGGGGAGCTGGCTTAAAAGCCAGGTCCTTTGGAGCAGTGGATCCCACCTGCCCCACCTGCCTGTAAACGTGTAACTGCTAAAATTTCCAATGGTTATACATTTACACAAATAAATGATAGTTAACATCCCTACTGGAAAGAGTTTCCATTGATTTATAATGACTCAGTGTTGCCACTCTTATTCACTTTTACTACACAAAGCAGTCCTCTTGAAATCAATAGAGTTAATAGGGTTATACATGTAATCGAGTACTATTAAGCATGAGGAAGGGTAGCCCAATTTGCCCCAATATATGTTTGTGAAATAGTCCACTGTTAGTAATCCTAAAGAGAAGAAACCTGATGATTTGGGAGACTGTTTATTTTTTATCTTGAGTATTCAGGAATATCTTTGTGCAGTTTAGTAAAGTGTTCATTCATTATTAATTCAGCAGTGCTCTTATGAACTGGATGGCCTCTTTAGAGTACAGTCTGCCAAGGGTATTAGATTGGGTCATTTATTCTGAGGTGACACATTTCTTTTAATATAAATAATTAAAGTAAGACTAGATGGCCACTTTTAAGATTTTTTTTTAAGTCTGTCAGTTTTACATCAGAATTGACAAATAAGTCATTCATGGTTGCCACTACTCATGAGTCCTCCCTAGCCGTTTTAAAAACCTCCCACAGTGTAAGCAGGAACCATCCCAAGAAAAATTAGTAAATTAAGGATGACAGTGGCTTGTCACAAGCAGCCATTAATGAATACCATGGAGAATTGCATGTCTTTCTGTTCATTGTCTTTCTGTAATTTATATCCAGTATCCCACAGATTATGCAGAGTAGATGTATGAATACTTGTAGCTGCACATTTAAGCAGGCAAATAGGATTTTATGAATTGGTTGAAGTAAAAAGTGAAAAATAAATGGTAAAGTTTACTTCCTGAGGGTGAATATTGAAACAAATTTTGTATCTTTGAAAAGACTGGGAATTTTATCAGTGTTGGTATTGTTTGGATTCATAGCATACAAAGGCTTTCAGATAAACATTTAATGCAGTATAGGTTGGCACGATGCATTATGATATATCATAATTTTTGTTGTGTTAGTTCACAAAATTTTCACTAAGCAAAATATAAAACCAGAATTACATTTATGTAAAATAACATAATGTACCTGCCAGCAAAAGAGAGATACTTTCCAGCTACAGTGCATTCTGCAGCTCCAGATTTCCTTCATTTTAATAGAGAAACATTTTCATAGGTAGCAAAAAGAAAAAAGCTGAACACACAATGCAGAGGGAGAAAATTAGGAAATACCAAGAAGAAAATTAGGATTCTTTACAGCCGAACTCAGTTTTCATGGATATTACTGGGTTTATTCATCTATCAGTGTACATATAAATTCTTTTGATTCTTGTAGGAGTTATGGGTTGCATATGTAAGGAAGAATAGATCCCAATGTTGTAGTGTGAAATCCTACAGTCCTCAGTAATGTCAGAATCCCAGTGATGTATCCAAGGGATGTTTGCAGTGAAAATGATTGTTTTGGGAACATACATCCATGGTTTATGGTCACCGTTATTATTTCTATATCTGAAAATATGAAGATTTTCTAACCTGTGAACTCAAATCCTGCAGATCTCATTTAGCCCTTACAAAAACATGTCTTATTGATGTCTGTGAGTCCACTATACAATGCATTTGTGCCTGCCCTCCGTCCCCTCCCCCCAGCAGTCTTTTGGGGTATGTCCACATTGCAGCGCTATTTCGAATTAACTTAATTAACTTAATTCGAAATAGTTAATTTGAATTAAGCTAATTTGAATTAACTCATCTACACACACAAACTATTTCGAAATAGTGCATCCACACTGAATGGACCCTGAACCGAAGTTAAGGCTGGCCGGAACCAGTGCCGGCAGAGCATCAGGTTAGTACTTAGTGTGTGGGGCTGCTGCCTGAGGCTAACTGAGCTCCGTGCTTAAAGGGACCCTACCCCCACCCCAGACAGACAGTTCTCAGGGTTCCCCGCTTGCTTGTCTACCTCAATGAGGGACAGCAAAGCAGTCCTGTCTTGGAGTGCCCTGAGTGCCCGCACTGGGGACGCCACAGCACTAGGCCACATGGAGCCAGAGCTGCCCCTGGGCACAGCGGCGCGTCTTGTGGGGTCGTTGCCCTCAGCCCGGCTGCATTTGCTGCAGGGTGCCATCCGGGGGGGTCCATCGGGGGGCTGTCAGGATCCAGGAGGCCCTGCGGGAGAGCGTCCACCCCTCAGAGCCACCCTGGTCCTCTGCACCGGGGGCTCGTGCCCCATTCCTCCTTCACATCCTTCCACTTACCCCTCTCTAGCCCCCCTTCCTGATGTCAAACAAAAGACACGTATGTTCAAAAATAGAAACTGGGTTTATTGAACAAAACTGGGGGGATGAACCTCTGGGGAGACTGGGAAAAGGAGGTGGGAGAGGGGAAGAGACGGGGGGAGGGGGAAACCTGGGAGGAGGGAGTTGAAAGGGGGAAGCAAGGGGAAGAAGGGGGAGGGGAAGCTCAGGGCCCAGGGTTGGGGGTCTCGCCGGACCAACTTGATTTTCATGCGAACCTGCTCCTGGGTTCGCATGTGGCCTTTGGTGGCCAGGCTGGCAGCTATCCTGCCATAGACGGCCGCATTCCTCTATCTAGTGTGGAGATCATGGACGTTGGGGGCATCCCCCCCAAACCTGAATAAGGTCCATGATCTCCACCCTGGACCAAGAAGGCACCTGCATTCTTCAGGCCCTACAAGGCTCCTGGGAGCTGGCAGACTGCTCCTGGGGAGCGGTGGAGGGCTGGCTGCCAGTGGCTTGCTGGCTCATGTTTTCGGGCCACTGGGTCAGGGGCCCCGGTGGCCACTGCTGGCTCTGGGCTGGCAGGTTTGGCGGCACAGGCACTGTGGCCAGAGTCTACCCCTTTAATGGCTCTGGGAGAGGAGAGTAAGTTTTCCTGGTTGTGCCCAGAGTGGCCACCAGGGCTCCCTGGGAAGGGCTGGAGGCCCCCTATTTTGAATTAAGTGTCTACACAGCACTTTATTCGAAATAGCTATTTTGAATTTGGCATTACTCCTCGTAGAATGAGGTTTACCAAATTCGAATTAAGCGCTCCGCTATTTCGAATCAATTTTGAAATAGCAGTTTGCATGTATAGACACTATTAAAGTTAATTCGAAATAACGGCTGTTATTTCGAATTAACTTTACAGTGTAGACATACCCTTGCACAATAAATGACAGTTTAGCACACAGTTAACCATTTTTCTGTATAGATGTTCATATTGCAGAAGAAAGGGTTATGCACATATTTGGCATGTGTAGCTGCCATGTCTGCCTTTAAATATGTTCCCTACAAATCTATTTGCAGTATACATACAATTAATCTTAACTTAATAGGAGTTTGGTTAAACTCTGTGTTACTGTTCTGTATAAATATTTTGGGCTTAATTAAATGTATAAAATCATTGCAACTTTATAAAACATAGTCACTGCACAGAATATTCACTGCTACACTGTCACATACTTGGTCTGTAAGCCGAAATAATGCACATCCTGTGCTGCCACATGCACCGAGTACTTTAAATCAGTTTTAAAGTGATGACATTTAATGGGACATTAGCACTTCACAGGAACATCACCGCATTCCAGAGCATCAGAGGGTATGTCTAGTTCGAACTCGGGTGGCTAATGTAGGCATTCGAAGTTGCAAATGAAGCCCGGGATTGAAATATCCCGGGCTTCATTTGCATCTTGCCGGGCGGGCGCCATTTTTAAATCCCCTTAGGTCGAACTCCGTGCCCGCGGCTACACGCGGCACGGAGTAGGTAGTTCGAATTAGGATCTCTAATTCGAACTACCGGTACACCTCGTTCCATGAGGAGTAACTGTAGTTCAAATTAGAGAACCTAATTCAAACTACCTACTCCGTGCCGCGTGTAGCCGCGGGCACGGAGTTTGACCTAAGGGGATTTAAAAATGGCGCCCGCCCGGCAAGATGCAAATGAAGCCCGGGATATTTAAATCCCAGGCTTCATTTGCAACTTCGAATGCCTATATTAGCCACCCTAGTTCAAAGTAGGGTGGTAGTGTAGACATACCCAGAGAAGTCAGTATCAAAGGTTAAATGGGTATCTTTTTAAAACCATTTTTTCACTTCATGTTATTTGCATCTGTTAAAACAGGCTTGTCTTGTAGTGGGAGCAATTAAACAGGTGCGTTTGTGTTAGTCTAACTCACTCCCACTAGCTGTGATTGGGTCTCTTGGCCGTCTCACATTCTGATTCCTGAAACCTAGAGGTCCCTCATCCCTGTGGTTTTGTTCTCCTTGTCTTGTAGCACCCTATAACTTCTGAACTGCTGCTGAAACAGCTTGTGTTGCAACAGCATACAACTTCAGTTGATTCTTGGCCTGACCTTTTAATGCTCATTGCACTGCACTGAGAGAGCTGTTTCCTAACCCTGCTACTCTCATGTGAAAAGGGGTTTTCAGATAGGATCATCTCCCTTCATTTCCTGTGCTGCCCACAGAAGCATGGGGGGGGGGTCCCTTCCAATCATCCTCACTTGCTCATGGCGGTCTTCTTCTTCCCCCTCTCAATCAGGCCCCATCTGCTGGATTGCTTTCCCCTTTTCTGATCCTACCACTCAGGTACAAAAAGAAGGCATCTGGCATGCTGCTGACACATGTAGGGTTGCCAGATGGTTTAACCAAAAATACCAAACATCCCCCCCCCAAAAAAAGAAAACACCAGGGAAAAGATTCTGTTGAGAAAAAAAGGGGGAGACCAAAGTTGTTGAGCACACAAAAAAAGGACCCCGAGAGTTGTTAAGCAAAAAAAAAAAAAAGCATGGCTCCTTTAAGAAATGCTTTTGAGGCTTTTTGGTCCTAACAGGCTGCTGGCGGCCGCCCGCCATCTTGCCTCCCTGCGCCGGGCTGGACAGCTCCCCTGCGGAACCCAGTAAGCACCTGGGATTTTCGCCTCCTGGCTGGGAAAAAAATCAGAAAATACCGGACATTTTAGGTGCCCAGTATTTTCTGAACTTTTTACTGGACAGGAGGCGAAAATACCGGACTGTCCGGTTCAATACTGGACACCTGGCAACCCTAGACACATGTAGCTGCTGCAGTCCATGCTGGAAGCCTGCAATCCATGCTGCTGCTTGTGCTCCCCTGGCTGTATGAGCTATAAATACCTCTCTCCCCTCCCCTTCAGTCAACAGGAAAGACAATGCAGAAACCATTTACTTCCTGTTTATCCTGGTAAACTTTCCCCTTTTCTCCCCATCTACTGTAAGGGAGCCCTTTAAGAAACAACAGCTCTTTTCTTCCAGCTAGTTGCACAATGACCTACTCACATAAGGGTTGTAGTGGGCACATTATTTCTCTGGAGGAAGTCAGATCTTTCAAATGGAAACAAATGTTTAAAGTGCCCTCACTTTCCTGTAATCATCCTTCAGATCAGAGATAAAACCCTAGGTCCTAGCCACTTTCATAAGAGTTGGTGGTTAACTATATCACCTCCTGTCAGAAAGGGTTGTGTAGTCTTTCTGTGTGCTGTTAAAAAACTCTACTTTGTATTTCCTTCAGCAATACAGGGTACTCTGACCACACCAAACCTGTCCTCTGCTTACTGCACAGGCTTCCCATAGACTACTGAGTGAAGTTCAAGATCTCAGTCCTTATCTTCAAGGTGCTCTGTGGTCTAGACCCAGGACATCTAAATAGTCATGTAAATCTCTAGGAGGAGGAACAGGATCAACTCTGCTCCTATGGCACAATGGAGCTTTGCATCAGAAGGGTAGAGCTCATCTATTTGGGAGACTGCTTTCTCAGGAGGTGGTCCAAGATTGCTGGCTGTGAACTGCTCTCTGCTGGCACATTGGGTTGCATTGCAGGCTCTGGCAGAGCCTCTTGCACAGGTTCCTGTGCTGCTGCAAGTTTAGTGATGCTCTCTGCTGCTGGTTCTGATCCTGGCTGCTCCACCAGTCCCAGTTCTTGGGCTGGTTATGTCTGGATTCCAGGGACTGGATCTACCGCTGCTGTTGTAGACTCTGCTCTGGTTCCTCCACTTCTGCTTGGTCTCCAGCACTGAGATATATGAGGAAGGATACAGACTGGACCCCTGTAGAAGGCTCAGGTATGGGGTTAGGCTCTGGCACCACCAGTAGAAACAAAAAACCTGTGGGCACTCAGCTAGTCAGCTGGACAGCATTTGAATTTCTCCTGAGCAGCCAGACAAGTGCACAACTTACAGTGAACACTGTGCAAGAGTGTATCTAGTAAGATGCTGTAGAAGTCAGTCTTGGGTCTGGAACTATTCAATATTTTCATTAACGATTTGGATAATGGAATGAAGAGCATGCTTATATCATTCGCAGAGGACTGCAGAATGGGGAGGGTTGTGAGCTTTTTGGAGGATGTGGTTAGAATGCAAAACAACCTCAACAAATTGGAGAATTCATCTGTCTTCAAGATGAAATTTTAAAAACACAAATGCAAACTATTTCTATCTGGAAGGATAAATCAAATTCACATCTACATATCCAGCTAGGTGAGAGTATCGCTGAAAAGAATAGTGGATCACAAATTTAATATTAATCCAAAATTTTATATAGTTGAGAAGTTAATATCTGTAAGATATATTAACAGGCTTATCTTATGTAAAGCATGGTAGGTAACTGTCCTGTATTAGCTGGAGTAGTGTCCATTTTTGGGCACTGCACTTTAGAAAGGATGAGGATAAATCAGAGAGAATCCAGAGGAGATCAACAAAAATGAGGAAAGGTTAAAAAAAACCTGGGCATGTTTAATCTTGAAAAAGGCGACTGAATAGTCAAATTCAGTCGTCAAATATGTTGTAATAGTTGTCAAATATGTTAAGGGTTGCTCTATAGAGGGCTGTGATCAGTTGTTCTCTGTTTCCATTGACGGTAGACCAAGAAGTAGTGGGCTTAATGTGCATCAAGAAAGATTTAGGTTAGATAGTAAGAAAAGCTTTCTAGCTGTAGGGGTAATTAAGATCTGGAATTGGCTGCCAATAAAGGCATAGAATCCTTATCACGGGAGGTTTTTAAAAACAGCTTGGACAAACACTTGTCAGAAATAGTCTAATACACGAATCTGGATTTTATGGCTTCTCATGTTTCCTTTTAGCTTTACATTTCTATTATTCTACTAGTATGGTTAGTGAAACTTTAACATTAGAGAGAGGAACCAGAGAAATAGAAGACTTTCTTGACATGGTTGAGACATATGTTTAGCCAGTACCAATAGGGTCCCAGTCTTATTGGCCTCTTGGCATTACCCCAGTGTTGTTAATAATCATCCAAGAGACCTGTTGATTCAAGAGAAAGGGGCAACTATTTCATTCTGCAAGAAATAAAAAACAGTAGAGCAGTATCTGTACTGGTGCCAGTAGATTTGTTAAAAGGCACCTGTAATTCCAAAATCATCAAGTGGTAAATCATGTGTAGAATCGCATCAGCAAGGTTGCCAAGTTAGAAGTTAGCACTTCCACATGCAATACAATCCAGTTGGAATGAGTAAACTGTGTCTGAGAGAGCAGCTGGAGACTTGGGAGTAAAGTAGTCTTTCTTTTCTAATCAAGTGACTTGGAGAGAGAGAGAGAGAGAGAGTGTTACATTTTTGAGCCTAGTTGGTGTAAACTAGAAGTTTTAACAGATATCTTGAGCAAGATACTCATTCAATTAACATTTGCTCTATCTTTTTCTCCTGACAAACTATCCCTATTTAGCATTACAGAATAGGCACACTGAGAGGGAAATTGTTGAGTCTTCTTAAATAGAAACACAAACATTAAAAGGTTCCATCCCACTGCTATATTTGTCCCCCATAATAATTGAGGGAGGCATGGTCTGAGTAAACCAGTGGAGCCAGGAAAGCCTCCAACTGAATGGGACTGGGACAGTGATTAGGGTCTAAATTGAGAAGATGCAGACTTCAACCTGCAAAATGATGCATGCTCCTTAGCTTCCATAGGCTTTATTTTAGGGATATAAGATATTGTGTAATTGAATAGTCATGTAACTGCATAAAATCTTAAGTTACATGACCATTTGATAATCTCCAGAGGCAGAGACAGCACCCAGTGTGCTCCTGGCCAACCTCCTGAGGAGCCCCCTGCCAGCCTCCCGTGTTGGGCCCAATCTCCCTGCAGACAGAGGCTGCTTGAAAGCCAGCTCCCCATGCATATTGACGTTCGCCTGCCCCCCTCAACCTCCTTGCTGCTGCTGCCTCTCTATCAGAGGCAGCAGTGGCGGGGGGGCAGGCAGATCCAGTGCTCGTGGGGAGCCGGCTTTTAAGTCAGCTCCTCACGGGCACCGGCTCCCCCATCCTTTGATGCCTCTGATACAGGGGTGGAGAATGCGTGTAGTTGACAAGATTAACCGATAAGTAGCCCAGGTTTATTGGTTAATCATGTACAGTCGTCTACATGCTGACATCCCTAATTTCTTTACTTCTTTCTTCTTCCTGTGAAAATTTGGCATAAGACACATTTGCCTGTGTCTCCCAATAACATTTACCTCATAGAGGTGTTATAAGGGTTAATCAGTTAATTACTGTAAGATAAGCAGCCTAAGAGCCAAATCTTTAGGCATCTGAATACATTTAATATTTGGCCCTCAAGGCCTGACTACATGGATTCCACTGTAAGATCAGAGCTTTAGTTTGTTATGCAGTTTGAAGATAAAAAATGCATGGAGGTGATAACTATTACTATTAATATTTGGCAAATCAGTCTTCCCTAGTTTAGTCTTTTTAAAATAGCTGGAGAAGCTATTGATGTAGAAACTATCTTTTCCCTGGTTTTGAAGAATTCATGTGGCTCAGCCTATAGCTAAGAGTTCAAAGTGCTTGTTTGACCCTCCAAATATTTCTCACTTGGGACCTCTGAGAAACAGCATCAATCCTCCATTGAGATTCTAATACTTAAATCACTTTAACTTAAAATGCTGCCAGTCAGTGCAGTGTTTAAAAGATTTCTGATGCTGAAGTGTTTTTATCTAGTACTCTTCTGGTTTTCATAATAGCAACAATAATTCTTAGCACTTAAAAAGCACTTTTTCCTCATGCAAACTTATAACACACTTTCACTAGTACACTGTGAATCACTTAATGTTTGCAAGATGCTTTGATAATGTAAAGCATGACAGGACAGATTCTGATCCCCTTACTCCATTCTGTGAATAGTTCCACTGAAATTAATGGGACTACTCATGGATAATGTACTGGGCAACCTGAGCGAAGGGACCATAAGCAAGTTTTATAGACCTAGAAACATTATCCGTGTTTATAGTCATTTTGAAGATGTAAAGTGCTGCATAAGTGCAATTGTTGCTGTGAATTATTAAATAATTCATCATTCACAAAGTATGGCATGGTGCTAAATGTATTTGTTTTGTGATGACCTTTTGGAAAGTAATAAATAATGACTGTCCTATTATTTCCCCTATTATTTATTTTAATATAATATTTTACTGTGGGATCTGACTTTGTCTTGCTCGATTCAGTCTATATTTATTCCTTGTCTAGTATATCCAAGTTAACTGCTTGGAGACAGCAGTATAAAAATCCGTTTCTGTGACTGGCTTCTTGAGAATTTATTTTGCTCTTTCCTAAAATCTTGGCCTGCTTGACCTCTGCAGCCTTCACCAGTTTGAAAATCCAAGCCATAATCCTCTGTAGGGATTTAGCCAGGTGTCTATTACAGCATGTAATCTGTGATACAGCTTCCAATATTCACGCTGCAGAAAGGTTAAGCCCCCCGTCTTTGTTCCTGAGTAAAAAAGTCCACAAGGTGTTAGTGTGTACAGGGAGCAGATTGAAACAAGCAACAGCTTCAATCAAGTTCTAAGCCTGTGTATATGCCACTGAAGAATCTTCCTGATGAGAGAAGGGAGGCCCCTCATCTGAGAAGCAGCAATCAGATTTTAACCCTTGAGCAGCAACTGCAAAACCACTTTTCACCAATATTTCAGCTGCTGAATTGTTGTAGATCTTTGCCTTCAACGTAAATACTCATTTCAAGCTCACTGTCCCATGTCTTGCCAAGTTCTGCCTAGTGTTACCAATGGCAAGGCGTGGAGGTTTTCTAACCAAGAGAAGAATAAAATGTCAGCTGTAGTTCAGGCTCTCAGTGCTCCTTCCTGTGAACTACAGTGGTTAGATCAGGACTACTCAACGTGCAGCCCCATGGGCTGCATGCTGCCCCCAGCCTGTTTGTTTGCGGCACGCGGTGCGGTTTGCGTTTACATAAGGCTCAACACGCAGCCCACAGATGGATCCTTTGACCATGGCTTCCACTGGGAACACGCTCCACAACAGCGAGTCAATATAATGGTCTTCTGTTGAGATGAGTTTTAGTAGTTAAATTCCTGGACTGTCATTACTCATTAAAAGTGCTGTCATGTGGGTGGAAATCGGGTAACTATTGCATTTTATTAATATCAGCAGAACTGACTTAAATGGGGCCTGCGAGTTGTGTAATCTTGCTTTAATCTTTGTATTCATGCCCATCAGAGTGAAAGAAGATATTTGCGTATATTTGCATGTATATGCAACCACACTTAAGTTGCGGCCCTTGGCGTGTACTGTGAGTATCTTTGTGGCCCCCGGGGCTTCCAAAGTTGAGTAGCCCTGGGTTAGATAGTCTGTGCAGCCACGTAGGGCAACTGAGGGGCTTTTTTCAGCCTTCACAAAATGTTGTGTTGAATCTTTACAACTGTGTTTGAAGTTCTCTCACACAATAAAACCAAAACTTACCAGTCGGTGTAGACTAGAACAAATTGTATTCAGCTAATCATGATGAAGCCCTGCTGGGACCAGTCAGATCTGGACAGCATTGTGTCAGCTAAACATGTCTGAACATGATCATATTTTGTAAGAGAGACAAGCCCCATGGAGTGCTACTGCAGTATAAAACAAGTCCAGTGCTCTTTTAAAACAGAAACTTTTCCAGTGTGTCAGAATGTTTCAGTAACATCCTGACTTTCCCGAAGTGTCAGGAAGCAAAATAATAGCATAGTGTGACTGGCTTTCAGGTGCTAATTAATAGTAACTTCAGAGCAGTACTGTAAAATAATACACTTCCTTTAGAAGGTGATAATGTAGGAAAAATCTTGAGCATCCTATCCTTATTGTCAGGAAATATAGACATTATCTGTTTAATTATTTAGAAAATTCGTAATGGTTTAAATGTTGTTTTAAAAAATTAACAAGTGTTTTCCACCTTGTCCAGCTGACGAGTTGTTGCATGGAACACCTACATTAAAATTTACTTAATGTTGCCTGCTGGTCACAAAATAATTACTCAGCACTCTAGTCTATTAGATGTCAGTAGCAAAGAATTTTCTTAGTTTTGACAAATAAGAAAAAGTTCTTCGAGTGATTGCTCATGTGCACTCTAGCAGGTGTGTGCGTGAGCTCATGCACAGTTGTCAGAAAGCTTTTACCCTAGTGAATGCATAGGGTCAGCTGTGCAGCCCCATGGCATGGCGCTGCTATGGTGATGCATATAAGACACAGCCAATCCCCTGCACTGTCAGTTCCTTCTTACCACTCGTAACTGTTGCTGGAACATCTCCAATCTCTTACTTAGTAAGCATCTCAGTATCCTAGAGTTATATAGTTGTGGGTAGTTGTTTCATAGTTATAGTTACATAGTTAATACAGTGTTTTTCAACCAGTAGTACAAGTATCCTTAGGGGTACTCGAGAGAAGTCTGAGGGTATGTCAACACAACTGAAATTTGGAGGAAACTGAATTTTTGTTTTAAGTTTTACAGCGTTTCATTATTTTTGTACTTTTTACACCCAAAAATTTCATCGCCTGCCTGGCTACGATTAAGTTGTTTAAACAAATGTGTTGCAATGGTAGAAAAAAAATTGTGTGTCTGAAAACTGTAGGTACTGGGGGTACTTATAATTTTTTTTGAAAAAGCACTGCATAAAAAAAGGTTGAGAAACACTGGTTTAATATATATAGTTTCCAGTTTAATAGTTTTATTGGGGGTTCCCCCTCTTTATCCCCATCATCGAGGCATGTCATGCTTACAAGTTTTCAAAGCCTATGAGTGCTATGGCAAGCAAATGCCTAAGGGTGACCCTCACACTGATTGCCCTATGTATCTTGGTGAGGGACATCAAACGGACAAGTGCCCCATTTGTGGAAGCTTTTGTCCTCTCGTACCAAGAAGCAGTGAGACCACCGGCTCAAGCCCCTTCTACTGGAAGCAGCACATCAGCCCTTGGCACTGATGGTACACAGTACGTCTGTACGAGACACCACTGCAGAAACATTGGTCCCACCATCATGTGGGATTGAGCGTGGCACTGCTCCCACTCCCTGGTACCAGCCAAGAAGAGGAAAATAGACAGAGGTCAGTCTCCAGTGAAGGCACCATGCAAGAGACTTAGTGGGGCGCACCTGGTGCAAGGGCACCCACACAGAGCACCACTGTTGGCTTTGGCCCAACCACTGAACCTGGTGGTCGCTAAGCGGAGACCATCTGGAGGAGGACATTGACCTCCTGTCGATGCCCAATACCTTCAAGTTTTGGCACTGCTGACTGCAGCACTGATTACTGCCACTCCAGTGGCAGTTGAGTCATGTGACACAGATAGGTGCAGCACCACTGACAGTGGCACCGATGCATGCAGTACTAATGCCAGCGGCACTGTCTAAACAGCACCGTGGAAAGCCGACCACACTCTCACTGGACTTGGCCCCTCCCCGGTACTTTCCCTGGCACTGTCCAGGTTGGTGCTTCCCCCTGCCCCAATCCAGCACTGATTACTCGTTGGACTTGTGAGGAAAATCATCAGTCTCTTCCCACAGTTGGTTACCATTCCCGCTCCCGATACCAACCACACCAAGAGGCACCTCTAACCCAGGTTTCCTGGCCTTCTCAGAGGCAATCAGCGATGAACTGGCCATTTGGGACCCCACTGGCCTACTACTAAGCCCAGGGCCCTGTATCTAAGCCTGCTTTGATGGTATCAGTGCCCAGACTCCCCCCTGCCCTTAGCCCCTGTGGTCCTCACTTTCACACTTAGCCCTGTGGTCCTCACCATCAGGTGTACCCCACACCACCTGCCACTCAGCCTGTGCCCTCCCTCCCGTGGCTCTAGGAGTGGTACCAATACCACAGCCACCTTCCCCCAGAGGTGGAGGAGACAGAGGATCCTGTCATGAGAGCCTCTTCATCCTCATCTCTGGCCGAAGCTTTGGCAGGCATGTCCACAAACTCTCTTCCAGCCATTGGTCTCAGTTCCCATCAGGACTTTCTACACAGGATTGCCCAGAACCTGCATCTCCAGGCTGAGGAGGTTGTGTAAGACTCTGACCTATGGTGGACATCTTTACAGTTGAAGGGCCATCTTGGGTAACACTGTTCCACCCACAGCACAAGGTGTTGAGAGTAGGTGCTTTTTTCCCACAAAAAGGGTACAAGTGCCTTTTTACACACAGCCGGGTATGTTAGTTGTGCACACAGCAAACTGTAAAGAGCACCAAGGTCAGCTGGGGCCTGCACCTAAAGCTAAAGAGCCCAAGAAGCTTGACCTATTTGGGCGAAAGATTTATGCCACGAGGGGGCTGCAGTTACCGTTGGTAAATCAGCATGCGGTTTTCTTCTGCTGTGCTTACAACTCCAGGAGTGCCATACATAAGTTAAGGAACTGCTTCCCCAAGAGTCCTGTGCAGAATTCTCCGCTCTCCTTGAGAACCTTGTTACAGGCTGCCCTGGGCTCGGTGGATTCAGTGGCCCACACCATGGCCACAGCGATTACCATGCACTATAGTACATAGTTACAGGTGTCCAGTATTCCCCGTGAGATGCAAACCTCCATACAAGACTTTACCTTTAACTAAGTAGGCCTGTTTGCGGAGACCTACACCATCGCACAGCATGTGTGAGATGACATGGCATTTGGCAGGGTGGTCCAAATTTTGGACAGAAGATGAATTCTGATCCCTCCTCCAAGGAAACTGCTGGTAAATCACCTGTCGGAATGCACATAAGCAATCACTCGAAGAAAAATTATCTTCCTTTCGTAACTGTTGCTCTTCGAGGTGTGTTGCTCGTGTCCATTTCAAATCCCATCTGTCAGAAGGAACTGAGAGGGTAGGGGATTGGATGTGTCTTATATGCACCGCTATAATGGTGCCACCTTGGGGGGGCTCCACAGCTGACCCTATGAATATTGCTAGGAGCTTTATGACAATCGTGCACATGCCTGTTTGAATGGACATGAGCAACACGTTACAAAAGGAAGGTAACTGTTTCTTCCTCTTGTATGCATCCATTTTAATTTTAAGTATTAAAGAAGAAGATGTAAAATTTTAATGATTGTTTTCATATTAACTTATTCTAAGGACCTAATTCTTATTTACACCAGGCCCTCTTTTGTTCCCTTCTGGCAGTGTAAAGGGGCCTTTAGAGTGCAGGTAATCTACATTTAGGATTAGTTATTGATAGAGCAGCAATTTAAAGGCTTACACATCAGTTTTATTCTGTTATACTGCTGAAATTTACTGACAGAAGTGGGTTCAAGTAAAGGCTGAAGTGATCATTCTGGCCAACCTCCCACTATCTTCTCTGTCATTAATTTGGATAGTTTTCAGTTTATGTTGTTTTACTCTGACATTTTTATGGATATAAAACTGAAGACAATGTACAATAAGCAGAGTATTCGCATTCTCCACATTGTGAGTTTATATCAGCAGTTCTCAAAGTGTGGGGTGCAACCCCAACAAGAGTCACAAGTTCATTTGGTGGGGGGGGTCAGGGCCAGCCTTAGACTCTCTGAGCCCAGGGTAGAAAGTCTAAGCCAGAGCCATGGTGTGTCAGAAATCCTAGCCCGAGCTATATATAAGGATTTTCTAGAGATGCATCCCCCTTCTGACAACAAAAATTACACATTATTCTATGCCCTTTGTTAATTATTCAGTAACTCAAGGAACTGGAGCCATGTAGTCATTTTTGTTGTCAGAAGAGGGTCACAAAACAACAGTTTGAGAATTGCTGATTTAGATATTTCATTTTGCTAGCTCTCATGTTTTTATTGCAAGTTCTGTGATATTTGGTGTTTCCTCAAAGTCCCAACTCCTGGAGTCTTGTGAAAATATGACACACTCAGGCTTCATTTTAAAAAATTAAGTTTCTAGCCCTGATAGCTGTTGACAGAAACTTGAAAATGTGGCCCACGTGCACCTTAAAGTCTCAAAAACCAAAAAGGCAAATAAAAAGAGGATGGATGGAAGGACAGGTGGAGATTTTAAATCAATCTTATGTTTTTTTCAGGCCATGATTTTTTAAAACTTGGAGATGTCAGTACTGGCAATGGTAATTTAGTACTCTTTGTTTTCAATGAAAAAACTCGGGGGGGGGGGTGTGAAACCCACCCCATCTATTGTATTAGGCTTCCTGGAAAATAGGTTTTAATGATTATGAAGCGATCCATAGGATTTGTGCTGACCCTCTGCACAGGATGAATTTCTTCCCCAGTGAATTGAGTTCTCACTTGGAATCTTGACAGAATCAATATATGTTTGGTAGAA
Source organism: Pelochelys cantorii (assembly GCA_032595735.1). Taxonomy (NCBI): domain Eukaryota; kingdom Metazoa; phylum Chordata; order Testudines; family Trionychidae; genus Pelochelys; species Pelochelys cantorii. The sequence goes on along the minus strand of CM064334.1, from coordinate 23,344,208 downwards.
ACTCAAAAGATCCAATTGCACTCCGTCACACCAATATTTAATATCTAGTTATTTGTATAAGGTCAGTAATAACTTGAATTTATACAACATCTTCTGTCTCAAAGCACAATATAAACCAGTATTAAAATGCAGTCATCTCTCTTGTGAAGAATAAGAACACTGGTGACATGTAGAGTTCCATTAATTATGGAATATTTTATTTGCATTGTGCATGGAAGCCTGGAGAGAGCAATAATACAACAATTAGAGATCTCACAAACAGGATTAGGGTGGCTTGGCAGTAGCCTGGCTATGTCTACACTAGCAGCATTTTACTGGTATGGGTATACCAATATATTGTGCCAGCAAAGTATTTCTAGTACAGAATGGACACAGCAATACCAGCAGCTGCACTTTGTACCAGTATTGTAAAGGATAGTTTTGCTGATATTACTGCTTCTATACTACGAGCCTCTGCCAATGCAGATGTGTTGGCTAGGGAATCACACTTCTTCACATCCCTGACAAATATAGCTGTGCTGGCAGAAGTGTGTAGCATAGACCTGGCCTCAGCAGCACATTACAGTATTTGCCAACAAATGAGATCAGCCTTAAATGTTTTGGTGGCCCAACCAGATTAGACTACACTGACAGCTAAAATATAGAGTTTGGAGAGTTTACTCCAGTAAAGTTGTCTGACTACCTTGAAGTTACCTCTTTTGAATGTCCCCAAGGCTAACCCTGCCACTGGATGGAAGGTGCTTTCACTGACTACATCTGCTAAATACATCAGTACAGTTCTATTGGAGCCTCTTCACCTGCCCAAAGATTGATCTGAAAACAAGCAAAGTTCAGTTTTTTCTCATCCATTCATCTGGTTAATTTCATTGTACAGTTACTGTGTGCTCCAGTTACTGTAAGATAAATAACCTTTCTTTTATTCATTCTGGTTCATAAAGCAGTCTCTAGTGATATCCAGGAATCAGTGAATAGTTTTTAACCTAAAAATGACAACTGATGTGTGTGCTGTCCACTTGTGCTATGGAGGACCAAAGCCCTCTTTCTGTTCTTCTTAATGTAAATGTCTGTAATTTGCTAGCCAGTAGCTTTGATTTTTTGTGTGTGTTGATATTCCTGGATTCTAGATGAAATACATTTTTTCCAAAAAGGAGATTGCAGCATGCATGTTTGTGGCTACATTGGTAGCTTCATGTGGACAGACTCTGAAGTGACCATATTGTTTGAGTAAATTTCCAATGATAACTCTGACCTCCTTCTGTAAAGTGTACATTTACATATACAGTATTTAAAGTGTATAAATCCTGACAGATTCCACAGTATTTTTAGACTTCATGAAAAAAATCCTGAACAAGGTTACAGATCTTTGCATTTGTGTCTCTGGGTGTGTTGTTAAACTGAATTTCAGTAGTAAAAAACTTAGTGGCTTATCCATCCTGCTTAGAATGCATTGTTGTGTTCCCCTCTTACTTTCTTTGGTCTTTTCTAACCCTATGATTTTATGATGTATGGAACTAGTGATATTGAGCTTGAGAGCAAAAAACAAACAAACAAACAAACAAAAACAAAAAAAAAACCCTACAACAAGGATTTTCTGAGTTACACCTGTATATTTAGAGTCTGTAAATTTAATAAGCAGTGTTCTGTTTTTCAAATAACTCATATTTTCTCTTGGATTATATTTGCGTCTCAATGAATTGTTGGCAGGTTAGGATGCAACTACGTTAATGGGAGAGAGTGAGAGAGATCATTTCTGTGAGTAAGTAGGAGTAAGTTGCCTCTAGGGAGGTTAGAGTCTTTTTCTTTTTCTTGCATTTAACTTAAGCACACCAGAGACCATAGCAGTGACCAAGTTGGAAACTCATTATTTGGGACCCAACTCATGCAGTGGGTGTTATTGGAAAAAGCTTCAGATCCCTAATGTCTTGAGATGGAGAGAAACATGATTGTCATGATGAGGAGGGAAAGAAAATTAATTAAATAAGGGACTGTTCTCCCATTAATATGCAAGTCTAAATCCTATTAATGTGAGGAAGAGGAATACATACTGATAGTACAGTACACATTGATGGTACAGTAAAGACCTCCAGCTGCTGCAGTTTAACTCTAAAAATGCAGAACAGTGATTGTTTTCTAAAACAAAGGAATGACTAAGTAGCCAAATATTAATGTACTGCTGAAAGCTTCTAGATTAGGTAAACAAGATCCAGCACAGCTTAAAGTAGCCATTAGCTTGCAATGGTTTTTCAAGCTATATCCAGCCTCCAGATGAAATAGCTTTTGAGAGGAGAAATGATATTGTAGTATGCAAGTTAATGCATCAGAAGGCCCAGAGCAGAATAATTTACTTTCACTTTTTCATGGAGGACAAGTAGCAGTAAAAGCTACATGTTACGTTTATGTGTTGTTGGTTTTTTTTAACTCAGCACATAGTTCAAATCTCTAGCCACCTTAACAGCTTTCCAGCTGGAGCTGCTGACATCTCCCATCTAATCAAGTGGTGGATTATCTTGTCCTGATAAATTGGAGCCAGTGCCTGGTAAAAAGTCTTCCCTGAAATACTTCACTAGCCTATAGCTAACAGGGTGGCAAGTGTATGGATCAAGCCCCCGAGCTGTACTGCACTATATTTCTAATGATTTGTAGTGAACAATGTAAATGTTTTAAAGGAAGACATTACTAAACAGAAACACAGTTAAGCATGATAAATTTCAGGCCAGGAGAAAAAGAAGCATGAAAGCTGTAGTGGGTATTGTTGCACAGCATATTGCACACATAGAGAATGTACTGCAGATTCTAAAGCATTTCCCCTAAAATTGACTTTTTTATGAATGGTGCTCTTGAGGAATGTATTTGTGTTAACAAGAAATTCTCCTTGCTTCACTGCTGCATCTTTTTAAGAAGAATCAGAGTTATTGAGCCATTAGACATTTGTTCATTGTTCTTGTGCTTTTGTGACTAGATTACTGGCCCAACATATTCAGGATAAATAAACTGTTTTCCTTCTCTGAAACCCACTAAGAAAACCACATAAATTACAAAGGCAAAGTGTGTGTGTGTGTGTGTGTGTGTGTGTGTGTGTGTGTGTGTGGTGGGGGGGGTCGATAATTGTATAAATAAAGCAAACTGGAGAAATCTAGTTAAGATAAACAAAGATATTTCCTATAAGTATGTATTTACTTTCTTAGATTTGCTTGTAAAAGATAAAAAGGCAATTCTAATCAGTCAATCGAAGAATGTCTTTATGTACTCTAGTTATTCATATAATGCTGCTAGTAAAACTGGCTTATTCTTCTTTCATAGGGGAATCCCTACATGTGCAATAATGAATGTGATGCAAGTACCAATGAACTGGCACATCCCCCTGAATTGATGTTTGATCTTGAAGGAAGACATCCCTCTACCTTTTGGCAGTCTATAACTTGGAAAGATTACCCCAAACCTCTCCAGGTTAACATCACCCTCTCCTGGAACAAAACCATTGAACTAACAGATAACATAGTTATCACCTTTGAATCTGGCCGTCCAGACCAAATGATCTTGGAGAAATCACTTGACTATGGGCGAACATGGCAACCATACCAGTATTATGCCACAGACTGCTTAGACGCTTTCCATATGGATCCAAAATCAGTGAAAGATTTATCACAGCATGCAGTCCTAGAAATCATTTGCACAGAAGAATACTCCACTGGGTACATGACAAATAGTAAAATCATCCACTTTGAGATTAAAGATCGATTTGCATTTTTTGCTGGACCTCGGCTTCATAATATGGCTTCCCTGTATGGCCAGCTTGACACAACCAAGAAGCTGAGAGATTTCTTTACCATTACAGACCTGAGGATAAGATTGCTCAGACCAGCAACTGGGGAAATATATGTAGATGAGCAACACTTGGCACGCTACTTTTATGCAATCTCAGACATAAGGGTGTATGGAAGGTAAGAGAATATGAACCTTTAAGAATAGATAAATATGTCTGTCCTCAGAGGATGCCCACAATTTTCTATTCCTCCCTCAAAATGTCAGGAATTTCTGCTGAATTTTTTCCCCAGAAATCTAGCTCAGTAAACACCAATTTCTGAAAGCATTAGACACTTTTGATTCAGCAGCACTAAGTCATCAAAGTTCTGCTCTCACTAATCTTGACAAATCTTTGTACATTTTAAAGAGTAGAATATTTTTAGCAGCTTCTTACGCTATACCAGGGATATCCAACATTCTGTGTCCAAGGGTGAAATTCACCCCAGTGTAAGGGACATTCCACAAGACTCTCCAGGCCACCTTTATGCTTTTATGGCCTAATCTAAAGCCATTAAATTCACTGAGCTTTAATTCAGGCCCTTACTGTAAGGGGATAATTGGTCTGAAGAGTCTTGGATGGGACCTCTGCAGTGAAGTAAATTTCACCCTTTCTGCAGGGTATAGTTCTGTTTGAGACAATAAAGACCATTCAGGCTAGAGTCCCTTATACATGCATTATATTGTTCTACGTCTATGCTGCACCACTATTTTGGGATACCAGAGTGTCCCGAAATAGCTATCCCGCGTCTTTATAGCAAGCCTGTTATTTTGGGCTTGCTATTCAGACATCCCTGTAAACCTCATTCTACAAGGAGTAAGGGATGTTTCAGAATGGCATTTTATTTCAAATTTTGATGCTGTGGAGACAGCACCAAATGAAGAAATAAGCTATTTTGAAATAAGATACACAATTCACATAGCTCAAATTGCGTATCTTAATCCGAGTTATGGTGCAGTGTAGACGCACCATAAGTGTAAAAAACAAAGCAATGTTTTGAAAAGCACAAAACTAATTTGGATAGGAACCTAGGCATTGTCATATTGCTTTAGACAAGATATTTGTGCAAAACATGCCTATGTAGAAAGTGTCTTCCTAACCCCAGAAGGGTAGTGACTAGTTTATTACCTGAAGCATAAGGACTGATATTCTCTGAAAACATTAATAATTGCTATAGTACTGTAGATGTTGGAGTCATGGGGGAAAAAAGGTCTAATTCTTTTTTCAAATCCCACTAAACTCTTGAGATTATTATATTTTGTGGTAGCAAGTTTCACAGATTTATTTCCCATTGTGTGAAAAAACAGTATTTCCTTTTATCGATTTTATGTGTTTTATCTTTAAATATGTTAGGTGTTCCCTTGTTCTCATATTATCAGATGATGTAAATAGGACCTCTTCCATACGTATTTTACTCTTTCATCCACTTTGTACCTCTTAACCATATCCTCTTTAAAGAGTCTAAAATGTCTCTTTAAATAACTTTATTTTTAGAGTTCATTGAGGACTGATGCAATATCAATAATATTTGATTGCATACAAACAAAACTCACTTACTTTACTGGAAGGATAAAGAATATCTTGTACATTCTGCAGTAAGCAAAAGATAATTGACGGTAATGCAATAGACAAGGAAATTATACAGCGTGCTATTGACTGTGTATTTGTTACTGCTGCTTAGTGGGTTGCTTAAGTGAGTATTTTTAGTTTCTGTTATATGGAAGACATTGCATGTCTCTAAGAATTTTCATATATGCAAGGAAATCAACTTTCTATGTTGCAAAAAATCTAGGTAGTATCAGGTGTTGCTTATATTTTTCATATTCAGCTAAAATACATAAGGCAGGAAATCAATGCCATTTACATGGCTTTGAATTTATCAATGCACTGTCCCAATGAAAACATATTTTGATGAGCAAGAACTGTGCAAATCTAAATGAGTTTTGTTGCACAGTTGATTTGCTGCAGTTGCAATTATTTGTGCCCCATGCAAAATATACATACATAGACACAGGATGATTGATTAAAAATATTTCATTATTGATTTTCATTAAGAATTTTAATATACATATATGTAATATTGTTTATAGATTAATATTGTTCATGAATCTTGTCATTAGCTTAGTGGATCACGGGAAGATTATGGTAGTGGTTTAGGTACCTACTGTGGTAATCAATTTATCAGAATTACAACATACAGTTTAGTTCTCTTTTATCCTTTCTTCTGTCACTTCCTCACTGTCAAGTAGATTAGATGTGGAGATTGACCAGAACAAACACAGCATTCAAAAACTAACACTTTGAGAAGGTGCAGGTCCACATCAGAAACCCCTGAACTTTGGCTCTCAGTCTGTCTCTAATTAGACTGTCAGTAACTCATGCCATAAAAAATTTGAAGGAGAAAGTGTGTGTTTTAAGTGAATCACAAAGAGAAACCTTCCAAAACAGAACTAAAGGATTTTATAGTAATCCCATAACAAACTGTCTCTAAAAATTGTTCTCTGTGTGCCTATATGGAGAACTTATCTGATGGTGATGCTTATTGGCCAAACTTGACATAATCAGACACCAGCTACACAGGGGTTATCTTTTATGTAATCCTATCCTAGTAAGTTAAATTCATGTGTGTCTTTGTCACTTTGCTGCTGAGAAAACCACCTCTTGCTGTGTTGTGTACTTGCCCCCCGCAAAGTATGCTGGTAAATAAATTAATAAATAAAATTAGGGCTCGTTCCATCCCCACGCGCATATCAGGGTGCTCTCAGCATCTTGCAAATCTTTGGCTACTCCAAAGGTTGAAGTACCACTGCCATCCTCCATTAAGGAAAGATAGCTTTAAAATCACTTGTGCTCTGCGGGAGACCACTAGCAGAGGCTGCCCTGAAGAGTCTGTGAATCAGCAGTACTCCCAGTTACCTTGTCTCTTACCTGACCAAAGGCCTTGCTAGCCAACTCTGGATCCTCCAATGGAGCAAGGGTTATGTTTCCATTCCAAGTAGACTTTCTTTCAGTAGCACCTGTACCCAAGAAGTTAATTAGGTCTTAAAGTGTAGCCACGATATTTGATATTCTGGACTTGGAAATTTTTCTAGGTATCGAAGAGCTAGTCTGGGCCATCCATAAGTATAACATGCAAAGGGAGGTCACTGAGTAACTTAACATGCTGTGAGTGAAAGATGCTAATAGATTCTTTAATGCTATAGCACATTGTTTCTCAAACTGTGCTCCGCAGAGCTCCAAGGCTCCGCGAGACATCTCCAGGGGCTCCGCGAGGTTGACAAACTGGAAACGTCGATAGGTACAACACATACAATCAGTGGACCGCTGGGGCTCCGCATAAATTTTTACGCAAGTAAAGGGCTCCGGAGCCCAAAAAGTTTGAGAACCGCTGCTATAGCATATACTGCAACACGGATCTGTAAGTTGAGGGCGGTTAAAATAATCCATGGTTTTAACAGCATATTTTTGAAGGAAGCAGATTTTCTATGGAAGTTATTTCTGTTGAATTTTAGGGATCAATGACTGTGAAAAGTATTTGTCCTAAAGTTGCCATATTAAACATGCAGCTTTTTAAATAGCTCACAGTATATTCAATCTCGTAAATTTGCCCATTTAATATATAATTTTTCTCATTCCATTGCATTTTGTTGTGAAATAAGCTTGATGTCTATTGTATTAAAGATGAAAATCTCTTGATTAAACCCTTCAGTTTTCTTATTACCACATGTTTATTCAGCTTTCATTTTGTTTGTTAAGATAATGAAAAAAGAGGAAACATGACTGTTAGCAATTTCAGCAACCCTATTGCATGCACGTTATTCAAGAAACCTAATAATCCTCATGAACTAATTCTGACTTATGGATGGTCTGCTTCACTAAATCAGGGTGATTTTCTCTGGTGAATAATGGACGAGTGTAGTGTGCCACTGCCTTAATTAAAGAAAGCCTCTCTTAGTCTTGATCTCATTTTAATTTACAGGGTAATACTACAATAATATCACTAATGGAAGGTACATTAAAGGGCATCAAGTAGCATTAACTGTATTAAATTATGGCACTTGTGTTAATTAACTGCTAGAGCAAGATGGTCCTAATGGTTAGAAAGGTCGACTAATGCATAAATAAAGCCTGTCAGGATGGGAAAGTAAGAAAGGGTAGACATTTGCTATGTTCATCTCTTTTTTGAGCAGAAAGTAACACAGGCTAGTCTATAAGACTAACCTCTTTTTTTTTCTTATTGCACTGCTTAGAAAGGAGGATTTTATGGTTCTGAATATATTTGATTAATTGAAGTTATGTCCTGACGTAACTTGTGAGACACTAGTACTTTCTCTAGGAAATGTTCACTAAGAGCCTTTGAAGCCCAGGGAAAGACTCCTATTGATTGAAAAGGGCTTTAGATCAGGATCCAGAAGGTTAACCATATTAATTCTTAAATAATTATTAAAAATAAATAATTGTTCAATTTTACTGTTATACTTTCAATGGTATGTAAGTTATTTGCTGTATATTGACTGTAGTTCAATTTTGTAATAGTGAAAATTATTGCCCCTGTGGTTTGAAAAATGATTGGCCTATTAAGGTGAAGGATGCTTTTGCTCATTGATGGTTAGTTTTTCAATCTAAGAGCCAGTACTTTCCTCTAAAAGCTAAAATATCCAGACTGTATATAATATGTATTGTTAAGCCCTTTGGAATTTATTTTTAGACTCTTCCTCAGCTTGAGACTTCTGTATTTGAGCTCCAGGTTATCTGACCCTATCTCAGCTCCAGTTTCAATAGTAATAGCTACCCCTGTCTTACATTACATATGTGGAAAATGTTCCTCCATTTTAACAGTTTCTCTCCTTCCCATTATCTGTGCTAAACGTAATCCATTCAAGAATCTGAATAAATTACTCTTAGGGAAAGCACGGTTCCGGTTCAATTTTGTTTTCTTATTCAGTATGCCCCAAAATCTGCTATGTCTCTAAATTGTCCATTTTTATAAGATCTTATTGTTTTAGAAGTGGGTGATAGGATCTAAAAGGCCACTGTAAAAGAGCAGATTTTACCACCTGGGACCTGCTGTGTAAATTGCAGCAGACATTTATAAAGAAATGGCTCAGATTATATCAGGTTATAATGCTTGTATTTTCTGATTTATGCATAAGTGCCCTGTGCTTCAGAATGTGGCCCCAAATGGGTTAAATCCTGCTTTTACTTGCATTGCTGTAAATCTAGATGACACTGTTTACTTTAATGGCATTACTCTGTAGTTTACCCAAAAGCAGACTTTGGGCACCAGCGAATTTATAAATTGTAGAGGTGCTTAAGTTAACAGAATTTTTTCTCATTAAGCTTCATTTCAAGCCTCAGACTCTGAAAATAAAGATATAGTGACAGCAAGCTTTTAATTGGACAACTGAATGCCATTCTTTTTTGGAGTATATATTTACTGTACTTGAGGATTTTTTGATTTACAAAGAGAATACTTGTATAAGCATCTTGTTTTCCTTTGAGGTTTTCACTAGTGTTTGAAATGAATATATCAAATAATTCCTGCAATTAAATTATGAACTTCATTAGAGGACTGGAAAAAACAGCTTATTTACTTAAGAGCTTGTCAGTTTATTTTTACCTCCTAAGTAAGTGCCAATGGAAAATGATTTTTTTATATCTACTGTAAAATGTATTAAAGAAAAGAGATCTTCCTTTTCTGAAAACACTTCAAGGCTTTTTTAAGCAAAACATCATGAATTGATGGAATTAAAAGAGTTCAATATTCATTCACGTAGATAACCAGTCTTTCCATAGGTACATAAATTTACTCTGTAACTACTATGTTCTCAAATAGCTTTTGTTCTCCAGTTCCATTCAGGTATTTAAGTACGGTCAGTCAACTCAAAGATTAATCTGAGTCCCCAATCTTCCAATCACTCCAAAGGGAACCCATGAAATCGAGGGTAGAATGGGTCCTTGATTTCTAACTATCTTTGTTCTTTAATTAAATTCTTTGGCCCAAATTTGTGAGGAATGAAGAGTTTTCTTAAAAACTACTGCCCTCATTCAGCTCACTTTTGAGGGCACTCAGCCTCCTACAGGATCAATGTGTTTGTGTGGAGTGGAACCAATCACTTTTATCACATTATTATTCACTTTGGGTATGTCCAAACGGCAGCGTTATTCCAAAATAACATAATGCATGTCTACGCTACAAGTCTTTATGTCGAAATAATGTCAAGCTGGAACACATCTTACTCCAACTCATGGTAATGCTCATTTCACGAGGAGTAAGGTTAGTCGAAGGAAGAGTGTTCTTCCTTCGAATTCCTGCTGTGTAGACCGCTCCAAAAGCCAAGTTAAGCTGTTTCGACTTGCACTACACAATTGACGTAGCTGAAGTTGTGTAGCTTAATTTGACTTTAGCCCTGCTGTGTAGACATACCCTTTGTCATTCAGTGTTGAAGAGACACAGGAGAAAATTCTGATCAAATGAAGTAGAAGTATCCCTGTTGTGTTAATGGTCCAAAACATTCAAAGAGCTTTTGTGAATAACTTCAAGGATTCCAACACAAATCATTTTAGGTGGGAACTTTCTTTTATTCAAGCTTTTTATTTCAAAAAGTTTAGGCAAACACAAATAGCTAAATAACCTTACAGTTCTATTGGCCCATGTGTCTGAAAGGTTCGAGGCATTAAGGCTTTGTCTACACTTAGAAGTTGAAAGTGCAGCTGTAGCAGTGCTTCAACGCGGTAGTTTTGCCATGGCAGCAGTGCTGAGAGAGAGTTCTCTGAGCGCTCCATGTAAACCAGCTCCATGAGGGGAATAGCTAGCAGTGCTGGGAGCCTGTTTACACTGTGTTTACAGTGCTGTAACTTGCTACACTTAGGGAGGGTGTGTTTTTCACACCCATGAGTGAGAAAGGTACAGCACAGTAAAATGCAGACTAGCCCCAAGTGTTCTTCAAAATTGAGGTTATAGCTACAGCAGTATGGTTCATTCCTATGTTAAAAGTTTAAAATCTCTCAACTATTTTATAGGTAGCAACTAGGGATGTAAAATCCTGTTTAATTGGTTAACCGGTTAAATGTAATGTTAACCAATTAACTGATTAAAGAGACACAGGTGGGGGGGTTGCGGCTGGGCTGGAGCAGCGCCCATGATGTGAACAGGGACTGCTTCAGCTGGGCTGGAGCGCCCCCCCACCCCCCATGCCAAGCCCACCAATTAACTGGAACTGGTAAGCCTCAGCTAGTAAGCAATTATACCTTCTGTATGGAAGCAAAGTGTAGTGTTTTTCATACAGAAACTACTGGGTTTTTTTATCACTTTAAATGCCATGGTAACCAATTCTAAACTTAACACACTAATCCAGAAATAAAAGGACTGAATATCTGTTCCACCAAGGCACCTTTAGACAATGCTAGTGACCCAGAGGGATCTTAAATGAGTCAGGAATGGTCCCTAGAAACATGTCCTGCCCTGGTGTAGAGCTTCCAGAGCAGCCCTATAACTGCTCTGCTCTGCTCTCTTTGTTAAAAGAAAACTAGATAAATTCATGGAGATTAAGTCCATTAATGGCTATTAGCCAGGATGGGGAAGGAATGGTGTCCCTAGCCTCTGTTTGTCAGAAGGTGGAGATGGATGGCAGGGGAGAGATCGCTTGATCATTACCTGTTTGGTTCACTCCCTCTGGGGCACCTGCCATTGGCCACTGTCGGCAGACGGGGTATTGGGCTGAATGGACCTTTGGTCTGACCCAGTATGGCCACTCTTATCTTCCCAGGCCCTGTAATAGATGCCTTGTGAAGAGGGTGTGGTGCTGGGGTAACCTTCTCCCGCTGTTCTCTGCTGTCCATGGCTATGAGAAAGAGTTCATCTGAAGAAGTGGGTTTTGCCCACGAAAGCTCATGATACTATACATATTGTTGTGTTATTCGCTAAGGTGTTTTTAAAATAGCAGACTAATACAGATATCCCCCTGAGACTTAGGAGACATAGCATGTAGGGGTACATCTAGACTACAGGCTTTTGTCGACAGAGGCTTTGTCGACAGATACTGTTGACAAAGCTTCTGTCGACAAAGAGCGTCTAGACTACATCCAGTTCTGTCGACAAAGCAAAGCGTAGACATAAAGGACAGTGTAGATGCAATAACACCTTCTGTCAACAGAACTCTGTTGACAAAAGGCATTATTCCTTGTAGAATGAGGTTTACCGCCATCGACAAAACTCCCGAGTTCTGTCGACGTTATGTCGACAGAACTCGGCAGTAGTGTAGATGCAGGTATAGTTTTGTCGACAAAAGTCCACTTTTGTCAACAAAACCCTGCAGTCTAGACACACCCTAAGTTAAATGGGCCAAAGTCAACCTTGCCCCCTTAAGGCCACCCTTTGTTCATATAGGAAGCATAAGGACCGATTATCCTAGCATCTCAGTCAGAGAGACCCACAATGAAAATCACGCATAGTTTTTAGTATATGTATTGTCATTATACCATCATCCCTTGAGGGAGGGTCTCTCTAATAATGAGCACTCTGGTTCTCTTTCCAGCTGCTAATCTGTGATCACAGTCACCACTGCTAGTATGCATGAAGTTATTTTTGTGCTCTTCATTAGGGAGAGAATTACACATGCTCAGGAGTCGCTTTTTCCTGATTCCTATCAGTGCAGGAAGTGTATCAGTAGTTGAGCCCAGAAAGTCCACTTGTTTTTCTTGACACGGATGATTATTATCTCTCTTGGCTAATCTCTTTGTTAGTTGTAATAAATGAGGCATCATTCTGCCAGTGTGATTTTTGGAAATACTTAGGAACTTTAATCAATCTAAGAAAAAAATCTAATTTATCTGAGTTGGTCTTTAATTGGTACCTCCATTGTGCAATGGTTAAAAGAAAAAAGTTACTCCAGTTATTAATATTTTGGAAAAGTTAACTTTTCTTCATTTCCTGATGCCACTTTTCTTCATTTGTAACTGTGCTTTGATAAAAGTTGTGCATCATTCTCTATAAATTTATATAAAATTAAGTATTGAAACAAGTGAGACTAATCTCAATTAATCTCCATGTAAATCAGAGTTAACTACACTGCTATAAAACTGATCAGAATTACGTAAGGTTGACAAATTTCTAATTGCACAAAACTGAACACCACTGCCCCCCCTTCCCCAAGGCCCCGTTTCTTCACTGACGCCCTCCCCATACTTGTTCCATCTCGCTCTCCCTCTGTCATGCGCTGTCTCCCACTGTAACTCACTTTCACCAAGTGGGGCAAGGATTTGCGATGCAGGCAGGCAGTGAAGTATCTGTCTAGAGATGCAGGCCTGGGACCAGGGATGAAGGGTTTGAGGTTCAGAAGGATCTCTGGGCCTGGACAGAGGGTTGACGGGGGGAGGGTTGGGGCTGGGCATATAGGCTCTGGAGTGGGGCTGGGGATTAGAGCTTTGGGATACAGGAGCAGGCTCCGGGCTGTGGTGGGGTTGCAGTGCGGGAGAGGTGATGGCTGTGGGTGGGCATGCGAGCTTCAGGTGGGGACAGAAATATGGGTCTCGGGGTGTAGGAGAGGATCTCTGGGCTAGGGATGAGGAGTCTGGAGACAGACAGAAGTGGTCTTAGGGCTAAGGCAAGGGGTTAGCATGTGAGGGAGCTGCAGAGTCAGCACTTGGAGTAGTAGTAGCAGTGCTTGGAGCCTCCATGGCTGCCTATGCGCCCAGGGACCGGTAGGACTTAGCAGTCCCTTCCAGGAGCCATGCAGAGTTAGGATAGGTAGGGAATCTACCTTAGCACCAAGCCATCGCTGTGCCACAGCCCACCACTGGCTGCCAGGGTCCCTTTTCGACTGCGTGTTCTGGTCGCTGGCAACTCTAGAATGACACGGGAAAGTTTTAGTCAAAATGTTTTCTAAAAAATCCAGATGGAGCAATCTCATGTTGTTTCTATTTCAAACAAAACCAGTTTCTCACCTTTATGCTCCACAGATAGTAGCTCAGATCCTAAGCTGCTATGAATTGGCATCACCATTGACTTAAGTAAAATATGGCCTGCGGCTCAGATTTGGCCTGCCAAGCCACCGGATCCAGCCTGCGGGAGCCTCCGCCAGGCTCTCTGCCTGCCCCACCACCGCTCTGCTCTAAGAGCAGCTCTCTGACTGCTGCAAGACCAGGGGAGTAGGGGAGAGGTTTCGCACACAGCCCCTGCCCCCAGCAAAATTTTGCAGCTCCCATTGGCCGGTAAACTGCCTGTTTGCAGGACAGGCAACGTGCAAAGTACCCCTCCTCCCCTCCGGGCTCGCAGCATTCTGAGTCAGCTACACAGTGCAGGGGCATGGAAGGCAGGGATCCTGGTTCAGGCAGAGATCCAGCTGGGCTGCTGGCCAGGAGTTGCCCAAGTAAGTGTCTCCTGAGCCACGCCTGCCTCTGGCATCCCAGCCTCCCCCCCAGCCCCTGGTACTCCTACTCCATGTAACCCAAACCCTCTGCACACCTGTTCCTGCACCTATAATCCCTCCCAGACCAGGCACCCCAAACTCCTACCTCCAGAGTCACAACCCAAATCCCTGCATCATCTTCTGCCCCAGGTCACAGCCCCCTTCCAGACTCCGCAGACCCTCCTCCACCCCAGTCCTCTGCTCCAGGTCACAACCCCCTCCTTTACCATCCCAGATCCCACACCCCCTCCTGCACTCCAGTCCCTTACCCCAAGCTCCGTTCTGCACCCAACCTTCACCCCAGACCCCACATCCCTTCCATTTATATCATGGAAGAGTGAGGCCCTTGACCACTTAGCAAATTCTTGAAGTAGCCCACCTTAAAAAATTATTGCCCACCCCTGACTTATGCAGAGCAGTACTGATTTAACTAGGTGAAGATATAATCACATAGGAGTGAATAGAGTCGTGCACTTCTGAAAGCAGTAAAGTCAATAAAAAGGCCAAATTCTATTTGCCTCTCACCAGAGTCCTCCTATATGTGGCATGTGGTAGCTCTTCCTAGCCCTCACTCCTTCTGAGTCCAGTCAAGGGATTTATGGGCCTACTGATTGCTACATTACCCAAAAAAACAACACAAACACACAGTCAAAGGGAAACTTCCATTAAGAGTCTTAGTTCAACATAGCTAGTGTGTTAAGAATGAGAGGCGTGAGTGCGACAGACTCAGTGCCAGAGATTTTTAGTTAGTAAGGCTTTGCTCATCTGATTTAATTGGGCTGAATGAACAGGCTTTCATTAACTATAAATATTGTTTATGGAGAACAAGAGAGCTGCGAAGGCAAAAGATCTTCTGTAAGTGCTAGATTCTGTTTTTGCAGATAGAGAGATGCTAGGAGAATGGGGGGAAAAGGGGCTAAGCTTCAGCCAGATTGCTTCCCTTGATACTTCATTTATATTTTTAGCAAGCAAGACCGGCGTATTTTGAAAAGTAAAACTCTCAGTGGTATTCTTTGGACCTAGAAATATTGGCTTACAGAAAATCACATAGTAATTGTATTAAAGATTTATTTCACTGACTTATTTGCAGACAATTTTGTGACAATTCTTACCATTGCACTAGGGCCATCAAGTGATTACAAATTAATTGTGCTATTAATCATACTGTTATTAATAGAATACCATTATTTTTAATATTTTGGATTTTTCTATGTTTTCATAGTATACAGTGCTCACTTTATATTTATTTTTATTACAAATATTTGCACCGTGAAAAAGAAAAGAAATTGTATTTTTCAGTTCACCTAATAAAGTACTTAGTGTAATCTCTTTGGCTATGTCTAAACTACATCCCTCTTTCGAAAGAGGGATGTAAATTAAGCAGATCAAAAGTGCAAATAAAGCGGGGATTTAAATATCCTACGCTTCATTTTCATAATCACGTCACAGTGTTCTTTCGAAAAAGGGTATTTCAAAAGTGAAACTGCTGTCTAGACTCGGTTCTTTCGAGGGGAAAAAAAAAAACCTTTTTCAAAAGATCCTGTACTGAGGAGCATAGGATCTTTTGAAAAAGCATGGTTTTTTTAAGAACCGCATCTAGACAGCAGTTTCACTTTCAAAATACCCTTTTTTGAAAGGAGTACAGGATCTTTTGAAAAAGGTTTTTTTTTTTTTTTTTCAAAAGAACTGTGTGTAGACAGCGGTTTCACTTTCGAAATACCCTTTTTTGAAAGAACGCTGTGACGTGATTATGCAAATGAAGCACGGGATATTTAAATCCCCGCTTCATTTTCACTTTCGATCTGCCTAATTTACATCCCTCTTTCGAAAAAGAGATGTAGTTTAGACATGCCCTTTATCATAGAAGTTGAACTTTGGTAGACTTAAGTACAAAAAAACTGCATACAAAAATAAAACTATGTAAAACTTTAAAGCCTAAAGTCCACTCTGTCCTCCTTTTTGTTTAGTCAATTGCTCAGGCAAACAAGCTTGGTTACGTTTATGGGAGATGATACTGCCCACTTTTTATTTACAATGTTACCTGAAAGAAAGACCAGGCGTTTGCGTGCATTGTTGTGGCTAGCATTGCAAGATATTTTTAAGCCAGATGTGCTAACAATTTATGTGTCCCTTCATGCTTCAACCACCATTCCTTAGGACATGCGTCCATGGTAATGATGGGTACTGCTTGATAATGATCCAGAGTGGACTGACACATTTTCATTTTCATCATCTGAGTCAGATGCCACCAGTAGAAGGTTGCTTTTCTTTTTTGGTGGTTCAGCTTCTGTAGTTTCTGCATCTGAGTGTTGATCTCTTAAGACATCTAAAAGCATATGCCACACCTCATCCCATTCAGATTTTGGGTGGCACTTCAGTTTCTTAAACTTTATGTTGAGTGTTGTAGCTGGTTTTAGAAATCTCACATTGGTACCTGTAGCGCTGCAAGCTCCGCGCCCAGAGTCTACGCCCCCTCTCGGGGACCCCTCGCCCCCTGCCTCGGTTCGTTTGGGGCTCCACGCCCTCATTCTAGGCTGTAGTCCAAAGACCCCACACTTCCTGGTTTGGCGGGCTGTGAGGCGGGGTAGGGGGACCCGGGTCTGCCCTCTCTCCGGGTCCCGACCCAGGGCCCTAAAGGAGGGGAAGTTCTTCCCTGACCTGGTTGACTGGGTAAGATCCCGTAACTCGCCAACCCGTGGACATCCAAGCAGCCCCGCCCTGGGTCACTTCCTCCCCCTTGACCTCAGTACCTGTGGGCCTCTCCCGCTAAAGCCCTCTGAGCTGTGGGGGCCTCTGCAGCACTCCGCGGTTTCTGGCTGCCGCCCGAGCATCCCCCATTCCCCGAGCGGCACGCCCTTTTTACGGGCTGCACCATGTCACACCGCCTACGTCCGGGCTGGCTCCCCCTCACCAACTAGGGGGTCCATGGGCAACAGCTGCCTCTTCCACCGGGTCGGGGTCAGTGGGTATGTGGGGCTCCAGCACCGCCCCCCCTCGCGCCACACTGATAGGAGTGCGGGGCCCAGGTGCCCCGTCACAGTACCTTCTTTGCATTTTGTTCAATCTGCTGTGAAAGGGTTCTTAAAACGGACATATACTGTGTCATCACCGTCCACTACAATTACATGATATACATGGCAGAATGCAGGGAAAACAGAACAAGAGACATATAATTCTTCACCAAGGAGTTCAATCACAAATTTAATTAATGCATTATTTTTTAATGAGCATCATCAGCATGGAAGCACATCCTCTGGAATGGTGGACAAAGCATGAAGGAACATACGAATCATATCTGGCAGATACTTATACTTTGCAATGCTGGTCACAAAAGTGCTATGCAAACACCTATTCTCCATTTCAGATAATATGGTAAATAAGCAGGCAGCATTATATCCTGTAAATATATAAACTTGTTTGTCTTAGTGATTGGCTGAACGAGAAATAGGACTGAGTAGATTTGTAGGCCCTAAAGTTTTACGTTATTTGTTTTTGAGTGCAACAATGAAAATCTACATTTGTAAATTAAAATTTAATGTGTTTATACATTCTGTGTTGGAATAGAAATAAATATATTTTAAAATGTTTAAATACTTAAAATATTTAATATATTTCAGTTGGTATTTAATTGTGTAATTAATCACAATTAATTTTTAATCACAATTTTTATAAGTTTATCACATGAATTAACTATGATTAATTGAGAGTCCTAATTATATCACAAACCTAAAACCAACAATATTCAAACATGTCACTGGTAATAATTGCTATTCTGAGAGAGCTTCGGGCACCTAATGTAGATAATGCAACATATATGGTATATAATTACGATATGTTTGAAATAATGGGCAACCTTACAAAGTTTACCTGTGTATCTGACCCCCCCTCTTTGATGCTGATTCAGTTGCCTACAACTAACTGTTTCTCCCTGCAAATTTCTAGTAAGACCTTAGTTCTCTCAAAGTGCCCCACCTCCTCTTGTCCAAACCTCTAAACTCATTTCAATCTTACAAAAGGCATCCTGGGCCACAGTCCTCTCTGCTAACAAGCGATATTCTCATGTCCACCCTGTTCTCCAGCATCCTCCCAGCCCATAACTTGAGCAAGGCTCTGAGATATCAGTGCTTACAAAGTACTTTGAAATCCTCTGAGGAAAGGTCCTATATAAAAGTAAAAAGAATTGTTATAACATGCCTCCCTACCCATCCCACAAATACTGGCTTTTAATAGGAATACTGGTACAGATGTAATTATAGTAGCACTGTCATAGTGACAGAGGGATGTCGTGGTTCAGGTTTAATTGCTGTCAGTATTTCTGTTGCACTGAACGTTAAACCTGTAAGCTATCAAAAAATTAAAATTTGGTTACAACAAGGATATGTACATTAAGATATGTGTCTTCACACTCAACTAATTAGTTACCACTGACTGTTTTTTCTTTGCTCAGTGACATGTGCTACATAAATCATTACAATATGCTAAATGCAAATGGTTGTTAATAGGGTAACCATCTGCTCAGTACTGGAAAGTTTGCAGAAGAATGTAGTAAGCCTTACTTCTAACAATGATGCAAAATTCATGTCCCCAAAATACCAAATATCTAAAAACAGCTCTCTGTGGTAATGCCAGTTTTTCTAATACATCTCTTACACTTTTCACTGTCACAAGTAAACTATGTATTGTAAAAGGTAATTTTCTAGTTCAGCTTCAACTTGACTTCAAGGCCATACCCTTTGTTACAGCAGGCTGAACTGCCATATCTTAGAGCTTGATCTTTTCCCCAAGTCTCATTGAGCATTTTAAAACAGAGAATATGTAATCAGGCAGACCACTCTCCTTGGGACATCTTTTCTTCCACAAATATAATTGAACTCTCTTTCTCTCCTACCCCTGCTGTTTGGCTCTGTTTCCATTTGTAAGTTATAGATCATCAGTATGTTACTAACAGAAAATGTATTACGCTAGACACCATCTGAGTACACCTTCCATCTAATAATCGACCATATAATATTAGTATTATCAGCACCACTGTAAAAAGGGATTGATTATTTTAAGATAGACATATATTATTGGAAGCTGTCACATGCATTCCTAATGAACACCTCTAGGGACAAGAGTGACAAGGTAATGCATGGGGAAATTAGTAGTGGGACAAGAGTGAAGGACTCGACCTGCCTAGGCTAATGTTGTAGCTTCAGGCTAAAGGAACAGCTTCTATATCCTTGCCTTTCCAATCATTTCCTGGCCAGGGTCACTATCATGATGCTTAAGTGCAAGCTGCCACCTTAGTGATCCATTGCATTAATCCCCTATTAGAGGGATGGATCTGTTCAAATGATTAATTCTCAAAATGTGGCCTTGACTATAAAAGAAGCAGCTCAGAAATTAATTCAATTCACATTGACTGAATAAAATCAGCAGACACATGATTTCGCTGAACACAGATGCTAGCACTACTGCGCCTTTCTTGACCCTGGCTGTGGTTGGGGGGGGGGTGTGTGTGTGTGTGTTACAGTATTTGAGTTAAGACTATGCTTCTAGGGAATCACCTGCAGAAGAGGAGGCTGCAGGAGAGCTCATTAGCCCAGCAGATTCTCTGTCCCTGGATGAATTACACAATACAAAGCTTGCTCCTCAGGGTCCCAGGAAACCTGGAGCTTTGTGTATGTGTGCAATCCTGCAAAGCAATACAAGCATTTTTTAAAATAACTATATTTGTTAAAGGAGAGGTTTTTTGTACTAAATGCATTTTGTTTTATTGGCGTATATGAAATAAAATCTGTCTGAAGGCTGTACACATCTGGCAACTCCATTTTGATTCAAAATGAACACTTGTCAGTTTCAAAATGGGGTGTCTCTGCACTTTAAAGTTCCGCAGAAACATTCAGAGACAGAGTTGGTATAATGAGTAGAGCTTTAATACCTTAAAGGCATAATGCCAAAACCAGGAATTTGATAAGCTGTGGTACTGAATTGGATTTCAACAATGGTCACAATGCTTAGGAAGTTCTAATTTCAAACTGCAAGCAAGGGAAAAAAGTCTTCCTGTTCTTTTAATTGTATTAATTTTATTGAACTGTATTACTGCTTTAGTTCCTAGAATACTGTATATACTTTTAATGCAAGTTACCGGGACAGAACAGCAACATGAATATTTATTATTTCTGACTCTTATTTTGGTAATGCGTTCTGACACTCTCATGTGTATTAGAAATCTGTAAACATTCAGGATGATGTCTACTGAAAAGTTATTACAGGCATAGTAATTTTAACCTCCTTGATCTGATGTTATTGCTATAGTGCTTTTGCTTAATCCAAATCCAGAGGAGAAAATACAGCGAATTGGACACCAAACAACCAAACAAACAGGAAGTCCCGGGATGGGGGGGAGGGCAGTGGAATCTACATGGGTTGAGTCTTTTATATGGCAGAATGCATTATAGTCCTCATCTCCCAAAAAGGATTTGTTAGGGTTGTGCTCACTGTGACATATGTTTTTCACCTGTTGTTGAGGGGGGGGGGGGGGTTTACTTCTGTCTGCCGTTGCTTTATTTCTGAAGCCTTATCATGCTGCAGTGGCCTCTAGATTCTCTCATTGTGCTTATGAAACTATGAGCCAGTCTATCTCTGTTACTTAGCCCCTAAAAAAAAACCCTTCTAATGGGAGGATGCAGAAGCTAGACAGCTAAATCTAGCTATGAGAACTTGAACATATCTACGGTGACCCTATGCAACTGGAATGGCCAGTTTCCCTGTGAATACAACTCTTTCTTTCTCGTTTACACCATAAGAAGAAAGCTACCAGGTCTGAGTGGGGGCAAGAGCTCTTGTCCTGGAACTGTTTGTTACAATGAGTAAGACAAGGGACATACAAGAATTTCCTTTAACTTCCAACATTCTACAAGTGGAAGTCTTATAGATTCTTTTTTCAAAGAATCGCCTTATGTAAACCACATTGGATGTCCTAGTTATCTAAATTGATAAACATTTCACACTCTAGTATTGGTCTCCTAAAATACTTGTCTGGGTATTTTCATTCTCCTCCTGTCCTTTTGATTTTTACAGACCTGGGATCTAGTAGTTTTGGAGATGGAATGGGTACTTTCCATTGCGTATGTCTAGACTATATGGCTCCGTTGACGGAGCCATGTAAATTAGTTTACCCGGCATAGGCAAAGAAGCGGGGGATTTAAATAATCCCCGCTTCATTAAAATAAACATGGCCGCCACGCTGTGCCGACGATGGGCTGATCTGGCACACTGCGGCAGTCTAGACGCGGATCTGTCGGCTGGGGAAGCCTTTACCGACCAATCACTTATGCCTCGTGAAATGAGGTTTACAGGGTCGGTCGGCAAAGGCTTCCCCAGCCGACAGATCCGCGTCTAGACTGCTGCGCTGTGCCGGATCAGCTGATCGTCAGCACAGCGCGGTGGCCATGTTTATTTTAATGAAGCAAGGATTATTTAAATCCCCGCTTCTTTGCCTATGCCGGGTAAACTAGTTTACATGGCTCCGTTGACGGAGCCATGTAGTCTAGACATACCCATTGACTTTAGTGGCTATTGTTAGAGAATACCTTATATTTAAGCCACTGTGGTCAAAGTTGGATTTTGTTTTTGTTTTTTGTTTTTCTGTTTGGTTGGTTTTTCTTTTGCTGCTGCTGCTGCTGCTGCTGCTGCTGCTGCTGCTGCTGCTGCTGCTGCTTCATAAAATGCTCTTTAGAATTTGTATAATAGAAATAATTTTTCTAACTATGCTGAATGACCACTAAAATATCCAAGAGTTTTCCCATTCACTTCCTGAGCCCAAAAAGTATATCAGGTGTTCCAGGTCCTAAACCTAGTTTGGTATCTGGTGCAGTGTGTTTGCTTTCCCCATGTTTGGACATGACTGGGAGTTGCTTGAAGCATAATCTAGGTAAAATTGAGGCGTCGCTAGTGTCTTGGGAGAAGAGTTGGAACAGCGGCTGTGATTAGAGTTTGTCTGTTGGTCCCGAAGTACTAAGAGACACTTTTGTTTCTTGTATGCATTGTCTAGGCTTGTGTTTTGTTATAGCAGTGTTTTGGGGACATTTCTTCCAGATTCCTGATCACGTCCTTAAAATATTCAAAGAACAGACTACTCCCCAAAAGTCCATTCCAGGTTGTATACTGTCACCAATGTATTCCTTTCTCAGTGCTGTGTGAATGAATATTCACGCAGCGCAAACATGATGGCTAGTTAAATCTCAGTGCTTTACATTATATCCTGGTAGCCAAGGGCATAACGTGTAGAAATATGTATTTGTCATATATTTAAAAGAAAATGGATTTCAGAAATACAACAGGTATAATTATAACAGATCAAGAGGACAGGGGAAGATGGCCCTAAGAGAAACAGGTGAGGCTTGAAGCTCGGAGACTTGGAGACAGCAGCCAAGGTCATTTGTTGGCCCTGCAAGCCACTTGAGCAGGTGACAGCATGACATGAGAGGCAGAATGACTGTTTTGTCAAGGATATTATCAATTGTTTATGTGGAACACATTTATTTCCAGGGAAATCTGTGCATCTGTTATATATTGAGAACACTTCTTTTAAAACAAATTCTTTATCTTTAGAGATAGCATAGAACCAGAAGTATGCAGAGATCCAAAAAAAAAAAAAAGACGAAAAATAAAGAAAGAAAATAAAGTAGAGGTTGAACCTCCCTGGTCCAGCACCCTTCGGACTGGAGGGGTCTTGAACAAAGGAATTTGCGGGACCAGGGGAGGCCAGGCGTCCGGGATCTCCCAAGGCTCCCCTCCTGGCTGGCTGCTGCTCCTGGTGGCCTGACCTCCTCCTGCTCACCTGCCTGGCTCTGATTCCCCCCCGCCCCCCGGCTCTGCTCCCTGTCCCTAGCCCCGCATCCATGGCAGCATCTGCTCCTGGGGTTCCCAGTGCCCATGGCGGCAGCTGCTCCTGGGGTTCTCCGGCCCCATCCCCTGCATGGCGGCAGTTGCTCCCGGGATTCCCCAGCCCCATTCCTCGTGCGGTGGCAGCTGCTCCAGAGGCTATCTACCCCCACGTCACTGTCCCTGCAGGCTGCCACTAACAAAACCGGCCCTGCTCCCAGCCACTCTCCACCTCTGGGGCTGGGGCGCTCTGGTCTAGCAACATCTGTGGTCCTGCTGGGCCACGGATGCTGCCGGACCGGAGGGTCTCGGATGAGAGAGGTTTAACCTGTACAATGTTGTGTTATATGTAGACTGCTAAAAAAAAAACTGGGGAGAGCAGCATTTTTCTTCTTCACAGTAAAATTCCAAAGCTACAGTAAGTCAGTGTTCAGTTGCATACTTTTGAAAGAACAACCACACAGAGTTACAAACATTTCAGTGTTACGAACAACCTCTATTGACAAAGAGTTCTGAACTCTGAGGTTCTACTGTTGTTGGGCAGTGAAAATGTGGAGAGAACCGTATAACAGGGATAAAATTCACCTGAGGCTTTAAGGCAACGCTACTCAACTTTGGAAGCCCCAGAGGCGACAATGATACAGCACATGCCGAGGGCCGCAGCTTAAGTGTGGTTGCATATACATGCAAATATATATGCAAATATATGCAAATAGCTTCTTTCAACTGACGAGCATGAATACAAAGATTAAGGCAAGACTATACAACACACAGACCCCATTTAAGTCAGTTCTGCTGATATTAATAAAATGCAATCGTTACCTGATTTCCACCCTCATGACAGCTCTTTTAATAAGCAATGACAGTCCAGGAATTTAACTACTAAAATGCATATCAACAGAAGACCATTATATTGACTGCTTTTTTTGTTTTGACTCCCACCTGTGGGCCACGTGTTGAGCCCTGCATAAACCCAAACTGCACTGCGGGTGCAGACAAATGGGCTGCGGGCCGCATGTCGCACGCATGTTGAGTAGCCCTGCTTAAGATAATATGGCAAAGGCAGAATAAAAGCCATGAGTATACAGAGAAAGATAGAGACACAGTAAGGGTAGCTAACTGGTTGCTTGTTCTACATGTGTGATGTGATTATGTGGTCACCATAGAAACCAACCCAAACTTTCCTTTGGTCAAATCTTTATACATGATGAAATCCCCTGAAGGTTGTCCTTTTCAGCTCTTGAGGTGCCCTACCCACTAGGGGAGCAGAAAGAGCAGCTCCATTGAGGTTTAGGTAGTCCAAACAGAACATACCTTGCCTGTGGAGCTTTCCAGGAGGGAACACTCTGGCTGGCTATAGGTGTGGATCCATCTACTGTAGATGGAGTACTTGTGGGGCTAGGAGAATATGGCTGCCATGTGGAGCTCCTAAATCCTGTCAGAGCTGCCTGCCTACTGTTCCTTGACCAGACAGAAAACTGTCTCTAAAATGTATCAGTAACATGTGCCAACCCCCCCATCCTGCAAAATTAAGTTTATCACAGTATTTCCTAATCAATTAACTTTACTGCCTAATTCCTAGGGTGCATAAGCCTGGGAATTCAGAGGATTTCTGGTGCATAAGCCTGGTCTCATAATTTAGAGCTGATGAGCTGTGTTGTATAAAGAGTCTTGACCCAGTGGTCCCTCTAATTTGTGCACTTGGGTGGCCACCCAGGGAAAATTGAAATGCCACATAGCTGATTAGCAGAACATGCACAGCCACCCATAATTGGCAGCATGTGTTTCTATTGGTGGTGCACATTCATACATGTCTCTGTGCACATAATAAAATGTATTCTGCCCATGAAAAGGAAAAATTTACGGGGAACATTGGTCTTGACTATGAAGAATTTGCTGAAGACCTCCCCAATCACCCCCATTTAATCTCCCTTATGAGACAGATCTGTGACAATCTTCAGTAAAACACATCCTGTCTCCTTTTTTTCTGGCTGCAGAGCACAGTCAGAGAGTGCCTGTTTTGGGCTGCAGTCTCCTTAAATTTCATCCCTGGCTGAAGGAATGCCAGGACATAGGGAGAGAAGATGGATGAGATAATGTCTTTTATATCAGTGAGAGAGACACACTTTTGAGGGAGCTTTTCTTCTTGCCTCTGTGACCAACAGAAGCTGGTCCTATTAAAGATATCACTTCACCAGCTTTGTCCCTCTGATATCCTCACACCAACATTACATATGGCATAGGGGACCATTCTTCTCTGAATGTGCATAGCTTCAGGGCAGTGAGTTCAGTAACATTGGGGTAAAATAATTGTAGTGTTCATTTTGGACAAGGAGTCCTGTAGCACCTTATAGACTAACAGATGTATTGGAGCATAAACTTTCGTGGGCAAAGACCCACCTCGTCAGATGCATGTCATTATAGTGTTTCTTCCTTATATAATATTTTGATAAACTTAAAAAACAACAAATAGTCTGGTAGCACTTTAAAGACTAACAAAACATGTAGATGGTATCATGAGCTTTCGTGGGCACAGCTCACTTCTTCAGCTGAAGTGGGCTGTGCCCACGAAAGCTCATGATACCATCTACATGTTTTGTTAGTCTTCAAAAGTGCTACCAGACTATTTGTTGTTTTTTAAGTTTATCCTGTACAGACTAACACGGCTACCCCTCTGATAATATTTTGAGTGGTTGGAATTCCCCCACCCCCTTCAGATTAGCTCAAATGTTCTTTGAGAACAGACAAAGCCTTGACATTTTTCATTGGAGAGTATGATTGGGGGAAGCCTGAATGACATTTAAAAAGGGAAAAGAGGCTAAAAGCTTTTAAAAGCTAAGTTAGGCGAGATGGAGATAGAAAGTTTATTCCTTAATATAAACATATATACATTGTTTTTTGTCAGCAGTATTTTACAATTTGTTTTCCCCCATGACTAGAATAAATTATTCATAACTGGCAATCTATTCCTAAAATTTTCAGTTAGCTATAGTTATGCTGGTAGGGTGATACAAAATGAAGGGAGATATTGATTTGAAACATTTTAAATATAAATGAAGTTGTTTGATTCTTCTAGTAGTGGAATATTAAAGCAACTGGATCAGATTCAACATCCCAGCATATCTGTTTTCAGAGACAAGAAGAACATGCTTATAACACCTTAGTGGACAGTGCAGTTCAGTCCTAGCTGTATTCTGCTTTCAAACATTCTTTGATTTACTCATGACTTATTAAAATTGAAACATGAACATCACTGTAACGAAAAAATAAATAACAAATGAGTTTCTGGATTTTATGACCAAAAGGGACCATGATGATCCTTCTGTCTGACCTCAGAACAGAGTCCCGAGCCTTCAGCTACAAATTATAGGCCTCTATCTCTTGAGCTAAATGAATATAGCAAGGAAATGTAATCATTCTCATTTTGCAGAGAGGGAGCAGAGATGCAGACACTTATATGATATTGCATACAAAAATCTGTGGCAGAAGCAGGAATTCTATAGCCACAAGACCATTCTTCCTCAAATACAGAGACCAAAGACCATCTATTAGCCACCATGTACAAAGCCAAATTATCCATAATGAAATGACATTAAATTTGACCCATAACAACCAAGGGTGCCATTTTGGGAGGGCAGGGGAAGCTGCAGCCATATGTACCAGGATACTGCTTGCGCTTCCCCTGACTATCAGTGATCCAGGGGAAAGTACATAGCTTGCATTCATTCCTCTCACTCCCAGCTGGTAAAGATGAGGGGACAGATGCGTAAGTCACACAAGCTGTGTACTCTCTGTATCGCTCCCTGATAGGGGAATAGCAAGCAGAGTCCCATTACACATGGCTGCATCCCCTAGGGTTGCCAGATGGTTTAACCAAAAATACCAAACAACCCCCCTCCCCCGGGCAAAAAAAACAAAACAAAAAACACCAGGGAAAAAATTCTGTTGAAGGGGGGGAAAAGGGGGAGCTCAAAATACAAAAAATAAAACAGCATTAAAACAGCATGGCCCCTTTAAGAAAAGTCTATAGGCTTTTTGCCAGCAGCCATCTTGTTTTCGTGATCGGATCAGAAGGCAGGAACCAGGTAAGGGGGGGGAGAGGGGGGGAACAGGGGCTGGGCCCGGTTGCTGAGTGTGTGTAGGGTTGCCAGGTGTCTGGTATTTTCGCCTCCTGGCAGGGAAAAAAAATCAGAAAATACTGGACATTTTAGGTGTCCCGTATTTTCTGAATTTTTTTACTGGACAGGAGGTGAAAATACCGGACTGTCCGGGTCAATACCGGACACCTGGCAACACTAGCATCCCCCCCAACCCCGCACCTCCAAAATGGCACCCAGGCTAGGGTGGCCATTCATCCTCTTTTATAGAGGACAGTCCTGTGTTTTGGTACTCTCCTCTAGTGATACAAAACAGAACATCTTTATGTCTTCTGTTTTTCTGTTGAGACCAAGAAGTGTGTAAGTGCATCCTCGTGCAACACTCGGGCAAGAAAAGGCCAGTTGGCTAGCGTTCTCGGCGGTAGCTGCTCCCAGCCAGGCTCCTGGGGCTCTGCTCCAGGCTGCCTTGGTAAGCAGCAGGGAGCCAGGCAGGTATAAGGGGCTGGCTGGGGGTGTGCATGCTAGTCCTCATCTCTAACTCCCCCCCCGCCCCCCGCCTTGAGCCCTTTCAGGAGGATGGGGGGAGCTGCAGCCGCCCATACTGGGTCTTCTTTCTCTTCCCCTGACTATCAGGGAGGAAGGGAAGTGCTCAGCTTGTGCCATCTTCTTGCTGTTGGTGCCAAGGGGAGGGAAGAGGAGAAATGTAGCAGGTTGTGAACTTTCCCCTCGCTCTGTGAGAGGAAGAGGGAGAAGACCCGGTATGTGTGGCTGTAGACCTGCCAATGCCCTTCCGAAATGGCACCCTTGCTCCCCTGCACACACCCCTACACTCCTCCAGCCCTGGGTCCCTCCACCCGCATCCCAGATGCCTGAATTCCACACATCCTCCTCCCCTGGGCCCTCTGTGTGTTAAATGCAACTGTCCTCTATTCTTGAGGTATCTTGATGGCCACCTTACTAGGCACCAATCATGCTAACACTCAATATTGTAACTTTACTCCATTGACTTCAACAGTATTATTCTGATGAGGAAGATTATGGGCTTAAGTGTTTGCAGGTTCTAGTCTTCTATACTGTATTGTAGGGAGCAATAAATTATGTCTAAAATTAATAATCACATGTATTTTTGGAAAAAAACAAAACGGGCTTTCAGCTATGAGGACAAGACTGGTCATGGAGAAAAAGTGAATGAAAACAGGACTGGTTCCGCAGAAAAAGGCCTAGTGGAAGCCTCACTTTTTGATGCTTTAAAAATAGACCAAACAAACTATTTGATTGTGTCTAATGTCTATAATGTTAGGCGGGCTGGTTTTTGTCTAATTCTAAATTTTTCAATGGCAAATAATTCTTATCGCAGTTATTTCAACGAGGAATTATACTATGAAAAGAAGCTTAAGTGCTTTGGAATTTACCAATTAAAAACTAAAGATTGCTACTTTTGCATGATAGGCAGTCAGAAATATTCTTTAAAATTTTGCTTATGTTTTTAAATCAAACCAAAACAATAAAGAAGATAAAGTCATATTCCAAAGTGACTGTATTAGCAGAGGAAAGAGAACCTAATGCTCCCAATAATTTTAAAGGGAGTTAAAGGTTCTCAGTATTTTTGAAAACCAGGCCCAAGGTAACTCAAGGTGGATACCACAAATGAGAACCCACTTTTGATTTTTTTTTCCCTAAATTCTCCTACTGACAATACATATACAGTGCTCTCTTGTGCCATTTTGTTCTCAAGCATCTTGTGTCTTCCCATTGTCTATTTGAATCGATGCTAATTTGAAGAATATTTAATGAGTCATGTAATTTCTCTAACATTGATGAGAGGGCTATCTCTCGCTACATTTCTTTCTTTCTGCTCATCTAGACTACAGAGAAGATTTGAAAGAGGATATGCAGATTCCTCGAGAAAGTGAAAGATGGCTAGACGTGGTTTTTTTTGGCAACTCCCCCTCTTTTTTCAAAAAGCTGCTTTTCCTCAAAAAATTAGGTTTTCGCAGCTTTTCAAAAAAGGGGAGGGTTTGCCAAAAAAAACGCATGTATCTCCGCTTTCAAAAGTGAGATCGGAAGAAGATATGCAAATTCCCACTGAATTTGCATAGCCTCTTTCGAATCTTCCCATAGTCGAGACATAGCCTTTCTTTCTTTTCAAAATAATATGAAGGATGCCTCTCCAAGATTCTGAGCACATTATGACACGATTAGCTATAAAATTAAAACAGTAAAATCCCAGGAACACTAAAGCAATCATTTCAACAGGAACTCAGGGTATGTCTACACTAGGCAGTTATTTCGAAATAACTCCCTTTATTTTGCAATAAGGCAAGCATCCCCACAAGCCCGTCATTTCAAAATTTTTTCAAAGTAATGGGCTTGTTATTGGAAAATAATAACTCCTACGTCTGAAGAGGAATAACACTTATTTCAAAATTATTATTTCAAAATAGCATTAGTGTGGCTGCTCACACTATTGGCTTCCAGAGGCCTCTTACAGCTGCCCTTGTGACCACTCTAGCCACAGACCAGACAACTCCAATGCTCCCAGCAGCCTTCAGAGGAGCCATGGAAGACCCCAGCGCTCCCTCTGTGCCCCCCATGGCTGCCAGCATTGCTGTGGCCACCTTGGAAGCCCATGGCCGGGGCGAAAGAGGGCACTGGCCTGGACTGAGGTGGAGATTCTGGATCTCATCAAGGTCTGGGGCGAGGAGACAAACATCCAAAATCTCTGCACCAGGAGGCAAAATGCTGAGGTCTACAGCCAGATGGCTGCCAGTCTGGCCCAGAAGAGGCACAGCCGCACCCTGGATCAAGTCAAATTGAAAATAAAGAACTCCAGCAGTTGTACACCAACTCCAGGGAGGAAGGTGGATGCTCTGGGGCAGCACCTCACTTGTGCCGATATTATGAACAGCTGGATACCATCCTGGGAAGAGGACTGGTCACCTTCCCCCTCCCCATCATTGACTGTGGCCAGGGCACACCCATCAGCCTCCACCAGGGCAGGATTGTGGAGAAGGAGGATGAGGAGCAGGCAGCCAGGAGATAGTCATAAACCTGGAGCCAGTCACCCCCTCCCAGGATGTCCCCCAGGAAGGCACTTCAGGTGAGCTGTATAACTTTTCCTATACATACACAGAGGCAGCACTGAGTGGCAAGGGGCTGCACGCTCCCTATTTGGCCTTCTTGGCCTGGGGCTGACACAACAGCTTGGGAGCACATGGAGGTGCCCGTCCAGAGCACTCAGCTCCATGACGCTCTCACAGAGGAACCCCTCGCTCCTTTCACAAGGTTTCTGGACAAGCCTGCCTTACTCCGGCCTCCGAGGTGGGATACCTTCCCATGACCCACCACTAAGGAGGCTTGGGTCATGGATACACACAGCAGTCCTGCCACACATGGCACAGGCTCATGCCTGCACTCTCAGGCAGCATCTGTTCCCAGTCAAGTGCAGCGATGGGAACCTGCCAGTGGGAGGAGGAGGAGGAGGGGACCCAGTACCACTCCCTCCGGGGACTCTTGTACATTTCAAAAGCAAAACACCACCAGGAGTGCGGGACCAGCAAGGGACTCAAACAGTCCCCTGCTGGTCCTGTACGCCTTGCTTTTGAAATGTACAAGAGCCCCAGGGTGCTACCGCCTTTGAAATATAGCAAGAGCCGGCAGGGCTCTTGCTATATTTCAAAGGCAGAGGCACCCTTATCAATTAATTGAATAGTTGATGCAAATTACATTGACTATTTGATTAGTTGATTATTCTAAATTTAAAATCCTTAGTTCCCATCATTATCTCTTGTTTGTCATCTCAACTTTGGAAGTATCCGCCTGTTTTCCAAGGATCAATTCTACTCATCTAATTCGAGCATCCATTCGAGCATCAAGCACAATGGATGTTCTCTGATCATCTCCAAGTTTTTCTTGTCTGCTTGACCATCTGGACATTCCTGATGGCTTTCTCACATATTCTTCAATTATGCACAGATCCTCCACTTATACTAAAAAATTTGCAGAGAATTCCCTGTTAAACAATTTTTGCAGAGAGTTTCAGACAGGATTACATTTTTAGAAAGGATTATTTAGTTACTAAAGGACACAACTTAGTTTGCAATGCAGACAAGAGGCACAATTTAATTTGTAATGCTAACAAGAAGCAAGACTTTATAGCAAACATTGTCTAATCAAGAAACATTGTCTAATCTAATCATTGTCTAGTTGTCAAGGTCAAACAGAAGCTTTCAGAATATATAACCAAATCATTATGTAGGACTTATTACCATCATTATATTCTTCTACTAACACTGAAATAATATATTTTGGCTACTGTCATGTGGGGAGGGAAGCAAAGACGTCCCTGATCTCAGGGCCTTTTGATGCTACTATAACACAAATAGTAATCACTGGGGGACTTATCTAGACAATGGTGAACAGTCGAAAGAGGATATGCAAATTCCCACGGAATTTGCATATCCTCTTTCGACTGTTCCGCATAGTCTAGATAAGCTCTGGGATAGCAAAACATTAGAGGGAGGGGAAAGAACATTCACTATTATTATTAATAATTGCTTGTATTGCAGCAGCAACTAGGAACACTAGTGATAGAGCAGGACCCCATTATGATAGATTCTGTACAAACACAGAGGAAATAGATGGTCTCCACCTCAAGAGGCTCATAGTCAAAATACTTCAGCTTCGCCCCTCATCATGATTGCACCAATATTTATTGGGTATTGATATTAGTACTAAAGAATAACCAGCAGGACTGGAAGCGGAGACGGTGAAATAACAAGATAGCTGTTACAATTAGAAACAATCAAGCGATTATACATTTATTGGAGAAAAATTCATATAAAACCAGTTAAATACAAAAGTGAAAAAAAAACATGAATCCAGGTCCATTAGAAAGGGTATGTGCCATTAGCTGTCTGTCTGTGTGTGACAGGATTATGAAACAAGAGCAATGAATTAAAACTCTCAAGGCCTCTCCTCTCCCACCTCATATTCTGCCTCGAGTATCTTGTCAGCATCTAGACCTTTCACATTGGAAAATTAGAGTGTAATTTTGCCATTTGTATTTGCCCAAAACAAATAAAAAAGTCAGTGTTTTTCCTGGGAGAGTTCCAGTCCCAGGCTTTTCAGGAACCTTGCCTGGATACATCTCATTTGTGACTGTATTTACTGCAGAGCATTAATTGGTGCCAGGACTCAGCCTTGGTACTTGAATGATATTTTGTTGTTGGCTGTGTGTATTGGTACACCTGGAACAGAAGCTGGCAAGCATATGTAGGATGAAGGGGGAAAAAATCTGATATATTCCGTTTTTCTTTTGTCTTTTGAACACAATCTGCTTTTTTTTCTGGCTACCTTCCAGGAGAAGAAGGTGGAGACGTTTCTGACCAACTGCTTGCAGCTTTGGTGCTGTCCCTCAAAACCAGCTTTGCCTGCATTTTCCTGGCATGCCCCATAATTTTCTCCACCTGTTAACATGTGAGGCCTGCTCAGGTTGGCTTGCCAGATATTTCCATAAGATCCACAGTGAATGGACTGCTCAGCATTTGAGTTTTTCTTTCTCTGGCAGGCTTAGTCAACCTGACTAAATGGTTCTATTTTGCATTTTCTTTTCTTAGAACTATGACTCATTATCTCTTTAGAAACAAGTCATCTCCTAGCTTTTGTGTCTTTGGTTAAATGGAAAGTAGAATTCTCCTGGGGATTTTGTTTAGGATATAAAGTAAGAATAGGGATGAAAAGGGATGAACACAAATGGTAACCGTAGTGCTGGACACCCAGAGGGGCAGTGACAAAAATGTGGGACATCCTGTTCCTGTAAGTTTTCCATCCAGGGTCTAATGAGAGCTAAAGGCTGGCACTCCTACCAGTGTTCCTTCAGAGCACCAAAGGCATTGTCTCTCCTTTGGAGGCTGATAGTCAGTCATTGTAGCTAAGTGAAGTGCCTCTCTATACACCTTAACTGCAGCAATTGTTATTAAGGGCACAATCTAATCTTTAATGTCAGTCCTTAGGGGGGCTCTTACATAGAAATGTTTTAAAATCTATTGAAGGGAGGAACAAACATACTGCTACACTAAACTAGTTTCCCTAGTGTGGGATTCTGAACATACCACTGACATCCTCCAACACAGCTTTTCCCCTTTTATGTCCTTCAGGAAATTATACAAAGCAATATTAAATTAACCTTGCTTGTTTCTCTTACAGCAGGAACACAATTCACATGACAATTTTCATTTCCCTTCACAAATTTACTCTGTTCCCTATTGTGACACAGTAGTAGCTACTCCATGGCTCATCTCTACGCTGAAGACAGATAAAGATACTGCCACTTCAGTCAGTTCTGTCCAATAATTATGGTTGACACAGATGTATAACAACTCACTTGGATATCTCTGCATGTAGGAACAAAATTTTCCCCTGGAAGAGAGTTAAGTGACATTTTTGAATGGTGTTGTAACCATGTCCACTCAGATGGTAATATAATTTCCATAATTTTAGACCTCCCACACAACAAATTGTTCCTTTTTAGTGGTGCAGTGAGAGAAAGAGTGCATGATTCCAGCTGGCAGTTGATGCTGTGGAATATTGCTAAAAACAAAGATAGGAAGCTCAGTGTAATCGTCTGCATCTTAGAGCAACTTTCTTGGGATTGCTGCTAAGCAGATATAAGACTGATGCTAATTAAATAAAAAATGTGTCACTTAATAAAATTAAAGTGGTAATGCACACTGATCTTAATCCAGAAAATTAAAATCTCAAATTCACTTTTGGTTCTTCCTTTCCCAAGCAAAAGCAGTAGCACTTAAGGATATTTTTAAGCTGTGATTTAGGGTCACAGTTTAATAAATCTTTTTACTGACTTAATGCAACACCTTTCATAAGAGGATCCCAAGTCACGTTTGAAAACAGTTTGGCTAGACAGTAATTCAGATTTCATTGGCATTGTATAGCGATGTAAAAGCCTGTTTAATTGGTTAACCAGTTAAATGTAATATTTAATTGGTTAACTGATTAAAGGTAGGGTGACCATATTTCCCTATGGCAAATACGGGACACCTGATAAATTGCTCTGATTTAAGTGAGTTCAACAGTAATCAATCAGAGCTATGCAGCACAAGTGTTCAAAACCGCATTAAGTTCACTAAGACCCCATTAAAAGACACACTGCATTATTATCTGTCTCTCTATTTTTGAAATGTACATCCATCCGTGTGTCTGTCCGTGACTCCATTTGTTCCAGAAATCCTCTTAAATGATAAGAGCTAGGAACAACAAATGCAGTATGCAGTAGGGATGTTAGATGTAGCGTAACTGAATAGTCACGTAACCGCACAAAATGTTATTGGTTACATGACTATTCCATAGTCCCCAGGAGTGGGACTGACAGCCAGTGCGCTTCAGCCCCACTCCCCGGGAGCCCACTGCCACGCTATGCTGCTGCCTCTGTGTCATACAATTTGTATGAGAATTATTAACCTTTTATAGACTCTAGCATTCTATATAAATATGGGCCTATTGTGCCACTCATGTTTAAATATTGATCATTGAGGAGGGGTTGTTAACAATTGATTAAACAAAATGTGTGCCATTTTGTTAATTAATTACTTTATTTATTCATTCATTACTTACTTTTCTTTCGTTTCTGATTTGCATTGGTTAAAGCACTACTATTTTGTGCCTTTACATCTGTGTACTATGGGTATATAAGTCCAGTGGCAATCAGCGAGTGGTGACGGGAACAGGACAGGGAGATCTGGAAGTTCCTAGTCTCAGACCGACACACAGGCAGTGGGTGTATGATTCAGTCATCTTGCTTGAGGACTGAAGCAGGTTGAGCATCTTAGCAGCTGCATCCATGGCTGAACAGTCCTCTTTAGGACCCACTCTGCTTACCCCACATGGGGAGGGGGCTAGATAAAGTACCCTAAAAATAGTTTTGCCTTTTTTCCTTTTGGCTGAATAGGAAAATGTTGGAACCTGGAATGTATGTACCCTGATGGACAACTCAGACAGTGACTGACCAGAGCGACAAATAGCTTTCATTGCTTGTGAATTGAATCGGTTTAACATCAATATTGCTGCCTTGTCTGAAACTAGAAGAACTGATGGACAGGTGAGGGAGAAGAAAAAGGACACACATACTTCTGGAAGGGAAACGTGTTTAGATGAACCTCGATTGTATTGAGTAGGCTTTGCTGTAAAGAACAAGTTCGTAATGTGTCTCTCTGAGCTGCCAGTATGCCTCAGTGAGCGGCTTATGACACTGGGTAACTATTGTGAGCACCTATGCGCAATCAGTGGAAGTGAATGAGGCTGTAAAGGAAGATTTCTACTCTTAGCTGGAAACCATTTTATCGTAGACCCCTAAAGAAGATAAGATAATTCTTCTGGGGGATTTCAATGCATGTGTTGGATGAGACTCAGACCTGTGGAAAGGAACAATTGGGAAAGAAGGAGTTGGCAAAGGCAACTCAAATGGAATTCTGCTCCTGACTAAGTGTGCTGAACGTGAACTTATCATCATGAACACCCTTTTTTGACAAAAGGACAAGTTCAAAACATCGTGGAGACACCCACATTCAAAGCACTGGCATCTTCTCAACTATGTCATAGCTTATGCTTGAGATCTCAGTGACGTACTTCTCACAAGAGCAGTGACAACTGCTGATGACTGCTGGACTGATTATCGCCTCATTCAGTCTTAATGAAAATTAAGATCACCCCCAAATGGAGGCTACAAAAGAAGCAGATCAGGCACAAGCTGAAGGTTCAAGATCTGAAGGGCCTCATTAAGCGTAACCACTTCCAAGCAGTATTAAAATAAAAGCTTCCATCAGAGTTTTCAGAGGGAATTGAAGAACATTTGAGCCAGCTGAAAGCAGTAATCATTAATACCTGTGAGGAAACTCATCAAGAAGAAGAGAATGGCTTTTTGTGCTTGACAGAATTATATAAACTGCAATATAAAGAGAGAAGCCCTTGCTAAGGCAAAGTCGGAAGTCCAACATAAAACCAGAGAACTCAAGAACAAATGGTGGACTGAGAGAGTGCAAGAACTCCAACATTTCATGGATACCCATAATACATGTGGTTTCTTTAGTACCATTAAGGCTGTTTATGGGCCAACTTGCCATGGCATGAAATCCCTTCATTCTAAGGATGGAACCACACTTTTGAAAGACAACGAAGCCATTAATTTTCACTGGAAAGAACATTTTTAAGATCTTCTTAATCATAACTCCATGGTTACAGATGAAGTTCTTGAGCAAATCCCCCAACGACCTTCTAGGGATGAGCTCTGAGACAACTCCCAATTTCCATGAAGTATACAATATGATCAAGCAGATGAAGAACAACAAGGCAGCAGGTCTAGATGGGATCCCTGCTGAAATCTTTTAAGATGGTAGACCGGAGTTAATACGGCAGCTTAGCCTGCTTATCCTTAAAATCTGAATAAAGGGAGAGATACCTAGTGAAATGAGGGATGGATGCCTTGATTGTTACCCTCTTTAAGAAAGGGGGTAAAGCAGATTGTGGAAACTATGGTGGTATCTCCCTCCTTGCTGTTGTAGGCAAAGTTCTGGTACAGGTCCTTGCAACCTGTCTTCTCCCCCAGTCAGAAGAAATTTTACGGATGTCACAGAGTGGTTTCTGACCATGTCACAGAACTGCGGATATGATCTTCATTGCACGGCAGCTGCAAGAAAAGTGTCAGGAAAAGTATTGATCTAACTGAAGCCTTTGACTCAGTGAATCACCACACCCTTTAGACTGAACTTTCAAAGATTGGATGTCCTGATAAATACATTAGTGTCCTGAAGTTGCTTCATGACAACATGAAAGTGCCTGTTCTGAGCAGCACTGGCTCCCAGAGTGAACCTTTCAAAGTACAAACAGGAGTCAAACAGGGCTATATCATCTCCCCAGCCATGTTCACTGTCTTTACTGCGGTCATTTTCTACCTACTTGCTGGAAAACTCCCAGCTGGCATTGAAATCATCTACAGAATGGATGGAAAGCTGTTTAGGCATAGCAGGCTGAAAGCTAAGGTTAAGATTTCCACCACATCTGTCGTGGGACTTCAGTATGCTGATGACAGTGCAATTTTTGTCCACTCTGAGAAAGATCTTCAAACTATCCTGAATGTGTTCGCTGATGCTTATGCACGTCTTGGTCTCGCCCTCAACATCAAGAAGATCGAAATACTCCATCATCCCTCTCCAAATGAGATATTATACACTCCATCTATTAAAATCAATGGAGTGGCCCTGGAGAATGTCGATCATTTTCGATGAAAGTTATCTTTCATCCAAGGCAGATATTGATGTAGAACTCCAGCATCATCTGAGCTGTGCCAGTGCGACCTTTGCTCATTTGTGGTACAGGGTTTTTGAAGATCATTATATTTGAACAAACACCAAAAATATTGTCTATCAAACTGTCATTCTTCCAACACTATTGTATGGGTCTGAAACCTGGGCAACCTATAGACATCACTGGAAAGTCCTTCAGAGATATCACCAATGCTGACTCTGCAAGACCTTGAAGATCAAATGGAAAGACAGGTGCATTAACATCAGTGTTCTGGAAGAAGCAAAGATTATGAGTATCGAGACAGTGATCATCCATCAGCAATTTTGCTGGACTGGTCACATTGTTCAGGTGCCAGACCATCACCTCCCAAAACAGGTCCTGTTTTCTCAGCTGAAAGAAGAGTACCATTATGTGGGAGGGCAACAGAAGCATTATAAGGGCCCTCTAAAGGATAACTTAAAGAAGTGCAACACTTCATGCTGACACTTGGGAAACGCTTGCCCGGGATCATTCAAAATGGAGACAAGTCCCATGCAGTGCCTCCCTGAATTTTGAATTTGCCCGCCGTAAGTTCAGGATGCTTATTTAGCCAAAGCTTATGGAAACCTTTGGGATCTGCTGTAACAAATTTTCTTTCAAGATGCAGGTGAGTCAGCTTTCATCTGAGTCAGTAATATCATGAGAATGGCCTTTGGCATTTGGATGCTTTCACTTCTGGTCCTAGCTAAAACCCAAAAGTACAAAGCAGTTTACAACAAAGGAGAATATTAGGGAAAGCATACCTGGGTAACTAGGGAATGAGTGGGCATCAGCTGTTTCAGTGGCTACTGTATACATGGATTGTGCTTTTCCTTAATGTCGGTCTCATAGGTCATGCCAGCTGACATGCCTGAAGAAGGTCTTTGTTCTGCGTGTCGGAATATGACCTATTCTGGCAGCCACTTATAAAGAATCTGGAAAGGAAGCAGCCTGGAGAAGGGGATGGAGACTGATGGTCCGAAGGGGTGAGAAGCAGCACCTGACTTCTGCTTGTGAACCCCAGAAGCAGAAATGTTTTCTCTTGGCAGTTTTGCTTTTTACTTGTTCGCTGAGCTAAATTGATTTGGAACCACTCAGAAAGATCAGTGACAAACCCACAAAGCCCTTTTTACAGAATCACTTTTCAGAGTAGAACAACAGTTCAGAATCTCTCTCTCTCACACACAGACACACACTCACACACACACCCTTGGTTTTTTCCTCTCTCTCTCACACTCACACACACACTCTCTCTTACACACACACACCACCTCTCCAGGCTCTATCTTCCAGTAAACACTTTTATTGCTTGGCCTGAGATAAATTGTCTCTCACTGTTACAGTATATAGAAGGAGACTCATTGGCTGCTATTTGAGATCAGAATATTGTATCTACCCACTTTAAGGGTACACTGGACAGGAGGGAATCTCTCTAGTACTCAGTTACATGAGGAATACTCCTATCTGTCATATGGAGCAGTGTCAAAGAAAAATTAGCAGGTATCATTTGATTGTAGAAGGCTAAAATAGCTTGAATACACCAAACATCACTATATAGATAGATATAGGAAGCATGATTGTTCGGCCTGTGATAGATGTGACATTATCCTGCAATATCCTGAGCAAAACTTATGACATTAAATTAAACCATATTGAATTACTGTTAATACTTTTGCAGCCCATTATATTGAAAATACATGTGATTGTGCAGTCTTGTGGGATTGTATGGAACTTCTTTATGGGGGAGAAGGATTAATAGAATCTAGTAGATAATCTGAATTAAAAAGGACTATGTTGAACAATACAGCAGATATGATTAATCTTTCACAACAATATGTGTAAAGTGGAATTCATAGGACATACAGGGGAAGAGGGAAGGGCAAACCTCTACCTAGGAACTCAGTCTTGGAAGATTTGCCCTGATGGGGAGGACCTTCTGTCCGCAGGTCAGCTGTTACATGAGGACAGTTAAAGAGCCAGTATGGACAGAGACAAAGAAAGGACTTTTGAATAAATAACCTGATCTTAAGCTGACTCAGGATCCCTGTTCTGACCCAGCAAGCAGATAGGACCTCTGGTCCATGAAGAGCCCTGCTCAGGCAAACTGTCTTGTGTTGGAAATAAAATAGCGAAGGCAAGGCAGGGAACTGTTCAACCTGGAAATATCCTGCTCGGTGGGGGGGGAGGAGAAGGAAGGGGAAAGGCCCAGGTCTCCACCTCAGAAAGGTGACAGCTAGAAGCCTGAAAGTGGATGCCTTCACTAAACTGCTAAGTGGAAGCAGAGGTGCAGTTGTCCCCGAGCTGTGACTGAGCCCTTATTCACATTGGTAAGCATCAAACGC
This sequence comes from Pelochelys cantorii, assembly GCA_032595735.1. NCBI lineage: Eukaryota > Metazoa > Chordata > Testudines > Trionychidae > Pelochelys > Pelochelys cantorii. Next base: position 23,304,352 of record CM064334.1, on the reverse strand, counting down.
CCTTCCCGTAAGCAAAACTCATGAGTGCTCATCAATGTGACCAGTGTCACGGAGATGTAGGTGTGTTTAAATTTGGTGTTGTACAGCCTTGTTACTGTGCTGGTTGGATCTGAATCGGGGGAGCAGCTCAGTCCCCATTAAGTTTTATTTCAGAATCACCTTTTTACTATAGGAAACCCAGGAGTAATTTTACTCATGAAGTAAAGTGGATCATGCTTGCCCTTTCAGATTTTATTTGTAAAATTTTAAGCTCTCCCAACTAGTTAAAAGTAGGCCACCACACAGAAAGGAAAGTACTCCTTTGCCTGGATTATACATTCCCTACTAGATATATTAAACTCTACAGAGGAGGAATCAGAAAAAAGCTATTTTCCCCAATTTTCCATACTGCCAGTGGGAATCTAATTCAATTTCCACCCAAATTTAGCAGTAAAACTAAGCACTAAAGAATGAGGTTGAAGAGGCTTCTGTAAATCACTGGATTCTAAGGTACTAAGGTGCAGTAGGATTACTGAGCACAGGTTAAACTTCTTTTCCAGCCACAAAGCTACTTACAGATTTAAGAAGCTTAAAAAGCTGATCCAACATTAGTCCTTGCTTTGCAAATGAAAGAATAACGTATCTCTATATATAAAGTTATATTTATTATTAGTGAAACAATTTTTGTTTATCTTTAGTAGTGGATGCAGACACTTTTTACCAAATATTTCACTTTTAAGGGAAGAGATTCCAATACCTTAAGTACACTCAGTCAAGGGGACATGGGGGAAAAAGATCAGTGAAAAAATGAGATGTATATAAATATAAAATAGAAGACACACTTTTCCAAGTTTATTTATAGAAATAGCCTGAATTTATTACACATCTTCAAACATACCCGTTTTTTAACAATTGGTTATAGGATCATGAAGGTCAAGTTCAGAACTGCTGAAGAAGAATGCAACACCATTGGTTTAGTAGAAGTTGCATTCTTTTACACCAGGTCTGAATTCGCCTCTTAAGACATTCCTATGGCTCTGGAAATAGTGAATAGTCCAAAGTGGCTTTTTAACTCAAATCATTTGGAGTAGAGTAATTCACTAGACCTGTCCTTATAGCAGACATCCAGTGTCATTTGCTGATTGCCAATTGTCTTTAATTATTTTGAACCTTTTAGCTCAGAATGTCCTCAGATTTACTGGTCCTGCAGTGAGCAGTGGCAGTGTAGATTGTAGAAATGATCTTGTTGTCTTTTATCTCTGTGTTTCCACTCTCTTACCTTGTTCCTCTCCAAAGGCTATCTGTACTTTGGTCAGAAATAACTGGTCACAGTTGCGACTGAGTGTTGAGGGCAAGGACTTGAACAGGGACTCTAGTCATTATTAGTACTAATTAGGTGCCTCTGGAGAAAGCCAAAGTCGACAGAGGTGTACCTGATTACCAGAACAGATTGGGGTTAGTGACTCAGTGAGCCAATTAGCCCATTAATAGGGATGCTTTATAAAAAGGCCACAAGAAGGTGGCAGGCGGGAGCTGATGTACACTGGCTTTTAAGGCAGTGCTTGTGCACACTGGCTCCCCGGGAGCTGTCTGCTGCCCTGCATGTTACTGTATAACCGCTGAAATTTTCACCAGTTACACAGCCATTTACATGCATTTTAACACCCCTAGTTTAATGCATAATTTTATTCAGTAGGTTTGTGAAGTTTCTATGTTTATATGAACCACTGTCTGAAACTGTTTTACTTGGTAGAGAGTTTAAGAGGAAGAACAATTTTCTGGGGTTCTTTGGGTTGTATGTCTTGTGCATTTGATGTGTTCTATGTATAGCTGGTTTTGCTGTTTCCCTCTCTAGTCAATTTTTAAGAGATGGTTCCTGTGATCTGAAACCAAAATATTCTCACTAGCAGTGTCCTTTTATCCATGTGCGCATCCCTCATCTTGAGTGCTGAATGGAAGCATGAGCAGTAGGGATGTGAATGGTTAACGGTAAGCCTCACCCGCTAAGGTTCCAATTAACCAGTGTGGGGAGGGAGGATGGAACAACTCACTGCTGCCACAGGCACAGGGCTGCTCCAGCCCCATGGGGCTCACCATAGGTACAGGGTGCTCCAGCCCCATGGGGCTCACCACAGGTACAGGGTGCTCCAGCCCAGATGAAGCAGCTCTTATCAGCCCAGCCAATGCAGCCCCTGTCCATGGCAGGGGGGACTGCTCCAGCCCGCCTGCCCCCCTTAAATGGGTTAACCGATTAAACATTACATTTAACCGGTTAACCAATTAAACAGCATTTTACAGCCTTCATGAGGAGCAATGCAAATTAACAGCCTTTCCTGTTCTTCTATACCGCTTGTGGTCTGAGACCAAAGCTCTTTAGTGACCACAGCATTTGCTAACTTCTGCGTCTATCTGTAAATATTTGTAAATAACTTTTAGGTAAAAACAGAAAGTCCAGTGTAGCTAACACTGATGAAATTACCCCATTGTTTGCAACCTTGTCAGCATTCATATGAATGGCTCTCAGACTCTGGCAGTCATCTTCAGCATGGTGTTGGTTGGTTCACCCTTTTCAAAGCAAGTGTAACCAACAGGGTGTTGCATATGGCTGGTGGATCTGGAGAGTTGCCTACACTAGGGCTCCCAGGGCTGCTAATAACCAGTCTTTTTAGTAACATTCCATAATGTAGACAGTAATGTAACCCTTCTGCCGGGTAGGGCTGGCAGCAACCAGGGCCAGGTTCAATATCTAGGGGTCCATCTCACACAGAACCGGCTCGAGCCCCCACCCAGTAGCCCGGGAAATTCACACACCCCTGGGCGCCTCTGAGAGGTGATGCTTTGCCACTCGCAAGCACAGAGTCTGAGTGTAGAAAATAAACTTTTAATGAAAGAGAGAGAGAGAGAAGTGACATGGCATTAACTTGGAAAATACCATGAACAGAGTTCATAACTCCCCCACGAGTAACCATCCCAGCTCAAATGGATTGAGCAATGTCCTTGGCCTCTCAGGTTCACTAGTCCAACAAGGTAAGTGTTCCATTCACTTACCCAAACTTTCCCCATACCCCACTTCAAACACCCCACTTACAGCTCTATCCGGTCAGTGCAGACCCAGACACATCACCCTGATGGCTTCCTTCATAGAGCCTGATATGATGCCACCTGTGTGTTGCCCCTGCTGCCCGCCAGTCATTCCTGCCAGCTGCTCCGCTGGCCGCCGCTCCTACTAGCCGCCTGCTCTCGCCAGCCACTTCACTGGCCGCCTGCCGCCGCTCCTACCGGCCGCCCGTTCCTGCCAGCCACTCCGCTGGATGCCACTCCTGCTGGCCACCTGCCGGTTGTTCCCGCCGGCTGCAATGGGATGGTTCCTGGCCAAACCAGTGACTTCAGCTCTTAGTGATTTCAACTCTTTAGCCATCACCTCGGCTGGCAAAAGATTCCAGCTTCCAATGGAATAATAAAAGGACTCCGGATGGAGTCTGCTTTAGGTCTATCCTTAAAACAGGGGGGAAAGAGGCAGATTGAACCAGTCTTACAGCTCACACTTGGCAGTCATGATGCAGGCTGGCTCAAGCCCTTCCCCTCAAGCTCCAAACACCCAACTCTGGAAGGGGGAGGCTTGTTCATCTGACACCTCTTTCAATGATGGTATCTCTCCTGCAAGCACTGGTGTCATATTTTACAGTTCCCACATTTAGGGGTTGCATGATTTGTGACCCCCGCAACAGCCCAAATTAGTTACAATACACCACATTCCATTCCAACACTGATCCTCCAACAGCCCTGGCTGAATTGGATTTACATAACTGCACCTCAGATTCCTTCCCCATCCTGTCATGAGCTGTATTTACATATCAACAGTTAACAGTTAAGTATCTTGCAGAGCTAAACAATTTGAGTGAGCATACCCACCTCCAGGGCAATTCTCTCCTTTTAGCTGGCTGATAGAAAGCAGTAGTTTAGCCCCTACTTACAGTTGGTTCACCCTTTTCAAAGCAAGTGTAACCAACGGGGTGTTGCATATGGCGGGTGGATCTGGAGAGCTGCTTACACTAGGGCTCCCAGGGCTGCTAATAATCAGTCTTTTTAGTAACATTCCATAATGTAGACAGTGTCTCCAAAGCTTCCGCATAATAGCATGCAGTATATGTCCTGTCTCCATTACATAAAATAATTGTGTGGAAGCTGGGTTAAAGAGTGCCCCTGTCATGGGTGGAGTTAGAGCAATAGGTTGCTATACAGAATCCTGTTCAAGTTTATGGTTGGCTGACAGAATCCACGTGGTGAAGAACTAGCTGATGCCGACCCATTTTATGCATGTTTCATTTTGCATAGCAAGTTGTTTTTAAGTTAATTTGTTAAACTTTGGCAGTGACATAGAAGGATCCCAAAATGAAGAACATATGGCTTGTCATTAAAAATGTATCAAAGAGCCTCTCTCTCTCCCTCCTTCCTTCCCTCCCTCCCTCCAACATGAATGATCCCCTCATGTGACCTCCAGTCTGCTGGTTGGCACTTACATGCAAGTGAATCCGCATGCTGTTAGCAATTACCTCAGTGATATTTACAGCATTTTAATGTCAGTTGTATATGTAAATAGAATTTGTGAGAAACTCAGGATGCCAGTGCTTCTTTCTCCCACTAAAGCAGAGCTATTCCTTGAACACACCAGAATGCTTCCTGCACCTTATATAACTGCCAAAAATATCATGTTTGAAATTGCTTTATGACAAAATAATGAGTCTGTCAAAGATGAGTGGTCAGAAAAACAAATTTGTTCTCATACATAATTAGAGTGGAGTTTATAGTGTTAGACAGTGATATCAATCTCTGGCTATTCAAACTTAAATTTGCACATTGAAAAGAAATGTATTCTTGTATATGCTCTAAACAGGACATTAAGGCAGTAAATATTCTCATGGGTTGGATTGGAAAGATGAAAATCAGCTGAGCTATAGAAACATCAGGAAGTAAGTTTCCAAATATAGACAAATGTTGTGGAGGGTTGGTGTTCCCTTTCACTGGCTCAGCTCTGACAAGGTGGGTGCCACAATGACCGATAAAGAGAGAGCTTGGAAAACTGCTTTGTCATCAGATGTAAGAGACAGACAGAACCACTCCCTTTGGGAAGACAGCTGGTGAGGGGCTTTCTGCTTCCCCTTTTTCTTCTAATTGCTGGTAGAGAGGTGAATAAATATATTCAAGGGTTATGAAGATGTGGCAAAACATTAAATCTTGCCATAACCTCTGATTAATATGTATAATATGAGACTTACATCTGGCCTTATAACATCTGCTTTATTCTTACATGGTGTGCAGTGGGTTTTTCCAGTGTACTAATGAGGCTATTGGGTATATCCTTTTCTATTTCCAGTATCTTATTGATGTTCTGATAGCTCCTCTGTTTGTTCACCTGCGCATACGCACAAGAAACATGTTGTTGCATGCGGTGCCAGAGGTGGCTGGATTTCTATGTATAAAAAAAATTCTGTTTATTGAAAAGTTTGTGAAACACTTTTGATTTCTTTGGACTAAAAAAATATCTCCATATGTGAAATGTTATTATGAACATCTAACACTTGCTTTGTAAACAGGGTGGGAAAAGCCTGCAGTTTCTCGTATGTGTCTTCACATATTCTGTCATCTGTATCTATACAAATAATTGTGAAGAAAGTAGCTCAGAGAAACACTTTCACTTTCCCTTCTCTCCTTCCTTCTTTTTTCCTTTCTATTGCTCTTCTGTGAATTCCCTGCAGTTTACTAATGCATGCATTATGAAATGCCCAGAACTAATCATAGGATTCCAAGTGCAGTCTCACTACAGCAATATAGAAAGAGAATTTACCAACCTGCTCCAGAATGTGATGTTTCTCTGTATATAGCACACAACTTCACTGGCTTTTTTTTGCAGGCACAGTATACTGAAAGCTAATGTCTAATGTTCTGTCCGTTGTTATATTTTGGTCTCATTTAGTATTATTGTCATCTAGGTTTCACCATCTCACCAAGTAAGGGCCTGTTTCCACATTCGTTGTTAATCAGGAGTAACTCCACTGAAATTAATGCAGTGACACTGGAATAAAACTGATGTAAGGAGAGAAGAGAATCAGGTCTTATGTTTTCCCGATTATCTGACTCGGTTTCTGCCCATGTTTCTGTTCTTTGGGCCAAGTTGTATGATTTCATTGATATTCTTCTACTCCCAGATTAATTTTCTCTTTGGATTTCATTAGCACACAGTGTAGTTCATTTCTTGATTGTTAACTGTGGTCTTCCAGAAGATCAGACCCACCGCTGACATTACCCTTGCAACAGTACTTAATTAAAGATGTTTCTCCAGAGCAACACATTGCTATTAGTCTTTGGGTTTGTCTTCATAGCCCAATGGCATGGACTACAAGGGTGTGACCTGCAAGCCATAGAGAAGCATTTTGTTGTATTAGCACATGTAGATCCTATTAGCATGAACTCAAAGATATCTAATTTGTAATGATGTAGTACAGTTTCAAACAGGACTCATTAATGCAAACAACATACCTTCTAGTTCTTGCTGGCATGGTTTACAAAGGGGAGTTAGAGCCCAAAAGTTTAACACAATCACAGTTCATTCTCCTATAATTCACAATATGGGATTGGGTAGAAAAGTCTTTTATTTTTTGCTTCTGGTACAGTTTTTAGATAGTTTTCCAAACATATGAAAGTGTATTTTCTGTATTTTCTACAGTCCAAACATACTATGCTTGCTGTATACACGTCATATTTATGGTCTAATTTTTGTCAGGAAAAGCAGTCATTTTTTTTCTGACAAGATTTATCCTTTATAAACATATTGCTGCTTATTGCAGTCTTGATTCCTTTATCCTCTAGATGAGGTAATCTTTTTCATGTTTTAGTTGTTCCTGTATTTCACTTGGGCTATCCTCTGAATATTTACTCATCTGAGGTTTTCTTCAGCCTTTCTCCATTTCCTGTGAGTCTTAACTTTTTCTGAGTATTCATGTTTTTGCATCCCCCTTTTATAATACCTGGTGTTGTTTTTTAACATGTGATCTATAAGTAATCCTTCAGTAAGTCACTTTTGTTCCTTACAGTCTTCTTCAAGGGAATTGTCTGAATAACTGTGGTTTTCAAGGATTCCTCAGTATTGCCTACACTTTATGCTTAATTATCAATGTTAGCTGAATCGCAGGTCTTTGTCTGTCTCCACTCTGCCCCCATATATTCACTCAGCCCCCTCAGAATTCTTGAGTCAGTTTTCGTTTTCAGTCATTCAACATTCACATTTATTGCTGCTTCTGTAATGCAGTTAGAATCCCTCCTCCTAGAATTTAACACTCTCTCTTATTTTCTACTCTTCCCTTTTCCTATAATCATTTTGTGCTTGTCTGAGATTTTCTTTCATATATAGGTACTGTATTATTATATTGTTACTTTGTAGGTGAGTCTGTTACTTGGGTTTCAGACATATGCATTGTCCAGATTCTTAGCTGGTGTAAATCTGCATATTTCCATTGACAATTTACAGCAGTTTTGGTTCTGGCACATATATGTATTATGGCAGAGATTGTAATGCCGCATATGGTTGAGATTTCCCAGAGGGGCTGATAAGAGCTGGAGGCTTGTTGGAAAAGAAGGTGATGGGCCAGAGTTGTAAGATGTGCAGTGAATGGGGTAGGGAATTTCAGGAAGAGAAAAGATGGTCTTATGGTTAGGAAAGTTGAATGCTGTACTGGAGAACTGGATTCTATCCTTGCCACCGTCAGAGTGGCTATGTGCTGGTCACTTAAATTAAAATGTTCAGAGTTGCCCAGACTTGTGTGTTCCTTCTTGCATGGTAGGTACCCAGTGTGAGATACCTAAGGTCAGATTTGTAGAAGTGCTGATCAATCACCAATGTAACATAAGTCAGTTGTATTTGTGCCGTAAACATTTAAGTGCCGATAAAAATGCCAAATATTCTGAAAAATCAGTTCACAGGTAGGCTCAGATTGGGAACCCAAAAATTCATGACAGCTTTTGACAACTTGGGCCTTAATATTTCTGTGCTTCAGTTCCCCATCTGTAAAACGGGGATACTAATACTATTTCATCTCAGAGAAGTGTCACAAAGGTGAATTAATTAGTGTCTGTAAAGGACTCGGCTACTGTGGAAAGAGCACAATAGAACTGTCCACAGGAAAATGAATAATTTTCTATTCAGTACAGTTGTTGTGTGGTGTGCATTAAATAAGGCCTGTGACCATATATTGAATGATGCAGATAAATATTTAATTCATTGAACGAGGCAAGAACTTTGTGGATTTGTGGATTATGTAATTAAAGACTGTCATAATGCATATACACAAAGGGGCACACAGACAACCTTAACTCATGCACCTGACAAAGTTGTTTTTTGCCCACAAAAGCTTATGCCCAAATAAATCTGTTAGTTTTTAAGGTGCCACAGGACTCCTTTTTGTTTTAACCTTAACTCTGGTTTTTCCTCTCTCTTTAATGCTTGACTTGTAACCTAACCATTCTTTTAACATAGCAGTTTTGACTGCAGTTCATATGTGGAGCATACTATCAAAAAAGGGTGATAATGTTGTATCAAAAAGGATCCCTTTAGCAAATTAGCACTGCAAGTAATTCACTGCATGTAGTATGTATATGCAGGAAACAGCCTATAATTAAATACTGTTTGCTTAGAAGAGTGTCTTTCTCTCTCTCTCTCTCGCTCTCTCTCTCTCGCTCTCTCTTTTTCGGTCATGTTTTTAAAAACGATTTTTTTTTGCAAATTTTAATTAAAAAGGTGTTGATTATATTTCTAGTTAGTGTGAGCATTGTTTAAATAACAAATAGTTCACTCTGTCTCCTTTCTAAGAGTGAGTAGAATACATACAACATCTTCTATATTACAGATTCTGGTGGTTTTTCTCTAGCTGCCACTTAAGGCAACTGCAAGTTTGTTTTACCCCGGGGGGGTGGGGGGTGGGGGGGGGTGTGGGGGGGGGATGGGGGGGCCCACTTGCTTCAGGTTAGATTCCTCTTAAATAAAGCCAGCTTGGCAGCTGTTCATTTGCACTTGCTAAAAATCTTGGCCATTCCATGTGCTGCTTTGCTCTAATTACTGGGCACTGTATGGAACAGGTAACAAATGCCCACATGAGAGCCTTTTAAATTACTGGATTTATAATCATTAGGAAAACAAAGAACCAGAGTTGCTAAATATTAGTTCCCTCTCCAGAGCCAATAATAAGGAAATTTTACCTATTCTGACATCAACTGGAAAGAAATAATAACTTCGTTTCTCTGAAATTAGCTTTTTTTATTCCTGAAACTATCCTAAAAATAGAGTAGGTTCAAATTCTGATTCATTTAATGGTTTTAATAATTTTTTTCCCCCAAAATGGAAATAAACTACTTCTACCAAATTATTTTTTCTGCCCTTCAGCTGCTATAAATCTGTAATATTAAGGTGTCGAATTTATAGTCTTTTCGGACTAATTGGGCAGTACATAGAACTAGGGATGTAAGTGACTAGTCGACTACCCGATAAGCATATGCATATGCTTATTGGGTAGTTGAGTAGTGACTCGATAAGTTGCTCCGCCCTCCACTCCCACTGCCTCTATCAGAGAGAGGCAGCAAGGGGGGAAGCAGGAGCCGGCTTAAAAGCCGGTTCCCCACAACACCATCTCTGCGGGGCAGGGGCCAGCAAAGGAGACAGAGGTGCAGCGGGGAAACAGCGCGAACAGGGATTGAAGCAGTCCCTGCTTGTGTCAGTCCCGCAGCACCATCTCCCCGGGAGGGGGAGCGGGGAGAGGAAGATAAGGGAGGCAGATGCGCAGCAGGGAAATGGCTGAAGCAGTCCCTGCTTCTGCCTGTCACAACTGCTGCACCTCTGCCTTTGAAATGTACAAAAGCTGCCCCTGGGATCCCCGTTGCGCCTCTCCCTTTGAAATGTACAAAAGCCAAGGTGGGCAGGGACTGCTTTGGTCCCCCGTTGAGTGGGTTCCCTGCTGCACCTCTTCCTTTCAAATGTACAAAAGCCATGAGTGGCTCCTGTACATTTCAAAGGCAGAGGCGTAGCGGGATAGCGAGTGCCCCCCTTATCAACTAATCGAGTAGTTGATGGAAATTCCATCAACTACTCGATTAGCTGATTAATTGAAATTTAACTTCCCTACTTAGAACAATACAAAATAATACCTGCCTCTTAAACGAATAAGTTGGCTTATGCAATTTTACATTCAAGTATATGATGTGGGCAATATTTTTTCATAGCCATTGATCCTACTATATATCATTATTTTATTCACAGCCCAAAAAAAGGGTCCTTAGTAAAACTATTCCAAATGTAGGTAATGCACTACTTTCTGTTTTCTTTGAGTCATTGGGCTTATTTTCTACAGACTTTTTCTTTACTAGTTTATCAGCCACTGAATCTGTGTTTCAGAGCCTAATCAAGGAACTCTGTATTAGCTATCTGAGAACATTTTTTTCTATCATCTCTGTTTTGAGCTTTAAAATACTATTTTACTGGTTGTATGGATAATAAAATATGTCTAAAATGTGTGTGCATTTATAACCCATTCCTTATTAATAAAAATGGGTATTGTAGAGGACATTTAATGGAAAACCTGTGCCTGGGACGTGACTCTGATCTCACTTGGGGACAGATCCTGCAATGATTGCAGCACATGACTTATTTTATCCCTATGAATAGTCCCGCTGCACTCCTTACAGGATGACAGACCAATAAAAATTAGAAGTAACTCCACTGATTTCAGTGGAACTACTCCAGTGTAAAAATGGTGTAAATGAGAGGGATCAGCCCCTTGGAGTTCAGATGAAGTTGTTATTGTCAAAAGTTTCTAAACAGCAGGATACCACATGGTAACCGATTTGAGCTAAAAAGGTTTCTTTGGAGACATGTTAAAACAGTAACACCATAAAGCTAGAGAAAAATATATTGGCTGCCATAAAGAGTATTTTACTAGGATCTCATTAGTCTGAAATCAAGTGTCAACTTGACATAACGTCGTACCTTTTCTCTGATAGGTGCAAGTGTAACCTTCATGCCACTGGCTGTAAAGAAGAAAACAAAAAATTGTTTTGTGAATGTGAGCACAATACTACAGGCCCAGACTGCGGGAAGTGCAAGAAGAATTATCAGGGTCGACCTTGGAGTCCTGGCTCATATCTGCCTATTCCTAAGGGCACAGCAAATATCTGTGAGTAGTTTTGTGCAAAAAGGCTCCGTGCTTCATTGTAATTATAATTCTGGTCTCTATATTGATTGTGAGGGGGAAAATAATGTTAGCCAAAGTTTATCAGCTATTTGTGACCCAAATCTGAAACAAATCCACATCTAGAATTTGATGAAAAGATAAAAAACATTTATCTGCAAGTATGGGTTAAACTCTGCCCTCATGTACATGTAAATAACTTAGCATACGAATTGTATGTTTGCATTCCAGGGTAGCACATTCTCCCCTATACCCTATAATAAAATTAAGTAATAAATGTCAGGGACAACTGATGACCTTGCCCACCGAGGCCCTGCTCTTGCACTGCTCCTTGCCCCTGAAATCCTGCCCTCTGCTCTCTTTTCTCCTCAGGCCCTTCCCTCTACTCGTTCTTCTCTACCCCTCTCCCTTCACTCTTCCTTATGCCCAGTAAAAAGAGGAAGGGCATAGCCCCTAGGGATGTAAAAGGTTACTCAATAAGCGTTAGCCTTACCAGCATGCTTAAACAGTAAGCAGTTAACTGGATGGCTGGAAGGGGGAAGTAGCCCTCCCTCCCACTGTGGTTAGGCCAGCCATTCCCCTGCTTGCTGTGCCAGGACCCCAGCCAGCCAGAACAGCCCCTCATCCGCAGCGCAGCAGACCCCAGTTGCCCATGGCGCAGTGGGACCCCAGCCAGCTAGAACAGTCCACTTCCTCATCCCCACCTGCAGCGGGCTGGCCAGAGTCCAGCCACATGATTGACCACTTAAACGATTACAATTATATTGTTTAACCAGTTAACTTTTTTAATGGATATTTACATCCCTAAGAGCCACCCACTTTTAAAAGTATGGAGTCCATGGGCTCCTGGTTCCCCCTGTTCTGGTGCCCCTGCTAAAGGTTGTTCCCTATACCACCGTGCTGATATTTGTTGCATGTTCTCTGCTCTGTTTCTATGTGTGTAATTTCCATTAAAGATCATGTGAAGGGTAGGAGATCCACAGTGTAAATTGGAGAGAGGATTTTCCAAAATAGTAGAAAATAATTGAGATGACAGGGTTGGAGATTTTGGGTTATTGTTTTGTAAATGGGAAAGATGTTTTAATAAAGAAATCTCTTCAAGAAGTTTGATGCAGATGGGGGTACAGATACAAACCATAGTATGGTGCAATGTGAAGGTCACAACTTGAAAACCCTCACTCCCCAAACTACCCAGCAGAACTGTATCAGTGCAGATTTCAGCCGGGAACCAGTGTGGCCAGTATTACAAATCTGCAAGGTATGAGGGCAAGAACGCTTTACATGCTGGGCCTCCCCAGGGATTCTGGCTGGAAGCCAAAGCTGCAAACTGTCCTTCTCATTCAGAGACAAGATAAGGTAAACGATACCCTTTTGTCATTGTGTTCTTGGCCCATGGCAGCTAATTTGGGTTATTAGGGACCTCACATTGGATTCACTTCATCCACTCAGTGCTGAGGGGGGGGGAGGGACTGGGTGTTCTTATTGCCCACAGACCCCTCAAAAATGCTAGTGAAGTCAGCCTTTTTTTTAAACGTTAAACTTCAGACCAAGTGTTGATGATGATGTCTTTGTGAACTTTGTGGGTATAATAATAGATTTTAAGCATTATGAAGGAAAATTTTGGATGTTGAACTGTATTTTCTGCTTGTGATCCAGATTCATTTATACACATGCTATCTTTGATTTCTGTGGGGTTGCCAGGATATAGGTGAAGGCAGTGCTTTTTTTGTTTAAAAAAAAAAAAGTGCCAGTACTCCAGGGGAAAAGTTGTTGAGCTCTGACTGGAGGTGCTGGTAGGGCATCTGGAGGTGCCGGTACTAAATACTAGGCAGTACCATCACAAAAAAAGCACTGGGTGAAGGAAAGGCAGAATGTGACCAGTTGTGTCTGTATCTCTTTAGCTAACTCCTAGCTCAACACTGACATCATTGCTAGTGTAAGATGCTTATCCACCATTAGGATACAACTTCGTAGGACATTTACTCTCTGTGTTTGTTTGCTTGATGTTACTGAGAGCCACATGAACAAATTGTAGACAAGATAAGGCCAGTGTAACGTTGAGAAAGGGAGCATGAAAACAAAAATAGAGGCATCTAGTCTCTATTCTTGCATGCTTGAAATATATAACTCGGATTCCTCTGATCCTAGTTAAGCGCTTAAATCTCTGGTAGGAAAAGAAATAAACGGACACTAAATCATCAAAGCTTTTGGACAGCACATACTACAGGTTGAACTTCTCTAATCCAGAACTCCCTCGCCCAGAAACATCCGTCATCCGGAATGATTTTAGTTAGTCGGATGTCCACTTTTCATGGGTGTAGCGAAGTTTGCCATGGTCGCATAAAGTTTTATAGCCACCAGTCCTAGCTATTAGTGTTCTGTGCTGTTATTTAGCTCTAATTTACTCCTAAATATCCTCTAACAGTCCCATAAGCAGTGTAGGTAATGCTGCTAGACAATATTGACCTCCCATGGTCCAGAAAATTCTCCATTTGGAATCGGTCAGGTCCTGAGGGCTCCGGACTAGAGCGGATCAACCTTTAACTGCTTTAGAAAAAAACGCTGGTGTTTTGTCCTCATTAACAGCAAAAAGCTGGTTTTAGAATACAACCGTTCACAGAAAATTATTTAGAAGAAATGGGGTTATGTACTGCAAATGAATGAAGGGTTTAAAAACCAGCAGCAGTGTGCAATGCTTCGAATTTTATCTGACACTTCAAACAGCAGCTCAGAGGAATCAAAACTCAGAAATGAGTATCACAGGAAGTCGGTCCTTATCAAGTTAAATGTGAGAGTAATAGACTGATAACAAGCCATGAAGTGTGTGGGGGCATGAAATTGTGTTAGAATTCTCACCAAGAAAATGAATCTTTAAAAAGAAGAGGGTGGGTACTTTGTAAAAGTAAAGTGACAGTCTAACTATATCCAGCAAAAATTTTGAGAGCCACAGTTTTTGCTCACAGACTCTTTACAGGGTGCATTTGATATCCCAGCTCCAAGCAAAACTTTCTATGCTTAAGTCTAGGGATAAAGTACATCAGTATATGAAATCAGTGTTCCCTCTACCTCCTTATTTGCTGTCTGTTTATGCAATCATATGTAAATTGAGCATGTTCCAGCAAAACAAAGGTCTTGGTACTTGATATAGACCCCTAACTAGTGCTGGTTGGTGAAATTTTGATGTTACATCAAAACATTTCTTGAAATTGGGTCAATTTCACCAGAATTTTGTTTGGAAATACAGGTCCAAAATTCTAACAAGAAAATTCCAACAATGTAACAAAATTTCTCGGTTGACATTTTCAGAACAAAATCTTTGCATTTTTTTGTTTTGAATTTTTTATTTTGAATCATAAAAAAATTAAAAAGTTAAAATGGAAATGAAATGTTTCAAAGGTCTGGAAAAATTGAAATTTCCTTTGAAGAGAATTTAATTTTTTTAAATCTTTGCTCCAATTTAAAACGAATCCAAAGTTGAAAATTTCTGAATCACTGAGGGTACATCTACACTGCAGGCTAAAGTCGAGTTAAGATATGCAACTTCAGCTATGTTAATTGCATAGCTGAAGTCGAAGTAGCTTAACTCGGCTTTTGGCACTGTCTACACAGCAGGAAGTCGAAGGAAGAACACTCTTCCTTCGACTTCCCTTACTCCTCGTGAATGAGGGGTCAGAGTAAGAAGCCTGCTATTTTGAAATAACAGGCTTGCTGTGTAGACATGCACTCTGTTATTTTGAAATGAGTTATTTCGAAATAAGGTGCAATGTAGACATAGCCTCATAGAACAAAACTTCTGTCCTTCACTTAGATCTGCTGCTGAAACCATTACAGCCAACTGGATTTTAACAGGCATTTTCTAGCTTTTGTTCATGAAACTTAATAGATCAATCTACACTAGCCATAGTCAGAACTGCAGTAAAATCCTGTTTTCTGTGTTCTTATTATCAATTGGCTTTTTTCCCCTACTGTGTAAAATATTTCCCTTCTCTGCTTTTGTTCCTTGTGAACTGGCATTGAATAGTCCATCATTTATTGGAATGACAGAGAACTCTGTATGTGACTGCTACATTTCTGCATTTTGAGTTCCATCCTGTTGACTCTTTTGTGATGAAACGTGTCTCCTGATGCTGTCACAGGCAATGGGCAATATTGTTATGTAACATGCTTTGACATCCCAAGCAATTTTCCTGGATTTCCCACATGCCTGCTATAGAATAGCTTTTCTATTGAGCAGCCCCAAATATCTGACACTATTGGTCTTTTCTTTCTTCTCTTGTTTATATTTTCTTTCACATGCCAGCATTACCTACTTTGCTCAGTTGAATAGTGTTGTCTAAGACTATTTCGGGCTCCCATCCATCACATTTTTTCCCATCAGCTAATAATCTGAACCAGTCAGGACACTTCAGAATTACACATTTCCCAGCTTCTGCCAGTCCTTCTCCCTGGTCATAGTGTGACATGAAATGATGGATTGATTAGGACAACGTGGACCTAGGTTCTTTCCCTAGCAACAGCCAGCAATAAGCAGCTTGCTAAATTACATCTGCATTGGGACTCTCCTCTGACAATAGTACCTGGATCGCAGGCTCAGCAATATTGCCTTAATCCTACTCTGCAGATAAAAAGAGTTATGAGGCAATGTGGCACAGCTGTCACAGAGAGGGGTTTTGGCAGAAGATATGACACTTGAGCTTGGATGAGAAATCAGCATAATATCTCATCTGTTTGGCGCCCATTCCTATTAAAATGTGATGACATACTGCCATTTTAAAGGAGCTATATGAGTGAAGGGGGCCAAGAGTTTGTGTATTAGCAGGATTCCTAGTCATGAACCTAAATAGCTACCCTTCTTGCTCATGCATGCCCGCAATTAGGGTGTGATCCCATTCCTATTCCTTGTCAAAGCTAAATGAGCATCACTGAATTAACAATCTCACAGCTGTGGTGGAGACAATATCTGGAGTTAGTATGGCTCAAGTGACTGGAAATAGCTTTCTTAAAGAAGCATTTATGGCAGGATACACTGAAACACAGGCTAGGAACACTCCTGCTTGAAGGGTAGTGTTAGTACCATGGTGATTATGATAGATCCATGGTAGGCAGGAAAGATGAGGAGATATGTGGGGTAAAATGTTACATAATAGTAGTGCTTCCTGTTGTTTTCACTGTGTATAACTTACTGAAAGTGGCTAGCTCATGAGGGCTTGGAATAGATAGTAAGGCACAGAAAGAGAGCAGAGAGAAGCTGTGTGACCTGATTTTGGGAAAAGGAAATAAATTGTAGTGTGTTTTAGCTGGGGCATTCGGGAAAAGAGAAGTGTCAGAAAAATCTGCAGTTCATGAACTGCCTTCCCTCATAGTAGAAATCAACTTTAGTGGTTAATAAAAGGTTCTAGATGCACACTGAAAAACAATAAACAATAAGTAACGTTTTTTTATATTTTTTAAAAGTGTGACTTGCAAAATTATTCTAATGCATTGTACCCTCTCCAGTAACCCTTTGCAGTTGTTTTTGATGGTTTTAGTGACACCTACTGGTGGAAGACAGAATACTTCAGTGTCTCTGGTTGACATGAAATAAAAACGACAGCAACAAAAACTTTGCTAGTCATTAAACTCTACCATAAGAAAGCAAGGTGACTGTTGCACAAATAAAGAGACCTAGAATGGGTTGTATTTTCCTTGTGGCTTAACACATTGTGCTTTCTTGGAAATAAAGTATGCCTCTGCACACCCAAAATTTCCATTAACCTCTGTAGAAGCTTTGTACATACAGGGACTGTAAGACTGGGCTAGAGACACTGAAAAGGGTGTTTTAAAGCATATTACCAAATGAAAACATTGATCAAATATTTTCTAATGCCCGTTCAAATGAAAGACCCACATTTGTAGCAATTCTGCTTGGAAGAAAATGGCTGCAGAATAAGTGGCAGGCCTCATATACAACATTCTCTCGCAGTGAATTAAAAAGTCATGAATGCATTGCTTACAGTAGTTGGAGTTCTGGGGCTGTTACAGGGAAATGCATAGGGCTGGTTTCCTGAAAATCTTGTGCTGTGTGTAGTCCTCTGGGTCAATAGAAGTTTGAAAACACATGAAAAGTGAGAACACATGATCATAACAAGTCAGCCCTCTTGGAGGGTTAGTCTCTTACAGCATCTCAGGATTTTCAATCACTGGGAAATGTGGAGCTTCTAAAATTGATGCTGAAGTTATGATGCTGTAATCATACCTCAGCAGGGGATTTGCAAAAGGAAAAAGACTCACTGCCAGGTCATGCTGCAGTACAGATACTCTAGCAAAGCATCAGAGCCCTCAATTGATTCCTTGGTACAAGATCCAAATTTAGTTCACCTCCAGGTGTTAAAACATGCAGTGTGCAATGCTCCAATAAAAGGGAAAGCATCATTTTCAAGAAAGATTGTAAAATAGTTAATAATCAGCAGTTAATATCAATCCATCCTAGAAGTCAATTGTTTATTGGCTTATATATCTTTTATACCAAAGAATTTTCTCTGTGAGCATCTGATTTTACTGAAATATATCAAGTTTTTCTCTGCTGCCTAGCTAAGAAGGTAATAGAAAGATTCAAACTATATGCCTTTAAAAGGAAAATACCAGATCTTTTTCTATCAAATAGTGTGGGTATATGTATATATATTTACAATAGGTTTGCTTGTAACACACACACAGTTGAAAAATCTGAAATATTAAATATTACTAGAGAGCTATCCATGGAAGATTTGTCATTTCTGTGGCAAGATATGGTTCTGAGCTTTATATATGGAAGTTGCTATTTCCCTGTGATCAGATTATCTGACAAAGGGAATCTCTTTCCCATTGATTTCAGAGGGGAAAGCATTCAGATATTGTATTAAGCTTCCATGTGTTTTAGGGGTATGTAGGAAAATGCCATTTTGTTATAAATTAACTTGGTTTTGTTTACTTTTTATATTCATATGAGGAGTGGGAATGCTATTTCAAGCTAAATAATAGGTCTGTTTCTCCATCACCTCTACAGCCTATTTGCACCATTCCCCTGGTGTAAAGAGTCCAGAATCCCAGTGAATCAGACTAATTGAAAATCCTCCTTATGGCACAGCTCTAGGCCAGATGCTCCCCAAATGCCCTGCCATGGACACTAGTTGTCTCTACACTACAGAGTCCAGGTATTCCTGGATGCCAGAATGGTCCATCAATGCCACAGGTACACAGTAGGGCAGTCAAATTCCTATATGATCCCAGGATCAGCAAGAAAGATACCTTAAATTTTTGCTCAGCACAGTAAGGAAAATGAAGCCTAATATTTACCTCCAGAACTTCTGAGAATTGATGTTATTATAAAGCAGCAGTTCTCAAACTTAACTGCACCATGACCCCTTTCTGAAAACAAAATTTACTACAGGACCACAGTGCCCTGTGTTACTATACAACAGTTAATATTTTAACTAAAAAATGCATTAGAAGGCCATATTTACTAAAAATAGCCACTACCTATTTAAATTCACAATACAATCGCAAGATAATTTTTTCATATCCAGCAGTAAAAAATAAATATCTACCTAATGGGGCGGGGAGGTCATCTTCAACAGTGTGATGAGCCCCGTATTTGTCTGTCAGTAGGGTCAGTGCTGAAAAGCTGGTTTTGCACAGGTAGGTGGATGAAAATGGCCTAAGTGCTTTTAATGCTGCAGATCACAGCTTTGGATAGTCTCTCCCACAGAAATCTTGAAATTAGCATGAGTTTATTCACAAAATCTCAGCATCAATGTCTCATCATAGGAAAGGGCCATTAACGTTTCTTTCACTGTAAGTGACATAGCAGCGCTTTCAGTCACGTCTACATTAAAGGCATTTCTAATCCATGCCTCTGTTTTCTGATCCTTTTCAAGGAAGTACACCTCCGAAACTCCAGTTTAAGGCTTTCCAGGTGGCTGATGATAATAGGGTTGCAAGTCACACTTTTGCAAGGAATTTTTCGTCCAAAAAAGTCGTTCAGTGTATAAAAAAAAAAGTCAAAACTGCCCGTGTCATTGTCCACATAAGCATACCATAAGCAGGCCTGCTGACGCAATTCTGGGCCCTGGGACAGAACAGTCAGTGAGCCTCCAGCATGCACAAAGCCACACCTGCATGGATGCAGTCTGCCTGACATTTGGAGGCTACTGCATTTGCACTGGTTGGTGCCCAGTGAGCTGCCAGCTGCGTTGCTGTGACTGCAGCTGGCTGTGCACACTCTTCTGATATGGCCAGGGCTTCCCCATGCCTGCCCACCTGTCGGGTTGCAGCTCTCTATACACACAACCCCAGAGATTTTTCCCCGAGACCGCATTCCTATCCTCATCCTCCTCAGAGCCTCCCACTCCAGTTACTCCATTCCCCTTCCCTCCGTCACACCCTCACTTTCATCAGGCTAGGGCAAGGGTTTGGTGTCCGTGGGCAGTTACCCCCGTTAGTGGGCCTCACCATAAGAAAAGTTTCTTGATCCAGTTTTTTATTTTTGTCAGTGAAAGAAGCGAGGTATTTAACTCATTTAGGCATTCAAAGACATCTGCCAGGTACACTAGCAAAGCAAGCCACTTGGCATTTGCAATCTTTACAGCCAGCATGGAGTCTTCAACTGAAAGAAAAATTCTCACTTCCTTTCAGAGCACAAACAAACTTCGGTGTGATAAAATAACTGATGATGCTCAGCTCCCATCTCACCCCACAAAACTCTGAAGAGATATACACTTGTTGAGCTGCTCTTGATAAAATTGACTATGTGAAATTTCATGATCCAGCTGGTTTTAGACAATTGGCACATTATTTTTAGGCTTGCCTGTGTATAAAATAGTGAATCCAAATTGCTTGCGCCTGCACTTGAATGACTGACCTGCTGTTTTTCTGAGTTATTGCACAAACACTATCGCTGCAAATTCCTATATCATGCTACCAGTCCAAGCCAAATTCAGAAAAAAAGCATCCAAAAGTGTAAAGAGCTGTTGCCCTTTAGCATGCTATAGTAATAGTCAGTAGAACAGATATTCCTCTTGTTTGGGAAGTTTTTCACCATTCTCAAATTTTATGAATGTCGGCATTTGAACAGCTCCTGCAACATCTGCTGTTTTCTCAAGCTGAATGAGGAAAACAAAGGACTTAGGGATTTTGGTGATCACTTGTTCAGTCACAATATCATTTGCCATACTTCACATTTACCTGGCAATACTGTCATGAGACAGGGAAATTGAATCAAGCTGAGTTGCTAGACCGTGTCCCAATATAAGTTTCTCCAGTAGTGCATGGTTTCCCAGTTTTACCTATCCAGTATGACACAGCCAAAGAGACCTGAAGGACTTTCTCATTTGTTGTAGCTGCCATTCTCAGTATTCTTTTCTGGCCCTATAGCTCTCGCCGCTGTTGCTGGGGTGGAGGGAACCCAAGTGGTTTTTTAGTAGAACTGCACCTTGTGTACAAGGCTACATCTACACTGCACTGTAGTTCGAAATGAGGTACGCAATTTGAGCTATGCAAATTGTAAATGTCAAAATAACCTGCTATTCCAAAACATCCCTTATTCCTCGTGGCATGAGGTTTGTAGGGTCGTTGGAATAGCAAACCCAAAATAACGGGCTTGCTGTTAAGATGCAGGATAGGTATTTTGGGATACTCCAGTTGCAATGTAGATGTAGCGCTAGACCCTGCTGATGAGTGGTGGCAGAGTGAGGGCAACAGCTTCAGCAGATGTTACTCAGCGTGCTTAGTCCACGTGAACATGCTCAGTACAATCCACCAGCGCATTGGGTATAGGAGGCCCATGACCCCATGTGCTCTCTCATTTCTGGCAAAAGCCACATTTCAGAGTATTTTAAGCTCTCCTTTGCCAGAACTTCACCAAGTGCTATACACTTTGGCCATGGATTCCCCTCCAAAAAATCATCCACAAGTGTAGAGATCTGTTCCCCTTTAGCATGCGATAGTAATAGTCAGTAGAACAGATATTCCTCTTGTTTGGGAAGTTTTTCATCATTAATCCCTATTTCAGATTGTATGTGCAGTTCCTTGGTTTATTACTTCTGCTTGGCTCCTGGTCATGAGCTCTTCTTTTGCTGCAAGTGGCCACCAGCTCCTATTCATTACCCCTTTTCCTTCAGAAAATGGTCCTTTGCTAAAATTATTTCTACGGCAACCTCTCAAACTGGCTGTAACCATAATACATGCCGATGGCTTGTTTGGTAACAAAACAGGTGCTGAGTAGAGGAAGTGATGCTCAGAACTGAGGTTGAGGTTTGGAAGCAGGGCAGCCTGTTGGACCCATGCCACAGGGTTCACAAAGCTAAGTTGCTCAGGCTTAAAGCCCCACTATTGTGGGGCTTGGGCTCTGGCTGTCAGTCCTGTGCACAGCAGGGTTCCCCACTATCAGCGTGGGGCTGACAGCCCGAGCCTTGCCATGTGCATGGCTGAAATTTGCTGTATGAAACTCATGGAGCAGAGGCCTCCACCCTTCCCAGATGGCTTCGGCCTGAGCTCCATGATTGCAGGACTTTGTCTGGGGCTTTCTGCCTTGGCTCCCGGCTAATCTAACACTGGGTCTGGCAACCCTATTAAAATGGGGTAGTGACCCACTTTGGGCTCGCAACCTACCCTTTGAGAGCCACTATAAAGTGTTTCCCTGTTACGTGCAGTTTATTTTTCTGTTTCCTGGCAGGGCTAAAGATATTTTTAGGAGACAAAGAAGAGTCACTGCCATTCAGAGCTTCTCTTTCCTTATTGAGAAATCTGTATAGAAATAGCAAAAGAAGCTTTTCAAATAGGGAATGTGGAAAGAAGCTAACAAGATTATTGCAAAGTCCTTCAGGCAAGCAGTTACCTTGTTTTCATTACTCCTCCTTACTTAGGAAATGTTCATCAAATTTTTCATTGAGGCTTTTCAGATACAGTAAAGGAAGAAAAGTACAAATTAATAAGAAAACCTCTTCCTACCCTGCAGTTTGCCCTAGAGAGGAAGAAATGGTGTGGGTATGAGAAGCTGGGGGAGGGGGAGGGAGTTGTGTGTATGTTTGGGCATGTACACGTAAGAGGGAATAACAAATACCATTTCACAAGAGCAGTATGAAAACACTACCTGTCTTTTTGTCTGTTAGTTGTACAAGTTCCATCTGTGTATAAAGAAAATAAAGCATGTGTTTTTTAAAATATGACTAAACTGCCGAACTTAAATGTAAATATATGTTCATAAAGCTAATTTAAAAACTGTGTTCAAAGTCGAGTTCCTTTTCTATTTAAAACAATGGGGAAGAGATTCTATCATTGTTAATCTGTTTCAATAACAACAGTGGAATGATTTCTCTAAATAAAATTGTAATTTTCTCTGTTTAAAAATACCATTGTTGTAGTCTGTGATACTAATCACATAATTCTAAAACATTGCTGAAAGTTTCCCTTTAAACATCAGCAGGAGTAAAATACATTGTTTTATAAAGAGTGGTTGCATATAGAGTCCAGTCCTGAAAATTCCTGAGAGCCTTCTGTAAGGTGATAGGATTCTGTAAGGTGATAGGCACATAGGGTTTCCCAACAGAATATAAGATTTTTAGGACACAATTCTCACAAATGCCCTATAAGCACTATCTGCAATTGAGGTGTGGAGTCACAAAGGAAATATTTATGACTCCCAGACCCTGGAGCCGTGCTACATGGTCCACCCATAACAATAATTTAGAAGTGCCTATATAATATGCCTTCCTTTTCCTCCCAGCCATGCTCCTGAATTGGGAAATGTATTTGGTTCTGTATTCTACACCCCCCCCAGGGGTGCTGTCACCCTGGCTGAATCCCCAGCACCCTTGAGAAGCCCAGGGCACTACTGGTGCCAAGAATCTGACTCCAAAGCCTAGGCAAGGGATCGCTGCAATACACAATAGGTTACTACCTAATATATGATCATGAAAATAATTATCATAAGATCAACCTGATTTTTGCAGTCCTGCTCTACACTAAGTAATGCATACGCCTGAGTCATTCCCTTGAGTAAAGGTTGCACAATCCATCCTATAGTTTCTCTGCGTTAAGAATTTCAGGAAGGAATTTAAAGGGATAATAGATGCTAATGGATAAATAGATTTCTGCACTATAATACCATGCCATCAAAAGTCAATAAAAAACTTACAAAAGGCAAACGATTTAACTGAGATGGCACAAGTAGCAGGGATTTAAATATGGATCTGTAGTTTGTGGCTTTAACCTATGGGCCTGTAAAGAATCTCATATGCATGTTTCGCTTTAGCTAAGGAGAACAATATTGCAAGGACTATGGCACATCCACATTTTTTACTAAATCCCGTCACACTCTAGAATGGCTCTCCCACATTAATTCAACTTGAGGATTGAAGTGAGAGCAAAAAAATCAATGAGGGGAATGATCAATATGTATGACCTAATGTGTTGTATTATTTTCCTCAATTAAATTTCTATTACATAGCTTAATCCAGACAACTGGCAGGTAAACGAGGAACAAAAAAGTGATAGCTAGATAATGTTCATCTAATAAAAAACCAAGTGATTTTCAGCAGCCGACTGAAGCAGCTAATAATTCATCTATCTCTGTATTAAAATAGTTTCTTGGATATACCTGATATATCATGGTCTGTATTTATTGTCCAGAACAGAAACCTAATAACTGTTTAGTATGAATACAACGCTGTTTTGAACAACTGCATGAAGTTAGAAGAGGAGAAAAATACTGTGTGTCCCAGAAATGCTCCAAATGGCATTTTTTAACACAATAAATACCTCCAAAAATCCATGCAACTAAAGAATCCAAAGCCTCTAAAATTAGAAGTGGAAGGCTTGGATGATATATGTGCAAGTACTTGGTTCTATCTATTAGGGTGTGTCTCAACTACACTCCTCTGTCGGCAGAGGGATGTAAATTAGACACATCAAAAGTGCAAATGAAGCCAGGATTTAAATATCCCATGCTTCATTTGCATAATGATGACTGCCGCTTTTTTCCGAAATAGGGCTTTTGGAACAAAAAACGGCAGTTTATACAGGGCATTTTTGACAGAAATGCCCCGTTTTGAAAGATCCTGTACTCATTTTTTGAGGAGTACAGGATCTTTCGAAATGGGACATTTCTGTCGAAAATGCCCTGTCTAACCTGCCAGGTTTTTTTGAAAAGCCCCGTTAAAAAAAAAAAAACAACACAACACCACAACAACCAGCGGCTGCCATTATGCAAATGAAGCACGGGATATTTAAATCCCGGCTTCATTTGCACTTTCGATGTGTATAATTTACATCCCTCTGCCGACAGAGAGGTGTAGTTTAGACACACCCTTAATGAATACAGTATTCTGCAGTTTATGCGAAAATTATGAGAATATGCATCAAATATTTGAGAACTTGTTTTTTCAATGCTACAGGCTTTTAGACACTTGCAGTAAACCACTAACTATGTCCTTTTTGCTCTCTCTTTCTACAGGTATTCCCAGTATTTCCAGTATTGGTAGTAAGTAATAAGAAGCAAATCTAGAATAGCTTTGCTATGTTATTCAGCTTCTTAGCTCTATTTTCCCAACATCCATTTCTGTTGTAGATAAGGTTTCACTGAATGTGCTTTACGGTAAGGAGACTATATTATTGACTTTGCCATGCTACATTTACATGTAACTGCATTATGTGATCAGAGAGAATATGATATGTAGCTTATGACAGTACATCTGTCTGCAAACACAGCTTCTTGATCAGCAAATAAAAGTATTAGCATTACAAATTGGAACATCAGGATGGCAATGGGTAAGAAACTATTATCAAGTACATTTTCCAAAACACCAAACTTTGTTAATATCCAAGAAGAGTAGAGTCCTTAAAGCTATATGCATGAATAGATAAACAAAGGGGGGAAATGGAAGAATACACTAAAACATATTTCTTTTTGTTTTTAATCTAGTGAATATAGTGTATTAGAGTTTTTCAGTTGATTCGTAGATTCCAAAGACAGAAAGGGACAATGGTGATCATTTAATCTGATCTTGTATAATACAGGCCATAGAACTAAATTAGACAATATCTTTTAATTTACATAAGTGAACTTCAGTTCAGGCCTTGAAAAGAAGGTTCTTTGTTAAGATTCATTTTATTGTGTAAAATTAAAACATTTTAAACAACTGATAGAATATGAAATTGCCTTTTTAAAAAGATCAGTTCTTGTAAATAAAAGAACAATGAAAAAATGGTCTTTGAGTCAAACCATCCTACAGGTACAGTCATAGAATGATAGCTAATTAGGAATAAAAGCACCAAAGCAGAAAAGTTATCTTTCAGTAACTGAGTGAACAAATGTTCCTTCACAGCCTTTACTATGCATAGGCAGTAGACACAGGTTTTGTGCTATGAGGGTCTATCATAATTTAAGCAGTGTCAAAAGAAGATTTACAATACCTGATCTCTGGCTGAAAAGCAATACTCTAATAATTTGGATAAAGCAGCTGCCTTGCTTCTTATAAATGCGTGGTCAGGTCTTTCAATTATAAATCAGTTCAGTTTATTTAAGCTCATGAATAGGCTTAGGCGCTGATTTGTTAAGCACTAGATAAGCATGTTAAATGCCATCAAAACTAGCCTCTTTGTAAATTAGAGTAGTGTTTTGTATCCATTTAGATTCCAGCTTAATCCTATGGCATCCAGTTTGCAATCTTAAATAGCAAAACATCATCAATGACAACTTGCCAATGAAAGTCTTCAGTTTTGATAGTCTAAATTTTCTGCTTTAGTGTCTCTCTCCCTTGACATTTGCTTCACTACAAATGCACAGTGATATGCTACTTTCACAACCTTGACAATTGCATTTGCACATGTATTTTGTATAAAAAAAAGGAACTATTAGCCTATTATTATCTGGAATCCCACTGACATAAGTAACAGAAATGGATATAGGGCAAAATAGCTCTCTGGAGCTCAGTTGTGCTACTGTTTGTCAATGCTGTGTTGCATGGACTACATTGTTGTGATTTTTCACTTTACACTCCATATAGCCTTTTTCACCGCATTTACCATCTCTGAGCATCAGCAGATGTTGGCTTTTGAATACTTAATAGGGAAAGTCAAGTATTTTTTAATCAATGGTGACCTGAAAGGATGCATTGTTGACCTCTTTGAATTCTGTGAACTTATACAGTGAAGTGATTAGTGTCATTTACTTTTTAAAATGGACAAGATTCCATTTAACATCCTTTAGGAAATACTGTAGTTACTGCAAGTCTGTGTATTATCTTTAATATATTTAGTATGGATGTCTTTTGAATGAGATGAGGCAGGATTCAACAAATTTCCCTACTCATGTGGAATGTATGAAGCATTAGCACCAATTTCTGAGTACACAAAGAGATGACTATATTATTTGGCTCCTCCACACTACATTTCTCTTCCCCCCTGCAGGGGCATTGAATAGATCGGGGGAAAAGTGGCTGTTCATTGGTACAATTTTCTAAAGGCCTTTCCTATAGGATAGAAATAACGGAATTTTCATTAAACATTGGAGAACCCTTTGATTTTTCTTGGTCCTACTCCATTATGTCACTAAGTTTTAACAGAATACAATCAGTACTTAAAAAGCAAACATGATTAATTACTTGAGGCTGCTTTAATGAATTCTGCCAGATTTCTTCTTTTGTCTCTGTTAATACGATATTTGCGTTCATATCAGTAGATTTCTGTCCTCAGCTGGGGACAGGAAATTATTCTCAGGTGACAGGGTTTTTTGCCTGCTAGGAAACAATAAACTGGCATATTGGCTATTGAATGCTTCAAGGTTTTACCAGTTTAATACAGAAAAAATGAACACAAAACTTCCTACAAACAAAGAAAATGTCAATGCAACAGATGTTCATGTAACATCCATAAGACTTTTATGATCAAAGAATGCCCAAAGAAAAATCAACAATATATATATTTATCTATGTTTACATATATATATATATATAATACTGTATTCTCTTTTATCTTAAAGCAGCACATCATTAAAGTTTAAACACAAAGAAAGAGTGGTCATTAAGTAAACATCCTTTCTGATCATCCACCAAAAAAAAAAATTAAACTAGAGCTTTCCCATTAAGGTCATTTGTACCTGCTGTTGTTTATCAATTGAGTAATAAGTTCTTTGATCATTTCGAGCATACTTGAATCCAGTGCTGGTCTTTACAGTATTTTTCAGCCATGCCTGGAAAAATACTGGTGAGATTGTTAGCAATTTATGAATCCCAAAACCATTTCATAATTATGTAAGCTTTTATGATCAATTATGTCTTCAACTAATTTGTAAAAATTATACATAAAGTTATTCTGACTTACTTTAAATAATCATTGTGTAATTGGAAGTAGGCAAATACATCAACATCTACTCTATTGTGACCAAATAGCAAAGTTATTAGCTTGTACCTGTATGCCTGACTTTAAAAAAACTTTAATCTTCTATCAGCTAACTTCTGTCCTCATTCCTGTGGAGCATAATTTCACTAATTATGCTAAACAGTTTGTTATAAAGAGTATAATTAGACATGGGATAGGATTGACATGATGTGCAAATAGCTTTGTGTGGGAGATTATCACCTCTGAAACCTACTGGCGGCAGATGAGTCAGAGTTTAGCGACAGACCATATATTGAAATGCAAGAGGCAATCAAGATAATCAAATGGTATTTTATGTTTTGCTTTGTGTTTGTTTTTTGCTTTTCTAATTGCCAAATTCAGACAGACAGAAATCTCTCTTGGAATGATAACCAGTTCAAGACACAAAAATAAAAAGATTGTACTGACCTGACGTTCATGCATTGCTATCCTCCTAGCCTTAAAATATCAGCGGGGTGCTTTTCAGGTTTGACGACAGTGTCAGGTTGAACACTTTTTTTTTATTGTTAGTGATCTCAGATATGTTTATATGAATGTGCACATGGTACATGTTTCCCAACATTTTAGCTAATGAACACTTTTGAGTTCCAGTTCTCCCATTATTTACACCACTGTAAATATTATGGTCCTGATACCTTGCAGAATTGAAGTCTAGGAGATTAGTCAGAATTTACCAAATTCGACTTCTGGGCACCCGGTTTTACTAATTCAAAGGTCCATGTCCACACCAAGGGGAAGAGTCAAATGTAATCTAAGGCAGGCTCCATTAATATGGATGCGCTACCTCAGACTCAGAGCCCCAGTAAGCACTCTGGGGAGCTGCAGGAGGACTCCCACAGGCTAATTAGTTTGAACCAGACCATCCACACTAACATTAGATGGCACCAGACCATCCACACTAACATTATTTCTGACGTACAAGTTTGGGAATAGCATTATTCCTCATGAACAGCTGAACAACAGAGTTCAAATTCTGAGGCCCCTTATTCCAGAATAATGGGCTTGCTATTGCTAGTGTGGACGCATCACTTACAAATTCAACCTTGGGGGGCTAAGGTCCTACTTTAGATCAGGTGTAAGAGTTTTTGTCATTAACTTTAGTGGTTGCCAGATTGAGCCTTTTTCTGTAGAGCCATGTTCTGATCCTGAATAGACATATTAACTGAATTGGGAAATTCAACATGCATAACAAAGACCAGAATTTGGCCCTTGTTAATTAATATTTCTCTAGTATTGAGTTGTTCTGTTAGTGCGTAAAGAAAAAAATT
Source organism: Pelochelys cantorii (assembly GCA_032595735.1). Lineage (NCBI taxonomy): Eukaryota > Metazoa > Chordata > Testudines > Trionychidae > Pelochelys > Pelochelys cantorii. The sequence goes on along the minus strand of CM064334.1, from coordinate 23,275,482 downwards.
CCTCTAGAGCACAGCGACAACATATTTTGATTTCAGTTTTGTTTGGTACAAATCTGAATTGTGAATAAAAGAACAAGGTTAATCATCTTCTTAGCCAGGCATTATTATTAATCATAGTCATAACATCAAGGAAACTACAGTATTTGTCCTTACTCTCCTTCTGCATTTGCTTTAATACTTCTAAATCCCAAAAATAAGTTTAATTTGGATTGCTCTTTAACTAATTAGGTTTTCTGTAATACAAAAACTTTATAATGCAAGTAGAGCATAATACGTTAATTTGAACTCCAGAGCTGAGAGAAAATATTAGTGTTCTATGTGAAAAGAATTTAGGAGTCTTTTACACTGCTTCTACAGTAAACCTCATCATAAATCTATTTCACATTTGTACAATCGACAGAAATTCCTTAAAATTAAATGAACAAGGAAACTTAACTACCACTAACCCTGGAAGAGAAAATCCTCATGGGGTTGACAGTAGCTGAGGAGAATGTACATGCTACAAGCACTGTGAAAGTTAAACTACAAACATTTGTTTTTATAGGGGAGGCGAGTCTTTCACTAGATCCACAAACAGAACACATATGAACAGCCTAACTTTAGCCACTGTTAGATACTGCCAGTGGCACTTCAGTATTTTCACATTCACCATTTCAGGGAGCAATCTTTATCACCTCCAGCTACTTTCAGAGCTATATTTTCAGAAACATTATTTCTGCAGCACTATTTTAACTGACTACGCTATGGGTACGTCAACACTGCAACGCTATTTTGGGATACTGGAGTATCCCAAAATAGCTATCCTGCGTCTTCACAGCAAGCCTGTTATTTTGGGCTTGCTATTCCTACGTCCCTGTTGTCCCTTACTCCTTGTAAAATGAGGCTGTTTCGGAATAGTGCTTTGTTTAGAAATTTGGCTCTGTGTAGACAGTGCCAAATGATGAAATAAGCTACACTAATTCCTCATTTAACACTATAGATGCGTTTCTGAAAATGTTCATGCTAAGCGAAAATGTGCTATGTGGGGTCAATTTTCCCATTAAAAATAATGGAAAAGGTAGGGGTTGCGTTTCAGGTGGTGGTGGAAAGTCAATTTTTTGTTGGTGCTCAGTTGTCAACGTCAACATTAGATATCTAGCAACACAAGTCACCATGGTTTGTTAAAACACAAAGATAAACACATGAGTGAGCGGAGGAGTGCTGTGACCACATGTATTCATCTGCTCATGTGTATTACCACTGTTTTCACCAACTTATACCACCACACGAAGTAGTCAGCCACTTGATTATTTTTGTGTTATTTCGGGGATGGTCGTGTTATTCAAAAAAGTTCCCTAAAAAAAAAAAACATGCTATTGCGAAAATGTGTTAAGCGGGCACATATTAAATGAGTAATTACTGTATTTCGAAATAGCATTGAAATAAGATGCACAATGTGCATAGCTCAAATTATTTTTGCTTAGTACTTATTTTGAGTTACAATGCTGTGTAGATGCACCCTGTGTGAAAGAATGGCACTGTTGTCTTCAGTTTAATTAATGAGGTGAAAGCAATCAAATGATGAGACACTGGAGAAAGTATGATAAATTCAACAGGAATTTAATCTGTGCCACAACTGTTGTGGAGAGCTGGCTCTTTTTTACTGCAAAGCCTAAGAATAAATATATAGATAAAATTAAGAATATGACATGTTTCTCCACTGCTTTTTTCCTCCAACATTCAGTCAATTCCATAGAGTATAGAAGACTGAAATCTTCAAATTAGCTCTCTGACTTTAAAATCAGATCCTGATTACAGGGAGGTCTTCTGTACCACAGTCTGTTATACCAGGTCTTCAGCACTTAACAGCCAATTTTACTAGTTCTCTAATAAAACAAAATAACTCTTTATCCCATAGCAAAAGATCCAGAGCTCTCCTCCTCCATAAGGTATTTAGATCTAATATGTATTCTTATTACTACTTCTCTTTGGATAACTAGAAAATGCCATTAAGCCTGTTGAGTTTGAAGAGACCTTCGTCTGCTTGTTAGAAACAGCAGGTTTTTTTTCTGATTTATGAAAACTTTCCACCACTGGAACAGTAGGACCCATTGAAACCACTTCTGCAGAAGAGTGCTCTCCTTTTCTGTGACACCCAAGTCACTAATTCAAGTCAAATTTTTCCAACAGTTATAAAAGCTGTGATGGCTGAGAAGCTTCCAGGCCAAATTAAACTACTCTATCTCCACTTTTATGTAGAATTTTCATCCTTCTAATGAACACGTATGAAATGTCCTATATTGCCCCCTCCAAAAAAAAGAAAAAAATCTAGCTAGCACTGATTAACATTTTTTTGCTCAGTTTTATTCTATAGTATTCTGTTAATTATCCCATGAGAAAAAGCTGATTTCATCCCTAAGGTAAGCTTATTGCATGAGATAGGCATACCGTGATTTGAAATAAATACTATGGGAAGGAAATGCTGTCCTTCTTGTCATGGTTTACTCCCTGAGAGTAGTGATGATAAAGTATCATCTGATCTAATTTTATCCATTTATGCCAGCAATTCATATATAAATCTTCCACTGATTTAAACAGGAGTGGTATATAGTTTCATTATCAATTATTTGTATTACAGTAGCACTTAAAAGGCTTCAGCTGAGAGCAGGCCCCTTTGTGCTAAGTACTGTAACACTGTTAAGAGACAGTCCTTTAACAGAACAATTTATAGTTTAAGTAGACATTGGCAGGACCAAACTTAAATGATCAGGTGCTTTACCTCAACTTGAAATGGTTTAAATGAAGTTGAATTCTGATTTTTTTTAAAAATCTTCATGCTTTTCTTACTTTTTAAATAACAGCTATTTCAAATCTGAAGAATTTTAAAGCAAATTTTCCCCAGTGACAAAATTCTCAGTTTCTCAGGCAGGCGTGCCGCTTTTATTATGTACCAGGCAAACAATCACTCGGTCGTTCAGGTGATCTCTGTCAACCTTCAGAGTGAGACTACTTTTCCTTATGTATATTAATAATCGTAAGCAAATGCAATCTTTGTGTAAGGTTAATAGCTAACAGCATTGAAAGGCTTGGAAATCCTCACCCCTTGCCCTGATGCTGCCTGCTCCAGTCTCCCATTAAAATCCCCCATCATGGGTTTATCTCCCCCAAGCAGTTACCTGACCTCCCATCTAATCCCTGGGCCCAGATGCCCCTCTCCACCCCAGAGATGCCCAGGCTACATGGTGTCTGTTTCCTAGTTGCTGCCCATGGGGTCCCTCAATGCAGTCCTGGCCCAGCTAGCTCCCCCACTGCCCACGGCCAGATTAAGAAAGGGGCTGCAATCCAGGGCCCCAGTTAAGTAGGGGCAGTTGCAGTTCAGAAAACTATCCCTTTTGCATTCACATAGCTCTGTTTTAAGAAACTAAACAAATCTATGGGTATGTTAAATGAGCATTTGGGACCCATGCTGTGCAAGTGCAACAGAGCTCGGGCAACTGCTGAAAAAGGCAACTGCTGAAAAAGGGGTGCTTATGAGTCAATGGGATCATTCTGAAGAGCTGGAACAGTAGTCGAGTGGTTTCAAATACCTCTTCCCAAACAAATTATAAAACTTAATGGAAATCACTAGTCTGTAATCCAACTCTAATTGAAAAAGCCAAACAAACAGGATCCATGCTAAAGTTCTTCCGGTTTTAAATTTACCGTGTATTAATTAGGAAAGTAACACAATTTAAAAAAAATTATTGATCACAGTTTTTAGATAGCTACAAAACTCCAAAAGAATTGTGTTGCTAAAAGAATCCTTTTCTTTCTAAACCATAAACACCTCTTATGTAAAGTGGGGCAGCCCAAACTCCCCATCTCTCACTTCACTGACCACCCTACTTATCCCCTGATAGCTGGGGGGGGGAGCAGGGGAACTTTCTGAGACAGTGTCTTCTGTGGCTTTAGGCCTTATCTGCTCTGGCAAGTTTTGTTGCCATTTGTCGACAAAACAGTGAGAGCATACACACTACAATGCAACTTTTGTCGAAAAAAACCACCCAGTTTTGGCAACAAAAAACTTCTACATTTGAGAGAGACTTTTATCTTTTCCGCTCCCTTTATTGTGGACAAAGAGCTAGCGTGGACTTTGTTTGCTTCCGCCAATATCCCACAATGCTTGCGCTGGTGGCTGTACTCAGTGTTTTGATCTCTGCTGCCTTGCAGGCATGCACCCTTCCCCTTTCAAGAAAGGAAAATACTTGGAGAAGTATCTGACAGTGGATTGAGCTGTTCTGTTTGGGGAACAAACAAAAAGAGCAAATTACTGGAATGCTCCCATTTTGCCCTGATAGGAACACAGCAGCAGGCAGTCTGTTGCTGCAGGGGGAACGGTGGAGAGACTGCTGTGCTGCTTTGACATTCCTCTGCATGGAGAGCTCACAAAGTTACTCATGATGCAGCTCCCAGCAGCTGAGAATGCTGTAGGACGGGGATTCCCAACCTTTTTCGGTCCCCGTACCCCCTTGGCTTTTAGTAAACCTTCCTGTACCCGCTATTCAATATGAAAGGAAATAAATTCTAGACTCTAGAATCCACAACTTTTTTCACTAACACTACTACTTTTGGAATATTTCAATTAGGGTAATCTAGTTATTTACCAAATATTCCCCGTACCCCCTTGACAAACTTCTCGTACCCCCGGGGGTATGCGTACCCCAGGTTGGGAATCCCTGCTGTAGGAGAACTCAGAGGGAATCCCAAGAAGTGCAGGGATCAGTCTGCCTTCCCACAACACTGCACTGTGGGATTCTTACCCGCATCGCTTTGCTCTATCTGTCAGCAGGGGAGCTAGCAAAGTAGTAATGAAACATTGAGAGTGGGAGGCAGAAAAAACAGTTTGACTGGTGTTCACTTTTGCATGTTGACAGCGCTTTTGTCACCAAACCTTCCCAGCCTCAGACTGTCTGAGCAGAGGCTGCCAAAGAGACTGCAAGCAGCCAAACAGCGTGGCCTCTGGCTGCTAACCATTCGCCCCTTCTCCTCCCCCCATATGCGCTACCATGCTAAGCTCCCCCACAGCAGCCCTTCTTGCCTCCCCCAGCAGCTGTCCCCTTTCCGCACCCTCCCAAGTGGCAGTCTTCCTCTGTCCCCCATAGTGCCCTCCCCTCCTGTCTTCTCTCCATCGCAATCCAATTGCATGGCAGTGGTGGGAGGAAGTGGGGACAACACAGCATCTCCTGTGTCTAGCTCAGACAGCGTGAAGCAGAGGCTGCCAGAGTGCAGGCAGCCTGGCCTCTGGCTGCTGAACCCTCGCCCACCCTCCTCCTCCTCACAGTGTCAGGGAGTGCACATGATATTCCTCACCTGCCCCATGTGTCACCTATGCCGGCTAGCTTTTTAAAGAGTACACCCTGGGCTGGCTCTTGCCAGAGAACAACTGGCTCTTTCCAGAGTGGCACATCGGGGCTCACCACCTTACTTTCACCTCTGCTTAGGACACAGAAATACTCTGGTGAAGCAAAGAACATGCTCAGAGCATGAAGCACACTCTCCACAACACAAAGGAACATTTACAGAATGCGGAGCACACCACTTGCACACACTTGCAAAATTGCTCTGGAAAGACAGCACCTTGCACTGAGAGCACAGTTTAATCCCACGTCAGCTCAGCAGCTGGCCTTTTAAAACAGCCAAAAAAGATCATACTGAATTTCTGCTGACCATGGCAGTGTTTTTTGTGTTACAGTCCATCCACTTCAAATTGGGCTGAAACAACCAACTCATTTCACATAAACACCCCAAAGTAAGACCATACTGTGCCATTTTATCTAAATTCTGATTTCCAATGCCCATTTGATAGATATTTCCTCTGTTCCTTTTGCACTAAAAGTTGTTCTAACATTGTTATAAAAGAATCCAATGAAAAGAAAATCAATTGAGGAAGTTCCTATTATCCTTAAAGTTTATGAGTCTAAGGCTACGTTCACACTGCACATCTCTTGAGCAAAAGCCTACACAAATGAAGTGCAGATTAGCATATTGCTGTGCTTCATTTGCATAATTGGGGGCATTTTTGAAAAAATGAGGAAGAACGGCTCTTGCGCAAGGGGGGGGCGGTTTGTGCAAAAAGGAGTCGTCTACACAGCTCCTTTTTGCGCAAAAGCCTCTTGCACAAAAACGGCCCCTAATTAATTATGGAAATGAAGCGCGGCAATATGCTAATCCATGCTTCATTTGCATAGGCTTTTGCACAAGAGAGGTGCAGTGTAGCTCTAGCAGTGATTATACATTTGTTAAGAATCATGCAATAATTTTTTCCTATGGGCACGCCTAAACTACGGTTTTTTTCGAAAAAGGATATGCAGATTCCATGGGAATTTGCATATCTTCATCCGATCTCACTTTTGAAAGAGGATCTTTCGAAAATGAAAATAGTCTGGGTGTGGGCAGGGGAGTCGGGAAAAAAACCCTTTTTCAAAAAAGCCGTGTAAACCTCCTTTTTTAAGGAAGAGCTTTTTTTTGAAAAAGAGATTTTTTCCGAAAAACCACATCCAGACTACTTTCACTTTCGAAAGATCCTCTTTTGAAAGTGAGATCGGAAGTGAGATCCTCTTTTGAAAGTGAGATCCATGGGAATTTGCATATCCGCTTTTGAAAATTCTACGTAGTCTAGACATAGCCTTACTGAGCAAGATGTTCCATGAATGCACTGTCCGTACCTGAATGGATTTGGGATAATATTATCCAGCAATACTTTTTGTTCAAGCTTCAGGGGGTAGCCAACTTAGTCTGTACAGGATAAACTTAAAAACCAACAAATGGTCTGGTAGCACTTTATAGACTAACAAAACATGTAGATGGTATCTTGAAATAGATGGTCTGCTAAGCTACGTCTTACATCCTACACTAAAAGGTGTCTACAGAACCTACTTTTTTAAAAGATATATTTAAAATGTACTTTCTGAGATCACAATTCCAAAGCTGTCTTTTTCAGCTAAACTTTGCTCTTCTTGTTTTTTCAGAACCATTCCATGTTAGATTTTGTCAGGAAAACTGACAAAGGGACAGGTATTGTAGAGTGAACAGGATCGACTTTTCTGAAATAAAATTCACTGTTTTCTGGATAAATTATTCAAACACAGAGTAATACTTTTGTAATAATGTGATTTGTATTCCAGATATAATGTGCTCACATGGAGAGCTATACTGGAATATACTCTGGTCAACATAAAATAATATAACATTCACATCATAGAATAATGCCCAAACACAGTCCAACAGAGTCAAATCAAACCTTTAATCCCGTGATGTCCAACACGCTAGCCACATGTGGCTATTTGGCTGGTTGAGTGTGGCTAGTTCGCTATAGCAGTAGCAACTATAGTGGCTACTCCTTCAGAAATGGTTGGACACCACAGCTTTAATCCATGGATGAATGTTAAGGGTCTGTACCAGATAATTAGGAGGACAGTCTATATTCTTTATGATATGAGTTTCACATGGAAGTTTCACAGCAATCAAAACAGCATCCAGAAAATAAATCATTGGGTTTCAAAGGTAAGAACAAAAGCTCTTCTTGAGAAATTGATGTAACCTGTCACAACCAAGATTTTCAATTGACAGGGAGGTAACATAATAAACCTGCTCATTATGGAGTAGAGAAGAAAAAAATTCTAAGTAGGGAAACTAAACCAGCCAGTGCATTACCTATATTATTAAATATCTCAAGGATCCAGATGGTCTATATTTACCTGTACACGTCAGTTGTATCTGTCTGTTTTCTGCATAAACTCCAGCACAAGAATGTTCAAAATTAATTCAACCAGTTATTATATAAGTATACATTTTTTACTTTCCTGTGCATCCCCTTAGCAAACTCATCATACTGTAAATTAATTTGAAAGGTCATTAGAATTATATTTTCTATGCTGGTTCATGCCCTATATAGGGTTCATAGCTTAAATAGGTTTTCTGAAACAAGCTTTCATAAGCTTCAGCTCTTCAATGCTAACAGCCTGTACTGCTATCAGCAAGATTGCAGAACTGTAAATTGGTTGATACCTCTTGTCTTGTGATTAGTAGGCTCATTCAGACAAGAGACTGAAAAAATAGGTCTCAAATTACGATTGCTCTGATTATTATAAGTCATATATTTTAGTCAGTGGCAGATACTCAGTAGGACTGGCTTACATGTGTTACAAAGCTTTAATGAAACAAGGTGGATGAAGTATTATCTTTAATTGGCCCAACTTCTGTTAGGGAGAGAGAGGCTTTTGAGCTTACCCAGAGCTCTTCTTCTAGGATAGGTACTCAGAGTGTCATAGCTATAAACAAGGTGGGACAGATTGTTTAGGTTAAATAGTTAACATATATCTCAAGATAAAGTGGCTCTTTAACACTCCTTTAGTCATACAGAGGAAGGGAAGGGGAGAAAGCAGCTGGGTGGGGAGTTGTTAGTGGTACGAAGTGTTGTAATAACCCATAAATCCAGTCTGTCTATTCAGTCCATGATTTTTAGTATCTAATAAAGTTATTAATTTAAGCTCCCAGGTTCATCTTTTGAAAGTGTTGTGCAGATTTCCTTTAAGCTTTGCCATAGTGTGATTAGCCACAGAGGGGTAGGCATGTCAAGTGCACCTTAAAGACTTAACATATTTATTGGGCATAAGCTTTCATGGGTAAAAATCACTTCTTCAGATTCATGCAGTGGAAATCACAGAGGTAGGGATATATATACTAGCATATGAAAAGAATGGAGCTACTAATCGACTGTAAGACTAGTGTTAATGAGACTCCATGTATCTGTTAGTCTTACTGCTGATTAGTGTTAGTGTTACTGCTGGTAACACACAGGTCATTTCAGCTGATGATCATCTCACTATTCTATATTTTTGAGGGCTTGTGTCAAGAAGAGAGCCATTCAGCTATTAGCAATTACTATCTTAAGTGTCACTTTAGTGTGTCTGCAAAGATTTTTGATGGATTATTACCCACAAGCTAGGAGAGTAAAAGGATTTGGGCAACAGGTAAAACAGCTAGGAGATACTATTCTCTTCATTCATATCTCACTTTTTAAAATCAGATAGAGGCTATTTTCATAATCCCTTTAAATCAATCCTTAGTCAAACACAAGACTAAATAAAGTCATTTGTCCACTTGCATTTCAAGGTCCTTTATCACAGCCATAAATGTTGGTACTCCAACAAACAAACAGAAGCTATCTCAGAGATGCATACAATTCTAGCCACTCTTTCACGAAGTGCTATTGTGAGCTTTCTACCTCTACAAATACAGGGTTTTGATACCTTTCACTCGTGTGCTCCCTTTCCTTCTGGCTGCTGTCATACCCTTTCTATATGTGTGAACTGGTGTATCCAAAAAGAGAAAGGAGATTCAGCAATCTTTCCCTAAGCCTGATGTTTTAAAGAAAAAATTAATTTCCTTATTTAAAAGTAATCTAACTATATATGTTATTAATGGAGCTGTGGAAAGAGATGCACTAGACAAAAGTGAGAACAAAATAACTCACTTCCCTAGTAAATATAACTTGCCAAGAACAGAAGCTTCTCGTTATGTAAGTACTTGTAGATTTAAAGTCCTTAATATGAGATGTTATGGTAAGAAATTACTGTATTTTATATTATATTGACATTTTTATCTCTGGACACTATGTTTAAAATAATAGCATGAACATCAGAAAAGGTCCTGCTTTGTGATAGATAGATAGATATACTCACATATTTTATGAAGATAATAGCAAAAATCTTGAAAGATCAATTGCTATATACTGTATTTAATGTCCATTCAGTGTTTTGGGAATCATCAATTGCTTGTTCTTGTTCAATGTGGGAGTCTCGTATTGTTCAAGTGAATCATAGACAAGTCCAGTGGCAGATGTTTGTGGTTTATGTCTTTGTCCATAAACTTGTCTCTTTAGAATAATATCACATATGTAAATAACAAATCCTGATTTTTCCTGATGCATGCAGATCCACCAAAGTTTGATAGGATATGGCCGAATATTTCTTCCCTTGAGGTTTCTAAACCAAATCAAGGTAGGATTCTGTAAAATTCCTAGTGGTCGAAAATTACTTAAATTGCTTTAATAAAATCCCACATGTTGGCAAAACATAATAATATTCCACCTCATTTTTCTCTTGGTTCCAAATAACAGCATTGTCAAACAAACTATTGAGAATTAGCACAAATGTTATTTTTCTTTAAAAAGTCTTCTAATATATAGATTTTGGATTAGAAACAGTGCTGCAAATATATGAAAAAGCAGGCACCAAAGTTGTAAGCAATTTCATAGATTAAATTTAAAGTGAGTCCCTGGATAGGCCTGAAATTGTATTGACATCGCATTTTATATTATGAGAAAGTTTCAAGATTTCTGAGTGCTAGAAATTTTCATTGTCTCCATCAAATCCATTTCTTAACACCTCTTTCACTTTGTTTTCTTAAGTGAACTGCATGTTATTCCCATTTGTATTCAGAACTCAGCTGCATAGTCAAAGACAGTTGAACCATAGGCTCCTGGAATTTCTTTCAACAATCGTATATATAGTATTTTCAGAATTTGGGTTTTCCTCCATTTTTTTTTAGTAGGTCAAGTCACAGAAGAGATGTTTCTATTCTTCTTTGTGCTCCATAAGTTCCATTTCCTCTAGCACTGACAACAATCTCTCTCAAATCTCGAGTGCAATACGTCTGCATCTGAATGCCAATGACACACAAAAAGTTACTAGTGACAAATTGTGGCATGATGATTATAGCAAAAATGTATAGAGTGATTTTTAAGAGTAATAAAATATAAAGTAACATACTTTTCAGTTTGAACATGTGTTCATGCTAGCTTTTATGCTACAAATTTTGACAATCAGATGTAACCCTGTTCATTATTGAACATGAAATTCCCTTGCTCTCCCCCAGCCTCCCCCACATTCTCTCCCCAAAATTGCGGAACTCTGGTGTACAGCTTGCCACGGTTATGCACAGGATGTTTTTTTTTTTAAACTCTAATGAATACAGATGGAGGAGGAGGAAATGAACAAAAGGAAGATCCAGGAAATAGCTGTTAAGCTCAACAAAATACATTAGCAATTTGTTGGGGAGTTATATCTGATGGACTGCAGTATTAGCCCTTGACTATGGTGATGAAACTGAGACCGCTATAGATACTCATAGGTTACTAACAAATAGAATCATCTTAATCAGCTGCTCCATGTTATATTTTCCAAGTTTTTGCATCTGTTCCTTAACAAAGAAAAACAAATTGATCTTTGCTCTTCTGATTTCTAAAAGGATTAGCAGCAAAGTTTAGTTTGTTATTCATATGCCTTATCAATCAAAATATTGTCAACAAAATGACACTCGGCATTTCTAAAGGGTTTCATAGTTTAACAAATTATACTGCACAGGATCTAAAAATTAATATCACAGTGTGTCTTGAACAGTACAACATTATGCATTGTTCCCACCAAAAAAATATTTAATTTAGCTTTTACATGTTAAGAGAGAAAACAAAGCACAAAATATTTCAAATATTTTTTGGTTTGATTACTAGTTTGGAGCATATTGTTAAGAGTTTAACAGTTAAGAGTTTGAGAATGAAAACCAGAATTAGGATCCTTGAGTCAAGTATTCACATCTTGATTACAGAATGCTGCCTATATCTGCACATTATTTATTATGATTTTCTTTTTATTAGAGTTAGAACAGAGTATCTGTACATAAATGTGCTAAAACTATACAGACAATGAGGCATTTTGTATTGTCATTAATTATGAACCTGGGAAGAAACTCCCTAGATGTAACATCTAAGCCAAAGCCAAATAAGAATGCAGATATGACTGTTAAAATGGTCTCTCCTTCTGGATATTAAACCCTTTCACGTTATCTCCAATACCTTAATCACTGATTCACCCATTTCACCCATTTTCTCCTCAATGTCAACCTTTCTTTGCATAATAATTAAAAATACTCAATTGTGTTGAATTTTTTAAAGCTACTTAAAAATGTAGTGGGTAAAGTACCGTATATACTCTTTCATAAGCTGACTTTTTTTGGAAAAAAATCCTGCTGTGAAGAGTGGGGGTCGGCTTATGAATGGGTTCTTCCTGAGCCGTGGGAAGCAACACGGGGAAGGATGAGCTAGCTGCCACCTCCGTGCATCATAGTGGCAGGTAGGCAGGGCAGACTTAAGGCTGAGCTATATGCAGCCAAGGTAGAAGACCAGTGGGCAGGGGTCCATTAGCCAATGGGAGCCACGGGAAGCAGTGTGGGTTGAGGGACCTGCAGGCCGCAGTCATGGAGCCTCACAGCTCCCATTGGCTGGCAGTAGCAAACAGCAGCCAATGGGAGCTGAGAGGCTCTGTGCTGCAGCCTGCATGTCCCTCAGCCCATGCTGATGCTGATGAGCTGGGACTGGAAGTCGCTACTCTGGAGTCCGCTTATAAACGGGTCAGTGACTTTTTACCATTTTTTTTCTGTGTAAGTTTGGGGGGGGGGGTCAGCTTATAAACAAACAGGCTTATGTTCGAGTATATACGGTAATTCATTTCCCAAGCTTTTTGTGTTTGTTCCTATATGATACCTTTCTAATTTACTATTCATGTTTTTAAACCTATCCAGTTGCTCCCAAATTAGCTTTGTCAACTGTTTCTTCAGTTCAAGTTGCAAACCACAAGAGAGGTAGGAATTCTTGGATTCATACAGTGATTTCATAGTGTTATGTGTTGTAAGAACATTGCACTGTATGAATCTGGAATATCTGTGAAATGTACCTATCAGTTTATTGGTGAGGCATGTTTATTGACAGCAAAATAAGCATTAAGTATCACAAACAACATAAGCCATAGCAAAGAACAGAATAAATATGCTTTATAGACAATCTCTTGTATATATAGTAGTGGAGCATTTGTTTTTGAAAGTAATTAAATGTGAGTAAAAATATGGCAGTTCAGGTTGTTTTTAGAAAACTAACATGTTAGCCTATCTCTTTTATACTAATTTTCATAGACTGTAAATGAGGAAATGTAAACTGATTAATTGAGGGCAGGCAATATGTAAATCCTCTCTTGTTCATATCCTTTAGAATAAAATAAATACCATCTGGTGTAAAATGATATGATAGTCAAAAGTCTATGTTGCACTGGAAGTATACCCATAATCTCCATTTTGTGTTAATATAGTACAAACTCCATTTGTAGCTATACATTGCATTACATATCAAGTGGTATGATTTTAATAAATTATAAACATAGTGGAATTTTGACATTTTGAAAGGATTGCAATATTGCCTTGATAACTTGAAGACAAGCTGTTGCTCCTAAATATTTGTTATTCATAGTCTGAAGTCTGTTTTTCATTGTTTTCCTTCATCATTTTATCTGTCTGGTCTACATGTAAAAGGTGTTTTTGTTTTTTTCTCATTTATTGTGAACACCTCATTATTCAAGAAACATGAGCTACTAAGACATAGATTTATTAACAAAATCTAAATTAAGTTTGACCCAGTCAATGAAACGATGATAATGAGCCAGACTGTTTGTTATGAAACTGAAGCAGCTTATTTCTAAAGTTATAATGAAAACCAAATTTGTTTGTCTTTTGCTAGGGTAGAGTGAAGGAAGAAGGAGAATGAAAAAAAAATAGACTCTGAAAAAGAAAGAATTTTTTTAAAGTTGTATATTCTTTTAATTAATATATGGAACCAGTGGATGTCTTATTCCTTGGGTGACGTGTCTACAAAAAATCATTGTTCTCTTCCATAAACTTCTACAGTGTTCATGTAATAGTTTCACTGGTTCACTGTAATAGTTTCACTGCTAACCTCTATAGCTCAGGATTGTACCATTTCACACATGTGATTCCATTGCTGCATTTCCATATAAAGGAATGAGAGGTAGTAAAACTAGAAGCAGAGAAGAAGAAAGTGAGTGATGGTTGTTATTATTTTATGCATCTCCTTTAAAGTTCAGTTGTATCTTGATTTTACAATAATGATGGGATTGTTTTTATAGAAAAGATCTTCTTAAAGGGTCATCTCATTCATCCGTTTGCATCTTGATAAGGAATTTGACATTTCCTGCTTCATCCAGGGAGATGGCTATCAAATCTGTTCTTGACTATCTCCGTGCTCCTTTCCTTTACATTAAATATACCCACCTTTCTTAACCTTCCCTCTGAGGTTTTATTTTCTAAGCCATTTAGCATTTATTGTTAGTCAGCTTTAAACTCTTTCCCAAATCTCTCTCTTTTCTAACATGTGGTGCTCAAAATTGAAAGCAGCACATGGCAACATTGTAAGCACTTCTCATATTTTTTTTGTTAGTACTTCAGTACCCTAGCTTTTACCACCGTTTCTCCTCCCTATCAGTGATTGAATGGCTTTGCCTCTGACAGAATTCTGCTTGGTTGCCAAAAACTAAAGTTGTATTTCAGCCTATACTGATCAGAGGATGACAGATTTCTCTGTGAGGGTGAGGGTGACTCAATTGATCCTACTCCAGAAAGGTGAGAGAGCTACCACAGTGCAAATGTGCATTATCTTTATGCTTGGACAGATTAGATTTTATTGGCAAATGTCAGTAAACTTCAGCGTCACCATACAAACAGCGACAAAAAAATCCATTGATGATAATGTAAATGTACAGATGAGCAAAGAAAAATGTTGCTTAAGAAATTATTGAAGTTTGATGCAATGATATTTACTGTATTTATTTTGACCTGTGATTTTGAAAATTTGTGTTTTAACTATAAAGTTTCAACTTTTTGAATCTCAATCTCTATTATCATTAAATAAATATTAGACCCTCCCATTGTCTGACACTCATCACCGTATTTTCCTGTGATGATCATTTAAATGGATAAAAAATGAAAAATTGTTTAAAATAAACATTGAAGTTATCCACCAAAAATATCTAAAAACAAAAATTTAATTCTGCCAACCCTATTTGTCTTCTGGTATGATGTAGCATGCGATTATAGGTACTGTGTTCTACTGGGCCGTGATAATGGTTAATGTTACCTGATTCTTGTTTACATGAGGACTCCTTTACATCATTTTCACTATGTGAGCCCATTTTAGGGAGCCATAACTGTGTGAACGGGTATTAATTTATTTAATGATAAAGGAGGAGTGGTCATTACCAGGGGAGCCGACAGCCTTCACAGTCCCCTGGACAGGGTGGGAGGGCAGCTCTGTTCTTCCTGGCGGTGCATCCCGCGTCCCCCAGCCTTCAGAATTGTGTGGAGTGCACGGTGTAGTGCTCTGGTGGCGATTTAAAAGGCCCAGGGCTCCAGTGGAGCCCCAGGTCCCTTTGAATCACTGGACCCTAGGGCAGCTGCTCCCTTTGCACACTCCCATTATCAGGCCTGATTGTTACATTCACTTTTCACAACAGTGAATTCTAAATCAGACACTAGACTGTCTCTGAGGTTGATTTATATCAAGTAACACTTTATCTAGGTTACCAAATTTTCACCTAATTTTAATGTAGTAACTTATGAGGGTGTGTGAACACATACAGCTCTGGAGCACTTAATGAAGATGCTACCTATACTAACAGGAGACCTTCTCCCATTCGTGTGGGTATTCTACCTCCTGGAGAGGTGGTAGACTAGACTGACAGCAGAAGCCTTAACTCATAAAGCTATTTCCTCTTATGTAATGGAAGTATCAGTGTCCAGGTTAGTGTGGTTAAGCACAAGATATGGTTTCATTTTTTCTTTAATTCTGACGAAAACAAGTATAAGTGCATGGAGTCGGGGAGAGGCTAGAGAGACTGGGACTTTTCAGTTTGGAAAAAAGGCGATTGAGGGGCGATATGATAGAGGTATATAAAATCATGAATGGTGTGGAGAAAGTGATTATAGAAAAATTATTTACCTTTTCCCATAATACAAGAACTAGGGGACACCAAATGAAATTGATGGGTAGTAGGTTCAAAACTAATAAAAGGAAATTTTTCTTCATACAGCGCACAGTCAACCTGTGGAACTCCTTGCCCGAGGAGGCTGTGAAGGCCAGGACTCTATTAGGGTTTAAAAAAGAGCTTGATAAATTTTTGCAGGTTAGGTCCATAAATGGCTATTAGCCAGGGATAAAGTATGGTGCCCTAGCCTTCATAACAAGGGCAGGAGATAAATCACTTGATCATTGTCTTCTGTTCTCCTTCTCTGGGGCACCTGGCATTGGCCACCGTCGGCAGATGGGATGCTGGGCTCGATGGACCTTTGGTCTGACCCAGTATGGCCATTCTTATGTTCTTATGTTCTTATGAGTCATCTACTATGATATGTCTGTCTGTTCTACACAGCCGTGTTAATCTCAGATAGCATAGTCCGCCTCTACACAGCAAGCAGTTATTTCAACATACTGTTGAAATAACATCAAGCTGGAGGACTTCTTACTCCAACTCATGGCAACCCATGTTTCACAAGGAGTAAAGGAAGTCGGACGAAGAGTGTTCTTCCTTTGACTTCCTGCTGTGTAGATGGCGCCAAAAGCCGAATTAAGCTATTTTGACTTAAGCTACGCAATTGACTTAGTTCAAGTTGTATAGTTTATTTTGGCTTTAGCCCTGCTATCTAGATGTGCCCTTAGAGTCTGAAAGAGAGGGAGATAGAACTGAGTCACCCATTACCACAGAATATGCTTCTTTAATCCCAGCCATAGGTTGGACCAAGTTCTGTTACAACAATTTAATGATTATTTATGCAGGTTTGTTTTTCCTAGCTTTGTAAGTGTTTATGATATATTATTGGACTGAAAAGTTACATCATAGTGTCATGGGAGTGATTTTGCAGTCATTCATAGCAAATTCTGTAGCTTCAAATCATATAGTCTGATTCCCTCTCTCCCTTTTATGATAAACATCCTTTTATCACTAATGATCGGATATTATACAACTCGTTGGAAGTTGGCAAAGCAGGATAAATTATTTCTTCCAAATCCACCTACAATATGACTTCAGTATGTTGCCAGCTGGCATGACTATAGGCTCAGTGTATTTGGTATCCTAACTTCAGATGTCACAAGAGCAGACCACAGAGTCTATCAGACCTGAAAGAGAAGGGTACAGGACTGCTTCTGCATTTTGGTTTGTGTTGCTAGCTGGTCATTAAAAAAAAGTCCAGGATGAGCACCAGACAGCTTAGCCTTATGTGGACAATCATGCTTAGTTACAACAACAACAAAATTGCTAACAGAAGTTCAGGATAATTTTTGTGCCCAAAGCAAAAGTTGGTTTTATAAAAAAAAGAGAATTCCAATGCCTGTTATATTTTTTTATACAATTATAGTTGCTGTAGTGGGTGCTACACTTTAGATAGCTATGGTTATTCTTCCTATTTTACACAAACAGAAGAATTTTCCATATGCTGAAAGCTTTGTTATTGGCATAAAGATAGGTTGGGTATTGACTTAAGATGGTAGTTTAACTGGCATATAAATGGCACTCATGTCTGTTCCTGTTTTAGGAATGCTGGCCTCATTTTGTCAAATTTAGCTGCATTAGGCACCTCAGTGAAATAGTCTGATTTTCATAAGTATTCAACATCCACAACTTTTATTTATTTCAGCACGAGTTATACTTATTCAATATCTCTAAGAATCAGGCTGGTTTATTTTGGTGCTTAACTGTGGATTTAAATGCCTGACTTTGGGCCCCCAAGTTTGACAGTTTTATTCTATGTATTTTAACAGTTTGTAATTTTATAAGTGTAAAAAATGTTTTGCACGTGCTTTGATTATTTCCATCTCAAATGTGCAAAATATATGCATTTGTAAACTGAGCCTACAAAACTCTTGAAAGGTTTACAACTGCAAATGCTTCATTTCCATCAGATCTTCTAAGGAGAAGCAATCTTCAGAGTCATGAATGTCTGATCATTTTAAGCTGCCTGAAACAGATGTCATGTTCATGCCAGTCAAACATCCATTGTTGTCCATGTTACATTGACTAACATGTATGTGCTACCATTCATCTTCTATGCATAGTTTAACCAAGCATGTAATGTGCTATTACTCGTCTACTGTATACATTTTGTATACATTTCTGTTCTTCCTTGCAAGACTGTGAATGCTTCGGCCACTCCAACCGGTGCAGTTACATCGAGCTGCTAAATACAGTCATTTGCGTGAGCTGTAAACACAACACTAGAGGGCAGCACTGTGAATTATGCAGGCTGGGCTACTTCAGAAATGCTTCTGCAGAGCTGGACGATGAAAATGTATGCATAGGTCAGTTTCATTATAATTCCAGCTTTTGTTCTTTGCATTTTCAGCTGTTGGGAGCTGCTAGTTAGTTAGCTAGCTAGCAATTTGCACTATTGCTGTATACATGCCAGCTGAACCTGAATGATCTTTTTCAGTGGAAAAAAGCATCTCCTGTGTCGATGTTGAATGCATTTGCCCCAGTTTTAACTGTGGTCTTGGGTCTGTATTTTGAATGTCTATAAAAATAATATAAAGCAGCAAAAATCATTGCTAAAGATTTTTGGAAGTTCTGCATGGGAGCGCTAAGATCATGCTGTGCTTCCATGCAGAAGAAGCCACACTGGAGTTGCAAAATGTAAGGACTGAGCCTCTTGGAATAGCATCTGCTCTTGCGTTTGGGCCAGTGCTTGCACCTGCAGGGAGACCCCCATAGGAGTGAATCTGATGTCAAGACCAGTGCCTATATTTGTAACAATAGTTTTATGAATCCAGATTTCAAAAATAAACATGTTGTGCCCAGTTCTCATCTCAGATGCAGAGGTATAAAGTCAGAGTTAACTCCCTTCACTTTTAATGTATGGCCCTGAAGCTGAGAGCATAATTTTTTTCATGTCTGTTAAATCCAACAAAAAAAGAGATGCCAAACTTACATAAAAAATGTCCATGAGCTGTATCATGATACCAGTTTTGAATCTACCTCCTCAGGATCAAGGATGCTCCAAACATAGATAACTCTGAGCTCATGACAACCTCCAAACAGCTAACACCAGATGGATGCCAGAACACAAATATCATTAACAAGAATGACTTCCACAAGAGAATATAAGACACTTGTTACACTAGAGTAATCTACAGCATCCTTATATTATTTCAAATACTGGTTAGTGAGAAAGAGATTGGACCATGTATATGAAAATTTAACATATTTAACAAATTTAACTATTGAGAGTATAGGCTCACTCCATGGTCATTGAACAAATGTTCAAATTATAAGCAGAGAGAGAGTTTGTTTTACAATATTATAAATATGATACATATTAGGTATATATTACAATTAAATATGATTTTGATTACTGTCGGTCATGGATTTCAGCCATATCCATTCACTCCATCTACAAAGGCAGGACATTTACTGCAGGACATTAAATCAGAGAGTAACCAAAGAGTTAATAAAGAATTGAAAATGTAATATTCATTTGTTCCAATCTGCAACCTATCAATGCTATTTTTTAGCTAATGAACAACAAGACACATGCACACACTGTATTTCATGTGTCCTTTTTAACACTAGTTAATACTGTGTGAAATCAAATGCATTATTCCCTTTGAAATTAATTAAGCTGAGCTACTATGAACTTCAGTATGACAACTAGACAATCAGGATCTAACATCCTGTTAACTAAAATAAACACATGACATATATAGTAGTGTTAAACAGAACTATCCTTTCTGAGTAATTATTTGCTGTGGACAAGGGACATTGTCTTTCTAACAAAATTGTGTATTTTAAACTGGCTAAAGAAGCTAAGAAATATGGAAAGATATCCAATTTTTTTCATAGCCACACTAGATTGTCACCTAACATACATTGAAATTCTAGGGGAAGACATCAGTACTGATTGCCATCTAGGCAGAAAGGAGATGGTTAATAGCACCACAAATAACTTTTAAAAATGATTTTCAAGCAATACATTCAGAATTAGTTTAGATAATGAACAACTGAGCAGACTCAGCATTTCTCAGACTTAGTAGAAATAAAATTTAATCAGGAAGATTCTTCAGGAAATAAAAATATACAGAGCATTTCCTGACATTCACACCCTAATGTAAGCACAATTCTCATGGGCTCCTATGAGCATTTGACCAGTCAAGATGACTGCAAGATGAAGCCCTACAAAGGGCAAAATACTATCTATAGGACAATGGCATTTTAAATGGAAAAATATCCAAATATAAAACTCTTCCTCAGGTTTGCCATTTATCTTGGTGCATACAAAATCTGCATACCCTGACTGATGCTGTGTCATAGGAAATCTTCCTTAAAATCAGTGGGGGTAAGGCCAGGTCTACGCTACAGACCTATACCGGTGTAACCATGTCACTTAGAAGTGTATAATCAGACCTAACCTCCCCAGGCAGACAGTGCTGTGTTGATGGAGGAGCCTCTCCCACTAACATAGCTACCCCCTCTTAGGGAGTTGGATTAAGCAGGCCAACAAGGGAAGCTCTCTGACTAGTGTAGGAGCATCTTCATTAAAGTGCTACAGCTGCACAGGTGCTGCTATGCCACTCTGCCACGGTAGGTGAAGATAAGCCCTACGGCACACACACACAAATACTTTCCTGAAAAGGACTGGAGATAAGAATTTGCTTGAGTGCTTTCATGACTTGGGGCTGTAGAGCCTTCATCCTGCAAGGCACTGCACAGTCTCAACTACCCTTGAGTTCAGTGACAATTAAAGGTACTCAACGATTCCAAGACTCACACCTGCAGTCTATTGGAAATGCTCATTTGATTACACAGAGCATGACAGCCACTCAGTATTGTGGGTTTTAATTACACATTTAATAGATCAGTGGACAAGCTAATAAAGAGATTTGCATTGATATTTACGTATGACTGTCTTAATTTTCCAGTGCAGTTGTTTTTCCCATTTTCAGACAGAGTGTTTAGGAAACCTAAAAATATTTGGTTAAGCTAGTTTTATCAAGGGCAGTATTTATTATTTATTGACATTATTCAAACCAAGTACAAACATATACATGGTAACTATATGGATAAAAAACTGGCAGAACATGATGTACATTAGTCAAGATTAGTCCAAATGGAGGAAACATAAAATATATTACATTCAGAAATGGCAGACACACAAATAACTAACATACTGTGAACTCAAGAGTATATTAAACATGTACTTTAATAAGCTCTTACGCTGAAGGAACAGAGGGGTAGCTGTGTTCGTCTGTAACTTAAAAAAAACTTAAAAAACAGTCAGTGGTCCTGTAGCATGTTAGGGCATGTCTGCAATAGAAACTTATTTTGAAATAACTTATTTTGAAATACTAACTCCCGAAATAACTTATTTTGAAATAGTGTGTCCACAGTACAGGGAAGCCTCAAAATTAGTCCGAGGCAAGCTCCCTTATGTGGACACACTGCCTTGACTTAGAGCCCCAGGAAGCACTGGGGAGTAATTACTTTGAATGACTCCAGGGAGTAGTTATTTAAAAATAGCAGCAGTGGAGTGTCCACACTACCGCTATTTCAAAATAATTATTTTGAAATGAGCATTATTTATCGTGGAAAGCAGGAGTTATTATTTTGAAATAACGAGTTTGGTACTGTGGACATTCCGCTTGTTATTTCGAAATAAGGGGAGTGTAGACCAGGGCCTAGAGACTCGTTAATCTCTAAGGTGCTACAGGACCACTGAAGGAGCAGTAACAGTATTTACTTAAATATAGGGAAAACTTTAAAAACAACAAATAATCTGGTAGCACTTTAAAGACTAACAAAATATGTAGATGGTATAATGAGCTTTTGTGAGCACAGCCCACTTCTTCAGATGACCGGAGTGTTGGATGTCCAGAACCCAAGACGTTATAGATGAGACAACAAGTATAATATATTCATTTATTTTGCCTCGTAAAAAGAGACTAAAATTATTTTTAACCTTTTTTACCAAATTTTGCCAAATGATTTTTTAACCAAATAGATGCCAGTTCTGCAGACATTAGGCAGATGCTAACTTTGCACCTGGGAATGATCTAACAATCTCCAGGATACTAGGCAAACACAATTAGTTAATCACATGCCTTAAGTATTTGCAGGATTGGGGTAATAATTTGTTGAGCTGCATTTTAATTATTGTCTTTTTTTTCCTGTTAATACTCCTTTAACTTACCTTACTGTTTTACTAAAGCTGCTTGCCAGCACTTTTATAAAGAGGTTTGTCATAACAGCTTTTTTAATCCAATATATATTGTCCATTTTAGTTTCAAAATATATGCCTGATGCTCTTTGGCTATTGATGTGATACAAAACAATGGGAGGTTTTTTGTTGATCTTAGATCAGGCTTCCATTTTGTGGGGCAATATATACAATCTATTCCACACTTGATACTTCTTGCACTTTACACCAGTGTACCCATTTTATGCCAGTGTAATTCCAGTGTGTTCAGTTGAGTTACTTTCAGTTTAGTGCGAAGAGAATCAAAGCCCTGTTCTTATAACATACAATGCTGTTAGCTTTTGACTTGCACTTCTTTAAATAAATTTTCCTGTCTGCATTTAGTACCTCACCTGTATGCTTATTTACTATAAAGATTTTGAATGTCTGATTAATATTAGAAGTGCCAGGTTTTTTATATGATACCCTCTGAGGCATAACTGTGCTCAACGTTCCACAATGTTTTTTGGGTCTGTCAGTATTCAACTTCATTAATTAACATTCTTAGCTAATTGACTGAATTATTGTGGAACGGTGTTTGCCAGAGGTTACTGTTCTTCTCCAGCATGCCAAATGTTTGAAATGTCCTCTGTTATTTACAGTGAATAAGCAGTCAGGCAACAGGTGACATATTTGTTACTGGTAATGTTTGTTTCTCCATAAACATTTTCCATTGCATTTTCAATATTTTAATGTTTTTCCTCTTTTTTTACATGTAATATTGCTACAATTTAATGTAATTGTACTGAACAATAGCAGTAGTCAGCAAGGTTGCTTGATTTAAAGAAAAAAATAATGCAGCCAGCAAGTTTTCCAGATTCAACAATGGATTTGTATGTCTTGCCTTTGACAGCAGCACAAGATCAGGCACATGGACAAATTTTTTGGTTCGAGGTAGGCTGTGGTCTCAGTTGCAACAGTGGAGTTACTGTGGATTTATGATGGTGTAAATGAGATCAGAATTTGTCCTGTAGGCTTAGAGAAAAAGACACATGATCCATAGCAGTGCCCGAAAACACATCCTGCTGTCAACTGTTTTCCTTCTTTGAAGGGCTCATTTGCCCTGGGAGCCACAGTTGAGCTCTGACTTTGTGATGGTGCTGAAGTGGGGAATCGGTGTTCAAGGGGGAAGACGTTTCCATAGAATAAAGGTTGTGGAAGACAAAAGGGTCAACCCAAACTACCATTTACTACAGTTTTTAGTCAGGTTTAGGCACGTGAGAAAAATCTACGCATAGGTGTTGGAAGTCCATCACTAGGTCTTCCTCCTCACATCCATCTCCATGTGGCTAGAAGAAGAGAGGTATAATGAAAATGACAGTTTGAAGTCAGTACTGAACAAGTCTTGTAGCATTTTGCTCCCCATCTCAAGGTTGTTTTGGAATATGAAAAGTGCATTGTCACTACAATGGCAAGTACCTACATAAATTAACATGCTACTCCTAAATAGAAAGGGAAGACTATCTTGGAAATAAGAAAAGTGCATTTATATAACACTTAAAAAATCTTCAGCAGAACTCAAAGTACTGAGTGATACAGCTACAACTATTTTAATAATTTAAAACAAATTTCATCCTGATGGCATATTGATTTGTGTGTTGCACAAAACTTTCCTTACTTTCTTTAAACAATCCAAAACTTCCTTACTAAAATGGAATCTCCATTATGACCAGTGACCTTTTTCCTCTACATCTTTTTTTTTGTTTATTTTCCCCCTTACATAATCAATGGTCTGCTCTTAAAAAAACCAAACAAATGAAAAGTGGGCCTTCAGTCACTATTCTCTCTCCTGCAAATGTCATTAACAGACAGTCTTCCCTTACATTTAAATGCTAGAATTGCTTCCTTTATTGGTATTTTTTGAATTATGGCCAGTGTATGTATGTTGTCTTGTTTCTGCAGACTGTAATTGTAACCCTTTTGGCTCTGTCCGTGATCGCTGTAATGGCACAGGATTCTGTGAGTGTAAGGAGGGAACATCAGGGACTAAATGTGATAAATGTCTGCTGGGATATATCTGGCACAGCTTAGGCTGTCAACGTAAGTAACTGAGAACTGCCCTTCCTGCACCTTTGCTGCCTGTGCTTCTGTATCTCAGCATGTGCAGCTACTTAGAGTTGAAAAAGAGCAAAACTTTTACAAGCTTTAAAAATGCCTTACTGCCTAAACCGTTATGGATACTCCCAAATGAGGGCAGTAAATTGACTATGCAGTCCATTTATTTCATTATGCTTTTAGTGCCCTCTCCCCTTTTCCCTGCTAATGCCTGGAGGAGCTTGTACTGAAATATGCAGATCTGTGTGTCTTGCCTGCTATCAATTAATTGGTGTGAGCTAACCACAAATGCAACTTTCCAACATTACAAATTCTTACTAAAAGACAAAGGGTGATATTTTTGTGTTAACATATTTCTATGACTGAACTTCTGCCTTTTTGAGTAACCTAAAAATCTGAGTTCATAAAGTAAATGATGTGTATGTATATAGCATATAAATCATGTAATAACTCATTACTTAGTATTATAGAGCCTAAAACAAAAATACAGTCTAAACCAGAGTTGTTAGTGCTAAAGATTTTAACTTCATTTAAAATTATACCCACAAAAAGCAAATGTCATTCTGGGATGTATTGGCAGGAATGTTATAAGCAAGACACAAGGGCTATGTCTACACTGGCGGCTTCTTCCGCAAGAACTCTTTTCTGGAAGAGTTCTTGTGCAAAAAATCTTCCACAAGAACACGTCCACACTGCCATGTTCTTTTGCGCAAGAGCATCTATGGCAGTGTAAACGCTCTCTTGCACAAGAAGGCTCTGATGGCCATTTTAACCATAAGGGCTTCTTGCGCAAGAAATTCATGTTGCCTGTCTATACTGCCCTCTTGTGGAAGAGCTCTTGCACAAGAGGGCTTATTCTTCATGGGGAGCGGAATAACTCTTCCAGAAGAAGCCCTGTTTTACAACGCTATTCTGTAAATTTACTTGCGCAAGAATGCTCGTGCGGTGTAGCCAGCAGGCAAGTTTTTGCGCAAGAAGCTGTCAGTGTAGACATAGCCAAGAAGTAATTCTTCTGCTCTACTATGTGCTAATTAGACCTCAGTTGGAGTATTGTGTCTAGTTCTGGGCCCCATGTTTCAAGAAAGATGTGAACAAATTGTAGAAAGTCCAGAGAGCAACAAAAATGATTAAAGGTCTGGAAAACCTGCCCTTTGAGGCAAGATTGAAAAATCAGGTTTCTTTTGTCTGGAAAAGAGAAGACTGAGAGGTGGCATGATAACCATTTTCAAATACATAAAAGATTGTTATAAGGAGGAGGAAGAAAACCTCTCAGGATAGGACAAGAAACTGGGTTTAAATTGCATCAGCTTCCTAACCGTGAGGGTACTTAAGCGCAGGAGTAAATTGCCAAGGGAGGTTGTGGAATATTCATCATTGGAGATTTTTAAGAGCAGATCAGGCATCATCTAGACTCTAGATGATGCTTAATCCTGTCATGAGTGCAGGGGATTCTCAAGGTCCCTCCCAGTCCTATGAGCTTATGAAACAGCATTTAATATTAACTTTTAGTAGCAGGTGATGATAAATATTTAACTATATAGTAAACTTCTTTTCTGGATATTCTACAAATACATCCTTTTGTTTGTTTCTTTCACATTGGGACACAAATGCTGTGGGGTAGGAAGACAATCACACACAAAGCCCTGGTCTACACTAGAGCATTATTTTGAAATAACCCCTTAGGTCACATTTATAAGTGAAGACTCCAAACTACCAAGCCCATTATTAGTTGGGATTGGTCCTGCCTTGGGCAGGGGGCTGGACTTGATGACCTCCTGAGGTCTCTTCCAGCTCTATGATTCTATGATTTTGAAATAGCGGGTTGTTTTGAAATCTGTACTTCTGCTTTTCTTGGGGAATAACACCAATTTCAAAATAGTTATTTCGAAATAGCACTAGTGTGGACGCTCTGGTGCTGCTATTTCAAAATAACTACTTGCCAGAGTAATTTGAACTAATTACTCCCCAGTGCTTCCTGGGGCTCTAAGTCAAGACAGCGTATCCCCATTAATGGAGCCTGCCTTGGACTAATTTTAAGGCTTCCCCGTAATGTGGACACACTATTTCAATTTTGTAAAATCAGGAGTTAAGTCAAATGTAATTATTTCAAAATAATTTCCTAGTGTAGACATGCCCTTACAAGACACCTTTTCTGCAAGAAACACCTGCTCCTGGTTAGTAAGAGCTAGAAGCTCATGAAAGATCAGAAGAATTATTACTGGTATAGTGTCGCGACTGTAGATTCCAAAATATTCTAAAACTAAATAGAAAATTACATATCTTCAAATTACTTCATCTCCTCCTAAAATACAGCTACCTTAGGCAGAGAGAAGACCTTGGCCTTCAAACGATCAGACAACAGTTCCAAAGCAAAGAACTTGAAAAATGGTTAGGAACTGTAAGAGTGAAGACTATAATTACGCAATTAGTATATGGCAGCTACTGCAGGTTTGTCATGAGCAGTCTCAAGAGATGTACCCTAATTATCAGGCTATGAGGCGTGTAAAAGTGCAGCTTCCTCATCCCACTTCCACTCGTGCTGATCCACATCGATTATGACAGCCTACTTCTGCTTTCAGTTACTTCTTTAGCTGAAGTGGTAGAGGTCTGTGTAGTGACTCTAAAGGTACAAACCCTTTTGATGGCTCATCTGGGTGTCAGTATTGTGCCACATGATGGAATTTGTTTTTTTCAGTTTGTTCTTTTTGAAATCACAGGAAATTAGACCCAATGAACTATATTATAGGAAAATTGAGGCTGCAGAGTAAAGCACTCAAAACCCTAATTTGGCCCTTCTGCATGCACATTTTCATACCAACTTTAATTACATGACCACATACTGGTTTTCCACAGGATTCCTGCTTTACTAAGTGCACAGGATGGACTTGCTCTGGAAATGATACAGGAAGGAAGGGAAGGAGGCTGTTCAATTCCTGCTTCATATGTTGTAGAAGGTGGAACATGTGTAGTGATTGAGCTAGGGGGACTACAATAAGTGAAATAATTATCTCATGGTTAAAGCAGTTAACTGCTGCCCTGGGAAAATAGATTATATTTCTTCCTCTGCCACAGAGTTCTTATGCAGTAGTAGTCAAGTCATTTATATCAAACTTTTCACAGGTGGTAATTGTGTATACTTTATTTCCTGAGTGCTGGTCCTGAGACCCTGGAGCCTCATATGCAGAAGAGCTGAACACTCACCACTACAGCGGAAATTAGTGAGGAGCTGGGCTTCAAACATATAAAGAGCTATATATTGTCATGTATTCTGAAAAAGAAAGTTCTAGGCATCTCAAATTGGACATCCAAAATTATTGGATACTTTGACCTTATCTTTCTGTGACATCGTTCCACATCTTCAAACAGGAATAATACAACTCTGTTATCTCACAAGGGTGTCATGAAAATAAATTCAATTACATTTGTGAAGCTCAGAGTAGAGATTGAAAGAGTGGGATTTTTTGCATGAAAGGAGGATATGAGAGAGGCCTATAAAATCATGAACGGCATGGATAAAGTAAATAAGGAAGTGTTATTGACCACTTTACATAACAGAAGAACCAGGGGTCACCCAATGAAAACAGTAGGCAGCAGATCTAAAACAAAAGGAAGTACTTCTTCACACAACACCTGGTCCACCTGTGCAGACAGGGGCATCAGTGGCTATTTGCCACGATGGTCAGGGATGCAGCCCATGTACCAAGTGTCTCTGAGCCTCTAACTGCCAGATGCTGCGAGTAAATGGATCAATTGATAATTGCCCTATTCTGTTTATTCCCTTTGAAACACCTGACATTGACTAGGGATGTGAAAGGTTAATCAGTTGGGACTGGCGCAGCTCCCCATCCGACCCCACCTTTAATTGATTAACCAGTTAAACATCATGTCTAACCAGTTAACTAAATCAACAGGATAGTACATCCCTAGCATTGTCCACTATCGGAAGACAGGATACTGTGCTACATGGACCATTGTCCATTCTTGTGTTTTGCATTGAGAGCAGCGTTGGAATAGTTATTACAACAAATAAAGCATGGGACCATATCCTGAACAAGAAGAAAACAAACCATCAAATAGCTGTTCTATACTGGAAACTTACATTGGCATAGCTGTGTCTGTCAAGGATGAGAAAAGTCTGTGCCCCTGAGAGACATAGATATTCGGACTTAACCTTCAGTATAGATTGTACTACTTTCTCTTGGGCATATGGATTAACAGCTGTGACAGCAAAACCCCATAGTATCTGCCCTGAAATACTACAGCCGTGCAGCTGCTTCTGTAGCACTTAAGTGTAGACAAGCCTAAAAGAGACTGTTTTTCCACAGGACTCCTGCTTCATTCACTGCATAGGATGGACAATGTATGTAATGATTTAATTAAAGTCTGTATCATAATGCACCAGCCCATTATGGTAAACAGGCAGTTTTAATTCTGGCATTTCCTACCCTTTGAGTGCTTGGTTTTCACAACCTCAGTTTTCTTTTAACATAGTGCTGGCATTCCCTTTAATTCCTTAACCTCCCAGGAAATGAACTCAACTCCAAAATAATAATTCAGGTTTCTTTACTGGCATAGAGTAAAACTACACTGAGTTGATCAGACACTAGCATAGGGGTTGCTACAAGTCCAAAGTACATAATCATTAATCAAATTATATACACATTCCCAAAAAAGACAGCTGCATGCACATTTTATTTTACATCATAGCAATCTATAATAGGTTCTTTGCTTTCTGGAAACCACAAACGATACAAATCATGAAATGTTCACATGCCACACACATCTGACATCCGTTACACATTAATCACTACACTACTATTCCCTTAGCTACTAGTTACATTATTTACAAGACTACTGAGAACACTGCTGTGAATTCATGTTTTGGTCACTGTCTTGTGTCCTTGGTTAGAATAGACATATTTATAGAGGGGTTTGTGTTAGGGATGTAAGTGAGTAGTCAACTACCAGCTAAGCCTAGGTTTATCAGGTAGTCAAGTTGACTACTCAGCTACTCACTTCCCCCTTCCCTTGTTGCCTCTGTAACAGAGGCAGCAAGGGGGAACAAGCTGGAGCCAGTGCCGCCAGCCCCACCCCTGAGCTGCTGCCTCTATCTGAAAGCTGAGAGAGAGAGAGAGAATGAAAGGGCAAAAGAGGATAAGCATATCCCAGATCCAGAAATTCAAGTGAACAATTGAAAGGGAAATGGAAGTAAAGAGGAAACATGAAGCAAAGGGTGAGATGATTCTACATGATTAGTGAATTACCTGCCTCTTAACACTCTTAGTTTGTGTGCAAATAGTTAAACTACATTGTGTTGAATCAAAGTTCTTGCACATATTTTGCAGAATATTTATTTAAAACACTAGTAGACATGTATATTCAGAAAGTTAAAACACAGCAAGGGATATTTAATAAATTTCTTTACTTAACACAAAGGAACCAAATCCCATAGCTTAGCCAATTTTCTGTTAAAAAATCAGGAAAAAAATTGTTGTCATGGTTGCAGGATGGATATCAGCTTGCCACATATTCAATATATCATGCTGAGTACACACTGATTAAAATCCACTGTCTGATATTGCAGTATGCAGCAGAGGATTCCATGATCTTGTTGCTTTGGTAATTGGCCCATTTTTCCCCATTAACTTCCGTCGGGAAGATTCTGTTTACTAGTTTCTTCTAGAAAATTACATGAAAACCAAATCTAAAATCACTGCACTACATTATCAAGACTCTAGAGTGGTTATTTGCCTGAACATGGCATGGGAGTGTTGATCTAATTATCTGTAACAGCTTTCTCTGAGCCACAATGCTATAGAAATAAATACTATAGCGAGAGAGAGAGAGAGAGAGGGATTATGGCTTATTTACAAAATTAGGTTTATTTATGTTTAGGGAGCTTCCCAGTGTCTAGTATTGATCTGCTAGAACTAGAAATTTGACAGGCAGTCACACAAAGCTATATTCTATGCCATGTCAGTTCACAGTGTAGATTTCAATTATGCAGATAGATTTTTCTGTATTAAAATCCATTTTTACATACCAAGTAGAGAAGGTTCCAGAGTTAATAATCCACTTCTTTAAAATATTATATGCAAGTGCCCTATTCTGTTTTATGAACCAAGGTGCTGCAATTTTTTAAAATAAATTAAGGACTAGATTGTGCCTAGTACTGCCTGGACACATAAGTGGGAAGAAAGTCACCTCTTTTGTGCTCAGTTACCATCAGATTTCAAATGATTGAGTTTTACTGGATAATGCAGGAATATTTACAGAAACTGGTTTTTAATTTCCTTTAAGATGTAAATGTTTGCAATTAGGTAATTGAAAGAATATCTTGCTAGTGATTCTTTCAGACAGTGACAATTTAACAACATGGTTTGATCAACTCAGAAAGTTACAAAAAAGAGCTTGAAAAAGTCAGGTAAAATAAACAATAAATATAATTTTTTAAAAATCAGCAGCCTGCTTCCAAATACTCTGCGATCAGGTAAAGTAGTTATAACCTGGATCGTGCAATGAGCTGATCTTTGACTCCCACTGAGTGTGCAAGTATAGAAGGCTCTATACTTTAATCTGCAGATCTGATTAAAAACTGAGGAATGAGTTTGTTGAATACATTATTGTTGTGAATTATTGGCACAGCTCCGTTTATCACTATTGATTTAACAATATACATTTTAAACAGCACTTTCAGAAGTGTGGGTTTTCAGTCAGATACCTAGTGTTAACCTCTAATTCTTCAAATAAATGTAGACATGTGTTTCAGGTAAGTGTGTACATGCTCTAGAGCCGGAGACTTTTGCCTAGCAGTACCCATAGAGGGGTAACTTGTGTTTATAGACCTTCACCAACTATATTAGGCAGCAGTGCCCTGACCACTCTGAGTTCCTTCTAACCACTGATCAGCTGGAGTCAGATTTCTGTGTGGTTGTTCTCTCAGAACCTTGCATTCATCCCTCTTAGTCTGGTTCATTATACCTAGTTAATAGTAATTAGTGTTAGTTTAGAGAGAGTAGTGTTAGTAGTGCTTCCTGCTGATGCCCTCACCTGGATTCAAGCATTGCCCTTTGTGTAGAATGGTGATGCACAAGGTGCTTGCTCTGCCTTGGTAAAGCCCTTCTTAAAGAGTGGTGTTTGGTCTGTAGATCATTCAAAAAGAGGGCTCAGGGCAAGCAGGGCCTTTGCTTCAAGAAGCATCTGTTTGAACAGGCTATGTGGCCTGACCTCGTAATGAGGCCTTTCTCAGGTCTCACCCTTGGAATAGTTCCTGAAGGGGGATTGATTTTGCAGCATCCCAATGACTGACAAGGGAAAACAAGAAGCATCACTTATTCTGCTTTAATGGGAAGGCTCCGTGTCCAATGCTGTCCACTGCAGCTGGCAGTCAACACTGCTGTGCACCTCCCTTCCTATCCCAGTCATTCCCCTGTTCACCAAGTTCAAGGTGGATCATCCCAATGTGGCCACGATAGCTGCTTTGGGGCCTCCTCGTCTTGTCAGTTCATCCTCCCATACTGCTTCCTCTTCTTCCTGACCTCCTCAGACTGTATTATGGTGAGACCCTGCATCTGGTGATCAGCTCCCTGCACCTTGTGAGGTGAGTGCTGCAGGGCTGAATGAAGAAGAGCATTGCTTAGAGACAGTTCAACAGTAGGAAGCTTTCCAATAGGATGGTCTTTTTAACTAAGAGGAAGAGGTTTTCGGTGTGATTGTTGGCCCATCGACATCTTGGAGTACCTACAACATCTCTAGAAATCAGGGTTGGCATTCAGTTCACTGAGAGTGCAGCAATATCAGTTTTCATCCCGGTATCCAAAGACAATCAGTTTTTTCCCAATTCCACTGTGACAAGATTTCTGAGAGGACTTCTTTGCTTGCTTCCTCCGATCTGAGAGCTAGTCATGGAATCCTAGGACTGGAAAAGACCTAGTCCTTTTGTGGAACTTGCACACCGTTTTTTGAAGCTCTAATGGGACCTCCATTCAACCCCATGCATCCTGTCCACTGCCCTTCCTGTCTCAAAACACTGCATTCTTCATAGCCATTGCCTCTGCTAGTAGTGTCTTTGAGTTGCAAGCACTTGAAGGCGGGCCTCCTTACACACAGCTCTCCAAGATCAAGGTAATACTGCTATCACACCTGAAGTTCTCATTCAAGGTGGTCTCTCAGTTTCATTTGAAGCAGGCTGTGTATTTCCCTGTATTTTTCCCTAAACTAAATCCTCCCCAGAGAAGCAACATTAGATGTTAGATGCTGTATAGCCTTTTATCTAAACAGGACTGCTCAGTTTCATGCTTTCTCACCTGTTCATATCACATTCAGACCACATGAAAGGACAGGCAATTTCTGTGCAGACCGTCTATAGATGGATAATGTCTTATATCAATATGGTGTAGTATGAGATAGTCAGCTACGCCTCCTCAGCTGATATTGGCTCATTCAATGAGAGTTCAGGCTACATGGATAGCATTCCTCAATGACATTTCCATACTGGCCATTTGCAGGGCAGCCACATGGTCATCCACACATACTTTACGGACCATTATGCAATCACTGCGTCTTCCAGGACACACATTAATGTGTGTGGACCTGCAGTCCCTACTCAGACTATGAGTCCCACTCCAACCATGGGCATCTACTCGTAGAAGAAGAGGAAATGGTTACTTCCTGCAACTGGTTCTTTGAGATATGATGCATGATCCGCCCTTCACTCCGTCTGCATTGGAGCCTTTCCTTGAATGTTCAGTGTGAAGGAACGGAGTGGGAGTTGGAGCAGTGCTGATTCATATATTCTAGGAAAGGGATAATGACACAAGATGTGAGTGCTGCCCTTCTAATAGGCTACGTCTAGACTGCAGACTTCTTGCACAAGAATCCACTGCCTGGATGCTCTCTCACAAGAAAGCTCTGATTGCCATTAACAGAATGGCCACCAGGGCACCTGTGCTTCTTTTGATAGGCTGTTTTTGCGCAAAAAAACCCTGTTTCCCATCCACACACACCTTTTTGCACAAGAGCTCTTGCGCAAAAAGGAGTTATTCCTTGTAGAAGGAGGGATACCTACACTGCAAAAAGCCCTCTGTTGTGTCGATTTAATTTGTGACTGTAAATTTACTAGCGTGAAAACGTGCTTGAGGTGTGCATGCTCCGTGGGGTTTTGCACAAAAATGGCCTTGTAGTGTAGACGTAGCCTAAGGGTACTGCTAGGCAAACGTCTCCTGTGTAAGGAGCATGCCTGGAATGCCACCTCCCTGGAATAAATGTCTGCCTCTGAAAAACCACATTTACCTTAAGTAGCCATTTAATATATTCTTAGATCTTGCCCTCTTTCCATTCTTTAACAATTTTTATTCAGGCAGAGGATTACAATTAAATTCTCATCAACTATGCAAACTGTTTGCACCTGTCTTATGGACTGAACTTATATCATTCCATAGAACGCTAGTTTATTCTGACATTGTCTTCTATCTATTACCTGATTATTTAAATATAAATAAGCTTCCTTTATTATCTGTATTTGAGTAACGAATGTTATCTGAGTTATCTGAGTATTATCTGTATTTGAGTTACGAATGTTACGAATGTTATCTGAGTTATCTGAGTTACGAATGTAAGCAGCTAAAGCATTTTATGAAAATCATCATGCAGGATGAATACCCAGAGAAAATCAAACATGAAGCCATGAGCCTATGAATAACATAAACATTGCTTGTAGGAAGCTAACGTTTGCAATTCCACACAGAATCTCTTGCTGATAAGAACTTCTAAAAATGTCATTCTTAAAAGACATATTACACCCTGTTCATTTTAAATAGTTGAAATAAATAAATGCAGTTGTTCTGTGGAAATCTCACCTGTAGGGATACGTAACATTTATATCACTGTATAGGAGGATGTACATTGTACATCACCCAAATACATACAGATGAATTTTGTGCATATGAGCAAGTGTACTCAGGAGGAAGACACACAGAATTCAGAATCAGGAAGCCTTGATTTCCAACATAGCCTTCAGCTTCTCCATCTATATGATGGAGATAATAGTTCCTAACCTAGTTCACAAGGCTATTGTAGTGGTTGATTAGGTAGTGCAATCCAAGATCAAACAAGGCAAAACTATAAATCCGTCATAAAGTTATTGGGTCAGATCTCAGCCAAAATAAATCAGCTTGTTTTCATTGACTTCAGAGGAAGTGTATCAATTTACCAGCAGAAAATGTGCCACATAATTCCATATAGCCCCCTATCATTGTGGATCTTTAAAGACAGAAACGTCACGATTCATACTTTCATAAATACATTGATTCAGATGAATATGATATATGAGTTAACCATATAGTTACACCAAAGTATACGAGACTAAAGCACTCAAGTCAAAGCATGGTTTCATGACAGAAGCAGGAAAAAGTATGCCTTCTCAAAGATGTCAACTTTCAGGTTTTTCAGCCTTATGGGGTAGCAACTGTTTTTCTCCATTCCACCATATGGCTATCTACACTATCAGCTGCCGAACTAGTTATTGGAATTTTGACCAAACCAAATCCATTTTAAGAGGTGGAGAAGCAAAATGCAAACAATTGGGGGACTCAAAGACCTAACCACTGAAATAGGGAAAAAAAGATAAAATACTGATTTATAATAATAGAATCATAGAGTACTAGGACTGGAAGGGACCTCGAGAGGTCATCGAGTCCAGTCCCCTGCCCTCATGGCAGGACCAAATACTGTCTAGACCATCCCTGATAGACATTTATCTAACCTACTCTTAAATAGTTCCAGAGATGGAGATTCCACAACCTCCCTGGGTAATGTATTCCAGTGTTTGACTACCCTGACAGTTAGGAACTTTTTCCTAATGTCCAACCTAAACCTCCCTTGTTGCAGTTTAAGCCCATTGCTTCTTGTTCTATCCTCAGAGGCCAAGATGAACAAGTTTTCTCCCTCCTCCTTATGACACCCTTTTAGATACCTGAAAACTGCTATCATGTCCCCCCTCAATCTTCTCTTTTCTAAACTAAACAAACCCAATTCTTTCAGCCTTCCTTCATAGGTCATGTTCTCTAGACCTTTAATCATTCTTGTTGCTCTTCTCTGGACCCTCTCCAATTTCTCCACATCCGTCTTGAAATGCGGTGCCCAGAACTGGACACAATACTCCAACTGAGGCCTAACTAGCGCAGAGTAGAGCGGAAGAATGACTTCTCGTGTCTTGCTCACAACACACTTGTTAATGCATCCCAGAATCATGTTTCCTTTTTTTGCAACAGCATCACACTGCTGACTCATATTCAGCTTGTGGTCCACTATAACCCCTAGATCCCTTTCTGCCGTACTCCTTCCTAGACAGTTGCTTCCCATTCTGTATGTGTGAAACTGATTGTTCCTTCCTAAGTGGAGCACTTTGCATTTGTCTTTATTAAACTTCATCCTGTTTACCTCAGACCATTTCTCCAATTTGTCCAGATCATTTTGAATTATGACCCTATCCTCCAGTGCTGCGGGAATTATGTCGTACAGAAGGGAAGTTATTAACCTATTATCAAATACATACGGTACATGGTTTTACGGTAGAATCTCAGAGTTATGAACACCAAAGTTACAAACTAACCAGTCCACCTCATTTGGAACCAGAAGTATAGTCAGACAGCAGCAGAGACAAATATATATAAAAGCAAAACAGTGCAGTACACTTTAAAATGTAAACTATTTTAAAAAAGGGAAATCAGTGTTTTTCTTCTGCACAGTACATTTTCAAGTTGTGTTGCTAATGTTCAGTTGAAAACTTTTGAAAGACCAACTGTAATGTTTTGTTCAGAGTTATGAACATTTCAGAGATGCAGACAACCTCCCAAGGTTCTAGTCGATGTGTAAGGAGCCAAAAAATAAATAATGGTGATGAATATAATAGCAATGCATTTCAAAGCGATACTCTTAGAATCTTTTTGATTCATCATTTATTTTGTTGGCAGTGTATTATGAAAGATTTCTTCACATTGAAATATTAGGAAATTCATAAAAAGTTCAAGTATCCTATTTGTTTTCTTTAGTCAGTATAATTTTAAAATGGTTAATATTTGATAGGTTAATAATAAATATTTGAATATAGTATATTACAGTCAGTTCAGAGTAGATCAAAAGGAGATACAAAGTTAGCTCCAGAAGCTAAATTTTTATTAGGCACATGAAATAGAACATAAAGCTTGATGGCAATTACCATTTAATCTATTCATGTTTGGAAACATATTGAAGAGGAAGCATATTACTCAGTTAATTGTTATGAATTATTAATTGGTTATTTCAACTGTGATGAGCAGGGTTGCTCTTATTGTGAAAAGCTGTCATGCTTCTCCTTTAAACCTGCTCAGTGGCCTTAACCTTTGTGTAATTTGCTTGCTTGCTTCTGTTTCACAAGCACAAAAAAAAAGAATAGATCCATTCAATCAGTGCTGAAGTTTTGATCACATAGGTCAAAAGGGGGCATTTTAGGTTGAAATAAAACAATCATGACATTTAATTAGAGACAAAGATTATTGACCTGAGTTAATCAAAGATACTTGACACTTCCTGTCTTGCCATGCTGACACAAAGTACACAGTGACTTTTAAGGCCTCTGTATTCAGGACACAAACATGCACCCATAGTTTCAGCAAAAAGACTTGCCCATGCATGATGACACTTGTGTGAGAAACACGGTTAATTTAAAGGGAGATGATTAGTCTCCTAGATAGACTGGCTGCCCTTCAGCTGATTACTTCAGGCTATGGCCTATATTTCTTATTGACAGAAATACGACTCTAGACTTTTTAGACATTTCATGAATGTTAACAAACAAATAAACAAGAAAACATCACTATAACTAAATACTCCTAAACTTAGAATTAAATAATATAGTTATCAAGTCACAATTAAAGGTCAAATCGACACGTTATCAGTAAGCTTGTATTAGAATTAATTCATCAATGTAATCAAATCATCAAAATAATATAGCACATAATCAATCCTTATAAGTCCTAAAACAGGAATTCAAGGAAGCAATTGCCGTTTAGTTATAAAACCAAATTAGAGAACTTTACCGATGTTGAGAAGACCAGGACTTTAACAGGATTCAAAAAAGAGCTAAATAAATTCATGAAGGTTAGGTCCATCAATACTTATTAGCCAGAATGGGTAAGAATGGTGTCCCTAGCTTCTGTTTGTCAGGGGCTGGAAATGGATGACAGGAGAGGGATCACATGAGGATTACCTGTTTCTGTTCACTCCCTCTCAGGCATCTGGCATTGGCCGCTGTCAAAAGACAGGATACTGGGCTCGATGGACCTTTGATCTGATCCAGTATGGCCGTTCTTGTGTTCTTACCCATGGCACTACTATCAAACTTTAACTGGTTTTATTTTTAATATTGAAATCAAATTGTAACTCAATGTCTTAGAGCACAACCTCAGAGCCAGCTAAAGCTTACATGGATTTCACTGCTAGGTCATGGCTAACCTTTCTCCTTTCTTCCAATTCAGACAATGGAGGCTTTAATAGGGCCTTTTGATGAACAGAAAAGTTTAGCAAAAAGTTTAGCTGATAATTGAATGTTTGTTTGGATGCTCACAGAGAATGAAAAACATTCATAGCAAGTATTTTATGAGGTCTGTTTATACATGGGAAACACTTTTACTGGTTCATTCCCTGTGTGAACTTTCTAACTACTGAGACACACACACATAGATGTAGGAGAAAACCACTCTTCCATGCCCTCCATTAATAAAAGGTTGGGGTGCATCCTTGTTAATAAAAGACAGAAATATCAAAAGGAAAAATAATATAGTTAAGACAACAAGGGTGCTTTCTTCTGCACTCACAGTCTGTTAATTCACATAAGAACTGTATTTGGAGTGACTATCAAGAAATCATATGGTAATGGGACTTGCACAGTGATTCATTCTATACTCCTGAGGGCATTCTGCATCAAAAAATTAATAATTCTTTACACTATTTTAAAATTCTGAAAATTGTATTTGTCAAAATAACACTACATAATCATGTCAATTTCAACTATTTTGGTAATTTATTTCAAAATACTTGTCAGTAAGTATGTCTATAATAGTACAGACACACACATTCCCGCTGGAGTAGAGAGTTAAAGAAAACTCTATGACAAACCATTTTCTGTTTCTCTGCCCCCCCTGTTCCCGGCAGAGTTCAACCAGGGGGCCAGACATCCACAACCTCTCCCCCCCCAAAGCCCAGCAATGCCCCCCAAACCAATATACGTTCACCCCTTCCTCCCAGACCTCAGCCAAAGGAGCCCCCCCTTCCTTACGCACATACCCGCATCCCTTCCCCTGAGTACACTCCGACATATGTACCTCTCTTCCCTGCCCTATAGCCTCCCTGCCTCCCCCCCCCCTTTCCCAACTGGATGCACCATATGGCATTCATGGCGCCATTCTTCAGGAAAATTGGCAACCTAAACTGCAACCCATTTCTGTGAGGAAAGGAAATTCTCCAGGCACAACATTAATTTCCACACAATTCTGCATTGTAATGCACAGTTCTATCGGGAGTAATGCTAGTGGGCCTGAGGTGCCGAGAGACTTTTCAGAGACTGGCATAACTTGCTGATTGTTACCATTCCTTCCTTCCCCTTCCCTTTAGGAGGCTGGCCTCAGGAAGAATTTTTAAAAAATATTAATTGTTATACACTACAAGCATTATGGGCATGTGACCTCAAAAATAAAGTCAGAGGCTTGGTTTTAAGGTAGTTGCTTTAGCCCCCACTCCTTTTAGGATCACACTAACATCTGCCCCCAACTTGTAGGGTAAAGAGCCTTCAACAGCTTATAAAAATAAGTTGCAAGAGACCCTCAGAGAAACACCAACCACACAACATGCATCCATCAACAATACTAAAATGTAAAATGGATGTCTCATGACAAATGACAAATGTCTCCGTCTTTTCCTGCAAACAAGATAATTTGGCAACCATCCTCTTCTAACACCATGTCAAAGGTTACACGGCTTCTGTCTCAAAATAGCAAGTTACTTTAAAACTTATCAACATAACTCAGTTAAAATAGAAATAATTACAGTTTGTACAAGGTGTTATATATGTTATTTGTCCCATACTTTAGTGTTTGAATGTGCAGGCTGCTGGGCCCCATCTTAAATGGTTTGCAATTGGCTTTTTAAGTACTTAACTTAAAAAGGAGGCATAACTAATATCAGGGTGCATTGACTGCTGACCTGAAATTGAACATACTAATAGGATGCAGTCATTAAATATCCAGCAATACCTTCTCCAGGCCAGTTCTCTATATCTTATTATTGGGTCCAATACAGTGGTATCTGAAGAGTTGATTATTCATATTTCTTCCACTTGGAGCTTTTTGAGAAACTTCTGATTTTTTCAGCCATGGACAATATTTATTATGAATACCTAAAACATCCTCTTAAACTGAATACCTATTTTATTAAATCTGAACTAAAGGATTTTATTGCATGATGTCAGTAGATTAACT
Organism: Pelochelys cantorii; assembly: GCA_032595735.1. NCBI lineage: Eukaryota > Metazoa > Chordata > Testudines > Trionychidae > Pelochelys > Pelochelys cantorii. The sequence goes on along the minus strand of CM064334.1, from coordinate 23,235,778 downwards.
ACTTTATATATAAATGATCTCCTGAAAATAAATTAAGGTCTGTCGTTATTTGCTTCCTTTATGGAATGCAAGAGATTAACTTTCATATATTCTTACCTGATTCCCATCTCAATATATTTTCCCCAGGATCCCTATCTATCTAATCCAAATTATTTTAAGGACCTGATCCTGAAACCCTTTACTTATACAAGAAGTATGTCCATCTTCAAACTCTTTTGGCTCCCAACACCTGTAGCACCTTTAATGATTACATCTCCACAACATTGTGTTGAAAGAGGCACACGAGTAGTCTCACTGACTTTGTAAAAACTTGTTTTCAGGATTAAGGCCCAAGTGGCTTGGCAAGGTCATATAGGAATGCAACCATGCTGGGAACCAAAGGCATATCTCTTGAGTGCCTGTCCAGTGTCTTCACCAAAGGTGTCATAGACTCATAGACTTTAAGGTCAGAAGGGACTATTGTGACAATCTAGTCTGATCTCCTTCACATAGCAAGGCACAGAACCTCACCCACTCCCAAAACAGACCCCTAACCTCCGGCTGAATTATGGAAGTCCAAATCATGGTTTAAAGACTTCAAGTTACAGAGAATTCATCATTTACTTGAGTTTAAATCTGCAAGTAACCTCTGCCCCATGCTGCAGGGGAAGGTGAAAAACCCCAAAGGTGTCAGCCAATCAGACACAGGGGGTCTTCCTGATGAGTTAGACCCTGAGCAAGATACCTGGGAAAGAATTCTCTGTAACTCAGGGTGTGTGTACACAGCAGGGCTAACATCGAATTAAGTAACTCAACCTCTGTTACATCAATTGCGTACCTGAAGTCAGAATAGTTCAATTTGGCTTTTGGCTCTGTCTCCACACCAGGAAGAATACTCTTCCTTCGCCTTCTCCCTTATTCCTCATGAAATGAGTCAGAGTAAGAAGTCCTCCAGCTTGATAATATTTCAAAATAAAGGCTTGTAGTATAGACACGCACTATGTTGTTTTGGAATAACATCAGTTATTCAAAAATAACACTACTGTTAGACGTACCCTCAGAGAGCAGCATTTTAAGTGTAGCCCTGCTGTAATAATGGAGGTCATTGTCAGCTGATGGTCAGGGCTGTGCGTGGTGTGTGTGCGTGTTATATACCCGAGTCTTCAACTGCTAGGACCGGGGTCCCTTCGCAGTGGGCAGCCTGTGAAAGGCTGACGGGTGCCCCGAGAGTTTACAGGAGAGCTTATTACACCTGAGACTTTAACTGCTAGGACACATGGTCCCTTCGCAGCGGGCAGCCTAGGGAAGGCTGACAGGTGCCCCACGGATCTGTCCCCTGGAGGCGACATGATCCAAACGCCCAGCTCTGCCTGCGTCTACCCCTTTGACTGGCTGGAGTTCTTTTGATTGTGTTTGGTTCTGTTACAGCAACAGGAGGAGTCAGGTTAAAGCTTAAACAGTTACAGATTTATTAAAGAGGTTTCTAAAGCATGTGGTTACAATGGCTATTACTCTACTTCTTAACTGCTAGCAAATACAGATCTTAAAATGGTTACAAAGGAAAAAGGAAGATAGAAAATAATGGTACCAAGTGACAGCTTAATCTTTAAAGACCTCTATTCTATGCATGCACTAAAACAAAAGGACACATACAGGTACAATTTTTACCCCCTTCTGCGTCCCTCAATTCCAGCGTGTCAGGCCAGGATCGGTCCCTCAATTCCCCGGGAAAGACAAATACGAGGCTGGGCGTCCCCATGTGGACCTCGGGAGGCAATCACCTAACCCGACCAGCAGGTAGATGGTAGATTGACACTCAAAGTGAGTGTGCTGCTGGACCCATCTTTATACGCATGGGGTCACGTATTCTCTTTCTTATCTGTGGTGCCAAATTGTGCTGGTTCATCTTTGTGACGCCAGTTCTTACAAGGGAGTTGTGAACTTAATTTACACTTGTAAGAGAGATAACTAAATTGGGAGTACTGGGCATTCTTTGCTCAGCGGGAGAGTCATCTTGGTAAAATACATTAAAGGAACAGTGCACAAATATCAGGTAGTCTAGTTTATGTCTGGGACCCAGAAAAGGGCCTGCAGACTTTAGAGCGCTGTGTCTGAAGTCATTGTTTGCTGAGTGATTTGCCAGGTACATGTTCATATATGCTACTCTTTCTTTCCAATCATAATCTGTCCCCTCTTGGTGGACAGATGATATTTCAGAGCAGCATGTTAACATTTGCACAAATGCCAACTAACTGAACCTGGAAACATCGTTTAGATTCATATTTCTATTATATTACTGATCATCCTTTAGGTCATTTTGACCTTATTGGGGCTTTCCCACTTTTCTGACAAATGTAAAATCCAACATATTTTCCTGGGCTATGAAGAACACAAGCATGGAAATCACAATGGAACACTCATTTATCAGCAGATAGACTAAAATATTGATCTGCTCTGGGGTGCTTGGACATAAACTGCAACCGTTGAACTAGTGTTTGAGAGCTACAGGCCATATACCCTGAACCTGTAGCTAAGCTGCACTTGGGTACCACAGGACAGGGAACACAAAGGTGTTTTTAAACCACATTTACTTTCCATCAGTCAGCCATCCTGTTCTTGGTCTGGTCCCTGCTTAAATTAGAGCAATTTGAAGACTGCTCTAATGGATCCACAGAGTCTTTCTAGCAATAGGGAATTGCCAGGCTATAAGGGAAACTTACTCAGCCATGCTTCCCTGTATAGAGGGGATCCTTCACTGACTAGTTGTGCTGGCATTAGAGCAGCTTTAGAAAGCAATGCTGAGCAGCCCTATGGGAAGCATCAGGGTATAACAGTTAATGAGATGCTGCCTCTCAAGGTTCTCAGAATATTATGCATATTTTAAGGAGAAAATGAATCTCTTTTAACCCAAAAGATCCTTGATCTGGGGCTCTTACTTCAGTTCACAGAAACACATTCCATCCTTGGGAGCTTCTGTATCAATGGATTGAAAAGCAGCACTATATACAGTCAGGGCACATAATGGCTCAGCTATTTCAAAATGAAGCCACACCAGCTGCATGTGCATAGCCATTCTCTGCAGCCCCATTTGCATATGAAAACCAAGGGCCACATGTGTACAGCAAAATTTTTGTACATGCAAAGTTTGGAAAACATGGCCTGAAAGTTGCACCCCTCACAAAAAGAGGGCCACACATTGTATGCAGGCTGGTGTCCATGGATTGGATCAGAACAGCCTCAGGGTCACCCTAACTCATGTCAGACTGCAATGGGGTGAAAACAGCTAAGGATAAGTCTGTCACCTGTCCCTTTGTCTGGCAGCGTTAGGTGTTCCTATACTGCAGCTGAGCGGTGCGATTCCAAGCATGGGTAACATGCTAGCTTGAGCAGTGTGAACATTGAAAATGGACAGCAGCTCAATCTAGCCACGTAAGTCCCAGCCTGCCCAAGCCTCTCATACTGCAAGTTCAGCGGCTGGTTTGAGTTGCTGCCCCTACTGCAGTGCACGCACTGCTATTTTTAGCACACTAGCTTGAGCAGAACTAATGGAAGTCTGGATACCTGCACTGGGAGTCACACCTTCCAGTGTAGACACACCCATGGAAACTCAGTAGGGTAAAGATTCATTGTCAGCTACACACTACTGGAGATTCTTGACTGAGTTGTAGATAGGAAACTTTACCACTGAACAGTATGTATATCATCCCCATGTGCCAGCCAAGATATCTGACACACTTTTTCTACTCTTCCTGCTTCAGTCTAAATTCCTCCACTCCAGTTCCAGACCTATCTCCGTTCCCCTCTCTTTCTCTCCAGCAGCCATGCTGCTGCTAGCCGGCATGTTCTTCAGAAAGCCGCTATCCCAATCCAATCTACCACACTGAGATCTGATTTTGGGATGTGTTTTTGATAAGAGGGAACAGATCTTGAGGCCCAACATAGAATCAGACTACTAGACCTGGAAGGGACCTCGAGAGATCATCAGGTCCAGTCCCGTGCACTCACAGCAGGACCAAGCACCATCTAGATCCGGGGTAGGCAAGAGGCTGCCAGCGGGTTGGATCTGGCCTGCCAAGCCACCATATCTGGCCTGCAGCCCCCTTGCTGGAACCCTCGGGCAGAGATCAGTTCATGTTTTAGAAAGCCAGCTGATCTCTGCTCCTGACTGCCTGGGGAGGGTGGAGGGAGACATCTCCTACTATTCCCGCCCCAGCAAAATCTCTTAGCTGCCACTGGCCAATCTCACAGTTTTCAGCCAATAGGAGCCAAAAATTTTTGCTGGGAGCAGGGGCAGTGTAGGAAGCCTTTTCCCACCCTCCTCGTCCTGCTTCCCCCCTCCCCTGCCTCTTATGCTTGGAGGGGAGCCAAGTGGAACAGCGAGCAGCCTGCAGCCAGAGCCTGCCTCTGGCACCCCATCTGGCGCTCCCTTCCCCAGCCCTCTGCCCCTCCATATTCAAACCTTCTGTCTCCTTCTGCACTCATACCCCCTCCCAGATCTGGCACCCCAATCTCCTTCCCCAGATCACAAGCCCCTCCTAGCCTAGGTCACATCCCAAAATCCTGCACTCCAGTCCCCTGTCCTAGATCACAACCACATCCTTCACCCAAACTCCTTCCTAGATCCCATTCTCCCTACTGCACCCCAGTCCTCACCCCAAGCACCCCTCTGCACCCAACCTCCATCCCAGAATCCGCACCTCTCCATTAATATTCTGGAAGACTGCAGCCCTCAACCACATTCCAAAATCTTGGCGTGGCCCCCCCATCAAAAATTATTGCCCACCTATGATCTAGATCATCCCTGATAGGTGTCTGTCTAACCTGCGCCAGTTATAAGAGATTCCACAGCCTTCCTAGTGCAATTTATTCCAGTGTTTTTCCTGATGTCCAACCTAAACCTCCCTTGGTGCAGTTTAAGCCCACTGCTTCTTGTCCTGTCCTCAGAGGCTAAGGAGAACAATTTTCCCCCTCCTTTCTGTGACACCCTTTTAGATACCTAAAAAACCGCTATCATGTCCCCTTTCAGTCTTCTCTTTTCCAAATTAAACAAGCCCAAGTAAGACCTAATCAGCGCAGAGTAGAGCAGAAGAATGACTTCTTGTGTCTTGCTCACAACACTCCTGTTAATGCATTCCAGAACCATGTTTGCTTTTTTTGCAACAGTGTCACACTATTGACTCCTATTTAGCTTGTGGTCCACTCTGATCCCTAGATCCCTTTCTGCAGTACTCTGTCTTAGACAGTCCCTTTCGTTGTTGTATGTATGAAATGGATTGTTCCTTCCTAAGTAGAGTACTTTGCATTTATCCTTACTAAACTTCATCTTATTTACCTCAGGCCATTTCTCTAGTTTGTCCAGATCATTTTGAATTATGACCCTTATTCTCCAAAGCATTAGCAACCCCTCCCAGCTTGTTATCATCTGCAGACTTATTAATTGTACTATCTATGCCATCATCCAAATCGTTGATGAAGACATGAACAGAACCGGTCCCAAAACGGACCCCTGCGGAACCCCACTGGAGCATGGGCCTTGCTGCTGAACCTGCTGGAGGGAAGTCACGCACTAGAGTAGGTGGTGGGGATACTTCCTTGAGAGGAGGTAAATAGTGAGGCTGGCTGTGCAAGTGGGAAGGGAATGTGGCTGGCTGGAGCAGACTGGTTGGCTGAGGGGGATGCATGATCCAAATAGTAACAATTTTATTTCCAACTTTTATATGTGAGAGAGAGAGAGAGCGCTAAAAAGATGCAGCCATTTCTTTTCCAATATATTTCAGAGAGTATTTTGGGGGGAAACAACACCATTCTTACAACAAAAATAATAAAAATAGTAGACTTAGGAGTTTGTAATGTTTCTCCATGTATCCCTCCTGAAATGTTAGCAGGCTATACACCTAATATTTTGCCACAATATCAAAAGAAGTCAGAGCATTAATGGTGTGTTTGTGGTATGAGAGGTAGTTTAAAGAGAAATATTATGAGTATTTTAGTTCTCATTTAAAACTCTTTAGTTGGAAATAGTAAGATTTTTTTCTTCTATCACACTTTTAGAAAGTGTGAGTGTGAAACATTTTTCTTGTTTCCAATAAAACAGTTAGTTATTATCATCACATCTAAGGTATTGGTGCAGTATTTTAAACATGAATTCAGCTATTTTTTTTCTTCAACCTGTATCTACTAGCATTGAAAATGTTCTTATTTTTGTCTGTAAACTAGATTAATGGAGATGGTACATTGGTCTCCCTGTTCTTCAACTCTTTGACACCCAATGACAATCATCTAAAATTAGGAACTGACAGTGTAAGGGGAAAAATAATCAAAATAAAATGTGCATTTTTAACAGTGAGGGTAATTAACCAGTGGAAGTATGGAGACATTAGAATGACCCCAGATGAACATGTTGGAATGCATGCCATAAATCTTTTGCCTCTAGTGGCTGCTTCTAGTGAGCCTAAGCAAAGAAAGCTCCCTAGAACAGTATGACATATAACAACAAATGCTGATGATGAAAGTTATCTCAAAGTGGGTAACAGCTTTAATTATTTCATGTACTGTTTTATTTCTCCTTTTTTCCATTGAATGTTAAAACTAACAATTGTTAAAATGGCCTGTCACTATTCTTACAAAAGGCAGTTTGGAATAATACATTCAAATTAGACTCCATTTATAGTATATTGTGCCAGCATCCAGAAAAAGTTGTTCACAGCAGGAGTGGCACAATTAAACTTTTTTAAAAATTACAACTTTCCTTTTCTTTAAAGTCTGTTTATAGGTAAATTTAATAGGTTAAATCTTCAACTAATCTAGATCAGTAGCATCAACTTATTCCAGCTCATGATCTCCTGCTCAACAGATTTAGCAAATAAAGTGGTTTCCTTTATTTTGCTCTCTTTCACTATAATATTACCAAAAGAAAAGTTAGGTAATATTGTAACACAGAGAAGGCTAAAATGTAGCCTCTATGCAAAAACAGCCAGTGGAAGTTATACAGTGTCCTTGTTATGTTAAGTATGGAGATGTGGCACTCCAATTGCCCATGTCAGCTGAAACACTGCATGCTAGATCCTGGAGATCTTTATTCAAAAAGGGGGTGTCTACATGCTCTAAATGGCAAGATTTGGATACTCCTCTTTTAACATTGACTCTATAGTTATGAGACATTTGTCATCTGATAATCTCAAAATTACTTTGCAAAGATTAATTAACACTTCCAGTACTCCTGTCTGTCAAGTCGTGTGAGCCAGTGAGTAAGACATCAGACTGAAAGTCTGAAGACCGGTTTCATTACCAGGCGGTTTTCCTGCTGACATTGGGAAAGTAATTTAACTTTCCTCTGCCTCAGTTTCCCTACTGGTTAAGTGAGGGTAATAATTTTTATCCACCTTTGAAACAGATTTTCAGACCTGCTAGAGAAGTATTATTATCCCTGTTCCACCAGTGGTTAAACGAAGGCTTTGAGAAGCATCTTATCTAAGATCATACCATAAATCAATGATAGAACCAGGAATAGAATTCATAAGTCTTAGTATCTTTGCTCTAACTGAGAGATTGCTCTTCCTCCATTTCAGCGTATGCCTGTTTTACATGGAAGAAATATGTATTTTACATTTGGAATTACATTATAACTATTAATGATCATATGATAACTGTATGGAAATTCCCAAAAGTTCACAGTTCAGTTATTATTTCTGGCAGTGGGATTTTGGTCTTCCCTACTAGAACAACGTCATTAAAATATCTTCATACTTCTGACACAGGCAATCAACAGAATCATGTGCTGTTCATGTATTTGCATATCATTAGACTTGTATCTGGTCATTACAACTTAGTAGATTATGATTTAGCCTTGTAAAATATAGAGATAAATGTTTAAAATAATTGAAAAATTGTGTCATTTCATTAGCTTATATGGCCCTTTTTTCATTATAACAGCTTTTGTTTTTAACCCTGTAGCGAAGGATCTATGGATGTTTCCATTATACACTATTTTATGTGATTCGTAATTTGACCATAAAGACTCATTTCCAGCTCAGAATTTTTTGTTACTAATTTTTAAACAATTAGTTCATTGCTTTTAAGCTAAAGAAACATTAAAGGTGAAGGTTTGCCAAGTACAGATGATTTTTGCTCTAGTATAACAGAAGAATGCCAATGATTAAAATTTTAAAGTGGCATGAAAAATCAATTTTTAATTGTTTATAAATCCAAGAGTTTTTGGCTTTTAAACTGGCTGCTGAAATATGGAATCATTTTTAAAAGAATTTTCATAAGCATTGCCATGCACAGCATGTGTCCTCAACAAAAATTTAAATAAGCAGACCTGATATTTTCCCTGGGAGCCATTCTAAACACATATTAAACCGTGTCTATTTCTTAACAAAAAAGCATGCATACATAATTAATACAGAACAATACTAGCCTTTCAGGCACCAATACAGGTTTAAAATGGGTATTAGTTTGATAGACATTTTTCATGTATATTACATACATAATAAGCATGTTTAAAACTATCTGAATATCTGTGTCTGTCAAACCATAAGGGGGCACAAAAAGCCTGCTGCTGTTATATAGCATTAAGAGGTGTACCCAATCCTCCCTGCACAGCTCTCATTGAAGTTAGTTCGTGACCTTCAACTGCTGAACCAGGCTCCTGCCTCCTTGCTGTTCAGCTCCAAACTGAGCAAGACTCCTTAGGGTCAAATTCAGGAAATAGTTGGATTTGAAAAAATAATGGAAATGTGGCCAGGCCCCTGATAGCTGTGTGTAGCCTAGTGGCTGGCCGCTGAGCAAGCAAGTGAAAGGGGGTGGGGGTGGGCTCACTTTTCCTGCCCCATCCTTGTGTTCCTGACCCAGGAACTATGAACCACTCCATATCCAAGTCATGGGCATGGCCCCAAGAGTCCAGATTCCCCTTAGTAGAGGCTTCTCAGTAGGTTCCCTTCTTTTCCCAGAGAAGTGGGATTGGGGACTTATGTGCTCCCCTGGCTGATGAGCAGACAGGCTTTGGTTCTTGTCTGGAACCTGTCTCCTTGCTAGTCAACACCAAACTGAGCCAGGTCCTTTCCTTCTCTCCTTCCTCCAGGCCAGGCATTGGCTGCAGGTAAAGGCGGGGGGGTGGGGCTAGGTGGGTCCAGAGGCATTCTTTAATCCCTGTGATGCCAGGCTGGGCCCTCTTTTCTCCACTCCCTCACACATCCCTCCTCCTTTTAGTCCCCCCCCCCCTCCCCCCCCCAACTCTGCTCCACCCTCCCAGGAGAAGTCGTCTGCATTTTCATAGGCCTTCCCAGCCTGGTTTTGGACCCGAAATGAGAAGGGTTGGAGGGAGAAGTACCACTGCATGATTCTGAGGTTTGTATCCATCATATGCAGCTAGTGGAGAGGGACATGGTCTGTGACTAGGGTAAATTGTCTGCCCAGAAAGTAATAGTGGAGTGAGCCCATCAGCCACTTCACTGCTAGTGCTTCCTTCTTGATCACCCTTCCCTTGGAAACAACTTCCTGTTAATGTATAGGATAAAGTGTTCGTTACCTCCCTCTATCTGAGAGTCAATGGCTCCTAGGCCCCCATCAAAGGCATCTGTTTGTAACAAGAACTCCTTTGTGAAGCCAGGGCTATACAAGACGGGCTCATGCCAGAGCTGCGCCTTTAGGACTTGGAAAGCTTCCTCACAGGCCCTGATTCACTGGATCCTGTTTGGACACTCATTTTTGAGGAGATTGGTGAGAGGGGCTGTGATGGAGGAGAATCCTGGGATGGTCCATTAGCTGCTGGGACAGGGCAGGGGTGCTGTGCATCCCAAAGGGAATGGGTTGGAATTGGAAGAGTCTGAAAGAGGTGGAGCATGCCATTTTCTCCTGGGACTTGGGGATTGGTCAGTGCCATTTGGTTAAGTCCAGAGTGATGATAGGCTCTGCCTCTACACACCAGTCGAGCAGCTCATCCACCCAGGGCAGTGGGTACGCATTGAATTTTGACACTGCATTCACCTTACAGAAATCAATGCAAAGGCAGGTGCGCCCATCAGGTTTGGGGACTAGGACCACTGGCCTTTTCCAGTCACTAAAGGACTCCTCAGTTACTCCCAATGCCGGCATCAACTGGAGTTCTTGTTTCATGGCATCCCTTAGCTTCTGGGGAAGGGAGCCACAAGTTCTCCTGGACCGTAACCCCTAGTTCCACCAGCATGTCATGGGCCACCAGGTGCGTTCAGCCTGGTTTAGTTGAAAAGATACATGAGAGGGTGGCAATCAGCTGTTGTGGCCACTGTTTCTGTTTGGGAGTGAGATTGGATCCCATCTGGTTTTCATGCATCATCTGCCTGAGGTCCAAGTTCCAGCTCTGGCAGGTGTGTGTGTGGCCGGGGGGGGGGGGGGCGCTTTGCCTTGTTAACTGTTGTAATATGAACTAAACTTATTTTCCAACACTTTTTGGCGACTTGTGACAGACCAAACAGGATACAAAATACAAAGAAGATTCAAATTTAACAATGAGTAACAAGATTTGTACATTCAAATATATTAATTGCATGTTCGGGGCAAAGCAAAGATCAAAACAATTTCATTTCATGGTCATGATAAGGTGAAAACAGTATCTGGTGTCACTCAGACTTCATGGGCTTATTCCTAGCCCTGCTATAGTCCTTTTGTGTTCCAGATACACAGCCATATGGGATTCCCCGTTTAGAGGGAATCTCTGAGTGGCTTAATGCTGACACATCCACCCTTTCCCAATCTTCAACAATGTGAGTGGAAAGATAGAAGAGGGGGCATGACCTCTACACTCCATTCTGGTATGCCCTAGAGTACATACATTGGTCCTTTCTGAGCTTTGGGGCATTGTTTAGAGCCATTCTGAAGCGGTTTTAAATTATACTGTAGACCACATTGGCTGTTTGTGGTTCTTCCACCTGTGTTGCACTCATACTGGACTCATTGAATGGTGAATCCAAATGCATGCCTGGATTTTTGTTGAAGCCCAGAACTATCTGTGATTGCCACAGACTTAGAGCTGTAGGAATGGCCATGTACCTCAAGATGAATCCAGACAGATGGCTCGGATTCCTATTCCTATGGCTCTGGTTCCTATTTTTTTAAATAACCTATTGCCAGGAATATTTTTTCCTTTCAATGAGGCATGCATTTATGTCTGTTTTAGAGCTCTGAAAGCGTAAGAACTTCATTACAAAATTATGGGATCCACATTAATCAAAACAGTATATAGCATGAATGCAGCTGAGGGTTTTCCTCCCTTTGGGAACCTTCTAGCTGAAAATATTTGATCAGAGCCAACTCAGATAATCACACAGCTCAATTACCCATTTCCTTAACCTGAAAGAGATAGGAGAGCTCTGTCCTCTCCTGGACAACAGTCATTCTTGGATTAATTTTCAAAATCATCCATTTTAGAAAGCAATCTCTTGTCTTCACCTTCTCTATAATGTGGAACTGTAAATTCTAGCACTGTCCTTCTGATACATTCTAGGGATCTTTTCCAACTGTCTAACAAGGGCTTTTAAGGAGAATGGAGACACAGACACTGCTTGTGTGAGTGAGTAGGCCATCACCTCAGCTGACCCTATACCACAATGGGAGGGAGGGGTACCACCTTTCCTCTCAAGAGGATTTTGTTCTTATAGTACTAGAACGTAATGAGCCACATGGCTGCCAAGAAGTGCAATTTGCCCCTGTGTTGAGGGGCAGGTGGGTAATTGCCCCAGTGCCACCACCATCCTAGGACCAGGAAAGAAAGAATAACTTTGAAAAAGTAGCAAGTAGCACTGTGGCACCTTAGAAAGTAACAAAAATATATAATATCATGAGCTTACATGTGTAAAACCCATGGCTCTCCAGGATCTCCACTGACAAGGAGAAGCTATGAATGTTAGCTATATCAGCTTAGTTTTGGAGCTGTGCTGGCTGGCTTCAGTCCCCTCCTCTCACTAATGCTGCCTTCTTTCTTTTGTCTCACTTGCTGCCAAGAGTTTGCCTGAAGCCTGGTCAAAGCTGGTACAAGTAGGGAGTGAACAGGGTCCAATGGCATCAGAAGTTGTGTGTGTTTTGATTATTGCCTATTTGCTGGAGAGCAGTGGAGCTATAATAGAACAGCAATAAACAAACAATAAAAACAGTCTTCACTGCAGCCCACCCACACTTTTACACACGTCAGCAATGTGCTTAAATTGGTAAATAAAACATTTTCAACTCAATGGATCATCCAGCAGGCATCTCACTCTAAGACAGGTGCTATCAGTCTTCACATGCCATTCTCGTCTAGTTAGTATTCATTTTCTTAGATTTGTTTCTAATGCAATGTAATTAGGACATTGTTTCATCTTTGCACCGGAGACCAACTTCTGTAGCTTGTCATCTTTTAGCCATTATCTTGATGATGTAAGATTTTCTCCATAGGTTTCCATTTATGAACATCACTTATTTCTGTCTTGACTTTGGAATGTTGCCCTTAAAACAAAATGGTTTTGTTTTCATGTTATCAAATCATCCACCATGACTTGATTTGACATTGCCATAAGGGAGTTTTAGTGATACTATGCCCAATGCAGCAAACAATGAATTAGTGTCACTACAAATATATATAATTATGGTACTGTTGTACAAGAGCAGTAGCTATTTTTCATATTTTATCTCTGTTTAAAACCCTGAAGAAAGCCTAGTCAACATTTAGAATTACTATGCTCAGTATATATATGGCATCTGAAAACTTAAAACCATTTTAATCCAAAACAACCCAAGTTACATTTTTAGTTTTTTACTATTTTGTGAAAATCCTTAAGGTCAAGTGCCCTATATAATTTCTGCCTATATAATTTCAGACAGGTCAGATATTAAACCCTCAAAGTTCCAGGGTTATCAAATTAGCTGTAGCTAAAGCAACATTAATTGCACAGTCATGACTAAGAACTATCATTATAACTTCTGAAGTGATAAACACAATGGTCACACTCCTAGAGTAGGCAAGTTTATCTTAGTCATGATGACCTGGATTTTCAAAAGTATCCCCTCTCCTGTCCTATAGCCTGAATTCTGCAATTATCTACTCGTAAGCAGAGTTTTATTCAAATCATTGGCAGATGGGCCCAACCATGCATGACAGGTTGTAGGAATGGGCCTATCCTTATTATACAGAACACCTAGGAAATAGTACAGATACCATGGTAATCATGCTAAGTTATCTTTAGTTAAATCTGTGTAAGTATTTCTCATGGCCCTATTAAACTAGTATCTGTTTGATCATTTATGAATAAATGCTGCTTCTGCCCCCAGCCTGCAGAGACTCCTCTGAACAATGAGAGGATACTATGTGTTTATAATATATGCACACAGGCTACGTCTACACTGGCGCATTCTCACGCAAAAACTCTTTTGCGGAGGAGTTCTTCTGCAAAAACTCTTCCAGAAGAGAACATCTACACTGGCGTGTGCTTTTGCGCAGGAGATGTGCTTTTGCGCAAGAGCATCCATGCCAGTGTAGACGCTCTCTTGCGCAAGAAAGCTCTGATGGCCATTTTAACCATAGGGCTTTCTTGCGCAAGAAATTCATGTTGCCTGTCTACACTGGCCTCTTCTGGAAGAGCTCTTGCACAAGAGGGCTTATTCCTGAGCGGGAGTGTCAGAGTTCTCGCACAAGAAGCCCTGATTTTATACTTTAGAATGTCAGTTTACTTGCGCAAGAACACGCGGCCAGTGTAGACAGGCAGCAAGTTTTTGCACAAGAGCAGCCACTTTTGCGCAAGATCACGCCAATGTAGACACAGCCACAGAGTTTCTTTTTGGTTTTCTTCTTTCTCCATATTCCCACACCACCAATTCATTGATGTAAGTGAACATGTTTTTATAAATGAATGCTTATAGAAAAGTTTCCTCAGTACCTCTAGTTATTCACTGGTGGTAAATTAAAGCTCTTTCATTGAGTTTTGATACAATGACATTGTTTGTGCCAAAGTGAAATGAATATCCTTAATTTTTTCACTGAATGTAAATGTGCTATTTGCAGTTCTGTGCAAGCCAAGCATTCTCGCTATGTGTAGATGCGCGCGCACACACACACACACTCGCTCGCTCGCTCTCGCTCTCTCTGAAACTGTCTGAACAACTTTACTTAAATCTGGGTTCCACTGTCCCCATTCATCTACAGAACAGTCTGGGTGGTACACACAGGTAAGTGTATCATCCTGCTGAAAACATATCTTAAACTATTTAGACTTTTGCAAAGGTGATAAATATCACCTTCCGCCAGCAAGCATGGGGTAGATGGGAACAACCTTGCAAGTGGGACACATATTTCCCAGCCTAATGGACATGTATTCTTTCAAGGTATGTACAAGGCATGAAATCCTAGACCAAGTGAAGTCAATTGCAGACTTCCAGTAGATCCTGGATTTCACCTTTGAACTTTTGAGGAATGGGGTAGCTAACTTGCCATATATAGGGTCAAAACCATTGAAGTCAAAACCATTAAAGCTGACCAAGATGTGTCTTATAGTGCGGTCAGGATTGTTAATCCATCCACTCTTGAAAAGTGATGCTCATATATTTACTCTGTCATGCTTTTATGCTCTACAATTTACTCATCACATGCATTTAGACAATTGGCACTGCCTGCACTCCAGCTCCCAAGAAAACTGTCAAGGGAGCATGCAGAAGAACACTAACCTGGAAGTGGAGAAATCATTTAAGGAGGTAGACGTAGGAAGGGATGGGGGAAGGAATGCTGTAATAGAGGGGAATGACAGAGTAAGAGAAGATACTGAAAAAAATACAAATAGGCAGGAGACAGACCAGAAAAGAAAAACATCTTGTAGGAAAGAGAAAGGGGGCTGTAGAGAGAATGTGAACCAAAACATTTCAAAGCAATAAACAAAATCTAAAATAAGTGAGGAAAAACTGCAGAGACCTAAAGGTGAATCAGGATATAGAAGGAAATAAAAAGAGAAAAGGTGGGGAGGAGATACATAACTAGTTTTATTTTATCAAAAGTTTGCTTTCCACAACCTTTTTATTGTCGTGTAATGGTCCTTTTAATGTTTCTAGCACACATGCTACATGCTCAAAATGTGAAGACTGTCCTAGTTTTGGATGAGAAGAGGCAGCTCACCCTTTTCCAGACTCAAACCTTGTGATGACCATCATTTCCCTTTTGAAAAACTGACTGTTCTCTCTTTTATCTGTGTTTCTGACCCTCCTGCCTATCTTTTTTTGTGGGGGAAAGGAAGGCATTAAGATGCTATTTTAAGTGACCTGTAAATAGTAAAAGTAGAAGAAAGTGTCCCAGAAATATTAGGGGAACATTTTTTTTCCTCGACTGACAATCAGATAGGTGTAAGGATACAAAGAACTTATAATTGGATTCTGTGGTCACACTTGAGAGAAACACAATAATTTTGTATATTATTTTACTCTGAGCTGTTGTCACATCATCTATATAGTTAATTTATAATTAACACTAGTCCTGATGAAATCTGTTTGGTTTTTAATTGCAAATGCCTGAAACTTAAGCTTTATACAAACTGAGAAATTCCTCCATGCATTTTTCATATATGAATATTTTAAAATTATTAAAGCTTATCAATCATCTTCTCCTGATAAATAACAGTAATGCAAAATCAATATGTTTGATTAAGCGTTCAACTAAATTTTGTGAAACACTATTGTACCATCTGCCATTTGAACTGCCTGACCTGGTTAGAAAAACAGGGCTGGCTTTCAAAAAGTTCTGATTTTAATAACATCTGTATTACAAAACAAACTATTTCTTTGAAATATTTTGCAACTTGCAGCAAAGTTTTCAGTATTTATGGAGGTCTTAACCTACAAAAGTTTTCAATATTTTATTAATGATCACCTTGGGAAAGTTGCCCAGTTTTAAGTTAGAGAATTAATTCTCTGAGTTAACAGCAGTATTTTTTTCCCCTCAGTTAGCAAAGCTGGCGAACTTTGTCCTATTTTGCAGGTGGCTTTCATCCATCTAATGCAGTGATCTGAGAATAGCATAATCAGATGACTGTAGCCTACTTATTAATTGGTGAGAGAAGGTGGGTGAGATCATATCTTTTATTGGACCAATTTTTTTTGGGGGGGGGGAAGGGAGAGGGGGGAGGCACAAGCTTTTTGAACTCCACAGAGCTTTCCTTCATATCTCACCAACCTTGTCTAATGTCTTGGGACCACTAAAGGTACAATAACACTGCAAAATACTAATTCCTGGGTCATCAAAAGCAACTTTAAATATACAGGTCATTTCTTCAGAAGGCAGAAACCATAGAAACCTCACTGAGAGGAAGGAATCAATACCCCTAAATACTGCAGAGATCTCCTGGATAGATCTTTGCAGCATCTGTGTGAGGAGTGGATTATTATTGTTTATTTGTATTACAGTGATGGTTAAAGCCCCATTTTGGTAGGTGCTATATATACAAATACGGTAAAAGTCCCTAACCTGAAGAATTTACCATGTAACTAGATAAGGCAGACAAAAATGCACAGTTGTTGAGTGACTTACCGATCTGTAGGGCATCTGTAAGAAGTCTGAAATTGTACTCATATCTTTAACTTCAAAATTTCCCTTCCTCTCAATTTCAGGATGGGATAGGGATTTGACAAGTGGACTTCTGCATTGTGTGGTTTCACTGGGAACAAAATCCCATGTTGGATGAGCAAAAGTTAACCACTCCAACTCCTAGAATCCATGCTTCTCTGCCCATCTCATTCCTTGTTACATATTAGACTAGACACTTGTGCATTAGGATGGCTATACGAGCAGTATACGATCCCATAAATGGTCCTGCAGAGAAGAAAGTGCCATATAACTTGAGAGCATTTTCTTTGTGGTGGAAAACAAGCTTGCTTTTGGTGTGGCGGGAGGAAGTAGATGTAGGGAAAGAGAGTAAAATAAACTTATTTGCTCTCTGGAGGTTGTTTTCTAAATGTGATTTCTTTAAAGTAATTGTAATGAGATCCACATGAAAATCCCTGTGTTCTTTAAGAACTGAAAAAAAATTGCAGGTTTTGGAAGTTTTATTGAGAAGTTTCAGGGTCAAACCATGCAGTCAAGCTTTGAGTTTTGTATGTCAACTCTAGCTCATATTTTGAAAAATCATCAGTGGATGTTTAATGCATAGAATAGAACTTCAAAGATATGAACACTAGAGATGTAGACTGACCAGTCAACTGGACACCATGGGGAACCGGAAGTAAGCTATCAGGCAGCAGAGACAAAAAACCAAACAGTACTGGCTTAAGATAGGCACATCTGAGCTGCCTGTCCTACTCCCACGCTCTAGTCATCATGGCGTGGGGCAGTCACAAGTAGAAAATAGTAAACGTTGTTTTTCCCTGGCTGGAAGGGGACAAGCTTGCAAACTCAGATCCTGGGAAATAAACTTCCCAAGTTGCTACTGAAACCTGGCCTGGAATGTAAGCTGCTGGAGCCAGAGTCTGCACTGCACTCTGGAGGAGCAGTTCAGTTTTAAAGGGCCACCATCTGCACATGCCCACTGACACTACAATGCCCCAGGTGCCTCACTCATCACCTTTGCAGCCATAGGGCTAAAACCAGCTGTTTATCCGCACCCGACCCCTCCCCAGTTAACAGGCAGCCATGGCAGAGCCGTGAGCACCACCTCCAAGCAGTCTGCCCTGAGGCGTCTCCCATAACAGTTTGTTCAGAGTTACAAACATTTCAGGTTTTAGAGAGGTAGCTGTGTTAGTCTGTTTCAGCAAAAACAACAAAGAGTCTGGTGGCACTTTAAAGACTAACAAATCCATTAGGGTGTCGGAGCATAAGCTTTTGTGAGCTACAATTCACTTCTCAGATGCAGAAGAAAAAAGAAGAAAGAGGGAAAAAAAGGATACAGATGGGATTGTGACATACAGCAGAGTTACAAACAACATCATCCATTCCCAAGGTGTGCCACTGGGGTTTTGTTGTATTGAAGGTGCCTAAAATGACTCATTTTGACATGTCAGCTTAGAAAAGAGGAGACTAAGGGGGGATATGATAGAAGTCTATAAAATCATGACTGGTGTGGAAAAAGCGAAGAAGAAAAAGTTATTTACTTATTCCCACAATATAAGAACTAGCGGTCACCAAATGAAATTAATAGGCGGCAGGTTTAAAACAAACAAAAGGAAATTTTTCTTCACTCAGTGCACAGTCAACCTCTGGAATTTCTTGCCAGAGGCTGTGGTGAAGGCGAGGACTTTAACAGGGTTCAAAAAAGAGCTAGATTCATGGAGATTAGGTCCATCAATGGCTTTTAGCCAGGATGGGTAGGAATGGTGTCCCTAGCCTCTGTTTGTCTGGAGGTGGGTGAGAGGGGAGAGATCACATGAGGATTACATGTTGTGTTACCTCCCTCTGGGGCATCTGATATTGGCCACTGTCGGCAGACAGGATACTGGGTTGGATGGACCTTTGGTCTGACCCAGTATGGCCATTCTTATGTTCTTATGTTTTTAATGCCTCCATCTCTAAAAACACCAACCTAATCTTTTAAGACCAGTGGAGATGTGCCTGATTAGTCCAGGGCTGAATTTGTTCCCAGATTTACAGGTCTGGGTCGGGATGTAAGTGGACATAAGGTTATTGCAATCACCTGTGTCCTGTGTGACCCACCACAATTTAATATAATAAGCAGTCCCGCAGGTATCTGTCAGATTATTACTGAGATACATTTCTTTTGAAACTTATAAGGAAAAATAAAATATAAAATGCATTGCTCAGGTACAGCTCCGATGTTGCACTCTGAAAGCCAAGCATAGTTATATTCAAGACTTTACATATAGACCTTTTCTCACCACAGGAGTGACTTTAGACCTATAACTAAGGCATGGATTATCTGAATGACATCAATAACAAAACAGAAGTAAAAGATGGTACAGCAAACTCTGAAAATAACGACCACTAATTTAAAGAAGCAGGATGGATATTTTGTGTACCTTATTTCTAGCCTAATACGTGCAATTGTTTCCACCTTGATATTTCTTTAAAAGAAACAAAGACAAATAGAGCCATTTACAATGGTGTTCATTTTACAATGCTGGGAACATTTAGGTGGAGTTGTTAATTTTTTTTAATTGTTCATCAGTGGGTTTTGTTTGATAGAGAGCAAGCTCATAACAATACAAGTGTCAGGGTAAACTATCCTGACAAAATACTGCATTTAAGATTTAAAACATAATATAATATGAAAAAACTTAAGAGATTTTCCAAACATATCTGCCCTTCCCTTTGGTCTTTGTGGCATGTTGACAAGGCTTATATAAGTGACCAGTTTTGGTCTCAATTCAAGTACAGATGCATAGCTTTATGCTGCTTATGTGTTGGAAATATTATCTACAGTTACTACAGGACCTAAGTCACTAAAATCGTAGCAATATAAATAACAGCAATTTGAATGTATATAGGGCTTGTCTTTTTCAAAGCCATTTGCAAACAATGTCTCTCTCCTTCCAACACTACAGTGATGCAGTTTAAGGTATTAGAGCTGATTGGAAAACTAAAATAACTATACAATTAATAGAAACCAGCAATGAAATTCCATGAAAACTTTCACAAGTGTTTGCTCTGATCCTCTAAAACAAGCCTAATTTATTAGCTATGCATAACAGATGAGCAAACTAAGAAAGAAATGAAATGACTTGCCAAGTTCAGAAGAGAATGTACTGACATTACAAGGATTAGAAACTCATAATTACTATCTCCTAGCTCTTTGCGCAAGCCATTAGTCCATGCCTTTGTCTACCTTCAGTGGTTTTTGTGACTACACAAAAAAACATTGAAATTGAAAGTTTGTATGCAGCACTTCTTTTTATATCTGATGTCTTAAATCATTCTGGGATGCATTAACAGAAGTGTTGTGAACAAGACACAAGAAGTCATTCTTCCGCTCTACTCTGCACTGATTAGGCCTCAATTGGAGTATTGTGTCCAGTTCTGGGCACCACGTTTCAAGAAAGATGTGGAGAAATTGGAGAAGGTCAGAGAAGAGCAACAAGAATAACGAAAGGTCCGGAGAACCTTCTATGAAGGAAGACTGAAATAATTGGGCTTGTTTAGTTTGGAAAGGAGAAGACTGAGAGGGGGACATGATAGCAGTTTTCAGGTATCTAAAAGGGTGTCATAAGGAGGAGGGAGAAAAATTGTTCTCCTTGGCCTCTGAGGATAGGACAAGAAGCAATGGGCTTAAACTGCAGCAAGGGAGGTTTAGGTTGGACACTAGGAAAAACTTCCTAACTGTCAGGGTGGTTAAACATTAGAATAAGTTGCCTAGGGAGGTTGTGGAATCTTCATCTCTGGAGATATTTAAGAGCAGGTTAGATAGACATCAGGGATGGTCTAGATGGTACTGGGTCCTGCCACGAGGGCAGGGGACTGGACTCGATGACCTCTCGAGTTCCCTTCTCGTTATAGTGTTCTATGATTCTATGATGATGCATTTGCAATTTTGTGTGTGCAAATTATTGTAGGGGTATTTTATAGCAGTTAGCATTTCATTGTGTCTGCAGATTTACTAGTGAAATGCTACCATAATAATTCACACCCAAAAAACTAGAGGCAAAAGATCAGAGACTAACTTAGAAAACAGGTTGTCAGTCCATTTAAAAAAATACAAAATGCACTGGCAAATAAACTTGTTTAACTGGCTACTTGGAAAAGACAAACTTTGGTATATATCTAATTTGCATTCAAGCCCAAACATCTCATTTTCTATTTTAAAAGGGTATTTAATTAACTATTGATTTCTACTCAATTATTCAAGGCCAAAAATGATCAATATTGATGGAACAGATATTTCACCACCCCTATTGCCTAAATCAAATGACATGTTAGAGGCCTGTTACATTAGAATAAGCAAAGCCCAGCTGCTTTACCTTTAAATAAGATAGTACTTTGTATTTGTTCTTTGCATATTGCTACGATTAAGTGAACACTCCATAAATTGTATGATTACATATGCATATTTTGGTCTTAATTGTAACAGACATAACAAAAATATTGTGTCCCACACCAATGGAGGGCGACGTGTAGCCCATCAGTGTTCTATGGCCATGTCTCCATTTGCTGTGCTGGAGGTTGATCTTCTGGTATTCGATTTAGCGATTCATGAGGAGTAAGGGAAGCCAATGGGACCATTTGCTCCCATTGACTTTCCACTGTGAAGACGCCTCCATGGCTTAAGGTATATTGATTCCAGGTATGTTCTTTATATAGCAGGAGTCATGTACCTTAAGCCGACCTTCCAAGTCTAGTATAGACATGGCCTATGTATGGCCTGTGAGACATTTTATTTAGTGTTGCCCACATTCAGGGTTGCCAGATTCCACTAGTTTCCGTCCACATATTTTTTTCCGCTACTGGTATTACTAAAGCGACAGGAATGTAAAGCAAGGGCAAGTGAAGTGAGTTACGTGCTGATGGCACACAACATTGACTGTGAGAGCCGTGCGCTCCCTCTGCCTCCAATCAAAGCATTGCTACAGTTCAATCAGCACACTCTGAAAATTCTAGGGATGCAAGCATGGTTGGTAAAACTATCCTATGTGTGGAGGCCATCTTGGTTATGATAATCTTGTGGCCCACTCATGCAGCCCACTCAGTAGTCTGGATTGCCCATCACTGTGCAACACGGTAAATCTCAAAATTACTTTATTATTCCAGCTTATATTCATCATGTAAAAATATCCCAATGTACAATCCTAAAGAACACTGAAACACAAACATATGGCTTTCCTCATCACAATATCCTCAACATACTGTATTAGTTGTACTTTAATAATCACTTGAGACATTCTGAACAGAAACTATGGATGCTTTTCAATGATATTTCAAAGGATTGAAAAGCAAGAAATAATGAAGAAAGGTGTCAAATGAGAAACTTTGATAGATACTGCCTTTTGGTTGTTTTCATATTATTACATGCTGGAGAGAATGTGCACCAATATCATCATTTGGCTCATTTGTAAACAAAGAATTAGAAATTGGAGAAGGACACTTAAGAGTGAACAACTCAGTGGCTGGACTTTTTTGTTGGTTCAGCTGGGGGTGCTAAAGAGAAGGTAGATGAAACATAACTTGGTTTTTGACAAATCAAAATCATTTTTAGAAAAGCTTTGGGCCAGACATGTGTAAAGCTTATGTAAATTATCATACAGATTTTGTAAAGTTCTGCGGAGCTTTACCAAATAACATTTGAGAATCTGGGCTACATGTTTGGATTTTAGCTTTCATGGTTTTTTTACATTTTAAAAAATAAAGCATTTGTAAATTTGTGAATGTAAAGAACAATTAGCAGATCTCACAGGGGAAATACTAAGAATAATTTTTTTTCTACTTTGCCTCCTTTAGTGTGTTCTCTGGATGTTACATGCTTAAGCAATATATTATATTAGTCTTCTAAATCTTGGAGTTCTTCCACTAGGGATGTAATAGTGCAGTTGAGTAACCAATTAACTGATAAGCAAAAGCTTATAGGTTAATGCTATAAACTACACGCATTCCCTTTCCCCCTCCAGTATATTTTTTAGCAGGCTGGCTAGCAGCCCGGCTCAGTGCCATCTTGCATCGGGTCCGGGACCTATCCCTTCTGAATTTAAAAGCATATTGGGAGCCAGGTGGGCAGGCAGCCTGGCTCAATCCTGGCTTGCACCAGGTCCAGGACTTAACACACTTTAAATGTAGCACAACAGTGGGGGGTAAGAGCAAGGCGGGCAGACAGCCCAGATCAGTTCCGGCTCACACTGTGTCCTGGAGATCGGACTCTCCCCACAGAGGGGCTGCTGCCACCCTGCACTGCTGCCTCTGTATCAGAGGCAACAGTGTGGGGCGACGAGCAACTGGTGCATGAGGGACGCTGGTTTTTAAATTGGCTCCCATAACAGGCCACCTCCTGCCTGGCACCCCACGCTGCTGCCTCTGATATAGATTAACTGATTTTTTGATATCTCTACCTTACAGTAAATCCAATCATGTTTTCATTTACTCGGGTAAAATACCTAATGATTGCTTGGGAATTTTGTCCAAGTTTGGGGTGCAGGATCAGCCCCTTAGTCCTCATTAAAACTAAAACAAAAATACCTGCTCTAGGAATTATTTGGGGGAAGCTCTATGGTCTGTGTTACACAGGAGGTCAGACTAGGTGATCACAAGCGGTCCTTGTGGCTTCTGAATCTATGAAAAACGTTCATCAAAAATGGGAATACCATCTATAGAAGTGGTTTTCAAAAACAAAAAATTTGTGACCCACTTGAAGAAAATCAATGATGCCTGCAACCCAACATGTTTATATTTTTGACTAAAGAGCAGGCTCCAGGGTGGGGCCAGGAAGGAAGAGTTTGAGATGCAGGAGAGGGCTCAGGGCTGGGGCAGAGGTTTGGGATGGCTTACCTCTGGCGACTCCCAGTCAGCAGCTTAGTGGGAGTGCTAAGTCAGGCTTCCTGCCTATCCCAGCACCGCAGACCACATGGCGCTCCAAAAGTGGCCAGCAAGAGGTCTAGCTCCTAGGTGGAAGCACACAAGTGATTCTGTGCACTGTTCTTGCCCACGGGTATTATCCCTCCCGCAGCTCCCATTGGCCGAGTTCCTGCCTTAGCATACCCACTGCAAGTCAGCCTTCAGCAAGGCAGCCCAGTGCCTGAGCTTTCATGACCCAGTACTGGGTCACAACCTATACTTTGAAAACTATTTATTTATAGCATACTCTATACTATAATCTAGAATTGACAGTGAGACAATAGCATGGGATGTCTGTACACACCCATAGAGGGGAATGTTTCAGTCCAGTTTTGTTTAATTAATGGAAAGAAAGCTTAAACCTTTAAAATAACCTCATACAAAACCTAAATTTGAAGTCTAAAATTTCTGACAGTGACTCCTTCCTCTATGGTAGCTATTTTAGGTATTTCTAATGTGTCTAACACCCTGGTACCTAAGCACTATACACAATTTTAAAAAAAATGTAGATCTTTAGTGGAAATGGTGCCCTTTCTCTGTGTTCCCACCTGAATGTGGTATGTGAATTTAAACAGCTAACATTATTCAATGCCCATAACGCATGCTGATTTTCCCATGCCATATCCCCCACTGCTTTTTGTTTCTTTTCCAGAACATTCATACAGAAAAATCACTTTGTATTAGGGGCAGATTTCTCATTCCATTCTGTTCATTTCACCTCACTGTGTTGCATTTTTAATTGCCATTAATGTTTTCCAAGAGCTCTGTGATGTTGGCATTCACATTGTCCTTTCTAAGAAGGCTCTCACCAAGCATTCCAGTTCAGTAATAATAAATAATAATAAAGACACTAAAATAGTGGGTATTAAGTTACTTAGTATTAAGTTGTCTGAAATGGAAGAAAATATTCTCTAAGATTATGCAACAACAAAATGTAAGGGACAATATTAAATGATAAAAAATAGATAACAGCAAATGTTTGGAATCACATTTCTATGTACATCGCTAAAGAGAGGAAAAAATTAAGTTCAAAGTGTTGTGTAACAAATAAACTTAAGCTTATTATGCTCTTCTATTTTTCCCCTTGTCCTGCAGCAAATGTATGTGACAAAGAATTACTGCAATGCCAGAACGGAGGAACATGCCTCAAAAACATGCGATGCCAGTGCCCTCCAGCCTACACTGGCATTTTGTGTGAGAAATTGAAGTGTGAAAGGGATCCAGGAGGTTGCAGCCAAAACTCCGGCAAGGGGGCAGTGACACACGGCCCTCTATTACCGCTGAGTGCTCTACTAGGTGTAACTGGACTTTTCATATTCTAGGCTCCATCCGTCTGGTTGATGGCATTGTGTTCAGACTGCTTCAGGAGGAAAATGCCACAAAAAAGCAAAACAAAACCCAAGCATTTGCTACTAAAATTAAAAAAAAGAAAAAGAATAAAACCACATCTACACTAAGAAGGCCCAACTGAACTAAGCCATATTAATTGTGGACAGCACTCTGAGTCAAAAGACTGTTCAGATCTGACTCAAGACAAGTTGGCGCTGCCAATCTATTACTACAAATAACAATGCCAGCTGTGAAGTGTACACAGGATTGAAAAACCTTTGACAGCTCCCAAAATGGAAAATAAAAAACATTTGCCACTTCAACATGGTGCGCTACTGTACCTCTGCCCAGTGTGTGGACCAACCAAATAGAGGCATTCTTTGCTGTCAGTGCATTGTGGGTATAAGGAAATCTGTTAAAGCTGCCATATTGGCTTGCTTCAGTCCCTGAATCCCTTCCAACCTGTGCTTTAGTGAACGTTGCTCTGTAACCCTTGTTGGTTGAAAGGTTTCTTTGTCTGATGTTAGTGATGCACATGTGTAACAGCCCCCTCAATAAATCTCAAGACAGTCATATCCTTGTATATTTTAGCAGCACTGCATCAGAAAGATGCTGTGTTCATCTACTGTACAAGAGTGGCTATAGGACAAAAAAAGTGTATTTATCCTTTTGTATTCAAATGAAGTTATTTTTCTTGAAATAATGTACAATGTAGATTTTTTGTATTATTGACAATTTGTGTTACCAGGCAATTTATTAATGTATTTAATTCTAATCAGGTAAGAGAAATATTACTTTTTATTTTGTCTTTTTTTCTTTGCTCCTTTCATTTAATTGTGCAGAGATTTCTCTGTATGGGCAACGTGCTGGCATCAAAGAATATCAGTTTACATATATAACAAGTGTAATAAGATTCCACCAAAGGACATTCTAAATGTTTTCTTGTTGCTTTAACACTGGAAGATTAAAAAAATAAAATTCCTGCATAAACAATTTCAGGAATTTGTATTGCAATTTCTTAAGACAATTTTAAAAATTATTTTCCTTGCTCATTTTACCATGGATTAAATACAAATTCAACATCAGAATTTAGTTCATAATGAAGTCAGACTGATGTTTTCTTCTCTAGCAAACCACTCTGAATAAAAATAGATTTTTTTTTGAGGAAAAATTTATAAAACACTGAATCTGTATTCACTCTAGTTATTCCCAGAATTATTCCAAGGTTAATTTATGAAGTATTAAGGAACATTTTCTTAGCATACAACTTTTGAGGACTGAAAGTAACGAAGTCGATATAGCCATTTCTTAAATGTGCCTTTCAAAGCTTCATTAAAAGGAAATGGTTATTTATATTCAAGTATTAGACTGCCTTGGAAACTGCAACAGCAATTGCAACCACAACACAGAAAAAAAATTCAATGATATAACTTTTAATAAAGTCAGTTTTAGTATTTAGAGGGAGTGTCAAAATATACAGACGCAAGTAGATAGAAAGTGCTGCTCCAGCAAATAAAAGTTTGTTTTAAGTATTGCCTGAGGTGTAATAAATTCCTGTTTCTGACTTTTATTAGGCCAATTACTGAGTGTGACAGGAATGGATACAGAGAAGTACAATCAAACCAAAACCATGGCAATGTTTCAAAGACAAGGAAAATCAAAAGGCAGCAGCACTGTTTATATTCATTTCTTAGCAGATTTTTCAACATACTAATGTAAATTTTTAGCAATATGATAGCCTAGAATGGAAAAAAATCAGCACAGGCAAAATCCTCAGGGCAATAGATTCTATTTAGCTACTTACTCCCCTCTGGTGACTAGGCAGTGAATTTGGAAAATACCTCCTTGAACAACTCTCCACCTCCAGTGGGCCTGGGGGGTGGGGAGGGAGATCATTGCTGGCAGAAATCTTGTGA
Organism: Pelochelys cantorii; assembly: GCA_032595735.1. Taxonomy (NCBI): domain Eukaryota; kingdom Metazoa; phylum Chordata; order Testudines; family Trionychidae; genus Pelochelys; species Pelochelys cantorii. The sequence continues at coordinate 23,209,087 of CM064334.1, read as the reverse complement.
AAATATTCCATGAGGGAACAGTATAGCTTTACGGTTTTTATTTCCAGGAAAGCCCATGTGGAGGATGACAATACAAGTAAACAGGTAGCATTTGTTAAAGTTACCACCTCAGCCCCGCCTGTGGAATGTTTGCTAATCACACCTGCAGTCTCTCTTAGTTTACAAAACAAGGGTGAGATAACTAAAAGGTATGACTGTGTAGTGGCATATGTAATTGTAGATTTATATTAGAAGCATGCTCAAGACAATAAACAGAAAATTTTATTGAAGAATCACTCAGGAATATAAATGCAAATATAGGTGACAAAGAGCTGAAGATTACTTATAATTAAATGGATTTCTAGTATTAAAGTGTGGAATTTAAGTTGTCTTGAAGTTTATTAGCCCAGGCCGAATGCAGACCATGTATTTACTGGAAAAGATGCACTTTAACAGTCATTATACAGTCAAGGCTTTGTGAAAGTGCTCAGGAAGCATGTTGTGCATGTCTGATTATGCAGGATTCTGCCAGACAATGCTGAAGTATAATGAATATCTGATCTTAATCACTTCATCTGCATTTCAATTTCATGTAGTTCTGATCATCTAAAACAACGTGGATGACACAGCTTTTCATATATTTATATAGCATTTTCTGCATTTCATCAAATAGGTCAGCCTGCTTTTAATAAAATGTGGATTTTAGATACATGTCCAAAGGAAAGTGAATTTTCTTTTCAATCACCATTTTTGTCAAACCTCATTGTTTTTACCATAGTGCACACTGTAAAGGAACTGCAGTACCTGAAGATTTTTGAATACTAGTTCTGCTATGATAGAAGATAAAAATATATTCCACATAAACACAAGGGCTGCGTCTAGACTGGCAAGTTTTTCCGCAAAAGCAGCTGCTTTTGCGGAAAAGCTTGCCAGCTGTCTAGACTGGCCGCTTGAATTTGTGCAAGAACACTGACAATCTAATGTATGATCATCAGTGTTCTTGCGCAAATACAATGACTCTCCCATTCGGGAAAAAGCCCTCTTGCGCAAATGCTTTTGTGCAAGAGGGCCAGTGTAGATAGCTGAGAACCGTTTTGCGCAAAAAAGCCCCGATGGCGAAAATGGCGATCGGGGCTTTCTTGCGCAAAACCGAATCTAGAGTGGCACGGACGCTTTTCCGCAAAAAGTGCTTTTGCGCAAAAGCGTCCGTGCCAATCTAGATGCTCTTTTCCGCAAATGCTTTTAATGGAAAAACTTTCCCGTTAAAAGCATTTGCGGAAAATCATGCCAGTCTAGACGCAGCCAAGGAGATTGTCATACCACTCTGTATTGCTTTAATTCAGTTCCCATTGACATCAATGAGGAATTTAGGGAGCCACCACCATGTATTTTCCATATTGAAAATTGGCAAAACAATAAACTCATCCTGCAGAAGTTACCATGTGATCTTTCAGTGTCCACAAGTAGCCATTGTGATAGATGTTGCAACTTCTTGCAATATCTTTGTGAGCTCTTGCTCTATTATATCATTTTGGGCCACAAATGCTGCGTAATTCCATGGGGGAGGGTGATCATAGCTCCTCCAGAAACTAACAGTGGGGGGGAGGCACGGGGAAAGAGGCAGGAGGTAGTGATTACACAAATTCATTCAGGATGTAACATGAGAGAATTATCACACCTGGAGAGGCGTGCATATTCTAGTTCAGACTGGATCCTCCAGAGACCTACAGACAAGGAAAGGATTGTTGATAAAAAAAATAGCCTACGTTTACACTGACTCAGGGCCTTCTTTCTGATCAAGCAAATGCACAGGATCTTTAGTCCAAAAGAGGCCCCAATCCTTTAGCCAAAAGCAGTATGTCCAGGATTTTTGGACTTTGTGACTGGAGAGCTTTGTGCCCCTAGATAAGGTTCAATGTGTCTAACACAGAGGTGAGCAATAAGTAGTCCTCAGGGTGGACATGATTTGCCAAGGCTAGCCTCTAATGGGCCACCAGGACTTTATTTACGTACATGTCCACAGTTACGGCCAGTTTCACCTCATAGTGGCCGTGGATCACCGTTCCTGGGCAATGGGAGCTGCAGGAAGCATCCCGCATCTCCTATGGGATGGGAATGGCAACCTATAGCCAACAGGAGCTACAAATGGCGGTACCTGCAGACACATAGGTAAATAAAGCGTCAGTGGCTTGCCTGGGGCTAGCCCTGGTGAACTGTCTCTGGCTTACTGTCCATTCCTAGTCTAGCACAGGACCACTGGGAGAAAAAGGAGGGGAGAGAAAGAAAGACTCAAGAAATGTTGGACAGCATGACCCTGAGGCTTTTAGTTTGGATGCTGGTTAAAGAGGCTTAGGATTGCAAGCAAAAATGTTATCCCCCATTTTTGGTTCCCCCTGCATTTGGAAAGCAAACCTTTGTACATTTCTTGCATCAGATTGTGTCAAAAGACAGACTCAGTCATCAATTTTTACTCTCCAAAGCCCAAACTTTCAGTAGCAACAAGTCAAAAAGGGGGAAAGAAATATATATTGTAATGGGTGGAGCACATAGGAATAGAAAATACTTCATTTAAGTGGATGAAGCAAACCACCACAACACACACACGCCTTTTCAAAATGTGTAATCAAAGGGCGCCTAGCACACCTAGTCCTCGGGGGGAAGGTGTCACCCTAGCATCACATACAAGCACTGAAACTGGTAAGTCCTTGGACTCTCTAGATCAGTTTGTATAGTCTTTACTGGTTCTTTTTTCCTAGCATGCACTTCACACAGGAGCAGCCCATTTTTTCCTTTTTTCTTTCCAATATCTGAGTCTTGGAGTTTCTTAAATAGTCTAGTTTTCTGATCTGTGGTTCTTGCATCTTCAATTATTTCCCTTTGGATTCTACTAAAGCCTTTATTGTTGGATTTCTGATTGGGCCTGGGACAGCTTTTTTTCTTTAACCTGCAGATGGAAGCTGGTTATTATTCTGGGGGTTAATTTTCTTGTATTGGCCTTCAGTTGCCTTCTCAGTAAGAGCAGTTTCTGCAGCCTGGATTTCAATTTACATTTCTGCATTTGACCTTTTAAATCCCTCCTCCCTGAATCACAGAATCATAGAACACTAGAACTGGAAGAGGACCTCAAGAATCATCACGTCCAGTCCCATGAACTTAAGGCAGGTCCAACTGCCATCTAGATCAGAGTGGGCAAGATACAGCCCATGGGCTGGATCCAGCCCACCAGGCCATTTGATCCAAACCGCAGCTCAACATGCTGCTCCCCCGCCCCCCAGGTCAATCGAGACCTAGGGGCAGAGGAGCGTGCAAAGTCATTCGCTGTTCAAAGCAACTGGTGGCTCTCTTCCACTAGCAGGGGTGCGCAGTGCCTAGAGAGAACTGCCAGCTGTTCAAAATGGCTGGAGGTTCCCTCTAGGTGCCACATGGCCCCTGGCAGGGCAGGTCAGGGGTGGGGTGGGGGGTGAGAGACTTCACATAATCTTCCCCTGCCTCCAGGTCCCAATTGGCCTGGGGGCCGGGGAGCGCACAAAGTCTCCTCCCCCACCAGGGGTGCACAGCACCTAGAGGGAAGTGCCCTTTCTGCCCAAGGCTCCACCCCTTCCGAGGGGCCAGAGTCAGTCTGCAATCATGAACCAAAGTTTGTGAAGTGCCCCCCCCTGCAAAAATTAGTGCCCCCCTGCAGATCTAGATCATCCCTTACAGATGTTTGTCAAACCTGCTCTTAAAAATTTATAACAACGGAGATTCCACAACCTCCCTAGGCAATGTATTCCAGTGCTAAATCGCCCTGAGTTAGGAAGTTTTTCCTAATGTCCAACCTAAACCTCCCTTTCTGCAATTTAAGCCCATGACTCCTTGTCCTATCATCAGAAGTTAAGGAGAATAATTTTTCTCCCTCCTCTTCGTAACAAATGTTTAGGTACTTGAAAGCTCTTTTGTCCCCCCCAGAGTCTTTTCTTCTACAGATTAAACAAGCCCAGTTCTTTCACTCTTTCCTCACAGGTCATAGTTTCTAGTCATAGAATCACAGAATCATAGAACCATAGAGCTGAAAGAGACCTCAGGAGGTCATCAAGTCCAGCCCCCTGCTCTAGGCAGGACCAATCCCAACTAGATCAACCCAGTCAGGGCTTTGTCAAGCCGAGACTTAAACACCTCTAGGGATGGAGACTCCACTACTTCCCTAGGTAACCCATTCCAGTGTTTCACCACTCTCCTAGTGAAATAGTTCTTCCTAATATCCAACCTGGACCTCTCCCACCGCAACTTCAGACCATTGCTCCTTGTTCTGCCATCTGTCACTACTGAGAACAGCCTCTCTCCATCCTCTTTGGAACCTCCCTTCAGGAAGTTGAAGGCTGCTATCAAATCCCCCCTCACTCTTCGCTTCTGCAGACTAAACAGACCCAACTCCCTCAGCCTCTCCTCGTAGGTCATAGCTCCAGCCCCCTAATCATTTTGGTTGCCCTATGCTGGACCCTCTCCAATGCATCCACATCCTTTTTGTAGTGGGGGGGGCCCAGAACTGGACACAATACTCCAGATGTGGCCTCACCAGAGCCAAATAAAGGGGAATAATGACATCTCTGGATCTGCTGGCAATGCTCCTCTTAATGCAACCTAATGTGCCATTAGCCTTCTTGGCTACAAGGGCACACTGTTGACTCATATCCAGCGTCTCATCCACTGTAACCCCCAGGTCCTTTTCTGCAGAACTACTACTTAGCTGGTTGGTCCCCAGCCTGTAACAATGCTTGGGATTCTTCCGTCCTTGTTGAACCTCATCAGATTTCTTGTGGCCCAATCCTCCAATTTGTCTAAGTCACTCTGGACTCTATCCCTGCCCTCCAGCATATCTGCCGCTCCCCCTAGCTTAGTGTCATCTGCAAACTTGCTGAGGGTGCATTCCATCCCCTCATCCAGGTCATTAATAAAGATATTGAACAAAACCGGTCCTAGAACCGAACCTTGGGGCACTCCACTAGAAACCGACCGCCATCCTGACATCGAGCCGTTGATCACTACTCGCTGGGCCCGGCCTTCTAGCCAGCTTTATATCCATCTTACCATCCATTTATCCAATGCACATTCCCTTAACTTGCTGGCAAGAATATTGTGGGAGACCGTAACAAAAGCCTTGCTAAAGTCAAGGTATATCACATCCACTGACTTTCCCATGTCCACAGAGCCAGTTACCTCATCACAGAAGCTAATCAGATTGGTCAGGCATGACTTGCCCTTTGTGAATCCATGCTGACTATTCCTAATGATTTTTCCAGGAACTGAGGTAAGACTGATCGGCCTATAGTTCCCTGGATCGTCCTTCTTGCCTTTTTTGAAGATGGGCACTACATTTGCCTTTTTCCAATCATCCGGGATCTCTCCCAATCTCCACGACTTTTCAAAGATAATGGCCAAAGGCTCCTCAATGACATTTGCCAACTCCCTCAGTACCCTCGGATGCATTAAGTCCGGACCCATGGATTTGTGTACGTTTAGCTTTTCTAAATAGTTCCTAACCTGTTCTTTACCCACTAAGGGCTGTTGATCTTCATCCCATCTTGCGTCACTTAGCGCATTAGTCCGGGAGCCCACCTTGTCCGTGAATACAGAGGCAAAGAAAGCATTGAGTACTTCAGCTTTCCCCACATCATCTGTCACTAGGTTACCTCCTTCATCCAGTAGGGGCCGCACACCCTCTCTGATCACCTTCTTCTTGTTAACATGCCTGTAGAAACCTTTCTTGTTATCCTTCACATCCTTAGCCAGTCGCAATTCCATTTGCGCTTTCGCCTTCCTGATAACCCCCCGGCATTCTCGAGCTATACATTTAAACCACTCCGTGGTCATTTGTCCAAGTTTTCACTTTTTGTAAGCTTCCTTTTTGTGGTTAAGTTCACCAAGGATTTCCCCTGTAAGACAATCTGGTCTCCTACCATGTTTGCCTCTCTTGCTACACATCGGGATGGTTTCTTTCTGTGCCTTCAATAAGGCTTCTTTAAAATACTGCCAGCTGTCCTGGACTCCTTTCCCCTTGAATCTCTGTTGCATGTCCAAGTTCTCCACATCTTTCCTGAAATATGGTGCCCAGAACTGGACATAATACTCCAGTTGAGGTCTAATCAGTGCAGAGTAGAGCGAAAGAATGTGTGTTGCTTGCAACACTCCTGGTAATACATCCCAGAATGAAGTTTGCTTTTTTTGCAACAGTGTTACTCTGTCGATTCATATTTAGCTTGTGATCCTCTATGACCCCTAGATTCCTTTCTGTAGTTCTCTTTCCTACACAGTCATTTCCTATTTTGTATGTGTACAGCTGATTGTTCCTTCCTAAGTGGAGTACTTTGTATTCATCCTTAATTAATTTTATCCTAAGGAAATGTCTCCAGTTTAAAATTTCACCGTAGAGAAATGTCTAAATTTCATCGTAGAGAAGTCCAAGACTTAATTTAACAATTCTGAGTCTGTTCCTATTTCCTGTCAATTCTTTCCAGTTCTCTGATCTTAGTATTTTAGTCCTGAAAATCTTGTGTTGTGGGTTTTATGATTTGTACCAACTTTTGATTACAGACTTTTGACCTTATTAATCTAGTTTTAACTGACTATTTGACTCCCACTTTGCAGATTCTTGGGAGAGTATAATAGATTCTCTACTCTCAAGTTCAATTGTAAAAGCCAAAAGTAAATAAGAAACTAAATTCTTTTTAACTGCAGAGGTCCAGATATACTGGCACTCTCTCAAACTCATGATATATTAATAGCATCAAAACCCCCCTTTTACTGTAATCAGAAAATCCACTAGCGCTTATGCTGGAATTTATAAATATCATTGCTAACTCTCTTCTATAATTCACTATGTAGTTAATATTTCAAATACATGCATATATTCTAAGCATCATAAATTCCAAGTTAATTGGGAAAAATTTATCACTGTACGCTCATGACTTTTGTTATCCTCACCAATGAAATGAAAATTGATCAGTACTGATGTGACAATGTGGGAACTGTCTGTAATATTTTATGAACTATGTGGCTGGTTCTGTACCTATCCACAGTGCAATACTAACCCGGGGGGAGGGGGTTTAATTTTTTCCATGGAGATGGAGAGAACAGGGTTAGGCATTTCAGACATACACTTACTATTTCTGCCTGGTCTGGAATCAACACGTTAGAACAGAAGACCCTCAATTGAAACCTAAATAACTGCACATTTATTCCTCGAACAAGTTACTTTCCCCCTCACCTCTCTTCAGGGAAGCAGAGCAAAAATCCCTTAACTGGAGACCAAGGCAAGAAGTACCATGTGACTGGGTGTTAAGGTTGGCAGTGCAGACAGAGCAGAAACAGATGGAGTAGTAAAGCCAACTGAGAACAGCACAGATCATATGCCAGGATCCTCACCAGTATGGATTCTACCTGAAGTTTACCCTTCCCAGTCTAACCTAAGGCCTCTCTGATGCTTTATTGCAGGTCAATTAGAAAATCTACCTAGTTTTGAAAAGGCCACCTTGCATCACTGCAGATACTCACCGTTTGCACCTTGAGAAAGAAAAGCAATTTTGCACGGACTACAGTGGGGCTGAGATTTCACTCTGGATACTTTCTAGTATCGGTATCAGATGTGCAGAGTGGAGAGAGTTCCTGATCCTCCACTGTTACCAGAGGAGACCAGGATGTGTTGCAGCAGGGAACTTAACACACATAGGAACTTCCTAGTGACGAAGTTCTCGAATGACTGTGTAAAGCTTGGCTCTCTGTGCTGGCATTCTCGCACTACATGGGACCAGATGTGGGGAGAATCCTGCTCTCTAAACTCAGAGTCAAGGATAGAAAAGAGCATTTCCCAACCAGGCAGTTGCCAACAAAATCCAAAAAGTATGGTCATGAATTTGAAATTGGAGAGCCTGGGGGTTATTTTACTAAAATGCCCATTTTCTTCTTTAAATGATTTTCAGTAGCATTTCCATTACTAGCATTATTGTCCTCCAGATGTATTCCTCTGTTCTACGTTAATTAACTGTGTATAGAAGAGCAGCTATGAACCATTTTTATGAATATCATTCCTCCTTTGGGATCTTTCAGGAATCTCCTTTATTTGACTTTCATGGATTGTCAAGTGACTGTAGGTAAAGTGGTTCATAATATAACTAATGAGTAAATACCCCTTCTTCTTCGAGTGCTTGCTCATACCCATTCTGATTAGGTGCGCGCGTGCCACGTGCATGGTCTCCAGAGCTTTTTTGCCTTAGCAGTCTCCATAGGGCCAGCAGGGAGCCCCCTGGAGTGGCACCAGTATACCGGTGCATATATACCCCTGCTGGCCCCTCCACCCCTCAGTTCCTTCTTGCCGCCAGTGACAGTTAGCTGGAGCATGTTGTTTAGGCTCTTAGCCTCTTCAGTAGCAGTTTTCTACCTCTATTCTCATTGTACATAGTTAGATTTACATCCAAATAGTTGTTAATTAGTGTAGTTAGTAGTATAGGTAGTGGGTGGCACTCTCCCAGTCAGGGAAGGGGATGCCAGGGCCTCAAGGCTTTAAGCCGTGCAGTGACTGTGCAAAGCCTATGCCCTGTGGGGACCCACACTCTTCGTGCCTAAAGTGCCTGGGTAAAGCCCACAGAGCGGAGAGCTGTTCAATCTGCTGAGGATTCACGCCTCAAACTAAAAGAAAAAGAGACTCTAGGCTCAAGCTCCTACTAATGGAGGCAGCTCTGCAGCCTCAAAGTGTGGAGAGACCACAGTTGACCATTAGCACACCGTCGGAGACGTTAGGGGCACTGCAGCACCGGGCAGATAAGGCACCACGACATAAGTCGCAGTTGCCGGCACCGCGGAGCCCCAAAGGCTCAAGGGGCAGATCCGTGGAAAGACGGAGCCATAAGGTGCACCCAAAGCAGAGGCACCAGACTTCTAAGGCACCATGACAAAGCAACATGAGCGCTCCAAGACATGAACTAAGGGTGGGGGACATGCAGCCCCCTTCCACCCCAGAAACCTTCGAGGTAGCCAGGGAGCTGATTGAGCTCACTACTGCAGAGGGAGAGTGTTTGGTGCTGCAGGTGCGGACCATAGCCTCCCACCGGCGCATCAGGCGGCATACGGTGCCCCGATACTCCTGCCTATCCCGCAACCAATCCCGGCACCGGCTCAGTTCCAGATAGCCCAGTTGGTGCCGCAACCAACCACGACACCACAAACATTTCTCCCAGCGTATCAGTTACCGGTGGACTCCAGGCAAGCCCAGCAAATGCCTCCCCCAGCACCACGAATGGCACATAGGGGCAAGCTGTCGGCCATGGCGACACATAGGAAGGAACAAAGTGCAACAGCCCCTCCGTGGTCCGCCTCGGACTATTCATCAGAGTCCAAGGCAGATTCAGACAGATCAGTAAGATCATCTTACAGGTCTAGGTCCCGACACCGGTCCAGATCCAGTATGAGGTCGGGACATAGCGGGTGTACTGACCAATACCAGACCCAATGGCAGTACCAACCACAGTGGCCATTCTGGACGCCCTGGGTGTACCATCAGGCCCAGGGCCCTCCACCACAGGTGTCAGTGGTGGGGTCATCCAGGAGAACCAGCGCCCCATCAGCCACCCCCCTGAGGGCACCCACACCGGGACCAGAGTCCTCAGCTAGACCACCCACAATGGGCCAGGTACAAGTGTCGCTGACCAGGACGCCAGCCCCTCTGGAGTCGGAACCCCAGCCACTCATAATTACAGGGGCAACAGGGGGGGGAAAAGAGCAGGTACCACCCAGGGAATCATCTTCTTCCTCACCTGATGAGGCGCTAGGGGACCCATCACCTCAGCTTCCATCTATGGACGCCAGAGCGTACCAAGACCTTTTGAGAAGGCTGGTGGTGAACCTGGCAGTAGGGGCAGAAGAGGTCCAGGAAGATCTGGATCCCATGGTCGACATTCTGTCAGCATCAGGCCCTGGGAGAGTGGCGCTGTCCCTAAAGAGGACAGCGGATAAGCTTTCTAAAGCTGTATGGCAGACGCCTGCGTCTATCCCGCCAAGGCAGAAGGGGGTAGAGAGGCACTATTACATACCCACCCCACCCCTGGGTCTATAGTGGTGCAGGCAGCGGGGCAGAAAGAGCTCCTGGGGCTCCCCAGCCTGACGCCGAAAGCAAAAGAACCCAAGAAGCTAGACCTCCTGGGCAGAAAAACCTATGCCATAGGGGGACTCCAACTTTGCATCGTGAACCAGCAGGCGAGGCTGGGCCGTTACGCCTTTAACATCTGGGCATCGGTGCAAAAATTCGGGGAGCGTCTTCCCCCCGAGGACTGTCAGGAGTTTGGAGCCCTCACGCAAGAAGGAAAGGCGGTGGCACGCACTACCCTTCAGGCAGCGCTAGACGCTGCGGATTCTGCGGCCTGTACCATGGTCACCACAGTGGTAATGAGGCACAACGCATGGCTCCAGGTATCTGGCATCCCATCGGAGGTGCAGTCAACGATTCAGGATCTGCCATTTGAAGGGCCAACTTTGTTCTCTGCGCAGACTCGAGACTCCATGGCCTAAAGGACTCAAAGGCAACTTTAAAGTCCCTTGGGCTACATACCCCGGCACCTTTAAGAAGGTCTTTCAACCCTAGACCATAGCAGAGGCAGTTCCACAGGGGGTATGGGTCAGATAGAGGGCGGCGCAGGGGGCGTAACAGCGGTCGCCCTGATCAATTCAGGAACAGGCGCAGGGGGCCTAGAACTGAGGCCGAGAGGGGGTCCGGTCCCTCCCTCGGGCAGCAACCCAAGCCATCATTTTGAGGATACGCCCGAGAGCAGAGTACTAGTCAGCCCCCCCCCCCCAGCCCCTCCTTTGGTTCCCACCTTTCCCTCTACCACCATGCTTGGGCGCATATCACATTGGACCGATGGGTGCTCAATCTGGTGGCACAGGGATATTCCATACCCTTCCTCAGTACCCCACTTTCCCACCCCCCCCTCCCCGTCCCTTTTCAGGGACCCCTCTCACGAAACCCTTCTAAGACAGGAGGTCTCCAATCTTCTGTCTCTGGGAGTTATAGAACCAGTCCCACAGGGTTTCAGGGGGAGAGGGTTCTACTCCTGATATTTCCTCATCCCCAAGGCAAAGGGAGGCCTTCATCCTATTTTAGACCTAAGGGATCTGAACATATATATAAAAAAGACAAAGTTCAGGATGGACACCCTAGCCTGCATCATTCCATCCCTTCAAAAGGGAGACTGGTATGCTGCTCTTGACCTAAAGAATGCCTACTTCCACATTGCAGTGTCCCCAGTACACAGAAAATTCCTCAGATTCACAGTGGGAGGGGATCATTTTCAGTTTACGGTGCTCCCGTTCGGGTTGTGTACCGCCCCGACGGTGTTCACCAAGTGCATGGCAGTAGTGGCTATGTTTACGCGAAAACACAGGATACAAGTATACCTCTACCTAGACGGTTGGGGCACACCCAGGGAACAGGTTCAAAACCAAGTCAAACGGATGAGGTTACTGTTCAACAGCCTGGACCTACTAGTAAACGAACCAAAATCATCTCTGGACCCCATGCAAGTGATAGACTTCGTTCAGGAGGTGTTGCTAGAAAGTAAAAAAAGCCATCCACCAGGACGTTGTACGAGGCTAAATGGAAAAGGTTCAGATCATGGCTGGGAGATAGAGTATTTGCCCTGGGGGAAGCAGCTGTCCTGCTAGTCCTGGACTACCTCCTCTACCTGAAGGGGCAAGGCCTTGCCACGTCCTCACTCAGGGTGCATCTGGCAGCAATAGCGGCCTTTCACCCGACCGAGGGACACAGATCCATATTCACTAATGCAATGGTCAAACGGTTCCTGAAGGGAGTGGACAGACGGTTCCCATATGAACGACTGCCAGTCCCGCCTTGGGACCTTAATTTGGTCCTAAAGGGCCTGATGAAGCCCCCATTCAAACCTCTAGCCTCGTGCTCTCTGAAATATTTGTCCTATAAGGTGGCCTTTTTGGTCACTATCACTTCGGCAAGAAGGGTGTCAGAACTTAGAGCATTGACCTCTGAACCCCCGTATATGGTGTTCTTTAAGGACAAGGTGAGGCTCCGCCCCCACCCAGGGTTCCTACCCAAGGTAATATTGCATTTCCACCTCTCTCAGGACATTTATTTGCCAGTGTTTCACCCAAAGCCGCACTCCACACCCAGGGAACAGGCCTTGCACTGTCTGGATGTCAGGTGGACATTAGCGTATTACATAGACAGAACTCGGGAATTTCGTAAATCACCACAGCCGTTTATCTCAGTGGCAGGAGGATGACGGTGTCACCAGTATCAGCGCAGCGCTTATCCTCATGGATCACTTCCTGCATCCGGGAATGCTACAAGGGTGCGGGCAAGCCGGCGCCTAGGCTGACGGCCCATTCCACGAGGACTCAAACGACATTGGCCGTGTTTCTAGCGTAGGTGCCGATCTTGGAGATCTGTAGAGCAGCTACGTGGTCGTCAGTACATACATTCGCGGAACACTACACGATTACACAGATGGCCAGGGAGAACGCCATGCTGGGGGCAGCAGTTCTCAAATCTGCAGAAGTATAAATGTAGGTCACCTTCCGACCCCGCCTCCAAGGGAATGGCTAGGGACTCACCTAATCAGAATGGACATGAGCAAGCACTCGAAGAAGAAGAGGTTACTTACCTCGTAACTGTTGTTCTTTGAGATGTGTTGCTCATGTCCATTCTACATCCCACCCACCTCCCCTTGTCGGAAGGAGTCGGCAAGAAGGAACTGAGGGGGTGGAGGGGCCAGAAAGGGAAAAAGGCCAGCACAGGAATCCCCCAATGCTATAGAGGTAAGTAATTGCTTTCAGGCTCTCTCCACAGGCTCTGTGGTGGTGAATGCTTTGGAAGGGACCTCACAAGGAAGAAACCGCAAGGGAACACCATCTGCTGGAAGGCATGGGATGCGTAGTCCTAGGGATGGGGGTTCCACGACCACCACCCCCAAAAGAAGACGACGGCTGGTGGTGGTCGGGGACTCCCTCCTAAGAGGGACTGAGCCATCCATCTGCCGTCCGGACCTGGAATCTCGAGAGGTGTGCTGCTTACCGGGAGCTCGAATTCAGGATGTGACTGAGAGGCTTACCAAGCTGATCAAACCTTCGGATCGCTACCGCTTCCTGCTTCTCCACGTGGGAACTAACGATACGGCCAAGAATGACCTTGAGCGGGTTACTGCGGATTATGTAGTGCTGGGAAGAAGGACCCAAGAATTCAGAGCACAAGTGGTGTTCTCGTCCATCCTCCCTGTTGAAGGGAAAGGACTGGGCAGGGATCGTCGAATTGAGGAAGTAAATGCATGGTTGCGCAGGTGGTGTCGCAGAGAGGGCTTTGGTTTCTTCGACCATGGGACTCTGTTCCGGGCACAAGGATTGTTAGGAAGAGATGGGATCCACCTAACGAAGAGAGGAAAGAGCATCTTCGCGGGCAGGCTTGCAAACCTAGTGAGGAGGGCTTTAAACTAGGTTCGTTGGGGGAGGGTGACCAACACCCTGAGGGGAGTGGGAAAGTCGGATACCGGGAAGGAATGCAAAGAGGAACGAGCAAGAAAGGAGGACCCCTGATTCGAATGGAGAAGATGGGACGATCAACTGGTTATCTGAGGTGTTTGTACGATAATGTGAGAAGCCTGGGCAACAAACAGGAAGTACTGGAGGCCCTGGCCCAGTCCAAGAAATATGATTTAATTGGGATAACAGACTTGGTGGGATGACTCGCATGACTGGAGCGCTGTCATGGAAGGGTATAGACTGTTCAGGAAGAACAGGCAGGGGAGAAAAGGAGGAAGAGTTGCACTATACGTAAGAGCACTATGATTGCTCTGAACTCCAGTATATAGAGGGAGAAAAACCTGTTGAGAGTCTATGGGTTAAGTTTAGAGGTGCAAACAACAGCAGTGATGTTGTGGTTGGTGTCTCCTACAGGCCACCGAATCAGGTGGATGAGGTAGATGAGGCTTTCTTCGGACAACTGAGAAAAGCTTCCAGATCGCAGGCCCTGGTTCTCGTAGGGGACTTTAATCACCCTGACATCTGTTGGGAAACCAATACGGCAGTACACAGGCAATCCAGGAAGTTTTTGGAGAATGTTGGGGATATCTTCTTGGTACAAGTGCTGAAGGATCCGACCAGGGGCCGTGTGCAGCTTGACCTTCTGCTCACAAACAGGGAGGAACTAATAGGGGAAGTAGAGGTGGGTGACAACCTGGGAAGCAGTGATCATGAGATGGTAGATTTCAGGATCCTGACCAAAAGAAGAAAAGAGAGTAGTAAAATACACACCTTGGACTTCAGAAAAGCAGATTTTGACTCCCTCAGAGACCTGATGGGCAGAATCCCCTGGGATGCTAACATGAAGGGGAAAGGAGTCCAGGACAGCTGGCAGTATTTTAAAGAAGCCTTACTGAAGGCACAGAAAGAAACCATCCCGATGCGTAGCAAGAGAGGCAAACATGGTAGGAGACCGGATTGGCTTACAGGGGAAATCCTTGATGAACTTAAGCACAAAAAGGAAGCTTACAAAAAGTGGAAACTTGGACAAACGACCAGGGAGGGGTTTAAAAGTATAGCTCGAGAATGCCGGGGGGTTATCAGGAAGGAGAAAGCGCAAATGGAATTGCGACTGGCTAAGGATATGAAGGAAAACAAGAAAGGTTTCTACAGGCATGTAAACAAGAAGAAGGTGATCAGAGAGGGTGTGCGGCCCCTACTGGATGAAGGAGGTAACCTAGTGACAGATGATGTGGGGAAAGCTGAAGTACTCAATGCTTTCTTTGCCTCTGTATTCACGGACAAGTTGGGCTCCCGGACTAATACGCTAAGTGACACAAGATGGGATGAAGATCGACAGCCCTTAGTGGGTAAAGTACAGGTTAGGAACTATTTAGAAAAGCTAAACGTACACAAATCCATGGGTCCGGACTTAATGCATCCGAGAGTACTGAGGGAGTTGGCAAATGTCATTAAGGAGCCTTTGGCCATTATCTTTGAAAAGTCGTGGAGATTGGGAGAGATCCCGGATGATTGGAAAAAGGCAAATGTAGTGCCCATCTTCAAAAAAGGCAAGAAGGACGATCCAGGGAACTATAGGCCGGTCAGTCTTACCTCGGCTCCTGGAAAAAACATGGAAGGGATCCTTAAGGAATCCATTTTGAGGCACTTGGAGGAGAGGAAAGTGATTAGGAATAGTCAGCGTGGATTCACAAAGGGCAAGTTGCGCCTGACTAATCTGATTAACTTCTGTGATGAGGTAACTGGCTCTGTGGACATGGGAAAGTCAGTGGATGTGATATACCTTGACTTTAGCAAGGCTTTTGATACAGTCTCCCACAATATTCTTGCCAGCAAGTTAAAGGAATGTGGATTGGATAAATGGATGGTAAAATGGATAGAAAGCCGTCTAGAAGGCCGGGCCCAGCGAGTAGTGATCAATGGCTCGATGTCAGGATGGCGGTCGGTTTCTAGCGGAGTGCTCCAAGGTTCGGTTCTAGGACCGGTTTTGTTCAATATCTTTATTAATGACCTGGATGAGGGGATGGGATTGCACCCTCAGCAAGTATGCAGATGACGCTAAGCTAGGGGGAGAGGTAGATACGCTAGAGGGCAGGGATAGAGTCCAGAGTGACTTAGACAAATTGGAGGATTGGGCCACAAGAAATCTGATGAGGTTCAACAAGGACAAGTGCAGAGTCCTGCACTTGGGACGGAAGAATCCCAAGCATTGTTACAGGCTGGGGACCAACCAGCTAAGTAGTAGTTCTGCAGAAAAGGACCTGGGGGTTACAGTGGATGAGACGCTGGATATGAGTCAACAGTGTGCCCTTGTAGCCAAGAAGGCTAATGGCACATTAGGTTGCATTAAGAGGAGCATTGCCAGCAGATCCAGAGATGTCATTATTCCCCTTTATTTGGCTCTGGTGAGGCCACATCTGGAGTATTGTGTCCAGTTCTGGGCCCCCCCCACTACAAAAAGGATGCGGACGCATTGGAGAGGGTCCAGCAGAGGGCAACCAAAATGATTAGGGGGCTGGAGCATATGACCTACGAGGAGAGGCTGAGGGAGTTGGGTCTGTTTAGTCTGCAGAAGCGAAGAGTGAGGGGGGATTTGATAGCAGTCTTCAACTTCCTGAAGGGAGGTTCCAAAGAGGATGGAGAGAGGCTGTTCTCAGTAGTGACAGATGGCAGAACAAGGAGCAATGGTCTGAAGTTGCGGTGGGAGAGGTCCAGGTTGGATATTAGGAAAAACTATTTCACTAGGTGAGTGGTGAAACACTGGAATGGGTTACCTAGGGAAGTAGTGGAGTCTCCATCCCTAGAGGTGTTTAAGTCTCGGCTTGACAAAGCCCTGACTGGGTTGATCTTGTTGGGATTGGTCCTGCCTAGAGCAGGGGGCTGGACTTGATGACCTCCTGAGGTCTCTTTCAGCTCTATGGTTCTATGATTCTATGATATGCACCGGTATACCAGCGCCACTCCAGAGGGCTCCCTGCTGGCCCTATGGAGACTGCTTAGGGAAAAAAGCTCCGGAGACCGTGCATGCGGCGCACGCACACCTAATCAGAATGGACATGAGCAACACATCTCGAAGAACAAGAGTTACAAGGTAAGTAACCTCTTCTCTTTCTCTTACTTCTTAATTTGACAGATAATATTTTCGAAGATCATTTGAATTAAATTGGTTTAATGGGTCTTATGTTAGGTAATGCAGGTGTCATGAACCATAGCTAGATCTATAGTAGTACGTAACAAATTGATATGTAGCTAGGTTTCTTTCCTCCACTTAGTTTCAGAAACTTGGCTTTCTGAAGAGAAATATAAACATGTGTCTGCACTTTTTACCATCTTGCAATTGTTTTCAAGTTACTTCCATCTACTCATGTACACGTTTATCTCCTCATGTGGCTGACAAGCTTTCCTCAATTCTAGAATCTGGAATTTCATACAAAACCACTGCACGGTTGCTAACCTGTCCATTAATTAATTTGGGTTTTAAGAGATTTATGTGCACAAAATGTCAAAAACTGTTTTTTCCTCTACATTTCATGGAAACATACAGACTTGATTTGTCACTACATCTCTGAGGATCCAAAAAGAGCTAAACATGTTTTGCACATCCATAGTATCTTCCATCCAAGAATAAATTAAAAATACAGTTGCAATCAGCAAGCTGTTGTCTCAAGAGATGGCTTTCATAACACGAAAGCGAAATAAGATACAGAAGCAGAAAGTAAACAGAAAACTTCCTAATTTGAGGTTTGTTCATCAGAGGCTAGATAGTACTTTGAAACCTCTCACAAACTTCATGAACACTAATGACTAAATTTGCCCAACACCAGTGTGTGGTGTCATATGTAGAACCTTGCACTTTGCAGATGTCCATGGGTATCTGCATCTATGGATACAGATATCCACTGCTCATTTTCATAGATGCAGATATGAATTTTGTATCTAGAGCCCTACAAATTTGTGGATATTCACTTTATGTCTATGGATATCCGCATCCAGAGATGTGGATATCTGCGGATTGCTTTTACAGATCTGGATGCGGATATCAATTCTGTAGCTGACCAGGGCTCTAACCCTATGAAGGGAAAAAGTATTAATCCTCATTTTATAGTCTGGAGAAACTGTGGTATAGGGAGATTAAGTTGTCCATAGTCTGAAGCAGAACCATTTATAGAATACAGATCTCCTGACATCTGGTTCTGCGATTGTCTTCTTTGTAACTATGAATCAGTCAACAATTTGAAGGCTTTTTTAAACTCAAAACAAAATTGGGGCGGGCAGGTTCTTTGATATTCTGTAGACAACACAAAAATACCCTCTTTACTGACAATACTGAGCAGAAGTAGAAAGATCATCCTAAATTGTTGTTTTAATTATATGTCAGAATTATGTCAGGCTGATATAAATCCAGATTTATTTCATGGAGCTGCTTTTTAAGATTAGCAATGTAGAAAGCATAAAAACATTAAAACAGCCAGAAAAACACAAGATCAGAGCAGCAGCTGAAAACATACATAGGGCTGCATGGCATAACATTTATATTCACAAATACTCCTGCCAATATATAAACAAAAGGAAAAACTATGTAGCACTTTAAAGACTAACAAGATGGTTTAATAGGTGATGAGCTTTCGTGGGCCAGACCCACTTCCTCAGATCATAGTCTGGAAGAGAATTGGCATGACCATATATACCAAAGGAATACAATGAAAAAAAGTGAACACATTATTAAATTGACAAATCAGATTTAGTATAGAAGGTGGGGTGAGGGAGAGAGAGGGAGGGAATTGCTATTTATGAGTCAATGATAAATGAGAGGGGTGATAAGTGGGGAAGCTATCTTTGTAACAGTTAAGGTAATTAGCATCTTTGTTAAGGCCCATTCATAAAGTGTCAAATTTAAGCATGAAAGAAAGTTCTGAAGTTTCCCTCTGTAATCTGGGGTTAAAGTCTCTTTGAAGTACGATGCATGTAGTAAGGTCGTTAAGACTATGTCCAGGTAGGTTGAAATGAAAAGCAACTGGTTTTTCCTTGTGAAGATGTCTGAAGTCTGATTTGTGGGCATTAATTCTTTGGCGAAGTGTCTGAGAAGTCTGTCCAATATACATAGCAGGAGGACACTGCTGGCACATGATGGCATAAATTATATTTCTGGATGAGCAGGAATATGTGTTCTTGATCATATAACTGACATGGTTAGGTCCAGTGATGGTATCACCAGAGTAAATATGTCGACAAAGCTGGCACCGGGTTTTGTTGCAAGGGAAAGTTCCAGGGTTGGTATTAATGTGGTATGTCCTGTGGTTGTTGGTAAGAATCTTCCTGAGGTTAGGTGGTTGTCTATAGGAGACTATGGGTCTGTCCCCCAGAGCCTCTCGGAGGGTAGTATCCTGTTCCAGTATAGGTTGTAGGTTATTGATAATGCGTTGGAGGGGTTTAAGTTGGGGGCTATATGCAGAGCTCAACAAATTATACAAAACCCTACTCGCCAGACAAAAAAGGGACTCGCCATCCCCACCGCGCAGGTGCGTGCCACCGGAGGATGACCGGGATGGCATGTTTGCTCGTGTGACGGGGCGGGGCTGCCCCGCGGCAGTGAGGACGACCCACCCCTCACTCAAACGGCGCCAGGGGGGGCCGAGTCCTGGGACAGACTGCTGAGTTACGGCGAATACCCCTCCAGTCGGACAGAGTCGGACACCCATCTGCCGGCACTCCTAAGGAGCCCCACCCTGGGCTGCTTCCTACCTCCGCTTCTCCTTTCACGTCCTCTGCCCCCACGCTCTGCTCTCTGCTCTACTCCCCGTCTCCCTCCTGCCTTCTCTGACCTCCTCCATCTCCCGTCCTCCTCCTCTCCCCTCCGCTCTCCCCCTTCACTCCTCCACCCACTGCCGTCTTCTAGCTCACTCCTCTGTTTTCCCCTCCGTCTCCTCTCCCCTCCACTCTCCTCTGCCTCCCTCCTCTCTTCCGCTCTCCTCTACTCCCCTTTTGAATGCGGCGCTCTCTTGTGCTGGCGCCTCTCCCCCTGACGTCAGGGATGCACGCACGCTGTGGCCCTGCCCTACGCCCATGTGTGGCCCTGCCCCAGCTTCTGACTCCAGTCCCAGGACTCGGCCCCCCTGCACGCCGCTCGGCTGGGCGGCCGCAGGGGAGCAAACGGTGCAGACTGCTGTCAGAACGCCGCGCTCCCTGTGCAGCACTGGGGTCGGTGCCGTTGGAGTGTGGGGCAGGTCGCCCTCGCCAGCACGGGGCGGCCCCACCCTGTCACACCTCGTCAGCTGGTAAAATCTTCTCGCCACAGGCGAGGGAGAGCGTATTTGTTGAGCCCTGGCAAGTGGTGTTCTATTGTTGGTTTTCTTGGGCCTATCTTGAAGTAGATGGTTTCTGGGTATTCGTCTGGCTCTTTCAATTTGTTTTTTTTATTTCCCCCGGTGGGTAATTGAGATTTACAAATGCTTGGTAGAGATCTTGAAGTTTCTGGTCTCTGTCAGTGGGATTAGAGCAGATGCGGTTTTACCTAAGGGCTTGACTATAGACGATGGATCGTATGGTGTGTCCTGGATGGAAGCTGGAGGCATGTAGATAAGTGTAGCAGTCAGTGGGTTTTCTGTAGAGAGTGGTATTTAATTTTCCATTAGTGATTTGTACTATGGTGTCCAGGAAATGGATCTCTCATGTTGAATGGTCCAGGCTGAGATTGATGGTGGGGTGTAGGTTGTTAAAGTCTCTGTGGAATGCATCCAGTGTTTCTTGGCCATGGGTCCAGATCATAAAGATGTCACCAATGTAGTGTAAGTAAAGAAGGGGTAAAAGGGGACGGGATCTGAGGAAACGTTGTTCTAAGTCAGCCATAAAGATGTTAGTGTACTGTGGCTACCTCTCTATTACTATCTTGCCAATGTATGTGTTTCTAAGCTACGCCTTCAGTAATATCCTAGCCCTATTGAAGTCAATGGAAGCCAGTGAAAAGGCAAGAGCAGGAGCAGTTTTGGGAGACCTGAGGCTTTCAAGACCAAAGAAAGGACAGTAGGGAAACCTTGTACTGTGCTGTTAGCAGAGGAGGGGGAACTGCCCTCCCAAGCACCTGTAGTTTGCTGGTCAGATGTCAAGACGGAGCTTCTCTGATGTGACTGACCCCACACCTCTCGCCTGTGAGTCAGGCCTCTTTATATATTGCTGGCCCAAACTTCTAGTTTGCTGGTGAGATTTCAAAGCACCAATTTCCAGGTTGATTCATAGGACAGCACTGTGGCCAGTTATTCGCAGCCTCACAGTTAGCAATACCAATTAGACCTGTAATTTATTGTCCAAACATTGCACCAAACACCACTGAATGGTTAGCCCGACTGTTTTTTCTTGCAACATCTGCTGTCTCGATTGCAAAGTAGGATGGAAGAGGAGGGATATACAACAGAAAGTATCTATGGGTAAATACATATGTTCTTGTCTTCTCTTATCCCATCCTACGACCCTCTTACTACTAGCTTTCATTCTGAATCTTTTCTCTATCCTCCTTATTTATTAGTTTGCTCTAGAAGTCTTCACCTGGAAAAGAAGAGGGCAGATTGGTGTTCGAGTACCAGCCTTAACAGAAATCTTTTGCCTCCCTGCTTCTGGTAGGCAGAGCCAGATTGTTGTCAGATTACGGGGAAAGTGAAGTAATGAGATGTTAAGTGGAGAAAGATGAGGTGAAGAACTATTTAGAAAAGCTGGACATACACAGATCCGTGGGATCAGAGCTAATGCACCCGAGGGTGCTCAGGGTGTTGGCTGATGGGATTACAGAGCCGCTGGTCATTATCTTTGAAAACGTGTGGGGTTGCGGAAGTTCCTGGACAATTGAAAAAAAGGCAAATGTAGCGCCCATCCTTCAAAAAGAGAAGGAGGAGAATCTGGGGAACTCCAGACCAGTCAGCCTCACCTCAAGGAGGGGAGCCTCAAGGAATCCATTTTGAAGCACTTGAAAGAGAGGAAAACAATAAGGAATAGTCAACATGTATTCACCAAGGGCAAGTTATGCCTGACCAACCTGATTGCCTTCTATGATGAGGTAACTGGATCTGTGGACATTGGGAAGGCATGGTAAGCTTTTGGTATGGTCTCCCACAGTATTCTTGTCAGCAAGTTAAGGAAGTAATGTACTGTAAGGTGGATAGAATGCTGGATAGATCATCAGGCTCAACAGGTAGTGATCAATAGCTCGATGTCTGGTTGGCGATCAGAATCAAGCAGTGTACCCCAAAGATCAGTTCTGGGGCCAGTTTTGTTCAACAGCTTTATTAATGACCTGGGTGAAGTGATGAACTGCACTCTCAGCAAGTTCTCAAATGACACTGAGTTAGGGGGAGAGGTAGATATACTGGAGAGTAGGGATAGGGTCCAGAGTGACCTAAATAAATTGGAGGATTGAGTCAAAGGAAATCGGATGAGGTTCAACAAGGACAAGGATGTGGATGCATTGGAGAAAGTTCGGCAAAGGGCAACAAAAATGAGTAGGGGCTTGTCACTGGGCCCATAAGGTGTAAGGGAAATGGGTCCTCTCTTTATTAACGAAAATGCGGCCCTCACGGCCGAAGCCCTTGGTCCAGGCCCTCTACGAACACAAATACAGCCCTCAAAGCCAAGGTCCACAGTTCAGGGTCGTCTCCTCACAGGCATTCAGCCATCTCACACCCACTCCGAAGTAACAGAGGAAAAGGTAGGGGTATGGGGACCCGGGCCCACCCACTCCACCAGGTCCCGGTCCAGGGCTCTAGGGCATGGAAACGGTCTGCTGCCCAGTTGGTGGGGTCATTGGCTGCAACACACCAACCCTACGTGTATGAGCGCTCCCACCCTGGGCCACTTCCTACTGACCCTCCGTTGCATACCCTTCAGCACTCTCCGTAGGTATGGGAGGCACCTCGCTGGGTGGTAGTGGTCAGGACAAGCGCTGTGGCTGCAGTCTGGTGCGTTAGGGTTCGGGGCAGAGCGGCAACCTGCCAGGCACCGTCGAGCGGGGCTCCCAGGATGGTGACAAGGTCCTTGTTGGGGCTGAAGTCATGGCAGGAGTGACCCCGGTGGCTGTGCAGGTGTCTCCCAGGCGCTGAAGGGTCAGGGGAGACAATCTCTCACGCTGGGGCAGCAGCAGCTCTGGAATCCGCAGGGTTTCTCCCAGCGTCTGCTCGGCCGCAGGATACAGCCATGCTCCCTGTGACCACGGTGGCTCTGGGCCCATCAGCGGCCCCTGCCATGGCTGGGCAGGCTGGCCCAGCAGCCCCTCTCTCTCTGAAGCCAGCCGGGGCAGCTCCCCGGCCAGCATACGCGTTCCTCCCCTTCCAGCCGCTCCCCCTTGTGCTAGCTCGGGGCCGTTTATAGCCCCGGACGGCTGGGAGCATGTGCAGCAAAGCCACCATGGCTGAGCCCTCTCACCCCACAGCATGGGGTTCCCCCCAGCTGTAGAGCGGGGTGCGGGCGCTCCGTCACAGGGCTGTTGCACATGATTTATGAGGAGAGGCTGAAGGATTTGGGCTTATTTAGTTTACAGAAGATAAGTGTTAGGGGGATCTGATAGCAGCCTTCAAGAGGCGTTCCAAAGAGAATGGAGAGATGCTGTTCTCAGAGGTGACAGATGGCAGAATGAGGAGCAATGGTCTTCAGTTGCACTGGGGGCGAACTAGGTTGGATATTAGGAAAAACTATTTCACTAGAAGGGTGGTGAAGCACTGGAATGGGTTAGAGAGTTGGAATCCGCATCCCTAGAGGTTTTTATATCCCAGCTTGATAAAGCCCTGGTAGGGATGATTTTGTTGGGGTTGGTCCTGCTTTTAGCAGGGGATTGGACTCAATGCCTCCTGAGGTCTCTTCCAACCCAATGATTCTAATGAGTCAGGAGGGGAATCAGGAGTAGAACTCATGACACTCAGTTCTTTCCCCTGACTTTTGGGCACAGTGCTTATAAGTACAAAATTAAACATCTACAAGTGTTTTACAACCACGAACTACTTCAAATAAGCTTACTCCAAATCTATTTTACAGTACACTTTCCATAACATCATCTTAACCTGTAATGCTTGGAGTCTAATGATGCTCAGAGCATCTTGTGATATGTACTTCATACAAGTGAGTTTATTCTTCTTTTGATGGTTCCCATCCTGAATCTAAAGCTGAAGGGTAATCCACAGTTACCCCATTTCTGAGTGGATGCAGTAACAGCCAAAGTAATGCAGACTGTTTCTGTATATTAGAAAAAAATAGTAAATGCTACCAATTTTTGCAGAAGAAAGAAGATTGCTATATATTATTTGTCGCTTTGATTTTTTCCTTGTTGGATTTATTAATGTTGAGATAATCATTTCTATAATAAGCCTCTAAATTAATATACAATGTCTCTTGCAACCATAGAATTAAATTTATTCCCAAATGCCTTGGTTTCTGACACAATTAGGTTTTGATACATGAATATTTCTGCTTACTGGAAACTGGATAGTGAAAGACTCTAAATTTTGAATGGCCTCATAAATATATATTGAATTTAATTCTCTGACATACAAAACCCATTTTCCTCTTGTTTGGGTGGTTTGGGGGCTGGCTGAGAGAAATACTTTCTATAAATATTTGTTGTAGTATACTACTAATTAGTTCATAAATCAATATGTCCCAGGATGGTACAGATTACCCAAAAGCCAGTGAAAATGGTTGAACATAACTGCATTCTTCAGACTTTTACCTATCTCTAGTGTACACTTCTTACCAGACTATTAACTCTTCTGTAGCTATTTAGCTGGTCAGTATGCTTTTAGTGGTGCCTCTGCATTTTCTCATTCTGCCTACCATTTTATTCCTTTCCCCCCATTCTATTTCATTCTTTATCCTAATACATATATCACTCCAACTTCTAAGCAATTTTAAATCATTACTAAACATGCTCCAAGTATTTTTCTGTATTCTGCGGTGTCCTGTTGTGAAACCATTAAACAATAATACAATGAGCATTTTGAGTCTGTAATGAAAACTCCCATAATTTTCCATATTCAGTTCTCTAGCAAAAGCATAAACTTCTCTCAGTAAGCAGGAGGAAAGGAAACACAGAAGCTACAAATATAAGTTCCTAATGGATGGCATCTGGTTTTTTATACAGGCACAGCTGACCAATTTCAGCTCCAGTTCAGGAAAGTACCCCTATGGGTAGTTGAGCACATGCTTAACGTTAAGTACATGCTCAAATCCCACTGAAGTCAATTTGTTTGAATTATGTTTTTTCTTCTAACTCTATAAAAACTTCCTTTATTGTTGCCAGTGGGAAATAAATGGCTTAAGAAGCACTAATGAAACATCAGCTATGAGCTACATATCTTCCATTGCTTATCCTACTCCCTATTTTCAAAAAGGAAATGTTTCAAAAGGACATGACATAGTTCAGATCTATAATGACAAAAATTTCTGACCGCAGGTAAGCCTCAAAACCGTCACCAATTAGTTGACAATCTCAGTCCAATTACTGAGGAGTATACCTACTTCATAAATGGTGGAGGGGAGGAGATGATCTCTCCTCACTTAGCACTGGTTTCTTCTAAGCACAACTGAAGCACATTGGTCCACTGTTTTTAAATTTAGTTCCACTGTCCCTGCAGTCCAATTCTGTAGATAAAGAATCCCTTCATTCTCCAAGGATTGGCTAATCTGCATTCACCAAGCATCTGATCCAAAGTCCATTGAACCCAATGGAACGCTTTCCCTTGGCTGCAACAGGTTTTGAATCAGGCCTTATATTCATTTGAAAACTAACTTCATGAAAAGGAAATCACCACACCAGAGGCATTATCCCACTAATGCTATTGTCTTTGCAACATTCATACAGGTCCATGTATTGTACATTACCCTATTGCAACATTGAAATTAACCTCATGTGAATACAAACGTCTTCATTTTAAAAATCACACCTCTGTGCAGGCACCATTTCTATGTAGCTGACAAAAGGAATTCCCTAGCTGAAGCTGTTTTTGCCTACTGTTTGCCAGCAGCATGTTTTTCTGTTTTATCTATGTTAACATTTTGTTCAGAGTTATCCTAACTGGCATGTATTTTATCTGATAAACATCCACTTTTTTCTGTACAAACCCATTATTTATTTATGACATTGTTACAGACAACTAAACAGCCAAGAGGGAAACACATTTGCTTTCCTACATGTCCCAGCACCTGTTTTTAAGCCCAATTCATTCTTCTTAGAGAAATAAATACAACTTAGTAAAAGACTTCGTTGTGTATCTTTGAACTCCACTGGGGAAAGGGAGCAGGGGCAGATAGAGAAGTAGTGAGTGTTCAGAACAAAGGGAAAAACAATGCCATGTCAGTCTTTTTAGCTAACAACTTTCTCCTTTTGGGGCCTAGTTCATCATGTCTCAAACTGCTAACTAACCGTGTATTTCATACTATGAATCAAATGTATAGCTCAAAGAGTGAGACACTGAAGTCTAATCTGTTTAATTTAGCCATGTGCTTAAGATTGTATTTATGTGGAAAGAGGAGGAGGAAAAGATAGAACAAACTTTAGTTTTCTCTACTTTGTCATGGTTTTAAATTTCATTTGAGTGGTTTCTTCTGGAAAGTCTCACTGTGTCAAAGTATTACCCGTCTTCATTTCATCTCACCTGATCTACCTGGTGTTCCTGAACGCCATTCAATGATCCTTCTCTTCATCCATTCAGAGTCTGTTTCATACTGGGGGACAGTACTAGTAACACTGTTCCTTCTGCCTGGTCTCTGCAACATCCACCATTGACTGACAGGAATCTAATACACATAGCTGGACTCATCAAGTCCGAGCAGTAGGATTGTGAAGTAGACATTTGTCTCTTATGGAAAACATCCAACCAAATATAGAGACTGTATCCAAACACATTCTCATACGCACATTGCGCTGAATAGATGGCTAGTTTTCTTTATTCTATGAAAGCCATCCTTCTAAGGAAATAAAAGCTCACCAGTTTTTGTAATTGTATTACTTACTAAAGCACTGAAGTCCTTTGAATCTCGGCACAATTAAGATGTACACAAATGGAGAATAAATCAACCTCTGATCCCTTACCCACATAACCCAGCCAGAAACTGGAATTTATTGCCTGTTTTACCTTTTTTAAATGATATATTACCTGTGGAAGGTCTCATAAAAAACCTTGGAGATGATCATTTCCTATTTATCCCTAGAATGAGTAACACACTTGTTTTAGCAGGGAAAACTCCTCCCTTTCACAAGCACCACCACTACCACTACTTTACCAACCTGTTTAATCCTAGAGCAGTGAAGGGAAAGAGGCCTGGAACAAAACTGACAGTTCTCTCAGCTTTTCAATCCAAGCTCTCATTATCTCTGCTGAGATTGTAAGCACGGGAGCCAATTTCCAGATCATCTGGAAGTCTGGTTCACAGCAGACCCATGATTAGGTAACAATAGGCACAGCATTACAAGGTGATGGCAACTACTTGGCCACTTAATGGCTACCTGGAATGGACTTAGTCTCACAGATTGAGAGGGAAGAGGAATACAGGAAGATACAGAGATCACAGAATCATGGAACACAAGCACTGGAAGCGACCTCGCGAGATCAAGTCTAGTCCCCTGCCCTCATGGCAGGACCATGCACTGTCTATATCATCCCTGAGTCATTATCCTTGCTATGTCAAGATGTAGGAGACAAACATCCCCAAACTGACTGTCACCTCATGAATTAGTACCAAAGACTGATGCTATTTGACATGGACACCTGATACTGGGAAATGGACTCTGAGTACTAAATTAATTTCAGTCATACCATTAAACAGCCAGTCGACCAGACCACGTTTCTGCACTAATACCTTAAACTGGATTTAATTTGGTGACTTATCAAATGCTCTGCCTTCCATTACCAATCCACTTCTGTTTGGGGGCTATGTTTGTGTGAACACAGAAACGTGTATTTAACCTGTTACATTCCTATGGGGCTCCCACTGTGTTTTTGTCAGATCTTTGTCTCAAACTATAGGAGATTTCTTCAGTTCATCTTGTACAGCTCTGAGCACAGCATTTGTGCTTAACAATTATTAGTTATTATGTATGTATTAAGGCAGAGGTGGGCATTAATTTTTGGTAAGGGACCACTCCAAAATTTTGGAAAGTGGTCAAGTGCTTTCTGTGGAGGAGGTGTGGGGTCTAGGATGGTGCAGAGGGTGCAGGAAATAAGAGACTGGGTGTAGGAAATAGTGTGAGGTCTGAGAGGGAGTTTGGGTGAAGGAGGGGATCCTGACCAAAGGAAGAAAAAGAGAGTAGTAAAATACACACCTTGGACTTCAGAAAAGCAGATTTTGACTCCCTCAGAGACCTGATGGGCAGAATCCCCTGGGATGCTAACATGAAGGGGAAAGGTGTCCAGGACAGCTGGCAGTATTTTAAAGAAGCCTTATTGAAGGCACAGAAAGAAACCATCCCGATGCGTAGCAAGAGAGGAAAACATGGTAGGAGACCGGATTGGCTAACAGGGGAAATCCTTGGTGAACTTAAGCACAAAAAGGAAGCTTACAAAAAGTGAAAACTTGGACAAACGACCAGGGAGGGGTTTAAATGTACAGCTCGAGAATGCCGGGAGGTTATCAGGAAGGCAAAAGCGCAAATGGAATTGCGACTGGCTAAGGATGTGAAGGATAACAAGAAAGGTTTCTACAGGCATGTTAACAAGAAGAAGGTGATCAGAGAGGGTGTGCGGCCCCTACTGGATGAAGGAGGTAACCTAGTGACAGATGATGTGGGGAAAGCTGAAGTACTCAATGCTTTCTTTGCCTCTGTATTCACGGACAAGTTGGGCTCCCGGACTAATGCGCTAAGTGACGCAAGATGGGATGAAGATCGACAGCGCTTGGTAGGTAAAGAATAGGTTAGCAACTATTTAGAAAAGCTAAACGTACACAAATCCATGGGTCCAGACTTAATGCATCCGAGAGTACTGAGGGAGTTGGCAAATGTCATTGAGGAGCCTTTGGCCATTATCTTTGAAAAGTCGTGGAGATTGGGAGAGATCCCAGATGATTGGAAAAAGGCAAATGTAGTGCCCATCTTCAAAAAAGGCAAGAAGGACGATCCAGGGAACTATAGGCTGGTCAGTCTCACCTTGGTTCCTGGAAAAATCATGGAAGGGATCCTTAAGGAATCCATTTTGAGGCACTTGGAGGAGAGGAAAGTGATTAGGAATAGTCAGCATGGATTCACAAAGGGCAAGTCATGCCTGACCAATCTGATTAGCTTCTATGATGAGGTGACTGGCTCTGTGGATATGGGAAAGTCAGTGGATGTGATATACCTTGACTTTAGCAAGGTTTTGATACGGTCTGCCACAATATTCTTGTCAGCAAGTTAAGGGAATGTGCATTGGATAAATGGACAGTCAGATGGATAGAAAGCTGTCTAGAAGGCCGGGCCCAGCGGATAGTGATCAACGGCTCGATGTCAGGATGGCGGTCGGTTTCTAGCAGAGTGCCCCAAGGTTCGGTTTTAGGACCGGTTTTGTTCAATATCTTTATTAATGACCTGGATGAGGGGATGGGATTGCACCCTCAGCAAGTTTGCAGATGACACTAAGCTAGGGGGAGAGGTAGATACGCTAGAGGGCAGGGATAGAGTCCAGAGTGACTTAGACAAATTGGAGGATTGGCCCACAAGAAATCTGATGAGGTTCAACAAGGACAAGTGCAGAGTCCTGCACTTGGGATGGAAGAATCCCAAGCATTGTTACAGGCTGGGGACCAACCAGCTAAGTAGTAGTTCTGCAGAAAAGGACCTGGGGGTTACAGTGGATGAGAAGCTGGATATGAGTCTACAGTGTGCCCTTGTAGCCAGGAAGGCTAATGGCATGTTAGGTTGCATTAAGAGGAGCATCACCAGCAGATCCAGAGATGTCATTATTCCCCTTTATTTGGCTCTGGTGAGGCCACATCTGGAATATTGTGTCCAGTTCTGGGCCCCCCCCCCACTACAAAAAGGATGTGGATGCATTGGAGAGGGTCCAGCAGAGGGCAACCAAAATGATTAGGGGGCTGGAGCATATGACCTACGAGGAGAGGCTGAGGGAGTTGGGTCTGTTTAGTCTGCAGAAGCGAAGAGTGAGGGGGGATTTGATAGCAGCCTTCAACTTCCTGAAGGGAGGTTCCAAAGAGGATGGAGAAAGGCTGTTCTCAGTAGTGACGGATGGCAGAACAAGGAGCAATGGTCTTAAGTTGTGGTGGGAGAGGTCCAGGTTGGATATTGGGAAAAACTATTTCACTAGGAGAGTGGTGAAACACTGGAATGGGTTACCTAGGGAAGGAGTGGAGTCTCCATCCCTAGAGGTGTTTACGTCTCGGTTTGACAAAGCCCTGACTAGGCAGGACCAATCCCAACTAGATCAACCCAGAGCAGGGGGCTGGACTTGATGACCTCCTGAGGTCTCTTTCAGCTCTATGATTCTATGTGTAACCTGGGTCAGGGATTTGGGGTGTAGGGTCAGGGAAAGGTATGGGTATAGGAGAGGATTCTGGCTTGGCTGGGGGAGGGTCTGGAGGGAGTTATAACCTGGGGCGGGGGATACAGAGGATTTGGATGGTGACCTGGGGGAAGGAGTTGGGGTGCAGGAGGGACTGAGGTGCCAGAGGCAGGCTCTGGCTGGGAGGCACTTACCTAAGTGTCTCCTGGCCATCAACCCTGCAGAACCCCACCCCTCCACCCCAAGGCAGGCTGGGCTCCCTGCCTGCTGCAGCCCCGGATCACTTTAAACTGTAGACTGTTCCTTTCACATGGCTCTCAGCTGCTGGAGGGGGAAGAAGCTTGCACTGCCCCCATACCCCAGGCCAATCTCTCAGCTCCTATTGGCTAGTTGTTTTCAGCCAATAGGAGCTGAGAGATTGGCTGGAGTCAGTTCCTATTGGCCAATTGTTTCCAGCCTATGGGAGCTGAGGATTGGACTGGGAGCAGGCAGATCACAAAAAGCCTCCCACTCCCTCCAGAACCCAGAGGCACACAGAATAGCTCGGCACTCAGACCAGCAGCTGCTGTGTGCCTGAGGGTCCCAGCAGGGTGTCTGTGGGGCGGATCTGGTGACTTGGTGGGCCAGATCCAGCCTGCGAGAAGGTATCTTGCCCACCCCTGTATTAAGGTGTTTACTATGCACTGGGGAGTTTTCCAGACATATACAAAGGAGTGGTCCTTGTGCACAGACTCAGGAAAGAGAGGTAGGTGGACAAAAGTTATTGTACGAGGCATAGGGAACAGCAATATTTTAATGCCAGTTAATTAGATTCATTATTGAGAGCAGGGCAAAATAGCCTTTTAAGGGGAACTAAAATGTGGACAGAGTAAAGACCTTAATAAATAATACATATAGATGAATATATTATCTTAGTGGATATATATGCACTCACGAATACTTTGGAGTTCTATGTCTTGCCATCTGAAGATCTCAAAGTGATTTACAAATATTCACACCTCCAGGAAGTAGAGTGCAGGAAGTACATGTATATGTATTACACAGAGAATAACGCTGTCTCCATCCACTAATTCACAAGCTCTTTTTGATAGCGCACCATTATTTAACTGTGCCAATCTTCTCTGTTGTGCTCTATTCTTGCCTTAGGACTTGTTCAGCCCATCAACTGCTCCTTACTAGAGAGCACCCACAAGTTTTCCAAGCGCCCTAGATTGATAGAATCAGCCTTTTGTCTGTAGTGTCGCTCGCAATGAAAAAGACGGGATTCAGATTTAGTAAACACTAACATGAATGCTGTACTGAGAAACACGGGACGGGACTCAGCACCCTGGCTCTATAATGCAGACAGAGGAGCATGCCGTGTGCTGTGTAGCACTGTCACCCAACCACTAGAATTGGCTGATTCCACATCTGACTAGTCACTCAACAACAGAGCCTGTGGGGCCATGTGCTTCTCCACCACTGCAGCCAGAAGGCGCAGAACAAGTCTCTGAATGCCTGCTCAGGAGGGAGGTGCATGGCCAATCCACAACTGCTAGGAGAGGGGCAAATGAAAGGGTCAGTGGATCTGGATACAAGATGAACATGGAATTGATGAGTGTTGCAGCGTGGAGAGCAGAGTTCCCTCTAAGATTTTCCATCCATGAGCGGAGTGAGTTTTCTCCTGTGCACCAATGTTGAGGTCACGTGCACTTGTCCAGATGTGTGGCACCCAGGTTATAAACCTCTCCCTTTTTGCCCTCTGCTGCCATGTCTCCCATCATCCCCTCACCCCATCTACTCCCCTGGAGCCTGCTGCTGCCACCCCACCCCTCACCCTCCTCTGCTGTCCTGGCTCCTGCCCTTCTCACTCCCCTCAGCCCTCCTGGGACTTGTGCCCTTCCCATCCTCTCTGATGCCTGCCCTTCCCTCCCCCCTGTGCCCACTCCTTCTCTAGCTCCCCTCCCCATCCCCTCTCTTAACACCTCCCTCTACTCACCTGCTCTGCCTCTCTCCTTTGCCCTCTGGTGCCCATCCCTCCTCTCCACTCCCCTGGTTATAGAACTCTAGAGCAGCTCTCAGAAGTTAGGGTGACCAATTACCAAGTGTGAAAAATGAGGGCAAGTGTGAAAAACGAGGATAATTACCTGTATAAGACAAAGCTCCTAACATTGGAATGTCTGATCACCCTACCAGAAGTATATTGTAAAACAGGGTTTCTGCTTGCAGAAGGTGATATATATTAGAGCAGTGCAGAAGGACTTTTATCATACTGTCAACGGATATGTGTAATGGTGTTGTTTACAGTTAAAAATATCTTCTGGGCACCATCTTGCATATAAGGGTGAGATTTTCAAAACCGCTTACTGCTGGTCAAATTCTGCTCCCATTAGGACCATTTGATAATCTCAACCTGTTTCACCCTGTAGCTAATACATATAACTTTTTAACCCTGATACATTGGGGTTTTATGCATAATAGTTTCACAGACACAAGAAACAGGCTTTTCAAAGCATCTTAACTGAGTTAGGTGCCCAAGTCACATTGAACTTCATGGGAGCTGGCTTATTCAATTGTCATAATTTAATAAATATACTAGGGTTGTCAAGCAGAAAATTAATCACACTTAATCATGTTAAATAATGGAATACCATTTGTTTATATATTTTTGGATGTTTTCTATATTTTCAAATATATTGATTCAATTACAACACAGAATACCAGGTATACAGCGCTCACCTAATATTTATATAGCCCTTCTGCCAGGTAGCACCGGCAGCAGCCAGGGCTGGGTTCAATATGTAGGGGTTCCTTCTCTTCTATCCTATGCAGAACTGGCTTGAGCCCCCATCCAGTAACCTGGGAAATTCACACACACCCCTGGGTGCCTCAGAGAGGCAATGCTTCCCCACTCGCAAGCACAAAGTCTGAGCGTAGAAAAGAAATGTTTCGTGAAAGAGGGAAAGAAGTAACATGGCATTAACTTGGGAAAACGCCAGAGTTCATAACCAAACCAGGAGTAAACGTCCCAGCTCAAGTATGTTGGGCAATGTCCTTTGCCTCTCAGGCTCACAAGTCCAGCAATGTAAATGTCCCATTCACATGCCCAACCCTTCTCTGTACCCCACTCACAGTTGCTGCTCTTGGTCAGGGCAGACCGGAGTGCAGAGGTGATTTGTAGAGCTCACCAACTCCGCTGATCACCCCATCTGCTTGCTACTCTCTGGCGCTACTTTGCTGACCGCCTGCCGGCTGCTCCCACTGGCTGCCTCCCGGGCACTCTCTGCTGCTCCCACTGGCCTCTCCTGCTGGCCACCTGCAGACCACTCCCACCTGCCAGCTGCTTGCTCCTGCAGGCAACTCCCACCAGGTTTGGAGCTGGGCCAAACCTAATGATTTCAACTCTTGTGATTCCAGTGTCTCAGTGATTTCAGCTCTTAGCCCACAGTGCAGGCCAGCAGAAAGAGTCCAACAGCTGCTGGAATGACATTTTAAAATAATAAAGAGACTCCTTATGGAGTGTGTTTTAGTTCTATCATTAGAACAGGGAGGGGAGAGAAACAAGTTGAACCAGTCTTACAGCTCATACCTGGAGGGCATGCAGCCTGCTGGTTCAGAGCTCTGCTCTCACCCCCAATTGACTTCACCAAGTCTGGAAGAGAAAGCCTTGTCCATCCAAGATTCTTTACAATGACAGTGTCTCTCCTGCAAGCATTGGTGGTCATATTTTACAAATCCTACATTTGGGGTTTACGTGGTTTGTGACCCCACAACAGCCAAATGAGTTACAACAGGCAAAATATCATTCTAACAACTGAATATTTATCAGGCCTATAGCACTGTGACTGAACTGTATTTATATAACCACACTCGGGATTTCTTTCCCATGCCAGCATGAACTGTATTTACATAACAGTTGAAAACCTTACAGGGCTAAACAACTGAGTGAGCGTAGCAACACCCAGGATTCCTTTCCCATTCCAACTGGCTGCATTGGAAGCATTGATTCAGACCCTGCTTACATTTATTTTGATTAGAAATATTTGCACTGAAAAAAAGAGTATTTTTCAGTTCACTTCATCCAAGCACTGTAGCGCAATCTCTATCATGAAAGTTGAATTTACCAATGTAGAATTATGAACAGATGTTGGCATGGTACTATTGTAGCTGGTGTCGCAAGTTATTTACATGCCACATGAGCGAAAGATTCATGAGAATGTGTCTATGCTGATGATGGATTCTGCTTGATAATGATCCAAAGCTGGGCAGACCGACACATGTTCATTTTCATCATCATGATTCAGATGCCACCAGCAGAAGGTTGATTTTTTTGATGGTTTGGGTTCTATAGTTTCTGCATAGGAGTGTGTCTCTTAAGATTTCACAAAGCATGCTCTATACCTTGTCCCTCTCAGATTTTGGATGGCACTTCAAATCCTTAAACCTTAAGTAGAGTTCTGTAACTATTTTTTGAATCTCATACATGTGCCTTTTAGAAGTTTTGTCAAATCTGCTGTGAAAATGTTCTTAAAATGAAAATGTGCTGAATCATCATCCAAGACTGCTATAACATGAAATATATGGCAGTATATGGGAAAAAGAACAGGAGACATACAATATTCTCCCAGTCACATTTAATTAATGCATTATTTTTAAAATCAACATCAGCAGCATGGAAGCATCTCCTCTGGAATAGAACCAAAGCTTGAAGGGGTATACACATGTTTAACATATCTGACATGTACATACTTTGCAATTCCAGCTACAAAAATGCCATTCAAAGGCCCATTCTCACTCTTAGATGACATTGCAAACAAGAAGTAAGACTAAGTGGACTTTTAGGTTCTAAAGTTTTACGTTGCTTTGTTTTTGAATGCAGTTATGTTACAAAAAATCTACATTTGTAAATTACACTTTCATAATAAAGAGATTGCACTGCATTACTTGTATGAGGTGAATTGAAAAATGCTATTTTTGTTCATTATTTTTTACAATGCAAGCATGTAATCAAAATAAAATAAAGTGTACTGTACTGCGTTGTAAAAGAAATCAATATATTTGAAAATGTAGGAAAACATCCACAAATATTTAATAAACTTCAGTTAGTATTTGATTGTTTAGCAGTGTGATTAATAGTGATTTATTTTTTAAATCACAATATTTTTTAGTTAATCACATGAGTTAACTGTGACTAAATTAACAGTCCTAAAACATACCTAACCTCTATAGACAAAACACTCCCACACTCAGATTAGCCTGACATCTTGTGGCCACAAAAAACATAACATTCTGCTAACCAAACATCTGCACACTGTCATTGAAGCACATAAGCATGCTAATGATTGCATTGTAATTTATACAAATACAAAATAGCTCTGGAGCAATGTGAGATGCAATTATTTCATCTAATTAGATGTGGTGTGGGTCTCAGTGTTGTGTGTAAATGGGACAAGCTGATACATAATTTTAAAAGACAAAATGCAGTTACAAATAATCTGGGGGTTTGGTTAACTACACTATTTCAGTATGCAGTGTTGTTGTAGCTGTGTCAGTCCCAGAATATTAGAGACACAATTGGATGAGGTAATGGATCTTTTATTGGGGAAACAGATTGTCTCAGATATTACCTCATCCACCTATTTCAGGTAATATTTTGAAATCCTAAAAATGGATCACATACATCACTGCACTGTAGATAACATGAGATGTAAAGGGCCAAGGCATCTGAAAGTTTTCCTCTGAAGTTGTGGCTTTCAATATTGCCTTGATTTTTGCCTTAGGGACTGCACAGCTCTCTGCAGCAAGAATAGAACATCCAGTGCTTTAGTGCAGTGGAGTTAAAAAAAAAATCCCTCGGACGGGATGATAAATGGCTAATAAAAAAAGTTTTCTTGACTACAAACATAGGAACAGTTGGGGGTGGGGGAAACCCAGCGATGAGAAGCTCGTGTTGCTTTTCCCAAAGACAGGACTATTGATTCAATTTAAAGAAAAATACATTTAATCTTGTGAGTGGTGCAGAGAAGAGGGGTTCAGACTGAGAAGCTTTGCAGCACTGCCTGAAGAGGTTTGACGCTCATTGCGACCTCTCTTTTTTGGCATAGCAAAGAACAATCAAGCAACAGCACATTGAAAATAATGTATGCAGTTTGATTTCTTTCCATACCAGACGTTCTCACATTTATTCAGATCTCCCCCAGTCTTTTTCTCCAGCCAAGAGAGTGAGCAGCTGTTACTTCTGAAGTCAATACCAAAGCTGGTTAATGGATGTGCTAGCAGGGGATTGCTACATGACAGACCCAACTGCACTTCTCCAGGGACCTGCGCCTGTTCCCACTGAAGTTAACAGCAAAATGTTCATTGTCTTCAGAGGGAGCAGGATGAAGTTTCAGGAGAGCAAGGGCATCAGTTAGCTAATGCACCTGTTCTTCCACCAAGCCCCAGCTAATGATTTCAGGTTCACCTGCATTCCTGTGGCATTCCAGCTGGCACCAAAAGGCACTACTAGCCAGCTCCCCTTTGCATTTGTTTTAATTAGGCTTGCATGGAAAACATGTTTTAAAAAGAACTGCAACACGCAAATTAGAACCAGAGGTTGGATTGATAGCTCTACGTTAGTAATGAGCATTAAGTTCAAGAAATGGCCGTTACAAAGCTGTGTCTCATTAGCATCCCAAATAACCATGATGGGCAGAAATATTGCTGACTGGACACAATACTTGGGGCCAGACCCTCAGGTGGCATAATTTGGAAAATCTCCATTTTAGACTTCTATGAAACAACACCCACGTGTACGGGGGTGGGGAGGAGGGTGACAAACTTGCCAGGCCTCTAGGCACAGTGGAAAAGGAGGCTCTATACTCCTGGAAGGGGCGGGGCCTCAGGCAGAAGGGGTGGAGCTCGTCAGGCAGCCCAGAGCATACAGCATTGGTCTCTCCATCCCACCACCAGCCTTCAGAGTCACCTTTTAAGAATCAGGCTCTTGGCATTTAAAGGGACAATGACAGCTAATTTAGCCCTTCACTTAGCTCTTGGTCATCCTTTTACAATAAAAGTCTTGATAGAAGTGTTGCCATGACTTTATACTGAACGCATTTTTTATTTAGGCTTTGCTTGGATTTAAGTGTTCAGTGGCCAGTTGCCAGAAGACCTCGGACAATGTGGAGAAGATCTACGGAGACTGAAGGATGACAGCTGGGGTACTTCTAGAGTCAGCTAGAAGTTTTGTCTCGAGACAGAGTGAAGTGGAGGAGACTTGTAGAGGACCTCTGCTCCACTTGGAGCACGAGGGTTTAGTAGTAGTAGTAGTAATCTATTAGAGTTCTTTGAAGGGGTTAACAAACATGCGGACAAGGGGGATCCAGTAGATATAGTATACTTAGATTTTCAGAAAGCCTTTGACAAGGTCCCTCACCAAAGGCTCTTGTATAAATTACATTGCCATGGGATAAGAGGGAAGGTCCTTTCTTGGATTGAGAACTGGTTAAAAGACAGGAAACAAAGGGTAGGAATAAATGGTAAATTTTCAGAATGGAGAGGGGTAACTAGTGGTGTCCCCCAAGGGTCAGTCCTAGGACCAATCCTGTTCAACTTATTCATAAATGATCTGGAGAAAGGGGTAAGCAGTGAGGTGGTAAAGTTTGCAGATGATACCAAACTGTTTAGGATAGTCAAGACAGAAGCAGACTGTGAGGGACTCCAAGAAGATCTCACCAAACTGAGTGATCGGGCAACAAAATGGCAAATGAAATTTAATGTGGATAAGTGTAAAGTAATGCACATCGGGAAAAATAACCCCAACTATACGTACAGTATGATGGGGGCTAATTTGGCTACGACAAATCAGGAAAGAGATCTTGGAGTTATCGTGGACAGTTCTCTGAAAACTTCCACGCAGTGTGCAGCGGCGGTCAAAAAGGCAAATAGGATGCTAGGAATTATTAAGAAAGGGATAGAAAATAAGACCCAGAATATCTTACTGCCCCTGTATAAAACTATGGTACGCCCACATCTCGAATACTGTGTACAGATGTGGTCTCCTCACCTCAAAAAAGATATTTTGGCCTTGGAAAGGGTTCAGAAAAGGGCAACTAAAATGATTAGGGGTTTGGAACGGGTCCCATATGAGTAGAGGTTAAAGCGACTGGGACTTTTCAGTTTAGAAAAGAGGAGACTGAGGGGGGATATGATAATCATGAGTGGTGTGGAGAGGGCCGATAAAGAGAAGTTATTTATTAGTTCCCTAAATAGAAGAACTAGAGGACACCAAATGAAATTAATGGGTATCAGCTTTAAAACTAATAAAAGAAAGTTCTTCTTCACACAGCGTGTAGTCAGCCTGTGGAACTCCTTGCCAGAGGAGGCTGTGAAGGCTAGGACTATAATAGAGTTTAAAGAGAAGCTAGATAATTTCATGGAGGTTAGGTCCATAAAAGGCTATTAGCCAGGGGATAAAATGGTGTCCTTGGCCTCTGTTTGTCAGAGGCTGGAGAGGGATGGCAGGAGACAAATCGCTTGATCATTGTCTTCGGTCCACCCTCTCTGGGGCACCTGGTGCTGGCCACTGTCGGCAGACAGGATACTGGGCTAGATGGACCTTTGGTCTGACCCAGTACGGCCATTCTTATGTTCTTATGTTCTTAGTAGTATGCCAGTTGTTGATGAGAGAAACTACAGGGTCCAAGAGTGGTTGAAGGGAAGATCTGTCCCTATTCCTAGCCCACTGATCTCGTCTTGTAGTTCTCAGAAGGGGTATGTAACTGTCACGCATCTTTATATTTCTGGGAGCTATGCATTACTGTCAAAACAACAGTCATTTTTTGCAGCCAATTGCATGAGACACATGCGCATGTATTGACCCGTGGAGAATTTACTTTAGCTCTGTTTTCCCTTCATCCAAAATAAAACTACTTATAAGCAACAGTAGGTTTTGCAGTGGGTGTATGGAAGTATAATAGGCAGAGCTGGAAGGAGCTCAGATTGGGCCGCATTACCTGGGTGCCTCCTC
Organism: Pelochelys cantorii; assembly: GCA_032595735.1. Classification (NCBI taxonomy): domain Eukaryota; kingdom Metazoa; phylum Chordata; order Testudines; family Trionychidae; genus Pelochelys; species Pelochelys cantorii. Next base: position 23,170,126 of record CM064334.1, on the reverse strand, counting down.
ATCACAGAAACGTGACCCCCAGCCTCAGCTTCTTGCCCCTCCCCCCCAAAGTCTGTCAGATCAGTGGCTCACTCCTGGAGGTTCCCAGGCTTCCCCAGGGTCCCTTAATGGCACTCAAGGCCCCAAACAAAGGAGTCAGACAAACAGTATCCAACTGTCCTGGGCAAAATGGAAGTCCCACAAAATCAGCATCCCCTCCCCTAGGCTTATCCTACTGCTCCATCCTGGAGTCTTCCCCAGCACCACTCTACTGTTTCCTTCATCAGAGAGCCCTCATGCAGCTCATTATAAGGACACGTATTCTCTTCTCATTAGTAAACAGGGCTGGCTGGCCCGCCTCAGACCTCTGGCCCGGCAGACCATTGTGTCACAGAACAGCAATGCTGCCATCCAACTCTCTCAGCCGTCACATGAGGTCTGCCACCAAACACAGGCAAGAGAGGTCTGGGCTGATAGTCCACAGCAACCAAAGTGGAAGGCACAGTTTAAATGCCATGGGGCCACCTTACCTAGATTATTACATAAGATTTGACAGACAAACCAGGGGGCATAATTCCATCACCAAACAGCAATTAATGGAGTGGGGCTGGTAGGATAGAGCAGTATTACAGCAGCTGCACAGGAAAGGCTGTGGAGTTGGCAGATAGAGGAGAGGGTCATCCCCCAGGAGAATAACTGAAGGGAAGCCCCATACGGAACAGTACTGGGTGTTATTGGACAGCACCACTAATACTGTGGTAGAGGCTGAGGGGTTTGTAAAAGAGAGGCTGGCCTACCTACTCACTGTATCATGGCAAACTTGCCCTCCTAAAGGGCAGGGGAGGATAGAGAAGAACAGCACAAGCAGGGTAAAGGGAGCAGGGAGAGCGTTGCATGCGCCTGAGCACACTGCCAGTGGCCAGTGAGGGAGACCCATTGGTGCACAGTAGCAGGACCTAAGGTTGTAGGGGATGTTTTCAGCACTCCCCGGTGTTGTCCAGGGTCCTAGCCACCAGCCCCATGTTCATGGGCTCCACTGCCAGCACAGGGACCCAGCCAATGGCCCTGCACCTGGGGGCTCCGGTGCCGGCAAAGTGCCTGGGGCTGTAGCACTAGACTTGGCCCCGTCTCACCCTGTCTGCATTCACCTCTCCTGCAGCCATGGCCCTGCTCCCGGCCTCAGCTCTAGGGTGTGGTGAGGGGTGTGCACAGAGATAAGGGGGCACAGTTCAGAAACCCCACTGTTTCAGCACCATGGTACTGGTGACCCCAATGGAGCTCCATGCTTAGCATGGAGGGAGATGGCACAACAACGATGCCATTTAACAGAAACGCTTTGATGGGCATGGAATGTCACTACGTTTTATAGGTTGAATGTTTTACTGAGGGGTGTGCAGCCCAAGTAATGTATCACTGTCCAGGTCTGAGAGATCCAGAGGGACAGTAAAATTGACAAGCAAGAACAACAAAACTCAGGGTGTTTTCTTTGTCCAGGGTCAGTGAAGTGAAAGAGGACTAATGTGCAAAAGATAACAGGTAAGTGATGGTCTTCCATCTTCCGGTCACTAAATGTGACCTAATAGGCATGGACATATGGAGTTTAAGTATGAAAGTTTGTTCTTACTGAAGTCAACTCGAGTTTTGCGCCTGACTGCAATACAGACAGAATTTCACCTTAAGTGTACTGAGCTAGATTCTCACCTGATGTAAATAAATGGAACTGTGCCAATTTACACCTCTGAGGGTCTGGAACTAGGTTTTTGACCTTTAACTATTCTTGTAAACTGTTTGTATTAATAGGCAAAATATTTTACATACATTTGCTCTGCTTATGTCATATAGTTTTGGGGCCAAATTCTCCTGTTACACTGGTACAAGATTCTACTGGAGCCACTGTGATGAGAGCAGGATTTATTCTGCTTTTCTTATACTCCTAGGGTCAGAATTTACATCTAAAATGCAGATAGGCACCAAATGGGATTTTCAGAAGCATCTAAATACCTTTAAAAAATGTGGTCCTTTTGTCTGCTCACAATGAAACAAGGCACAAGATGCCTTATGGTGTTGAAAAAGCAAACTATTTTTGTTATTTTACATCTTTGAGAGGTGACAGTAGCACAAGGGGGAAGTAAAATGTAGCATATAGGAAATCTTACATGACCCAATCCAATGCCAAACAAAACAAAGCACCACACATTTTGCTCCACTTCTCTCAATGAGAAAACCCCAAACAAACAGAAACCTTCCTCATCAGCAATACCTACTTAGAATACATAACAAACAAATGGTTTCTCCACCCTGGCTGCAACAAACTCATTTTGGTTACAATTACAAACACAAACATGAAAAAGGGATCTTCTGTGAACCTGGGAGAGAGCAGATGTTAATTGCAATGAAATAATATAAAGGCCAAACCTCAATATATTTTGTTTTGGCTTTGCATTAGTTCAGCAGCAATCTTAAACAGCACAAACTGCAGTGTATGCAAATCTTTAGAGCTTGACAAAGATATATGTAGCCTTGCCCATTCTATATAGCCAAATGTCACGTACGTAGTTATTAGCAATTGCCCTTAAGCTAATGCATCATGTATCTTTTTGACAAGAAGAATGGCTGGATTCTGACAAAAAATAATTTTGATTTCAACATCAAAATGCTAAAATGCAACACTTATGCAGCTCAGTATTATGTAGAAGCCAATTGCCTGGGTCATTCAGGGCAGAGCCTGGGGGGCGGGGGGGAAGGAGGATCAGGGCCACGGGCCTGTTCTCTCCTTCTCAGGTCCCTGCCCAGCCCATAAAGGACCTGTTGTCATCTCCCCGCCCCTGCCCTGGACTGCCAGAGTTTTGCTTCCCCACCCCCGCCAGGGGCCTGTTGCTTCCCGTCCGTTGCTTTTCGCCCCCCACAGCCTGCCAGAGCCTATTGCTCCCCCCCCACTGCAGCGCCTAAGGGGCCTGTTGCTTTTGCCCCCTCACGCCACCAGGGTCTTTTTTTTTTTTTTTTCCCCTCTTCCCAGCACAATGGCCAAGGGCCAGAAAGGGGGGGAAGGAGCTTAAGGCAAGGAGGCACTTACCAATATGCTGGCAGGGAGACAGCCCTCCCAGTCACTCCCTCATTGGTACAGCTGCCCCAGTGGGCACTGTGCAGAATAACTCTCCCCTGCAGGCTCTCTGCCCCCAGAGGCCACTCTCATATCATGTCCCTCCAAACAACAGCCCCTCCCTTTTCCCAGGACTTCCAGTTGTCCTGCCTCTGGGTCCCATTAAATACTGCATGGGGAAGGGGACTCCCAGCCAAGTACTACCTCCTTTATGAGGTTTATGCTCCCTTTACTTGTGGCTAGGGGAACCTGAGCCGCCCACTACTCCAGGTTCCAACTCACGGACTCCAGGCACAGCAGGTACATACTACTTACTTCAATCCTTCACTGCTCTTTCCCTCAGTCTTCTTCTCCCAATGTTTTTATCTCCCACTCTCTCTCAGGGCCAATGTCCTCTTCTCCTTCAGTAATCTCAATTATGTACATTCAGCCAGCCATATCCCCCGGCTAGTTGTTGAGCGACTGACCAGTAGACGTCTGGTTCCTAGCCTGGAGCTGACTTGCTGAGGCCATGGGCATGCTTGGAAAAACCACATGCACTGCTCCTTTCTTGGGGAGGCATCTAGTACAAGTGCATGGCCTCAGGTAGGGAGTGGCCAATGACAGATAAAACCTGCAGCGTCATAATATCATTTTAAACAATGTACAATAAAGTACATGATACAAAAAATGGAAGCTATAGTATTTAGAGGCTACGTGATCATTGATGCTTTATTTACCTGCGTCTCCCCAGATATAGCCGCTTGAAGCTCCTGTTTGCCACAGTTCACCATTCCCGGCCAACGGGAGCTGCGAGAAGTGGTGCAGACTGGGACACTGTTTCCTGCACCTCCCATGGACTGGGAATGGTGATCTGCAGCCAATGGGAGCTTCAAGTGGCCATACATGAGGAGGCACAGGTAAATAAGGCACTGGTGGCCCAGCAGGGGCTAACCCCTGTGCACCCTTGCAATAGACAATATACTGAATACTTCATTTGTCATTTGGACAGGATCTTAACAGAAAATATTGAGGAAAGTGATGAGCACCCTCAGCTCCTGTTAAAGTCAGCAGGAGTTGAGGGCCTTCAGCAATGTATTGATTTGGGCCTTTAACCTCTACCTCAATTTCCCTACCTGTAAAATAAGGGTGCTCATACTTACCTATCTCTGTACTGGAGATCTGCTCTCTTCAGATCAATCAAGAGTTTACTCTTCTTCGGTATAATGATTTTATCTGGGCATTCAGAGATCTAGGACTTCAGCCAAAATATGTTCTCAAGCATATACACAGTAAGAAAGAGTTACCCATGGGGAGCAAAAAAAAAAAAAAAAAAGATATAACTAGCATCAGCACCCAGGATGTAATAAGCACAGCAGTTACAGTTAGTGGCTACAAATAAGCCATGCATCATAGTTTAAGATGACAAGTAATTGACCCAAAATTCCAGATTGCTAGTCAAGATAACAATTTTTGTTTTTTTTAAACCCAATTTCCTTTTGTGTATAGAGATAGGCAGAAATCTAGTGGGATAGGGCGGCCTAGATTTAGCTGCATTGTAGAATGGTGCTTGAATGGAAAGCAGTCACATTCTGTTATGTCACAGGTTAATCACTGTCATTTTACACAGCAGCCACATCACACAGTCTATTAATTATTACTTAATGTCACTTCTCCACTAAATGTTTTGATTAATTCTACTGGTAATTAAACCGTTCTTTTAGTGACATTCAAATAAAGCGTCTTGATGTGCATACTGCAACCCTGATGAAGAGGCAGAAAGAGAAAATATCTAATTTTATTAGCTAGTGTCATACTGACTGGATGCATGTTATTTGTAGTACAGCTGTTTTCTGTACTTATTGATTCATTTCCCTGATAACTACAATATATTCATTACAAGTCCAAAAATCAAGAAAAAAAATCATCTGTGTCTGCTAGATAAGGCAGTGTAATGAGTATACGCATTCAAACACACATTCAAAACACAGAAAAAATGATCCAATAAGATTCATTTGTTTAATTTGTTATGTTAATTCTAGAAATAGTCAGACAATAGGAAGATCTACTTTCATATCTCATACGGAATTAACCATAACTTTTTATTTGTGTAACTATTTTACGGCAAAGTATTTTATGAGGATAATATTCTACATAAGCACGATACTGATCTCAGATATTCCAGATTAACATCAGTGTGAGATCAAAATCTGGCCCAATAAATTCATGTGGGTAGCATCAGTCAGTGATTCTCTTATCTTATCATTCCTTTCTTCGCCTACCCTCACTGTACTTACGATTTAACTTAATTTTAGTTATTAAAGCAATTGTGTTGCATTGCAAACAGCAAAGAAGAAAATCCCATCATCTTCCTAGAACTGCCCTTAGAATTCTAGTGGGCATGCTGGATTATAACAAAGGTTTGCACCAGCAATAAGGATGAACATTAGTTGTAAAGGTTTGAAGTGCAATTGCCCCTAACAATCTATGTGCCCTTTTTCCAATTCAGTTTTGGAGTTGAACCTACTCAGCTGGGTTTTATTACCCTGAGATGTATTGGCACTCCTCTCCCATGTACAGTACATGTTACATTCTCTCACATGGACTACCTCAGTTTTATCTGATTTGAACTGAACCTGAGAGATAATCACTGAGTAGAATGCTACAAAAAACAATAAACTTTCAAAAAGTTTAATCCTTTAACTTGAGAGCCTTTCTTGGTTTAGTGAATCTACAGCTTAACTACAGAAAGCAATTATGTAAGCAGGGGCGGGGAACCTTTTTTTGGTTGGGGGCTGCTGACCCACAGAAAAATCAGTTGGGTCTGCACACAAATGAGAAGCAAAAATAAAAATACACCCCCCCCCGCAAAAAAAACCCACCCTCACTGACGTGGCCCCCAACTAAAAAGAAGAAAGACACACCCACATTCCCCTCACACACCACAGCGTAGGGCGCCAAGCCTAATAGATTGTGGGTGCTCCAGCCCTGCAGTGGGATGGTGGAGGGGCTGGAGGGGAATGTGAGGAGTGTCTTTCTGCTTTTTAGTCAGTGATGGTGGGTTTTTTGTTTTTGCAGGGGGGCAGAAGGGAGGGGAACCCTGAACCTCAGAGGCCAGATCCAGGCAAGCTGGGGGCCACATCCATCTCCTGAGCCTGAGGTTCTCCACCACTAATGTAAGGCATTCATAAAGCTATGAATGAAATTCTCAGACTGCATGCCTGCCCAGGGAAGTTAAAAACAAAACAAAAAAACCCAACAACCCTTAACTCTACTGTGCTTGTTACTTGTGCCTTAGGGGATAAGGGGAGATGCACAGCCACCCTCCTGAAGACAGTGGCTAAGGAATAGGCTGAGCTTTGTCTCTGATCTCCCATGGGATAGATGGGCAGCACATTACTACCTGCCTAGAACAAAAGGATGGTGGGTAAGGATTATGGTTTCCTGGGTCAGAGTTCCTTCTCTGCATTAGGAATGTAAGCAACTATCTGCTGCTGCAGCCTTGGCCTTCGCCCAACCAGCTGGCGGCTGGGGCGGGAGGGAGACGGGTCTGCTGTGGCCTCGACCTGGCCCTGCCTGACCCCCTGTAGCCTGGGGGAGGGGGCCAGGGAAGAGGCAGGGCTGGCCCAGCCTTAGCCCATGCCCCCCCAGCAGCTGGGGGGGAGGGTGAGGAAAGCTAGTGCTGGTGCAACCTTGGCCCTCCCCCGAAGCGGGGGGGAGAGCCGTAGCTGGCCTGGCCTCAACCCAGCAGCTGGGGGTGGGGAGAGTGGACAGTCCAGGGCTGCCACACCTCGGTCTGACCCGCCCCTGCAGCCAGGAGGACAGCAGGGGCTGCCTACCCCCAGAGAGAGGGGGGGTTGGTGAGCATAGCGAGCAAGGGACGCAGCCCCCTGGTATATCTAGAATCCTGCAGATTTGCAGATCTCCACTTTATATCCATGAGTATCCTTGGATCGTTTTATCCACACAGGGCTTTATGCATACAGCCAGGGAGGTAAAAGGTGGAGGAGAGACTAGTCTCTGAAGGCAAGTATGAGGACGAAAGAGATATTTTTATTCAACACCTGGCACCACAGGGTTGAGGCAGTAAGCAGCAAAGCACTACAAGTGCACAGATAATACTGACTGCCCCAGCGCCTATGGCAGTAAAATGGTCAAGAACATAATTCCCTCAACTGTCCATGTTCCCCTTAGCTTCCTAGCCATATGTTGCAATCCTGGAAACAAATTTCACCTGCATGAAGATCAATATTTTAACTGTTCATGGGCCTAACGGTAATTTACTGATGTCAAAGCTAAGACTTCAGTTGACTCAAGATCAAGCCCAGCATTCCCCAGAGCCAGCCAGTTACAGTGTCTTCATTAGTGAAGATTTCAGAGTGCTGAAGCATTAAAGGATTTCTGGTTCACACCAAAGCTAGCACTAGGCATACAATATATTGGGCAATAGTCTTTAAAAGGTTATCTAAGGTCAGGAATGGTATTAACATTAAATTTTGCACATCAGATTGTAGGATTATAGCAAAACTTTGGTCTTCTTGTTCCTTGGTCCTGTTTCTTTTCAGACAATTCCAGTCCTCCCTAGAGCCACATTTTGCCATAGCAATTTTAGCAAAATCTGGTTTCTGAAACAAGCAAACAACCCTTTTAACAAACAGCTGCCTCCTAACCTGTCATTTGTTCTAACTAGGAGTTTACTGAAACTTTAAAATGTTGCAGTTTTAACTAACTACATACCTAGCTTCCAAAAGCACAAGATTAACATTGTCATCAAAACAAGCAATGGAAACAGAAAGTCTCAAACATTTCAGGGGGGTTCTTTTATTAAATAAAATCAAATGTTATATTCAGAATAAACAGCAGAGATCCTTATAATGAACAGGTAGCATACTGTACTACAGATTAGGAATTATAAAACTAATTTAACACTCCAAATCTGATTTGCTATAAAAACAGATAGCTCTTAGCTTTTGAAAAGAAAGTTGCTGAGCTATGCAGTCAACCACTCTTCTGCATTTGGAATTTTGATGCTTAATTCTTTGTATATTCTGTGGTCTAATTACAAATTTCTACATATTGTGCAAAATAAGTATTACTTATGATTACCTTCATAAAGCTTTTGGCCATGACGTTGAAGTGACTCAGCAGAGGAAATTCAGATAAATGTTGAAAATTCCACAGCCCATTGCAAGGAGAACTAGGGACTACTAATAAAACAGATTCTAAGATTTGATGCAGGCTGATAAAGCAATGTTGGATTTGCTTATGCAGTTTACACTACTGTCTGTCTGTCTGTCTCTCTTGATATATATTAGAGTGCATCTGTCCGTGTGTCTGTCTGTGAGTCTGTCTGTTCAGGAACTCCTCCTAAACAGTAAGAACTAGGGGCCACCAAACTTGGTATGCAGTTTCCTCTTCTCTTAACTTAAAGCAAGGTCAGGGTTTGCTTGTGCCAGGACAACCAGAAGTCCCTGGAAAAGGACTGATTACCATAACATGCCAAAGGAGGGGCTGCTGTTCCAAGGGACGTGATATGAGAGTGGCCACCTGGGGTAGTGGCCAGCAGGACTGGGGCTCCACCATCTTGCCTGCCACCAGACTGAGTAAGTAGCCCCCTTCCCCAAACCCTTTCCTTCCCCCTCCTGGGTGGGTGCTGGAAGCCCGGGCTGTCCCTCCGAGCCTCGCCCCTCACCCACCCAGTCAAGCTACAGGCCAGGGCCAGCCCATGCAGCCCCAGCTTTGTGGGAGGAGCCACCAACCAGGGATTGCAGCGCTGGCCCCACGGGAGGGGCAGCCTGATGGAGAGCACTGCCCCTCCCCCGCCCTGAGATGTGCTGCCGCCACAGCACTGCAACCCTTACTACTCCCAGGAGGCCTCGGTAAACTCCCCTGCCCCCGGCCTCCCAGATCTCTGCTCTGAGTCCTGCACCTCCTACTCCCTGCTCTCACTCCTGCACCCCACCCCATGCCAAAGCCCCCTCAATCTAAACCCCTGCTCGGTGCCCCCCTTCCATTCCCCCTGCCCTATACAATCCTGTAAATAAAGCATTTGCATTTTCCTTTCCATTTACAGAAACAAACCCCAAACGTTACTGCAGTTAAGGTCCCGAGCAACACCAGGTACATCTGCTAGTTGTCTTCCAAAGCACTGTTGGGATGCACTGAAAGAATCACAGAAATGTAGGGCAAGAAGGACTTTAAGAAGCCATCTACCGCACCCCTCATGCCGAAGCTATTTGCATAAATTGTGCAGACAGCATCTTTCCAGTGCTCATCAAAATACTGTTTTCTGTTAGTAAGTGTCCTCCAACAGGACCAGAGTAAACTGGATAAAGACAGCACATGTGCATGCCTTGTAAAAGATAGAATTACAGCTGTGTTTCATAAACCCTAATCTGCTAACTGCGATTCATCTTCAGCACAAGTTGGAGGAACCAGAGCTTTCCAGGCTGGAGAATCTGAAATCTACCTATGTGAATCTCTGAGTGGCCTTGGCGTGCACACGGACATTCTGCTCTATTAATGTAACACATGAAAATTGAATGTGAAAGAGCTGTGGGTTAGTGCACTCATTAAAGGTGATATTGCAACTTAACTGCAAAATACCACTGGTGATAATATCAACAGAAACCAGAGCCATGCAAAACATTTGTTCTGAACTTAAACAAGCCTGGGTCTGAGGTTGCATGCGTTCTGCAAACACAAAGAATGCTTGCACAAAGAAAAAGTCCACAACGTTAAGCCAGCAACCCCCTCCAGCTTGCACCCCTTTTGCCCTACCCCCATATCCTAACCAGCCTTCCTCTTACCTTTGGAGGAGGATGAGAGCTTGCTTTTGGGTGAAGGAAGAAATGCTCTTGGTGGGAGTGATTTTCCATGTTGAAGAAGGAATCTGTTCTTCAAATCAACCTTCAGTGGCTGGTTCCTTTCTAATACCTACAAAGCAAACTGTGGCATTCAGAACCTCATCATGAACAGTCCCCACAGATCTAGTCCAACAGTTTTTCTCAATATTTTTCTCTCAGAAAATGGCATGCCTCTCTTCTCTCCCATTCATATGAATGAGAAAGAGATGTTAGAAGCAGAATTTAATTGAAATGCATTTTGTTTCTTTCAAGTTAGGTGTGAGTCTCTTATATATGATATGACAGGAAAATTATGCCTTCCATTTGTAGAGAGGTGTAAATGCCTTATTTAGAGTAATGATTATCATAAGAGTGGCTCCTTTGTTGCTGAAAAGCAGAAGTGACATGGTAAAGCCTTTGTTGCTAAAAAGCAGAAGTGACATGGTAAAGCCATGTTTGAATAGTGTTATCACTGAACTAGCTAAATTAGTAATGTGGCACAGAAATTACTCTGCTCATAAATAAAGGGCTATATTTTCTAAATGATGTGTGAACAGGATACATTCTAAAAAGATAATTTGGTGACCCAACAAATTAAGCACACAGCGTATTTTCAGACACGAGGTCTCATCAACCCGAGTGCATCTGCATGTGTGTGTCTAAGCACTGAGAAAGAGGAGGAGGAGTTGGGTACATCTATAAAACAAGATGGACAAGAAGAATCTGTTTAAAAAACATATGGACAGGTAAGAAATTAGGAGTGCAGGTTTTGATAGGGGAAAACATACAAGCAATTAACAACAATATATATAGCTGATGAATCTATCTATTGCATTTATTCATACATATACAAAGCTATTTCAGATATAGCATAAAAGATATTAGTCTAAGAAGAAATTCTCAAAAGGAAGGGATATACTGCCATATAAATAATCTCTCTCTATAAAAAAAATATCCTTTGGGATGACAGAGTGATGTCATCACATCACTCTGCATCTGAAGGAGCCAAGCCCCACCTACTCCTGGCCTGGCCCTCCCCAAGGGCCACGTGGAGAGCTGAAGCTGCCTACAGCCCTGGCCCTCCCCTCTCCTTCCCAGCGGCTGGGGGGAGCCACAGCTGCCACGGCCTTGACCCAGCCCTTCTTGGCGGAGGACGGGGAGTGGGGGAGAACCAGGCCCAGCACGGCCAGGGTGAGAGCTGGACCATGTGCAGCCTTGGCCTGGATCCTCCCCTCTTGGTGGTAGGGGGGAAAGCCAGGCCCAGTACAGCCTCAGCCTGGCCCAGTGGCCAGGGGGAGAGCTGGGCCCAGCGTGGCTTTGGCCCACCCCCTCAATGGCAGGGGGGGGGAGGGGCAAGGGCTGGAAAAGGCTCAAGAACTGGGGCCAGGGCAGCCTCAGACCCTCCCCGGTGGTCAGGGGGGCTGGTAAAAAAAAAGCTCTGGGACCTCCCTGGCTGAGAGGGGGTTGGCAAGAGAAGAGAGCAGGGAGCATGGCTGCGTAATGACAATATAATCTTATATATAAACAATAATAATACATGTGTAGTTTTGATAAACTATTAACAATTCCTGCTAGTAACAACAATTATTTTAAAATCCACACAGCAGCCAGTATGAATTTTTACACATGAATTTAAACAAGAAATTAAACAGTTTATTATATTCACATATGTACAAAATATTACAAATTGAAGTACTGTACTAAATCACTGCCTGACAGCAATGCCTCCATACAGGCAAAGAAAGCACATTGAGAAGCAGTGGCTCTGGAATAGTTACATAAGTCTTTGGTATTAGAAACATAGTTTAAAATGCAGCATTTAACTGATTCAATACAGGGCATTAAACAAAGACAACAAAGATGTGCAGTATGAATACCATGAAAAAGTGGTTAGATATTACTTTAATTCTTTTCCTAGGTAAATTGCTGGTCCCCTGAGTTGCTAAAAAGCACACTACAAACTTGGTGTAACGAGGCTACTTAACAAAATAATGCTAAAAAACCTTAGGATACATAACATAAAACATAACATAACATAAAACACAACACAAAACACAACATAAAAGCTCTGTAATTTGTATTGAATTAAACTGCTTCTCCTATATAAGAATTATATGATAAAGCACAAAACATTTCACAGAACTAAAGCCTATCCCCAAAGTAGGCAGAACTGCCAAAGAACCGCTGTTGTCCATTTAAGAAGTATCGGATCAGGTCCACAACGTAATACTACTGAATGACTGACTATACCCAGACAACATACAAGTCTAAACTGCTGTACAGATCACTTTATAAAATACCTTTTAGGAATAATTTACACATTTACATATGCTTTAAATCAGTTCCATCAAATAATGCATTCAACATAATCACAGTTTACATAATTTGAGGTAACTTCCCTGAAACCATGGTGCTTTGGTGGAGGTTCATCCCTAAGGTTAATTGCAATTTTTGACTGGCTCGCTGCACCACTTGGCCCTGAAAAGGGTCTGCCTGCAGGATGCAGCATGTGGGAGGAATGGCTACGCAGGTATGTGTCTTTGTGTCTTTTGAACCCCTCCCCCTTTGCCCCCATGCTATGAATGGATGTCTGTGCTGGCTACATAGTAGGCCTACATAAAAATGGGGACCACAGTCAGTAGCCCAAGTGCAGGAGTTCAGTATGTGCTAATGAAGATTTCATTCTCTGGAGGATCATTGGATAATACGAACCAGTCCATAGAATGGAATAGCAGTTGCAAAGGGGCTGTATTGCTGGTCTGTGTGCACATTGTGGTAGTGGATTCCCCTGTGTTTTTACGGGAAGAAGGAGAGTATCTCATGTGCAGGAAAAATCCAGTTCAGAATTTTATGTATGCAGGAACATTTTGCTTATCCCAAATATTACACTTAAGAGATTAGCTAAATATTAACAATTGCATATTCACATATGTACACCACCACCACTAGCATTTGTTTGAATTTTTTCTTTTATGAACCAGGACTTTCAAAATTCATTAAAATGCTGGATCTCAAGGGACAGCTATCACTTGGTCATGCCTGACAGCAAGGTTGTAGGCTTTCATGCTAAACTATGGTGCTCTTTTTCTTGGGATAATGGATACTTATTCATTACATTATAGAAGGAACATTCCCTTCGACTGCATTGCCATAATTTCACTACCAAACTGGGAGAGAAATAACAGACAGAGTTAGTGTACTGAAAAACAGGGAGTCAGGCAAGAAAAAAAAAAAACCTGTTCGTGTGTGCATTTAGGATGAAATCTCTTTGCTTTTCTCCAAAACCACATTTTTATTCTATTTAAGTTCTTTTCAGCCCTGCAGAGCTGATGGGACAGCAAGTGTAATCCTTTTGTGTTCACACAGGAAAGGAATTGTTCACTAAATTTCTACTGCAGAGCCAGATCTGATACATTACAGGCAAAATATGACATACAAAATGTTTCAACTCCTGGTAATACATGAGCTATAAAGAACATATTTTGGTTTTGAGATTCCTGGTTGCGTTTACATAATCAGCTGCATACTTGTAAACTGAGAAAAATTAGCTTTGGAGCACATAAGAAAACAAAGAGAGAACACCACAATCCCATTTTACTGTTATTTTTTCTAGCACTAAGTAACACTCCACTTTTTTTAAAACTGCTGTTGCAAGCTTGTCGGACTTCCAGTCAGTTATAATCATCCAACAAACGTACCTTGGAAGAGAAGGCTGTTAATATTTACTGTATTATTTATTTTTCTCAGAACAGCTTGAGGAGTTCACAACTGCTTGTTATGTGATAAGTAAGATTGGTTGATGTTTCAAGACAGGCAATACTGACTTTACTTCATGTCCACTGGCATGACTAAATTCTCCTTTTTCTGTATGCAGTGATAAGGAATAATAAGCCTTCATCTTCTCCTTCCACTATCAGAGGTGTTAGCTACTAGAAAAAAAGATTTATTAAACATTTACCAATAAGTAGCATTTGCTGTGTGCCACAGGGCGAAATGAAACACAGCATACAGCAATCTGTTTTGCAAGGATCTTCCAGGAAAGTAAGGTTTGGGCTTGACACTGGTCCCTGATGATGGCAAACTGGCAAGTTGTTTCTTACATGGCTCTGGGCAAACCATTAGTCCGTCAGTACAAACTTCTTTAGAAATCCCAACTTTATGACTGGAGGGGTTTGGACAAACAGAAATGTTGCTTTTGAAATTCTTAACAAGACAATAACGCTTTGCAGACTGTTGTATTCCACAGTCCCTGAAATTTCTGGTCAACAGTGCAAAGTAAGTGTTCAATTCATTCATCTTCTTCAACATAGGTTGATGGAAACCAGCCCATCTAAAAAGGCAAAAGCAGAACAAAAAATAATATATAAGGTGTTAATGACCCAGGACAATTCCGCAAAAGGCCTGGCTAGGCAAAAATTATAATGGTTCTGTTTAGTGAATATAGAACTATAAACATTAACTTGAATGTGCTGCCATAGCACTCAAAATAACACCTCTCAACCAAGTGATGCAAATTATTGTTCCCATTATTTGGAGGCTGCAGCACTCGACATTAAAACCTCAGAACTAAGCCACAAGCTGTGACTATACCCCAAAGGTCTAAAATGTGGAAGAAGCAGCATAAGAGCAGAAACAAATTTCACTAGAGGAAAGCATCTGTCATTTCCCTCTTTTGGAGGTAAAAGACATTTAAGTATTCTGCAACGCCACAATCAGGCTCACAAGTCACCATTACTGTAATTCTCCTAGAGTAAATAAGAACTGATTTTGTTGTCCTTACATGCACTCATGACCCAATGGAGTCAGGAGTTGTTTTAAATGAGAAAAAACTTTGGGCTCTGCCCTGCAATTCTACACGTTAGAAGCTCTCTTCAGAAATTAATGATTATGTTAGGTATGGACAAAAGGGATGCCGTTTTTCTGATGTCTTTTCTTTCCCTCTTAAAAGATATTTTCATTTATATTGCATTATTATTATGTTACTGTGTTGCTTATGAAAGAAACCAGAGCATTAACCTTGTAGATTGAAGTCCCACACCTCTCACAGAGTACAAGACAAGGGCAAGCTACTTCATGCTACCCTGCCTATGTATGCTGGTCTGGATAAACTATCTCTAGAGAAAGAAGGGAGTGCAAGTCCCAAAGCCCATCTTGATGAGACTATCAATCAGAATTCCAGTTCATAATGTTTTTCTTTAGGCTGCAGCTGTCTGCCCATGAACATCTAGAATGAGATCAACTTATTTCACATAGGACCACCAAAATAGTTTAGGTGTCTATATTGCTCGCAGTCGATTTCATTTTAAAAATGTGCCTGTCTCACATATATATATAAAATCAAATATATGTGTGTGTGTATAAAATCAAAAACTCTTCAAATAATGAAAAACACAAAACCCCCACATGCTCCCCACCTTATTTCAGAGGGCTAACTATCATCATACCCAACCACCATCCCAACTGTCATCCACCCTCCCTTACCAAAGCTGGAGAAACAGGTGAGTCTTACAGCAGGCCCTAGCCATGCTACTAAACCATGACCTTGAGTGTCTCCATTTATCTGGTATTACATGAGCAGAGTGACAGCAACTAAGGGAGAGATGGAAGCCATTTAGGGTTCATATGTCAAAACTACCTCTGACTTGCACCTGGGAACTACCAGGAACCCCCACAAAACTCCAAGCACACATTTTACATGCTCCCTGTAAAAAGCACTTGCCGCATTCTGTGCTAGCTGAAGTTCTTGAGTGCTCCTCAGATGTAGCCTCGTGTAAAGCCTATTGCGACAATCCAGTTTTATGCTGACAAAGGTATGGAAGGCGGTAATGAAGTGCACTTCCAAAAGGAAAAGATAACAAAACGCACCATTTGCCTCTCCTCCTAACTGGACAGCAAGAAGCAACAAGAAATCTAACAACAGCCTGATGTTTTGCTACTAAGGGTGTGCAACTCAGTTATAACCTCTGCTATCTCCCCTTCCCCCCCCCTAAACAGTCTTATTCACACTGGACATCAGCCAGGAGCATTTATCCATGACTCTAGTTCATTTATACTCTGGGAAAGCTAATCAAGCATACTGTCTGGAGGATCCACTGAAACAGAGCTGATGATATGTCAGATATGCTGCAAGAGGAAATATGTGAAAGACATATGATGTTGGAAGACCCCTTTAAAAATCCTTATCAATGAGATAAGCAAAAAATGATGCCAAATAAAAGAAAAACCTACCCTTCCATTTACTTCACCTCTCCACCAGCCATTGGCACTCATCTTTGTGTAAATTTTCACCACATCACCTTTCACTAAGGACAGTTCTCTCATGTCTCTTGCACAGAAGTCGTACCGGGCTATGGCTATGCCAATTACCTTGGGACTTAGCACTGAAATTGAACACAGAAAATCAATGTTATTATGATTTGTCAATTGCAGATCAATCATTTAAGTCAATACTGTAAAAGGTATTGCAATGATTCTATTACGAAATAAGCTGTGAACAACGTTATGTAAATCTGAAAGAAACCACACAAAGAAATCAAGAAGCCTTCTTTAAAAGTTAATTCAACACATGGTTGGAGGATTTTATATGTTTTGGGGGGGGGGGGCATAGAAAGAAAAAACATTACATGAACTTGAATGTAAATGCTACTAAGTCAAAAAAAATCTTCCTAAGGATTCAAAAATTCTGCAGAACTTATTACACTTTTTGTCATTTATAATACTGCTGCAAAGTACACACATCAACATATTTTTGAGGTCACTATTTTGTTTCCAAAGAGATTATTAGCATTTATTGTTGATTTAACTTTAAACCTCTCATGAGGCAAAATAAACAGATTATGGTGCTATTCCTTCAGAGAAACAATCCAAGTTAAATACAATACATATAAGACTATAGACCAATTCCTTCCAACTAAAACTAAAAAGAAAATGCACTTCTTCAGTTTGGGTTATCTATTGTATGGCCTTTATTCTGGGGCTTTTACACTCTAAAACAAACATCATCACTGATCAGTTGAACCCAGCTTACAAAATGTCACCACAAGCAAAAATGCCCTGATTCAGCAAAGTACCTAAGTATTAGCATAAATCTAAGCATGTGGGGGGAGGGTCTCAACAAAATCAACATTTAGGGTTCGTTTACATCGCAACACTATTTCGAAATAACTAGCACTATTCTGAAATAACTTAGTCCGCGTCTACACATCCGGCAGTTATTTCTAAATAGTGTCAAAAGACTGTCAAGCTGGAAGACTTCTTACTCTGACTCCTGTAACCCTCATTGTACAAGGAATAAGGGAAGTTGGAGGAAGAGTGCTCTATTTTGAAATAAGTGCTGTGTAGACACTCCCTATTTCAAAATAAGATACGCAATTGATGTAGCTCAATTTGCGTAGCTTATTTCGAGTTAAGCCCTGCAGTGTACACGTGCCCTTAGAGGTTTACAGTGATATACATACTTAAAATACAATGCTGAACTGGGCCTAAGTCGTTTCAACTGATATAAAAACGACTTCAAATACTTCCGAATGATACTAGTGCAAAGCTGCATGTCTCTAATATGAGACAGAGAACAGATGAGCAAGCACATTGTTACTAGAGTTTCTCAAATTGCTATTCACATTTTAGTTTTGGAAATGTCAAAAATCTAACGGTAAGGAATCAGAGCAAGCTGAACTTCTTTGATTTAAAATCAGGGAAATACGAAACGTGACATGTAAACAAGAAAAATCTAAACAATTCTAACAGAAGGAGCTATTTAAGTTAGATCCTTGCTCCATATACTTTAATTTGATCGTTGTTGGGATCTCATATGAAGAGCAGCTTTTGCACAACAGCGACTGTGAATTCAAATAATTACAACTGAACACACATCAACGATTAAAACTGAAACACCTAAAATCAAATAGTCTGAAAATGAATTATGACCTTTAGCACATTGTAGTGTGCTATAGCTTTGCACGCAGCATTAGTATTTAGAATATGGCTATAGGATACAAATACGTTCTATAGAAGAGAATAAGCAGATTGATAGATTGTTCATGTGCATAAAATGAAGATGATGAAGAATATAGACAGTCATGCACAGTATATTATAACAAAATATATTCTCTAGCAAATACCATGGCTAGACTCTTTAGGTAAACTCTTTACGTCAATATTGTGTTAATTACCATAGTAAGCCACAAGAATAAGTGGTGACGGGGCAGGAACTGATTGGGGAATAAGGTGCTGGTCACTGATTTGGCAGGAGAAGGGGTGCAAGAAAGGCAGTAACTGACATTTTGTGAGGAAAAGGGCACTAACAGCACTTACTGATTTTGAGCTCAGCAGTTTATTGGATGACCAGAGCAGTAACCAATGGGGGGAAGAGGATATTTGATTTAGCGGATATGAGGACCAGCCCGTAAATGACTGGGGGAAGCCGGGAACCACTCTGGACTCAGAAACAGGACAAGACTGGGGAGAGGCCAAGGTACATTGGAAGAGAAGCCGGGAGAGGAACAAAAGGAGGTAGGTAAGAGAAGACAACAAGGAGAAAGGGGACCTAAGGGAGGGAAAGGACTAAGGAAAGCAGAAATGCAGGTGTCACGTTACTGGATTTTGAGGGGAACAGCCGGGTCACTGCTGCACCCATGGGGGGGTGTTTGCCCCAAAAGTGGTACAAAGGGGGCCATGTGAGGTGTCAAACAAAAAGCTTACTTGCTACTGATTCTGTATATGCTCTTCATATATCTGTATAATGTCTGTGTGTGGAGTTATGAATATGTACTCTGTATGGAGACTGGAAGTTTCTCTGTATGTGGTTGAGAAATGGGCTTGGCCTATGGACATGCTAATTAGCAAGGCTCCAGGGACAATAGGTCTCTTAAGTACCCAAGACCCACCTATGAAGGAATCTAGGTGCCTGGTCAGAGACCATGTGACTGTCTCCAGCTTGGAAGAAGCCAGGAAGGAGGTATACATAGGCCATGTGGCCAACTCCATCTTGGTCTCCAGATCTGCTCCTGACCCCAGATGCGACCTCGCAGGGAATCACGAGCCGGGAAGAACTGTGGACCCATCCTGACATAGGATGTGCACCAAGGACTTTTAAGCCAGCAGTTATAACATCTCTGCTGCAAGCCTGCATCGAGAACTGGGAAATTCGATGCATGTAATGTATGATACTTTGACAACCTTACTCTCATGCTTCTCTTTCTTGTAGTAATAAACCTTTAGATGTTAGATTCTAAAGGATTGGCTCAGCATGATTTGTGGGTAAGATCCAGAGGGTAAACTGACCTGGGATCTGTGGCTGGTTTCTTGGAACTGGACAGAACTTGTTCGGGGAAGGTGAGATTGGGCTCTAAAACCCCTCACCTGTGTATGAGGCCCAGGACCATCTGGGGCATGGATATTGCTGGGGTGTAGGAGGGGTTTTGCTTGTGAGGCTTCAGGCAGACAGCTGAAGCGCTCTGTGGGACTGGTTTGTGGCCTGTTTGGGAAAGTCTCCAGTCTGGGGGCTGTAAGGAGCCCTGAATTTGAGCAATTCGCCCTGAGCAGAGGCCCTCAGCTGTGCCCAGACCCGGCCCAGTCCGTCACAGCAGGTAATGCTGGGCAGTAAATATTTTATTTCCCAGTAAAACATTAGGGAAAATGGGAAACAAAAGGGCAGAATTAGAGGAGAATATTTCAAACCCTTTCAAAGTGAAGAGCACAAGGGAAAGTGAGAAAGAAGTAAGCAGAAAGGGACAGAATCTGGAAATAGGAGAGAGAGGGGATCAGAGAAACAAGAAAAGACAAGAATTGATATAAGCCCTGGGGGAGATTTTAAAGAAGAAACAGGCTATGTCCGCAGTGCCATTAAAAACCCACAGCTGTCTTATGCCAGCTAACTCAGGCTCACACAGCTCTGGCTAAGGGGCTATTTCGTTGCAGTGTAGACATTGAAGCCATTGAAGCCCAGGCTCTAGGAGCCTGCAAGTTAGGAGGCTCCCAGAGCCTGTGGTCCAGCCTAAGCTTGAAGGTCTACAGTACAATTTTAGAGCCCCACAAGCTCTAGTCATCCAATGCAAGCCAGTCCCAGGTGTTTAAACTGCACTGTAAACATACTCTGAGAGGACTCCCTAATGCAATGGTCACCAACCAGTACAGCAGGATCTACTGGTAGATCTTGGAGTCTTTGACAGGTGATCCTGACTGGTTTAGCCGGAAGCTATCAAGTGCCAGCACTTCATCTCCCCCTCTCATCATTGCCGTTCTGCTCCTGCCCTTTGCCTTGGAGCTAACCCCCCTGCCCCGGAACCTCCTGCTTGCGGTGCAAGGCATGGGAAGAAGAGGAGGGATGCTGATATCTGGGTGCCCTTCCCCCCCATACCCGATCTCCACAGAGCAGAGGAGAGACAGGGATGAAGAGAGTTTGCTAGCTGCTTTTGGGAGTGGTGCAAGGCCAGGGTAGAGGTGAGCCTGCCTTAGCACCACTGTACCACCATCCAGAAGCCACCTGTGGTAAGTGGTGTCCAATTGGAGCCTGCATTCCAAACCTTGGCCCTGGTCCTGAACCCTTCCTGCACCCCAACTCCCTGCCCCAGGCTCATCTCAGAGCCCCTCCCACACTCCAAATCCTTTAGCCCAAGATCAGAGCCTGCATCCTCCTCCCCCGCAACCCAGCCCTCTGCCCCCAGCCTGATAAAAGTGAATGAGGATGGGGGAGGCAGGGAGGATGGAGTGAGCAGGAGCAGGGCCTCGGAGAAGGGGTGGGAAGAAGGTGGGACAAGGGTGTTTGGGTTTGAAGTACATCCTGGATTGCACTTAAATTCAAAAAGTAATCTTGTGCTTTAAAAGGTTGGAGACCACTGCCCTAATGCTTCTAGCCCCAGAGAACTGACTTCCAGAGGAGCAGAGATAGGCCAACACTGAACGTACTTTTAAAAAACCCAACCCTTAATATTTAGTGATCATGTTTTCCATTTACATTATCGTTTAGTTGTGAATTTACTGAAGACCCTTGGTGTTTTAAGAAGAGATGATTTTATTAAAAATGCAAAAAGTCAAGCACAGTATCTGCCAGAAAATGAAATGCCATCCAGGCAGACATGCTTCACTTACCTAACACAGACACCCCATTACTGTTGTGTAATGGTTACAAAGAAATTTTTTTTTTTATGGAAGAGACAATGCAGTTAATTCTTACTAATTACCAACCTAAAGGGCTATGTTGGGGCTAGTTGTATGTACAAGGACTATAGCAGGCCAACCTCAATTCCAAAAACTTGTGCCTCTTAGGCCAGATAATCCATCCTGTATAAGTTGAAGTGAACCAGTATAAGGAGAGCAAATGTTGTACTCTTTAGATGGTGCAGCGGTTACTGTTGTGTGTGCTCCTTTGGGGTTCCCAGAGAATTTTTGCCTGCCACCAGCAAAATTCCTGGGACTACCAGCAAAGTGGTGCAGCTCCACCATAACTATGGTTATCTCTACACTACTGGTGGATCAGCACTGTGGTAATCAATCCACCGGGGGGATTGATTTAGCAGGTCTAGTGAAGACCCACTAAAATTCTCCACCAAACGCGCTCCCACCAACTCCAGTTCTCCACCAGAATGAGAATCTTAAGGTAAGTTGGTGGGAGAGTTTCTCTCATGGACCCAGCACAGTGTAGACACTGCAGAAGTTGATATAGGATATATCGACTCCATTACTTAAGTCGACTTTGCCCTGTAGTGTAGATCTTCCCTGTGGTTTAAAAGTCACAACAGCATCCTTACTTATTGGTGTTTATTAATGGAGTGCAAATTTGCTACAATGTGATTGGAACTGAGATTAGTATGGCTATAAATTTCAATCTTTCTATATAGTCTGTTAGTTCAAAATGTTTGTATATTTTCACAGCAACAGAAGATTAAAAGAGAAAAAAGAAAACAAGAGTACATTTGAAAAACAGATGAGTAAAATTAACTGAAACCATGATAGTGCAAAATCTAAGAAAAACATTTGTTAACAGAACTCTAGCAACAGCATTTTACAATTCTGCCACAATATGGTTTGCTGTAGAGATGGGACGAAGACTTGATTCATTCATAAGCAATTTTCAGGTATGTAAATTTATATGACTACATTAATTCAAATATAAAACTTGCTATAGGATTCCACTATTGAAAGGTGAGTTAGTGGCCATTTCAGGTTTGCTGCAGCTATTCAAATTCTGTTTATAGTAATGTATACTTAAATCAAGTTTATTTTATACGACTTTGATTCTGTGGGACTGCAAGAATAACAATTTTCTACCCTCAGATTACCTTGACTTTATAGCTTATAATGTTAACCAATTACTGAGATTTGGAGTCAGTCTTCAGTGCATAGCATTAGCTACTATTCTGCACTTAATCAAGGAATGAAAAAAGTAGATTCGTCCCTTCCCTATATGGCTGCACATTGAAAGAATTTGCAAACAGAAGCAAATTTAGAAGAAATATAAAAGCAGTAAGCAGTACCTGACCAGAAAGGAGTGGAGGAAGGGGGAACAAAGCTGTAGTCTGGAGGAGTTACAAAAGAAAACCCACAGAACAAAGAAGGGGCTTAGAGAAAGAAAGAGAAAAAGAGAGAAGCAAAAGAATGTTGAAATATTGGCAAAATATATAAATATTAGTATATTTATTAGGTAAGTAATTGGTAATAAGGAAACTAATGTTGCTCACTGAGGAAATGTGGGACTATGAAAAGTGGAAAATGTAGATCTAAGTTTTTTTTCCCCCACACTTAACATTTTTCAAAATCAAAAAATTAAAAAATCCATTTGGGATTTGGCAGAAAGGAATGTTAAACTTCTTTTCTTACAAATAAAACTGTTTCTTTTCTAAATAAATTTTAAAATATTTTTGGCCCCAACTCAGCTAAGTTCTTAATCGTGTGTCTAAGTTCAAGTACATAAGGCAATGTCATTGGTATCCATAAGACTATGCACAAGCTTACCTTAGGCATGTTCTTAAGTACCATGTTAAACTGGGCCTTACACCACATATGAAGGGATCAGAGCATTCTGTTCTGATAACCATTAACATCAATG
This sequence comes from Pelochelys cantorii, assembly GCA_032595735.1. Lineage (NCBI taxonomy): Eukaryota > Metazoa > Chordata > Testudines > Trionychidae > Pelochelys > Pelochelys cantorii. The sequence continues at coordinate 23,147,178 of CM064334.1, read as the reverse complement.
AGCATTATGTGTATGTTGCATATTCTCTAAGGACTACATGATATTTTGGATCCATATATGCTACTCATATGCAGTTCAGTGGAAGTTCTGATCAAACACAAAAGGGAGAATTTGACTCAGGTACTTAAACTTGTGCAGCCGGTATGCTAGCTTCTGATGGATAAATGTAATGTATTCTCTGGTAATCAAAGGGTTAAGGACACACTAATTAAATCTGCAAACCATAGATAGGTTTGCTGGTCACCCAGTTGCTTTCTTTTAAGTGACATCATGTTTTCTACCTGCAAAAGAGTGCATGCCTATTTTGTGGGTGCAATCACTGTGCATGCAGAAGCAATCTGAAATAAAAACTGAGACCAAAGAACATATAATTGCACCAAAATTCATCTTTGTTTACAATCATCTTTTTAAAAAAAATAAAATACACAGTGATGTCTCCATATATTTGATAGCTGATGTGGCATCCTCATGCCTACTGAAAGTGTGCAATGACCACCTAAAAAGAAGAGAAGTCCTGGGGTACTGATATTAAAAAGAACCACTGGATAATTTTCTGAAGTGAGTGAAAATTTAACTTAGTTTTAGGTACAAAATGATAACTCAGTTCTAACAACTAACTATTGAAAGAACTGTAATGCATGCAGGTCAGCTTTCAATTCACTCTTGGCCTAAAATTCTAAGAAATAATATGGAAAGTGTACTAAAAAACATTACAATAAAGTAAGAATAAAACCTTTTTTCCTATCACCCTAGAAATTGAGGTGATTTGAAGCTGCCTTTCATATGCACTCAAAACATTCGACATTAGTACATGATGAATTTTTGCAATGTCTGCAAGAGAGTTTCCTAAATTTAAAAAAAAATTCTCCAAGTCAGAAATGCTTCTCTGCTTATTTTGTGATGTTTTGCCCAATGTGTACTAAACAAAGGTACTAAAGAACTAAACTATATAAAACTTGTATCATTAGGGAAAATGTATTTATTTTTAAAAATCCAAACAGGAATTTATATCAGAAGAGCTCCTCTGAGCCACAAGCGCACACAAGACTCAAGGTTTGGGTCTAGTACTACAGTCTGGACTATCCAGAAGGAAAAGCTCATTTAGCTTTATAACAGTCTTAAAATCCATTAACTAAAATGTAATCCAGGGTCAAACAATCTGGGTTTTGTTATTAGAATTGTGGCAATCTAGTAGGCTTTAAACAGGGAATTTGAAAAAAGGAGAGACTTTTCATCAATTTGGCTGAGGAGGGAAATTTGCCAGTTTCCACCAGCAAATGGAAAAAGTTTGAATTTCAATATCGTACAAAGCCAGGCCCACCAAACCTCTCAAGTAGAAAGTACCCCTTGTTCATTTCTCTTGCTCTTCCATATAATCACCTCTGAACTCTCATGTTCTTAAGTAACTCCTGTAATGGAGATTTTTATTTCTGGAGTGAAGCGAAGGAAGTGGAATGTGTAAAATCTTGTATCCTGCAAGAATTTGCAATAGTTGTCCTATTTCTCCGATGCATTAATACTCTTCCATGTGATACAAATGCCTGCTTTGGTGCCTCCCTCCTATTAGCTGATTTAAGAAAGAAGAGGAAGTGTTTTCTTTCTGCTCCTCTCTGAGAGTAACTAAAATAAACACAAAGGCAATGTAGGCAGGGCACTCCTCATGCCAGTCAATGCACTGATACTCCATGCCAGGTAGGAATGATGGGGAAAGAGGACAGAGACTGTGAGGGATAGTGAAAAGAAGGTATATAGGAGAATGAGGAGGAAGACACTTTGAAAAGTGACAAGGACAGAGAATAACTAGGAACGGACATGAAGTCCTGAGAGAAAATGGGGCACAGTAGGAGCGAGAAAACTAAAAACTCATAGAGTTTGTCTACACTACATTTAAACACCAGTGCCTGGACCATGTCACCTGACTCAGACTTACCATTTATAATTGCACTGTAGATTTTTGAGCTTGGGGAAATACGATGGTTTCAGAGTTCAGGTTTTAGCGTGAGCCTAAATGTCTAGACTGAAATTATACAGCCACATAGTCCAAGCCCAAATGAGCTGACACAGGCTACTCACAGGTGTTTAATTGCACTGCATATACTCCTGGGAAATAATTAAAGAAAACAAGAGAAGAAAAAAAGAGGAAACAAGATGATAGAAAGAAACACAAAGAAAAACAGGGAAAATGGATGAAAAATAATCTGAAAATAATCCACCCCCAAATTCCCCTAATGCTTCTGTTTTACCAAATAAAAGTGGGAAAGTCTCTTGGAAATTACATATGCATGTCCAAGGAATATAGATAAACAAGTAAAAATCTAACAAAAACCCCAGCAATTGAAAATGACAGAATAGTCAAAATCATTGCCACAAGACACTGGGCTGGACTTCATTCACAGAAATCTTCAAATTGTTGAAGTCACCGTTAATTTTTATTTCCCTCTTATTATCTGGTGAAATGCAAAGATAAAGCCTTTGAAGTCTAATATTCTTGCAGGAAAAATTAAACATTTTCAACAGACCACATAACAGTAATTTTAAATAGCTCTGGACATCTAAAAAGGCAATAAAGTTTTACAGATTTGACTTTAGGATATTACATGTTATAAGAGCAATATTATTACACATATTGCAGCTATTTACTTCCAAAATAAACAGTCTTTTAGCAGGCATGGTATTTTGAAAAACCTTTTGGAAGTGTTCTACAGGATTGTAAATTATGGCCTTAAAACACAGGTATTTAAAAAAAACAACAAAAAATAAGATGATTCTTCAAACGATGTATTACTCAAAAAACTGTGTGTCTTTACTGAAACTCCAGTTTACAAAAATGTAGCCAAATTAAGTGATTGATCTATTTAAATCCCAATCCAAGATTAAAACTTGTTATTTATTTATGCATGCAACTGAAAACAGCGCTGCCTATCTCAACATCTGCAAAAACTAGGCAAACTCCAAATTTAATCTCTCACTTGTATTTCTAATAGATTTTTGAACACCAACCTGACTTTAAGTTTGGCAGCAAGGAAGTCTCACTAAACATGTCCATAAACCTGTTGGCAGATCTGATTATGCTTAGCTGTAGAAAAATGTTAGCTGAACACATTACCATATTAATTGGTTAAATGTCAAAAATGCAAAATGAAGATGTTTTAAATGTCATTATGCTTTTAGTGTTAAATGACAGCAAGTAATATGTAAAATGATAATACTCACAGTTACTGCTTGCTTTGTTACTCCTTTGTCCATCTGAATTCTCAGATTCCTTATATGGAAACTGAAGAGTAGTATCCAAACTTCGGAAACCTTCTTTGAGAGAGTGGTGCTTGTAGTACTCTACGAGTTCCTTTGAGGAAGAGAGAAAAAAAAACGTGACTGGAAATTTAATTTGAATAATTTTCAACAGCAAGATATGCAATTAATAATAGTTTTCTTACATAAGTGATCTTATCATTAGAGCTGAGCAAATAATTGATTTTTCAGTTCTGTAATCAAACACAAAATAAAATAAAAATAAATTCATTTGGTCTCAGCCAAGAAATACAAAACCAAAAATATTTCACTTGGGTCACACTGGAATTTTGTTTTCAAAATGTTGTTTTGACATTTCTAAAATCTTTTTTTCCACATGAAACTATTTGCTGAATTTTACCTGGATCCATGAACAGTTTTGGTGCCCTGAAAAATGTGTTTTTGGTGAGAGGTATTTGCTGAAAAAATGTCACCCAGCTCTATTTATAATGGATAATTGCACAGTAAGTATACAGAAAGTCATGTTACCTAAAATACTTACTCTCTCCATTGATGTGCTGAACACCCTATCTGTATCACTGCCTTTTATTTAGTATTAGAAGATTTACCCGGCGTTGCTCGGGTTCTTAATTCCATTTTTGAAAATAATATGAAAATGTACATGAAAATGAAGCCATTTAAATTATTGCTGTGGGGTGGGGCTGGGGATGAGAGGTTCAATATGCAGCTGCCCCAGGGAGAGAGGACTACCCCACAGTCCTTTTTCATCACTGCATCTTGGGGACAGGTGAGACGCTCCAGTGGGCACAGCCAGGGGAGGATTGCTGATGTTCCCCACCTGGGGTAAGTCCAGGTTCATCTGCCCCCCGCACTCTCCAGTCACTGTGAGGAATGCAGCAAACGGTGCACTTTCCCCTCACTCCTTGATGAAGGGGAATGGCCAGTAATGTCCCTTTATGAATTGGGGGGGAGCGGAAGCTCCCCTACCCTCTTTAAAGGGCACTTTAAAGGGTGGGAGGCTTGGGGCTTGGTCAGTCCCAGAGATGAAAGTTCACTTCCAGCCAGCCCCTTTCACCTGCCTGGTGATTCTGCCTCTTTTTCTGTATAGTTTTATGAGAAGCAATCCCATTCCAGGCACATCCCATTTTCCTTGCACAACCAAACCCTGGCCTTGCTTTAAGTTATGATAAGAGGAAGGTACAGCAATTTGATGGTCCTAGCTCTTACCATTTAGGAGGGGATCTTGAACAAACAGACAGACAGAGACACAAACAGACTGACTCTCTCAAATATATAGCAGATGTTGTACTTGTATGTTGTACATACTTAGAATCAATTTTATAGGACAAATCCTTTTTTGAAAACAAAGACATCAGATGACAGTCTGAGCCTTATAATCAACAAGTGCTTTCCCCTCAGGTATATGGGCCATGTAAAGATTTCAAAGGGATTTCATGTCACTGTGTCAGATGGCCTCAAGATAAGTCAATGGTACACAGCTTCTCACATTCTCCATGGATTCAATTTGAGAGTTCTCCATACATTTCATAAATGATTTGCTAAAACTTCATATGAAATCAAAAGAGGTACAATACATGGAGGTGAGTGCCTTCAGGTCTCATGTATGCCACTACGAAAGCTTGTCTGCAGGGTGGGGAATGCACAAATGGGTCTGTGATATCTAAAGCACACTGTGCATTAAGTGGTCAAGGTAGACCCTGTTGGTGTGCACAGGATGTTCCCTACAAGTGAACTGGGGAACATGTAATGCACATCAGGAAGATCTACGGAGACCAATACATGAGCAACATGTTAATTTGCTTTATAGATCATATACCCACAGTGCATATTACTATATAGACAAGTCCTTGGGTTGGATCAACAGATTGACATCAATAAGTTCAGCACAGAGTTTCTCTACAGAAAAAAATAAGGGTAAATGTTGAATAGGAAAAAGCAAAGCAAATACAGTTCAGTTAATTATTCTGTTCCTTCAAGCATGGCATTTCGTTTTTCAAAATCAAATACAGCAATTCATTTATTGTAAACACTTAACTCTCATCGCCAATTCATTCAATAATCCCATTTTGTTCTGAAATGTTTAAGTTTCCAAAAACAAAATCAATCAGGCCAAGTTTCAGTCCAAATATGGAAAAAACAGTAATTTAATTTGAATTTACAAACAAGCTCCCCAAAACCAGTCCGTGCTCTCCTACAAAAATCCAAAATGGTCCACGCAATAAATTAGTTTTAACAAATAAAATGACCCTTAAATTATTCAGGCAAGACCTAAGTGTAAGTTCATGAAAACAGTCTGAATGTTACACTTCTGAATTGAATTTTGGAACTCTTCAGTCCCATGTTGTATAAGTTTTGTATGTCTCAGTAGCTGGATCAAAGGTAAAATCTACCAAAACTAAAATCCACAGCTGCTTTAAGTAGTTCACAATCATTGACCTCCAGACCCTCCAAGTAAACAGAAAAGCCAGGAAAAAAAGAAATATTTGTGCTTCTGTTGTATTACATTAATGCTGCAGGCACGTTGCAATGACAGCAGTGTAAGTAGCTTTCACCAAACAATCAGTCGTCACTGAGTACTCAGGCATTCAAATTACCAATGCAACATGCACTAGAAAGTATGCTTTATAGGAAGCATTTGGAAATGGATTCCCTGCTACATGGAGCACCAAATGAATGGTGCATAACTTGGTCCAGGTAAGTTAGGAGGAACTGATGATATTGGATGCCCATTAACATGGCAGATTTCACTAACAAATCAGTGAAATGGCCCCAAGTCCTCTACTTTTGCAGCTTTTTGTCTATGTTCATTATTTACATCAAAATAATAATTTGAAAAATGAGGATTTAAAACATTTGATGTGCACATCTTCCGACTTCCATGACAAGTCTACAGGGAGATGAATGACCATATCCCCAGCCAATTTAAATCAGGCTCCAGTGAAGCCAGCTGAGATAAAAGTTCACTGACTGAGAGATCTGGCTCTTTAGTAAAGGATCCTTATATGTTATAGCTGGACACCCTATCTATGTTCTCCACACGACAGCCATCGTTTCCACAGTATATTTGATAAATAAAAAGCAGGCTGGGAAAGCTCCTGCTTTTGTTTATTACCTTAGAAATATACTTTGCCATAGCATGTCATTGTTTAAGGCCCGCACAATACCTGATTTGATTTTACCCTGCCACTCACAGATCCCATACAAAATTAGTTTTTAGAATGGATTTACTTGCTTCTTCTGGAAAGGCATGATGTTGTCTCCACAGCAAAGGAAGTGTGCTATGGCACAAGCGAATGTTGCTCACATAGATCCACCAATCCAACACATGGCACACTTTATAATACCAAGGCTAGGGTGTCAAACAATTTTTTCAAACTCAGTGTTAACAAGGTCGATCTGCTATTGATGGGTCTTTTCAGCACAGGTTTCTGTTTTCCCTCCCTGTTTGTCACCTTTGATGGGAACTCCCTTAATTTGCTTTCAAAACTGGCGATCCTGTAGTTATTTCTGATTTGCAGCTTTGTTTAGCGATCTGTATCAAACATACTGCAAAACTCTCTCAGTATCACCTAAGGAAAATCTTCAGGATCTGACTCCCGATGAGATGTCTTGACATCATACTGATAATATCCCTTTCATCATTTCCCAGCAGAACTACTGAAATATTTGTAAGATTTATTTACTCCTTCCTTCATGTATTTGCAAGTTCTACTGAGCTCTCTTTGTTATCAAAAGGGAGATCTCTGGGCATACTGGTTTTTTTCCTTAGAGAACTTCACTGAATTCTAGCTGCTGCCAAGTGAAGACACATCAGTTTGTGAAATCAGCTTAATGTGTACTTGCTATGGGGTCTGTGCTACTCACATTTGAATGAAGATTTTTTGAATTAGGATCACACTGAGTATAGATCTTGGTTTAACTCCTTGTCACTCACAGAATGTTCTTGCTTTGAAAATCTTTTCTTTTCAGGGACTAAACTTAAATCATGTGTTAAGACTTCCTTGATTAGCAGCGTTCCTCCCAATTCTTGCTTTGCATTGTCCCTCATTTGTGTTTATTGTTTGTAGAGTGCTTTGAAGAGGTATGCAGGAAAGATACAGTGTAAGTGTTATTTAACTGTCTGATCTAAGCATAATATGTTAAACTAGCATCCCTTAACAACCTAACAGCAAATGCTTGCTTGGTGAAATTTGGGGTACTTCATTCAGACTCCTTATCTGTATAAGTGTTGTATAAGCAAAACGAAATAAAGGCCAGGATTCTTCTTGAGAAAGTTTTCCAAAGAAGAGATCTGGATTCAAAAGAATTTCTCCCCATTACCAGAGGATTTTGGGAAGACATTTCAAATCAGTAACAAAATGAACCTCATCGTACAAGGCCATTATAATGCCTTGGGCTCAATTATTGAGCATGGCTCACCTATGCTTTGTATAGGGACCACTTTTGCATTCCCTCAATCCACAGCATAAGTTGGAGCAGCTCTTTTATTTAGGCTGGCTGTCAATGACCCCAACGGGCCATTACTCTAGTTATGGATTTCTTCACTATGTCAGCACTCCTGTTATAGGCCTATTCTCTGGATATACCCCTTTTACTACAGAAGTGTTGAGAGTACCGTGATAGCTAAGACAAAGCCCTTGTACACTATACAGTCTGAAGAGGCAAGAGAGAGCTGGTCTGAACACAGGTAGGCAACACAGAATAGAAAATGCCAAAAAAAAAAACCAACCCCAACTAGAGCCCTATCAACATAACTTCTTACACTGCAAGAGCGAAACCAGTGGTAGCAAGAAAAACCTCTTAGGCAACTTGAGCACCAGACTGGACTGATTTATATTGATGAGACAGACAAAAAATGTTTCTACTAGATTAGCATAATCCCTGTTAACACATCCCAGGGAGTAGGCCAGACAACATCCCTAACAACTAAGGCTTATTAGAAGGGTCCTCTCCATGGATCTCCATGGAGTTAATTCGGCAGCTCAGCCTTCTTATCCTTAAAATCTGGATAAAGGAGGAGATACCTAGTGAAATGAGGGAAGCCTTGATTGTTACTCTCTTTAAGAAAGGGGATAAAGCAGATTGTGGAAACTATCATGGTATCTTTCTTCTTGCCGTTGCAGGCAAAGTTCTGGCATGAGTCCTTGCAACCCATCTTTTGCCTCGGTCAGAAGAAATACTACCAGAGTCACAGAGTGACTTCCAACCATGTTGTAGAATTGCGGATATGATATTCACTGCAATGCAGCTGCAAGAGAAGTGTCAGCAGCAAAACCAACCACTGTACATGGCTTTTATTAAGCTAATTAAAGCCTTTGACTCAGTGAATTGCCGTGCCCTTTGGACTCTACTTTTGAAGACTGGATAAATACATCAATGGATAAATACATCAATGTCCAAAAGTTGCTTCATGACAACATGAAATCGACTGTTCTGAGCAGCACTGGCTCCCAGAGTGAACCTTTCGAAGTACCAATAGAAGTCAAACAGGGCTGTATCATTGCCCCAACCATGTTTGCTGTTTTTATTGCTGTCATTTTTTTACCTAATTGCTGGGAAGCTCCCATCTGGCACTGAAATCATCTACAGAATGGATGGAAAGCTGTTTAGGCTTAGCAGGCTGAAAGCTAAACATCTGTTGTGGAGCTTCAGTATGCTGATGACAATGCAGTTTTTGCCCATTCTGAGAAAGATCTTCAAACCATCTTGAACGTGTTTGCTGATGCTTACGCACCTCTTGGTCTCACCCTCAACATCAAGAAGACCAAAGTGCTCCATCAGCCCCCCCCAAATGAAGGACCATACACTCCATCTATTAAAATCAATTAAGAGGTACTGGAGAATGTCGATCATTTTCTCTACCTTGGAAGTTATCTTTCATCCAAGGCAGATCTTGACCTAGAAATCCAACATCGTCTGATTTGTACCAGTGCAACCTTTGCTCATTTATGGCACAGGGTTTTTGAAGATCCACGACATTCAAACAGACACCAAACTGCTTGCTGCCTCTGCAAAATCTTGCAGATCAAATGGGAAGACAGGTGCACTAATGTTAGTGTTCTGGAAGAGGCAAAGACCACCAGTCTCGAGGCAATGATAATTGGTCAGCAATTTCGCTGGACTGGTCACATTGTTCAGATGCCAGACCATCACCTCCCAAAACAGGTCCTGTTTTCTCAGCTGAAAGAAGGATACCGTGGGAGGACAAAGGAAGTGTTATAAGGACTTGCTAAAGGATATTATTAACATTGACACTTGAAAGACACTCGCCCAGAATGGAGAGAAGTCATACACAATAGCCTCCTGCATTTTGAATTAGCCCACCAACAAGCTGAGGAGGAGAAGAGGCGCAGGAGGAAGGGGAGACTGGCTTCTAGTCATGATCAACAGCCTCCTGCTGTACTTGGAAACATCTGTCCTCACTGTAATAGAATTTGTGGTTCAAGGATTGGCCTTATCAGCCACCTGAGGGCCTACAACTCCCATGGAAGATGATGATACTTGGCAATGAGTGATCGTGCATCATTAGATGTGTGTGGGAGTGTTGTTGTCCAAACTACTCCCTGCCCTTTTTGGGCTGGTTATCATGAAGGGGAACACTACTAGGGTGGCAGTAATCTCTGGCCTCAAAAGAATACAGAGACTTTACCAGTTGCTGACCCTATGCAGATTTTTTTCTCCTCAGAGCAGATCGCTGCAGGTGCCACAAACTGGTTCTAATTTTACACCAAACACCAGCATTAAAGACATCTACAAATATATAAAACGTTCTAGTTTGAATAATGAACTTGATTGTAACCTAAAAATATCTGTGCCTGCCACATCTCTGAAAATCTAGAGAAACAGCATGTACTTCAACAGAAATAGTTACATGGGAGTTGCACATTGAAAAAAACCTCATCAATACTTACCATTAAACTTTTAAATTTTTTATTTTCTGCAATGTGGAAAAAGCCATCTCTTGTTAAAATCTTGATGTGCTTCACTTCATTATTATACCTGTGGGCAATTAATAACTTATGAATATAAATGTGTTTTTAATCAGTGGAGATCAATAATTGCCTGAGGGCATGCCCCCAAAACACTACATGAATAAATTCTTAAGACAAAATGTATATCCATGCCAATACACAGCTGACATCTAATTAACCAAATATATTTATTAGTGTATGAATGAAGATGTAGCCTTATTCAGAAAAAAAGTTCCAATTCAGGGACGCTATATATTGCTTGCTTTCAAGATCATATTGAGGATCGATGTGGAAACAAACAAAACCCTCTTAGAATTTTCTGCTGACAGAACACACACTACTGAAACATATTTGCTAACACAAACTTTACTGAAATGTCCTAGACACTAAAGACTTGAACTGACTACCCTGACTACCTACTGACATCAACAGGAGCTGAATCAGGTCTGAACAATTGCCTGTTACTGTTCAACAGGCCAATGTAAACTTTGGTGTCCAACAGCCAATGGTATCTTTCCATTAACTTAAGTGTAGCAATGCTAATTTACACTTTTTGTCCTACATGCCTGAACTTCTTTTCTAGCAACTGATATTTTATGTACTAAGTGATCGTATATTACATGATTATCTAGGCTGCAATGAGATTAACAATTTTCTGCATTTAATATAAACATCTACCTAAACAATAATGAAAACAAGAAATCTATATTGTAAAAGTTCTTGTCCCACTTACTTAATGCTAATTGCGTATTCTCCTGACTCTTTGGTCCTATGTCGCACCAGATAAGTTCTATTTACTCTGTTAATAAGTTCACTTTCAGCTTGCAACCTCTCCATTGCTCCTGAATACCTGTAACAAAGGAAAGCAAATAAATACTAGCCATGCTCATCTTTGAAGCCATGCAATAGATCTTTCCAATTTAATGCAATTTAATGTTTTACATAAGCTAGTGCATAAAAGATAGGTTAAAAAACTCCTGGTGCGTGAACTGTGTTTCAAGATTGTGTTGGAAAGTAATATATCCCCACCCACAATCAGCAGCATTAGCTATTTCAGCAGGAGAGCCTCTCTTGATTACATAGTGTTGTCCATACCAGCAATTCAGGGGTGTGTTTTTTCACACCCCGACTAACAGAAGTGGTAGTTTAGGAAAAGCCTTAAACATGTGCTTAAATCCCATTGACTTCTAAAGCATTTAAACATATATTGAAGTACTTTGCTGAACTGAGGCCTATACTAAAAATGTAATTAAAACATGGCCTAGACCAGGTGTTGGAATTTTACTTACTTGTACTGTTTTGTATCACAAGCTGAAAATCTTGAGCCTGACTCAGCACTAATATACCAGTCTTGTACTAGTGTAACTCCATTGACTTCAGATGAAGCTGGTGCAGCAGACTACAGAATCAGTCAACTGTAGTTTATTTTTGATGTACTACTCAACAACTATGAAAACCTACGTTTGTTTTGGTCAGTGGATCTGATTCTGATCTCACTTACTGAAAGCCAAGTATATATCGGGAATAAATCTACTCAAGTCATTGAAAAAGCAGCATGAAATCAGAATCAGTCACTGTGCATTTATAACCTTTTTAAGTCAAATTCACTCCAGAGTTCACACTATATATACTATGATCCACTTTGACAGTAGATGTAGCGTATCCATGTACATCTCCTTCTAGATTGCTTTTCTGTCAAACAAACTTTAAGCAGAATTATTCACAAAACAAAATGCCACTTTCTTCATTCTGCTTAGCCACTTAAAATGTAACATCTTCTTGCATCAGACGGGTAGCTGTGTTAGTCTGAATCTGCAAAAGCGGCGAGGAGTCCTGTGGCACCTTATAGACTAACCGAAGTGTTGGAGCATAAGCTTTCGTGGGCAAAGACCCACTTCGTCAGATGCCCACGAAAGCTTATGCTCCAACACTTCGGTTAGTCTATAAGGTGCCACAGGACTCCTCGCATCTTCTTGCATGTTTCATGTTGTCCTGCTTTTTTGCTGCATGAGTTTAGAGACACGGACTGTGTATATATAGACTTGTAAACAAAATGTTAAATCATTAAGCACATTATTATATGAGAAATGATTTTAGGCAGTGTATATTCAGTGTTGTTTTCCAAAATGGCTACATAATACATTCTTCATAAGCCAAGAAAGGTTAAAGCAATTTAAATTAGGTTGTGATAAACAGAGTTATGTCTATTTCAACGTGATTGGCATAGGACTAATCTAGAACTCACCATGGCTGGCAAGAGTAGTCTACTGGTTTTGGAACCTAAGGTGTAAAAAGACATAAGTGGAACATAATTATTTAAAGAATATTTTTCTAATTGACTCACAAATGAGGTAGCACTGATCTAATGACCAAATACCCTACATCAAACAGGGGGTAAGAATCAGATTTATTCTGCATAAAGTAGACTAATAGATGAAAAAATGTGATCAGTCAGTGAAGTGAGGATATCCTATATAGATCTAATAATAGGACAGAATATTAAGCTGATACATTTTGTTGTTATCGTTGGGGGAGTTTTATTTTTAATTTTGGACAGATAAGTGCTACAAATCCCATATTGTTTTTAAAAATCCATCTGAAATGGATTTTGGCAGTGCCTCCACTCTCATTTCATCCACAAAATGCTCATCTAGTAGGGCATATTGTTGCAATACATCATTAAAATGTGCAACTGAGTATACCATGATGCACGCTAAATTCACTAAGTGCTTCTTGAATTGGATTGCCTTGAAAAGGCACTATTCTTAGCTGAAATAAAAGCTTGGGTAGCATATTATATAATCTCTTGACATGGTTAACTGAATAATCCATACATTTTGGGGGTATTGTATCAATTTATTAATATATTTGCATGAAACAAGGTTTACTCTTACACTTGAATTTAAATAGGAATGCATTCTGGAAGGCCAGATGCCTTATTTAATTTAAATTTTTTTTTAAATAAACTAAAATCAAACACACACAAAGGATTGTGTGTATGTATGCGTGTACATGCATACATGTATACTGAATATTTCCCCAGCTGACGTCCATACTCCCCATCAACAGACACCAAAACTCCTCAGACCCTCTTGGAGGGCGCAAGTGCAGCTAGCTTGAATTTCCTAACCTGCACGGCGTTGATTTGCTTCTAACCTTTGGGATCCAGACGATGAGGTTCAGATTCACGAACTCACCTCTAGAGATTTCAGAGAGTTAGCCGTATTAGCCTGTCTCAGAAAAAACAAGGAGTCCAGTGGCACCTTGACAAAGTGAGTTGCAACTCACAAAAGCTTATGTCATAATAAAACTGTTAGTCTTTAAGGTGCCACTGAACTCTTTGTTGTTTTGACCTCTTCAGAGTTCACAGGGCCCTGCTTACTGCCCTTGGCATATTGTGATTGCCAATTTTTCCTCCTAAGTGTTATTTTGTAAAAGGTGATTTGGACAGATAACCAGCCTATTAATATTACTTGAATGCATCCAAATCTATGAGTTTAATGCTGACAGTCTGCATTAAATTATCACCAAAAACTGTATTTTCCCCAAAGCACAAAGGAGCCACCAGCGTGAATTTGTTGTCAATATGTTAAAGAGTTCTGCTCTAAGAATAGTGTGACCTATTTATTTGCATGATAATAAATCTCCCAACAAGGAAGGTGTTAAAAGCAATTAGACTACACAGAGAGACTGGGGAAGAGGGAGTAGAGTTAACAGGGAAAATGGAAAGGCTTCTGTAAAATACAAACAGACCAGGAATGGAATTATTGCTAGTCAAATGTCGGTATACGTTGTAAGAGGAAAAGAAGGAGAGTGGCAGTGAATCTATAATGGTCTCCAAAGCCATGACAGCCTAAACAAATACAAGAAGTAAACTATTCATTTGTAACACCACTGCATCAAAGCTTAGCTACAACAGACATGGACTTGGACTGAGTTGGTGACACATTTTTCTCATATCTCTACAAGAACCTCTGACAAGCACTAAGAAAATAAAGCAGCATTATATCAGAACACAAACAGCTGTGCCGATTTTACCAACCAGGTAGTAGACAGGGCATAGGCACCATTTCCACTGGCTGAGAGGTCTCCACCAGTGGTTCTTAAACTGTGGGTTAGGACCCTAAAGTGAGTCATTTTAATGAGGTCACCAGAACTGGCTTACACACACTGGGGCCTAGGACCAAAGCCCGAGCCCTATCACCCAGGGCAGAAGCCCAAACCTGAGGGCTTTAGCCCTGGGCACTGGGGTTCAGGTTATAAGCCCCTTGCCTAGGGCTGAGGCCCTTGTTCTTTGGCTTTGGCACCCAAGGACAGCAGAGCTCGAGTAGGCTCAGGCTTCAGTTCCTACTTCTGGGGACATGTAGTAATTTTTTGTTATAACAAGGGGGTTGTGGTGCAATGACGTCTGAGAAACCTTGGTGTAAACGTTAAAAATGCTGCCAGCAAGTACTCCTACTTTCCTATCATTAGTGAAGTGGCTCCACTGGAAAACTGTAAGGAAAAAACACAGTCTATAAAGCAAGTCTTTATATGTAACTGGGTCTGTAATTAGGATAGCCTACAGAATTTTACAGCTTGAATGATTCATATTGTTAGAATAAATTTTGGATAATAGTTCAAATTACTTTACGTGAGTATACCAGTGGCAGCTGAGAAGAGCTACCTGCATACTAGTGATGCATAGGTCTATATTGGGAGGAATCTGAAATTCTAAATTGGTTTGGCTCATCTATCATAGCAGGTCCTTTTGGTTACGGACAGCTAGCACACTGGCAATCACTAACCTTTTACACACTAGAGTGTGTTGATTTCTACAATAAAGATTATCTATGGCAGAGAAAAAAGAAAACGATCAAACACTGTACCAGAAGCTGTTGGCTTGCACTGTATTATACCTGCAAATCCACGCAACCTCAGTGATAAAACTGAACAAAAGACAGTGAGATTCTGATGCTATTCATATGGTATAAAAATGTCTGCTGACAAATACTGCACATTGCAAAAAGAACAAAGCATTTACAGGTATGTATAGCTGAGAAGGGACTGGAATGTGATATTTTGGAACTCAACAGTTTTTCATTCAATATTAATTCCTAAAGCCTTTTGATGTATTTTATGCTTTTTCTGGGAATTTTTATATTGGCCAGTTGTAAAGACTGTTACGCTTAATAATAATAGTACAAGTTATAATACACTGAAAATCTGACAGATATTTCAGCATCTTTTAACTGCATCATTCGTCATAATAAGATGTTTATATTTTGCCTTTCCAGGTTAGCAATGCTGAAGAATCAATTCATCTTTCTCATCAGCCTACGCCTCTGGTTGCTAACATGTTATGAATAATATTTATTTATACTGTAATACCATGTTATTTTCATTCAACCCTCTGCTTAATAGTATATTTCTAAATTTAGCAGAAAGCCATGTCACTAGACACTAAATAATCTTCATGTTGCCTTGGTAGCTTTAACAGAAGTATTTTTCTTAACTATATGAGTTTGCCATTTTAAACTAGAGTGTTACTCTTTCAAAATAAGCCTTAGCTGCATAGATATTGCCTCTACCATTTTTATAGTAGACCCCTATATTTATTTTAGGTACTGCCCTAGAGTGGTGTACCTAATCCACGGGGCAGCTCCAGTGATTGACAGTAGCTCAAGGCATGTGCTGACTGTGCCTGATACTATCCAGCATGACTGTGTGACACTGAACTGCCACAAACTTTATGCTTGTTAAAATATGGTAATAGGGTCACAAAAAAAATTAAGCTCTGTTACATTTTGATTTGTACTATATTATCTTTTGTAGGCATCTGCTTTGTTCCTTTGTTTAAGAGAATTTAAATTTAAAACAATAGAATAAGTCTCTGAACAGGCTTGTGAGACTATAAAAGGTAAAAGAGATGTTGATCTGCTGGTAAACAATATTATGACGTATTACTAATGTAGGGATTTGTGTTTAGAACTAAGGTCTGTCCTAATGTGTCAAAACAGTTTTATCCTGTTTGACTCCACTTAATAATAATATTATCATGATGACATATTGAATACTGTAATCAAAGTAGATTTATTAATAAAGTTGAATTTAGTTGTGAACCAAGTTAAAGCACGTTTAGAGCAAAGGAAAAGCGCCCGGTTCACTACTGTATTATTTTGATTTAATACCAATATAATTCCACTGATTTCAATGGAATTATATTAAATTTGGAGAAATACCGTGGTGATCTGTTCCACAGTATTATGGAAAGACACAATGAAGGAATACACAATTTATTAACATTCATACACAAAATTATGAGTATGTACTGTAAATTATTGTTTGTAATTGTTATCTCCTGATGCAGTTCTTAGTATTTTGAGAGTATTTGTCCTCTTAACACAAAATGCAGCGGGGTCAAATCATACAGAGACACACAAAAGTGGGCTGAAAGATCTGGTTGGAGGATCTATGTATTTGTTTGTTCTTTATTCTGTTTTTACTTTTACGGGGGTTATTTTAAACTCACTATTTATGGTGTAATCTCTCTCTGTAACACAAAGTGACCGGCAAATAGATTAAAACTACAGAATTTTCATCTCACTGTTAAAAAAACAACAGCTTTACTGCACAATATATTTGTTCATAGTCTGGCTGTATTTATCTGAAACTCTTTAGACAATTTATTAAACTCCCAAAAGTGAAATCTGTCTCCTGAGCATGTTTCCTTAACACTTACAATTTAAATCCAATAGCCAAAAACATTAGAATGTTATATTTTAAACAACAACAAATGTAACATACAAACACAAAGAAACTAAAATAATGCTTCCCACAAGGCAGGATTAATGAAACCTTGGCATGAACCAGGCAACTTTTCCTATGAATGTTCCTGAGGAAACTATTATACTGACAAACACAATCAAGCATTTGTACTTACGCATGGGCAAGGCTTTACAGCATCACTTGGAAAGTAGCCAAGCTCCCCTGTGACTAGATTTCTACCCTAGAAATAGACGAAAAAATTCCCATTATGAGCAAAATGACTGTGCAGATTGGAAACAATCCTTTAAACACAGGGATTCATTCAAATAAATTCACAGTAAAAGTTCTAAATTCATTGCCAATGTTACTCAAATTTTGTAAAGTAAGAATTTTTTTACTTCTGTAACTAAATAATAATTACAGATGGTTAAATATCTGTGGTTTAGTAGATAGAGTGACAGGACTGGACTCAGGAAATCTGGGTTCTAATTCCCAATTCTGCCAATGACTCAGCTGGCTAAATCTTCATTGCAAAGTGAACTCGAATTACCCGCATTTGAGTTAATTACCTGTACTCTGACATGTGAGCAACCACACTGTAAAGTAACTGTTGAGCTGCACAGAGTGATTGTGTTGGGGCCTGTCTATGGGGGAAGTTAGTGAACAGCAAGTTAAGATGGTTGGTTTAGTACACTTTAAAGCAGGGCTGAGCAAGATACAGCCCACCAAGCCATTTGATCCGGCCCATGGCCCTCCCTGCTACGCCCCTGCCCCCAGGCCAATCAAGACCCAGGGGCGTCAGAGCACATGAAGTCTGCTTCCCCTGCCAGGGGCGTAAGGTGCCAGAGGGAACCACCAGCTGTTCAAAATGACTAGCCGTTCCCTCTGGTGCTGCACACCGCAGCAGGGTGTGGCAAGTAGTGAGAGACTTCGTGTGCTCCACTGCCCCAAAGGGGAGTTCAAAGTCTCCTTTCCCCCCACCCTCCTGCCAGAGGAATGGGGTGCCTAGAGGGAACTGCCCTTCCCACCCAAGACACTGTCCCTTCCAGGCCAGCCCACAACAACTACCAAAATTGGTGAAGTGGCCCCCCTACAAAAATTATTGCCTACCCGTTTTAAAGTATATGAACCTAAAATACACAGAGGCACTTCTGATGCATGGTAAGACTCCATATGCAAAGTTAGTGTACAGTAGCTTGTGCTTTAAATTCACTTTTTGTAGCTTGCTGGGCACTAATTTCCCATGTAGACAAGTCCTTGGCAGCTGATGAGTTGTGTTAACTCAAGAAGGAGCCTGTACCCTCAGCCAACTAGATTTAAAAACACCACATCACTTGAGTGCAGAGTCGGGCATTAGGGGCAACAATCGAGTAATCACTGCAGAGAAAAAAAAGCCCTATTTGACCTTTGACAAGTGATATAATCTCTGTGTGGCAGTTTACCCACTCGGAATGGGGGTAACAATACACAGAGTGTCTTCCCTGATGGGAGATCTTGTAGATTTATGTAGGAAATCCTCTTTAAAGATAATGGGCATTTCCTTTCAAATCCGTCACCACCTTCACAACATCTTGATGGAAGAGCATTCACATTCCACATGGAAAAATTAACCATTTCTGAAGCCAGGTGATAGATGGATAAATACAGTTTAAAACCTGCATTGATGCAGTAACCCGAAAACGATTTTTCTGCAAAAATATTCTGCTTGGTTTATATTAAATCAAATGGGCAAGACCCCTTTTGTGGCTCCTAACATCAACAAGCTTTTAATAGACCAAATATGGCTTAGGGCAAAGATTCAAAAGGAAACTACCCTTCATGCACACTGGAAATGAATGCTTAACATTCAGGACAGGTCAACCACCAGAAAAATCAATTTAAGATAATCCCCCTAACCTGAGCCATGGGTTCTACAGTCTTCTGGAAAGTCTAACTAGATGGACTTACTGAAGTAAGGCTAAATGTGGGTAAATGCTGGGGCAGTCCTGCCCAAAGAGTTTGTGGGGCCCACGGCGGCATGGTGCCCTGCACAGCTGGGCAGCTCCCAGCCAAGGAAGCAAGTGAGCGGCCGGGCGAGCGGGCACCGGGCAGCACGGGGCCTGAAAGTGGGGGCCCAAGGCAACCACCTTGCTCAAGTTGCCCTAAGGTTGGGCCTGTTCTGGAGAGGGAATGGATCTTGTTAGGCATCTGAAACAATGGATTGACTCAGCATAGCATCTGTTGGGACTCCTACACGATCCAACTGCCATTATCATTACCACCTACCTTCCTCGCAATGTATCACCACTAGTTAGCAAAGAATCAAGATTGCTTTTTATATTGGGCTTTACCTAACTTTAATAAATACATGCCTCTTGAGTCTGAACACATACTAAAAGTGGTCCAACACACATGCTTTCAGTGCATACAGCTATAGCTACATGTTTTGGGGATACATGAAAAAATTGCCTTGGATTTCATTAAGTTATCCTTTAAAGCTCCATTCTTTGGCATCTAGAAGCTCAGTGTCAGCATTTCCCAGTGGATTGATGGCCCTCTGAGGGCAGAGAAGCTAGAAATGCATCCCTACCTTCAGAGGCAGGTAGAAAAAATGTCTTTCAGTTCCATCAACTGCATATCTGTGACCAAATCTGGCAGCCCCTTTTAGAACTGAACTAGGCCGGGCATTCTCAAACATGGGTGCCTAGGGTAGGTTCCTAAATCCATATTTAGGCATTGAAGTCCAGATTGTTAAAAAGCACTTAGACAATGAGGCAAATAGTTGCTAGTGGGATTTTCAAAAGTGCATGAGCCATCATTCAGGAAATTAAAACAAGGGTGGAGCTGGATGTAAAAAGGAGCAGAATTAATGAGTGTTCTTGAAAAATTGGAAGTTTTCCTGAATTGAAGTGCCCTAAGCATATTCAGCTGGAACAGTATCTTCCTGGGAAGACTATTATGCAATTTATCACACACGGGTCATGATCACAGTTACTGTCACCTATTCCAAATAGTCAGAAATGTGCAGGAAGGTGAGAAAGGGGGTAAAGAGCACTAGTTAGAATATAACGTATGAAAGAATTATTGAGATGCATTTAAAATAATGCAAAATAGGGGCAAGTAAGGAAGCAACTCTTGTATCTCAATCTAGGGAAAATACAATTTTTCCTCTTTCACACTACAATTAACTATTCATGGTGTTTATGTGTCTTCTCATGTTCTGTTTATATCACAAAGTGAACCTTTTTCAGATTTCAATGTCTAACCAGCCAGAACTGTTACTAACTCAGGGCCTTGTCCAGAAAAGTATA
The DNA here is from genome assembly GCA_032595735.1 of Pelochelys cantorii. Lineage (NCBI taxonomy): Eukaryota > Metazoa > Chordata > Testudines > Trionychidae > Pelochelys > Pelochelys cantorii. The sequence goes on along the minus strand of CM064334.1, from coordinate 23,126,900 downwards.
TTCACTGTGGAAGATTTGTTCATTCCACTTCAGTCAATGAGAGTACTTAAATAAATAATATGAATTCATGTGAGTAAGCATTTCCAGGAATGGGACCCTATAACGTCAACTTTGCATGTGCCCACATGGCTCTACAATCTGATAGATAAATATTCCTTTATTATATGTGCTAACGAAAAATATATCAGTGATATACCCACACAATTAAATGACACAGCAAGTAACATACATTGTAATTAGACAGAAACCTAGAATCAAAATTTGATGAGTTCATGAACATATTATTGCATTACAGTTAAAAATTTCAGACTGAAACATCTTCACAGTTCTCTACACATGGTAAAGGATAGGCCTCTAACAAACATGTACGTGTTTGACTCATTTTTGTACAAAAAAATATTTTTGTTCAGCTACAATGTATAACCAAAGATAGCATTTCAACATTAGGGTGGTTCAACTAGCACGACAACATATTAAATGACATTTTTCTATTACCGCAAATGAGGAAGAGAGAAATCTGGGATGTGTATCATCTCCCTATTGCCTTCATTTAGTACCACACATATGCACTTCTGATCTCTGCTTGTAAGTGTTCCATATTTAAGTAGTCAGTGGCATTCTCAGCAGAATGTTTGGTACAAATGGCACTGGACACTCAGATATTCTTATGAAAGGTAACAAGAGATCACACTGTCAATGGACATTCTTGCATCTGAATTACTGTGCAAGAAGTCTTCCCACCAAATACAGGTCACTGCAGGATGCCTCCACACATGCCATAGCAGCCCTCTGAGGTCACTATTAAGACCTATACACTTCTCAAAACATGCTCCCTATGTGGCAGGCATTAGTAAATACTGATTTTTTTAATGCCAGAAACCATACCTCCAACAAGGCATCTGGTACTGGTGGCACTGCCTAATGGTGCAAGCATAGAACTCACAGTGTAAAGCTCTGAACTGTTTCATGACCCTGAAGGCAACAATTAATTTCTCTGTTACGGGCTGCACCTCTCAAAACTGGAATTTTTTGGTCCGGCTACAATTGTGGTCCAGTAGGACCACAGATGTTCCTGGATCAGAGAACACTGGTAGCCGAGTGGCAGGAGGGCAATTCAGGAAGGTCCGGGCTGAAGCAGTGGGACTGGAGCTGACAGCAGCCCTTGGCAGTCCTCGACAGCCTGAGGCAACAGGACTGGGCTGGGGCAGCCACTGGCAGCACAGGATAGGGCCAGCAACAGGCCAAGGCCAGGGCTGGCAGCAGGCCAAGGCCAAGGCCAGGCGGAACCCCAGATAGCCTGTAGTAGCGGGGCTAGAGCCCACCAACTGCTGCGGGGCTGGAACCAGAGCCTGAGCCCTTGGCAGCCTCTGGCAGCCTGACCACTGTGGGGCGGAGGTTGTGGCAGCCCGTGGCGGCGAAAGGCTGCTGAAGCCCAGCAGGCAGTCTGGCCAGGGCAGCAGCAGCGGGGTCAGCAACCCAGCAGGCAGCCCATCAGGGGCTGGAGGTCGTCTCCTCCCCCTACCTCTCAGCTGGTAGAGTTGGCAGCCGGGAACTGTGGTAAGGAACCTTCTCTGGTCCAGCAAATTCCCTGGTTTGGGACCGGTCAGGTCCCGCCAGTTAAGAGATGTCCAACCTGTACTCAGCTTCCTTATCTGTACATATTTAACTCAAAGTCATTAGCATTTGCTAAGCACTATGAAATCCTTAGTTGGAAGATGTAAGGTAAGTACAAAGCACTAACATTGCTATTTCTTATAGTACTTCTAAAATTCATTTAAACACTTTGGTGAAAATTTTGCACCACTGGCTAACTGACACTGGGCTCAAAATTAAGGAGCACAACATTAAGGAGCACAACAGTAGCTTTGTTGTAAGCGAGATGAGTGAAGGGGCTGCTGTCGAGAAGAATTCCTTTGCCTTTTTGCTGTATGAAGCACTGCTCCATGGCACCCCTCTCTCTCCAACAACACAGAGTGGTCATTTTGCTGACCTGGTGCTTGGGAGGGATGATCAATGGCTTAGTTAACTATACAAATCTACAGGACTGCAGGAAGACAGCAGTGGAGATGGGAGCGGCATCTTGTGAGGAGTGACACAGGCAGGGGCAGGCTCCTGCAGGTGGGAATGGGGATCTCCTGTATTCCGGGGATGCACCAATGGCCACTTTAATGTGGTTGCATGGTAGTCTATGGGCTGTGGAGAAAGTCATTTCCCACTAAGTCTTCCGTGCAGGAGGGGAAGATATCACTCTAGACTGAAAGGAGCTTTTGTAATTTTTAAAATTCTTTGTTAATTATGGAACTGATCTGATTAATTTTATGTTCACTCCTAATTATATTTAAAATACTAGATTATTGTTTATTTTTAGATATCCCGCTAAATCCCTCAAGGCCCCATGTCACCTTGCATAAAAAACTGTGATGTATGCTATCAGTTATGTGACTGCTGATTTCTGTACTGAGAGCATATGCACCAGTCCATCGCAACTAGCAGTGGATTTGTCGCACCACTGCACCTCAAGTTTGCTAATCATTTCTTTCAACTGCACATGTCTCTTCCTTGTTAATTGTTTCTCATGTGATGAGTAAGTAGTCATTTTCCTTCTAACAAAAACCTTAAAGGCCATCCCAAAAGCACTAGCAAATGTCTGGGCCGATTTGCTCAAGTTATTATATTACAGAATGCTTGCAGCACATAAAATAGCAATGAACACCTTCACATTGTTACTTTTAATGACACTTGTCAGTGAGACTGGAGGATGATTCGTTATTCTTATACATTTTAATGGGCAGGACTCCTGGAATCATTTTATACAGCCCTAAATGTCCAGAGTACTGCCTGAGGTTTAGATATGCAACTCCCATTAACTTCAACAGACTCATGCAGAGCTAGGACTGTGCACATCTGAAAATTTAACCCTAAATTGTAGCCAGTTTCCATCTTATTTTTTTGGCTCTGGCTAAACAAATCATCCTCTGATTGAAAAACTACTAGTCTCGCCACAGGTTTAGGCAATAACAGTGAGAAGAAACCAGGTTTTCTAACTAAAGCTGGTCAAAAAATGAAATACATTTCCTGAAATCTAAACATTTCCAAGCAATTCTCAATTCTGCAAGTTTAGAAGAACAACTTTTCACTCATTTGAAATCATAAGCATTTTTACTGAAAAAGATTGTTTAGTTTATGGGTTTCCTTACCATTCTGCTTTTCTACCTTTCCTTCATAACTTTTTTCTCTTCATTTTCCCCTTTTCTCCCTCCTCCACCCTCTTGATGATGGGCCCAAATTAAGAAAAGACACAAACTGAACATGTCTGCATCATTTTCTAAAAGTCACCTTAAATGGCACTCCCACAGGGGGGGAAACCAAGGCACTTTCCATTCTCTGGAGTTTGATTTTGGACAGAGAGAGCAAAAATGTTCTTCGTGAATGCTACAAAGGGACCCATAGTAACAAGTAAATTCTCAGAGTCTGATCTCATTCCATTCATAGATATATACATAACACCAACATGATACCTGAAATTACATCTGTAGGTATACTAAGATCTACTGCAGAATTCAGAACAAATGGTATATATTCATGTACTATATGTTGTTCAGGCAGTATACACACATCCCACCTAAGAATGGCGCCCACATTCTGTGCTGATGTTTCCGAACAGCCTTCAGTGATAATGCTGTGTAGAACGTTACATGTACTATGTGATATGTAAGCAATATACAAAAAGAATAATACATTTCATAGTGTAACACATTTCCACTGACAATGAAAATTAAGCTTCTTTTTAAACATTAAGGTTTTTAATAATTTTTCCTAAAGATTTTCATAATTGCCTGCAGGATTTGGATAATTTTAATGGGATTTGACTGTTCAGATCCCCAACATAGATTGGAAAATCTCAGCCTAGACAACTCATCAACACCAGATTCTACAGGCTTCTTTCCTCTGATCTCACTAAAGAATACCCAAAAAACCCCTAAACCATCTGCTCATGAAACTCCCAGATACAGCTCAGGACAAAATCTACATTAATACTCCCCCTTCCTCCCCCTCAAATCCCCAACCAGGAGTTTTCTATCTGCTACCCAAGATCCACAAATGTGGAAATCCTGGACGACCAATCATCTTAGGCATTGGCACACTTACAGCAGGATTATCTGGTTATATTGACTCTCTCCTCAGACCCTATCCTACCAGCACTCATAGCTATCTTCGAGACACCATCGACTTCCTGAGAAAACTACAGAATATCAGTAATCTTCCTGAAAACTCCATCCTGGCCACCACTGATGTAGAAGCTCTTTACACCAACATTCCACACAATGATGGATTACTGGCTGTCAGGAATACCATCCCTGATGACACCACTGCACACCTGGTTACTGAGGTCTGTGACTTTGTCCTCATCCACAACTATTTCCAATTTGGGACAATTTATATCTTCAAGTTAGCAGCACATCTATAGGCACTCGCATGGCCTCATAATATGCCAACATCTTTATGGCTGACCTTGAACAACATTTTCATCATATGGACCCACGGGAAGGAGTCCCTTGAAGAATTCCACAGGGATTTCAACAACTTCCATCCCACCATCAACCTTAGCCTAGACCAGTCCATACAAGAGATCTACTTCCTTGACACCACAGTACAATTACATGATGACCACATCACCACCACCGTATACTGGAAACCTATTGACCATTACATGTACCTACATACCTCTAGCTTCCATCAAAGACACATTTCCCAATCAATTGTTTACAGCCAGGCCCTAATATACAACTGTATTTGTTCCAATCCCACAGAAAGAGACAAACACCTACAGGATTTATATCAAGTATCCTTAAAACTAAAATACCCACCCGGAGAAATGAAAAAACAGATTGACAGAGTCAGATGAGTACCCAGGCATCAGCTTCTTCAAGACAGGCCCAACAAAGAAAACAACAAGACGCCACTTGTCATCACCTGCAGCCCCCAACGTAAACCCCTCCAGTGCATTATCAACAATCTATAACCTATCCTGGAAAGTGACTCCTCACTCTCACACGCCTTGGGGGACAGGCAAGTCCTCCTCTACAGACAACCTCCTAACCTCAAACAAATTATTTCCAGCACCATGCAGCACACCTCCATCATACTCATCCAGGATCCCACCCCTGCAATCAACTCCAGTGCCAACTCTGTCCACACATGTATATACTAGCGACATCATTACAGGAACTAACCACATAAACCACCACATCAGAGGCTCATATAACTGCACATCCATTAATGTAATCTATGCCATCAAATGCCATTAATGCCCCTCTGCCATGTATATTGACCAAACTGGACAGTCTCTAGGACAATGGATTAATAGACACAAATCAGATATTTGAAAATGCAACACACAGAAACCATTAATGGATCTCAAAGTTACCATATTATTACAAGCCAATTTAAAAAAACAGCTTGAAAGGGAAGCTGCAGAACTTTATTTCATTCACAAATTTGATGCCTGCAATAGAGGTTTAAGCAAAGACTTTAATTGGATTACCTGCCGCATTCCACATCCTAATGATGTAAATAGTCAAGCACCAGGTACTTAAGAGTACTTAGAACCCATTCTATCAGCTTTATTTAGCATGGACACACTAATTGACAATTTTTTCCCATTTTTTTTCCTTCTCTTTCCCTCCCCATCCCCGTTCTTTCTCTGCTATTTATTTTGCAACCTGAACCCCTTAACTCCATTCATCTGAAGAAGTGGGTTGCGCTCACAAAAGCTCATGATACCATCTACATTTTTGTTAGTCTCTAAGGTGCTGCAGGACTATTCATTGTTTTTAAGGTTTTTCCACTTACAGATGAACATTGCTACCCCTCCAAAACTCAGCCTAATAGTTCTGCCAACCAAGCACATTTAGTCAAAAAGACTAAAATAATATTGTCCACACTTATGAACTTACACATACTACAAAGTTGGATCTTATAATGTTTACCCATCAACTCTTCAGCTGGCACCAGGGAGGATCACACTATTACTATACGTTACAGGAACGCATAGAGTTTCATAACTTCTGGCAACAAAAGGGGCCAGAGCTTGGGAAAAAATTGACACATCTCTTCATGTGACATCACAACCAATCTCCTTAGATGTATCCGGGATGAGCCCTAGCAACATATATGAAACAGATGGCAACCAAACTCATATACCAGGACAAAAGTAGTTTGCAAAACTACTTTAGGCCAGGTTTGCTACAAAATTTCTTTCAGTTCAATTTCAAGGCAAGATCCTCAGTTACCTTCTTCCAAATGCAAGAATTTATGAGGAAATTTACTGAATAGACATAGTAACTTACTATGCTTTAGAGACACCACATGCATATTTCCCCGTTAAGTAAATGTATGTATATTCATATATAATTCTCCAAATCTGGAATTTTTTTCCAGGTGAACAATGATGTTATCTTTGATATTTATAGACTATTTTGTTACTACATATCTCAAGCCAGCACGTCTCTGTCTGTTCTCCCTTCTTTTTGCAGTGACCTCCTATAAAAGCATTGTACCTTAGTCCCTGGTGAGTTCTACCTAGTACTGCAACATAGAAAGTTGCCCTTCAAAAAGGCAAAGATTTCATTTTTCATCCAAGAACAAATTTTCACAGAAGCATTACTGCTCTTGGGGAGTTGCACTGAAAATATAAAGAGACCAACAACAGTGGCATTAGCCAGGGATTATCTAATAGGAATGAATTGCTACAGGTATAAGTCTATATCAAAGAAGTGTTTTGCACAGTGGAAGAGACTAGTATAGCACACATCTGTATGCTTTTGGCATACATGGAAAACATGATTGCCCCGAGGACAGTGTATAATTGCAATGGAAACCTGTAAAACCAGCATTACATCACAAGCTTATATGATACATCCTGTCACCCCTGAAAATTTATCCCCAGGTTAAGTAAGTATCAATTTGCACTGAACAAACTCAAAAGAAGAGAAAAAACCCACATCAATCATAAAAATCAGATTCTACTTGACAGGTACACTATTACAGCTGTATTGACTAGCAATGTTCCAAATAAGGGTCTGATATTGCCATTTAAAACACAAAATTTTCTCTTTCGCCTCCCCCTTTCCTATTTAATTAACTGTGTGAATGATTTTACCATGTGTAAAAGTGAAGGATCGATAGTACCCGTGCAAGCCACACACAGGCAAGCACTGTGGCTATTCCCAGTCCTGGACTTTGAATGAGCAAAGAACGCCAGTCCTGCTAACTGGTGGGGCTGGCTCTGCGCTCCAGGAAGGGGCAGCACCACAGCTGAGAAGGGCAGGGCTAGGGCAACAATCCTCAGCTCTGCCCAGATCGTACTGCGCGCGCCAGCTCTGCCCAGATCGTACCGCGCGCGCCCCCCTCCCCCCCCCGAGCCAGCCCTTAATGCCAGCCGGAGCATGCCGCCTAGGGCTCCAGCAGTGATTTAAAGGGTCCAGGACTCCAGCCTCAGATGTCAGCAGGCCTGCATAAGGCCACCTCACCTCCCTTTTCACTTGCAACTGAACCCTGGTCTTCAGATGGAGGTGGTGAACTAAACTATTGTGGCATCAACCACTTCCTCCTTTCCATACATATACATTTTCAAGATTTCATGTAAAAGTAATTTATATTCCCTGGTTACACAGGAATTTGCTTTCAAAGGTTCAGTTGAGAGCGTACAAGTGCTGGGACCTTCTTTACTCACTAGGAAAGAACAAGCAATGACCTATCATCATCCAGAATTTTGCTATCATCTAGGACAATTTATGCTTATTCTGCTTATGAAAGTAAGGAAAAAAAGAGAAGGAACCCAATATGTATACAATCTTAACATGAGAATAAAAATGTGCTAAGGACAGAGATCAAGCATACAAATATTTCACTTGGGAAGATTTTCTTAATATTTATCAAAACATATGTGGTTGGGTTTAAGTTAGTAGTGAAGATGAAACCATAGTATTTAGTTTATGCTTTTTTCTAGGTAGGCTGTAAAGAATAAAAACAAATTTAACATAAGCATGCATACAAACATTTATTTATTACTAACGTCTGAGTTTATGATCATTTTATGCATCTATTGTATCCACAATGGTTTTCAGGTCAGAAATAAACTATTCCAAAATGTTTCTTGAATAAACCTTCAAGATTTTAATAAACACTTATGTTGTGGGGTTACTTCTTAATATGCATTATAAACTGATCATGGCTAAACAGGTCTAACACTATAGGTTTTTTTCGGAAATAGCTACGCAAAATGCGCTCCGCAATTTGCATAGCTTTTTCCAAAAGAGGCTTTTCCACCATTTGGCCCTGTCTAGACGGGGCCAAATGGCAGAAAAGCCTCCTCTTTTGGAAGAGCCCTTATTCCTCGTAAAACAAGGTTGTAGCGGGTTGGTGTGGCCACCCACTGACCCCGAGGGGGAAACAGCCCTCCCTGAGCTGTGGTGGGCAGCACCTGACATAAATGAGGCACCTGGGTAGGAGACAGGGGGCAGGCCCAGGGATATAAAAGGGCTGCCTAAAGGGCCAGTGCTGGCCAAGGAAGCCAGGGAGCCAGAAGCCTCCCCAGCCCCACCTGCTGAGGAACCAGAGCTGAAGCTGGAACCAGAACCAGAGGAAGTGGACAACTGGCCTGGGCCGCCAGGCCCACTGCCGGAGGACCACCAAGCAGGACTGCTTATGTGGCCATAGGATCCCCACCCGTGCAGCCTGGAGGACCTGCCACAGAACCAGGTATGGGGTGTGGAGGGGAGAATTGGAGCCGACCCACCGATAGCCGACTTTGGTCTGGCCAAGGGTCAGCGGGCTGCGGTGTGGACCCCCGCTGACCCTGACATAACAGGTCAGTGAGTTTTGGAACTGGATCCCTGCTGACCTAGCAGCTGACTACCGGCAGCTATTAGGGCCCTGGGCTGGGGCGCGGCGGTATAGGGAGGGCCCGTGTCCCCCCTGCCACTCCTTGACTGGGTGGCAGTCTCCCCTCCTGCGGCTGGCAGCCACAGGCAAGGTGCCTGAACCCCTCCTGAACAAGGAGACAGACTACTTACCTGTGCTTACTGGTTGTGAACTGGTTGGCTTGCCCTGGGTGAAGCCCTTGCCCTGCCCTAGGGCTGGGCCTCTAACTGTTTATTGATTGCAGCCCTTGCCCTGTGTTACGGGCCAGGCTATTGACTGTTTAGTTGAGGCAGCCTGCCTTGCCTCTGGGCTGGCTTATTAACTGGCTGACTACTGCAGCCTTTGCCCTGCACAAGGCTGGAGGTTCTAGACAGCTAGGGGAATACCTCCCTGTTGAACCAGCCTGGGACATAAAGTAGTGGGTTGGTGTGGCCACCCACTGACCCCGAGGGGGAAACTCGTCATCCCCCGGGATGCTCCCCAACTGGTCTAGAAAGGAATACTGGTCCCCGAAAGAGCGCATTTGTTCTTCCGCAAAAAAAAAAAAAAAAAAGCGGAAATTCCATCGACTACTTGACTAGTCAATTAACCGTTACTTAACATCCTTACTATGTACTACATGGATATCCACAGGTGCATCCACAGCTACACTTGAGCATCTTGAGTGATCAGTTTATAAAACATCTGGTTCCTGCTATACCAGGATATCTGTGATAGCTCGGAGGCAGGAATCATGGATCTGATGCTAAAAGATATTAAAGACCCTCAATGCCACTGAAGCCAGTTAGATTTAAAGGCCTTTGGTACTTCACATGATCAATCAGTCCTTAAGTAAATAAAAATAATTTACAAAAATAAAATATGTCCAAAGGCTAAAAAAGATATCAGGCACCGTCCTCTCAATATATTGTTTGCATTCTCAAAGAAAAAGTCTCAATAACAAAAAACACAGGAACAGCTCTAACTTTCAACTGCCCTTGCATTTATTCCATTTACTTTACCATCAAGTTTTCCTCAAATGGTATTAATTTTCAAATTTTCCATTTTATGCACACACACAAAACCCACATTTTGACAAATTAAAAACAAACAAGAAAATATAATTGAAAAAATTAAAATTCTTATGCCTATCTTTACAGCAAAATGTGAAAGCTGAAGTAGTTTCAATTTGTCTTTGGTATGTAACAGAAGTAGCAACTAGAATTATGTGACATTGAGTTGCCATGGAAACAACTCTTTTATCCAATCAATATATTATAGTTTTCCTAAAAAACAAAATGGCAATTATTTGACTTGGGCTCTCCCAAACAAATACAAACAAATAATCTGTCTTAATCTTTCATAACTATTTTTCCCCTCTAAATAAATCTGCTATTTTCATTCAAGTTAAAATTTTTATCTGGCTCATATGCTCTTTAGTTCTATTGTCTGAGAGGACTCGTGATTTCAAACCACACAGTGTTCTTTGGCTGCTTATGTGCAATGAACTTTCTTCATCTTTAACTGTTTAAGTAAAACGATTCACACCCAGGGCCTCATTTACAAACTTATTGGGACTACTCTTGATCAATCCTCTAGACACAATAGCTGTGGATTAAAGGATAAGCACTGCTAGCACCCAAAAAGTAAAATCCTTTGTTACAGAGTATAGCAGCAATTAATCAGTAATAGTTTGCTCTCTCAAGTAATGGAATGTGGCCATTGCTAATCCCATACCTGCCAAAACCTGCTGTGTGCATCGCCTTTGATGAGTTCAATAGTGTCCCCAGTCTGGATGTGTAAGGGCGGGCCATCATGTGGATTTGGCTGTGGTACTCCATCGTAGTTTCTAACAACTTGCATTTTTGGTAAACCTGCCAAAAATTGAATACAGGTAGCTGGTTAATGACATGGCAATGTATGAAATTCCAATGAGCATAACATAAATTACAATAAATAAAATACTAAAGATAATGTATCAATGTTAGGAGATTAAGGAAACTACCACCATGGTTTAAGGAGCAGTTGGTGGTGGAAGTAAAGCATATTTCATCCGCTTCTGACTTGATATCTAAATGAGTAAAATGATATGAGAAATTTCTCTCAGCTCGCTACTGTATTTTTTTAGTACCAGAAAAATATGTCTCTTTAGGCTACTCCTTACTTCAAAAAAGCACAACACACGCAGTTCAACAGAAAAGAATAATTTTCCCCATCAACTCTATTTCCTCTTGGGACATTAATTGATTTCATCACTAAGGAGGCTCATTCTTTTCTGTGTATATATAACACTGGTCTTGTACAAGGTTCATGTCTTAAGATGTCTTTGTAATTCAAAAGAAAAATGTGATGATGGGATGCAGTGATAGTTGAGACACTGATATGCAGAAACTTTCCAGGCTTGAATCAATGTTCCAAAAATGGCATCAGTAAAACTAAGGGTGCATCTACACTGCACCTTTAGCTCGAAATAACCTGCACAAAATTGAGCTAAACAAATTGTGTAGCTTATTTTGAGTGTATTTCGAAATAAACCACTATTCTGAAATGTCCCTTACTCTTTGTGGAATGTGGTTTACAGGAACATTGGAGTAGCGCACCCGTTATTTCGAAAGATATTTCAAAATAACGGGCATGCTGTCAAGACACAGAATAGTTATTTTGGGATACCAGAAGTATCCCGAAATAGCGCTGCAGTATAGACGTACCCTTAGAGAAACAGAGTGACAATCTTTCCATGCTTCTGATGCAAATTGTTTTTTAAAAAAATCTCATTTTTCTTAAGTATTATTGGATGTCTATTTTAATACTTCACTTTAAAAATTAGAACTTGCTGTAGGATTCTGGCCTTATTGCGCCAATATAGACTGAAAGTGGACATCTAAACTGTAGTCCTATTCAAAGGTGAGAATGCCATATCCTGAAATACAAGCTACTAAAATGTGTCTAGCATTAACTGTCAGGCACTGGATCATGTTACACCTTTATCTGTTAGATTGATGAGCGCTTTAACTAAATATTTCTTCCCCACATAGGTACTTTTAAACTGTAACCAATTCGGCCCTTAACCTTCTTATTAAGGTACACAGATTGAGGTCTTTGGATCTATCACTATAAGGGCAGATTTCCAATCCTTTAATCATTCTCGGTCTCTTCTCTGAGCTGTCTCCAATTTTTCAAGATCCTTTTTAAAGTGTGGACACCAGAAACAGACACAGTATTCCAGACATCATTGTAGCGATTTCAAAAACAGAGGTCATATAAACGTACTTCTCCTTCTTGTGAATCCCCTATTTATGATTCAGAAGATCAAATTAGCCCTTCAGTAACCATGCCACACAGAAAGCTCATGTTTAGCTGATTATCCACCAGGATCTCCAAGTTGTTTTCAGTGTTGCTGCTTCCCAGGACAGAGTATCTCATGGAGTAAATATGGCCTATATTCTTTGTTCCTGGATGTATAATTTACACTTGAAAACATATTATGTGTTTGCACACAGTTTACCAAGCAATCCACATATTGCTTTGTAATAGTGTCCTGTCCACCTTATTATTTACCTTTCCCCAAAATTCACAATGATGATTTTATGTTTTCTTCTATGTCATTGATAAAAATGTTGAATAGCTTAGGTCCAGGAACAGATCCCTGCAAAACCCCATCAGAAACACACCCATTTAATGATGATTCCCCATTTACAGTTACATCTTGAGATCCATAATTATTCTGTGTAACAGGTGCTATGCTCATTTTTTATATCATTCTCGGTATTTTAAACACAATATCATGCGGTATACAGACAAAAGACATACATAAGTCAATTTTAATGTTGCAATCTGCTGGAGCTGTATATCTTATTTTGGTGTATGTATCATTCTTGTATGTGAAGTTAGAAATACAAAATGTGAGTCTGTTTATAGTTTTAAATGTGCTAATGAGAGTCATTACCAGCGCCGGGAGGAAGCCTAGCAACTTAGTGATCAACTTATCAACTTGTAAACACCCTTGATTGCCCTTTAAGTCCAGAAGGTCCTAGGAAAACATGTGACCATATCACCTGATACTGGGATCTATTTTGTAACCTGGTATTTTTCCATGGAAAGGGAATGTAAAACAAAAGATTCCCACTCTGGGGGAGAGTCTATTTAAGCAATGGGAAGCTATCAGCTGTTTATCCTCAGCTGGCCTGGGAAACGGCCAGGCACTCTCCAAAACAATGAGGGCCAACCTAGGTTATTGAGTGGGCCTCATGAGCAGTTCTTCTTCATCTTGGGGGTGGCAAGATTGTCGTAACCACAATGGTCTTCCAGAATAGAGTAGTTTTGCTAACTGTGCTTGCATACCTTGAATTTGCAGGATGTGCCCAACTGAAATATAGCAGCACTTTGTTTTGGTGCAGAGGGAGCATGTGGTTCTCACAATATGGTGTGCAATCAGCATCTACCTCACTTCATGAGCCTTTGTTTTATAAGCGGGTCATAGGTCGCCCACCACTGCTCCAAATGTTCACAAAGAGGGCTGGAAACCCAAGTCAGAGTAAAAGAGTTTGTCTCTAACTTGAAGATTATGCCTGAAATAAGAACAGTTCTTTAGGATAGGAATCTGCTTGCAATATGTTTCTTAGTGAATTAGAACTAGATATGAATTTGCTTTTCATTTTAATTTAGAAACTTACTTTGATCTCTCTGTTTTCACTTGCAACCACTTAAATTCCAAGACAGGCTGGGTCAGACAGACAGCTCCAGGAAGGAGCTTCAGCCCACTCTGCTGGCCTCATAATGACACAAGCCCATGTCAAAGGGAAGAATCAGGTAAGGAGGAATAAAGACCAGGGCAAAGGGAGGGGCTCCAAGATCCCCTGAATGGAGGCAGAGATCCCCATGGGCCCAGCATTAGAGGGAACAAAGCCTAAGAAGTGGGGAGTCCTGGGCAGAGCTGCTGGAGCCTATGAATATGGGCCTATGAATATGGGAGTCGGAGCCCAAAGGGGACAGGATCTGAAGGGCACTGGCAATAGCAGAAGTTGTTAACATGAGACCGTAGGCTGATCTATAACCCAATGGAGTCACTGGAAAGAATCCTACTGGGTTCCATCACCTTTGTCTCAGGCTCTTATTCTTAAGTCACATCATTTCATTAATTATTACTGAAACAAAACTCTGCGGCATTTCAGTCTCCCATTAATTTTTGGTGCCAAAACTGAAGTTTGTTAAAAGAAGTGGCTAACACACCATGGACCATGCATGGATTAAGGACTCCAAGTGCCACAGGCACTGAGCACTCTCATCATCCACTTGAAAATTTCAATGGCCACTGTGGAAACTCAGCATGTCACACGACTAAACCCTCAAGCCTACTTGCCATATTTGCATATATAAATGGTGAACATTTTTCCGTTCTTATAAACGCCTCACGTTAATTTAACTTCTGAAATTTGCTTTGCAACTACAAGAGAATAATTGTAAAGAAAGCGTCCAGTCCTATAAATATTGGGATTTTAAAATAAAATATAAAGAAAAACATTTTTCCTTAGAATAAAGTAAAACAGAAGGTTCAATATAAACTAAATGTGCTTTTTACTTGTTGCTGTGATTTTTAATACATAATATATTTAACACAAGACAGATACAGGGGAGATATAAATTTACAATTTGGAAAGCTGAAAATACAATAACCAGCTATGAAAGTTATTTTGCCTGGTACACTGCATACCCTACATCACACCAGACTGGAGAATATAAAAATACCTACTCCACAAAAAGATGCTTTCATGAGGTCTACAAAGTGACTTTCATGCTCAAGAGCCAGACCTACCATAACAATCTAAAACAGAGCTTTAAAAGGAGGTCAAAGTCTCTCCTGTGTTAGAATCATAGAATACTAGGACTGGAAGGGACCTCGAGAGGTCATTGAGTCCAGTCCCCTGCCCTCATGGCAGGACCAAATACTGTCTAGACCATCCCTGATGGACATTTATCTAACCTACTCCTAAATATCTCCAGAGATGGAGATTCCACAACCTCCCTGGACAATTTATTTCAGTGTCTGACTACCCTGACAGTTAGGAACTTTTTCCTAATGTCCAACCTAAACCTCCCTTGCTGCAGTTTAAGCCCATTGCTTCTTGTTCTATCCTCAGAGGCCAAGATGAACAAGTTTTCTCCCTCCTCCTCATGACACCCTTTTAGATACCTGAAAACTGCTATCATGTCCCCCCTCAATCTTCTCTTTTCTAAACTAAACAAACCCTCCCACAGTGATGGGACTGCCTGAGTCACCGAGAGCACGTTCTCTGATTATGCCTGCAAATCCAAACATGGTACAGAGAGAGCTTGTACTGA
This sequence comes from Pelochelys cantorii, assembly GCA_032595735.1. Classification (NCBI taxonomy): domain Eukaryota; kingdom Metazoa; phylum Chordata; order Testudines; family Trionychidae; genus Pelochelys; species Pelochelys cantorii. The sequence goes on along the minus strand of CM064334.1, from coordinate 23,111,657 downwards.
TTACACATGTAAAAGCAGTGAATTTGTAGGATGTATGCATTATTCGTGCTATGAAAAGTTTCTATATGCACCATAATTTTAATATACAGAAAAAAAGATTATATTTTCCAAAGACAGAAGACTAACAGAAATCATGGAAATTACTCAAAAAATGTACACATTTTCTTCCTTTTTATAAAGGGTCATCCCTCAGAAGCTCAGCTATATCTCAATTAGGTGTGGAGAGAATGATTGAGGTGCATGGACATATATAGTAATGCATGGCAGCAAATGGATGAATTGTGCAGGAAAATGTACTTTGCTTTCTCTATATCAAATAAAGCTGATTTGACCTCCCTGCTCCATGTAACCCAAACCTTCTGCACCCCTGCTTCTGCCCCCATACATCTTCCCAGACACTACATCCCCTCCTACACTCCTCTTCAGGTCATAACCCCCTCCCAGACCCTGCACTCCAATCTGCTATCCCAAATCCCTGCACCCACTCATGCACTCCTGCCCCAGATTACAACCCCCTCCCAGACCCTGAATCCCCTCCTTGTACACCCCTCCCCCAAGCCAGAATCCTCTCCTGCACCCATATCCCTCCCAGACCCTGCACCCCAACCCCGTCTCACAGCCAAAACCCCTGCACCCCTGCTCCGGGACACACTCCCCTCCCAGATCCCACACCCCAATCCCTAACCCCAAATTCCCTTCTGCACCCAATCTCCATCCCAGACTCCTGTACCTCCTCCATTAATATAATGGAAGAGTGTGGACCTCAACCACTTACCAAATTCTTGGAACGGCCCCCCCATCAAAAATTATTGCCCACCCCTGCCTTATATTCATTATAGTTCCTTTCTGCAATTGGTAAGTCTGGTTTCTTACACATTTAACATTCAGTTCCTGCTTTCCTCCATTAAGTGTTTAAAGTTCCACTCATGGAGGCATTTAGACAGACGTGGGATGTGGGAAGAGAGGGGTAGCTGCATCACCCCATTCCCCCACCTCATCTGACAAAACAACAACTTAGCTCCAAAGTCTAATTGAAAAATATGTACATTTCTCTTCTCTCCACTTCCATACAAATACAAGTTTTTAAAGTTCCATCTCCCAGGATAGATGAATCAACTACAGACATTCAAATTCTTTTCAATCCTAAATATATTCCCAGTGACATTCTGATTCATCTTTAATTTACTTTAGTTTTCTTGGGACTTCTGACTGATTTTCTGCTACCATTACTGGTTACGATTTACTGAATCAGCTACACTTTGGGTGGAATCTTCTGAAAAAAATACCGTCAGCAAGCAACTAAAGCTCAAGCTGTGGGAGAAATGCTTTCTCTGTTAGCACAGGTTGATCAGCATTCATGTCTTTATCAGAAATGAAAAAGCTTTACAACTTCAAGAAAGCTTTTTGCTATCTTGTGTTTATAAAATTTGATTGTTAAATGGGTTTTCTGGGAATGTATCTTCAGTTTACAGAACGGAGTATAATATGTACCCTTATCCTGAAGAACATATTCTGTGAAAAGAATATACCCCATTTTTTAGTCAAAGTCAGAACAAACACAGAAACATTTGGGATTTCAAGCACTGACTTTAGCTTTTAGTTTACATCAGCACACTTTGAACCAACACATTACTTTAAAGATTTATATAACATCAAGATAAATCCCTTCCAAATTGAAATTTCTCAGATTAAGAAAATCTTATCACAGGTGAAGTTTTTTTGGAGCTTGTTGATTTATTTATTTATTGGGGAAGGCGCATGAATGAAACAGCCCCTACTGCATTTACTGAACACTTCTGTATATCTGGTCCATAGGAATCTAACATTAACTTACTGTTGAGAATCTTGGTTGGATAGCCTAAACACTGAAGACACAGATGATAATATTAGATATTAGATAATAGATACGATTTTCTTCCCTGATTAGTTCTTTCATACAATTTCCTTTTTCAATTAACATGTACTAAGAATGATTTAATTCTACATATTTCATTTCAAACACACATTCAAACAACCATTTCTTACTTCAAGTGAATTAAATGAGTCTACGTAAGGGTTTTCAGGGTTCATGTCTAAAAGGATCTCAGTATTTTGAACTGACAGTGGAACTACTAACTGTTGGGAGTTAACAAGTATGCAAACACACAAACGAAAAAGAGAACAATATCACAACACATGCACTTTGTTCATTTACTTTGACAACTGCAAAGTAAATTTAAATAATGTATAATGTACTGGTAAATGTACGATCGTATCGTTTTACAAATAATGATGCATTAGACATGCAAGCCTTCACTAAAACTTCTGCTATTAAATCTTTGGTCTGTGAATTAAATGTGGTTTATTGAGGTTCTATAGAAAATAAAAGCGCAAAATGGTGTTTATTAGATACTGAACAGAAGGTGTTATGTTGACTATTGTGCCTTCCATTACAGTGGCATATGGGTGCAGGTCTCTACAAACACTTTTGTTTAAACAGGTACTTGCCCTAAGGTGCTCACAACTTAAATTGAATAATTAAAGGATGAGCTACAAGGGCATGAACAGACAGAGTTGTGGATGATCAATAATGTAAAACTTGGCAACAAAAGTGGGAACAAAGCCTGGAAGAGTTATTAAGCAGATATTCCAGAGAGGTTCTGCCTATATTTTGTGTAGTATGGGCTGTTCACCTACATGTACAGTTTGATGAAAGGGGAAAGAAGCTTCATTTTGGCAGACAGGACCTCGAGAATATGACCATAAGATATTACTGTGGAAGACAAGATGCTGAATATCATGAGGTGTACAATACTGCGGGTCTTGTACACAGCCAAAACTTATGCTCATTGTTGAAGATAATGTCCTGATACACCAGGGCAAAGAATGCTCTTGGATGGAATTTGGTTATTTATTTGGAGAGAAACATAATGATAATGAGTGGTTTCCAAAATGTGTAACATGAAGAATATGACAGGCTGGGCTCATGCAGTTTAAATCCAAGTATATTTAAAATACTCATACTGTACACAATGAGGACCTTGAAATGCAATTTTATGGCATCTAAGCGGTCTAGCTAGTTTTGCTTTTATATACAACATTTACCCAAATACACACACTAGACAGTACGGAAGATGCATCCACTGATGGTCTGTGTAGCACACGTTACAAAGCTAAATATTAGAAAAGGTTTACATTCTTCTCTTTTGCACTCAATGTTTTACAATAGCATCTACCTTTTCAATAAGTGATTTAATGGGCAGTTTATGTTACTTATCAGAATGTATTTACATCTTCTGTGTGGCCAGCAAGCTCCATTCAGAAAGGGTTATAGTCAGAACACAGGTGGGAAAATGGTGGGAATAAACCTACGTGAATTGGATTCTAAAAAACATTTATAAGATTTAAGTATGTTTTTTGGGGTCCAACTAAAGGAAATTTTGACTGCATAGATTTTGTGACTTCTAGGTTTTATTTTGATTTAATTGTATGAGAATGCACCCACTGCATAACAGGCTTTGTTCCCACTTTTGTTGCCAAGTTTTACATGGTTTCATTTGTATACTGGACTTTTCAGTAATGCTTCTGAATGCTTCAGTTATGAATTCTATTATCTGCCTCTTCAACAACTTTTTTACTGTGGCCTCCACCCTGATTTTGATATGCCTGCTCTTTACCACAAACCTGATAGTGGTTATCTTACACACAATGACACCCTTGTGATTTAGATGGATTTTGCCTGATGTACATAGGAGCAACTGTAACTTAATATTGTACACAACACAGCTTAAAATTAAGTTATGTGAAGCACTGAAAAAGCACTGGTGCATTGGCTGAGGCACATTTTTTGCAGTTACAGCCACACACAAAAAAGGAGGATTTATTTCAGTTTTATTGCAATTTAAAGTTGATCATCCCTATTCAGTGCACATTTGCTGCAGTTGCTTTTGTGCCATGAATTTGCATTGGTCATACAAGTAGTTTTTAAATAGAACAACACATGCAAGAAAAAGTTTCAGGGAAATCCAACAAAAATGGCATACTTTATACCTGCCTTTGCCATTCAGAGATTTTGCATATGGGTAGCCTCTTTCCAGGCACGGTGCCTATAAAACACTCAAATGTAAGTATGGAGTTCAATTTTAAAAATGTGCACTGAGTATAAGAATATCTGCATAGCAAATATTATCTGATCTAGCAGTCTTAGAATTGTCATTGTTTTGTTTATCACAATGGCTGCATCAGAACTCGTCCGTGACTCATGAAACATTAAAATTATTAGGACCACAATAAACAGCTCAGTTTCTAATATATACAGTGAAATTGTGTATGTTTTTTGGGGTCCAACTAAAGGAAATTTTGACTGCATAGATTTTGTGACTTCTAGGTTTTATTTTGATTTAATTGTATGAGAATGCACCCACTGCATAATCTTTGGGTACATTAAAAGACTGCTACTTTCCTGTAACCAGAGTTCTTCAAGATGGGTCTGCATACTTATCCTTATGCAGACTACATTTTCTAGTGGTGTCTTATGATAAAACTTTCCCTAGTAGTGTCAACTAGAGCACACTTGCAGAACCATCTAGAGTAGCCATCATTTCTTCTTTGAGTAGTTCTGCATATTACTACAGATGGGATAAATTGATAAGCAGTGTTGAAATCAACCTACAGGCAGGAACAAAGTCCTAGTTAAACAGTGGGTGAAAGCACTGCCTAGCCAATCCAGTTTTCACCCTAGAAGCCAAGTTCAGAGCATAGGACTTAGTGAAGGCATCCACCAAAGTACAGGCTGCAGATTTGCAAATTTCAGTACATGGTATCTGCCTAAAACAGGAAAAAAAAAAAGTTACCACAGCACTAATGGAATGTGGCCAAATTGCTGCAGATTTTGCCAGTGTGTAGCATTTAGCAATACATTATTCAATCCACCAAAAAACAGTCCAGTTCTTAGTATAATACACAAACAACCTTAGTTCTCTCCAGATAATAGGCAAGGGCCTAACATCCAAACTGTGAAGGACAGCCTGTCACATAGGAGAGTGCATCTTAGGGAGAAACGCTGCAAATTACTGATCTGATGTGGAAACCACCTTAGGTAAAAATCTGGAATCAGATCTGAAAACTACTTTGTCCTTAACGAAAGAAGTGAAAGGTGAATCACCCACACAGGCAGGCTCTGCCCTCTCTAGTCCAGCCCCCTTGGGACCTGACTGGTTCTGAAACAGAAAATTTTCTAAACCACAGGTCAATATTGTCTAGCAGCATTACCAACACTTCCACTGCTTACCGCTAGAGGATATTTAGGGGTAATTTAGTACTAAATAACAGCACAGGGAAGCAGGACTGGTGGCTGTAAACAAACTTTATGGGACCACGGGAAACTTGGCCACACCCATGAAAAGTGGCCATCCAGCTAACTAAAATCATTTCGGATGATGGATGTTTCTGGACCAGAGAGTTCTATATTAGACAGGTCAACGTGTATACCAAACGGGCCAGCATTATCTATTTTAAGAAGAAAAAAACTCTGATTCCAAAGAGGAATCGCATCCATCCAAGCATGGAAGAAACTGAGGTGGTGAGGGAGCTCTGCCCTCTTCATACATAAACCTTTGGTGTGTCACAATACTGAGGGAACAGGTGGGAGGGCACAAATGAGCTCTCTATACTGCTAGAAGTTCTACCATATGGTACCACAAGGTAGTGCAGTACCCATAAACGGAAATCTGCAGAGCCACTCAGATAACAGAAAATTAAGATAACATACATAATGAATCACTGTACAAATGAAAATGTACAAGATAAAGTCACTGTCAGCCATTCAACCACTATGGAGAACAAAACAGAAATTATTAGTTTACCCTCTCTTAAGCAAACATTGGATAAATCAGAGGGAACATCAACCATGCCTTGAAGGTCAACATACTGACTCCAGCAGCTCAACAAAGGCATTTATCTCCAGAGGACTTTCCATCAAGAAAATTCTTCTCCTTGAGTAGCCCTGAGTTCAAATCTAGGAATCTCAACATCAACTGGATATCTCTTATTTTTCTGGATCTAGACAGAGTAGGGTTTTATGCATTAAAATTAACACCAATGGAAGCACACAGGTAGCAAATGCAACACACAGTGTGTAGAATCAGTTTAGGATTTAAATCTTTAGATTATGGGATCTTTCTCCTTTTTAGTCTTCCTACCAACTGTTCATTTAACTCAGTGTTCAGCTAAAGCAATGGTCGAGTCCCAGAGTGGACAAGTATTAAAGCTATGAAAAGGTGAGATCATATGGAGTGAATCCAAGGTAATTGCTGTGCCCTAATAAATTATACTGTAATGATCAAGTACATTTGCAAGAAAACCCAAGGCCAGTGAGATCACCTGTCATTCTGGAAGGAATGCTGTGATCTACCTATGAAGGCTTTGTTGATATATCATACTTCATACAATTTGCTGCTATCAAGTTCAATTAGGGAAGCAGCTTTCAAAAGCAGCTTTAGACGGGCAGGTTTACTGCCTGAGCTAAGAGTGGCAACTCCAAATTCTTCCCTTCCCTACATGGCTAGTTAAAGAATAACCCAACAGATTAGTGATAACAGGGTGGTGTTCTCAATGTTTCAGATAATGAAGTTACAATTTAATTCACTGCTGTGTGTTAAAGATTAAGAAAAACACTAAGCACTTATGACAAAGCTGGAGTGCAAAGTCTTCTGTTTATTCACAGAAGAACAAGGGCTACAGCAGTACTAGCTCTCCCACACCTCCCTGCAAATGTGCCCCAGCATTAACCTGAAGGAACCATCCTGAAGGGATAAAAGGGTCATTAATCTATGCTCACATACATGCAAATTAATGACTACTGCCAACAAGAAACAGGTCAATTTCACTCGATTCCTGTTTGGGAAAGCTCTGGAGCAGCAGCACAGGTAAACATTAAGGGTATTCACTGGGGAGAATTCATCAAACCTGAGTCTGGAAAATGGGGAGAGAAGTGAATACACTCCCCACGTTTCCGAAATTTATCTGAGAAGGAAGAGAGCAGGTGAAATATGTACATCCTTTGCAACAGCCATGAGGCTCTTCAGAGGTCTTCACATCTAGGTAACCCTGAGGTTGTGCCAGCTCTCATGATTTTAATCATGAAAGTCTCAATATTTAGTGTGTTTTTTTAAAGCTCCAACTCCTAGAGTTAGATGATTGTAGAATGTCAGTTTTCATTTAAAAAAAGAAAGAGGGAGAAAAATTCTAAGTACAGGTTGAACCTCTCTAATCCAGAACTCTTTGGTTTGGAAACATCCATCATCTGGAATGATGTTAGTTAGCTGGATGCTCACTTTAATGGTTTGGCCAAGTTTCCTATGGTCCCATAAAGTTTGTTTACCGCCACCAGTCCTGGTTCTCACTGTTTTTGAGTTCTAAATTACCCCTAAAATGTCCACTAACAACCCAGTAAGCAGTGGAAGTGTTGGTAACACTGCTAGACAATATTGACCTCCTGTGGTCCAGAAAATTCTCTGGTTCGGAAGCGGTCAGTTCCTGAGGGGGCCAGACTACAGAGGTTCAACCTGTTCTAAGGTACTAGCCCTTATGGTTACAGAGACAAGCTTGACTATGTGAACCCTAAATGCTCAAAAACCAAAAGTCAAGTAAAAAACCAAAATTAATAATTTTTAAAAATCTCATTTTTATTCCAATAGTATTTGCAGGGGCCTAACTTACCATTTTTCTTGTACTTGATAATACTGAGCTACTTCTCAATAGCTGGCATGAAAGATGGATCCCCTTAACTAAGACCTTTGACAACATCCTGGTAGGAATCCCAGCAGCAAGAGGAGAGGATGTAAAAGGATTACAGATGTCTCACATGGGCATTGCCCCTGCACATGAAAGTACCTACTACTTTCCATATGAGCTTCTCGCTAATAGTCTTCTGGCTATTAGGGGTATCTTGTACAATTTCAAGTAAGTAATACATGTGAGTGGAGATGTTAAAGTGTGTGTACAATGGGTCTATACAGAAAAGAGAAGTATGGTACTGAGAAAGTGTCAGTTTTACAAAGATTTTGGGGAAGAAAGGAAAGAGAAAAAAGAAAAGAGAAAAAGATAAGGGAGGAAAAAGGGAACACAATGTAAGGAAAGGAACTGACATAAGGAAGTGAAAGAAAAGAGAAGAGAGAGATGCACCCTAGTATACTATAGCAAAAATAAGAGTGCAGCCAGGAAAGGGAAGGAGGTCCAATAAAAGGAAGAGAGAGGCACTAAATAAGTATCAGGTACATTTTTCAGGCCTTGATAATTATCATGGTACTTCTCGTGACATTCACCATGAACTAAGTACCAAGTTCCTCTTACATAAACCACAAAGTTGATTGGACCTTGGATTACTGTTTTCAGTTTACATTTTTAGCACCTGTACACAAATTTGTTTGTTTCCCTTGATAATAGATAATGTGCCATGGAAGGTGAAACAGTTACCAGGAATTCTGTAGTCTACCATAGTAGACTACCATAGTCTACCATAATAGTCTACCATATCTCTATTGTGCTATGAAAACTAAGCCTCACTTGACAGCACTATAGTTTCATCCATCAGAAAGAACAGCCATGTAAATGTAATGTGCTCTCATGTAAAGGTAATGAATCACAATTTTAAAAAATAAATTATTTGAATAAAATCTTGAAAAGTAAACACATTAAATAACAATTATCAGTTACCACAAACTATTTATTTTAATGAGTCAGTTTCCCCCCCTCAGAGAGAGAGAGATTAGGTGCCTTACCAAGTTATTTCAAGTTTTAGGGCAATTTTCTTTACCTAAAACAAGGAACGCTAGTAAAACTGGTAACTTCTCTACAAGCAAAATGACGTTTGAAAATCCCAAAACTCTAAAACCACCAGAAGGGCAACTGCTGTTTTTACAACATGCCACCCGGATCTAATATCTACAAAAGCCCTTTTGGGCAAACACCAGTCAGCTAGGAATCCATGGGTTTGAGGGACCTTTGCCATGCTTGGCATAACAGGTACCTACCTTTCATGGCATGCTGTCCTCAAAACCTGTTAACTTTGTGGGTAGACTCAGTGCAGGAATATTACTGCAACAAGCATGAGTAGCAAGAAGCCCAAGAACCTGTATAGATCAAGCTCTCTATTAAGAAGCATCTTAATTTCTCAGCAGTATCTCAGCATTTGAAGACCAATTTTCTCCCCTCTCATGTGGCCACAAAGCCTTCCCCTGATGAGGGAGGGGGAAAAATTGTCCTCAGTGAGTTCTCACAGTATTTCTTCTCCCACAGGAGAGCATTTACACCTTAGTCATTTTTACGATGTTTTCTAAATTCTTTGTGTGTTACATAAGAACAGCCATACTGGGTTAGACCAAAGGTCCATCCAGCCCAGTATCCTGTCTGCTGACGGTGGCCAATGCCAGATGCCCCAGAGGGAGTGAACTGAACAGGTAATGATCAAGCGATCTCTCTCCTGCCATCCATCTCCACCCTCTGACAAACAGAGGCTAGAGACACCATTCCTTCCCCATCCTGGCTAACAGCCATTAGTGGACTTCTTTACCTAAAACACGGAACACTAGTAAAACTGGTAACTTCTCTAGGAGTATATACATATTCCTGGAATAAAGTATAATCGAAGTCCACAATGAACAATTCAGGGTATTTATATTAGTCAGTAAAGGATCCATTGTGTGGTCCATCTTCCTGTGGGGCTGCATTTTCATGCTTAACACTGGTTACTCTCAAATAATGATTAAAATGTGATTTAGTTACATGAATGAATCACAAAAAATCCTTTGAGTGCTCCTTTTGGGTACTACAGTGACATTTTATGATTATTATAATTCATTGCCTTATTATTTCTGTTTTCCTTTCTGAGAATGATAGAACTCTGACAACTAAAAACAGACATGGAAATATACTGGTGAACGCAATTCTGCCCTTGCAAATTAATGAGAGATTTACAAGTCCCTGTTTGACTGACATGCCATTCTCTTCTACTTGCCTGCTGACAACACTTATTAAATTCATATCTTAAACCCACAACTTTGCTAGCTACTAAAAACCAATGGCAGAATAGACACTCTGGAGTTACAGATCATTTAAAAATCCTCCCAAGCTCCTCCCACCGCAGTGACTGGAGAAGTGTTAACAGGCAACTTCACTTTAAATGGTTCCATGAAATATGTGTTAATGACTTTTGCTTGTATTTAGCTGTGACACACTGCGCGTATTTCCCAGACCTGAAGAAGAGCTCTGTGTCAGCTCGAAAGCTTGTCTGTTTTACTAATAGAAGATTGTCCAATAAAAGGCATGAGCTCATGCACCTTGTCTGTCTAACACTGAATAAAAGGAACTCCGGGAACTCTTTAATTTGAAGACTTTCATTTTATAGAATAGTATAGTGTCCTTTGCCCTGTAAGCGAAAAGCAATTTTCTATGGTTTTCATTGATTAGACACATATGTCTATTTGTACCTTAATTTCCTCCCACCTCTCCCCCGCTACTTTCTGTGTGTCAACTCCCTTTTCAGAACCACAGTTTGCACTGAACAGTCTAGGTTAATACAGTGTGCTTATGGACATAAAAGAAGGGTTTGGGGGAACACCACGTTCCTTGGGAGGAAAGGAAAATCTGTTAGTGGACTGAAGCAAAGTAATGGTTCCAACTAGTACATCCAAGAAGTTATGAGTAAACTAATGACCCTCCACAGCCTAATCTTGCAATCTAACCAGAGAACAATGAAAGAGTTTGACAAAATAAATATGTTGGCATCTGGGTCTTCCGACGTTTAATTAAAAGAAAAGGGTGTACCCTAATAGCTATGTTTTCCTGTTCATTCTAGATTGCTGCTTAGATACTAAAGCAACAGGCACACTGCAAATGCCTATGATAGACACAAATGTAAATAACAGCAAGGCATGTGAGAGCCATGCAAATATATTGAAATAAAATATATCCATTGTGCTCAGGTAAATAACACCCACCATACCATGACTTCTTATTTAAAATACATTTATCCAAATAAAGGACAAAGAACCCAGACTGAAACACTCCACACTCCTGCTTTTGCCTTTGGACACGAGTTACTGAAAAATATCTTGGCATTAGGCAAGTTGGTTCTTGTGCTGTCATAATACATTATTCTGGGGAGAAGAATTCCCTACTATTAGCATCCTTGCTACAGCAAATGTAGCAATGACATTAAACCAATAACTATACTGAAATAAATCCCTGAGATGAGAAATGACTATATAGCTCAACAGCCATCTAGCTCAATAGTTAATTGGGTAGGACATCAGATACTATTTCACCTGATGGGTTCAGCATGCTAGGGGTGCTATACATCATATCTCCTTTTTTGTTTGCAGTGTGAGAGACACACTACAGTTACAGAACTGTTTTGGGAAATCTATTGCTACAGCCCCAATTTAGGGATAAGAGATTTGAACAATTCATTAAAACAGTTCTAAAGCCACAAGACATCTGACCTTACTATGTTCTGGCATAGTTACACCTGAAGGGCCAGATACAAACACCAGAGCACAAAGTTTAATATCCTAACATATGGTCCTTGAACTTGAGTGTTGTACCTCAACAGCTGGGCAGGAAATGATTTTCCCATCCAGAAAGAGTTTTATATTTTAAAACATTCCCCTCCTAACATGGGAACAAAATTTTGAAATCTCAAATATATTCAACAAGCCAGTGATAAAAAAAATTAGACTGGGTTCATTGAAATATTACGGTCCATGTCTGGCATCTTATATTTTAGCTTATGTTTAATATAAATTAAAATTTCAGAACAAAAAGATTTTTCCAAAGCAAAAAAACCAAAACTTTTAATTTAAAAAATGCCAGAAAAGGACATTTTAACAAAGCTGAAGCCTTTTCACAAATATATTTTTTTCAAATCAGAAGATCTGTGGAAGCTGTCCCTTTCCAAAACACTGTTTTAGTTTCAACAAATTTGTATTGTTTCATTGAAAAAAATGCCACTGGAAAATTTCCATCCACCTGTTGCTGTACCTTAGGACAAAGAAAAATGAAGCTGTGATTCAAGCATACTCACGGTATATCACTTTGAAATAACACAGAAATAGAAATATTGGAATGACATTGAATAATACTGTATGTAGGATAAAAGTTAAACACATTTTTTAAAAGGTGCATCAAAGCCTTTTTCAGTTTCAATAGTTTATGACAATGAAACATTTTAGGGAAAACTTAGCAAGTCTAAAGCTACATAGTGTGAAAAAATATCTCCAGTAAAACATGCAGGTGTATACGATCTGTTTTTATCACAGCTGCTAAGTATTAGCCAGTCTATTCTTCCAAAAACCGTAGAAGTTTAAGAATTCTTCAAGGCCACTGTAGAGACCTGAAGAATACTTCCAGTGCTTTCTAAGGGCTTATCTTCACAGTGCTGGCAGAGGTGTGTGATTTGTCAAGCATTCTAACATTCTAGTCTAACTGCCCTGCGTACGTGGGACCGTTAGTGTGCTGTAAAAAGTACCTAATCTGCATTAATGTAGTCCAGGTTCAGGATAGAGATATAAAAGGTTACCCGGTAAGCCTCACCCTAAACAAGTGAGGCTTACCTGTTCCAGTTAACCAGTAGGGACTGGAGCTACTCCAGCCCCGTGGGACCCACCAAAACAGCCCCCGGCTATGGAAGACCCAGTTACCCCCTTCCTCTCCCCACAGGTTACACACTGGGTCATGGTGAACCGGCTGAAGACTCCTCCTGGGGAGAAGGGCCAGCAGTGGCCCTTGCCAGCCTGACTCCAAAGGAGGTAGCTTTGCTGTGGGCTCTGTAGTATAAAGCGTATTTCAGCTTTGTACTGCAGAGACCACAGCGTGTGTAACCGCTATGATTTTTAGCAGTTATGTGGTTACATTTTTAAATGCATTTTTATAACCCTAGATCAGGACTACATTATAGGGAACTGGGTACCTTTTAGAGCAGTGATATGAAGACCTCAGTCATTCAGGAGCCAATTAGTCATCAACATTGAAGGGCAGGAGCTGCAGTGGCCATTGACAGGCGCTTCTTACCTGGCCCTAAGCCGCTGTGCTGAGAGGCGGCTGGGGATGTCCTCTCTCCCCGGGGCAGCCTGAAGACTGAACCCCTCATCCACATCCCCACCCAAGAGCAATGATTTAAATGAAGAAAAACAAAAATTAATTGAGTTAAGGACCTAAGCAACACTGGGTAAATCTTCTAGAGTTACTATCTATTTACATCAGCACAACAGAGAATGAATCTGCCCTTAGGCTTGCTTGAGATTTAAATAATAAAACATTATAAAACAAGCACCTATCTGTGTCCTGTGTGGCTATTTCTGATTTTTTTTGGGGGGGGGGATGCCCAAGGCCCTCAAAGTATGATATATAGTCACCCTCCTATACACAATTTCTTCGCAGCTTTCCCTTTGCTTACAGGTACTTGTATTTTATTGCTGGTCTGCACAGCAGCAAATCACAAAAACACTATAACATTTTGTATCCGTATCCACAACCGTATGCACAGATGTGGATACTCTCGGATTTGCAGGGCTCTACAACTCACAACCCTACCACAACGGCTGAACTGTGCAGGCAAGAGTTGGGAAGATTTAATAATATATAGATATACCATCTCATAGAACTGGAAGGGACCTTGAGAGGTCATTAAGTCCAGTCCCCTGCCCTCAAAGCAGGAAAAAGTACCATCCCTGACAGATTTGCCCCAGATCCCTAAATGGCCCCCTCAAGGATTGAGCTCACAACCGTGGGTTGAGCAGGCCAATGCTCAAACCACTGAACTATCCCTTCTCCAGCAATACGATGGAGAAAGCTAATGTTCCACTAAATCCCTGCTTACTCCTGCCCATTTTTTCTGGGCATGGGGAGTGCTGGGTGCACAGAGGAGTAACACTGATTATTTTATTTCTCAGTGTGGCTTTGCAGGGTTTAAATATCGGAGACCTTGAACTGGACTCTATACTCTGTGGAAAGCATGATGATAACATGTTCACAATGACCCAGGTTGATAACCAAATGGGTTTTGCACCAGTTGCAGATTTTTCAGGGCATATGACTTCATTCCTATCTGTAATGACTGCAACAATCAAACCCAGAGGTCATCAACATGTAGATAATATTGACAGATCTAAGTCTGACCTGCTTCTTGCCAGCCACAGACTGAAGTGGGTGTTTGTCTTCAGTTATGGCTATTTGCTCTTGGATGCTGTTTGCTAAGATCTTACGTTTGGTGTTCCAATGACAGTGGCTCCCAACCTTGCCAAACTACTGCACTTCTTTCAGCAGTCTCATTTTTTTGCCTATCCCAAGTATCTCCTCCCCTAAAAACTACTTTCTTACAAAATCAGACAAAAATACAAAAAAAGTGTCTCAGCACCGTTACCCCAAAACTGAATTCTCATTACCACCATATAATAAATCAATTGGAATATAAATACTGTACTTATATTGAGGGGGTGACAGTGACAAATTTCTTACGAGTACTGTCTATTTAAGTATGGGATGCAGTGCTAGGGGCTTGGGGCAGAGGGTTGGGGGTGCAGGAGTAAAGGCAGGGAGGGAGGGCCTCAGGGCCTGGGTGTAGAGGGTGCAGGAGTCAGGGCAGGGGGCTGGGGAGTGTGGTGGGGAGCTCAGAGCCAGGAGTGTGGCCACCATGGTGCCCAACCACAGCATACCCAAGGCAGGCTGGGTCAGTGGGGGCCATACTGCCTGGCTGCCCAAGCGCCGGGACTGGAGCCAGGGTGCAGCGTGGCCACGCAATCCAGGATGCTGGCAGTATCCAGAGCGCCATCCCCTGCCAGCCAGTCTCTGACCACGGTGCCACACTAGGGCACATCAGCTTATTTTCATTTTGCTTACATTTACTGTATAAAAAACTAATTATCAGTATGAAATTGTAGTTTGTACTGACTTTGCTAGTGCCTTTTTTGTGTCCTGTTGTAAAACTAGGAAAATAGAGGAGCTGATGTAGCCCGAGGAAAACCTCTGTGTACCCCAAGAGGCACGTATATGCTTGAGAACCAGTGTCTTATGAGACCGCCTAACTGCGAGTGATACTCTGTTTGAAATAAGCTAATTCCCTGTAATGGGTTGTGTAGTGTTTGGGGGTGCATGGCACAAGTCTGTATGCAGCAACCACCCAGGCAATTCAAGGGCTTTCACATTTTTGCCTGCAGATGAGAGGATCATCCGGATATGCAGAAAATTAGTATTTGTAACAAAAAGTGATAGTTAAATAGAATGCAGCTTTAGCTGCAATTTCAATGCATCCAACAACTGAGCCAATGCCTAGCAACAGGCTACAATTAAGTCAGGACATCTAACCATTTGAAGATGACAGATTTTATTCTTACTATTCCCATTTTTGCCAAGTTTACCCTACTGACATGAAATGTTTTTACAGTTTTATAAATTAATGTCCCAATATTTGTATCACTATAAATGATAACAGGAAACCTATTTTTAAAACACCAAGCAGTGAATACACTATATTTAAGTACTATTTATTTCAGGAAATAAAAAGAGACTTCTGGGAAACTTACAATATACTACTTCTATATCAAACAGAATAATTGTGTATTGCGAGCGAGCTATTTAGAGGACATTACAGATGTTCAGCAGAATGTACATTTTTATAAAAATAAGCCATATAAATCCTCATGCATATGTTTAACTTGAAGCATGTCAATAGTCCTACAGTCAATTAAGTCAGCTAATGCATGTGCTTAAATTAAAGCATATGCATAAGTGTTTGTAGGATCCCTCTTCAGAATGCAAAAATTAGAATTATCACTTCAGATTTCCCATTCTAGGCAAAAATTCATGAAAACCTAAATCAGAGATTAAATCCCTTTTTGGTACAAAACTTTCATTTAAACTTCTGTGTTATAAAGAAAATTGAAAACATTGGACCAAATTCTTGCCTTCTTTATAGATATGCACATGCCAGTAAAGCCACCAACAAATCTGTTATGAGAACTGCAGAAAAATAAGGAGGATGATTGTCCTAAACCTGGCACTTCTTAAAAGCTGTGGGTAGTCCACTCTGAAGGTCATCCTCCATTGGACTCATAAGGGGAAGCTCCTGGGCGTGGGAAAGAATCAGATAGTAGACAGTGTGTTTTGGCTTTCCATTTCCACAGTTCTAGGTACTCCCTTTCTGATGGTTCTTGTAGCTTTTACCCACTTCTCCGTCCTTATCTGCTGCCCGTCTCACCTCTCCTCTAGTATCCTTCCCTCTTATGCAACCGAATGATAAGTGAATAACTGACTCTAGAAGGAATTTGCCCAATGTAATCATAACTCTCTCTCTATATAAAAAAATGTTCCTGTGGGACGACACAGCAATGTCCCGCTTGCCTCCTCCCTCCCCCTTCCCCAGTCCTAGGGAGCCGGGGCTGCTGCAGCCTGGACTCCCTCCTCCCCGATGCTTGGGGGGAGCTGGAGCTGCCCCACTTGGCCTCGCCCCACCCCGTCGGGACTGGCAAGGCCTCAGCCCGGCCCCCCTCTCTCCCCCCCCCAGCAGCTGGGGGAAGAGCGCAGGGCCTGGCAAGGGCTCGGCCTGGTCCCCCACTCCCCAGTAACCAGGGGAAGAGAGCCAGAGCTGGCGCGGCTGGGTGAGGGGGCATGGTAGAGCCGGGGCTGGCGCGGCCTTGGCCCTGCCCAACTGCAGAGGGTAGGAAGCTAGGGTTGGCCCGGCCTTGACCCTCTCCCCTGGTGGCTGGGGGGAGGGAGCTGGGGCTGGGCCAGCCTCGGCCCAGTGGCCAGGGAGATAGGGGGCAGGCCAGGGCTGCCACACCTCTGCCTGGCTCTCCCTGGTGTACCGGGGCTGCCTCTTCCCAGAGAGAGGGTGGTTGGCAAGCATAGCAAGCAGGGGGCACAGCCCCCTAGCAATATCTAAAGAGAAAAACAGACTCTACCCATTTACTGTTTATAGGGTACCACAGCTAGGGCAGGGATCTTTCTTCACCAAAATAAGAGCTTTGTCAAAAAAGAAGCAGAGTTACTTTAATCCAGCTAATTGCTACTTAGGGCCATAATCTGCCCACAGTGCCCTCCCTTGAATTGATTTAAATCCTTGTTACTGGGACTTGCTTAGCGTAACCAGGGGCAGAATTTGTTCCTTACACTCCACAGATATACCTGGAACAGGTGTAGGTTGGGGCTTACTAGAGATGTCTCTTATTTTAAGAACGGCTGGATACAGAATAGAAGCAGGCTAAAACCAAGGCTTTGCTAAAAATGTGATGATTGCATAGAGTATCTACTGCAGTTACCAACTAATATTTGGACATTGCAAGGACGTGCTGGTGAAAAATAGCAAATATTAGCTTTTTTAAAAATATGGCCAATGCTTCAGAATCACAACACTGTGGAGAGCAAAACGCATCAGACCTCTCAAACACGTACCAGACTAGGCAATTTTTAAAGCCTGTATATTAAAGTTTAATTGGTAACTTTGACCTTGACTATCACTTTCAAGAGAAATATCACAGTACTGCTAGGATTTTCAGAGATTTATGATTCTGTGTTCTTGAAAAGTTACTAGCGCCACTGCAGTAATGTATGTCTGAAATAATTGATCTCTCTCGTACAAGTGTTGTTTTCTTGATTGCACATTGCCCTGAGAGAGAGAAGCTGCTATCTGACAGAAATGCCACCAGTCAACAGGTACATTTAGAAAATACAAAGATGCCAAGGATTTCAGACCTTGTTTTAAAATGTTAACTTGACCAGATTAGTGCAGGAGCCCCCAAGACTGTGTACTAGAAAGATATAAATAAGTTAGGGGCTGCCATTGCCATTATGACTTAATCTGAAAACAGCCACATTGCTTATGCAGAAGAATGTGATCAATATGTAGTCTCTCACTTATTTTTTAGCTCTGATTTAAAAAATATGTAATAGCAGAATCAATTCTGCAGAAATATGAAACTTTAAGACCAACATTTTCAATCAGAGGACCCAACTTAATTACCAAAAGAAATAGTAGAATGATTTTCAGAAGTCCCAAACTTCCAAAAACAATTATGGACCAGAGTCTGCTAGCAATACTAATGTTGAATGGACTTCAACAGAACTACCTGCAGGATAAGAGAATCTGGGCCTTAATAACTTAGGCCCTGATTGAGGAAAGCACTTAAGCATGTGCTTAAGTCCTACTGACTTCAATGGCATCTAAACACAGTTTCAGCCATCTTCCTGAATAAAGGATCTCAGCAATTACTGACTTCAGTGGGAGCTGAAAATGCTCTAGTTATTTATAGCTAGGTACCTACAGAGGGACTTGAGAGACTAACAGCAGGCAGCAAAGTTTAAAAATTAGGACCTAAATGAGAACTCACACGCTTCAGTTTCTTGGAGTAAGAAAGCATAGAGACTGACCTAAGTGCATAGTGAAGCAGGTTTTGGCTAGAGGCAACAAAGCAACTGTGTCTTTTAAAACATCTCATAATCAGGCATGAGTAAGAAGGGTGTGGATTGTTTCAAGTACTTACAACATTTAGAACCTGTGCAGCTGAACACGGGCAGTGATGGCAACCTAACCACCACATTTACTCTTCAGCAAACTCTTTACCAGGTGTGAGGCTGCTAGTCCATTTAGTGTTCTACTCAAACTATTTTCAGGTACCAACATTTAGAAACATTTAACAATCTATAATTTAATTTTCTTCAGAATAACTATTACCATATGTGTAACAAATCTCCAAACTGTAAAAAGAAACATACAAAAGGACAAAAGCATAATTACCATAACATTCAGTGTTACACAGAAGAACTACTGAATATTTTATTCAGACAAATAATTGGTCTCCAGAGGAGATGCTCACCCAGTTAGTACATAGTTTATAATTAGCCCCTTAATTTTCTTAAGAGCTAGTGTCCATGATTCTATAACAGTATCTAATAAACTACAGTGAAAAAATACAGCCTTTATGAAGGGGTATGTAAAATTACAGACTGTTTATTCCTTTTTTGGAAAGCAGCTTAAGTCCAGTCCAGCAAGGCACTGATAACTCCCAAGGCAGGCTGAAAGTACTTAGAACTTTGCAGGATCAGACTAGGGTTTATAAGTAGCTACCTGTTTTTAACAGCAAAGTACACAAGGGTGGAGAAGTTGCTAACTAAAAGCCCAGAGGCTTTTCAGTGTGCAAACAAAGCTGAACAAGCACGGCTTATTAAAAAAAGGCATGTTAAAAACATTCAGTCAGTCATATGACCACACTTTTGAAAACACTGCCAAGCAATTGATTAAGATCTGAAAGACTGTAGGCTCCCAACCGAAAAATATGCAAAGTGTTCTCAATACTGAGTGCAGTATAAGGCTGATCACGAGACAGCATACTGATGTAGCTTGGAGCGTTCTTTTGCCTTTTTCATTAAAATGGTAATTAATAGACGGTATAAAACAAACCTGAGTCCAGGTGTCTGGAGCTTCTTCGAATTCCATTGGTTCGTTTCTGCATACAAAAATACAAGTCAAACGCATGTATAAACTGCTTTCCATTTCTAAGTACAGTAGAACCTCAGAGTTACAAACATCAGCGTTACAAACTGACCAGTCAACCACACACACCTCATCTGGAACCAGAAATTATGCAAATCAGCCAGCAGCAGGGGGGAGAGAGGGGGGGAGGCAAACAACGAGTAGTACCACGAGTAGTCCTGTGGCACCTTTGAGACTAACCTAAATATATAGAATCATTAGCTTTCATAGGTAAAACCCACTTCATCAGATGAATTGGAACAGTACAGTACTTTGTTAAAGATAAAAAAAAAGAAAGGGAAAGCAGCATTTTTTCCTTCTGGATTGTCATGTTTCAAAATTGTATTAAGTAAATGTTCAGTTGTAAACTTTTGAAAGAACAACCATAACATTTTGTTCAGAGTCATGCATGTTTCAGAGTTACAGGCAACTCCCATTCTGAGATATTTGTAACTCTGACAATCTAGTGTACTGTACTATTTGCATTCTGATAGTCTACCAGCTATAACTAATTTTTTTAAAAGTTCTCTTCCATCCTGCAATGGGGTTTTAAGCAGAAATATCATGCATATTGTGCAAGTGACAGAAAAGGTTCATGTGTTAGCCTGTCACATCTTGACGTCTGGGTTCAAAGTCCGCTGAGATTACATGTGAAAATGACTATAATAACTCAACCTATTTTACAGTGGAAAAATACACCACATGGTTTGGCACTGTCTGCCTAAGGGAAAGTCCAGGAGTAGAACAGCAGCAAGAATGCATGCTAATGAAGTTGCAATTCCAATAGGGGGGGGAGCGTTACACTGTTCTTGCTTTGTACTAAGGACTCCTTATACTTAACAATGTCAGTTCCATTTCTCAAATGAGCATTTAATTTTAAAAAAATGAAGTAAAACTTTTTTTCCTAGTTTTTAAAGTTTAGTTTAGGCAAACTAGAATGTTCTAAAATCCCAAGTACACTACACAGACATGATGGTTTATTATTCAGCAAGTGATGATTTGTACCAAATGCACAGACCTCAGCATTTACATAGGACCCTTGGAACTTCTGTGCATAATAAGGTGTATCTGTGTGTTAGTCATCTACTGCTACTTGTTTTAACTAGTAGCTTGCATAAGGGCTCATGCAAATCACAAAATTTTACTCAAGCCAAGCAGAAAACAAAGGGTGAAATCAGGTTTTTTAAAAATTGAGACTGTATTGTTTATTCACACGGATACAGAGAAGAGAGGAGCCATAAGATTGGAGTGAGGGGAAAGCTATGAGGGAAGTTATGGTGGTTGGTTGCAAAATGTTTCTATGGCATAACTGAAAAATGTGACAATTTATCTACATAACAATAAAAACACATAAGCTAAAGGAAAGAAAAGTATATAAACAATACTCAAAGTAAATGTTGGAAGTGTGCAAAAATGTACTGAATACTTGATCTTATCACATCATCATCAGTAGATCTTCACATTTTCTGCAACATAAATCCATCTTTTCTTAAAAACCTGATCCTCATTTACATTAAGTCCCTTTTACACCACTCTGGCAGCAGGTTTCCTTTTAAAATTAATTTAGTCACTAGATCATAGAATATTATCATCACTAAAGTTGTCAGACGTGTATATAACACTTTTGTTCTGGTGAGTGGTGTAAAATAAAACCAATTATCAGTGGAGTTCGATTAATTCTTCCAATAGGTTTTAAGGGAATTTAAACAGGTTTCTTAATAAATGCACTCCCAAATAGTAACTAGATAATGGAAACTACCAAAAAACGTGCACCATTCTAAAAACAGGCTAAGGGACCTTAAAGACATATAAAATTACATTAGGCCCCTTTATACTGCCAAAAGCATGTAAAGGGACCATGGCACAAATCAGAATTAGACTCCAATTTTACATGCTACATAAAACTATTCTACAGTGTGCCCTTGTAGCCAAGAAGGCTAACGACATACTAGAGTGCAACAGGCAGAGCACTGCCAGCAGATCTAGCGAAGTAATGATTCCCCTTTATTCGGCACTGGTGAGGCCACATCTAGAGTACTGCATCCAATTCTGGGTCCCCCATTACAGAAAGGATGTGGACACATTGGAGAAAGTCCAGCGGAGGGGCAACAAAAATGATTAGGGGGCTGGAGCACATGACTTATGAGGAGAGCCTGAGGGATTTCGGCTTGGTTAGTCTACATAAAAGAAGAGTGAAGGGGGGATTTGACAGCAGCTTTCAACTACCTGAAGGGAGAGGGGTTCCAAAGAGGATGAAAAGAAGCTGTTCTCAGTAGTAACAGATGACAGAATGAGGAGCAATGGACTCAAGCTGCACTGGGGGAGGTCTAGGTTGGATATTAGGAAAAACTATTTTACTAAAAGGGTGGTGAAGCACTGGAATGGGTTACCTAGGGAGGTGGTGGAATCTCCATCCCTAGAGGTTTTTAAGTCCTGGCTTGACAAAGCCCTGGCTGGGATGATTTAGACAGGGCTGGTCTTGCTTTGTGCAGGGGGTTTGACCTGACCTTCTGAGGTCTCTTTCAGCCCTATGATTCCATAAAACAAGGTATAAAAAAAACCTTATGAGCAGTACAATTTTTTTTTTCTTACAAAAATTTCAAGTTGGGGAAAGAGACATGAAAAGAGGAGGAATAAAATACAATTAGGATAAATATGATCTCATCCATTTACATATGTTCATCATTGGTAGTTTTACTCACTTCTGGCAACCTTGTTGATAACATACCATAAGCAATCTGTTTATAGCTTCTTCAATACTGAATGCATGTGTAATGATCAAAAGACTTAAGAAAACAAACCATGCTATAGTTTTGGTATTTAAAAATATTCATGTTTAACAGATAGCTTAGAAAGAAACATTAGAGATGTAAAACAAACAGCACATGGCAGAAGGTAAGTAAGCAAGCTGCTGGTGAGGAGTCTCTGTTAAAGGGAGCACATGCAACAGGCTTTTTAAAGTGAGTTTACAGCACTGGCAACTGACATCCTTTAACTAACCATAGAATAAGTATAAACACATGCTAACCACTGCTCACTCCCCGCCCTCAAAGTGCTGTCAATTTTTTTTAGCCTAACAATGTGTGATCCCTTCAAGAAAAAACAGTACAGATTGAACCTCCCTAGTCTGGCACCCTCGAGACCAGACTGGTGCCAAACCAGAGAGTTTGCCAGGCCATCAGAGATCAAAATTATCTAGCAGCATTACCTACACTTCCATTGGTTACTGGGCTCCTAGAAGACATTTAGGGGTAAATTAGAGCTAAATAAGAGCCAGAACTGATGGCTGTAAACAATCTTTATGGGACTCTTAGAAACTTGGCCACACCCATGGTAAGTAGACATTTGGCTAACTAAAATCATGCCGGACCACGGATGTTTCCAGACCAGAGAGGTTCAACCTGTAGCTCTATACCTATTCAAATCCACCCCCTACCTTACACCTATCAAAATAGGGCAAACTAATGTAAACTTATAAGAGTTGTTTTATGATATGGACATCTCCCCACTAGGGACTGAGCTGGACTGAACTCACTATCTGCTACACACAGGCCATTGAACAGTTATCAAAAAATTCATGTCCATAATCACCCATGACATATCTTAACATTTAACATCCTCCATTAAATTCTCCACAAACCCCGGGGTTAAAAAACCTGTTACCTTACCAGTATAGAGGGCTTATATTTTCATCCTAAATTTCCTTTTAAAATTAATTTAGCCACTAGATCATACAACATTAACATCAATGAACATGTCAGACCTTTATATAACACCTCTGATCTGGTGAGTGGTGTAAAATAAAATCAATTGTCAGTGGAGTTCTATTAATTCTTACAATAGGTTTTAAGGAAATTTAAACAGGTCTCTTAACATATGCATTCCCAAATAGCAATTAGATAGTGGAAAGTACCTAAAAATGTGTACTGTCCTAGGAGCAGGCTGAGAATAGATGGTCTTAACTATGAAACAACATTTATTAGCAGCCAGCATTAATATTTTTCATTTGTTTTCATTGCCAACTTGAGTCATGGCAGGACAGCATGTAAGAAGAGACAATCATAAACCTGAATAGATAACATTATCATCATTACATTTATATGGTGCTCATAACTGTAATACAGAATGAATTTACAGCCACTGATCTAAATGGTTCTAGACATGCAACAAAGTGTCCTAGGTTTAAAACATAGTCTGTATTTTGTCAAAGTTAATGGGAAGTCAGACTTCTACTTCTTTCTATACCAAATGGAGAGTCAACAGCAAGATACCTCACTGTGACTTCCATTATTCTTTGCTGGGCATTAGTAGTTCATTTTACTGTCCTGTTAATATTAAACAAATGTTATGGTTGCCTAGTGACACTAAGAAAGAATATGGTTATATAAAAAGTCAGTATTCTACTACAAATTTTGCAGTTTACAGTCGGCTGAAAAACCGCACACTTATTAGTCCATAGTAATATATTATTATTGTAGAATTTGCTGAAATTTACCTGAAGATAGTTTTATCTCTGCTGCCAAATTTGGTCTAAAAGCACTGGAGAACTATGATCAGTGATATTATGAGTTAAATTAACAACATTGTTTACTTTCCCCCCTACAATTTAAGAAAACCTACATTCTTCCCAGTATCCTAAACTCTGAAAAATCTCAATTAAAAAAAGGTTAATCCCCTGCAATTTAATATAACTGATTGTTACTGTAAGCACATGGAGTCACTTCTACTGCTTGAGTTTGCATAATTCTAAATAAATACAAGTTAGCTGCAGAAAAAAATATCTATTGCACTAACACAATCATATGCAGTAAATGATCAATTTGTAAGTCATTCACAAAATAAAAATTGAATTCTTACCTCATGTTTCAGGATCCCATGTTCTGAAACAAAAGTAAAAATTGGCATTATTAGTGCCTTTCAATTTGTTCTTTTATACAGTAATCTCTGTCTGTGCCGCACTGTATGAGAAAACTCTCCTGCTTTGTTTTGCTAACTGATACCTGTAATGTGGTCCGACAGTTCCTGGAGCTCAGCTAGTTATTGTTTTGCAAACTGCGTTCTTGAAGCTGATTGGCTCCTGTCAGGTAATACTGAGCCAGTGCTATAAATGGCTTGTTTCTGAGTTATGCTGAACTTTCCAACATTTGTACACCGAACAACCAAATCATTTAAATCTTCAGAAATGGCTATATTGAGTTTCAAAAACACAATGCAACCACATGTACTTTGCAAAATTCTAAAGTTAAGATTACTATTGCAAGTGGAATTTAAACCTCTTATAGTCCCTTTGCAGCTACATAATATTCTATATTGCTATCTAATCAGTTCAAAGCTTTGCCTACTGGTTGTGATGGGAACCTCAATTTTGAAATTTCCTAAGATTCGTGTACTTAAATTCTTTAGAAGCTCTGCTCTAAGATACCGTAAGAGGTTTTTCGCAATGAAGTTTCCTTGGTTTCATTGAAAAAAAGACAAGCAGAATGAAAAAAAAAAAAAAAAAAAAAGATTAAGAAAGGTACTCTTTTGGATTAATCCAAAAGCCATTAATCAGAATGGCTGCGTCGCTTTGTTAAAGTTGTGTGCACATAGAGCACCACAAATTTTATGATCCCTGCAAGGAGATTTGGGGGTGGGGGGGAGGAAATGGCATTATAGAGTGTGAGATGATCTGATCAGCATTCTTTTGAATAAATCCATCATTTTCATTTACTGCCTTATCGCACAGCAGAGTTTACTTCTCTGTGGCATTCTCCAAGTCCACTCATGATGTCTGCTAAGGAAAATTAAGTGCTGCACATGTGCAGTGTGGAGTTCAACCACAGACAATTCCCAGATTTTTCGAGCATGGCTGTGATAGTCAGGGTCCAGATACTTCTGGAGAACAGGGGGTCTGGTCCCCAAAGAATAAGCAATTAAATCAGCTGATTGTATACAGTATTATTGTACTACAAGTGTGCTGAGTAAGATGTCACAAAAAATAGTGATCTGTTGATCACAGTTATTGCATGATGTATGTTTGGGTTGTGTGTAAAGAAGTATACATATGTGCATGCAGTATGTTCTTAAAATGTATTTTAGAACCAATGCACAAATCAAGCCTGCCCTAGACAGACAAATGTATATTTATCCAACTGGTTTGATTACAGGCAAAGGATTATGAAAATACATTTACATATAGCAGGGCTGGGCAAAATACGGCCCCGGGACCAGATCCAGCCCACCAAGCCGCTGGATCTGGCCCACGGACCACCCTGCCGGGACCCTCAGGCACATAGCTGCACGGTTTAAAGCTCAGTCCCTGTGGCTCTCAGCTCTGCAGAGAGAGGGAAGCTTCATATGATCTCCCCGCCCGCAGCCCAATCCTCAGCTCTTCATGGCCAGAAACAACCAGCCAGTAGGAACTGAGAGATTGGCCTGGAGGATGGGAGCAGGGCAAGTTTCTTCCCCCTCCTGAAGCTCAGAACCAGGTGGAGGGAGCAACCTGCAGTTTTAAGTGATCTGTGGCTGCAGCAGTCAAGGAGCCCAGCCTGCCTTGGGGGTGCTGCAGGGCTGCTAGCTTAGGTAAGCACCTCCCAGGCACAGCCTGCCTCTGGCACCCCAGTCCCTCCTGCAGTCAATTCCCTCCCCCAGGTCACCATCCAAACCCTCTGCCCCCTCCTGGTCACAACTCCTTCCCAGACCCTGTACCCCCTTCTATACCCTTCCCCCAGGCCAGAATCCTCTCCAACAATCAAACACCCTCCCAGACCCTGAAACCCATTCTGCTGCCCCAAGTCATCAGCCACACCTTCGGTAGTCTGCACCCCATTTTCCCCTTCTCCCAGGTCACAGCTCCCTCCCAGGTTGCACCCCCTCCTAGTGCCCCTCTCCCAGGCCAGAATCCTCTCCTGCACCCATACCCACCCCCACCCTGATCCTACAACCCAATCCCCTGACACAGGTCAGAACCCCCTCCTTTGCCCAAACTTCCTCTCAGACCTCACACCATCTCCTACACCCCAGTCTCTTACCCCGTGCACCCTTCCGCGCCCAATCTCCATCCTAGACCCCACACCGCCTCCACAGAGAAGTGCAGCCCTTGACCACTTTCCAAAATCTTGAAGTGGTCCCCTGTCAAAAATTATTGCCCACACCTGACATATAGGGTAAACAAAGCAAACTAACGAGCAACAGAAAGGGACTAGAGTCAACATACCCATGAAGTCTTCCTGACTTTTGAGGCAAAGATAATGGACTTTGAAGAAACAGAAGGGAAGCAAAAAGACATTCTACTGTAATTGTCCAACAAAGGGAACCGCACCCTCTGATTCTGTGAATGATGGATCCTCCTGCCTGAGGGGTTGGAGTTGCTGATAGCTTCTTGCAAGTAAGAAAGCTGCTTAGGCAAAAATTGTAGCTTGCTAAAATTAACTTTTAGTCTCTAGACAACATGTTATTTATGTTTTGTTTGTAACCAGACTGTCAATTCTTCTCTTGCTCAGTATCACTTAAATTGATGTTCTTTATTAATAATGTTATGCTTAGTTTTACTATAAACCAACCTAGTGCTATTGTATTGAAATAAAGAGAGTGAATCCTCAGTTATACCAACAGACTTGTGTTCACACTCTTTTTGCAGAGAATGAACTCAATTTCAGTGAGTGCCACAGTGAGATGAGAGGGACTGGACACTACCAACAGACATCTCTGAGGAACTGGGGTTCACTTATTGTTACCTGAAAAGCAAAGTTAAGGCTGTCAGAGCCTGGAGGAATTTGACGGCAAAGCTGACAGTACTGGTGTGGCAGGGAGTTGACACACACAGTTTAAGCTCCGGCAAAGCTTATTATGCCTAGTGAGGCAGAGGTAATACCCTGGCTTATAGTTCTGAGTGTCCTGAGGAGAGCATCCCAGGGGCAAAATGCACATTTCTTGTCAAGGACTATATACTGAATGAACTAAATAGGAATCTCTAAATCCAAACACTGTGATTTGCTTAAGATAAACAATACAATGCAAAAGGCACTTACTTATATAGACCAAATCTCTTCATTACTAATGTTTTATTTAAAGATGTACAGACTACTTGACAATAAGAAAACAGACCAAGAAATCTCGGTAGGAGACCAGAAGGACAGAATGCTAGCAAGTCAGTGCAGTACAATTTTCCCCTCAGATTGAATACCAGTGAAAATCACACTGAGGGAATTTTTTTTAAAAGAATGTAAACATTTTTTTCAGCCTTCCTAAAAATATTCATTCACCGTTGAGTCCTAAAAAGCAGGAGACAGTGGGAAGTAAAGGAATAGTTTTGAGGAGATTATTAAGGCCGGGATTTTCAAAGAAGCCCAAGAGAGTTAAGTGTTCAAATCCCACTGAAATTCGATAAGATTTAGGTACTTAACTCTCTTGGACTGCTTTGAAAATGCCAACCTAAGCATGAAGGCAAGAATGAAATTATCTTTACTCCTGTACAGTATCAGCTACCTCGGCATTATAAAAGACTTCAAAACTGAACTGAGTCATCTTCAGGTGAGTACTATGAAAAAAGAACCATTATAAATTTCCTTCCCAATCATCAAATATTGGGTGCCTTTCTGTCCCAGTGTGGGTAAGTTTATCAGAGGAGACTTGGGCTTTATGGATGACACATGTAAGTCCTGAGAGTTGTTTCGCTCTTGTGTGAAAAATGTCATATTAGCAGCTATGGCTTATTGCTGCATATTTATGTACATCATAAACACTAATATTGAAGTGAGTTTCAAAGTTCACGAAGATAAAGTGAATATAGTATTCCAATGTTGTGATTTGATGTAGAAAAAGAAGCTGAATGATTAACTTCTAATATTTGGGTCTCAGAGAATCAGTCCAGAGCGAAAGAAGCCCTGCTCCTCTCTCCTTCACATTTAACTCTCCTGGCTAGTGAGTTAATGTGAGCAACAGACTAGTGACTATAAACAACAAGACGACGGGTGCATGTGTAAACAGTAACACGACGTGTGTGTGTGTGTGACAGAGAGAGAGAGAGAGAGAGAGAGAGAGAGAGAGAGAGAGAGAGAGAGAGAACGAGAACACATGGGTATAGTTTACTATATGCATATTCCAGAAATAATGTTATATTATCAATAAATGTAGCATTTTGCCTTATGCCCTTGAAAAAGATCCCGTGTCATTCTTTCAAGTATAACTGTGTGAAGGACATCTCACACACACAAACTCACAGAGGTTATCATTAAATATCACCATTTGTCAACAGTATCACAGTTATTTTTTATTCAAAGTATAAGGACTATACTCATATCAATGTGTGGTTGCTATAGGCAAAAATGATTTTTTTCTGACAAGTTTAAATGACAGAATGAAAGACATCAAAAGAAGCTGCATCTATTTTGCAGAGCAAGCCACTTAAACTCTCAAAGGTATTGTATACAATATACATTGTAAACCACATTTCCTAAAGAGATTAAGAGATGCAACAGGTAATCAGCATCCTTGAAAAATTCATTCAGTTTTATGCAGATGCCAAAAATATACATTTGAAGAGGCTAACTTCAGCTTCCTAGATCTGAAAACCTTTAGCTTTAGACAAAGATTAAAATTCTGACCTATTACTAGACAATCTTGATGAACGCAGCAATATTTGAATGTAGGTAACATAATGTGGGGCCTAATATCAGACTGGAAAGCAGTTTCTATTCTATCTTAATATTTGTCTAATAATTAGAAGTAACATTTTTCACTTATAAGTCAACTGTTGAAGATTATTTTCCAATTCTTAAACTGACATCAAAGCAAGAGGAGCTAGTTCCTACAATGCTGCCCTATAAAACAGGGTCACTGTGTCCACCAGCCGAATTTTTACACTGTCAGATTTAAATATGGACTTGCAAATATGAGAGTGTAGCTATATGAGAGTGTAGCTATTGAGAGCATGTCCACATAGCAAAAAAAAAGCCCCATGGCAGCAAGTCTCAAAGTCTGTGTCAACTGACTTGGGCTCATGGAACTTGTACTACAAGGCTAAAAATAGGAGTGTAGACATTCCCACTCAGGCTGAGAGCCCCTCAGAATTTCCCTCCTGCTGGGCTTCAGAGCCCAGGCTCAAGCCCATGCAGGAAAAGCTACATGGCTATTTTTAGCCCCATTATGTGAGCTCAAGCCAGTTAACAGGGGCTCTGAGACTTGCTGCCATGGGGTGTCGATTTTTCGGTTGTCGTGGTTTTTCCCGTGTAGGCATGCCCAGCCTGAGTGATCTCAGTTCTGACAGTAAACTGCTTTTAATGGATCATGTCAGCACCATTTTTAGGTTTTGTGGGAGAAGATGGGGATTAATTTACAAATTTAAATGTGGGTAGAGAACTGGTTAAAAAGGAGTCTACAACAGGTTATAGTGAAATGTGAACTGTCAGGCTGGAAGTTTCAGGCGGTAGCCAAGTTAGTCTGTACAGAAAAAAAACAATATAATAATAAATAGCACTTCAGGAGGCACTTACTAGTAGAATGTCTCAGGGACTGGTCTCGGGACCAATCGTATTTCACATGTTCATTTATGGCCCTAACATAAAAAGGGATTGTACATAATAAAATTTGCAGATGATACAAAGCTGGAAAGGTATTGCCAATATGGAAGTGGACTGGAATTTCATACAAGATGCTGAAAACTGGACCAACGGAAATGGGATGAAATTTAATAGTGCAAATAAGTTTTCCTATGCGGACATATCAATTGGCAGGGACAGAGAAGGAGAAAAGCTAGGATGTACTGCTTAATCACAGGATGACTATGAGCAACCAATGTGATGTGGCCATGAAAAAGGGTAATGCAATTCTTAGGACGCATCAAGCAAGGCATTTCCAATAGAGATAGGGAAGTATTTTAACAATATACAAGGGAGCCCTCATCTAGAATATTATGTGAAATTCTGTTCTCCCACGTTTAAAGATTAAAGATTAATTCGGATTGGAACAAGAGAAGGACTACTATGAGATTAGAGAAATGGAGAACCTATTCTAGGAGAGGAAACCTAAGGAACTTGGCTTTGTTTAACTTCAGCAAAGGAAAACTGAAACGCATTAGCAGTATAAACACCAAGGAGCACGAGGAGTTATTTAAGTTAAGAGCGTTGGCAAAAAAACACATGGCCACCAGCAAGTTTAGGCTTCAAATTAGGTGAAAGTTTTCAACCAGTGGAGTGAAGTTCTGGAACAGCCTCCCAAATGAAGTAGTGGGGACAAAAAACCTAACTGATTTTCAAAGACTGGGCTTGATAAGTTTATGGAGGGAATGGTAGGATTAGATTGCCTATAATGGTGTGAGGAATTGAGTGGTTGCCCAGCACAGGACTTTGCCCAAAGTACCCTGATTCCACAGTGACTATTATTCAAGATCGGTAAGGATGATTACTTCAACAAAGGCTGTACAATATTATTTAAGTTAAACAAGAAACAGCAACTCTACAATGAGCATTATGGAACTTGAACATTTGTTGGTAATGCTGCTTATATGGTCGCTTTTGGAGGAGAGCCAGCAAATCTGCAGTTACTGATCAAGCCAGGCAAAGGTAAACAGGGAAAGCTGTTGGTTTTATATTACATCAAAACCACATCTTAATTATGAATAATCCCATGTGAGTTAAATATTATGTGCGGCAACATATGAAAATCTACATAAGTAGCACACTTACTTTTTCACAAATATGTTATAAGATTAGCTTCTTTCATTTAATGACAGTTCATACGCTTCTGTAACAACTTTAACAAGTAATCACATACTACCCATGCCCATGAAAGACATATATTCATTCAATCTAAGTCCATTTGGTTCTTTTACAGGCGGAACTATCTGAAATACAAGAACTTAAATAAAAGAGGCTAGCTTGTTTTGTGGTTTTCGTTTGGTCTGATGGAGAGCAAATGACAATAGAGTTTTATCTAATAATATACATTAAAACTGTGTTTTATCAGAGCTCATGTGGAAGAGGACTTCTCCTGACACTGTTTATTTACTAAATGATGGACTGTTGGAAGCAGCTGGTTTCATGACAGTGTGAAATGGTCCAGGTACTTGAACAGCAAATTTCAGGTCTGCAGATCTGCCTAGGTACAGCACACAGTAAAAATGCCAGTTAAGATTTTTCCTATTTATCTGTCTGAATATGAGGATTCAAACATTAATTCTCTGGAGAACCTGGAGACAACTATAAACAAGAGGTTATCAAGGATTTTACTTTATTAAATATTTCTTAATACTTTTGCCTATGTTCAGGGCTTCTCTTGTTGGAAGATTAGATTGCCTAAGCAACCAGTTAACAATTGTTTGAGACACTCAATCCTATTTCAACGGGAAGGATACAGCAAAAAGGTAGTCTGGTTGCAGTATGATAATGTAATAAAGTAGACTGGTATTTCCCCTGATTTAGATTATTAAAAAAGGAATCAAGCACAGTTATTGGCATTCCAGGGTAGTTCTAAGGAGAAGACTGGGATCAAGAAACTGTAAGGCCCACATAACTGACTCCTGTAACATGTGCACAATGAAAGGAGGGCATGAGTTGGCCCAGCTTCTTCCCATCTCGTCAAAATGTACAGGGAGAACTCTCCCTGGCTCCAAGGGAGAGTTTAACTTTAGATGCTTGTGAAAAGGACAATAAAAGGACAGTAAATGAAGAGAGGAAGTGAGGGAGGGAAGAAATACCAGTCTAGGGAGTGTTCGGGCCAGTGAGCACAGGCAGTATGGATAATATCTTTCAAGTAGCCTAAGTTTTTTATTTGGACTAAGTTGGGCAGATCTTCATAAAAGCTACTTGACTGGGAACCAGCGTGCTCCTGTAATGAAAATATATACATATGTGCTAAAGTCTATGCTTTGTTACAACTACAGTATACAACCCAATTGAAGGAGTCGTTCAGAATATGAACAGAAATGGTAGGCAGAGAGGAGGATTTGATCAGAGAGTTAAGAGTAGAAAAGAGCCAGTGGGGATTAGAAGTGAATGACAGAAGAAATGAAGATTGCTTAGGCATGAACAAAGTAGCACTGCAGAAAGAAAGGATAAACTGATAGTGGAGAAAGAGAGCACAGCCACAGGACTTCTACAAGAAACATCAGAGGAGCAGGCACAGGAATAACAATAAGAAAAGCCAGGGCAGAATTTGGACATTTTATACCATTCAGCAATTCAAATGATTACCAGAGCACCTTTATTACTGCAACTTCTATAATATATTGAACTAGCCTTCTTTGAAACAATACATCTAAAAAACTGGCATATGTCTGTGTCTAAATAATTGAAAAAGCAATTTATTTTTAGATTTTAGTCATACCTCCCTCATCATTGTATCATCTAAATCTGACACTTATTAAATTTGTCATTCTTAAGGTTTTAAGGTTTTATCTGTCTCTAGAAGTCTGTCTTTTGACGTTTCAGTAACAGACTTGGAATGCACTACAAAAGGACTTAAACCACACAGGGAAAGTTTTAGATGTCATTTCAGACAGCTCAGTGAACACATCTGCTCAGTGGTCTAAAAAGAAAACAAACTGTTAAACTGTATTAAAAAAAGAGAGAGAGAATAGTGCAATATTAGAATGCCAGTACAAAAATAAATGACACACATTCACTTAGCCTATTGTTTTGAATTCTTGCCACTCCATCCCAAAAGAATGTAGCAGAAATAAAAGAGAGTGTAAAGAAAATCACAGCCTACTCCATAGTGAACAGTTTTAAAATATTTTTTCTGATCAGCTGGAGGGTGCTTTTGTTTTAACAGGTTTATACAGTAACTACAGAAACACGGGAGCCTACATATAAGCAAGGAACAGACAAATGGTGAAACAGAAAAGTGCACATGGAAAAAGTTAAACAATCAATGAAAGTAATATGCAATAACATAATCCAATCACACCAAAGTGTGTTGAACAACCACTGATTCATGACTGAGTCATGTGGTACTTTTATTTAAATGTTTTCCCTGATATTTTTGAAAAATACAATTTAAAAATCCTGTTTCTTTGAATGTTATATGAAAATGTATTCAGTTAATTAATTCATGAAGTAGTATGTATATGATTCAGTTGCTGGAGGCAAAATAACAGCATTACGTTAGTGTATTTCCAGGAGAATACGAAGAATTTATGACTAGTATTGTTGATTTGGATTGCCCCATGTGTACATAGAATACTTTCCAGACAAACTGAAGGATGATATTCCTCCCCTCAAGGTGCTTGTAATCCAATTAAGATAAAAATACGAACAAAATGATGATAACAGGTAAAGGTGGGAGTGAAAAGCAGAAAGAGAGGAAGCTGCAAGTATACATCACTTGTGGCAATCAGATAATATACATGTTTTGTTTCAGTCCTTTATTAGTTACATTTGATTGTTCTAAAATATTTTGAAACAATATAATTTTAAAATCTAACTCTGGCATCCTATCCTTAAAAAGCTTTGTGGAAAAAGTGTGTTGTTGAGATTTGAATGGATTAGCCTGTGGATAATTTGATACACAAGAAGAAAAAGACTGTTCTTGGGACAGCATATAAGAAGACACAGGATTCAAGAAAGCCCTAATGAACATGCTAAATCCCATGTAAGCATTTACATAAATGCTCTCCTGATTAGGGATGCTTTCCTGAATGGAGTCTATAGTTGAAGAAAACTAAAGGAGAGAGAGGAAAGTTAGAAGACATGAAAGCAGAGATATAGTAGAAAGCAGGCCTGTGAAGAGTCTTTAAAGCGCAGGCCAATGAAGGCTTGTGAACAAAGAAATGACATGATCCAAGCAGTAGGAAAGTATTTTTGTGAACACATTTTGCATAGATTGTAAGTAGTGAAGTCAGAAAGCAGAAGAGACTGTTGTAGCGTAAATGAGAGATGAACAAGCAACAGAAAAGGTTTTAAGCAGTAAGACTGGAGAGCAAACAACAAATTTAGAGAGGTAAGAAAGAGCGGC
This sequence comes from Pelochelys cantorii, assembly GCA_032595735.1. Lineage (NCBI taxonomy): Eukaryota > Metazoa > Chordata > Testudines > Trionychidae > Pelochelys > Pelochelys cantorii. The sequence goes on along the minus strand of CM064334.1, from coordinate 23,077,225 downwards.
TCAGAAAAGGTTTATGAAAAAAAGTTTCCCAGCAAATTATAAGGAAATTTGTATTAGCTAAAGTTTTCATAAGTTTTTTTTTCCCCCCAATGAACTCTATGGATGCTTTGGAAAATTGTCAACATTATGGGCTTGAGGTTTTTTTCAGAAGAAGTGACAGTATGAACTGAGAAACTGGATGGAGGGACGAGTCAAATATGACATTAAAGTTACAAGCTTGGTTGACTACTGATTCAATATTCGGCCAAAGTATATTCACCAAAAAAATCCTAGTACTCCTGTCGAATATTTTAAATATTTGATAGACATGACTGGCTTGTTAATTATGCAATTAGAGATTTCACTTAATCTAATTCAAGTCACTAGAAATGCCATGCCATGGAAGAGGTGTAAGGTAGGCAAGCAGTGGCATGGATCCCACCCCATTAGTGGTGGCACAGAACTTCTTTGGGGGCAACGCCAGGAGAGTTCTACCAGCTGCAGAGGCTGAGAGCAAGTTCAGCTGTTCCTGAGCCAAGGTGGGAGGTGACAGGTCCACCACCCTCAAGGAGAACTGACTTCTCTGACCACGGGGAATTTCTCCAACTGTGGGGGAAGAGGCGCATAAAAGTACCCCTCCAAAAAGTGATCACATTTTTATTCCCATGTATACCCCTGCAGCGCAAAAGTAATTCTGTAAGGGTATGTCTACACAGCAAAGTTATTTAGAAATAACAGCCCTTATTTCGAAATAACTTTCCTAGCATCTACATAGCCAAACCGCTATTTCGAAATAAATTTGAAATAGTGGAGCGCTTATTTCGAATTTGGTAAACCTAATTCTACGAGGAATAACGCCAAATTCGAAATAGCTATTTTGAAATAAGTGCTGTGTAGACACTTACATCAAAATAGGGGGCCTCCAGCCTTCCCAGGGTGCCCTGGTGGCCATTCCAGCCTCAACCAAGAACACTTCTCTCCCTCCCCCCCCTCGCCGGAGCCCTTAAAGGGGTAGACTCTGGCCACAGTGACTGTGCCAGCTCCAAGCCTGCCAGCCCAGAGCCAGCAGTCACTGCCCCAACCCAGTGGCCCCAAAACATGAGCCAGCAAGCCACTGGCAGCCAGCCCTCCACCACTCCCCAAGAGCAGTCTGCCAGATGCCAGGAGCCTGCTGCCAGGGCCCAGAGAAGGCGGGCACCTTCCTGGTCCAGGGTGGAGATCATGGACCTTATTCAGGTTTGGGGGGGGATGCCCCCAACGTCCATGATCTCCACACTAGATGGAGGAACGCGGCCGTCTATGGCAGGATAGCTGCCAGCTTAACCACCAAAGGCCGCATGCGAACCCAGAAGCAGGTATGCATGACAATCAAGTTGATCTGGCGAGACCCCCAACCCTGCGCCCTGAGCTTCTCCTCCCTCTTTTTTTCTGCTTGCTTCCCCCTTCCAGCTCCCTCCTCCCAGGTTTCCCCCTCCCCTCTCCCACTCTCTCTTCTCCTCTCTCCCGCCTCCTTTCCCCAGTCTCACCAGAGTTTCATTCCCTCCCCCTCAGTTTTGTTAAATAAATAAAGAGACTTTGTGTTCATGAAAATACATGTATTTTATTTGACATCAGGAAGGGAGGTTGGGGAGGGGTAAGTGGAAGGATGTGAGGGAGGAATGAGGCACAAGCCCCCAGCGGGGCAGACCACAGAGGCTCTTAGTGCTCCTCAGTGTGGAAGTTCTCCCGCAGGGCCTCTTGGATACTGACAGCCCCCCGATGGACCTCCCAGATGGCAGCCTGCAGAAAGTGCAGCCAGGCTCACAGGTGCAGTGGTGTCCCGAGTGAGGGCAACCAGAGCACGCAGAGACAAAATGCTTTGCTGTCCCTCATCAAGGTAGGCAAGCAAGCAGGGAAACCTGAGAAATGGCTGTCCGGGGGGGTCCCTTTAAGCACAGACCTCAGATAGCCTCAGGCAGCAGCCCCACATAGTAAGTCCTGACCTGGCGCCCTGCTGGAACTGGTTCTGGCCAGCCTTAAATGCGATTCAGAGTTCACTCAGTGTGGACATGCTATTTTGAAATAGCAAAATGCTATTTCGAAATGCATTTTGTGTGTAGACACGTTATTTCAAAATAAGATATTTCAGAATAACACTGTAGTGTAGACATACTCTAAGAGGGCAACAGTATTAACTACAGATGAATATACCACCATACCATGTTTCTCTAAAAGTAAAAGCTGAATGATGTGATGATTATTATTTTGACTCTGATATTTACACGGCATGAAGCTCTAAGTCTATATACTTCCTATAGAATTAAAGAGTTGAAATATTCTGTCAAGTTTTAGTTATCAAGCCATCCAGGAGGAGGTCAGGCAGAGATGCTATACAGTAATTACTCGCTTAACACATGCCCGCTTAACATGTTTTCGCGATAGCATGATTTTTTTTGGGAACGTTTTTTGAACAACACGTCTGTCCGCGAAATAACGGTTTCCCCAGCCGGCCGGTCGCCGGCAGCTGCGTGGGGCTTCCCCCGCCTCCCTGCAAAGCAGCAGAGGGTTTGCTGCACCATTCCCGGGCGACCCCCTCTCACCGGACGCCTTGCTCCCTCTCCTCCGTCCCCACTTGCAGGCCGGTGGCTGGGTTTCCCCAGCCGGCCGGTCACCGGCGGCTGCGTGGGGCTTCCCCCACCTCCCTTCAAAGCGGCAGAGGGTTCACTGCTCGCCGCGCCGTTCCCCGGAGACCCCCTTTCGCCGGACGCCTTGCTCCCTCTCCTCCGACCCAGCTTGCAGGCCGGAGGCTGGGTTTCCCCATTCCCCACCACTTGAAACGCAACCCCCACCTTTTCCATTATTTTCAATGGGAAAATTGACCCCGCATAACACGTTTTCACTTAACACTATCATTTTCTGAAACGTATCTACCGTGTTAAATGAGGAATTACTGTATTAAACAGAAAGGCAAGAGGGCAGAGGAAAGGAGATCTTGGGAGTTGCAGAAGTGAGGCAGTAACTTAAGTCACAAGGATGGATGAGGTACTGGGGACAAGATGAAAGAGGAAGATAAAGCTCTGCAGGATCTGAAGACAGAAAGGAACAAGGGAGAGCCTCAGGCTACGTCTAGACTGCAGGCTTCTTTCGGAAGAAACTTTTCCGGAAGAGATCTTCTGAAAAAAACTTCCGGAAGAGAGCATCCACACTGCCAAAGCACATAGAAAAAGCGATCTGCTTTTTTCAAAAGATAGCGTCCACACTGAATGGACGCTGTCTCGCATTTAAGCTGTGATTGCTATGGACAGAACAGCCACTAGGGCACCTGTGCTTCTGAAAATGCTCTTTCAGAAAAAAGGCTTCTTCCTCGTAGAAAGAGGTTTACCAATGTCGGGAAAAAACCCTCTGTTCTTTCAATTTTTTTTCGAAGAACACGATTGCAGTGTGGATGTAAGTTACGTTTTTTCAGGAAAAAAAAAAAGTCTGTAGTGTAGACATAGCCTCAGACACACTGAAAGAATGATTAGAAAGGTAAAGAGAATCAGAAAAATCTAGAGTGACATAGGTAGGAGAGAAAATCAATGGGGAAGGAGTCACTAGCTGCTATGAGAAGATAAATGAGGTTCTTACATGTGGACAATAGTAAACCATCAATTGGATTGAGTGGAGGGTATGGGAACCAGGGAGATCAAAGAGAGAATTAACAGGGAGAGGAAGATGAGGCAGCACAAACAAACAGCTCCAGGAGCAAAGACCGAAAGAGGAATATTGAGATAGATATATTGGTGCGCGGGGTGTGTCAAGAGATTTTTTTATGACAGCTGTTACAATCTGTTCATGATTAAAACCCAAACAATCTGTTGCTGTATTAGAACATAGGCTAAAGACAGGTTTGTCGTACTGCAACTCTAATTCCCTTCCTCTCTCACATTTCAATACAGCAAAAGTAAAAGTGACTATGAATTTTAAATGCAATTCTAATTGTGCTTATAAATGGTCGTTTCAAAACTATGTATGTTACAATAAACACAAATTAGAGTTAAATTAAACCTTAATTATATCAAGCAATGTCCCAATTAAAAACAGTATTGCAACAATAAAAATAACTTACCACCTGAATTAGCTCTGCCACAATTGTCTAATCTCCCTAAACATTCTTTGTGCACTCCAGCTCCACACTTAGAACATAAATAGCCTTGATAAAATGTTCCCCTGTAAAGTAAAATGAGATAGTGATACATTAAATAATAAAAATCTGCATATACAAAATCATTAGCATAAAAAAATTTAGAACACTGTAGCTAGGATTAGAAGTCATTTGTTGTTCTGCACAATGATTATACCTAAAGGTTTCAGGAAGGGTGGCAACAGATGATGTGTCATCTGCAACTCTGGTCTCCTTTTTCATAACTTCAAGCCATTTAGAGTCAGACAGTTCTCCTGGATTACCAGTGGAATAACATACTTCTTTGCAATTGGGCACGACAAGGGGTTTGGTCTGGTACAACAATGTCCCTATGCTATCATGGATCTACACTCTATTTGATTTCAGTAGGAATGTATAAGGAATACGCATAAGATGACAGGATTCGTTTTGAAGAAATTCTTTTAGGATAGAAGAGTTTATAACAACCTATATTATTGACTATATACTGCTTCCATTAAAAAGAAAGTTATAAGGATTTACAATTAATTTTAAGAGCCCCTGAGCATACCCCACAGAGCCATGCACTCTCCTCCGCAGGAATGGTATGCCTACATGGCAACTAGGCACTCGCAGCTGGTCTGTTCCAGCTGATGCAGGCGCAGAAGGCTCATGCTAAGGGGTGTTTAATTGCTCTAGAAGCCTTCCTCCTCACAGGGCCATACAACTTGCAGTATAAAGTTGCCACCTTTCTAATTGCTGATAGCCAGTCGCCAGAGGCCTCTCCCATTGCCCCACCTCTTCCTCAAGGCCTAGCTCAGATCACCCATCCCTCTTTCTACTCCTGTTGCTTGCTGGCAGGATGGATTTGATTTAAATTAAATTGATTTAAATCGTGATTTAAACTGCTAGTCAGGAAGACTCGATTTAATCATGGTTTTCTACATAAAAGTGCATCCCGGTGAGAAAATCATATGGTAGATCTCAAATCAACCAGGACTACACTCAGAAAGACCTCATGACTTCTGGAATAGGCTGCTCAAACAGTTTCACTTCTGTTTCTATCGCCTGCTCTTGCCTTTTCACATTTATCTCCAGACTTCTCCTTGTCCAGATCTATTCCACCCCCAACAATCCTCTATTCACTGAACTTTTTGAAACTTTGCACTTTTAGAGAGGTAAGGGATTGAGTCTGTATTCACAAATTTGCAGAGGGACAATAGGGTTGAGGTCTGTTATTTCTCACTTCTGTGTATTATTTATTTATTTTAAAAACATTTTTTGCTGTTAACAAGCATATTATCTCTGGAGACACAAATCCACTATTTGAGAAGTGCACAACTAAGCATCTCTGATAGTATCTTCTAGACTGAGAACTAAATCCCATTGGGTAGATAGAAAGATTTAACCTAAATAATCTATACGGAAATCTTTGGATCCCCTATAAGATTGGGTCCCTAATCCATGAACTATTGGAACTCATTTACAAAACTTTTCTTAAACTTTACATGAATATATTGCGTCATACTATAGAATTAGAATTTATAATCCTTATTCCATGATGAGATATCTTTGAGCTATAATGTATCTTAATTAAAACAATCTTTATCTTTAGGTTTTTTTCCTCCAAAAGCATTTTATCAAAAAATCCAATTTAAATTTAAAAAATCAGATTTAAATAAAAATTGATTTTCTTTTTATCGTGGATTTTTTCCACCCTGCTTGCTGGATAATCTCCAGCTCTCTTTACTGCCCTTCCCCATTCTATAGTTGGCTTCCTCTGCTCTGCGGCTAGAATGAGAGCTGTTGTCACCTGACCAGGTGCCTGTATGCAGGTAGGAGGCAGCCCAGGCTAAGAAAAGTGCATCTCCTGCCACTCTGCAGTAATTGGACTTCTGGTGTCCGGTCAGCAGACATAACCGGACACTTCCAGGTCCCCTTTTCTAGAGGACTTTTTTTTTTTTTTTTTTTAAAGAAACAACCCTGGCACCTTGCAACTGCAAATGGCATCCACACAGAGATGCCAAAAACTGGACTCTCCAGGTAAAATCTGGCTGGCTGGCAACACTAAGCATGGACATACCCATAAATGATATATTCAACTTTAAACACCTCTGAATTTCAAGTAGGTTTAGATTCAAGCCTACCCATGGATATTCCAAGTCTGACTCACTACGGAAGAAAGGAGTTAATTGATACAAGCTCCTGCCAGTAAGCAGTTCCACAAGTCCCAAACACAGAGTACAGACCTTACCCCTTAGTCCACACTGAGCTTTTCAGCACATTAGGCTATCCTTTTATTTTAATGAAATGTACAGCAAATGTTGATGTTTACTAAAGTAGTTGATGCACTATTAATGATGAAATAATTGTTTCCATAAAATAAACTCCAACAGCTTAATTTATTGAGTGTTATAATTATAAGAACCTAAAGAGACAGACGGATAGAAAATAGGTCTGTAATCATTTTCAAACTTTTCTGTTGTTGTTGCACAGTGGAACTGGAATTTTCTAAATGCTAAAGTCAGACATCTATGAATAAAAGTTACATTAATCTTCATTACCAACACTTAAAAGATTGAGATTTTAAATCACGATTTTACTTATGAGAAAGATTAGGCACTGAGGCTATGTCTAGACTACATTCTATTTTTAAAAGAGGATATGCAAATTCCACAGGAATTTGCATATCTTCTTCTTATCTCGCTTTCGAAAGCAGAGCTTTCGATAGTGAAAGTAGTCTGGATGCAGTTTTTTCGAAAAAACCCACCCTTTTTTGAAAAAAAATGCTTTTCCTTAGAAAATGAGGTTTTTTTGAAAAAGGGTTTTTTTTCCCCGAAAAAAACCCACATCCAGACTACATATTCTCTTTCGAAAATAGAGTGTAGTTTAGATGTACCCTGAAGGATTAAGTTACTCATACAAGTATACACAGGAAAGAATCATAGAAGTGTATGGCTAGAAGGAAACTTGTGAAGTCATCAAGTCCAGCTCCCCTAAACTGTGGTAAGTAAACCTGGACTACCTCCGACAAGTGTGTGTCCAAAATGTCTTTTAAAACTTCCAGTGACGGGGATTTCACAGCCTCCCCTGGAAGCCTATTGCAGAGTTTAACTACACTTATAATTAGAAATTTTTTCTAATATCTAAGCTGAATCTTCCTTGCAACAGATTAAGCCCATTACTTCCTGTTCTATCTTTAGTGGAGAAACAGAACAATTAATCACTGCCCTGTTTGCAATGGCTCCTAACATATTTGTAGCCTGTTCTCAGATCTCCCCTCCTGCCACAGTATTCTTTTCTCAAAACTAAACATGCCTATTTTTAATTTGACCTCATAGAACTTTTAGAAAATTTGACCTATCATTTGTGGTGTTATCCTCCTCTCAACTCTCCCAAATTTGTCCACATCTTTCCTGAAATGTGGCATTCAGAACTGGACACTACCGCAGATAAGGCCTCGAGAGTATTGAGTCGAGTAGAACAATCACCTCCTATGTCTTACATGTGACACTCCTGTTAATATACCCCAGAAAGATAATTAGCCTTTTTTGCTACTGCCTCACATTGTTGACTTACTCAATTTGTGGTCCACTGTAACTACCAAATCTTTCTCTGCAGTACTATTATCTAGCCAGTTATTCCCTATTTTGTAGTACTGCATCTGAATTTTCCTTCCTAAATGAAGTACTTTGCAATCATCTTCATTAAGTTTAAGCTTGTTGGATTCAGACCAATTCTCAAATTTATCAAGCTTGTTTTGAAGTCTAACCATGTCCTCCAAAGTACATGAAACTCCTCCCAGCCTGAAGTCCAATACTGACTATACCGAACACAGGACTGGCTCCTGCAGGGCCTCACTAAATGTACCCTTCCAGTCTGACAACAACATTACACTTTTTAGTAAAGCCTGAAACAAAATAGGCATTAAATACCTCAGCCTTCTTGATATCATTTATTTGCTCTTCTTCCCCATTTACCTATACTTTTCTTATGTCCTTCTGTTGTTCTTACTGTATTTAAAGAACCTCTTATTCCATTTTATTTCCCTTGCTAGGTATAATTCATTTTGTGTCTTAACCTTTCTAATTTTATTTCTACATGCTTTTGTACTCCTCAGCAATTTGCCTGTTTCCACATTTTGTAGGATTCCTTTATCATTTTCTCATCCTGATGGAGACATATTGGCCTCTTACTATTCTTCCTATCTTTCCTTCATATTAGGATAACTTGTATGTGTGTTTTTTATGATGCTGGCAGACCAGGTGACAGCTCTTGCCAAGGCATTAGGTCTCAGTCAAGCACTAACAAATTAATTGTGGGAAACCACCTTTGTGCTAGTACGATTAAGATGGATACTGGGCTTAGGACAATATGCTCAGACTTTATGAAATGATTGTTTGTTGCTGCATTTGTTAATCTCACTTATAATATCTTTATTCCCTGCTATAAGGCAATATTTAAGTTTCTGCTTCATAACTGTAAAAAATGTTTCCTCTGAAATTGTGAACTATGCTCACTTTATATTTTTATTATAAATATTTGCACTGTTAAAATGATAAACAAAAGAAATAGTATTTTTCAGTTCACCTCATGCAATTACTGTAGTGCAATTTCTTTATTGTGAAAGTGCAAAGTAGTTTTTTGTTACCTAATTGCACTCAAAAACAAAACAATGTAAAACTGTTAAACAAGTCCACTCAGTCCTACTTCTTGTTCAGCTAATTTCTAAGACAAACAAATCTGTTTACATTTATAGGAGATAATTCTGCCCACTTCTTATTTACAACATCATCTGACAGTGAGAACAGACATTCACATGGCACTGCTGTAGACAGCTATACAAAGTATTTACACACCAGATGTGCTAAATATTTTTATACCTCTTCATGCTTTAAACACCATTCCAAGAGGACATACTTCCATGTGATTGCGCTTGTTAAAAAATGTTAATTAAATTTATGATTGAACTCCTTGGGGAGAATTGTACATCTCCTACTCTATATTTTACATGCATTCTGCCATATATTTCTGTTTAATGGCAGTTTTGGATGACAATCCAGCATATGTTGTTCAATTTAAGAACACTTTCACTGCAGATTTGATGAAATGCGAAGAAGATATCAATATGAGATTTCTAAAAATAGCTACAGAACTCATAACGTTTAAGTATCTGAAGTGCCTTCCAAAATCTGAGATGGATGAGATGTGGAACATGCTATCAGAAGTTTTAAAAGAGCAACACTTTGATGCATAAACTACAGAACCCAAACAACCAAAAAGAAATCAATCTTCTGTTGGTAGAACTGGATTCAGATGATGAAAATGAATGTGTGACCATCCACATAGCTTGGGATTATTATCGAGCAAAACCCAACATCAGCATGTAAGCTCTCATTTCATGATTTTACATTGCATATATTGACAATCAAAAATAAGGATACAAAATGAACACTGTACACTTTATATTCTGTTTTGTAATTAAAATCAAATTATATTTTAAAGTTTAGAAAACAAAAAAATAAGTGTATAAATGGCATTCTATTATTGTTAAATGGGCAATTAAAACTGTGATTAATTGTGACTATTTTTAATCTTGCAATTAATCGTGACTTTTTAAAAATCATTTGACAGCCCTTTTACAAGTTATATAAAAGAGAAAAGCTGATGACAGGAAATAGAAGGGGGAAAGAGTGGTACTAGGGACTAGCTTGGTAGTGATGGGTCACCATGTTGATAGCATGAGATTTTAAACAGCCTTTCTGCTCTCATTTTGAAGTGTGATAGCATTTTTCAATATCCAAAACAAAAACACATAAGGTATTTACAGGTATTTCAGCAAGGTATTTACAATAAAGTCAATCATTTACACTAAAAGACTTACCTCAGAAGCATCTGACAAACTCTACAGGATGTGACGCGGGTGAAGGTATGCATTTTGAACTCGTGAAAACTTGTATTTGCATTGTCTGGCCTTATGTTGGATCTAAAGAAAGATAAATTACATTATCTGATAATACGCTCTTAACTGAAGAAATTTGGGAATGTGATGCACCAAATATAAGGACTCATTCCACACACCACGAGCCTTACTTTCACATAGAGAAATATCAAATAGACACAGTCTATGCCACAAACCATAAAAAAATACTGTATTATCTAAGTCTGTATCCAAAAGATGCATAGTATAAGCCATTTCTTAGAGACCATAGTAACTTGGAAAACAGCCATACATATCAGAAGAGTAGTCTAATTTTTTTCCTTTCTATTCGGAGCACCACTTCATACATCAAGGCTCATCTTGTGGACCTGCCCCTCTTTCCAATATTTCATTGCTTGATTCGCAAAATATATCTCTCTGTGGATCATCAGTGAAGACCATGTAGCACAAACTGAGAATCATGGTGTTAGAAGCAGTCTATATACTGTGCAGAGTTGAGTCACAGTTATCCAGCAACAAATTATGTAACTAAAGCTATTTCAAAAGTAATTATAGAATATTTATTGCTCTTTTAGTTTGTGTTCCTTGAATGGGTTTCCTAATGCCTACAAATGTCTCTACACATTAATTTATCCAATAAAATGGAAGACCTATTTTCATACTGCTAAATATCAGTTCGCTTGTGGGAAACACATACCTGCAGAACAAATACATCTATAACACGTGGACTATTTGTTATGATCATATATTAGTTTACCTCCCCCATTATTTCTCTTTAAGCAGTACTAGCTTAGAGAAATTCCATTAATCATTTTGTTGCACTGCTACTTTATTGAGGGTTTTTTAAAACTTTATTTAGCATTTTGTTTAGGTTTTTTCCCTCTTCTGTAACTCGTTCCGTTTCAAAGAGCTTGTTTACGCTGTATATTTTTCTCTACTACATGGTTTGAGTTTGAGTTTTGTTTTTCTTGCTGTTGCAGTAGTATTCTTGCTCATTTTTATGTTTTACTGAAAGCTTTCAAACAGTCAAAAAAACACATATTTAGATTAATACAATGCTAAAAGAACAAGATAATTGGTATGCTAAGAACATACTGTGGTTCTAGATAACCTTTGTTTAAATCTATACCACTGCATATGGGAAAAAGGAAATTAACCTGTATTCCTCACTCTGAGGGGAAGTACAGGAGGGCAAACAAACCTGAACCTGCCCCAGCCAAGAAACATGCAACCCTCCCCTGACTGTGGCCACTGGGTCCTTAACTCAATTACATTTTGTTGTTGTTTTTTAAATAAAATGAAAACATACATGCTTCATTTAAATCATTGCTCTGAGTTGGGACTGAGCATGAGGGGTTCAGTATGAAGGCTACCAAAGGGAGAGAGGACTACCACATGGGGAGAGAGGACTACCATGTGAGAAGTGCCTTTCCATGGCCGCTGCAGCTCCAATGGGCACAGCTGGGGGAGGAGTTTGGGGCAGATCCAGGTTCATCTGCCTCTGAGCTCTCTAGCCAGAGTGAGGAACACAGAAAACTGTGCACTTTCCCCTCACTCCTTGATGAAGGGGAACAGCCATCAACAGCCCTGTATGAACTGGGAGGAAAGAGTGGAGCTTCAGCCCCCCCATCCTCCCTAAAAGGTGTCTAGGGGGTGAGACACTTGTGGCTTGGGCAGTCCCAGACATGGGGGAGGGGGAGCATGCCACCAGCCAGCTCTTTTCACCTGCCTGGTGATTCTGTCCCTTTTCTGTTTAGTTTTATGAAAAGCAATTCCATTCTAGGCACACCCCATTTTCCTGGCACAACCAAACCCTTACATTGCTTAAGTTATGATTATAGGAAGCTGTACACAGAATTTAATGGATGTAAGTAACTCTTATCATTTAGGAGGAGTTCTTGAACAGACAGACTCTCTCAAATGTACAGTATATTAACAAAATGAATTCCATATTACAGTGAGATCTTTAGGATTATGTACATGGCTGGTGCTTTGTTTGCTAAACTAATGGAATCACGCACAAGAATTAGAATGGAGAAAAAAATCAAATAAAGGAAGGGGAAAACATTTATAATCTGAAACACCTAATGAGGTACCCAAGGTGTTATCAGAGACATACAACTGACTGGTAAAGCTGAAAATATTGATAAAATGAAATTTCACTTTTTGTACATTATAAGCAATTCCCAGAGGAAGATATTATATAGCAATGAACTGCAGTGATGTGTAACACAGGCAAATATCCAAACATCAGTATCTTTACTACTGAGTGAACACCTATGAAAAATATAAAAAGCAGCTCTTGAGTAGTAAGTATTGATGCAGTGGTGTCAGGAAGGTCAGTCTGTTAATGCGATAGAGATGCACCCGTGTTAGTCTGGTGTAGCTGAAACAAAAGACAGAACTATGTAGCACTTTAAAGACCAACAAGATGGTTTATTAGGTGATGAGCTTTCGTGGGCCAGACCCACTTCCTCAGATCAATATGTGGAAGAAAATCGGCACAACCATATATACCAAAGTGATTCATTTTTTTGATTGTATCACATTGGTATATATGGTTGTGCCGATTTTCTTCCACATATTGATCTGAGGAAGTGGGTCTGGCCCACGAAAGCTCATCACCTAATAAACCATCTTGTTGGTCTTTAAAGTGCTACATAGTTCTGTCTTTTGTTTCAGTCTTTTAATGTCTCTCTCAAATATGAGTGTGCTGAAAATGAAACTGAATTTTAAAGGCAAATTAGATTTCTCTGCTCTTATGCTCTTACTTTTAGCATTGTTTTCCACCATATAACTAATGTTTCTTGTTGTTTGTGTGTGCAAAATACAGTGATGCAACTGTCCTCCTAGAGGAGGAAAATATAGATATTATATTATTTCATTCTGAAGATTTTCATTATGCTATCAAAATTACTGTGGAACAACATGTTTTCCAATTGTTAATTGTTCAGAAGAAAGCACTGTGTCTTAATGTGTGTTTGTATAAAATCTAACACAATAAAGCACAATTCGTACAGTGGTCTTTCAGGCTATGCAAATAATATAAAAATTAAAAACTCTCAAGAATAACTTGCATTACTCGTTACATGCCTTACAAAAGGTATTTCTTTTTAATATTTTGATTCAGAGTAAGATATAGTTTGCCAAGATATGTCAAGAGTATCAGCCTCACATGCAGAGAAATTCATCCAAGTATTTCTAAAAGACTTAAAAAGCAAATTAAAATAGTCCCAAGAGTCTGATAATCTTCCCATTGAAATCAAGAACAAAATTTCCATCAAGCCTCAAAATAACAAGTATAGTGGATGAACAAAGAAAGTGATAGTAACACGTACAAAGGGTCAGCTCTTATTATACTGCTTTACCATTTGCTTTGATACACATGTAATTTTCCTATGCTCTCTGTCATGGGGTACGGTCACAGACGACCCCTTGGGGGTGCTTCCCAGAGTGCTGACAAAGCCACTGCTAGGGTTTCTAGGTGTCCAGTATTGAGCCTCAAAAGCATTCTTAAAGGGGCCATGATGGTTTTTTTTTCCTCTCAACAACTTTGGTGTCCCCCTCCCCCCTCCTTTTTTTCCTCTCAAAATAATTTTTCCCTGATGGTTTTTTGTTTTTTTTTGGGGGGGGGGGGGGGGGTTTGGTATTTTTGGTTAAACCATCTGGCAACCCTAGGCGCTGCCACTCACTTTCCTGCTCTATGGGGTTTCTCACTACCCTGTCCTGCTGAGCCAGCTCCTTGGTCACCCCTAGCCAAGGCACAGAGCTGAGATCATTGCTCCCCCAACACCCCAAGAAGCAGTACAGACACTGAAACTCTTTAGGACCAAGGAAAATGCAGTTTGGGGACCAGCTTTCTGGGATATCACTCCCCAAAGGGGATGAGAACCCCAAATAAATTATTTAGGCAAGCCCCCTTCCACAATGAAAGGAGGATGTACACACTAACTACTCTCCAGGTAATAATTATTTACACTGGGCTTGACAGTAAATAAAAGTGATTTTATTAAGTACAAGCAGAAGGATTTAAGTGGTTATAAGTGAGAACAGGAAGAACTTAACATAAAACTTAAAATAAAAAAAGTATAGCTAATTCTGAAACTAAAACCTCGGTACAAACTTATTACAAACCACCCTAAAACTGGACAATTACTTGGTCCGCCCCTACCAGTTAGGATGGACATGTCAGATCTTAGGATGCACTTCCTGAGGCCAACTATTGCTAAGACTTAAAGGACAAAAGAGGGTGTTTACAGATGGTCATCTAAACACTATACTTGTTATTTTGAGGCTTGATAGTAACACCCTTGATGAATTTCATTTGCGCATTTAAAACCATAAACCATTCCATACTTCATATATCTAACTTTACATACAAGAATGATACATACATCAAAATAAGATATACAGATCCAGCAGACATTAAGATTGATAAGTTACACGAGGCAACTTGTCCAAAGCATCTTTGAGTTATGCATATTTGTGTCCCTGAGTCCACTTCATAAAGGGGGAGAGGGGAGTCTGTCACACTCTCCTTTTACGCCATCTTCAGCAAAGACTCTAATTTATACAAGCACTGAAAACACACCAGCTGGCAACAGAACACATTATAACCTTATACATATGACCTATATTGTTATTTTTTAAAATAAAAATTGATTGTCCAAAAATGTTTGTGTCAATTCTAATACGATTAACATCTATTTCACAGTCCTCAGTAAGAGGAAAAAATATTGCCTCTACTATTATGTTAGTAGAGAAAGCAAAACTAAAATGTGTAATGATCGAGAATTTTAAAAATTAAATGAATATATTAGTACCATATTGGCAAATATTACATCATAGCTCACTCTTTTTTAATTGCATACACTAGAAGCTCAAAGGTAAATCCTAAATAGTTGTGTCAATGAAAAAACATCAGCCTCAGAAAACCAGGTATTCCATCCTGTCTTGGGCCATAGCAATCCTTCCACTGAATATCACATCTCAGCTTTAAACAACATGATAAAAGTGGGTTCTTTAAGTACTATCATGTCTCTTCTCAGTCTTCTCTTTTCCAAACTAAAGACACCCAATTCTTTCAGTCTTTCCTCATAGGTCATATTTTCTAGATCTTTAATCAGTTTTGTCGCTCTTCTCTGGACCTTCTCCAATTTCTCCACATCTTTCTTGAAATGTGGTGCCGAGAACTGAACACAATACTCCAACTGAGGCCTAATCAGCATAGTGTAGAGTGGAAGAATTAATTCTCGTGTCTTGCTCACAATACTCCTATTAATGCATCCCAGAATCATGTTTGCTTTTTTTGCAACAGTGTCACACTGTTGACTCGTATTTAGCTTGCGGTCCACTATGACACCTAGATCCCTTTCTGCAGATCCCTTCCTAGACAGTCACTTCCCATTTTGTATATGTGAAACTGTTCCTTCCTAAATGGAGTACTTTGCATTTGTCCTTATTGAACTATTTACCTCACACCATTGCTCCAGTTTGTCCAGATCATTTTGAATTATGACCATATCCTCCAAAGCACTTGCAACCCCTCCCACTTGGCCTGATACATTTCATCAGGCTAGGGTTCCAGATGGTTTCAACAAAAATACCGAAACACCCCCTCACCTCCCCTCCAAAAAAAACACCAGGGAAAAAATTCTGTTGGGGGGGGGGGAAAAGAGAGGGGAGACCAAAGTTGTTGAGAAAAAAAAAAGGACCCCAAGAATTATTAACCAAAAAAAATAAATAAATGAAATAAAACAGCATTAAAACAGCATGGCCCCTTTAATTGCGTGCAGAGTCAGAATAGGGATAGGAAGAGAAGCGGTTGAGCATTAAGACCCAGGGAAGGCATTGCTTCCCCTTGCTCAGGTCTTTAACGTAGTATTTCCATGCAGCTTTGGAAGAACTTCTCCAGTGTGATAGCAAAAGAGGTATAGCCACGTCCTGAAGCATCATTGTCAAATACTGCCTTCCATATCTGTAGGAATAAAGACATGGCCCAACTGTCTCAGAGTGGGCAAGAGGGCATTTCCAGAAAGGAAATCATCATGAAACACTTCTAGTTTAGTTACTGATGCCTTTATCAGATGCAATATTAGACAATTAACAACGGAGTGCTAAAAATAATACCCTGATGATAAGGAGTAAAATGATCACAGTAAAGATACAGTAACAAATCAGGCAAAAACTGTGGACAAGTAAAAAATTTTAAACCCTGATTTTCTATTTTAACAAGGAAAAACCCTCAAAAGTCCTTTTTTAAACAAAATGCATTTCATTGGTAGCTATGAGTTTGAAAACTCTTTTCCACATATCAATATCCTGCCTGATCATAACATGATGTTATAGTGGGCTATGTAATCACATCAGCTGAGACTGGATAATGTGATATGAAGTACTACAACAGCAAATGTCAAGTCACAAATTTCTAAGTGTCCTTTCCCTAATCTGAGGCTTGTTGAATTCTGTTTCTTGATTTCAGTACATTTCTTTGCAAATTATTTTCAAAATAGATATTGCATGATAAACTGCATGCATTAAACACATAGTAGGTTAGTCAAAACACTGATACATAGTACAGGCACTAATTATTCGGATTTTGGTATACGAAAATTTCTTTTTTCCTTCCAATTTTGCTGACTATTCTTACAACTGTCCTAGTTTCTATTCTAGCAATAAGCCCCTTAACCTTTTTGTCATCTACACACTTTGGCCCAATCCTGCATACATTTATGCATATAAGTGGAGCTATTCACATGAATAAATTTGTTAGTGGTTGTGTTTGTAGGATTGAGCTTATTTTACCTCAGGTGTCCTTTTTAGCTCAGGATTTGAGTCCTGCTTTAGCCCTGATCCCCGTCTTTCTAAACAGATCTTCTCCGCAGTTTGAGGCATGAACGGTAGGCACAACATTCTGCTCAGACTGTAAATAAATGCTCCAAGGTGAAAAACCTTTGAGTTATGTTTGTTATGGGAGTATATTTTTAGCTGAGATATGCCCAAATATCCCCAAGCTCTAGAAAAGATTAGGACCATCTCTAATTCTTATGACACCTCTTCAACTATTTTATTGATAAAAATATTGAGTACTGAGTATAGTGGATTTGGAATTTTCAGTGACACAGATTAAGAAATTCTTATCTTTTAGTTATTAAAACAGAAGCAGTGGTCATGACATAATATATGCTTTACAAAATCATTTTCCATAGTGTGAGAATCTCCATCAATGGGCAAAGCTCAGGAACTATGTTAATGGTTTGAGAACTGACATCAGAATCGCCACAAAATGGTCCGCCAATATTGATCCTATGGATGCTGCAGCTTTTGGTGGTTGAAAGGATTTTTTTCTTTTTCCCTTTCACCTTCCCTTGTAGAGTCAGATCGTGATGATGGTTTGTGGTAGTGGCAATGATATCACAGAACCCGGGCAAGGGTGAATGTCAAACTGTTTCTTAGAAGGCTGAGACAGTGATACGCTCAGAAGAGCAGGAAGCACAGAACATGAAAGAATACCCCTTAAAAAAGCAGACTAATGGTGAAAATAATCATTAGTGTAGGTAACCCTAAGGAGAGGAATAGAACTTGAAATTTATTACGCATACTCCCTCCACCAATAGCAAAGTAATTAAGTTTACCAGACAGCTCCTTTAGAAACTTCTATTAGGGAAGAATTCACACTGACACGGTGGAAAATGTCCTCAGGGTTACCTCAATGTTATACTAAAGTAGGCCATCTCCCTTGATTTCAGGAAGACTCAGTATCACATTGTTTAATAGGGTGTTAAGAGCATCTCCACAGTGATGTCCAACACATGTCCAATAGTAAGTTCCCCTACTCTATATTCTCTGTAGTATATCATATAATTATGCAACATTTTACCTGTAGCATGAGGTCAGTATTTTTAAAAGGGGCTCTCCCATTTCTCCCTTAGTCTATGAACCCTATGTAGTAGTAATGCATGTTCTTAGAAAGAGAAGGAACGAGCATTTGAGGAAGCCATGTTTTTAATGTTCTCATTTAGACAAACATGTCCTCTAGTAGCTACAATAAAAGAAACAATATCAATGTATAAACATCAAACTGCAGTTTCTTGAAATATTTTGTTCCTGAATAACATATGGAGTAGATAGTATACAATAGTGTGTGTCACTCACTCTCTCTCTCGCATACACCCCCTCGTTGATTGGTGTGAAAATCTTCCACCTTAGGAACACATTTAAAAACCTAACTGGCAATTTGGCGCACTCAAAAGGAAAATTATAACTTTTTTTAGTCTTTTAAAAGTCCTAGGGATGTCACCTCTTTCCAGGATGAACTAGCAACATATATGAAGAGGATGAAACCAATATTCCCTCTATTTTTTCCATCAGTGTATGGAATAAATTTTGTATGTGCACTAAGGTATATGCAGAAGTGCACCAACAGCAGAAGCACAAACTGCTGGCTGTGGGTGCCAGCTAATCAATTGGGGTACGTCTACACTTGCTCCCTAGTTCGAGCTAGGGATGCAAATGTAGGCGACCAAAATTGCTAATGAAGCGGGTATTTAAATATCCCGCGCTTCATTAGCATGATCTCGCCGGCGCGTTACTCCTCTCAACAGCTGATTCGAACGAGGAAGTGTGCACTGGGATGCGTTAGTTCGAATCAAACCCCTTGGTTCGAACTAACGTTACTCCTCATTTTTTGGTAGTGGCATTTTTTGAGGAGTAACGTTAGTTCGAACCAAGGGGTCTGGTTCGAACTAACGCATCCCGGTGAGCACTTCCTGGTTCAAATCAGCTGTTGAGCAGAGTAACGCACTGGCGAGATCATGCAAATGAAATGCGGGATATTTAAATCCCTGCTTCATTAGCAATTTCGGTCACCTACATTTGCATCCCTAGCTCGAACTAGGGAGCAAGTGTAGACGTACCCTTGGGTGGCATGTGATCTCTCCTGGGTGGTCACCCAGATGCACAGTTTACGGGGAACATTGGATGAAACCATACACAGAGAAATCATCCCAATTCTCATTTCGATCAGCAGCAGAAACTTTGCAAGGAAAACTACATTATGGTTTCCAACTTTACTCTTCCACTAGTCTTTGCTTTAAATGGCCTTGGGCTTCCCCTCAGCCTTCTGAGTAAAGCCTTTTCTTTCCTAGTGACTTACTGAACACTAGCCCCACTGGGACCAATTCACTGCTGCACAATCAGCCCAGAGGACCTTTCCATACATGTCTTGCTATTTCCCTTGTCATTCAGATAATCTCCACTCCATCAACCATACAAATAACTGTTCTAGGATCAGAATCTCCATTATCTCCTCCAAAGCCTTAGTCTCTGAACAAATCTATTTCCTGTATAGTTCTCAGAGTTCTGTACTGTTAGCAGTTTCCCAGATATCTCATATGACAAAACCCTTGTACCACCAGAGCTTCAGGTATTATGCCTTTCTGTCAACATCATATTTGTGAAATACTGCCACTTTAGAGCAATTATAATCCCAGATATGGAGTACTACCCATGCTCCGTGACCCTTACCTGTCAGGAAAGAAATCAAATTAATAGGCCATGCTGTCCTCAGCCACCCACATAAAACTTGGCCGCTTTCCAAACCGTGCCATAAAGTGTAACATAGCATCAATCCCCTAAAGCTTCTGCAACCTGTGTTTCTCCCAGCAGTAACCTTGCCCTAGATTAAGGGCAAGAGTGATTGGAGGTAACATTGCAGGTTATTTAAGCAGCTCGGTAATACTCTAATTCTTCACATGCCTGTACAATATAGAGTAAATTCTCATCATCGTCATCAATACCCACTTCAAAATACCCAGCTACCACTGAGAGAGAAGTTATACTAACTGATTGATAAACGTGTCTTAAAATTATAATAGTCACGGTTATGATTAAAGAAACTGGGTGAGACAGGAAAACATGAAAGCTAACAGTTAACATTCAATGCCTAATATAACGTGTTTGTACTTTTTAGCTATTCCAATTCATAACCCTTTGATTCAGTTTTCACATGATAAACACCTCGGAACAATTTCATCTAACCCAGGCCAAAATGAAAACATGGATACTCAGGTCAGTAGGAGCTGGTGATATTCAGGAACCTGGAAAACTTCAGCCACTTATTTAAGTGCTTCACTTTAGACATCCAAGTGTAAAAATTTCAGGTCCAATAACTTTTCCAAAATATATGCCACAATGAAGGCTATGCACATATATCATATTAGACATGTTATAACATTTCTTTGCTCAATAAGGCCAAAATCTGAGATACTATGTACATAAGATGAAAACAGTGTTCTAAAAGCAATGGAGAACAGTAGCCATTGGCTTTTGTAATGACAATTTAAGTTTTTATTGTCAATTTTAGGTTGATGTGTATTTTCACCAAGGAAAAATACCAAGTACCTTTCACAATGGGAGGTCAGTCTAAATGGATGAATTGTTATTGAATAATTTCTCTAATATGTTAGGCATGAACATGCTTTTCCTTACCATCAATTCAAACATCCTCCGCACTAAGTCAAATAAACTGCACCAAGAACACTACTAAACTTGCAGCCTTAGCACGCTATCTTGTATAACTCCAATATGCACTACCCTCATTATGTAATTATTATTGATAGCATGTCCCAACAGGCTAGATAAGGAAAGGTCTAAAGCGTACAATATTCTGGCTTCCCCTGCAATGTGGAAAATAAGGACATCAAAATCTCTGTCTTTACTTCTCAAAAAGTCCATGTATCTAAAAAATATAAATGCTCATATCCATACTGAAAAAGTTCTCAAATACTCCAGTCATGTTATATTTCTAGTAGAGACTCCTGAGAAGGAACTACAGTCTACAGATTCAATATTTGCATTACAGACTAGGAGATCTTTTATCTGCTGAGATTTTTCTGAGTGAGGATATTAAAATATATATTTACAAAAAATAATTCAAATAAAGTTAAGAAAAAATTTTGTGCTTTAAGTAGTGGGCACTAAAGCCCTCATTAAAAACAAATAGTATCAGCTGACTACATTTATGTCATAAAAATATTAAATATATCTAAGTGATAGGTCCCTGATTAACCTTGCTAAATTCTTATAGATTTGTGAAACTTAAAATTTCAAACGGGGAATGATAGAAGTGATAACAAGATACAATAGTAGAAGAAAGAAATGAATGTCTTCGAGTAGAAAACACTGGAAGAAAGAAGCCTTTGAACTCTTGCTATGGGTCTGACAGGCTACTAATGACCAAGTTACTCTTATCCAACAACTCTGAAAACCTATGAAAAATGAATTGTGGTCCTCAGTCCAGTTTGTGGTGGATAAATGTCTGCATCACAATTCATACCTCTGCAGAGGGGCAGAGGAGCAAAACCAGGAACTGAATGAACATAAATAAGGTATCTCTTATTTTACCTGGGGTTTAAAAACTTATTTAAAATTACCATTAATGGCACCAGTTATCATTTTAGTTAAAAAAAAAAAAATCCCGGCTATGTACCACCCTCTGCTACCCAATGACTGGTTCCCTACCTCTCTCACATATTTAAGGGCCATTTCTTTTTAACTGCTTCACTGCCAGCTTTACAATACTAGCTCGGTTTTTGCAATTAAGACCTGTACAGATTCTCACCTCTCTCGGTCAAGGCCACTGTGGAGGTTTTGCTTAAAACCAATACAAACATTTCCATTAATCATGAAAAATTGCTTCTCTGGGACACTTAATTAACAACTCAACTTTTCCATCCAAGATTCCAAATAACTTCAATCTAATTTATTTTCTTCATAACACAGAGAAAGCTGTATTGATGAACAAAATGGAGAAAGATGTTTCTGTCCATCACATGCCCATGAAGGGAGCACTCCCATATCATACTGCAGGGATCACAGCAAATCAAGATGACAAAACCAAACACAAATAAATCACAATTATCAATAAATGCAGAGGCAACCCAGAAGAACCTAGCATGCATCCTAAGTAACCATAAATGGAAAGAGGATATCAACAAAATCAGCCACTGACCTAGAAACTGTGGAGCAAGTTGTCCCCTCTGCTAACAGGTAGAGAGAGGATGAAAGCAGTGTTAACAATGGCCTAATTTCAGTAATATTCACATGGGAGAGAGAAAATGAACCTCAAAGACATCATTCAAGTCCCCATATTTTCAGCATTTGAACCTCTCTTCCACTTTGCCATACCAACTGAAAAAGTCTCAATGAACCATGTTACTGTATGGATAGAGAGACCACAGGAGTAATGACCCACAGTTGAGGACTGAGTTTCCAAAACATATCTGGCACTGGTGATCAGATGGCTAGGTTCCTGCTTTCCCCCTCCCCCCCTCCTATTAGCCTGCAAAGCTCTCTCCTCTAAGGTGTCAGAGTGATAGGATTTTCTGAGGTTGTGTCAACTTTTTCCTCCTAATCGGTTTTATAAAGGAGGGGATGATTTATCTTTTTGTATTTTTGTTTGGAAAAAAACACACAATCCACATCAGCTCTTTACTAAGTCTAGCTAATTGTTTCCACAGAAAATGCTCTGAAACTTTGGATCTGATTTAAAGAAGTTAAGACATTTGTGTATCAGTAAAATCAGTCAAAAATGTTACATATTGTTTTAAACTGTTATGCCATTTCAGTTGATTAAATCTTGACTGCAAAGAATCATATTTAATACTTGCCGATCAGTGACCTCTAGTGGCATATCAAATAAGTATTTATACAAGTATCTAGCAAGTAATCTGTGGTGAATTACAACTGTTTCAAGTATTGAAAAAGAAATGCTACAGGGAGTTAAGAAGAGCTCATTGCCTTGAACTCTGCTCCACCCCTCAACCTTGCGTCAAACCTTCTCAATTAAGAGCTCTGTTATTGTTCTGCAGTTAGCATTTTGCTTATGATAATTTAAAACACTGTGAATGTTATTGGTGTGAATAATGAATACTGAACTGGCACACTGAGCATAAGCCTCTCAAGCACATTTTAAAGTATGTTTGAAAAATGAAGCTGGATATTGAATGTATACCTTATATCTAATGGCAACACCACCTTATATCTAATGGCAACAAAAATTTCTATTCCATTTGATCTTACTTATTATCTTAATACTAAGTATCAGTACAACAAACAAGATTTTCAGAAATAGCTGCCTTAAATTAGGTATCTCAATTGTATTTGGCATTTAAATGAGTAGATGGCCTTATTTGCAACATGCTGAGCACCCAGAAAATTAGCACTCACTACAGTGAAAGTTGCTATGTACTCAGCAGTTTTGAAAAATCAGGAATATTAATTAGATCCCTAAATATGGACTGAGGAACTTCACATTAAATTAAGTTCTCAGCCCAAGTGTCTAAATGCTGTGCAATTTACAACTGAATTTACAAAATAGAAAATTAAATATGTAATTGCTAATAAAACCAAAAGCCAACAGAAATATATACAAATTTATCTCAGCCAAATCTCTGCTGCTTTCTTCCACAATACAAAATTATGTGGAAAGCTAAACTTGCATTTCTCACCTTTAAAAGTTCTCATTTTCGCATACTATATACTAGGACACACCATCTTACTTTTGTTGTTTCCTCATGTCTCCCCATTCACATTCAATCCTGTTCAGATGCTGAAAACCTCAAGAAATTCACCCTAATTTTGCCCTAAACATCTCACTTTAAGTTGGCTTAAAATTAAGTGTGCACGTCCAATAGAAATTATCCCTAAACCTGCTCCTGGCAACTCCATAGCTCTCCTGCCCTTTGGTAGAAGCCAACTGACAGTTGCTAGACTTGAATTTATGCACTTAAACTAATTGGTTTCCATAACATTCCATTACCAGATAGAAATAGACATTTGTGCACTAAACTTTGTAAAAACAAGAGTGTAGAGAAATAAATGTAAATACATAAATCTCTCAGGGTTAGGCTAAGGCCTTTTAAAAAGATCTTATAAATACTGACTACTGATATTCTCAGTTCAGACTCCAGATATATTTTAGAATCATCTTTGAAGATTCTTTTTGATTGAATTAATCAATCAATTCTTTATATTCTAATACCCAGACATTCCACTTTTGTCACCTCAACGAATCTCCATCAGGGAAACATATGTTAAATACAAGTAAACCATGCTTTCGATCAAGACTTTGCTAGAAAATTTGCTTATCTGATAATACAAGTGACGTTTTAGAATTTTTCAATAATATAGTACATGACTTCAATCAAATTGGCTCTTTTACCAGCACGTTCCTGATTACCTATGCAATATAGAAAACAGCTCAAGTATGTGCTCATTCAAATAGGTAACATACATTTATACACAGCAGTTCCTGATAGGTAGGCAGCTATATCACATTACACTATTTGTAATGTGAATCCACAAATAAATCTATACATTAACCCTAAATATTCACTGGATAAAACCCTGATTTACCAAAGCATTTAAGTAATTATTTCAATGCCATGTAAATAGGAATTTGGGAGCCTAACTTAGGCTCTTGTTCTTGGAAATCTGGGCCTTGATGGTTTACTCTGAAGTTTACAGTTACCACAGCTAAGTGTTCATACTGTAGATCAAATGTCCTAAACATAGGGGTAATATAAGGCCCCGATCCTGCAAGCATATTCACAAAGAACAGCTTGCAGGATTAGATCCTAAATTCAGTACAGGTTGAATCTCTCTAGTCCGGAACCCTTGGGACTTGACCGATTCCGAACCAGAGAATTTTCTGAACCACAGGAGATCAATATTGAACACCAGCATTATCAACACTTCCACTGCTTACAGAGCTGTTAGAGGGCATTTACGGGGAAATTAGAACTAAATAACAGCACAGAACACTGAGAGTTAGGACTGGTGGCTATAAACGAACTTAATGGGACCGCGGGAAACTTGGCTACTCCCAGGAAAAGCGGACATCCGGCTAACTAAAATCATTCCAGACGATCAATGTTTCTGGATGAGAGCTCTGGATTAGAGAGGTTCAACTTGTACTGAAAAAGGAAAATCTGCAGAAATATCGAAGAAGGGAGTGAGTGTCAGTCAGAAAAATTATATATAAAAGTGGTAGTTTTGTAATTTTGCTTTGTTTAGAATATTTGATGAGAGCCCGTACCAGCAAATTGTAAATACACTGCAAATGGTAAATTGCAAATCTACAGGCCATAGGAGGTATGCATACAGTAACTAGCACACCTGCCGCTGGCCCATGCCAGCCATCTCAGGCTCATGGGGCTTGATCTGCACGACTGTTTCACTGCTCTGCAGACTTCTGGGCTCGGGCAAGGTTGAAGAGTCCCAGAGTTCAGCTCCAGTCCAAGTCTTGAAGTCTACAAA
Source organism: Pelochelys cantorii (assembly GCA_032595735.1). NCBI lineage: Eukaryota > Metazoa > Chordata > Testudines > Trionychidae > Pelochelys > Pelochelys cantorii. The sequence goes on along the minus strand of CM064334.1, from coordinate 23,051,867 downwards.
GAAACAAAACAGCCCCACAGCCTGAGTCCCATGAGCTCAGGTCAGCTGGATAGCCTTTTGAGTACAGAAATATTTATCTTAATAGGGAAATTAGTTACTGGGCAATATCTAAAAGAAACCACACCAAACTTGGGAAGATAGGAACTACCTCTTCAAAGATTGGTAAAAATAAAAGATAACATTTAATTCTTTAATGAACATAAAGATTAAAGACTCTCTAAAAATTATTTAATTTTTAAAATGGCTATTCTGAAAGCTGACTTTTATATAGAGAGCAGAGGTATCTGGACTAATTTGACATTTAAACACCGTATCTAAACCCTGAAGGAACTAAAAAGATCTCTTAGAAAATTTTCTAGATAAAGAAAAAAGTTAAAAGTAACATTAAAGATACTCTGAGAATTTCCCACAACAAAGACAAAAGCCATTAAAATCCGGCTGCATATTCACGTACTGAAGATCCTACCAAGATCCTACCATTTGCCTTAAAATGTTAAGGCAAATTCAGAGGTAACAGGAGCTGATATCTGAATTAAACCAAGCCACTGAAAGAAGCGCCCCCTCCATCTTCAGTAAGACTACAGAAAAAGAAAGACATAAATCTCGCTGAATGGAGCCATCAGCACACAGTATACAACACAGCTCTGGCTCCTTAAGCAGACACTTCTACAAGCAAATAAGCAAAAAAGCATCAGCAACAAGACAGCTAGAAGAATAAAAGAAGCTACAACATAGCATTACAAAAAAAATTCCAGCACAGCATGGTTTCTCCAACATTACAATATCAGTGAGACTTCATCACTAGTTTCCTGGAGTTTGCAAAAACACTCCCAAGAGAATAAAGATTTCCTTTAATAATTTTTCTGGGATATTGAAATGCTATTGCAAATTAAGTTATTTAATAGATTCTATAGATTGCTTAGACAATATTCCTGGAGATGAGACATCATCTAATCTGGTTGAATACAATGAAACAGTGTAAGAGTCTTAACATTAATTTGCTCAAGACTCCTCCTTGAAGGGCTTCTTTAAATAATTAACTTAAAACTTTATTCACTTTCATTGTGTGCTGTATTCCTCGCTCTGGCTGGGGAGCACAGGGGGCAGACAAACCTGGACCTGCCCCAGCAAGAGGATATGCATCCTTCCCTGGCTGTTGGCCTGAGGCAAGGGCCCCTCTTAAGCAGGCCACCATTGGGCAGGCCTCTCCCTCCTAACCCCAAAACTTGGGGTTTGCAGCAGGTCTCTGTGGTAGGGAGCCCGGCCATGCGTCCTCAGTCTCCCTCCCCCTAATGCTGTTACGGATTGTTCTCTCAAACCTCTTCCTCTCTGTCTCTCCACCACCTCCTTTCCGTCCATCTGTCCGTCCTCTCACACTCCCCAGCTTCCAACTGCTGAGGCTTTTAAAGGCCCTCAGTCAGCTAGCAGAGGAGTTAGCTGGCCCCAAACTGCCTGAGCCATCTCCCTTCCAGCTGCATCTCATTGCAGCTCTCTGCTTCTACTTACAGGGGTTTTTTTACCCTTTTGGGCTGCCTTTTTCCCCATTCTGCAGCAGCTCCCTGGCCTGACCCTGCCACAGGCCATGGAGAAGCACTTCTCAGCTGGCTCCAAACTGCTGTGTTGACAGAGGGATGGGGTAGTCCTCTCCCCCCCAAGACAGCCTGCACACTGAACCCCCTCATTCCCAGCCCCACCCCAGAGCCATGGTTTAAATGAAGCATGTGCATTTTCATTTTATTTTCAAACACACACACAAACATTAATTGAGTTAAAGACCTGAGCAATGCTGAGTAAATCCTCTAGTATTATATAAAAAGGAAAAGTATAATATAGGTACAAAATAATAAACTGAATATTACTTTCAAATATGAATATGGCCAAGCCTTGTCAAGTGGTGTGCCCTATGGTGCAGGGAAGTGGCCAACTGTCCTGCTTGCTACCCTCTAATATCGGCCCAGCTGAACTCAATAGGTTTCAATATATCAAGCAGGAAAATTAACATACTCCCTGATTTTTTTTTAAAAAAAGCAGTGTGTCCAAATGTGTGAAGTGAGACAGTTTTTATTTTTGTGTTCTCTCTGGTTTATTTGGCAACCCCTCTGAATGCCTCTCATGGTCCTCAGGGGGCCACTAACCCCCAGCAGAGAACCACAGCACTAGATTGCATTTTTAGTAATTTGGGGAATAAAATTACATGTAAATCAACAACTTAAAACACCTCTTTCTTTCCCACAGTTTTAGTGAGTAAAACTAACTTCTACCTTGCGTTCAGGTAATTTAGGGCCATCACTGGATTTTCCATTTTGAAAAAATAACCCTGCCCCTTTTTACATTCTCGACATGAGACAAGAAACAGCACTAGAGGCATGTCTATACTTACCAGAAGATCGACGCTACAGAGGTCTAGTATAGACCCATAAATCGAACACTGAGGACAGCTCCCGCCAGCGTCCAGTACTCCTCCTCCTCTAAGGAGGAAGGGAAGCCGAAAGGAGCATTTGTTTTTGTCGGCCTCCCGCAGGGTGGAGACTGCCAAGTCTCGGCTTAAGATAAGCCAACTCCAGCTACCCATTTTACGTAGCTGGAATACGTACCTTAAGCCGACCTCCCTGGGCTACCATGGAGCAGGCCTAGGAGCAGCAGGGTGTTCCTAAAGACATATCGATGCTGATCCAAGCACCATCGTTAAGAAGATTCAGGAGGTGGGGAAAAAAGGCTCACTGCATCCATTTAACAACACTTATTTCTTTGCCCCCAAAATGCCAGGAGACCATGCATTCAAAACAAACAAACCTGGAGATGCCAGGCAAGCCAATAGGGTTACCAGGTAGCTTCAGAAAAAATACCAGACACACTTGACGGGGGGGAGCTGCTGGGAGGGGAGTGGGGCTGGGCAGGAGGAGGTCAGGGGGAGCTGGGCTGGCCGAGGGAGGGAGTGGGAGAGAGAGAATCGGCCGGCGGGGATCAGGACTGACCCGGGCACATGCAGATCTCAGGGTGCTGCCTGTCCCGCGCATGGTCCCGGCGAAGCACGAGCAAGTCCAGCTACCACTCCACAAAGTGCTTGAAGAGCGCTCAGGAGCATGGACAGGGCTTCTCCTCCTCCCCAAGGCATCACTCCTATGTCAGACACAACCAGAGGCTCCCAGCACCGATCGCGCCCCGTCTCCCAGCCACTCCTTCCGCCCCCGCCAGGCTTCCATTGGGCGCCCAGCTGGAAAACCAGAAAATACAGGACATTGCACGTCTGGTATTTTCTGAATTTTTTTTACCGGACAGAGGGCCGTCCGGTTGAATACCTACAAGCCAATTATGCTCGGGGTACAGGAAGGAAGTACTGTTCTGGACTAGATAGCAGAAGTGAAGCCTCTTCCCTTTTTCCATAGCCTATAGCTGCAGCGTGGGCAAATTTAATCCTTTCTAAGTCTACCCTCTATTCTGTCACTAGGAAGACATCTGAGCTCTCTTGCCCTGGCCCCTTCTTTACCCTCAGTGATTCCTATTTTTTCAAATACGCTACCATTTGTGGTACACTGGCTGTAATTCATGACCCAGCTTAGTAACATTCAGACCTACAGAGGTAAACAACATATTTCCCTTCTTTTAATACCATTTCAGGAGACAGGCAGGGTATCCAGGAAATCCAAATAGGCATCTTTGTGTTTTGCTTTGGTAAACTAAGTGAACTTAGATCCAGTTTGTTAAAAATGGAATACTTCTCTAGACTGTTGGGAAAATGCAGTGTGTATCAAAAGCTTTTAAAATGCATTGATAGCAACAGCTTTAACTTTGTATGTCAGTGTTCAATATGTCACAGCTCAAATAGTCTCTCAGAAGGAGTTTTAATGCATATGCATTATTAATGCAGAATCTGAGGGAGCAGATCTATCTGAGTTGGATTTGACCAATAAGTCATTAGTCACAGAGCATAAAACAAATTTGGGAAATGGAGATATAATAAGAGATAAGAGAACCATTTTCATTTACCCTGTATCTAGTATGATCTTAAAAAACAATCATAAAAAACATTCTAGGTAACCAAAGGACTGTATCCATTCATTATACAGCTTTCTCAGTTTAAAATTAAGGTGCATGCTTACGAAGGATGTGATGCACATATTTATCAGGTCTGTAGAATCAATCTCAGGATTGTTTCCTTCATTCAGATGGACTGTTCTAGCTTTCTGGCATTAAAGAATGAGAACTGGTGTCCAAATGAAAAGATAGGTTACCAAAACCAGCAGATTAGCTCATGCCTCTACTGTAGCACAAACTGTGAAAGAACCTATTAAAATGCCACAAACTGAATGCATCACTCTTAAAATTAAAGGCACAATGTCAGTAACTCCCTTTCATGAGAGAGAGAGCGCTTTCAAATATTTAAGAATGCTGCCCAAAATGAGAGATTTCAGATAGCTCAAATATTTTATTCTTCCTAGGACAAAGAAAGAGTTCAACATCCAGTTTTAAGTAAAACACAATTAACTTTCAGAATTCATAGCAACAAGGTTTTGTGAAGAAATTAGCTTGTAAATTTAAAAAAAAGATTGACATTTATAAGAATAAAAAAGGCATCTGCAGTAGAATTAGCTAGAATAAATCTGAAAGGGCCATTAACTCTTCTACTTTACAGTATAAACTGATAGATAAAAGAAGGAACCTTAACTCTGCATGTTTTCTTTTGCATAATTATTAGGTGCATCATGGGAAACTAAACATTGTCTCTGAATCAACTAGCACTGATCACTATTGGAGAAAGAATCATGGACTGGATGGGTAACTGGTGTGTTTTAGAAAAATAATGCCTTCACACTCTTACAATTAGCTATTAATAGCTGTATAAGTGTAACAAGTGGACCTCCTCTCTTAGGTCAAAGCTCACTATTATGACTTGTACTATACTTACATTTTATATCATTAACTTAAGGAGCATGAGTGTAAGATTCTGGCTGAACTGCAGTATCAACAGTTCCCGGGGGAGATGACAGCCCTGCCAGGCCCCTAGGCAAGGGGGCAGGGGACTGACTCCTCTCAGAAGGGGTGGTAGCCTCAGGCAGAAGAGGCGGGGCTGAGGGCAACAAGCCATCAGTGCTGTCAGACTGCAGCACCCCCTCAGTGCTGCTTGGAGTGCACAGCACCCCGCCTCTCCAGGTCCCTAAGAGCTACCTGGAGCACACTGCACAGCACTCTGGTGGCAATTTAAAGGGCTCTGAGCACCGCTGCTACTGCATGAGCAGCAGTGGCAGCCAGAGCCCCGGCCCCTTTGAATCACCCAGCCCCAGGCCAATTGTCCCCTTTACCTCCCACCCCATCTGCGGGCCTGAGAGTTCCTTAGATATATAATACCTTGTCATCTACATTATTAGGCATGCTGAAAATTATATATAACCTGCTACTTCCTGTATACTAAACACTTTGGGTGCGTCTAGACTGGCAAGATTTTGCGCAAAAGCTTGCCAGCTGTCTACACTGGCCACTTGAATTTGCGCAGGAACACTGACGATCTAATGTAAGATTGTCAGTGTTCTTGCGCAAATACTTTGACGCTCCCGCTCGGGAAAAGCCCTCTTGCGCAAGTGTTCTTGCACAAGAGGGCCAGTGTAGACAGGGAAGGAATTTTTTGCGTAAGAAAGCGCCGATGGCGAAAATGGCCACCGGAGCTTTCTTGCGCAAAATCGCGTCTATACTGGCCACGGATGCTTTTGCGCAAAAGCACTTTTTGCACAAAACCATCCATGCCAATCTAGATGCTCTTTTGCGGAAATACTTTTAACAGAAAAACTTTTCCGCTAAAAGTATTTCCGCAAAATCATGCTAGTCTAGACGCAGCCTTTCTGTAGCACTTTTTAAAACAACAGCACACATTACACTAAAGCTAAAATCTAATCTAAAATTATCCATACGGTTCCAAAAACAAAACATCAACTGACCACACAACTACTTTTAAGAAGTACAATTTTGTTGAAATAACATTCAGTTTTGTTCTCCTCTTATGCATGCATCATTCCCATTAATATCAATGCAAGTTAAGCAGACGTATAAAGAAAACACTAATCTCTTCAAAAATGGAAAAACACATCAAACTGTTCTTTGTCAGTTACATTTATTCACATGGAACTCTCTTGCAAACTCACCACATGTGTTAGTACAGGTTGAACCATTCTAGTCTGGCATGTCGGGACCTGACCAGTTCCAAACAAGAGAATTTTCCAGACCATGGGAGGTCAATATTGTCTAGCAGCTTAGACAACACTTCCACTGCTTACTGGGCTGTTAGAGGACCTTTAGGGCTAAACTGGAGGTAAATAACAGCACTGATTGCTGAGAGCTAGGACTGGTGGCTATAAACAAACTTTATGGGACCACATGAAACTCAGCCACACCCATGAAAAGTGGACATCCCCTAACTAAAATCATTCTGAACCATGGATGTTTCTGGACAAGATCATTCTGGACTAGAGAGGTTCAACCTGTATATTAAAAGTTCCAGCTTTGGAAGGCAAATTATTTTTAGTGTGCTGCTCCAGTGCCCCACATCTTTCTATTGCTGCCAAGAGGCTCTAGCATCCTGAATTAACTGATAATTTTGAAAGGTTGTAAACAACATATTATATTCAAGGCCAGTTGAGCCAGCCTCAACTTTGCAGATTAGTGTGAATAGGTCAACAGCATTACATTTGGTGCTGTGGTGCTGAAGTTTCTCATGTAATTGAAGAAATACAGCATATGTATTACCTGTCTTTATTAAAAAATACTTTATTAAAAATGCCAATGCTCTTATTGGTAATAAAAGTTGAGATGCATACATTTAGTGATTTTTCTAAACAATATAATAGCCTCTGAACAACAGCAAACACAGATACAGTGACGGGAGAATCGTCATATAAATTGAAATACTTAAGAATATCTGAACATATTTTATATCTTCTTGCAGCAATACCTACTTCTCTCAAGCTTCTTCCACTATAAATGACCTGTAATACTACCATAGATCAGGCCTAGTATTTGGCATAGCCCAGGGATGGGCAATAATTTTTGAAGTGGGAGCCACTTCACACATTTCTGAAGTGGCTACAGGCAGCCTCAGAAGGGGTGGGACCGCGGGTGGAAGGGGTGGGGCCAGGAGACTTCCCATGCTTCCCTGCCCACAGACCTTGATTGGCCTGGGGGCAGGAGGATCGCATGAAGTCTTTGCCCTGCCCCCCAGCGCCTGGAGAAAACCACCAGCTCCCCCGTCCCTCATCCTCGATTGGCACACGGAGGCTCTTACCCACCCCTGAGGTAAGGGATTGGGGTGCAGGAGGGCCTGTGAGGTCTAGGAGAGAGTTTGGGTGAAGGAGGCAGTTGTGACCTGGGGCACAGGATTGGGGGGTGCAGGCATTTGGGTTGTGACCTAGGGCAGGAGGGGTTTGTGATCTGGGGCAGGAGATTGGGGTGCAGGGTCTCGGAGGGAGTATGAGCTCAGGAGGGGGGCAGAGGGTTTGGCTTATGTAGGACAGGAGGGTAGCAGTGGGGGGGGGGGGGTTGGAGGGAGGGAGGGGCTGGGGTGCCAGAAGCAGACTTACCTGTGAGACTCCCAGCCAGCAGCCCAGCCCCTTTCTCAGGCAAGATCCTGCCCTGTCCCCGCACAGGCTGCAAGGCCATGTGCTCTGTGAATAAGAGCCTGAGGGGAAGGGATAGTGGTACTTTGTGTGCTGCCTGTTTTTTCAAATAGACAGTTTCCATTGTCCAGAAACCACCAATGGGATTGCGCTGGGGGCGGGAGCAGCTATGAAGCACCACTCCTCCCTCCCCTCCGGGCTCACAGTTTATTGAACGCAAACTGCCCAGCAGCCACTTTTCTGAGCGGTGTGTGGGGGCGTAGCAAGCAGGGGAGTCTGCCTGAGACTCCCCGCTGTGTATACAGGCCAGATATGGTGGCTTGGTAGGGCAGATCTGACCCGCAGAGGGTGTTTTGCCCAGGCCTGGCATAACCTCATGGGGATAAAAAAAAAAAAATTCTTAATTATCCAAGTAAAGAGCTATATCTAAAAAGTGACATTTCTTTCCATTACATATTTCACCAGTAATGTCAGGCTCAGAACATCAAGGACCAAACTCTGATTTCAGCTACACCATTACAGATCAGGAGCAATTCTATGGACACTTCAGTATACTTAGGGCTTGTCGACTAGAAAGTTAAAAAATGTGCTCATTCTAATATAGGTTATTGGGAAGCAAAATAAGCTATACTGATAAAAGGGACCTTTGTACTGTTACCTCTGCCTCCAAACTAAGGTTCATACCAGTATAACAATTTTATTTTTTTTTAAAAGCACATCTTGAATGGACAGTTAGATCAGCCAAACTTTTTTAGACTGGACTCTATTCTTGATTTAAACAGATGTAAATAAAATCTGAATTTGCTCGTAAATTAGTTCTCGTGGTAACATCTGTGCAATACAATCTTCATTCTGGAGACTTTGCAGATGGCAGTGGATTGGCACAAATATAATTGAGGAGAACATAGTAAAATGCTGTTTCTAATACACAGGAAAGAATCCAGCTCACTCCTTTTCAGTTGTGTTGATTTTGCAGTCCTAACAGAAGTGCTAAATAAGTAGTTAAACTGTTTTACCTGTTAAGTCAGCAACAATAGTACTGAATGTGCCGAAAAAAATTGTCATGTTACTATAATAATTTTTCAGAGGAAAATTATGCTTTAATAAACTCTCTATAGAGTAGGAAATACTACTAAAAAAACAGACCTGAACAATATGGGAAAACAGTGGTTTTCGTTTATTCCCAAAGGCAGACTTCAAGCTTCAGCATTTATAATCTCACTAGAAGATTCACCCAGTGTTGTTCAAGTCCTTAATTTTTGTTTTTTGGAAAACAAAATGAAAATGTCCATGCTTCATTTAAATCATTGCTCTGGGTTGAGCGTGTGGGGTTCAGTATGCGGTCTACACTGGGGAGAGAGGATGATCCCAACCCACTCTCACCGCAGCAGCTAGGGGCCAGGTGAGAAGTGCCTCTTCATGGCCAATGTACCTCCAGCAAGCATAGCTAGAGGAGGGGTGCATGTCCCTGCACTGAGGGACAGACAGACACAGAAACAGACACACACACTCTCTGGAATATATAATAGATAGCTGTCCCTTTCTCCACTCCTGCCCCCTGCTGGCCCAATGGTTGTATAGCTGTCCTGGTGCCCATCTCTGACCCCTTGCTGCCTACCTCTGGTCATTCTACACTATAACTATTCCTCTTACCAGACCCCTCCCTTTCCATTTTATGAGAAACAGTTGAATTTCAAGCACACCCCATTGTCCTTCCACAACCAAACCCTTACCTTGCTTTATGTTATAATAAGTGGAAGCTGCATACCAAATTTGTTGTTCCTAGCTCTTACTGTTTAGGAGCTATTCTTGAACAGATAAGCAGGCACACATTTCTAAAACACAGTTAGATTAGCACACTAATGCTAAGGTAAGTCATGGGAGTGGGAAGTCAGGGATCCTACCAAGCTGAGTGACACTTTTGGGAGATATTCCATAAAGCCAAAGCCCACAAATGAAAATAAATTTTAAAATGTTTCAAAATTGATAAAATGCTGTAAGTTTTTCTAAAAATCTGGTTTTGTAGTTATAAAAATAAGGGAGCAATAACACTGTCTAGAGCAAAGAAAGTTACAATTCAGTTCTGCTAATACAAATCAGCCCTGACCTGGAGTAACTCTGCTATTCCAGCCCTGTGCTGCTCTAGATTACAACTGCCAATCATGTGGATCAATGTGAAATTGTGGGGTGTTTATGAGGTGGACAAATATCCATAAAGGGCAAGGCTGAGACCACCAAATCTCATTTTTCACTGGTGACCTAACCGAAAGGGATCCCAGGTGAAAGGCTACTGTATTAACCCAGGTTCTGATCATTTATGATAATCAAGAACAATAGATTGCCTTTCCCAAAGCACTATTACGAGTAGTGCTGTGCCTTGGCTGACCTACCATTTTTATAACTATGTGCAATAGCATTAGCTCATCACGCACACAGAGAGAAACAGCACAATTTGAAGATATGAAAGCCACCAAAACTTTCATGCAAACAATGGTCAGAATTAAAGAAGTTCATGCACAGCATCAAATACACTTACATGTCAAGTGGATTCATTGTGATTTTAGTTGAATCACAATATGGGGGTGCTGGAGATCAGGTTTAACATGGCTGCAAAGAAATCTGGGAAGGCGTAAGAGAGGAACATAAAGAGCAGAGAGTGGGATTTAGGCTTGGGGTTGGGGCAGCAGGGATGGTCACAGAGAAATGTGGCATGGAGCCATGTTTCCCTCTATCAGCAGGGTGCCCCAGAGGTAGGCAAGAGGAAGCATAGGTGGATTTAGAGGACACTGGCTAGAGTAGGATAAAGAGGTTGCAGGAAATCCCAAGAGCACAGAGAACAGGACAAGGCACAAAAAACACATAGATGGGGAGCAGGGGAAGAGATCATGAAAAAGGTATGCAGGAAACCAGGAAAGATTCTGGGACAAGGCTATACCTATGTTCCTGGGGACTGGGGAATCTGTTTTATTACTCTGATTTTATTAGCTGGCTGGCCGAGTAGATCATTATTTGTATAATTGTGGCAGGGTGGACATTATTTTCAGTTGTAAGTCAAATTAATTCAGATGTGGGGAGCTTTTATGGCAGGAGTTGTTTTACTGCTATCTAAATATAAGGAAATATCAGCAATTACAACATAGGAGGCATATGCAGGGAACCAGGGAGACATGGAGGTAGACAGTGAAAGGCGAAATAGTTAGTTTTCAATGTACTGTATTTTTCCAATTAAATGCCTCTCCACTCCCACCTATCACACCCAGGGTTAACTCCCATTAGCACAATACATCTTCTATGGATTTGATAATATCAGCAAAAAGGGAAACAATATTTGGTGGACCTCAGAACCCATGGCAGAGCAATGCTCTCTTCCTGAAAATCTTCTATGCTACCCGCAATTTAAACTCTTGGTTTCATTAAAAAGAAAAAATGAAAAAACAAACAAAAAACCAAAAACGTAATTAACAGGAGTTAAGGTTGTAAATGTGACTGAATGGAGTGCAGCTACCAACATCCCTTTCAGGCAAAAAAAAAATCAATGCCCAAACCAAAAATTCATATAAGTAATACACTGCTTTTGTTAATTTCATCACTCTATCTTCAATGCAAATATTCCTTTGCTCCCCTTTTTTAAAAAAAATGCACTGACTCTCTCTTTTCCGCCTGATTTCTTTGTTCCTGTTTTAAATTTAATCAGAATACTTTCAGTATCAATAACCATGTTTGTTTTTCCAACAGTATCAGAAATAGAAATAAAGCCGAAAGTACATAATTACAATGCAATCTGCAGTGTCTTATTGGGACATATTAGTTTTTGAAAAGTCTAACACATTCATGCTATTTTTAAACTTAGGAACACACACAAACACACACACACACACAGGAAGTTAAGCCCTGAAAATCCAAGTCAATAAACCAAGCAACCTGATCCAAGTGCTACATAATAAATTAGTTTAAAGCCACTAGGAAAAAAGCCAACATCCCCATATCTCTTAAAATGTATTTCAATGTTCCAAGAGATAAAGATGGAAAAATCAGTCATTATTACGTTAAATATTTATTGCTTAAAACAATTAATATTTTCCCTAGGTGTTTCAGACTGTATTACTAAAACAGTCTTAGCAGTTATGCTGGAAAGCAACACACAGCTAACAGTGCCCTCTCTCTTTCCCTAGAAGTTTTTCAGGGAAAGACTCGTATTTTACATTGTAGATGTCAGCTATGAATTGTGTTTTCAAAAATTCAAATAAAATAATCTTCTGGCATCTGCAGAATTGTTACTATTTAAAATGTATATTAAAGCACTGTTTAAAATATTCCTAGGAACTGGTTAAGAAAATGATTTTATAGAAAATATACACTTACAGTGCCATTTCAAACTGCTCAAGCCACTTTTTCTTCAAATCTTTAGTTTTGCAATAAAATTCCAACCCATTTTGTCCTTGTATGTGGATGAGGTAGAAGCCATAAGACCACTGTGAAAACGATATGATAATTCACTAGTTAACAATTTAATATTCAGGAAGAAAGTCGACAATATTTTTATATTCATCCTATAACACTAACCCCGAGAGTTTGGAAAAATGGAGGTTTTACTATTTTGCACCTCTGTTCAGTTTAATAATGGCTCATAGTTTTTCATTACATCAAAAATTAACATAGTTGAAACCCTTTAATAGTCATCTACTTTAAACCACAATGCTCAGTGTGTTTCTGTTACTATATGGCTTTGAAATAAATTATTACACAAATTGCTGGAGTGTGCTTGCAGAAAATGTTACATAGTCAAGATCTACAGATTTCAAATCTTTAATATAGTGGCATATACCTTTTTATTTTCTTTATCTGTGGTGGGATTATTTGTGATTTTGTATTTCTGAAGATCTATTATTTCCTTCATTTCATAATTATCACCTCGCCGTTTGCACACAATTACAGCTAGATCAAATAAGAAGATATGCCTATGAAAACATAATATAAAAGGGTTAAAAAACTTCATCAGTATGCCAGTATACTAATGCTTTTTAAAATAATATACTATCATATAAAACATTGCATGGAGCACTTATGATTTTGAAAGTTAGCAATTGAATTACTGCGTAACAAAACAAACCACTTAAAATACTTTTACAAGAGGTGCACAGGGATTTTGATGTTAATGTAATGGCTGACTTCCCATGAACCACTTTGAAATTTACTTCCTTTGCATTAATGTTAATAGGAACTATGCATGTACAATGAAAGTAGGAAGTACGCACAAGAATTCCTGAACTAACACCAAATTTAAACAGGCAATGCTACGCTGTATTTTACCAGGATTTGTTTAATACAAATTTTGCCTTTAGCAACCCAAGTACTGTATCTATGTTCTCACCTGTCTTGTCTTGCACGTTTGTCTAATGTAGTTATCCTTATTTCACCATCACCTTGTGGTCTTCCATACGTTAAGAGAGAATGGTTCTAAAAACAAAAACATATATATATATATATATATATATATATATATATATATATATATGCCAGCAGAAGAATTAAGATAACGTGTGCCATTCACGTGTCAGTATGGTCAACAAAGCCAGATTCTACAAGAATGAAAGGGAATTTAGCACCTTTTGGTCCTACTAAGAACGATAAGACATAAATAAACCCCTTTTATTCTCTAGAGTGTCACTCACCAAGAGATTTTGGGCACTGTGCAACAAAACTGATTACCCATGTGCATCTAAGGAAATGGAAAGGAAGTTACTGTGTACAGATTTCATTCCAGGCCAGCCAGAAGAACACCACATACACATATCTGAATTTTACCCATGCTTCTAATATTATACAAGATGGTAAGAAGCAGCAGATATCAGTAAAGTAGAACAATGGTGAAAAGCAGAGATAAACAAGGATATAAATAGAGCCTATTACATACCAAATTCTCTATAGATAGCTGAAACTGTTTAATTTCACGGAGGGTTTCATTATCTCTCTTCACTTCATTTACATATTGAGCCAAGTCCTGAAGGATAGAAAAAAAGGGGGAATATTTCTGTGAGAAAAATGTCAATGCATTTTTATGTAACTGTATTTATCATCCTTATTTTGCCTAATCTACACAATAAGACTGTTTTAAAAGTTATTTTAAGTGTTCAGAATTTGCTGATATACCTGCCTATGTATGCAAGTTAAAAAAAAATTTCTAGAACAGCTGGACAGAAAACAGTATTCTCATCTGTAAAATTTTTGTAAATTCTAAACATTTTCACATTCTGCACTGAGAGGAAATCTAGAACTTTGGAATTTTTTTGGGGAAAAAAAAAAGACTCCCAAAAAAGCCCCCAGTCCAGTGGTTAGGGAAAGCAGGCAGGATATCAGAGAGTCAAGTTCAAGGCCCTGCTTCAATAAATATTTAATTATTTAAACGAAGTGGAAGAGTTCTAATAGGAGAGACTGGGAGACCTACCCCAAATCAGCTAGGCACAAAGAAGCACTGCTATCAGCTGGGCTAAAAAAATTAACAGGCAAATAAGAAGGTCATTGCCACCTACAAGAACCAGTATTTAAGTTAAAGGTAGTTTGCTCCAGCCTGGTGGAATTCCTCTTTCAGTCAAGATACGTCTACACTGCACGCCTATTTCAGGATAGCGGAGGTATCCCAAAATAGCTACCCCACATCTTCACAAGCCACCCATTATTTCAAAATATTTTTTGAAATAACAGGCATGCTGTGTCAGCATCCTGGTAACCGTCGTTCCACGAGGGTTAAGGGATGTCTCGAAATAGCACATTATTTCAAAATTTGGCACTCTGTAGATGCACCAAATTTCAAAATAAGCTAATTCAAAATAGATTCAAAATCAGGTATGCAATTTGCGTAGCGCCATTTACGCATCTTATTTCAAGTTTAGGGTGCTGTATAGACGCACCCTAGGGAATAGGATATGTCCTTCGGTCTTGACATTTGCACATGATTACAGAGATCTGATGACAACCAGACCTGGGTAAAAAATGTAACCAAGTTGAGGTTCTAATTGCTCATATGTGCAGTAATCTGGGCTAGATTTAACAGGGTGCCCAAATATCTACAACTTCAAGACCCAGGCATACAGTGAGAAGGCAGCAATGTATATATAGCAAAAAAGAAGGTATATTATAGCAGACCAACAGCCATATTAATTCTCAGTTTCCATGCATGATAATGGGTCTAGCTGACACTGGAAAATTAGTCTCTTGCAACTATAATGTTGGAATGTGGGAAATGTTAAGGTACATTTTGATCCTAAGACATGGACCAGAATATCTTCTGTATTTGTGCATTAAATGTGCTGGTAAATTAGCTGCTTATCTTTTTCTATTCAACATAAGGTGTTTATCCTTATTCATATAGCCTCAACAGTCTACAATCTGTAATATCTAAGAGCAAAATATAATAGAAAATATGGGCTAAATGGAACAATCATCCAATATATTAACCAGGAGAAGGATAGTGTGGGAAAAGATAACCAAAACCATAATTGAACTTAATGCACAGCATCAGAAGAAAAGGAAACCAACAGAGCACAGCTATTTGCAGAGGGAATTGTAGACTGCAGAAAGATGAAGCACCAAACATGCAATGAGATACTGCTACTTCAAAGCATTTGTTTGTGCCATTTGCAATAGCATGTGCAGTAACGGTCACTAGGAGAGATATTAATGCTTTCTAAGCCATGGCAAGAAAGATATTACTTGGATATAAGTTGTGAAGAAAGAGAATTGTGTTTATGTCGCTAGGAAACCATTATCCAAAATCTGAGGTGACCTGCAGCAATGGAATTTTTACTACATTTTGTAAAATGCCAGTAAAAGTGGGAATGGCACATTTTTTTCCCAAACGGGTAGGAGGCTGGAAACTATGGGACAGAATGTTAAAGTTGGAATGTTAAAAGTAAATAGAAACCAGTCATCTCTACTTCATATGATTTAAAACCTACTGAATCAGTTACCAAAAGCCTTTAGCAATATATTTGATTTAGCCTACTTACAGGAAGGTTTGTGGCTAGTTAACAAATATTTGCTGGATCTATCATGAATTGCAAGACCTCCTTCAGCAGAAAATATATTATGAACTTCACCACTGCATTCTATTGTGTGCTGAAAAATGCCCCAACCATTTTAATGGGTAGTTAGGATGTAAACATCTATCTACCATGTCACACTTACCTTCATTGCATCGAGTGCCAACTTCAGATTTTCTTTCTCAGCTGGGTCAGTAGTGTGCTTCACCAGTTCCTATTTGGCAAAATGCAGGAATATTTCTCAAGACAACTGCTCACTCAGCCAGTTACCAATCAGTTTACATATTTATCACTGAAATAAAATGATTACTGCGCAGTGGTCATTCTTAAAATTTGCAAATTTTGCCTTAAATGGATAACAGCCCTAGAATTTACTTTTTTCTCTATTATATCTACTATAAATTTGAGAGAGTGAGTTTGTCTGTGAGCAAGCGAGAGAATCCGTCTGTTTGTTCGTCTGTTTGTTCAATAACTCCTCCTAAACGGTAATAGCTAGGATCAACCAATTTTGTATGCAGCTTCCTCTTATCCCAACTTAAAGCAAGGTCAGAGTTTGGAGACGCTCCTTACCCCCAACACATATAGGAGTGCATAAAACCATACTGAAAAGAGAAAGAATCACTATGCAGATGAAAGGGGCTGACTAGGCATGCAACCCTTCACCTCCCGCCCTGATCTGGTAATGTCCCAGCCCCCAGATTCCCACTCCCCTCAGGCGCCCTGGGGCTTCACATCCCGTCCCCACCCCCATTTGTACAGGAACATTGATGGCTGTTCCCCTTCATCAAGGAGCGAAGGCGAAGTGCACCCTTTACTCCATTCCTCAGTCTCACTGGGGAGCACAAGGGGCAGACAAACCAGGACTTGCCCCAGCCGGGAGACATGCACCTTTTTCCCAGCTGTGTCCACTGGAGCTGCAGCAGCCTTGGAGAGGTGCTTCTCACCTGGCCCCAAGGTGCTGCAGTGAGAAAGGGCTGGAGTAGTCCTCTCTTCCTGGGGAAGCCTGCATACTGAACCCGCATCTCCAGCCCCACCCAAGAGCAATGATTGAAAAGAAATAAAATAAAAATTAATTGAGTTAAGGATCCGAGCAAAACCAGGTAAATCTTCTAGTTCCCTGTATTTATCATAGTGCACAAATTAGGAATTACCACAATAGCTAACTGGTAAGTATTATGTGTGAGCACTGTCCTTCCTAAATATTAGTAATATTTGACAATGAACAGTCAGTAAAAGTTAATTCTATGTTTGTAACAATTAAACTTAGCAATCAGATCCTGACTATGTGTATGCTGAAAGCCCAGGCAAACCAATATTAAATCATTTTTATGTTACTAACAGTAACATGACTAGTCAAAACTTCAAGATGTGAGTTTGTTTGCAAAGAGGAAGTAGGAATAGATGCTGAAAAAATCTTCTGCTAAAATATGTGACTTAGCTAAATATTCTTGAAATATTTGCATATACTATCAAGATATGTAATCCAAAATCAGGTTTATAAAATTGTAAATAAATGCAGCTCATCTTCTACTTAAGAGTAGTGACAATCTCATTATGCTATCTGCTATACAAAAGATGCATAGCCATCTAGAATCTAGAAAAATTAACAGGTTAGTTAAAAGTAAAAGAAAAAAAGAGAGAGATACAAGTTATGTTTTTTTGACTGCATTTTAAGAGGAGGGCCATATGTTGCATCCAAAAATAGTATCTTGCTAAAATACTAGAAAATGGTGGAAATAGATGCAGTTTTTCTCACAATTTTGTGGATATTTTGCTCCTGAAAGGACTGTAATATATTTTGACACCCCATTACATAACTGATTGTGGTTTTATAATGCCTCCTATTTTAAAACACTATGAGTGACATCATCTTTCATATCATTTTTTTCATAATATACAATTCATTATATTGCCTTGGTTCAGGTCCCAAATATTTTTTAAAAAGTGGTCCTGTTTTGGTTTTTTTTTCCCCCCTGATTTTCTGTTGATGACCTGCATTTATATAGATATATTTGAAGAAATGTAATGTGGTGGGTCTACACAAGCACTGCAGAGTCAAAATTATGCTTCACATACAGATAGTAACTCTTTTTAAAATGACATTTTACAAGCATCAGCAGGGTTGACAATCTAATACAGTAATATATTTCTTTGCTGCTGAACTAATGAGTCTCCTGGAACAGCTATCAAATTATATTTATAAGACTCACCATCCTCATTATATAGGACTAACTGTGGAAGCCAAGAGCTTTGTGGGTTATAAGAAGAAGCATTTCAAAATAAATATGGTTTTATTATAATTTACTATAGCAGGAAACCATCTTACGGAATGCCAGAGTTTTGTTCAAGCTTAGTCTTTTGCGGGTAGTGGTCTACATTACAAAACCACCACTCTCATAGTCTGCCACCATTATCCTTTAAAGAAGCTATTAAATGAAGAGGCTCATATACTAGGGAAGTGATTGTTCTTCTCAGATATGCTTCAACTTGTGGAAAGATCACCACAGAGGAGCCTGAATTACACTGTATCTGACTTCCAGACAGATTAGTTGCAAGCCAAAGCCACATAACCGTCAGACTTCATTGAACCCTCATTAGAACAATCCCTGATGATAAACCATTTCAGCTTTTCTCTTAAACACTTTAAACTTCAAAAATAAAGTACCTGAAGCAGCAGATGATATTTTAGTACTCGTTGCATAGGAACCACTAGAAGATCCCGCAGAGTAAATTTCCCATTATTGGCCCTCTTGGAACATTCCTAGTTTTCAAAAAAAAAAAAAGGATTCAACTGTGATTTTTATAAACATTTTGTAATTCAAAACACACTCCTAATTTTTTAAGTAAACATATAAGTTTGCTTGATCACCTAGATATTAGAAAAAATTATCTCCATAGTCATGTGCGCTAGACCAAATCTATGGCTCAGAACACCCGTGAATTTTGGGATATTCAAGATCTGGATCCAGAACCAGATCCCATTCTTCAGGTATTCAGATAGCAGGCTGAGAAGTGTGGTATAAATGCTGTAATCAGAGATATCACACAGAGTTTTGTTGATGTGAAGCTGTGCATGTCTACAAGAGCAACAGCAAGAGTAGTTAGAATCACTGAGCTAGTGCCCAGAAGGTAGTTCAAGGGTAACATTGCATCCAAATAGCAGACTCTTTGTCTTTTATCAGTTGAAGGCATAAACAGCACAGCAGGCATGACAACTGTGTGGCTTGAAGGTGACTAGTAAATCTAAAAACTAGAAAGCCTATTTATCACAGATGGGATCATCTAACTCCCATCCTTCATGTTCACTTCCTCACCTAAGCTGATGAGCCATATGCTGTGTCCTGTAAAGGACTAATTACCCTCCAGCCCAAAGAGGATATGAAGCACCATGTCTCTTATGGCTCCCCTTGGATGGTATGTTTCACACATGATCCCTTGTTCAGAGATGTGCCTATAGACAGTGTTTAGACTTTAAACATTATTCTAACTATAAGCATATTTTACTCTCAGCTACCTTCACTCTCACCTAGCACACCATGAGAAAAATGTTTTATTGACAGAAATACTTCTTGAGTGACATTCTGACCCAATTGAAGTCAATGGCAAGACTTCTTCTGACTTCAGTGGTGCCAGGATTTGATCTCTTCTTTCTCTACGTGACAAGACTATTTGATCAGTTACTCCAATTAAAAAGTGGGGGGGAGGAAAAACTAGTAGATCCACATGTAAGAATGGGCAGCTAGGAGAGCGGCAAAATATTTTTCTACATAAAAATAAATATTAATACCTCTAACTTCAATTTAACATCTTCTTTTGTCTTAGAGATGTTGTCTAAGCAGGATATGGCTGTCTCCACTTGACTGCAGTACTGTCCATAAATAACCATTCTAAAACAAAGCAAGAGAAAAAACAAGCAGGGGGTTAAAAAAAATAAAGAAACAGTCTTGGTTCATGCTTCACAAACATATACATAGATTATATTCTTTCCTTCAGTGGATGCTGTATCTACATATCCAAACACAATAACTTGGCCCTTGATGTGTATTAAAAAGCCTCCTCCAGAATATAATCAATTCTGTGCATTTTTCAATCAAGTGCATATTTCAAAAATACTAACGGCCATAATCAGAGTTCTACAAAATCATTTCAATTCACTGTAATACTGACACAATAAAGCACTTCTTTCAAGCTGCAAGGCAATGTAACTGCTGCTTTACAGCATCAGAGTCATTAGTATTTACAATGTTAAGAGATAGATTTCAAAGGATGTAATGAATACATTCTGTTACATAGGATTAGCATAGGATTAATTACATCTACTCTTTTTATGACAACAGTGGGTTTTGCAATCTGATTTAATGGTTTTTATTGAGTTTACATTCCGTGATGCTTTTGGTCAAGATAATAGCTAACAAGTAAATGCAAGAAATTTTCAACAGCAGTCAAAGATCAGCATGGTCCCATATGGCTGATTTTCGTAAAATTTTAGTAGAAAGAATCCAGGTTTGTACGAGGAACGTCTCACTCCCTTCAATAATGATTCATTCCACTCTTCTCAAACTGCTCTAAGGGTATGCCTAGATTACATTGATTTTTTTGAAAAAACTGCCCTTTTTTCGAAAAAACTTCACCTGTCGCGTTTTCGAAATTAAATTGAAAGAACGCAGAGGTTTTTTTGACATTAGTAAACCTCAAATTACAAGGAAGAACACCTTTTTTGAAAGAGCTCTTTCAAAAAAAGGCGTGTGGACGCAGAACAGGGACATTTTTCGAAAGAAGAGGCAGTCAAAGAAAGCACAGGTGCCCTGATGGACATTCTACAAATAGCAATCAGGGCTTTCTTTCGAAAGAGCATCCATGCAGTCTGGACGCTTTCTTTTGAAATAGCAGATCACTTTTTTGATCCGGTTTTAAGGTGTGGACGCTCTCTTTTGAAAAAAGCTCTTTCGAAAGAACTCTTTCGAAAAAAGCTTGCAGTCTAGACGTACCCCAAGTCTTTAGAGGTGACTCTTATTTAAACTGTGAGCACCATCTTTTTTCAGGCTCTACAAGCCTGGGTTCTTGCATTGTTTTTAATCTCCCTCTTAAACATCTTTTTAGCCTTAGCTTCCACTTCAAAAGTGATACTAACTATAATCTTTCCCCTTCAATTATTTTTTTAATCTATACTGCAATGCAAACAGAGCTAGACACAGTATCTGTCCTTCCTTCATAAAATCTGCAGTTTCCACCGAGCTTCCTTAAATTACATTGCTTCTTTTAGAATAAAGGAACATCCTGAAACAATTGTTCCTGTAATTCCCTTCTACATCTTTCCATTTGCCTTCACTGCCTGTATCCTTCCAATAATCACCGTTTCTCTCAATCTGTCACCATCTACCAACACACACACAGAGCCCACTGCCATAAGCTCCTCCTCTGCTGAAGCCTTCATCTAGGTCTTCATTTCTACTCAATGTAACCATTGCAACTCCCTTTCCCATCCTCTCTCCAAAATCCAGCTTTCCAGACTCAGGTGTTCACATCTACCTGCTTTCTCTCAAGCATAGTGTGACTGCATCAACCTCTTCTCACACAACTCAATTGGGTCCCCAAACATTTCAATTTCCAGCTCAGAAGTGACTTAATTAACACCTTCTAAGGGCTCCTAAGACTCTCCTCTCTTCTTCTCTCCATCCAGTTTCACTCTTCTTTCACTCTTAGGCTATGTCTACACTGCACAGTTATTTCGGAATAAGCTATTCCAGGATAGTTATTCTGAAATAGCTTATTTTGAAATAGCACATCTACACTGAACATCTACACCAGCCTCAAAATTAGTCCGAGGCAGCCTTCCCTAGTGTAGACGTGCTATCTTGATTTACAGCCTCAGGAGGAATAACTTAGACTGACCCTGGTGAGGGGCTATTTTGAAATAGCAGAAGTGGGGCATCATCACACGCCTTATTTCAAAACAGCTATTTTGGAATAGGCGTTATTCTTCATAGAATGAGGTTTACAGAAGTCGGAGTAAGCCGTCCGTTATTTCGAAGTAAGGGAATTGCTGTGTAGACGCTCACATTGTTATTTCGGAATAACAGCTGTTATTCTGAAATAAATTTGCTGTGTAGACACACCTTTACTATCCTCCTTTCTGCCATCTGAAATGCCTTGCCTGTATCTTTCTGCCTCATTTTATTTCTCTCCTCGTCTCCAATTATTTTAACTATGTATCTGTATTGTTTAGATCTATAAAGCATTCTGAGATAGTCTGTATGGCAGAAGCTGTGTTCAAAGTAAGTTACATGATTTCATATAAAATATGGATACTATTTGTAAATGAAAAAGCAGCAACAAAACACACTGAGGAAAAAATGAACAATTCATTCTATAAAACACACTGAGGAAAAAATGAACAATTCATTCTATAAAATAATATTCTAGAAAATATTCAGCACTTCCTTGGTACTTTCCCCATTCAAAGCCCCTTTCACATACTGTTGGTGTTCCTCATAGCAATTCAGTTCAATTATACAAATGCTCATCGTATAAAAAGGAAGTATTCAATTTTAGAGAGACACGTCAATGGACTGCATGTAGATTATCACTAAAGAACGTGAAAATTCATGTAAAAACATTACCTTTCCTTGTAGCTAATAAAAATTTGATACAGATTCTGGTCATTTTTGTTTACAATGGAATCATGGATGTCCTGCATTAGACTTCTGTGGGTTTTCACCAATTCCTTAAAAACAGCAATATAAGGGAAAAAAATAAAACACCAAATAGAACCCCTAAAGCTTCCAAATAAAGATTAGTGTCTTCATATATATTTGTTAATTCCAATTAAGACACAAATCACAAATTAGCTGCTAATTTCATCATTTGCTTTAAAGGAGTCAAGAAATACTGTTAGGACATGTCTACATTACAAATTGTGTTTGACGCAAGTTACATCAGCGAACAGCTGCTGAAGTTAGTACATCACTCGTGTACGTGTGCTTGGCTGCTCACATAAGCCCTGTGCGTACTCACTAGGAGTGTTTGTATCAATGTGCATCACAGGTAGCATCCCAATGTACCATATGCCACCATTTGACACAATGCCTTTTGGAAAATATTCAAAATGTGTTCTGAGAAAGAAATGACTTCCCCTGGGATTTCTGGAGCTAGGGGTCAAGTTCATATGGTATAACCTTCTCCATCCCATAATGCCATCAATACCCCAAATTTCTGTGCCTTTAAAAAAAATCCCCCAAACCTGTGCAGCACTTTTTGGTGTCTTCCCTTTGCGTCACAGGCGTAGAGCCCACGGAGCTCTGCACTATTCTCAAAAACATTGCAAATACAGAATGCATAATTCACCCATCTTTGCAGACCTACAGGAAGTACCACAGCAACCAGGTGACATAAGGATTCCTTCAAGGACAGTTTGCTGAGGAGCATAATGAAAAACAGATGGTGATGGTATTTACGGAGCCGCTACAGATGGTAGAGTGTTACCTCCAGGCCCAAGAAACAAGCACTGCCTGGTGGAATCACATCGTAAAGCAGGTTTAGGGCAAGGAACAGTGGCTGCAGAACTTTTGGCTGCAAAAGAACACATCGCTTGCTCCGTGTGCTGAGTGGAAAATTGCATGGTGATCACCCCCTGGAAGCTTGCAATGCAAGATTGCTACCAATCCATGGGAAATCATTTTGGAGTTGGAAAATCCATGGGGGGCAGGGAGGAAAGCATTGTCACAGGAGTCTGTAGGACCACTAATCATCTGATATGCAGGATTGTGACTCTCAACAATCTTCAGGAAATAGTATATGAACTGCAGCAATGTTCCCAAACTGCACTGGAGTAACAGACAGCATGATATCCTTATTTTGGCATCAGCCCACCTTGCTATACAATACATCAACAGAAAGTGCTACTTTTCCATGGTTCTACAAGTGGGGTAGATCACCCATGCTGATGCTGCCAAGGAAGGTGCATAATGCTTGCATCTTTAAAAACACAGGACCGTTCAGAAAGCAACAAGAATATTCTTCCTTATCAGCACGTTATCATTGCCAATGTTAACATGCCAATAGTGGTCCTGGGAGACTCAGCCTACCCTTTGCACCCCTGGCTCATGAAGCCATACACCAGGGGTGGGGAACCTCAGGCCTGGGAGCCAGATGTGGCCCCTGGCTTGCCTGGATCTGGCCCCCAAGGCTCAGGGCCCCCTCTCCAGCACTGGGGATCCCGCACTGGTCCCCCCACTGCCCCACAGCACACAAAATCTACTAGCCTGGGGCCCCCTAGGCTCTGATGTGTGAGAAATATGGGGAGTGTCTTTCTCCTTCTCAATCATGTCAGTGAGGGGTTTTGTTTGTTTGCTTGCTTGATTTTTTGTTTCTTGGTTTTTGTGTTTTTTGCTTCTCACTTGTGTGCAGCCCCCGGCTGATTTTTCTGTGGGTCAGCAGCCCCCAACCCAAAAAAGTTTCCCCACCCCTGCCATACACGGACTGCCTCAATAGCCCCAGGAAAGCTTCAACTATTGGCTCAGCAGATGCAAAATGACAGCTGAGCATGCTTTTGCTAGATTGAAGGGGGACTGGTTTACTTATTAGACTGAACGCTGCTTGCAGTGTCCTGCATAACATTAGTGTGGCAAAGGCAAAAACTGTCACCAGGGTGAAAGGTGGAAGTGGAGCCTGCTGATTTTGTGCAGCCAGACACAGGGACTATTACAAGAGTCCAGCATAGAGCTTATGTGATTGAGGGAGGCTTTGAAAGAGCATTTTAACAGTCCGCCACATCAGTGCTCAGTGCTGGAGTGTTCTCTGGGCCCAGAACTTTAGTGCTGCTAAGAACTGTGTAGCACTTGCTATTCATAATACATGACTGGGTATTTTCCTGAAGTTATGAATATTGTGGTGCTCAGTGTGCACTTACAATTACTGTTTGCTTTGACTATCTCCATGCATTCTGCAATAGTGCACTAAAACAGTGTTTCTCAACCTTTTTTTTATAAAGTACCCTTTTAAAAAAATTAAAGTACCCTCCTTTAAAAAAAAAAATATTTTTAAGTACCCCATGTACCTACAGTTTTCAAACACACAACATTTTTTTCTACTGTTGCAACACATTTGTTTAAACAACTTAATCATAGCTGGGCAGGCGATGAAATTTTTGGGTGTAAAAAGTACAAAAATAATAAAGCGCTGTAAAACTTAACACAAAAATTCAGTTCTCTCCAAGTTTCCCCCCAGATATCTCTCAAGTACTTCTCAGGGTACTTGTACCACTAGTTGAGAAACACTGCACTAAAAGAATTTGATTCTTCAAAAACAGAACTTTACTGAATGGGGAGGGAGAGTGTGGACAATGTATATGCAAAATAACTACAGGCAACAGTACACTCATTTTTAACATAACTTATCAGAGTGATAATTTCAAATTAGAAAGGATTGAAACATTTATGTTCATTTGACTTCCCTGATGTAAACTATTGTGGCTACATTTTCACAGACTGTGATTCAAAGTTGTATACATGGAGTTGTGGTTTTCCTTGCTGTTCTCTGATGTGGAGTGGTAGGTGATGCCATGTGTTATGCTTGGGAGTATAGGAAGCAGTGACTGTGCAACTCTCCAAGACTGAAAAGAGTGGACATGTCGGTTAATCAAGGTCTGCAACATTTGGTTTTCTGCCTGTCGAGTCTTATTGACCCTCCTGCCAAGTCTATTGTTCATGGTCCATTTTTCTTTTTTCTCCTTCTCGTTGGGGGTAAGCTCTTCTTACCCCAATGAGAAGGAGAAAGGAGCACTCCCCTCAAGGCCAGCATGCCTATAAGCTGCTGATAAAACAGGCAGCTACCACTGGATTTAGAGACACAACAGAAGGAAACAAGTTTCAAAACTCCATTCCTTTATTCCTAAAGACACTTCACAAGAAATGTTTGTTGACACTGAAGCTTTGAATCATCTCAACAGAAACTGAATGTAGCCTGTCAAAGATGAGGGAGTGGCAGGATTTTCTATTGCATGGAGCTATAAAATTTCAGTCTCTATTTCCATAGCTACTGCTACAGAACAATGGCACTGAATACCAGCACCATTTTTCACAGGCAGTGGTGATTTTAGCTGATATGTCCCTCCAGAGGGGTGATATAGGCTTAGAGAACACAGCTGCTACTGGGAAACTAAAGCCATCCTGGCCCACATGCCTCTAGCCCGTTTACTGTAAAGGTGCCGGCCAACATCATCAGAGCTTGGCATTGGAAGAAATAAGGCCTATAAACCTTGAGGAGAAGATTACAGAGCATCTTCATGAAATTTGTATCGAAATCTCTCAGAATAAAAGGGGCATCCATATACCTGGAAACAAAGTGTTCCACAAAGCTCAACTTAATCCATGAGGGATGAAAGCAGATACCACATCTACCACTCTCTGCAATATGTCTATCACTTCTTGTAAGAATAGAACAACAGAAAATCAATAGCTTTTGCTTGTTCACTTGGAGATTGGCTAGGCATCATCTTTACTGGTAAATACTGTAAGGAAAATTGTATGCACAAACATACTCAAGTTCCCTTCCCTTTCATTAGGCTCATTCATGTCCACCTGGCAGGACTGGCTGCGCTGCAGAGGACTCTCAAACTGGTCCTGATTTTCAATAAGGCTGTACTTCCCTCCTTACACCCCCACATTCCTTCTCCTCACTGTTCATGGCAGGGGTGTGTGTCTCTCACTCCTCTGAAGTAACCATGGGGTATGTCTAGACTACATGCCTCTGATTTAAATAATCGCCGCTTCATTTAAATGGCTGCCGCGCTGAGCCGATCAGCTGTTTGTCAGCTCAGCGCTGTAGTCTGGACGCTCCGCGGTCGACATCAAAGGCATTTGTTGACCTCCCCGGTATGCCTCGTGGGATGAGGTTTACCAGGGAGGTCGACAAATGCCTTTGATGTCAACCGCGGAGCGTCCAGACTACCGCGCTGAGCCGACAAACAGCTGATTGGCTCAGCACGGCAGCCATTTCAATTTAAATGAAGCGGCAATTATTTAAATCGCCACTTCATTTTCCTATGCCGGGTAGCCTAATCTACATGCCTCTGTTACCAGAGGCGTGTAGTCTAGACATACCCATAGTGATCTACTGTTGGCCTCCATGGCTTTGTGGCCTCCCTGGCAAATTCCTTCAGTTTCATGCAGCATTGCTGCTGGTCCCTGTCATACTCCTTTGTCTACTTCCCTCATGCAATTTGCTTGTACATGTCCACATTTCTGTGGCAGGTCTGTAGCCTATGTGTACAGCCTCTACTCCCCACAGACCCAGGAGATCTACTATTGCCTGACTACTCCAGGAGTATGTGGAGCCAGATGGTTGGTTAGGCAGTTACACACAAGCAGGATGAGCTGCTAGGTATGCTTGCCAAGGTGGGCCATCAGAAACAGGCGTTCCATAAAACACACCGTGGGGCAGAGTCTTCTGGTCTCTGTGACTCCTGGGCAATGGGAGTTTCTTAAAATTGAGACCAAAGTGATCACTGTTGCAGGGAATGGAGCATTATGAGGACTACTAGGCTTGACACAGGTTCCTATACCTAGTCAATGTTGACCTCAGTCAGCCTGCCATGGGTGTATGCCATTTGGGGAGGTGGTTTTACTGCTTCCCTATAAAGTGGTGCTTACATCAGTGAGAGATAAACTGAAGTGTAAAACCATGCACACATAGGTCACTACAAGGTGATCTGCATCTAAGTAACTATGTAATGTAGAGAACACCAATGATCAGGCCTAAGACAGTTACCAAATTCCTGCAACTGTAAGTTACCAGCACCAACTAACCTCAACAACTTTTAACTCAATAAGAAGTTTCTTAGAGACTACAGTATTTTTTGTTTTACAACCTCTACTATCAAATTCTGAGTATAAATCTGTAAACTATATGGATTTCTAAATGTCTTCTGTAACACACAGAGCAGATACCGGTGAAAATCTGCAGATTTGCAAATCAGATTAAATCCTGCAAATCAAAGAATTGTGAAAACATTCTCTACACTGATGCAATGGCCAAGTGTAATAGGCTGATGATGGTTATGTGCTTTTACATTTATGAAGAGATTTTTTTTACATCTTATCTACACCTAATATGATCCATGTTTATCTCTTATGCACTGAAGGAACTGAGTAAATTCATACATGGTTAATGTCTAACTTAAATTCAATTAATAATATACTTGCATATAACAGATCTTGCAAGGGTTAGTGTGTGGTTATAGTGCCAGATCCTCAGCTGGTATAAATCAACAAATATACTCCCATGTACACAAGCTGAATACCTAGTCCATGCTGTTGCTGACAGTCTACTGTAGCTGTTTGCAATATTTTTTCTTAATAGCAACTATAAAAAAAAAGAAGTCTAAAAACATTTTCATTAAGATCTACAGTATCTTACTGAATATTGAAATACTTTGTGGGGAATCTGCACATTAAATTTCAAGTAATTACTTTGTTCAATAGCATGTGACTGTACACCATGATGATAACCAGATACAAATTCTCTGCCTTTTTCTTTAAGCATACAATTACTTACAGGAATGTTGATGAACACTATATCAAACTCTGATGCTGACAGAAATCTTTTCAATGGCACCATGAAAAACTGTTAAAGAAAGTGAACACTGACTGGATTAATATATTCTCTATTCCATTAGGCAATTACATTATAACTATATGAATATTCTATTAGCATAAAGTTCAGTGGCTTACTTTCTCTATTGACTCCAAGGTCTCAGTGTATTTCTCTTCCGTCTGTTTTATCTCAGTAAGGCAGCAGCTTCTTATGTCATTTTCAATACATTTCTGCAATTAGAAGCAAGTTAAGTTTAATTCATTAGTGGATACCTCTTACTTAACAAACTTTTATTTGTTTACTGATTAGCTATTACAACATACTGATTTTTGGAAACCCCTCAGTATTGCAGCTTCAAAAGATTGTAACTACTACCAAGGGAACAGTTTTTAAAACAATTAGCTGGCAACTTCTAGAATTTTAGTAGTCCTTGAATTTTGATAAAATTTGGCATTCAGTATGTTATATTTTACATAACATAATCCTTCTTATATACTTTTAAATATAATATAGTGAGATTTAGATGAAATATAGATCCATATTTATTTACTTTGAAGCCAAATAGTGGGCCCTTATTTACAACAGTGAGTCAGTGATCAGTACTCATACTAGCTAAAATCAATGAGACTCTCATGTCAGTAACTGCTATGAATAATGGGCTTGCATCTAACCTTTTGTGTTTATAATTTTTCCTTTTACCTTTTCCTCAACAAGAACAATTGCATTTAGATCCATATTCATATTCTATTCTGAGTCAAAGGCAGTAGTTGGATCTTAAGGCTCTATCCTGTAACCTTTTCATGTTTGTTTTTTCTTTATACATTTGCAAATCTAATAGTAAAATACTGCATATAAGAAAGCCATTAAATATGACAAAAATACACAATGCCAGTGGAACAAATATAATACCTCCATTTTTACTGTATGAGGTGTACAATTACATAAATATATTGTTCCATTTTAATCCGCTATTCTTTTAATTGGGAAATTAACATTTTTAGATCTTTAATTTTATTTTTCTTCCCACAGATTCAGACTACCGCTGCCATTCCTTCCTAACCTCACCGTGTCTAAGTCTACATGACCAATGGTATTTCATTTGTGAAAAGAAAAAGAAAAGAGAAAAAAGAAAAAAGAAAAAAAAAAGAAGTTTCCAAAGTGGAAAGTATGTCAGGGCTCATCAGCTACTAGGACTGGGAGAAATATACGTAATGATACTTGAAATTTGCATGGCTCCGAGTTTCACTGCAAACTGAAAATGCGGGTTAGAATCACAGAAAGATCCACTACTGTAACTCAAATCTAGACAAAACATAAACCACTACAAATTGAAACGCCCAAGTTTCACAGTATTTCACACATCACTTATTTTACTTTCAGAAATTTGCATCACAAAAGTTCCTCAAAGTAAAATGAGCTTAGTATAAAAATGTGCTAGAAAAAGTGATGATGCTTTTAATTTGTCATTAAGATACACAGTAATTGGGAGAAGCTACATATGAATCACATTGAAAAGTCAAAATCTTTCCAAGGAAAGTCTTCTCCTGACATAATGAATCACAAGAACACATTATATGAACTGCAAGATACCTACAATTTGCTGCTTTTGCAGCAGCAGTATACAGGAAAACAACCTTCAGACCTTTTCATTTCCATTTGCTATAATCTCCTATACCACTGGAATTCAATCTGGAAATGCACATGGTGAGTTCCCACCTTAAAACACACAACTTGCTTGAAAAAGCATGTGTCATCACAATGGCACAATGAAATTTGGCAGGTAAATCTAATGAATGCTTGTAAGGAGATGGACAGCAAGTTAATAGAAAGGCTAATGAATAAATGTTGTGCACGGGCTTGTACATTTTCATGGCTGTTTTGTAAAACTCTCTCTCTCGCACACACACAGGGTACGTCTAGACTGCACTCTAAATCGAAATAAGATACGCAATTTGCACTGCACAAATTATGTATCTTATTTCGATTTTATTTTGAAATAGGCTATTTGAAATTTGGCACATCTACACAGCGCCAAATTTTGAAATAAAGCACTATTTTGAGACATCCCTTAGTCCTCGTGAAATGAGGTTTACAGGGATGCCGAAATAGTGCATCCATTATTTCGAAAATTATTTCAAAATAGTGGGCACGTTCCTTGGACACGGCAGTCCAATAGCCTGGCAGTCTAGACGTACCCAGCTAGAGAGAGAGAGAGAGATCCTAGCTCTCTATTTAACTATTCCATGACTAGTGGTATACAGTGGCCAAAATAATATGGGGATAATATGGGGAGTACCTTTGTGTAAACAGTAGCATTTATTTTTTCAAATGGTCTTAACTCAAGTTGCTGATAAATCTTAATATCCATACCTAACTGGATCTTAACTAAATCACAATTTATATTTTAATGTTTTCTTCTTACTGTTGAAGTAGTGTTAACATTTTCCATAACAGAAAAAATTACCAAAGTGAATCTTTGTCCCTTTCTCTATAAGAGAATGTTGAATTTCATAACAGGATGACAATATTATGATCCCCTGTATATGTTACATGGTCACTGCAGGCAAATGTGAACTCAACCATAAGAACAAAGCAGATCTGAAATATCTAAATTTCAAAAAAATACATACAATGTTAATGAAAACAGCTAACAGGTTATTTAATGAATATTAATAAAATTTAACTTTCACGCTACCACTATTTCTTTATTAATATGTCTGTAGTCACGCAAAAAATAGAAATCATACAGGCTGATGTGCTGCTTCATCTTTCATTAAGTCTTCATATACTTCCCCACCTTCATCTTCTCCATAGACACAATCATATAACTCTTCATCCTCATCTACACCACTTTCACTAAAAGAAAAAAGAAAAAGCAACAACATAAAGGGTAGGTGTATTGAATAGGAATTAAAGTGTCAAGACTAGGAAACAAAATTTACCAACTCTCAGGGTTCTTGCAGTAAATCTAAACAGATGAATGAAAAAGAAATTTCAAACTGAACTAAACCACAAAAGGACTATCTAATCAAAACTTTTTTTACCTCAACACATTTTTAAAATCTGGCTTTATAAAATGAACAAAAGTTTGAGAAAACAGAATTAAGTCTCAAACTATGACAGGAATTAAGATAAGGTTTCTAAGCAAGAAATGGGACATTTAGTTCCTGTACCCAAATTACAGATGGGCCTCAGTGTTAGGTCAACACATCTATCCTAAAATGAGTGAAACCCTATGTACAGTCATACTGTACTGCGCAGTGCAGTGGGCCCAGCCCAGCCGGAGCGGCCCCTACCCGTGGCAGGCTCAGCCTGGCAGGGGTGCTGGGCCCACCACACTATGCCATGGGTGGGGGGACACTTCAGCCCAACTGGTCTGGAGTGCCACCCATCCACCCCCGTTTAAGCAGCTAATTGGTTAATCATAGAATCTTAGGGCTGGAAGAGACCTCAGAAAGTCATTGAGTCCAGCCCCCTGCCCAAAGCAGGACCAATCCCAACTAAATCATCCCCACCAGGGCTTTCTCAACCCAAGACTTATAACCTGTAGGGAAGGAGATTCCACCACCTCCCTAGGTAACCCATTCCAGTGCTTCACCACCCTCCTAGTGAAATAGTTTTTCCCTAATATCCAACCTAGACCTCCCACACTGTAACTTGAGACCATTGCTCCTTGTTCTGCCATCCGGCACTACTGAGAACAGCCTCTCTCCATCCTCTTTGGAACCTTCCTTCAGGAAGTTGAAGGCTGCTATCAAATCCCCCCTCACTCTTCTCTTCTGCAGACTAAATAAGACCCTGAGCCTCTCCTCATAGGGCATGTGTTCCAGATCCCTAATCATTTTTGTTGCCCTCCGCTGGACCCTCTTCAATGTGTCCACATCCGTTCTGTAGTGGGGGGCCCAGAACTGGACATAATATTCCAGATGTGGTCTCAGCAGTGCCGAATAAAGGGGAATAATCACTTCTCTAGATCTGCTGGCAATGCTCCTCCTAATGCACCCTAATATGCCATTAGCCTTCTTGGCTACAAAGGCACACTGTTAAACAGAACATTTCACTGGTTAACTGATTAAATGGGATTTTACATCCCTACATTGTACAGTAAAATACTCTATCCAAAACGGCAAGCATCCTGCAAACCCTTACTTGCATGTGGAAATGTACTCAAGTGAAGAGTTTCCCTGGATTCTGTGGGACTACTTATATAAGTCGTTTTCAAACTTTTTTTTTCTCATAACCCAGTTGACGAAGTTGTTGATGCCCGCAACACAACATAATTTGATTAGAGTGGGGGTTCTGGAGTAGGATTGAGGATGACAGCTTTCATGTGTAGGAGGGGGCTCCGGCTTTGAGGGCATTATGGCTGTGGCAGGAGGGGCTTATTTCGAGCGGCTCCCGGTCAGCAATGCAGCAGGGGTGCTAAGGCAGCTTCCTGCCTCTCCTGGCATCACAGACCAAGCTGCGCCCCAGAAACAGCCAGCAGCAGGTTCCCAGCCAATAGGAGTGCGGCGCTAGTGCTCAGAGCAAGGGCAGTGTGTGGAGCCCTGTGCGCTCTTCCCTGTTGCCAGCTGCTTCTGGGGTGCAGCGCAGTCTGTGGTGCTGGGACAGGCAGCGAGCTGCCTTAGCACCCCACTGGTCACCTGATACCCCTGCAGCAACAAGACCCAGTGCCTGACATTCCATATGACAGTTCTGGATTGCAACCTGTAGTCATATGAATAAAAATGCATTTATGCAGAATTATCTGCAGGATCTAGGAAAAGCATTTACTGAGGCTGTCATTTTATATCCTCATTCTGATGATTCAAACAAATAATTCTAGATCAGTGTTGGGCAACCTGTGGCCCACAGGCCACATGCAGCCCATCTGGGCTCTACATGTGGCCTGTGCAAACACTCTCTACTTCCTTCACCCATCTAGGTTCTACATGTGGCCTGCACAAACACTCTCTACCTCCTCCACCCGCACCTCTTGCACGTTGGAAGTCCTGCACTTAACTAATCCTTCCCCTCTCTCCAAGTACTTCTGGAACTCTGTGAATCAGCTAATTCATACCCCATCCCTGCTTCTCTCCTTCCCTCCCAAAGCTTGAACGCTGCGAATTCATGGTGCTCAAGCTCTGGGATGGTAGGGGAGGAGCAGGCATGGGGTATGAATCAGCTGATCCATAACATTCGAGAAGTGCTGGGAGGGAGGGGTAGGAAAAGGGTGTGGGGGTTAAGGGAAGGGTTGCAGTGGGGGTGGGGCCGGCAACAGTGGGGAGGGTCGAGTACCCCTGGCAAAATGAAAGGTGACACACATTTAAACACAGGCACATGTGATGTAAGTGCTGATGGTACACAACATTCTAAGAGCCATGCCTTCCCTCTACTTCTTTATGTTTCTTTTGCTGGCCAAAGATCACTTTGTGTTGAAAAGACATGATAAAGGAGGATTTATCAGGTTGCCCATCGCTGTTTTAAGTTGCATTCGCAATCCATCACCAGATCCTTCTTGAAACCCTTCCTTATCTTCATATGTACGAAAATCATACATTAGGATAAAGCACTTTTTTTTTTTTTTTTTACAATTAATTCTTCTTTTCTAATCAATCCTTGGTCAATCAAATAAAAATCACTTATTTTAAAATAGTGTATTTCATCATATCATTTAAATAACAGCTATATATCAGAAAGCTGAAAGCTTTCATTCTGCTTAAAGATTTACAACATACTCTAATAAATCAGGAAGACCTTTGTAGATATCTTCATCATCAACACTTTCTTCTGTAGGGAATGGCCTAGAGAGACAAAAGACCACATTATTAATCAAAGACAGTGCCAGCATGGGTATTCAGTCTGGATGGTATACTGCTGAAATTTCAATGTATATTAAAATGTCTGTATGTGTGTGCACCTCTCTCTTTCTCTCAACTCCAAACTGATGTTTTCACCATGTAAAATTACTGATCTTGATTCCAGAACAGCCGATGGTACAATTAATTTACCATGGGCAGCACTGGGAAATGATCTTGACCAGCTATGTGGTTTATGAGTTATTTTTTTAAAAACTGCCACGCATGCAGGATGGAACTGTTACATGTAATCATGAATATAAATCAGAGATTTTAAAAGAAATTAGGTCTAAATTCTATGATTTTGTGGTCATTTATGTTCTAAAGTCTTGACAGTTTGGGTGGTGAATTTAATGATTGAGAATTGAATCTGAGAAACGTCACAACGTGGGCTGAATGGGAAGGTGGGAGAGCGTATAATTATGGCTCCTAGTTTTATCAGGAGTATTCAAATGCCATTCTGACTTTAGGAGGGGGTGAGAAGAGGGACTTTGAAGCTTACTATCTTCTGGCTGACCCTGTAGGGGAGTTGGACCCAGCATCACCTATGATTATTCAGCTGCCTTTCAGCTGAGACTGTGAGGTCAGGGATCAGATAACTTGAAGACCACCTGATCTTCCTAAAAGACAGCAAGTAGTTCATTTGAGTACTGCAAGAGTCCCTGGGTCAAGGAAACGAATGCAGTTAGATACAAGTGTCCGTGTAAGAGAGTTTGGAGTGCATAAATCTCTGTAGGGAGCAGGCTAGATGGAGAAGGGAGTCAGGAGGCTTGCCCAAACTCTAAGCAGATGGCCTTAGAAGTGCAGTCTTACAGGGTGCAGTCAGGCCTTTGTACAAGACCCCTGGTGGGAACAGCATGGTTGATTAAACAACACAAATTCAGCAAACCACACAAGTTCAGCAATTTTGGTTTGAAGAAATAAAAGCGAAGTCCTGAAGAAAAAGTACAAAAAAAAATCCTGTGGCTGGAAAGTGTTCTGCAGTGCAAGTGTACGTTCCTGCTGCCTTTGCATAAAATCATAGAAGACAAGAATTGGAAGGGACCTCGAGAGGTCACAAAGTACAATCCCTTGCACTCACTGCAGGAGCAAGCACCACCTAGATCATCCTTGACAGATGTTTGTCGAACCTATTCTTAAAAAATCTCCAACAATGGAGATTCTACACATTCCCTAGGTAATTTATTCCAGAGCTTAACCACCATGACAGGAAGCTTTACCTAATGTTCAAATAAAACCTCCCATGATGCAATTTAAGCCCACTGCTTCTTGTCCTATCATCAGAGGTTAAGAAGAATAATTTTTCTCCCTCCTCCTAGTAACAACCTTTTAGATCTTGAAAGCTGTTTTCATGTCTCCTCTCAGCCTTCTCTTTTCCAGACTAAACAAACCCAATTATTTTCATTTCCCCCCATAGGCCATATTTTCTAGACCTTTAATCATTTTTGTTGCTCTCCTCTGAACCTTCTCCAATTTGAGATTTGTCACTTTTCGCTATTCCTTTCCCCAATTTTCCTAGGTCTCTTCCCCAGGCTTGCCTTTCTCTGATCCAGCTCAGCCATGAAGCACTCTAGGCTTGCCTTTGTAGCCATTCATAGCTTTCCCAAGCAGCAGCATGAAATTTATATTCTTGATATGTTAACTACTTCCCACAGGGTTCCAAAAAACAGCAACGAAAATTGAGCACAGCCTTGTATATTTTGCACTACTGCTGCCTGAAAAATCTGTCAGCTGTACCAGACGCACTGGGAGCTACCTTCTGGTTCAAAAAAAACACCTGAATTTGAATTTGGTTTATAGTTAGTTGACATTTGGAAGGTTTTCTTCACAATCATAATTCCTGTACTATGCTTCTTATTATTTTAAAGAGAGTTTTAATAGTTCTTAAATTGATGACGTAGGCTCCTCAAACGTAAAAGGAAAGCAACTCAATAGCCACTGGTAAGTTCCATACGTTTGAGCCCTACACAAGAGTATTCGTTCACAACATATCTAAATCCTTTGTGAGCAGGTATCTTTATAACATACTTAACACATGCACAACAATTCCTTTCTGGTGTATAACTGAGTACATACATACAGCAGGCTATTACTAGCAACCCAATATAACTTATTAGAGTGAGTTATTTGTCACAAGCTAGGTCATTTTGAAATAAATATTTTCATCAAAATATCAAGAGCGATTATAGACAAGCCATTTAATCAATTTCAAATTTTAAGTTGTTTTCATGCAAAAGAAAGGCATTTTAATAACCTCTTTCTCTTTTTATCTACAACTATTTATGAAGAGACAAACACATATTTCCAATATGATTTAAAACAAATCTGGGAGTGAGACTTTAGCTGTTATTTCCATTCCAAAGTG
Organism: Pelochelys cantorii; assembly: GCA_032595735.1. Lineage (NCBI taxonomy): Eukaryota > Metazoa > Chordata > Testudines > Trionychidae > Pelochelys > Pelochelys cantorii. Next base: position 23,015,434 of record CM064334.1, on the reverse strand, counting down.
AATCTGAACAAACGATACATTCTTTAAAGAAGGTGTTTTACAGAAAAATAAATAGATATTGGTTTATAGATAAAACAACAGCGCAAATCTCTGTTCCTTAACTTATGTTTATTCCTACACATAAAGGATGTAGATGCACAAAAAAGGTGAAGCAGATTTCCAGGTGATGAAGGAGCCCTGGGAAGGACGTGCCTTCAGCTCTTAATTCTGGAAAATGTAAAGGCTCCCTATGCACGGCACAATAGGGTGAATTAGGGCACTGAAGATTCAGAGAGAAGCTTCACTTTGTGGGCTAGGTGGTACAGGTTTCACAGAAACACACAGAGTTTAAAAGTCACAAATGCTACTCTAGATAAGAACAGACCTCTGTATACAATTAGAAGCACAGAAAAAAAAAGGCTAAAACAGTGCAACTGATATCATATTTCTTTTAATTGTATATCATGGAAAAATGTTACTTGTTTTATAAATGATAAAAAGGAAATTAAGCAGCACTTATGTCATACCTTATTCCTGTTGCTAATGCAATAGGAGTGCGAGAAAGTTTTGATAGTGTTTCTATGACCTGCAGAAAAAGAAGGAAATAGAAAATATTTGTTTAGTTAATATCATATTTTGTACTCTATTTTTCAATTCAGCAATGAAAGCCTAATCATACACCACAATTAATTGGCACCCCAGATCTGGCCCTGCAAAGTGCTACATACCCTCAACTCCCGCAGTCTCAAAAGCACTAAGGATCTAATCTTGGGAACTGCTGAGGAAGGAATGGGAAGCAATAAACCCTAACAATAACAGAATATTTTAAATCCACAACAAGCAGGTTCAATTTGCATTTAAACATGAATGAAGTGTTCAATAGATGTTATCCTGGAGACTGCCAGGAGAGCCTGGTTTTTAGGGAAAAAAAGACCCATACCAGCTATTCCACCAACTGACCAGAAGAGAGAGCCATAAGGCAAATTACTACTATTAATATGTTTCAGATAAAGAAGTTGGCAGCATAGAAAAGGAAGCAAGTCCCAACTCATCTCCAGAAAATAAAAAAGGTTTTAAAATTTTATTTTAAGGAGACTGACCAAGAAAGAGTAGGATACCGGGGAAAGAGGGAGATTTATTTTGATAGTATGTGTGAAATTATACTGCAATTATCTGCAATACAAGGCCAACTTCTATTCTGCCCACTAGTTAAGATTTGCTCAGTCACTCATAAGTCTCCCACTTTGAGCACTGACTGTTGAATATAAGGCTGGCAGTTATTGTTTCCAGAGAAAACTAAGTTAAATGAGAATCAATGTAAATGCCCGTAATCCTCTGAAACCATAAGAGCAGCACCCAATTATACTAGGACTGAATTTGTTTCATCTTTTCTAGTCTACATTAAGCTAAAGCCTTGAATATCAGAGGAAGCCTATTACTTTTATTTGTGGTATTTTGTTTATTGGAAATAATCCTCCACAAATAATCAGAATAGTAGCCTGCTGACGAATATGCAAATTAAGACCATCACCCCCAACAGAACATTGCAATATTAAGAGAGAAAAACAATGCACTAAAAAACACAGAGTAGTTGTCACCCCACTGCACTCACTGCGTATGCCTGGTTAGGAAATATCTGACAAAACTTCTTTCACTGGAAAATGCTGATTCACTGAAACCAAAGCCTTTCATGGTAACAATGGCTTAAATTAAGCTTTAGCCAGGCAGGTTTCTCAGATCAAGGGGGACACCCACCCGAGAATAGCCAACGATCAGGCAGGTACAGAATTCACCTGAGATGTGACAGACCCGGGTTCAAGTCATTGCTCCAAATCAGGCAGAGCTGTGAACACCAGGCTAGAGAGTCAGTATCTCTCTCTCAGACCCAATGAATCTGACATAGAAGAAGTCCAAAATGAGATGAGAGGAGGACAGGCACTAACTCTACAGCTCAGGGCTTAGCACACTTGCCTAGGATGTAGCTCCTACAAAACATAGCTGAAATCATACCACCTCTGTGAAACCTTAGACGTCTGCAAATTCCAGCGAGAATTTTTTCATCAGAATTTTTCCTACTAGCTCTTGTTAGAAGTACTTGCAATACACACACACACACCATTTTCTGATTTTTTAATATTTCATATGACAGTATATTTATTCAATGTGCTGTGCAGGGAGATACATCTTAGAAGAGGCACCACACTCATGGATTATAATGTGTTCTATCTTTAATCCTCTCTACATTGTATTTCACACTTTTCATATTATCTCCATCCTTCATTCTTGTTTTTCAGAGGAGCTGTATAGTCTGTTTAACTGGAATTAACAAATCTTTTAGGATTCTCAGCCTTTTTTTACAGAAGGAAATTGTAATACTTCCACAAAATCATGCTCACAGTAGGCTACATTGCACAACTGGACTTAGCTGGATCTTAACTCTAGCCGCTAACTCAGATTGTAAGCTCTTTTGAAGGGGGCAGAGGACATCCTTTTTTGTTCTGTGTGTACAATGCCCAACAGAATGGGGCTCTGATCTATGACTGGGGCTACCCCAACACTAACAAATAACAGCAAGAGTACAGGGAACAGACACATGGATGGGGAGGAGGCAGGGAGAACGCAGAGTAATAACTGCACTGGCTGACTGTGGGAGGGGTGGGGAAAAAGTAAGTTATACCTTCAAAAGATTTATAACAAATTATTCATCCAGTGTTACTGGGGAGGCACAATGACTTGTTGGGTCCCTGGGGGACAGTGCTACAAACTGCCTCTTGCTCAAGGTTGGTGCTCAAATACACAGCCTAGCTCTGGTGTCTTTAAATACTTCAATATTTGTGTATGAGTTTATTGGGTGAAAAAAATTAATGAGGCTCAATTTACTAGAGCTCACTATGCAAGAGAAGAGTTAAAAACTCAGGGCACAGTGAGGAGGAAGTACTAAGCCTTTTCTGACATTTTTGTAGCAGAACATGGACAGAGACAGTCAAACAAATGAAGAGGAAGCTCTGCCCAGTATGCTATTTCTACATTTCCTTTACAGCAACTCTAACTCTTTGAGTCTGAGGTTACGCACCTCCTCAGAAGCAAGTCGTCACACCAAGCCAAGCTCTCATTTCGACAGCATAACCCCCAAGTCTGTTTTTCGGTGCATGATCAGTTTATGCAAAATGGGGCATGACATTCAAACACAGAGCATTCCAAAAGTAAGTGCATCATGGACTGCTCCCCAGCGGGTGATGTCTTCCTGATTCCTATGTTAAAAGCACAGTTGGCAGAGTGAATGGGTTTGCATGAAGCAGTAACTTTTACTAGAAGAAGTTCTCTGACACTAGGCTTTTGGGAGTTCGTATTTATTATAGTTTCACCAGATTCGCACCAAAAAACTGCAAGAACTTGGATACATGTGCTAAACAGTTGCATGTTAATGGGTTTAGAAGCCATTCACTCGTTAGCCGTTTGTGTATGGATATCTGTATCCTCTGTTGAAATGTTATTTTGTAACTTCCTGCAGCAATATTCCTATGTTACAGCAACACTACTCTAGGATGACTCTCTTTCTTCTTTCTCCAGACATGGCAACTTCTCCTGATTTTGTTTATTAATGGACTAAGGAGACATTTACTATAGTTTACGTAAGCACTTCTGTACTGCTTCTTGAAATGTTATTTTGTGATTTTTTTTTTTTGCTGTCATATTCCCACTAAGTCATATCAGGCATTCCTCTGCACACTTACAGAAAGTGTACACTAGGGGGACTCATCTTTCTCCAGAGCTGGGTATTTCTCCTAGTTTAACTGTGCTATGTGATAAGATGTTGTTGTGTTAATTGTGGTATATTTTTTAACAACATAGTCAACCTATAAGTCCTGAACTTCAAATATAGAAATAGAGTATCTTCTTAAAAGACTCTCTCATTGATATTTAAGAAGACAGCTATACAAATAATGTAATATAGAATTCACATTTATCCTTTAAACAGACAACAGATTCAATACACTAAAGCACCTGGGCACCTATGAAGAGTATGTACAGTTAATCTGTTCATTCACTATTTACAATATCTCAGCAATTAAATGCTTTTGTTAACTGTTGTTGGACCAATCCAGCAAATGCTACAGATTGGTGTTTACTACTCTGATTAGGCCCACTGAGGTCAATATAATTAGACATGATAGTAGGCACTACACATTCTGGATTGGACCCTTAATCGTAATAAATACTGTATTTTAGCTATATGAAATTACCACGAACATTTAATTTATTACAAACTGCAAGTTGTCCAAAGCACTGACAGCTGAATAGCTTTGACTAAAAGTCCATTTATTCTTAAACAAGTTGGAATGAACACAATGGGTCAGATTTTCAAAGTAGTATGGTTCTCATTCAGGTACTTAAATAAGCATAAGATGTTCACAAATACCCAGCACTCTGCAACAACCATCTAGGCAATTTATGGCCAGATTATAGGCTAAGCATTGTGAAGCTGTAACCCTTAATTCTTCCCCTGAAAAGAGTCTAATCAGCAGACATAGATATATAGGCACAGTAATGCAGCAGCCATTTCAGTAGTGACTGCTTTGGTTAACATTGCAAAACATTTCCATTACAAACTTATCTGTACTCTTTCTAAAACATCATGTTGGTTTTTGCCCAACTATTTGGGTTGATTCTTTTAAGTTTTGAGTAAAACTTCTTCAACCAGTGGATCCATGAGAAGATAAAAGGTAAAAATATATTCCCCCTGTTTTATAAGTAGTGATAGAGATGCAGCCATGTTAGTCTGGTCTAGCTGAAACAAAAGACAGAACTATGCAGCACTTTAAAGACTAACAAGATGGTTTATTAGGTGATGAGCTTTTGTGGGCCAGACCCACTTCCTCAGATCAATATGTGGAAGAAAATTTGCACGACCATATATACCAAAGTGATACAATCAAAAAAAAGTGAACACATATAAAATTGACGAATCAGAGTTAAGAACAGAGGAGGGGTGAGGGCAGAAGGTTAGTGTCTGTGAGGTAATGACATTAGGGGTGATAATTGTGGAAGCTATCTTTGTAATTTCACTGTTTCCATCACACAGAAAACTTGTGCAGTGAGCTCCAAAGGCAGAGGAAAGACATCCCTACTTGCCACAATCTTCAGCCAAGCAAAAGGTGTGCAACACAGCCCGGCCACTGCCTCAGTTCCCGTCAATGGCTGGAACAGTGACCCCAGCCTCCTTGTGATAGTTCCACTTGAGTGGCCTGTGTTTTGGGGTAGTGTTCTTTTCTTTATTTTGTTTCTGAAAGTTGCTACTAGATAACTGTTTGCCCTGGGTAGCACTCTCACACAGATCTCTATTTGGTCATCCTGCCCAGAGGGTTTATATTTGAAGATGTTACAGGGCACACCAGTGACTCCACTATGTAGTCAATACCCTTATCTGCATCTCAGGTTCCATCAGACAGTCAATGAAGTTGAGCAACTTGTCCAGTGTCAGGGCCAAGATCGGTGCATGGACGAGAGGCATCAAGTCCAACTTCACACAACTAAAACCAAGGTGCTGATGCATGTACCAGAAAAAAAAATGGTAGAGCTGCTATGCGCTTCCTCGACTGAGTAAGCACGCCTGTTCTGTTACCCAGCCAGGAGCACATTTTTCCCCATCAGTGCTTGGCAATAATTAAGCATTCTTTACATACAAACCTGACAACAACTGCCCATGCCTTGGGCACCTCATGCATGGATTCCTCATGGTCCTATACATAAAGACCATTCAAACTTCAGGTAGCAAAGAATCAACCCATCTGTTTAATATGCAATCAGTGTTTTAGACAAAGACTGTATTGTAGGACATCTTGCTCTACAATCAACACTTTATAAGTAAAAAACACAACTAATGGTTCTAAATGACTTAGGTCCCAATTATCAAAGAGACCACCTTTTTCTTCTTGTTACTGCACCCAGCTGAAATACTTCAGGAAACAGCTCTCTGGTTTAACCCATCAAAAAGGTTCCACTGTCCAGCCCCCAATTTTTCTGGAAATGGTACGAATATAGTGCCCATCTATAAAAAGGGAAATAAGAACAACCCAGGAAATTACAGACCGGTCAGTTTAACTTCTGTGCCAGGGAAGATAATGGAGCAAGTAATTAAGGAATCCATCTGCAAACATCTGGAATATAATAAGGTGACGGGTAACAGCTAGCATGGATTTGTAAAGAACAAATCATATCAAACCAATCTGATAGCTTTCCAAGCCTTGTGGATAAAGGAGAAGCAGTGGATGTGATATACCTAGACTTTAGTAAGGCATTTGACAGTCTTGCATGACCTTCTTATCAATAAACTGGGGAAATGCAACCTAGATGGGGCTACTATAAAGTGGGTGCATAACTGGCTGGATAACCATTCGCAGAGACTAGTTATTAATGCTTCACAATCATATTGGAAGGGCATAACAAGCGGGGTTCCACAGAGGTCTGTTTCAGGACCAGTTCTGTTCAATATCTTCAGCAACGATTTAGATGATGCATAGAGTATGATTATTAAGTTTTCAGATGATACCAAGATGGGAGGGGTTGCAAGTGTTTTGGAGGAGAAGGTCAAAATTCAAAATGATCTGGACAAACTGGAGAAACAGTCTGAGATAGACAGGATGAAGTTTAATAAGGAGAAATGCAAAGTACTCCACTTAGGAAGGAACAATCAGTTTCACACATACAGAATGAGAAGTGATTGTCTAGGAAGGAGTACTGCTAAAAGGAATTTAGAGGTCACAGTGGACAACAAGTTAAACATGAGTCAACAGTGTGACACTCTTGCAAAAAATGCAAATGATTCTGGGACGCATTAACAGGAGTGTTGTGAGCAAGACACGAGAAGTCATCCTTCCATTCTACTCTGCACTGATTAGGCCTCAATTGGAGTATTGTGTTGAGTTCTGGATGCCACATTTCATGGAAGATGTGCAGAAATGGGAGAAGGTCTAGAGAAGAGCAACAAAAATTATGAAAGTTCTAGAAAACATGAGCTATGAGGAAACACTGAAAGAACTGGGCTTGTTTAGTTTAGAAAAGAGAAGACTAAAAGGGACATGATAGCAGTTTTCAAGTATCTAAAAGGTGTTACAAGATAGAGGGAGAAAAATTGTTCTCCTTTGCCTCCAAGGATAGAACAAGAAGCAATGGGCTTAAATTTCAGCAAAGGAGGTTTAGGGCGGACATTAGGAAAAACTTCCTAACTGTCAGAGTGGTTAAACACTGGAATAAATTGACTAGGGGGCATTCTGGAATCTCTAACACTGGAGATACTAAGAGCAGGTTAGACAGACACCTCTCAGGGATGCTCTAGACCATTGATTCCCAAACTTTTCGGCATCACGCCCCCCTTTTTTATTTTTGAAAATCTCTCAGCCTCCTCCCCCCCCCCAAAAAAATAGCAGCAAAACTTGTTGAGAAGGAAAAAAAGGAACTGACCGGGGCAGCAAAACTTGATGGGGGGTGCGCTGGGTTGCCTCGTGCCCCCCTGGAATTTCTTCATGCCCCCTCAGGGGGGCATACCCCCCAGTTTGGGAACCCTTGATCTAGACAGTGCTTGGTCCTGCCGTGAGGGCAGGGGACTGGACTCGATGACCTCTTGAATTCCCTTCCAGTTCTATGATTCTATCCAGATGAGTGCCCTAAGAATTAACATATTACATTCTGTTTTCTGGGCTTTTCCTGAGTGTGTGTGTGGTGGGGGAGGTTTGAAAGGGGTCAAGTGGGCTAAAGGGAAATTTTGTTGCTTTCATCATGGTGGGAGGAAGGTTCTCAGAGATGTTCAGTGGTTTGAGGAAACTGATTGTTTGATGGGAAGAAATTATTTGGATATATATTTTTTACATCTAGAGCTTTACTCAGGTATTTGATACACTGGACTGTATCATGCAAGAAACCAGTCAATGCTGCTACTCCTTCTCCCTCTCCATCCCAGTGTACCCTGTAAGCCATGCTGCCCAGCGGATTAGCAGAGTGTCCACAGAGGCAGCTTGTGTTTTTACTGGTGGGGCAAATCTGCACATGCCTCAGTTCACATAAAATTTATTCTGCACATGTATAGGAAAAATTAAACTTTGCTCCATTCTTTAATGTTCACTTACGTATGGTGCAAGGGGGAAAAGAAAGAAAAATATTCCCATTTTGCACATCTGAGGAGCATGCAGCTTTAAAATACAATGCCAAATTACACTACTTATACATTCTCAGTTGATTCATGCTGAGAAACATTGTTATCTTTTCAGCTTTATGACTGCTGCTCTGAGGAAGGCGGTTAGGGTTTCCTTTTACAAATCATGAACAATACTATGTCAACATTTAATCTGACACAGAAGGTGAAAAATATATTCATGTCTTATTGTACTCTATTTGTTGACTTCTGGACCCAAAGTACTCCAGGAAGTGTTAGATTTACATTTCAGTCTCTAATTTAGCAGACAGATGTGAAAAATAACATGTAGCCAAATTATTCCATAGTGACTACCCAGATGCTGATGTGAAGAGAACATTATTTCAGCAAAGGCTGCTGTTATGCTGAAAACTTCTCTCCATCTGTCTTCCCCTGATAGTGTAAGACATCGCATACTGTGCCAATTCAGCCTACTTTCAATTCAACCATAACTCTTTGGGGAAGAGGAAAGGGACGAGGGCTCTTTGAAAAACAAACACAGAAGATATGTGGATCTGGATAAAAATCTTTTTAGAAAGAAAAAAATTGTGAGCCTGATACCAGGTCTCCACTTTGACACAAGAGCAGCTCTTAAACACACAAATAAATGCAAATTGTGAAAGACCAACCATGCAAATCTGATAGTGTCAAATAATGCAATTAATGGTAACTGTTCTATGCCACTTGAATTCTACGTGGGTAGATGCAGATAAACAGAGGTTATTATCAGGGGCTCTAGAAATTAGGTTACTGGCAAATCTCGGAATAGACTCCAGCAATCCTGATTCACATGCTCCAGCTCTTAGCTACTAGCAATGTTGCCTCATATTGTATAAGAGCTTAATATTTTTAGCGCTGTTTCAAACATAAGAGTTGCTAATACTGTCTGTACTTCCATCATATTTTATTTGTCCTCATCTTATGATGTCTTTTTTTTATTTCTCTAGTTTTGTTTTGTTCCTATTTAGTCTTTAGATCAGGGCTACTCAACTTTGGAAGCCCCAGGGGCCACAATGATACTCACAGCACATGCCAAGGGCCCCAACTTAAGTGTGGTTGCATATGCATGCAAATAGTTTCCTTCACACTGACAGGCATGAATACAAAGATTAAGGCAAGACTATACAACATGCAGGCCCCATTTAAGTCAGTTCCGCTGATATTAATAAAATGCAATAGTTACCTGATTTCTACCCATATGACAGCACTTTGAATGAGCAATGACAGTCCAAGAATTTAACTACTAAAACGCATATCAACAAATGACCATTATATTGACTACTTTTTTGCTTCAGCTCCCACCCATGGGCCATGTGTTGAGCCTCGTGTAAACCCAAACTGCACCATGGGCCACAAACAAATGGGCTGCAGGCCGCATGCAGCCCATGGGCCATGTGTTAGGTAGCCCTGCTTTAGATAAAACAATTAATGGAATGTAAATAGATTGTGCACATTCCCTTCTTTTTTAACTGCTCCCTTTAAAAAAATTCCAATCGGATTTGGACGAATTATTAAAGAAAAAAGTTGCAATTAAAAATGCATGGTGCATTTTAACTTATTTAAATAAAAACGATATACAAGCACCAGCTATTGAGCACCGATAACAATAAAACAAAGGAGGATTTCAGTCTTAAGTTTGTACACTTTCTGCACAAAGGACCACCAATTCATACCCATTGCTACCCATTTCATCAGGACATGTAGTTCTGCCTCATTTATTTTGGTTTTGCAACCTATGCTTCTTCACATCCAGCCTCAGATAGCCACTGAACATCCATTCTCTGTCTCTTCACTGTCTTCTGCCTGAGACGACAAACCTTGAGAACAATGGGCAGATAACTTCTCTATGCATAAGGCTGCTGGTAAGGAAAGAAAACGGGATGGACAGTCCAACGAACCGTTGTAGAAAAATTCATTAACTGCACGCTGAACCATGGCTTCTGACTTAGAAGGACCTGCCAATGATATCAGACCTAAACCAGACGCGTAATGCCTTGAAACAAAGGGCAATGGAAGAGCCATGACTGAACAACATGCTTGTGGTTCCTTCAAAAAATCTAACTTCAGCTTTTAGTTTCAAGGATCTTTCAGAGAAACTGACACATCCATTGAGACAGAGGATTTCTCAGACTGGTGATTTCAGAAGTAATACAGGGTAAGTTCTTCATTCTTAAATGATGGTCCTTAATGGACCTGAATTCATCATCTTCTTCTCTAAGCTTCTTCCACAGCCTCTTGCATTCTGTATAGTATCACCACTGCAGACAGTTTTGCCTACCAAGGTAATGCTACTCTCCTCTAGTTCATTACAGTCAGTGAGATTCCCCTCCCCCTTTTTTTTCCTTTTGGTTTTGGAATCTGATAATGATTCCATCATGGCAGAACAATTCTATCATACAAGAATGTATAGAATGGCAGGGCTCCCTTTTCACCAATTTAATTGATTTTCAAAATGCCTTTGACAGCCTACACAGATGCACATTGTGCAATATTCTTCAGTCCTACAGATCCCCACTGAATGGCATTGCCATAAGCTGGATAACAAAGAAATGTATTAGCAGCACCATTATAATTATGAAAAAGGTGACAAACGCACAATCCGGATTGTCTGCTACAATTTTAACAGATCAGAACTAAATTAAACAAACTATGAGTAAACCATTAATAAGTCAATATCCACTTCTGAGCAAAATACATGTATTTTATTCATTAACAAAGTTGTGCTTAATATCTATTTCCATTTCAAATGACAAGATTAAAATTGCTAGTTTTGAAGTACAAAAGCCTCCCTAGACAGTTCTCTTCTTGCATGGGACTCAAATAATCCAAACTGCATGAAGCAGCATATCCTCAGTGATCTCTAGGGTTCTTCTTATGCCCAAAAGGCTGAGATGTTTAAAAAAAGAAAGTAATGGGGGAGGAGGGGTTACAGCAGTTTCCTGTCTGCTTTTGTGGTTTTGATTCCGTGCATGTCTTCCGAGTCTTTATATGCCTTAAGATTGTTTAGATACTGTTAAAGGATGGCAACTTTACTTTAGGCACTGTTGTAATAAAAAACAAGAATGTTGTCCTCTCTATGAGCGTATGTCTGGAAGCTGACTAGACAAATAAGACATAAATGTTTAATGCTGAGGGTAATTAACCATTGAAGCAATTTACCAAGGGTCATGAGAGATTCCTCCTCACTGACAATTTTTAAATCAAGATTAGATTTTTTTTTAAAAGATATATGCTCTAGAAATTCTTTTGGGGAAGTTGTATGAGAATCTATGAATATCTGAGTCAGCTAGGTCATCTTTAAAAGAAAGCCTGAAAAATAGATAGGATTTGGTACAGGCTGATGTGCTTATTATCTTAAACAGCAGAAAAGGAACAGAAATGGAAATGCCTAGTACATTTGCACTAAGCCAAATTTCAACTAATCAACATAGTTCCAGTTATAATCCTTATTTACACTAGCTTGTACTCAGCAAAGGTGCACACAAATTCTATACAGGTTTAAACAAGTATGTTTTTAATGTCTCAGCCCTGGTCTACACTAGGGAGTTATTTCAAAATAACTCCCCTTAATTCAAAATAACAAGCAGAGCGTCTACACTACCAAGCCCATTATTCTGAAATAATAACTCCTGCTTTCTATGAGGAAAAACGCTTATTTCAAAATAGTTATTTCAAAATAATTTCCTAATGTAGACATGCCCTCAGAGGGGTAGCCATGTTAGTCTGTAACTATAAAAGCAATGAATAGTCCTGTGGCACCTCAAAGACTAACAAAAATACATAGTATCATGAGCTTTTATGGCAATCTGCAGAATTGGGTGTTTCCCACCAAAGCTCATGATACTATATATAATTTTTGTTTCTAAGGTGCTACAGAACTACTCTTTTTTTTATAGTTTTTAATGTATTAACCATGTCATTATTTCAGGAATACAATTTTTAAAAAGTCATTTTTCTCATGTGGTCCTAGTATACAACATTTAGAAAAAATTAAACTCAAGAATTTCTAATGCAACCCTTCAATAAGAGACAACATTAAGACAACATTAAATTGTCTTTGATTTCAAATGACGTGCTTTATCATCATATTCATTCTTTCTCTACTATGTATTCCTATGCTGGAACTCCAGCTCAGTATGAACAATGGCCTCAAGGGGTGGGATTTTCAAAAGTGCTCAGCATTTGCTTAGCTTTGTTATTGTTGGCTTCAGTAGGAACAAAGACAGGCCAACACAGAATGTTTTCCAAAATCATACCCGGAAACCCGAACTGTCACTGACCTATGTATGGAACAACACAACTGAAATGAGAAGACACTAAAAACATGCACGTTCTCTGAAACGACTAACTACTGTGCCATCTGGGGTGTTTCAGTATACCTAAGCCAGAATGATTAACATATCTGTATAAAAGTGTTTTATAAGAAAAAAGAAAGTGCTTTCACATTGACTAGGCCTTAAAGTCCTAGATAAGCATCCTGGAGATTTTTAACTGACATATTATTTCTTCCAGGTTCACTATAATATATTAAATCCTAGCTTTAGCTTTCAAGCAGTTTTCAAGAGCCTGAATATAAACAGGAGTTAAAGTGTTGGGGGGGGGGGTCAGAGAGAGGGAGAGCTAAAAGTAGACTGCGAACTCTCTCTTTTCCTGGCTTCCTTAAGTAGCTCTCTCCTAAAGCCCCCCCACTTTTAGTTCAAACTACTTTCATCACTGGATATAAGCAGAAATAGAACATGTTTAGTCTCAGTGCGTTTAATCAGGACTGAATTTAGCCCAGTGTTAGCATTTTTAAACCCGGAAGCCGCAATGGAGCATAGAACCAATTTTCATTTTGAATCAGTATCTATTAATGTGAAAAAGGAATTCACATTTAGCACCCACTACCCTATCCTATGGAAAAAAAAGCCTATCTGCTGCATCTGACATCACCGTGTGAACCTGGTACTGTCTTCCTGTAATCTGAAACTCTGTCTCATAGCTGCCCCTGGGCAATTTCTCAAGAGGTTTGGCAAAGATGTGAAAGATGCTATATCTTTTATGCATCACCTCTTGACTCCCATACGCGATATCCTAGCTGGGAAAAAGTAAGATTCAACCTGAACCTTCCACTATCTATCATGCAACTTTAACACTGTGAAAGGGATACACAAAGGGACAATTCGTGACCTTTTCAGTCCTTCTCCAACCTTCACTGTCCTTCTCTGGGACCCACCATCAGCCTCTCCACACAGATGAAATGGAGGTGTCTGAGGGTGAGCCAGTGGAGTGAAGGTACCACCAGTTTCCTTCACCAGAAACGGAAGAGCTGCGGTTCACGTACCTCCCCAAACTTCTCTTCATTTGGATTGCTGCAGATTTTGACCACTTCCTCGAGTGAAACAGGCAATGTCTGCTATACTCATAAATACACAGTGTGCAGAGTGCAGTCTCTTTGTGTTTGTCCTTAATTCTGATTATTGTGTACCTTTGCTAGGAAAATAATGAAATGGAAGATAGCAAGTAACCTACTAATTTTATTTGTTAAAATGAAAGTGTTGCTGCCTGAAAGTTCCCTTGCTTTATTCTCTTGAATATCCAGCAGTTTGCAACACGATCTACCTATCTTTTTCCTAGCAGAAAAAGACATGCTGAGGAACATCTGGACAACCCTTCAGAAGTTGACATCACTTCCAAACAGAGGAAATGCGTAATTCTTCATTTCTGTTCAGGGCTGTGGTGGTCAGTATCTTCGATTCAGTATTTTGTTTTACAATGAGACTGTGCTCATGATGCACATGACATGAAAATTAAACAGCCAGTTCCCAGAAGAATGTACAGTCTAATGACAACAGCAAAAGAAACAGGAAATGCAGAGTAATAGACCAGGACCAGGAAATGCAGAGTAATAGATTTTGAATTATTGTTGTTTTGAATACACCACTGTTGTTTTGAGAAACCACTGGACCAAACCAATTCCTGCTAATATTGAAACATGAAAGTATTGTAATACAAATGAAAGCAATATAGGATCAATAGAAAATCCTCCTCTCGTTTTGATACCATTTTGAAGTTAACCATTGGAATTTGTGCACACCATATTTTAAATCAAAACACAACAGAAATATTTCATATAACATCTCTAGCTCTTTTGAGAATGACTCATGCAATGAAATTAGCAGGTGGCCACACTCACACTACCTTGTGACATAATATATGAATAACATCCTCTCTAAATTCCTCCCCCTCCCACTAGGGTGGTCAGGGGTCATTTTCAACTGCAACACCTGGTCGAAAAGGGATCCTGGTGGCTCCAGTCACCATTGCTGACTGGCCCACTAAATGCCTGGTCAGTGGCACCATGAGGCTAAGGCAGGCTCCCTACCTGCCCTGGTTCCATGCGGCTTCTAGGAGGTGGCTAACAGGTCCTTATGGCTCCTAGGAGTACGGGGGGGGAGCAAGGAGGCTTCGCACACTACTCCCCACCCCAACACCAACTCCACAGCTCCCATTGGCTGAGAACTGTAAGCACTGGCAGTCAGGGGGGCCATGCCTGCAAGTGCAGAGCCTCCCTGGGCCGCCACCTACGAACCACAGGGATCTGCCAGCCATTTCTCAAGAGCATTGCAGGTAAGTGCCACCCAGATTCCACACCCCTCCCACACTCCAATCTCCCTGTCCCAACCCCGATGCCCTTTCCACACCTCAAACTCCCTGACCCCAGCCCAGAGCCCTGCTTGAACCCCAAACGCCTCATCTCCCAGCCCCACACCAGAGCCCTCACACCCTCCTGCAATCCAACCCCCAGCCCCAGACTACTGAAAGTGAGTGAGGGATGGGGCAGACTAGGAGGTGGGACAAAGGCATTCAGTTCTGTGCAATTAGAAAGTTGGCAACCCTGTCTCCGTTTCCCCATTTATTTTTTTTTCCAAAAACATTCTTCACATCCATTGTATCCCAGATCCCTTGCCCCCCACATAGTGGCAACAAAGTCCCTGGTTTTATCCTCCCCCCTCCCCCCCCCAAAAAAAGCTTACTTGGGATGTTATTTTTAATTATATAAACACCAAGAGTCTTTTATTGCAACAGCGTGAAATATTCCATGGTGGTAATTCCTAGAAATTGGTGTACCTGGTGTTATTTTAACAATTGTAACAGCAGATTTTATAAGCAAGATAAGAGAAGTAATTCTTCCAGACTACTCTGTGCTAATTAGGCTCAACTGGACTATTGTGTCCAGTTCTGGGCACCATATATCAGGAAAGATGTGAAGATACTGGAGAAGGTCCAGAGAAGAGCAACAAAAATTATTAAAGATCTGGGAAACATGACCTATGAGGGAAGATTGAAGGAACTGGGTTTGTTTAGTCTGGAAAAGAGAAGATAGAGGGGACATGATAACAGCTTTCAAAATACCTAAAAGGTTGTTACAAAGAGGTGACAGAAAAAATTATTCTCCTTTACCTCTGAGGATAGGACAAGAAGCAATGGGCTTAAATTGCAGCAAGGGAGGTTTAGGTTGGACATTAGGAAACATTTCCTAATTGCCCGGATGGTTAAGCACTGGAACGAATAGCCTAGGGAGGCTGTGCAATCTCCATCATTGGAGGTTTTTTAAGAGCAGGTTTGACAAACACCTGCCAGGGGTCATCTAGATGATGCAGTCCTGCAGTGAATACAGTGAATGCAAAGGACTGCATTTGACGACCTCTTGAGGTCCCTTCCAGTTATAGTATTCCATTCCCCTCTGAGGCTTAGCTACTCACTGTCTCTTCTTTTTTCTTCCTCCCCTCCTTTTCTTTCTCTTTTTTTTCCTTCTCACCCCCCCAATGCCCCCCCACTTCCTCCTTCCCTTATTTATTCTTGGATCTGGACTTCTAACACTCCTCTCATCTGAAGAAGTGGGCCGTGCCCACAAAAGCTCATGATACCATCTACATGTTTTGGTAGTCTTTAAGGTGCCACTAGTCTGTTGTTTTTTAGGTTTTTCATGATTCTATGATTTGAGGTAGGACAGATCAAACACACAGAGCCAATATCTGAACATGGAGGAGTACAGTAACATAAAAGTTCCAATTCTGCTATACCATCCTTTACAAAAGGTCCTTCAATCAGGAGATTATTACACTTGAATTTTCATTTCCAGTGTAGAAGGATATTTTAAATTCTTATAGTAAATGTATACTTATATTCATACGATGGTAAATATAATATAGGCAAATCAAAATTATACACACACACACATTTTTATTCATAGTGACATTTTATAGTCCAAAATATGTTAGCATAATAGATACTAAGGGGTTGTGCCCCCTGCTCGCTACGCTTGCCAACCCCCACATCTGTCCGCCGCAGCCAGATCCTGGCCTCCCCCCACCCATGCTGCAGCAAGAGGGGGGCTGCCACCAGCCCTTCTTGCAACCAGATTGGGTCTGGACCATGGGGCCTGCCCCTGGATCGGGGCCAGGGACAGAACGCTGCAGCCAGATGGGGGTTGGGCCCCGAGTGAGCAGTATGTCTGGCCAGGGGAGGGCTCAGGAACAGGCTGGGGGCAGGGTGTCTGGTGGGAAGGAGGGGTAGGTGAAGGCTGGGGGCAGGGTGTCTGGCCAGGGGGGAGGTGGCAGGAGCAGGCTGGGGACAGGTTGTCTGTCCAAGAGGGAGGATGCAGGAGCAGGCCAGGGACAGGGTGTCTGGCCAGACTGGGAGAGGAGGGAGCCAGTGTCCGGGCAATGCGCATGGACTGCTAGAGCCAGGCAACAGCTATCTGGCCCGGGAGGAGGAGCGGGGGGGAGAGAGGGAGGGAGGGGAGAGGAGCCTCCACGTGAGGCTCCACACCCCCACACATACCGGCTCCTGCCTCTCCTCTGATATAAAGACAGCAGCATGGGGCGGGGGAGGGGAGTGGAAAGGGCACCTGCATGTAAGTGTACATGTTAAGCAATTAGCCCAGGCTCATCCGTTAACCATGTACAAAGCTACATTTTGACATCCCTAATTTCTATAAACTTCTAAGAAGGATTCTTTATTAAGATAATGGTCTTATTTAACCGTTAGGAAGTGTGGTAACAGCTTGATGAGATTAGTTAGGTTTTTTTTCCAATTCATAACTGTTTTGCGGGGTCGGGCTGTGAACAAGCAATTAAAACTTCCTACATTCATGCTACTCATTGCTGCATATTCAATTTCAAACATAAAAACAATAGATGTGTTAGAGTAAAGCAGGCCTATGAATCAATGAATGCTAAATAATAATCACAGAAACAGTCCAGTGCCAAGACTTCAAAGACACTGTCAACAATTAGCATGTATGAATTCATTCGACACTGTTTGTAATATGCTGGATTTTATTTTAATAAGCATTGATTTTTCTCCACTTCAGTTCCCATCAGACAGAAATCTCCTGTACTGCATACATCCAAAGACATTTGCTTCAGGAATGGATTGGTGCCAAAACCTAAGGTACTAAATCACCCCAATGCTGAATTGTATAAAAGCCTACTAGTAACAGGAAGAGATATTCTGGTCCTTCTTACTGGGGTGAGGTGGAGGGAGCCAAGTGAGAGAGAGGGAACAAAGGAGAGAAGACTGAGATAAAAGGAAGAAACTAGAGAAACAAAAACACAAGAAGGGGATGAAAGGAAAAAGAGAAAGAAAGCAGAAAAGGTAGAAACAGAAAGGCAAATGAAAAATTCTAGAAATGGGGCCTTGTCAGCTCAGGCAAGAGATGCTGTCTCAAGAGCAGGCCCACAGTGCGGTTTGGGTTTACATGGGGCTCAACAAAAAAGTAGTCAATTTAACAGTCTTCTGATGATTTGCGTTTTAGTAGTTAAATTCCTGGATTGTCATTGCTCATTAAAAGTGCTGTCATATGGGTAGAAATCAGGTAACTATTGCATTTTATTAATATCAGCAGAACTGACTTTAATGGGGCCTGCATGTTGTGTAGTCTTGCCTTAATCTTTGTATTCATGCCCATCAGTGTGAAAGAAGCTATTTGCATATATATTTGCATGCATATGCAACCATACTTAAGTTGTGGCCCTCGGCATGTACTGTGAGTATCATTGTGGCAACTCTTCCAAAGTTGAGTAGAGCTGGCTTTAGGCATTTAAAAGTACTTCTAGAGTGTCTCCAAATGTTTTATATAAAAAGGACAACATTTACCAAGTTAGAGGGAAACCCATGAGACTTCCACATGGCAACAGTATTGAAAAGAAAGAAATATACCTGGCACAAAAGCAGACAAAACTGTGACTGCGAGGGATGCATAATGCATTGATTACAAGGCACACATAAGTCTGTTCCATACATAAGCAGTGAGTTATAAATGTAAATGTATTCATAGGGGAAATTTTGAAGATATTCAAGAAAAATATAGAACATTCCTTACGTATAGATAAACAATGACCCAAAAGACAATATACCCTGGCTGTAACTGCAAATAAAAAAGGAACTTAAACAAGCCATGCAAATGAAACGAATTGTTTTTGTTTTCATAGCATCTCTTGTACAGAGCTCTTTTGATTTAGATCAATTGTGGGCAATAAAACAGCAGCAATTCTCCAGGGTTAACTCCTGGTGGGCCGCTACGCCTATATTTACCTGCACCACCCCAGGTACCAGCGATCACGGTTCCCGTTGGCTGCGGATCATTGTTCACGGACAATGGGAGTGGCAGGACACCTCTTTCTGCAGCTCCCATTAGCCGTGAACAGTGATCCACAGCCAACAGGAGCTGTGATCACCCATACCTGCAGAGGCACAAGTAAATATAGCGGTGGGCTTTGTTGGACTGGATCCCACCTGGAAGCCAGTATTTGCCCACCCCGATTTAGACTGTATTTCACTGGGTACAATGCTGTTGCAATATATCTATATGTTCTATATTTATTCTTGCTTACCTACTCCTGAGGCTCAGTCCTCAGTTCGGTGTTGGGTTTTTTTGGTTTTTTTAATAACTGCAATACAAAGAGCTGAGATTTTGTTTGCATAGTGCAGTCTAATTTTTTTGGTCTTTACTATTGAAATTACCAAAGTTGTTTATCCTGCATGGCAATTAGAACAATACACTTTGTTATGTATATTACATAATCTACTGACATTAACACCATGAACAGGCATAGATCTACAAAAACTTCCTGCGGTCTATTAACATGCTAGAAGAGCAGGCAAGAAAAAGGATTCCAAATCAGATTCAGTGGGCTGCTAATGCATAGGGATCCTCAGGCCATGAGAGGCTACACACAGAGGAGGATTTTGCCCTGAGAATTTATCTGCCCAATGTGTGATGAACTCACATCAATCAATTTATAGCCATCAGATGGTTTGTAGAATTCTGTCACATTGATTCTTTTCCACGAAGCCAGTCAGGCTTAATGAAATTGCACGCAGCTCATAGCACTTTTTAAAATATTGAACTTGCTTTCAACATACTGCTTAACATTTTTAAAAAAACCACCAGGATTAAGTTTTTTCCTCATTTCTAATTAAAATATATGTGAATTCAATTCATAGTTCATTCCAAAATAACCATTAATAATCAATTCAAAATATTTCCCCTGAAATATTTACTACATAGATTGAAAAGCGGAGACATAGAGGAGTAGAAACAGAATATAAAATAAAAATATAATGTGCCCAGTACAACTTTTACAATAGGCATAATCTGGTCTTGTGAACAGTTCCATTGAGTTCAGTGCGGTGACTTGTGATTAAATCATATTCAACAAAAATACTGATTGTAGAATTAGGTCCAATATTAATTATGTTCAAGTGATAAAGTAGCTTCGTATGCCATCTAACACCCAATATTAAAGCTATGTCTATATTAGGGGGATTGAAACATAGCTTAAAATCATTTTCAACAACTCTCCCCTTGAATCATCACAGAAAACAGCTGAAGTGCCAATGTAGCCAAAATCATTTAAGAATAAATAATTAAGACCTAGTGGCAGCAAGTCTTTTAGAATGGTGTCAAATAGTTTTGTCTCATCTCCACAACCACAAGAATCATTTTCAATTTCAGTTCACGAGGAACCATTTGGAAAACTATCATCAATAATGTTGATTTCCGAGTTTACATGAATCTTAATATCTCCTATGCCAGTCACTCAAAAACAATGAACACTCATTAATCTTTATTCTTATCTCTAAATCTGATCATTGCTCTTGGCTATAGGTAGGAGACTTTGGGCTAGACTCTCAGCTAGTTTGCATCCATGTAGTTCCACTGACTTCACTAGTGCTATGCTGTGGATCTGTCCTTGGTGTCTAACACAGGTTTGGAATGGTGGGGGTTGTGTTTTGTGCTGTATAAAAACAAGGAAATTATTTTATCCCCATCCATTTTCTAAGCAGAATTTTGTTTAACCACCATCAGCTTCTGCAACCTTAGCAAAAATCAAGGTTTAGATAATCCATTTTCCTTTACTGAATTTAAATACAGGTTGGACCTTCCTGGTCTGGCACCCTCAGTACCTGACTGATTTGGAACAAGAGAATTTGCCAGACCAGGACAAGTTCCCTGCCACCGGCCCCCAACCCGCTGCCTGCTACCAGCTAACTACCACCCCAGCAGGTACCCTGCCTCCGTCCACCCCCAACCTCCAGCACTAGCCCGGCCAGGCTGCTCGCCCAGCTGCCACCAGGTCCCAGCTGGCCTCCTGCCATTAGGCTCCATTGTTAATAGAACCACAGATGTTGCCAGACCAGAGGTGACAGTCTTTTGAGGTACAACCTGTACAGCTGGACAGATCGAAACTTTATAAACCCTGAACAGTCTTATGCATCAAGCCCATCCTGCCCAAAAGCAGCAGGACCACTAGGTCACCGTGGGGATTCTCCCACAGAAGTGGTCAGGCAATGTCTGCATCATTGCTGTGCTCAGGTCATCCTCCTTGGGCAGGAAAGCTTTCCTTTGCAGTCAGAGCTCCACAGGATAAACTAGCTCCTCAGGGCCAGAAGCTGTTGAGGGAATGGGTATAAACCACAAACCTTCCACATTCACCAGTGACTACATCTGGGACTGCACAGAATCCAGTCCCATGTAGAGGAGGATTGAAGGCCTCTTTAGCCATCACAATCCTCTTACAGGGAGGCTTTCTGCCATCAAAGGCCCTGCCCCCAAGGTTACAGCCACAGAAGCTAGCACAGTCTTCTTGTAAGTACAAGCCACATTTTTTCTTATTATTAGGGATGTTAGAAATCGTTTAATTTAGTAATCATGTAACCGCAACAATCTTAGCGCAACAGCAGCTGCATCTGTGCAGATAAACAAGAAATTGATTACTCCATCTTGGAGCCTTAGACAGTCATTTCAGAGTTAATTTTCAAAACCTGGTCTCTCAACTGCCTGAAAAACTGAAGAAAGGGAAAGTTGGTTTGAGTGCAAATCTTCTGCCCCCTTGAAAGGGTTACCAGGACATAAGGGTGCACAAGTAGCTGTGTGGCACTGATAGCGAACAAGACATGCTGTGCAGAGCAGTACATTGCCAATCATGTGATCTTGGATCCCTCTCAAAAACAGATTTCACTGACCACCAAAACGGCCCTCTGCTTTATGCTGAATCTTCTTTGCAAGCTCAATCTAGGAGAGGGAGGTGTCTTAACTCAGTTATGTGCAGTAGATTTTTGCTATCTTTACAAAGCATCCATTGCTTGCTCCCAATCAAATAAAACCAAAACTTATAAAGGAGCAACTTGCTTCAAATTTCCAAGAGCAGGAAACTAGTATTTGCTGTACTGACATCTATCCTAAACACATACAAACACAATAGACAGGTGTTATTAATGACTCAAACTTACATTTGTTAAGTTTTAGCTAGTACGACTGTACAGTTCATGTTCATGATCAGAATACTTGATACTTGAACAGAAATAGAAACACCTTGCACAGTTTCAGCATCTTTTAGAAGACTGCAGAATAATTTACCAACATTAATTTAACCTCAGCACCTTCTGAGTCAGAATCAGAGTCCCTATTTCATAGACAGACGAAACAGAGGCACACAAAAGTTAACTGAACTGCCCAAGGTCACAGAGCAAATCCACAGCAATATCAGGAATAAAATCCTTTCCCCCAAGTTTCTGGCAATCTTAAGAGTTGTCTTATTTTGCAAAGAGTGCTTTATTTTGCACCTTGCTGCCATCAAATGCGTAAGATATTTCTTAAGTCACATTACTTGGGCGAGGATTTCTTCTCTTGGGGCAAAAGAAGAAAATCATCACTTGGAAAGGATCCTTCTTCCTTTTCACAGGCCTACTGGTGCTAGATAATAAATCAGTGACATTAATTTATTTCATTGGTCACATACAAAAAGTGATAACAGGGAGGTCAGGAAAGTCCGGTCCATTGCAATGGTGTTGCAACTATTTTTATAATCCAGGGGTGACAGTAACTTAAATTTCTTACAGGTATTGTCCTATTACAACCTGGGAAGTTCTTTTATGACGTACTATAAGAAATTTCATTGTGGGATAAAGTGTGGGAGGGGCTCACAGCAGAGAGTTAGGGTGTGGGGGGGTGCAGGAGTCTACGCAAGGGTGTGTAAGGGGCTCAAGGCAGGGTGTTGGGGGCTGCAGGAGTCCAGGCATGGGGCTGGGAGTGAGAGGGGAGGCTCAGGGCATGGAGTGTGGGAATGCAGGAGTCAGGGCAATGGACTGGGGGGTGTAGGATTCAGGCTAGGGAGTTAGAGGTGTAGAGGGTGGTGCAGGAGTCAGGGGGAGAAAGAGAGAGAGAGAGAAAGAGAGAATGGATGTGTATGCTGATTCTATGGTGTATTTGCAATAAAATGTGACGTATTGGCTTTTCCCCCTGAAAAAGAACCTGTGTGCTTCTTATAAGCATAACAGAGTGTAGAAATCAGGGCAGAAGACTGGGAGTGTGCAAATATGGGCACGGTGCAGGAGTAAGGGTAGGTGGCTGAGGGTGCGGGAGTCAAGGCCAAGGGCTGGTGGTGGGAGGACAGAGTGGAGAGGGGAGGCACTAGGGCTGGGTCACTGCCACAAGGGAGCTGTGGGCCATCTCTGTGGGAGCACAGCTACTGGGCAACTGGCAGCAATGTGAGACACCCCCTGGCTTCTTCCCAGAGGCCACTGGCAAAAGCACCTGCCAGGAACAGCATGTGCACCGCTCAGTGTATGGCTCCCCAGTGCACAGCTCCCCTACAGTGCACTCTGGGTCAACCCCTTTACCTATCTGCTGCCTCACCGAACTCTGCTCACCTGGTCACCAGCGCCAGCCTGCAGCAGCAAGAGGAACCCTGCTGGGAAGCTGCGTCCCAGATGGCTTTTGCCAGAGCAGTACCCCAAGGTGCACCCTCTTACTTTCACCTTTGAGTGTGGGGTGCTGAAAGCCACTGAACAAAACTGTAAACCCCGCGTATGACAGAAAATATTTCAAGCCAGAGGATATGCCAGCGCCCCCAGCATCCTTAGTTTCAGCACCTTTGGTCAGGGCCGGCCTTAGGCCAATTCAACCGATTCCCCCAAATCGGGCCCCGCGCCTAAAGGGGCCCCGCACCCTGAACCCGGAAGTGTGCCGGATGCCATGGGCGGAGAGTTACTATTCAGAGCCAGGGCCCTGCTCCAGCAATATTTGGAGCTGGGTCTCTCCCCCGGCTCTGCCTGGAGCAGGCCCCAGCCCCTACCTGCCGGCCCCCCCGTGCGTCCTCCCACCCCGCCCCCAGAGCGTCCCCCTCGGCCCCAGCCCGGCCCTGCCATGCGCAGCTCTCGGTGCGGCTCCCCCTCGCCGGCAGCTGCTGCTGCCGCTGCCATGCGCGGCATTCTCAGGTGGGCAGGGAGGATGCCCGGGCGTGATGTGATGTCACGGCCCGGGAATTTAAAAGCACTCGGTGCAGCGTGGCCGAGCAGCTCCGGGTTTGGAGTCCGGGGCCTGAGTGCAGACTCCAGCCCCGCAAAGTGGAAGGCAGAAGGTAGGGGAGGGGGAAAACTAGGGCAAAGGGATGGAAGAGGAAGGGGCTTGTACGGAGAGGGAGGAGGGAGTGGAGGGGAGAGGAAGGGGCTTGTGCAGAGGGGAAGGGGATGGGGGGGAGGAAGGCACCAAGAGACAGGGTGGAGGAGAGACAAATGCCAGGGGGCCAAGTGCAGACAATGAGGAAAAGGGCAGGAGGGGAGATGTCAGTGGGAGGGGGGACAAGGTGATGCTGGGAGAGGAGAGGAGAGGGGAAGGGCACTGGGGGCTAGAGGGGGAAGGGGGAGGTGCTGGGAGAAGGCTTGAAAGAAGGGGTGGTCATGAGGAGCAAGTCATGTGAGGGCACAGAGGGGTAGGAGGGGAACGGGGCAGAGAGTGGTGAGGGGGTGGGCATCAGGGAAAAAGAGGGCGGGGCAATAAGGGAAGAGGGAGGCACCAGGAGGGTGCAGGGCTAAGGGAAGGTGCAGGTGCCAGGGGATTCTGGGGTGAAGCAGAAGGGCAGACACCTGCAGGGGAGGGACCAGCACCAGAGGAGAGAGGCAGGGCAGGTGTGTAGAGGGAGGTGTTAGGAGAGGGGATGAGGAGGGGTAGCTCATATGATCAGAGTGGGGCTACTGGAGGAGTGGGCACAGGGGGGAGAGAAGGGCTGGTGGAGGGGGGCAGGTCGCAGGAGGGCTGAGGGCAGTGAGAAGGGCAGGAGTCAGGACAGCAGAGGAGGGTGAGGAGTTGGGGGGCAGCAGGCACCAGGGGAGCTGATGGAGCAAGGGGAGAAGACATGGCAGCAGACAGAAAAGGTAGAGGTTTATAAAATATTTATTAATAACTTGGGTGCCACAGTGGCACATCCAAACAAGCCACATGAACTCAGTACAGGTGCACAACACAAAATCCATTCTGCTCATGGGAGGAAACTCTTAGGCTATGTCTATACTGGCGGCTTCTTGTGCAAGAAGTCTTGCGCAAGAACAAGTCCACACTGCTATGTGCGAGCTGTGCTTTTGCGCAAGACCATCCATGGCAGTGTGGACGCTCTCTTGAGCAAGAAAGCTTCAATGGCCATTTTAGCCATAGGGGTTTCTTGAGCAAGAAATCCCTGCCGAGCATCCACACTGCCCTCTTGTGCAAGAGAGCTTACACCTGTTAGAAAAGAGCGTAGCTCTTGCACAAGACGCCCTCTCTTACCACGCCATACTGTAAATTTCCTTGCGCAAGAGCAGGCCGGCAGTGTGGCTGCACTGTGGGTTCTTGCGCAAGAACGGCCGTACTTGCACAAGAAGCCGCAAGTGTAGACATAGCCTTAGAGGGAACACGTCCCCCAGCCTCTCTGCCCCTGAGTTCATGTCACACACATTGGGTTAATGCAATTGCAGGATAGTTGCATGAGAGGGGTTTGGTGGGGGCCAAACTAATCCCTGTTGGTAGGAGGATGGTGGGAAAAGTCCTTCGAGAGGGGTGACATGACACCTTTTACTTCTGGTCATGTATCCATCTTGCCCCGAGCGTGTTACCTCCAGAGGCCTGGTTAACGGGGGTCGGGGGTGTGGCTAATGGGGGTCGGGGCATGGTTAATGGGGGTCAGGGGGTGTGGCTAATGGGGCACCACCAAAAATTATACAAATCTGCCGCCCCTGGAGGAGGAGTGCATTGGCTGCCTGGACCACAGGAGGTGTGAGTTTAGCGCAGGGTTTTCCTGTGCCGCGGGAGAGGGGTGTGTGTGTGTGTGTGTGTGCGCGTGCGTGCGTGCGTGCGTGCGTGCGCGTGTGCGCGCTGGTGGGGGATTTTTTGTGCTTTTTTTTTTTGCTCAATTAAAAAAAATTCCGGGCCCCCCCACTGAAACTTGTGTGCTTTTTTTTTTCTGCTCAAACAAAATTGCTGCGGGGCCCCGTCTCAAAATTGTTCGAATTGGGCCCCGCACTTCCTAAAGCTGGCCCTGCCTCTGGTCCACTGGCCAAAACTGACAGACAAATGGAAGCTACAATCACAAACCCGAAATGTGAGAATGGGAAGTTCAAGGAAGTTTCATAGGGAGAGAAGGAGGGGCAGTGAAAGCTACAGTGAAGTGACAAGAGATGTAAGGAAAGAAAGAAGGGATAGGATGACACAAGACAGAGATTAAGAATGAACAGTAACTAATCAAACATTTAGATTTTTAAATAACAAGAGTATATATAATGAAGTGCCTACAGAGCTAAGTCAGTAGTCACTCTTAAGTGCAAGCCTAGGGCAAGAGAAATCGAGTATCTATATGAAGGGTAAGCAGCCAGAGACAGTTGGAGGACCTGCTAGAGAAAACAGACCACGGCTGCAGTTTCAGCAATTCACCAATTACTGCATCACTCTATAACAGCGATGGGCCCCTTTGGCTAGCAAGTGGGCTCACAAGTGACCCTCCTTCATCCCAACGAGTTACAAGATTATTGCAACCAAGACAGTCTCCCAGAACAGGGTAGTTTTGCTAACTGCACTTGCACACCTGGAATTTGCATGTCAAGCCAAGCCTGGGAACTGCCATTGTGTACCTAGAATGTGTGGGGTGTTTTGACTTACCCAAAGCAGTGCTTCGATTGCAAGCAAAGGGAGTACCTGGCTCCCATAATATTGCGTGCAATCAGCCCACACATCACATCACATCCCCTTGCTTTGTGTGTGTCACTTTAATAATATCAGTAGGAAAAAAAACTACATAGATAGAAACCAGTGGAATCTGGCAACCCTGCACATGGGCAATGGGAAACAAAATGGCAGGCCAAAAAGAACCCCAATGGGTGCATGTGGGCCACGGACCACAGGTTGCCCACCACAGCTTTATAATCATAATTCATTGTACATCTCACTGCACAGGACTTTTCATTCTGTGCTTGTACAATGCCTGGAACAATGGGATGTTGATCCATTACTAGGGCTTCTAGGCACTACAGTAATACAAGTAATTTATTAGTGAAAATAACAATGAATTTTCCCCTCTACTCCCATTGTGCTTCCCCCCCTCCCCTTACTTTGCTTTCTATGTCTTGCTATCTTCTTAATTTATAATCTTTCCTTCATTTTCATTTCATATAGACTAAGAGGATGTTAATCTTCAGAATCACTAGAAAACCACTTGCAAAGCTGCAACCAAGAAAGGGAGACAGCAGTTTATACTCCACTTCCATCCTTACAAACTCCACATTCTCATGGGATACTGTTAATTTGGTACTGACAACACTGGTCAAGAAACTACCAGTTACTTTAGGTAACAAGAACAGGTGGAGTATTGTGACTGGAGAGAAATGAGGCATTCCCACAAAAATCAGAATAATGACAAGAAGATGTATACATCTACTATCCATATATCT
Source organism: Pelochelys cantorii (assembly GCA_032595735.1). Lineage (NCBI taxonomy): Eukaryota > Metazoa > Chordata > Testudines > Trionychidae > Pelochelys > Pelochelys cantorii. The sequence goes on along the minus strand of CM064334.1, from coordinate 22,988,022 downwards.
ATGAAGTGCTAGAGACCCTCAAGAGTCAGCTCCCATTCAATTCTGTGGCCAGACTTTTGCAGGAGGTGCCCTGTCTACTAAAAGTCTTCGCCCTACATTTCTTCATTAACTCTAGGTTTCAAACTTGAATATATAGTTTATCTAATCCCTATGAAGTTCATGGAAAAACTGTTGCTTCTATAGTTGTGGCTTCCTGAATAACATTAACACTTACCCATGTGTGGAGGATGAGATTAGCATAGATTTCAATCAAGAAAAAGGAAATAAAGATGTCAACTGTTCCAAACAATCCATATAACGAAGGGGCATTTTACTATCAAGTGTCTGGTATGCCAGTTTTTTTCCCATACTTATCCATATAACCCCCTTACACAACTTTTGATTAAATTATCTAATGTTTGCTGGATATAAATGTCTTGGGTTTTGTTTTTTTTTTCAGAAAACAGGCCATTGCTGTATTTTAATAGACCTCTTACACAGTCAGGGTGCAAAATTATGGGAAAGAAACTTGAAAGCAAGATAAGCGGTTGAAAGAACTGGACACTAGTAGGGTCTCCATAAGCTCTTCCACTACAATGATTTCTTAAGATCTTGTTTTCTGTTGAATTGTTTAGGGTAAATGGAATTCATCTAGTCGCTGATATTTTGAGACTGAACCATAACAGCCAGGGACAAATGGAGCCCTAGGGGAGCTGCAAGTTGTATGACTGCATCAAACTGAGGTGTGCAAGGTTATAGTAATAATTACCATAGGTGGCCAGACTATACCTTTTGCTCTCCTAAAGTATCACCGTACTCACAGCATAGCAATTCTCTCCCACAAGAACCCTCTACATAGCAATTCCTTGCTTCCATGAGCTCTTCTTGCCAGTATGATTTTAACGAAACAGGAACAAGAGACTGGCCATGTATAAAACAGAAATAATAGTGCCTATGCCAGTGACTAGAGAAAACTGCAGACTCAGCATATGTTGGGACAGTGATGAGGAGACCTGGCCAAGAACTTGTATTTGCATTGATACAGAGCACATATTCAAATGCAATAAATGAGCTAGGCATGCTACCTAGTATGAGCACAAATAGTAGAATCAATTTTATAGACAGATGTTGGGTCCAATAATTCCCTTGGCTTCCAATGGCATAACCAAGCTATAGAGCCCCAAGGGATGGAATATTAGCCTAGAGGGAGGGCCCAGCAGCATAAGGTTGCCACAGTGTCCACTCTATAGATGCACTGATTATCCAGAACTTCAATTCTCTCTCCCATGGCAACCCTTCCTAAACAGATAAATGACAACACCATCATATCCCATCTCCCCAGGGCAACTGTCTCATTGTTACAGATGTCCTGCAATCTTACGTACTGGCAAGTCAAGCCCATCATGCACTTATGTAACTGAACTCTTCTTTGTAATACAGTTTTTTGTTACAATTAATTTAAAATATTCAGGTTGAATCTTCCTAAAGAATGCAGCAACAAAAATACATTCCTAAGAGCTTTGCGTTAAACTTAAACAATGGGCAGGGAAGAACACAGGACACAAAGTGTCTAAAATAACATCCATAGTTTTCCCCCCTGTAGGAGCTGAGAAGTTGTGCTGTGGGCAGGGGTAGCACACAAAGCCGCCTAGGTAAGCATCTCCTGGCTAGAGCCTGCCTCTGGCACCCCACCTCCTCCTGCACCCCAACTCCCTGCCCCAGGTCACCACCCAAACCCTCTGCACTTCCCCTCCCTCAGGTCACAACTCCCTCCCAGATCCTACACCCCTCCACCATGCCAGAATCCTCACCTGCCCCGGACCCCACATCACAATTCCCTCCTTCACCCAAGTATAAACTCTTGATCAAAAATACGTTACAAGTTATTAGAAGCTGCACTAAACTGAAATGTCTAACCTTACTTCATCTCTACTAGTATTCATTAAATGTTTTCTGTTTGTAAATAAACAAATTTCATCTCAAAATAGCTGCCTGTAAATCCTTAACACCAGAAGCTGTGTTGCCTGATTGCCAACTAAATACCCAAATTCTCACGTCTGTCCTGCAACTGATTCTCCACATTGTTCACTCCCATGGTACACAATTACCAAACACTATCCTTCATCATTACTGAAGAAAGTTATCTAGTACATTCACATTCCTTAGTTAAATCTAAGCATTTAGGGCCTTACTCTGATCTCATTTAAAATTATGAATCAGGAGTAACCTCTTTGAAGCCAATGTAGTTACAATGAAATGAGCTAATTTTAGATGAGATCAGAATCATTCCCAAAGGATTCTCTGCTGCACTCAGTTATATGGGTGGGCAACTCTCATTCATTTCAACAGAACTTGCCACAAATCTGTGTAACTGAGGGCAGAACTGAGTCTAAGGTTGCCATCTTTCCAATTGATGGTAACCCAGGGGTGGTCAAAAGCCTCTCACCAGGCTGGATCCAGCCTGCCTAGGGCTTTGATCCAGCCCACGAGGCAGTTCCAGGCCCCACCCCTTAGCACATTGCCTCTGACTGGAGGAGGGGTGTGAGCCCTTCTAACTGCTTCTGTTTAAAGGGCTTGCGTCTTCCCCACACCTTGCCTAGCAAGCCCTTTAAATAGAAACAGTTGAAAGGGCTCACGTCTCTGGCTCCCTAGCAATGCACAAGAGGGAGGCATGGGAAACTGAGAGCCCTTCTAAGTGCTTCAATTTAAAGGGCTTTTCTGTTCCCCGCGGCTGCTAGGCAACACATTGCCTGACAGGCACAGAGAAGGCGCCAGCCCTTTAAATAGAAGCACTTAAAATGGCTCGCAGTTCCCAGCACCTCTAGAGTGTTGCTAGCGAGCCAGAGACAGGAGCCCTTTTAACTGTTTCTTATTTAAAGGGCCCGCCTGCTGGGCAGCTGCGTTGCCTGGCAGGTAACCGGCAGGCACAAGCCCTTTAAACAGAAGCAATTGAAAAGAGCTCACAGCTCTGCCCCCCTGGCCCATTGCCTGGGAGCTGCCTGGAGGCACAAGCCCTTTCAACAGCTTCTATTCAAAGGGCTTGTGCCTGCCGGGCAGCTGCCAGACAACACATTAGTAACAGGGCCAGGAGCTGCCAGCCCTGTTGTATGAAATCTAAGCCTCCACCTCAGACAACTCTGGGAGGAGGCTAGCCCCTGGCACCTTGCCCTCTGCTCCAGCTCCCTTCCATTGGCTAGAAGTCAGGGGGCAGGGACCCCAGGCCAAGCAAAGCTCCCAGTAGGGTAGCTCTCAACCCCGCCTGAGGTCCGACCCCTTCTTGGTCTGCCCGCGGCCACTTCCAAAATTTGTGAAGTGGCCCACCTTCAAAAATTATTGCCCACTCCTGTGGTAACCTGACCCCGGAGGCCCCATTGCTGCCCTGCCTCTTGCCACAAGGCTCAACCCTATTGCTCACAAACTAATATGTAGCAAAATTAAAAATCTGTTCTCTCGGGAGGAAAAAACCTCCCCTAATTGCTGAGTAACCATTATCTGTAATGAATACGTTTGCCCATAAGCTCTGGACAGTAAATATGAACAACAAACTACCAACACAAGAAACTGAATTGTGTGTTTTCTGAAGCAAATATTGGAAGTAAACTTTTTAAATGTTTGTGCCACTGTGCCCTACATTATACTTTTACTCAGCTCTCCCATAAGAGCACAGTCAACCAATATTCCCTTTACTCATTTATATAGTTTGGCAAAAACTAGATAATACTGCGCACAGGTTTCGGGTAGCCATGTTAGTCTGTTCAGCAAAAACAAGGAGTCCAATGGCACCTTGAAGACTAACAAATGTATTAGGGCACAAGCTTTCATGAGAAACAACTCACTTCTTCAGATGCTTAAAGAAATGAGTTGTATCTCACGAAAGCTTATTTCCTAATAAATTTGGTAGTCTTTAAGGTGCCACTAGACTCTTTGCTTTTACTGTGCACAGAATTTCTTTGCTAACATTTGTTACTGTAGCACACGTCATTCACTCATATGATGCTGCTAATCTACTTTTGCTCACGTCAGTAATGTTAGACACACTTTAACTTTTCAGGGTGTTAAATAACCCATGAAGTAGACTTTTGGAGGATTTATTTTATATGCAAAAACATAGCTCTCAATCGTTGTCCCAAACAACACTGTCAAATGTCACTTATACAGGTTGGACCTCCCAAAACCAGAACTCCCTCATCCAGCAACATCCATGGTCCGGAAGGACCACGGGTGTTCCTGGAGCAGGCAGTCCTGGCTGGGAGCCTCAGTGACAAGAGAGCTGGCAGCTTGGAGCCCAGCAGGGCTGGGACCGGGACCAGGACCAGCACCAGAGCCCTGGTAGTGCAGCAGGTGCCACGGCAGCCCAAGTAGCAGGGCCAGGGACACAGAAGCCCCTATAGTGGCAGCTTGGCAGGGGAGCATCTGGGGCCAGCAGCAGGGAGGAAAGGTGGTATGGGGAGCTGGTAGCAGAGGACTAGTAAGGTCCCAAGAGTGCTGGACCAGAGAGGTCCAATCTGTAGTAGATGTACAGCAAAAAATGTTTTCTGATGGTCATATTCAACTTAAGATATATCCATGTCCATGAATAAAACTTTATTTAACCCTATTTAAATAAAATAGCCAAAGTTGTAATGTGCAACACACAACACTTTCTATAAATTTATAAACTGTGCCTAAATTTAACTTCATTAAATATATTTAATATACATGTCAACAAAACTCTGTAGACTGAAAGACTTTTTCTGAGTTCTCATCATATTTTTGCAGTTTGTTTCCAATATGACATAGTAATGTAGCATGAAAGAATTATCATTCTAGTGAAGACTGAATATTACATTAACCTAAAGTTTCAATCAACTCTCACTACACTGAAATTTAAATAAGTCGACTGTCCATCAGTTGTCATTATATGCAAAGCATTTATGCTACTTACAAGTAACTGAAAGTCCATGGTGTCCCACAGCTGTGGCAGTTGGGCCAAGTACTCCAGCCTCTAGTCAGGCTCCCTTGTACAATGATATTGTTGCATGCAAATTAACTGCAGAATAAGGATGGTAGTTGATTCTCTCAGATATAAAAATGTATGACTCTTGGCATGGCATGGCATGGCATAAAGGCCTAACTATAGCTGTACAGTGCTCAGGTGTAATCTGTAAAGTCAAAATGGCTGAGAAATTAATCAGATAGTAACAGAGTACTGACGTGGATTTTTATTATTTTGGTTTTGCTATTTTGTTTTGTTTATCCCACCTCAATGCAAGTAGAATCATCCACAAGAGTCTTATGTTCCTCTTCTTTCCTGCTGCCTATGTAGCAAGGAAAAAGGGCAGAGCAAAGGGGACATAGAGCTAACACCTACTACAACATACAAATACCCAACTATGGTTTTGTCCCTTTGGTGCCATTAGCAGATGGTGTTAGAGCAGGCTGTGCATGTGTGTGAGGAGGGGAGGAGAAGAGACTTGCTCAAACTCATAGCAGCAAGTCTTGGTCCTTGCCACAGTGCAACTTTAGCACCCTTTGCACCCCCTCTCAAAATGTACTTTTGTACTTCTCACCCATAGCTAGGAATCTGGCCCAGGTTGTCTGTTAGAGATTCAGCACCCACAACCCCCTTCAATTAAGATGTGAAAGTTCATAATTTACAAGATTTAGCCCCCAGGAAGTCCTCCAAGAACCAGAAAAGTCAAGACTTAAAATTTCAGAAATTTGTAAGGTAAACAGAAACAAAAAACTAAAAAGTTATCCTGGCCTCCTCATTATATTAAAAGGAGCAAACGGAGCAGAAGCCAATTTATTTTTAAAATCCTTTGCAGATCACCTGTGTCAGATTAATTGGATTCTACACGTTCACAAGTTGCAGAAAAAGGCATTTTGGTAGTCAATAAATACATAGACTCAGTTCTCCTAAATAATAGTTTCTAGATTGCCTAGTTCTGGATAATACCTGGCTTTTGTTTTTTACTCTTTGCAAAAAGAAAAACGTAATCTTTGATTTATGTCTAGGTAACGCTAGTTAAAATGAGATTTTTTTAAAATGTTTTATTCCCCTTTTTAAGAGCTAGCCACTTTACGGAGTGACATTTGTCAGAATATACGTTACTCATGCAGAAAGTTACTCACATAGGAATCACATTCCACATCAGATGTGACACAATAAGCAAGACCTAACAACTCCCTATATTTATTTTAGTTAATTGTTGCATTCCAGACTGTCTGGACATGTGCAATTATATATTAAGATTAAACTACTCTGCCTTGTGCACCTGATACATTATAGCAAAATTGGTGTCCATTCTAAAGGCGGCACCTACTTTAATATTGGCTGTTACTCTTGAATCAGTATCATACTGCCTTACACCTAATGTTACTAAGGCTTGTCTACAGAAATGCTGTGCTAGGAGTTGGCTTATCAATTCACTATTTCTCTATCACAAAGTAAACTTCAGCACTGACATAAAATTGCACATTTAATTACCAACTTCCTTGGGAACAAGTCATGTAATTGCTCTCTGCCTTAATTTCCCCATTTGGCCCTGTGTGAAATACGGATACTACTTGCTTACCTACAGCAATGTTATGGAGATCAATGTCAGCAAAGCAACATAAATGTTAGGTGTTATATTAAATATAATAAAAATACTGTGTGCTCTTTTTGTTTCATAATTTGTTTTACAAGTGACTATGATAATGCATTTTTTAACAAACTGCTCTGATATTTTAGCATGCTTTATTGATTCCAAAGAGAGAAGATCTCCAAAGATCTCTGCATTAGTAACATGGAATGAACACCCACATTATTCCTTGTGGGGTTTACGAGTTAACAGACATCATGGATCAGACACTATGGAGTGTCAGACAAAGAATATTATCCAGAAGGACAGCCGGTAAACATTGTAATGCCATATAATTGTAATACGGTCAGACAGTCAGGCATTAGGCTCTGTACATTATGCACTGACTTCCGAATCTGGAGAAATTATGTCTCCAGGTTAAACTTCTGCAAACAGAAGGAGGAGAAACCAAAGTCCTACTATGGCAGAGTGCATGAGCGCAAGTCCTAAGCAGAGAGGTCACTTCTTAATCAGGGGCAGATGAGAGATGATGGGCAGCAGGAGGTCTCCCCAATAGCCATCTCATCGACGCAGGAAAACAGCACCCACCACAGGAGAGAAGTCTGGATACATTTTATCAGATCCTCTTCTGTGAACTTTGATTAAAAAAAATTCTCCAAGAGAAGAAACGACCTAAAATATTTCAAGTGAGTTGTTTTAATCTGGGTAAAGTCAGGACATAATCAGAATTAGGGATGTTAAATTTAGATTAATTGGCTAATCGAATAGTCGATGCAATTTGCATCGAGTATTCGATTAGTCGATAAGGGTGCCTCCACCTTTGAAGTGTAGCAACAGCCTCAGAAAAGGAGGTGGACAGTACAATGAAGACAAAGAAACAGATAAAGGACTGAACGAGACAAGGACATATTATAGAAAAGAGAAAAACTGAGCAAAGCCAAGAAGGGAAAGAAGGTCTAACAAAGGCAGAGCAAGGTAGTAAGTCACATATTCCAAAATTCATTAAAATAGGAAGCGGAATGGACAGTGTTGCAAAAAAATGTGGTACCCAGCAAAGAAAACATGCTCTTTTATTCTTTTAAATGCACATTGCAGAGCAGATATTTTTCATCCTGGCTTGCAGGTATCATTGTTCAAGTCCTTTACAAGTCTACTTATCTTCTATATTGAGGTGTGTTGATATCCAGGCATATCACAGAGTCTGCTGTTCCTTTCACTGCTTAAGGAACATAAGATGTGGCACTATCTCAATATGACAGACACAGCCATAGAGGATTGCCTTTGGTCTACTGAAATTTATGCATGACTGCATATATTCTGGAGCCAAGGTATTATAGTTATTCAACATAGAAAGTCTTGCTTCTGAGTGTGCCATACTAGCCAAGCGTTCAAAAATCAACTGAAAACCAGTTGCCTTAGTGGAACATTAGCTTTTAATGGTCTGGCTATTGAAAATGGAATGCAGTGCATTCATGCAATACCCTTGTCAGGGACAAGAATATAACTTCTTAACACAAAACAAGGCCTGAATCAATACATGACTTTCTAACAACATGAGTAAATCTTCTCTTGTGATCTATAAAGGACGTGCAGTCAACCCTATCAAAAGACACCGCTATGGAAAATTAGTATCTAAATGAGAAACAAATGATTAAGAACTTGACACTAGAGGGCATTTCTGCGGAGATCAGGCCTCTATGTGTGGAGTCTTCAAGCATGACAGTTTTCCTTGCTATACAAGGGGAGCTCCCCAGTTTTAATGGGTATACTTCATCATGGATTTTGAGCTTTTGTAGTAAAGTGACATTTTGGCATCTTTGTGCCTTGGGACATGGAACAGGAGACACAACAGGGAGAACAGAACAAGCACATCAGAAGCAAATCAGTACCCCCTGTAGCCAGTCACACACAAAGAGCATGGAGTTGTGCAGAAGGACAACAGTATTCCCACAAGCACAGGAGAGAGGAGTTGAGATGGAACTAACACGGCCATTCTGTTGCCCTGGAATAGCAAACCTGGTGGAAGCGGTCCTTTTTCCTCACTGAAATTGGGGGGAACTGAAGGCAGCAAGCTTCTCCACTTCCACTCACTGCCCCCTTTACAGGAGAGGAAATTATCCTGATCTACTTGTAGAAGAAAGAAGGCAAATCAGAGAACAGGTTTTCTTCCATTACACAGATGCTGATGCTACTGGCATGTAGGCCTTGGAACCCCTCCAGCTTCTCTAGTAGGCACCATTTCCTATTAATGCTACCACTTGAAACTGCCCCTCCCCCTCCCTCCCTCTCCCTCTACCTCTCCCCCCCCCCCTCCAAAGAGGCATGAAGAGCAAAAGATCCAAGGGAACTGAGACTAATATGAATTAGTGTGAAACAGAAGTTTACATACATATTTGGAAATATTATTACTCCCTTACAACTTATCAAGACTCCTTTTTATGAACCTTTACTGGATGTGTTCTGACAGCAGGGCTCTCCGTGATTATAACACATTTTGTTCAGCAAATTTCTTGCCCTCTGAGTGGAAGAAAAATTGCCTCATCCCCTTTGTTAATGTGAGACTATCACAATTTCATCACCACAAAAAATTGCTCCTTAAAATAAAGATGAGAATTACAACATCATTAGTCAAGAGGCAAGAACGATTCCTTTTCTTTACTTCTATTTCTAGTGAAATTACAGAGCAAAACAAATTTAATATACTTGAAATCTAGTGGGAAAATCTTCAGTATTACCTAAATGACTCAGGAGCAGTGTTCCCTCTAAGCTGCACAGCAGCACTGCTTCACAGGTGATTAATCAGCCCCACCCAGTCAGAGGCTCAGGGCTGACTGACTGGGCCGGTAATCACCGATTAATCCACCGATTTTGAATAAGTTTTAGGTACCTAAATCACTTCAGGCACTTTTAAAAATTCTGCCTATGTAGTGTCCCCCCTTCTTGCATAAAAATGAGGCTTCCTACTCCTCATAGCTAACAAATTGCTAAAACTAAGAAAAATATTGTTTTGTATGAAAAGAAGTTGTGGCATATTGTAAACAATCATTTTTTGACATTTGTTTTCAGAATGTCCCTTTGAAGTACTTATATAGCTTTAAATTGTTAAAAATGAATGAATTTTGAAAATCCAGTGCACTTGTCAACCACAAATACTGTTCTTTATTTATTCTCTTTCTAGTTTCATGTTTGTTTACAATCAGTTTCACTTTCTGTTTCTTAGTGCTGAAATGTTTGGGTTTCGCATACTACAGGCAATGAAATATCTGTCTCAAAAAATAACTTTTATTCTTTTTTATTTGTGAAATATGTCTATAGATTTTTACAATTTGTTTTTACATTTTAATTTTGGGACAGACTAAAACAGTATCCCATTTAACCATTTTGAATCTGCTCAAGCCAAAATCATAGACATGTTTTTCAGTTTTTCCTTCACCCCCAACACAATTCCATGATGCTACTCTATCCTACAGGATACCCGAGTCATAGTTAAATAAAAACTTTGGTAAGATCACTACAGAACCAGTGACATGTGGACAGGAAACAAGAGCTCGGAAGCTCAGTTTTTTTCCTTGGTAGTATCAGTTTTCAATAAATCCAAGTTCCACAGACAGAAGGTCATGTTTATTGACAAGAATCTAACTGAACAGAAGTCCTATAGGGCTCAGATACCGACAAGAACATTTCACTGCCTGGATGAGAACCATTAGTCTTTAAATACTGGTAGCTTGCCGAATGATTTTGTGATCTGGCAAGATCAATCAGCACATATCACTGATAAACTATCAAAATAAAATTCTGAGCCTAATTGAGGAATTTGAGAAGCCTAATTGAGGAATTTGACCAAAAAAAGGCTAACTACCTGCTAAACTGTAAAAAATGATTTAAACAAACTGCCAACCCCCCCTTTCTACATTCACTTCTAAAATAAATGAGGGGTTTTTTTTAGTGGAGATACATAATGAATATTTTTGAATAACTCCATTATCATCGTAAATTCACTCGCTCCAACAATTTCCACACATTTCTGCTAATTCTACCTAGGTAAGGTACTTTTATTTCATGTATATCAGCTCTAAGCTTCTATAGGCGTAACTATCAACAACTACTTCAGTGTGGGAGGTTATTTTTCCATAAGGGTACAAAATGTGTGTGTATACCATGACTTACTAAATAGCATGCTGCTGTAATTATGTATTAACAACTGTTTTATCTGAACATCCATAAGACATTCCTAACTGGCAGGGGGTTAATTTTGTTTTGATTGTGCTTTAAGTTTACACAGAATGGCCACATTCACAAAGCTTCTACAACAACTCTTCAAACTTCTGTGCTCTACCCAGTTCTCTCATACACGTGGCCACATTCCCACCCTTTCTCCTTTCCCTCTCTCTCTCACACACAATATTTACACATAAACCATTAAATAGAAAGACAGAGCTTTGTGCAAGACTGCCACCTCATAGTAAATACCAAAGGGATGTAGCCTCTTTGCAGAACAAGCACCATGCAGACTGATCTCTGTCAAGGTACCTATGGTGATCTCACTGTATATTCTGGCGTATATTTAATTTGTGTCCACCATTTGCACTCCTGTCATGCTAACAAACATAAGAACGTAAGAACAGCCGTACTGGGTCAGACCAAAGGTCCATCTAGCCCAGTGGCCTGTCTGCCGACAGTGGCCAGCACCAGGTGCCCTAGAGAGGGTGGACCGAAGACAATGATCAAGAGATTTGTCTCCTGCCATCCTTCTCCAGCCTCTGACAAACAGAGGCCAGGGACATCATTTCTATCCCCTGGCTAGTACCTTTTATGGACCTAACCTCCATGAAATTATTTAGCTTCTCTTTAAACTCTGTTATAGTCCTAGCCTTCACAGTCTCGTCTGGCAAGGAGTTCCACAGGTTGACTACACACTGTGTGAAGAAGAACTTTCTTTTATTAGTTTTAAACCTGTACCCATTAACTTCATTTGGTGTCCTCTAGTTCTTCTATTATGGGAACTAATAAATAACTTTTCTTTATTTGCCCTCTCCACACCACTCATGATTTTATATACCTCTATCATATCCCCCCTCAGTCTCCTCTTTTCTAAACTGAAAAGTCCCAGTCGTTTTAACCTCTTCATATGGGACCTGTTCCAAACCCCTTGTAATGGGTCGGAGTGGCCGCCCACTGAGCCGGAGGAGGAGGAACCCTCCAGACGCCATGTTGGGCTGAGGCTAACCCCGCCCCATCACCTGACCGGAAGCCCGGGGGCGGGCCCAGGACTATAAAAGCCCAGGCAGCGGCCTCAGTGAGGGCTGAGCCTGCCGGGAGGCTAGAGGCCTCCTCTGGACTCCCAGCCTGGGAAGTAGGGACTGAGGCCTGGCCCGGACCTCCTACTTGCCGGGCCCCAGACACAGACCAGTGGCTCCCTGCCCGGGAGGTGGAGGCCCAGCGTAACCAGCCTACCTTCCCAGAAGCGACGGAGGAGCCGAAAGGCCAGCCGGAGCCTGTGCCCCAGCGCCAGCCCCGGGACCGGGAGGAGCGGCCCCAGCTACCTCGACCGGAGGCACCGCCGGGGACTTCCACGGACCCTGACCCGGAGGCCTGGCTCAACCGCCCGAATCTGCCGGCCCCTGGAATCCTGCTGAGCCCCAGTGACCTGCAAGCGGCCGAGGACTGGACCGGACCACCCCGCTGGGACGAGACTCTCCTGGACTCCCAGTCTCCTCTGCCCGACATCCAGGTACCACCCGAGGGGGAGAACGGAAGTGGCCCAGGGATAGTGGGGACTGTTAAAGGCCCCTAGGCCGGTGCGTTTCGGGCCGGAGCCCCCACCGAGCCGAAGCAGCCCGCACGGCTGCCCTAGGGCCCTGGGCCGGGGCGCAGAGGAGTGGGTGGGCCTGCGCCCCCCCCCGCCGCCCACCTATTGGGTGGCAGTCTCTCCCTCCTTGCCACTGGTACAGGCGATCCGCCTGCACCCCTCCTGACCAAGGAGCTACTCACCTGTTTCTCGTTGCCATGCCCTGGACTGAGGGCCTGGCCACTCTCTGTAACTGTGTTTGTTTGTTGCCACGCCCTGGACTGAGGGCCTGGCCACCCTTTGTAACTGTGTGCTGGTTGCCACGCCCTGGACTGAGGGCCTGGCCACTCTCTGCAACTGTGTTTGTTTGTTGCCACGCCCTGGACTGAGGGCCTGGCCGCTCCTCCTAACTGTGAGAGGTTTGCTGCTGTTATACCCTGAGCTAAGGCTGGACCGCTCCCTGTGGACCAACGGGGTCGGTCTTAAAGGGGCAGCACGGTGGGTCGGAGTGGCCGCCCACTGAGCCGGAGGAGGAGGAACCCCTCCGGGCGGGCCAACCGACCACACGTGGTGGAGAACGTGGGTACTATCGATCGATCCTGCCCCTGACGTAAGGGGCTGAACGTGTGCCTCAGTGTACCAAAAAAAAAAAAAAAAAAAGAGAGAAAAAAAAACAAACCCTAATTTTTTTTCCCCACCCTTTCTCCCCTCTATCCCCGCGTGGTTGCAGGGGCAGGACAAACATGGAGTGGGAGAAAGTGTTGAAAGTTCTTGCGGAGGGTCAGCAACAGCAGCAGAAGCTCTTGGCTCAACAGCTGGCCGCGCAACACCAACAACAGCAAGAGCTACTGCGACGGCTGGGCGCCCAACACAGCCAGCTCCTACAGGAGATGGCGAAGCAGAACCAGGAGCTGCAAATGCAGGGGTTCCAGCAGCTAGCGGCCCTCGGGACCCGCCCGGCCGAATCACAGGGGGGGGCCACCGGGGACCGGACGAGCGCAAGGACCCCAGTCCACCTCACTAAGATGGGCCCAGAAGATGACCCAGAAGCGTTTTTGGAAACGTTCGAGCGGGTGGCGACCATTATGCAGTGGCCCCGAGAACAGTGGGCGACCCTGATAGCTCCATATTTAACTGGGCTAGCGCAGGAGGCCTACCAGGCCTTACCCTTGGAGGCGGCACGGGACTATACCGAGGTCAAAGCGGCCATCCTGGATGCCCTGGATATCTCCCCAGAAACTTTCCGGCGACGGCTCCGGTCCATGAGCTACCCGTCGGGCGCCCGGCCTCGGGCTGTCGCTCACGGAGTTAGAACCCTTTGCCGACGCTGGCTTCGGCCAGAGCAGCAGTCTGCGGAGGAAATCATGGAGCAGGTCGCCCTAGAGCAGTTCACCCAGCTGCTTCCGCCGCGAGGTCGGGCCTGGGCCCTCTGGCACCGGCCCGCGACACTGGGGGAGGCAGTCACCCTCATGGAGGACTTTCTGGCCGCTGAGAATCCCGTGGCATTGGGCGCCCGGACCCTGGCACCCATCCCAAAAGCATCGGCAGTGGCCCCGGTGCCACTACCCCGAACCAGGATTGGGCCTCGGACGGACGTGGCCCCGAGGGAAAATAAGGGTGAGGATCTTCGTCGCGCTAGTCGGGTCCTCACCCGCGACGGACGGGAAGGCCCTCACCCAGGGCCTCTGGAGCGGCGGCGCCTTCCCCCGCGAGAGGACGCCGCCCGAAGGGTGTACCCCGACTTAGGGCCGTGCTTCTCCTGTGGGCGTATGGGGCACTTACAGAGGGACTGCATGGAAATGGATTGTAGCTACGGCCAGGACTGTACTGCAGCCCCCCCAGCTCTCCCCGCGGGCCCACCAATCCTCACGGCTCCGGGGCTAGCCGGGGCCCCGCAGGTGTTCGCCCTCCTTGATTCGGGGTGCAGCCCGACGCTTATTCGCCCCGATGTCCTCCCGGCCACCGCGGTACCCGAAGGGGAGCTGCAGCTGCGGTGCGTCCATGGGGACGTGAGAACGTATCCTCGGGTCCGACTACTTCTGACCATTCGAGGCGTAACCAGAGTGATGCTCGTAGGGGTGGTCGCTAATCTACCGTATCCCATGGTGTTGGGCCGCGATTGGCCAGAACTTACGGCCCTCATGCGAGAGACTAGTCCGGGGGAGCTGCCTACGCCAACCGAGCCAGGTGGGGAGCTCCTGGGGGAGGAACCCCAGGGGGCCCGAACGCGGGGGGCCCTCCGCAGAGAGGAGCCGACGGACGACGAGGCGTCCGAGCCGACGGAGCCAGCACCCGCGGACCCAGAGGATACTCCAGTTTCACTGGACTCGGCGGATTTTCCCCGAGACCAAAGGGACGACCCCACCTTACGAGCCGCCTACGACCAACTCGCCCGTGTCAACGGGGCCGTGGTTGACCCGCAACGGGCTGCGCAGTGGCCCCGGTTTGAGCTCCGAGCAGACAGGCTCTACCGGGTTGTGCAGAACCCACAAACCCAGGAGGAAGAAGCCCAGTTACTAGTACCCCAGGGCCATCGGCGCACGGTATTAAGACTGGCTCATGACATTCCAGCGGCAGGTCACCTCGCACACAAGAAGACCCTGGCCCGAGTCCTGGCCCGGTTCTTTTGGCCTGGAGTGTATAAGGAAGTCAAGGACTATTGCCAGTCCTGTCCAGACTGCCAGTTGGCCGCTGCCCCGGGGGTGCCAAAAGCACCACTTGTTCCCTTACCGGTGGTAGGGACCCCCTTTGAGCGGATTGCCTTGGACATAGTGGGGCCCTTTCCACGGAGCAAGACGGGATTCCGCTACCTCCTGATGCTGATGGACTATGCAACCCGATTCCCCGAGGCTATCCCCCTACGAAATACCCACGCCCGCACTATTGCAAACGAACTGGTACGAATTTTTGCCTGGGTCGGGCTGCCGCGGGAGCTACTGACAGACCAGGGAACGAACTTTACATCCCGGCTGTTGCGTGAGGTCTGCGACATTTTAGGCATTCACAAGTTACAGACCTCCGTCTACCACCCTCAGACCGACGGACTGGTTGAACGATTTAACCGTACCCTAAAGGGGATGCTGAGGAAGTTTCCGCCGGCTGAAATGAAGCACTGGGACCAGTTGGTTCCACCGCTGTTGATGGCTGTTCGAGAGGTGCCACAGGCTTCCACCCGATTTTCCCCCTTTGAGCTCCTGTACGGCAGACGACCCCGCGGCATCCTCGATTTGATGAAGGAGACCTGGGAGCAGGCCCCTTCAACCTCGGTAGGACTCTTGCAGTACGTGCTCCAACTCCAAGAGAGACTCCCTCGAGCGGGGGCCATGGCTCAGGAGAACCTGCAGACCGCCCAAAGTGCGCAGGAGTGGGGGTACAACCGGGGAGCCCAAGAAAGAATATTCGAACCCGGGGATAGGGTGTTGCTGTTACTCCCTTCTGACGAGTCAAAATTACTGGCTCGCTGGCAAGGGCCGTATGAAATTTCTCGCCGACTGAGCCCAGTCACCTACGAAGTCTATCAACCGGGCCGGCGAAGGAAAAAACAAATATACCACGTGAACCTCCTCAAACCCTGGCGGGAACGAGAAGGACTGATGGTCGCGCCATACCCCTCGGAACCCGTACTGGGCCCCCAGATACCAGGGGCCAATGAGGAAGGTGCACCCCAGCTGGGGGATACCCTGTCCGAGGACCAACGGAACCAAGCCCAGCATCTCATTGAAGCGTTCATCAAAACCTTCACCTCGCAACCCGGCCGGACCTCAACCATAACCCATAGCATCCGAACCACTCCAGGACAGGTCGTACGAGAAGGTAACAGACCTCTTCCCCGGCGGATGCGCGACGTGGTGGAACAGGAGGTTCGGAGTATGTTGGAGTTGGGGGTGATAGAACGATCAAAGAGTGAATGGAGAAGCCCCGTCGTGCTGGTCCCCAAGCCGGATGGAAGCATCCGGTTTTGCATTGATTTTCGGAAAGTCAATGCTATTTCAAAGTTCGATGCTTACCCGATGCCGCGGACGGATGAGCTGCTGGAGTGCCTGGGGAAAGCCAACTTTATAACAACACTAGACCTGACAAAAGGCTATTGGCAGATCCCGTTGGACCCAGAGTCGCGAGAGAAAACAGCTTTCACCGCCCCTTCAGGGCTCTTCCACTTCGTGCGCATGCCATTCGGTCTCCATGGGGCACCCGCCACCTTTCAGCGGATGATGGACCGCCTGCTTGGCCCCCATCTGGATTATGCCGCGGCCTACCTCGATGACGTGGTAGTTTACAGTTGCGGGTGGGAGGAGCACTTGAACAAAGTGGCGGCGGTGTTACGAACCCTCCGAGACGCAGGTCTCACCGCCAACCCCAAGAAGTGTAAAATCGGCTGGCAGGAGACCACCTATTTAGGATATCGATTGGGACGAGGATTGGTCCGACCACTGGTGGGGAAGGTGGAGACTATACAGAATTATCCAGTACCGACAACTAAAAGGAAGGTCCGACAATTCCTGGGGCTGGCGGGGTACTACCGCCGATTTGTTCCCCAGTTTGCCAGTTTGGCCGCACCCCTCACCATGCTACTGATGAAGGATAAACCCCAGAGAGTGAGGTGGAGCCCAGAGTGTGACGCTGCTTTTCAGCAACTCAAAGAGGCTCTGTGCAGTGAACCCGTCTTGTTTAGCCCAGACTTTGATAAACCCTTCATTGTGCAGACAGACGCCTCGGACAGTGGGCTGGGAGCTGTGCTGTCCCAAGAGGTCGATGGAGAGGAACATCCCGTCGTCTACATCAGTCGCAAACTGTTTCCCTGAGAACGCCAGTACTCAGTAATAGAAAAGGAGGCCCAAGCTATCAAGTGGGCGGTTGAAGCGTTACGGTACTACCTCCTGGGGGACGCGTTTGTTTTATTTACAGACCATGCACCACTAAAATGGTTACAAAACATGCGGGACACCAATAGCCGGCTTATGAGATGGTATTTAGCCCTCCAACCCTATGTGTTTTCCATCCGGCACAGGGCGAGAAAGGCAAACGCCAACGCAGATGCGTTGTCCCGCCTGGCGGAGGAGCAAGGGCCCAGTCCCGATAAACGGGGTCTGGACTTAAGGGGGGGGGGGTGTGTAATGGGTCCTATTTGGAAGCACGGGAAAGTGGGCGGGCAAAGCCTGCCCACTTCTAAAAGCCCCTCCCCCAGCCTTGCGGGAGGGACGACTGGACCCATGCCCAACTAATTACTGGGGACAAAAAATGACAAAAGGGGCAAGGAGTGCAGGTTAAAGGTTTATAACTAGGAGACCGGATGGGGACACCGAGCAGAGAACCCCGGACAGCGCCCACTGCTCCTCGAAGCTGTCCATGGAGCCAGTGGACGCCGCCCAGAGGAACTCTGCCCGGATACGTGACACTAGGGATGAACGGAAATAGGCCCCACAGTCGCAGGGAACCCCCTCGTCTATCATCCTCTCCCTGGTGTTATAGATGGTGGCTTTGGCTAGAGCCAGGAGAAGGTTGACGAGGCGGTCCCGCGACTTTGTGGGGCCACGGATTGGGTGTGCGTAAAGGAAAAGGTGTGGGGAAAAGTGCAGCCAGAACCTCAGTAAGAGGTTCCGGAGGAGCCGGAATAGGGGCTGCAACCTGGCGCATTCGAGGTAGACGTGCGCCAGGTTTTCCCTCACGCCGCAAAAAGGGCAGGTGTCCGGGATGGGGGTGAACCGCGCCAGGTACACGCCCGTGCTCACGGCTCCGTGAAGGAGCCGCCAACTGATATCCCCGACAGGCCGCGGGATTAAGGTGGAATATAGGCTGGCCCATCGGGGTTCCCCACCCTCAACAGGTCTTAAGTAGTCCCGCCATTTGGTATCGGGGCGGGACACGAGGGTGGGGAAATGCAAGGTGTGGAGCACGAGCGTGTACAGATGTTCTCGAGGCGCGGTTCGAAAGCAGACCGGCTGCAACTTTTGCAGCCGGCTGGGGGTCCAAGGGTGGGGAGGCCGGGGGGGCCCGCGGAACAGGGGCCCGATAAAAAGGGACGGAGAGTTTGCAGGAAGAGAGGGGTGGGGGATGCCCTCTCGCACGGACCGCTGCAGGAAGTCGAGAGCGGGCCGCGGCAGAGCCGCCTTCACCTCCTGGAGTAGGCGCAGAGGGGTTCGGGGGGTGGAGAGCCCCATGCGCCGAGTGAGCGCTCGGGGATCCACCCAGTCCCCTCTGTCGTAGTCCAGGAGGTCTCCATCATGGTGGTTTCCGCCAGGATCAGCCTCCGGCGCACCGAGGGAGACTCCGCCACCTGCACGCACAAGGCTGGATTGTGGAGCAGGGGCTCCGCGAGGAGGTCTCCTCCCTCGGCGGCCACAACGGACCTGGTCGCCGAAAACAGCTTCCAGGTCTGGAGGAGGTCCTGGTAGAATTCCGGCAGCTCGGAGAGGTCTCGCGGAAGACCCCTCGGGTGGATAAAAAAGAGCTGCCGGTCGTATCGGAGCCCTCGGAGGCGGCGGAGGAAGGTGCACGCCAAAGTGCTCCATGCCGGACTACCTGCACTAAAGAGGAG
Source organism: Pelochelys cantorii (assembly GCA_032595735.1). Taxonomy (NCBI): domain Eukaryota; kingdom Metazoa; phylum Chordata; order Testudines; family Trionychidae; genus Pelochelys; species Pelochelys cantorii. The sequence goes on along the minus strand of CM064334.1, from coordinate 22,969,154 downwards.
TCTCTGCAGGGCTTGGAGGCGGAAGGTCCGGACCTGGCTGCGCACGCAGACCAGGCCCTGGCCCCCCTCCTCCAAGGGGAGAGACAAGACCCCTGCAGAGACCCAGTGCAGTCCTGGCCAAAAGAACTCCAAAGCTGTCCTCTGGAGCTTGGCCAGGACCTCCGGGGCCGGGCGCAGGGTATTGAGCCGGTGCCAGAGCATGGACAGGACCAGCTGATTCAGCACCAGTGCCCTCCCGCGAAGGGAGACACACCGGAGCAGTCCTGCCCATCTCCGCAACCGCTCACCCACCCTGGCGTCCAAACCTTGCCAGTTTTCCGGCGGAGAAGGATGCGTGGCGGATAAATAAACGCCCAGATAGAGCAGCGGACCCGCGCTCCACCTGATGGCCTGAAGCATGGGCGGGAGGGAGCCGGCCCGCCACCCGTCCCCGACCACCAGGCCAGAGCTCTTGACCCAGCTGACCCGGGCGGAGGAGGCCGCCGAGTAGACGGCTTGGCAGGCCTCCACCCGCGCCAGATCGCCCGGGTCCTGGACCACGAGGAGCACGTCATCGGCGTACGCCGACAGGACCAGCCGCAGCTCCGGCTCTCGGAGCACCAACCCCGTCAACCTCCTTCGGAGGAGACGGAGGAAGGGCTCGATTGCCAGAGCGTACAGCTGGCCCGACAGCGGACACCCCTGACGTACCCCCCGCCCGAAGCTGACCGGCTCGGTCAGGGTCCAGTTGAGCCTGACCAAACACTCCGCGAGGGCGTACAGCACCCGGACAAAACCCACAAAACGGGGCCCGAAGCCGAAGGCCCGCAGGGTGCCCAGGAGATACCCGTGATCCATCCTGTCGAACGCCTTCTCCTGGTCCAGGGACAGGAGGGCGAACGACAAGCCGTCCCTACACCCGAGCTCCAAGAGATCCCGGACCAAATACAAGTTATCAAAAATGCTACGGCCCGGGACGGTGTAGGTCTGGTCGGGATGGATGACGTCCGCCAGCACGGACCGCAGTCGCAGCGAGATGGCTTTCGCTACGACCTTATAGTCCGTGCTGAGGAGCGAGACGGGACGCCAATTCCGAAGGTCGCGGAGGTCCCCCTTCTTCGGCAGCAAGGCGAGCACGGCTCGCCTGCACGACAGAGGGAGGACCCCGCTCTCCAAGGACTCGGCCCAGACGGTGACGAGGTCCGGGCCGAGGACGTCCCAGAACACGCGGTAAAACTCCACGGTCAGCCCGTCCATGCCCGGGCTTTTATTGTTGGGCATGAGACGGAGGGCTTCCGAGAACTCGGCCAGAGTGAGAGGCCTCTCCAGCGGGTCTCGGTCGCCCTCGCTGACCGTCGGGAGCTCGGTCCAGAGCACCTTGCAGGCGTCGGCTTCGGTCGGATCCGGGGAGAGCAAACTGGCGTAGAAGGCCCTGGCCCTTCCACGCATCTCCGCCGGATCCGTGAGGGGGGTGCCGTCCTCCGCCAAAAGGCAGGTGACGAGCTTTTTGGCCCCCCTCCTTTTCTCCAGGGCGTAGAAGAAGCGGGAGCCGCGATCCATCTCCCGAAGGAGCTGGATGCGAGATCGAACGAAGGCGCCCCGGGCCCTGCGATCTTCCAGGGCCCGGAGCTCCTCCCGCCTCTCCCGGTACGCCTCGCGGAGGAGTGGATCCTCGGGGGCGGATGCCAGACACCTCTCAAGCTTCAAGACCTCCCGTTCCAGCTGCTCTATCGCCGCATCCCTCCGCCGGCTGGCGCCCCGGGAGTAGTTGCGGCAGAAGAGCCGGGCGCGCACCTTCCCCACGTCCCACCATCGCCGCGCCGAGGGAAAGGCGGGCCGCTGCCCCCGCCAGGCCAGCCAGAACTCCCGGAAGGACGCCACGAAGCCCGCATCCTCCAGCAAGCTGTTATTAAAGTGCCAATAGGCCGGCCCCAGCCTCTCCGAATTCAGAGAGGCTTTCACGGCCACCAAATGGTGGTCCGTGAACGGGGCCGGCCGGATGCTGGAGGAGTGGGCTCGTGCCAGATGGAAGCGGGAGAGGTAAATGCGATCCAACCGGGAGTGGCTCGACCGATGGTCCCCCACCCGGACGTAGGTGAAGGTGGTGTTGTCGTCCGGGTGGTGGTCTCGCCAGACGTCCACCAGGGAGTGGTGGTCCACGATCTCCCTGAGGACGCCTGCTGCGGCCTGGCAGTTCGCGAGTCCTACACGGTCCCGGTCATCGAGGGTGGTGTTGAAATCCCCGCCCAGGACCAGACACTCGCGAGGATCCAGAGTGCCGAGGAAGGTGGCCGCCTGCCGATAAAAGGTGACCTGGTCCGGGCCCGCGTTCGGGGCGTAGACGTTGACCAGGTTCAACGTCAGCCCCTCCACGCGGGCCCGGACGTGCAGCAGGCGGCCCGGGACAACCTCGGCCGTCCCCAGCACCTCGGGCCGTAGGGCAGGGGAGAACAGGGTGGCCACCCCGGCCGAGCGGGCGCCGAGGTGGCTAAAATATACCCCGTCCCCCCACTCCAGCCGCCAGCCAGTCTCGACGGCCGGAGTCGTGTGGGTCTCCTGCAGGAAGGCCACCGAGTACCCCCCCTCCCGAAGGAAGGAGAGCACCCGGCTCCTGCGGAGACCCGCCCTACAGCCCCGGGCATTCAACGTTGCGATAGTGGTGTACTTCATGGAGAGGGCTGGGGTGGATCCTCACGGGCAGGACGATCGTCGGCCCCCCGCAGGTCCCGCAGCAGACCGCACTCCGCCCCGAAGGTCAGGAGCGCGTCTCGAAATCTGCGGGTCCGGCGGTAGGCCGCGTCGCCCTGCCTATCGGTCCCTCTCCCCTCCTGCAACAGGGCTCTAGTGGCCTGGAGGATGGGATGGAAGTCCCCCCAGCGCTGGAGGGCGAGCTGCACCTTCCCTTTTACCCCGCGGTTATCCGCGAGGAATTGGCGCAGCTCGCCCCTCAGCGCTAAGGGGGAACCAGGATTCTTCTCCGTCCGGGCCCCCGGGTGGAGCTCACGGGCCACAGAGGCGGGCAAACAGGGATCCGATCCCTGACGCGGCGCCGACACCGATGGCGCCGCGCTGCCCGTCCCCGACTCCGGCAAGGGAGGGGGCGGCGGAGGGAACAAGGCAGCCCCCAACGGGTTGGGGACCGGGGATACAAATACCGCCCCCTGAGGGCCGCCCATGACCAGGGGGAACGAGACGGCCCCCGTGGGGGCGGCACTAGCGGACGTTTGGGGGGGCGATGGGGATGGAACAGGTGTTGCGGCAGGGGCCGGGGTGGGAAAGGGACGGGGGGACGGCAGCGGAGGAATGTTCTTCACGGTAGGGGCGGGAGAAGGAATGGGCTCTGAGCCGGACGGTGGGTCGCGGTTGGGAAGCAGGGAAGAGGTGGGGGTTGGAGGGGAGTCAGGGACAGGGGAGGACTCGGGGCTGGAGATGGGTTCGTAAAGGGCGGAAACAGGGGTGGGGGGAGGATCGGGACACGGGAGAGGATCAGAATCCCGGGCAGGGTCTGGATAGGGGTCTCCCGTGGCTATCCCACCGGGCTGCGGCACCTCCCGAATGGGGACCTGGGAATCGGGAGCAGGAACAGGAAGGGGGCCCACGCCGACGCCGGGTTCAGGTAACGAGGTTGGAATTGATACCTCGGCGTCGGCCAGAGCGGTGTCTTCTGCTGGGCCCCCAGCGGGAAGGGGAGATGACTGCCCCGCCTCGGTTGCGGGAAAGGGGGTGTCCCCAGACTCAAGACCCGGCCACTCGGCACCAGCCGTCGCCCCGAAGGGCTCGGCGGCATCGGCTCTGGCGCTCGAGTCGGCCGGGCCAGTGGGCAATATCAGGGGCGCCCCAAGTGTGAGGACGGGGTCGGCCACCTGGGACACGGAGTTGGGATTGGGAGGGGGAGGGGGCGGCGCCGCAGAGTCGCCGCCCAGACCGAGGCCCGCTGGCGGAGGGTCGTCCTCCCCCTGAGCAAGCGGGGTCAGACCCAGGGCCTCGATCTCCTCGAAGATGGAGCTAAGTTCCATCCCCTCGGCCCCGGAGTTCCCCCCCGCGGCCGCCAAGGCAACAATTACCTCAGCCGGAGCGGGGGGGGGCTCAGCTGGAGCCGGGGCCGGGGGGGCTCCACCCGAGGCCTCCTCTTGGAGGGGCTCCACAGGGGGGGCGACATCGTCCCCCCTCGCTGCCACGGCCGCCTCGTCCGGCACCTCCTGCTGAAGCTCGTCGGGGGCGTTCTCGGCAGCGCTGGCCCCCCTCGAGATCTTTCGGAGGGGGGCCTTCCCGCCCTCCCCATCGGAGGGGGGAGATTGAGCCCGCGAAGGGCGGGCTTTGCGCTTCCCCCGAACGAGCGTCCAGCCCTCCGAGGTAGAGGTGGAGGGCTGGTCAGCAGGGGCAAGGCCAGGGGGCGCAGTTTGTTTTCGGGGAGGGCGTTGAGGCAAGGGAGGGAAAGAGGAGGGTAGGGTTACCTCCACCTGGGGAGAGCCCTCTCCCTCGCCCGGCGGCAACCGCGCCACCCTCTCCTCCTCGGGCCCTGCAGAAACAGATCGAATGGAGTCAGGGCCCGCCTGCTCACTCGGGCACGCCGAAGGGGACGCCTTCGGCTGCCGAGCAGAGCCGTCGGTTGGAGGAGGGGCAGCCGCGGAGGCCGGACTTCCAGGGGGGCCGGCGGTGGTAAGGCCGGCGTCCTCCCGGGCTCCGGGGGTCCCGGGCGCCTCCTCCGACCGGGCCAAGGGACAGTCCCTCCGGACGTGCCCCATCGCCCGGCAGAGGAAGCACCGGGCCTCCCCCGAAGAATAGTGGACCCGGTAGAGGGCCCCCTGGTAGGGCACCATAAAGGACCCCTCGAGCGCCACCCCACCACGCGCCGCCGGCGGCATTTGCAGTTGCACCTGCCAGCGGAATGACAAAACGTGGCGGAGGGCGGGGTCCTTACAGCCCAACGGGAGAGGGCTGATCACGGAAATTGGCTTCCCCAGAGTGGAGAGGGAAGGCAACAGGGTAGCATTGGGGAGGAAGGGCGGGACGGAAGTGAGAACCACCCGTACGCCCAGGTCCTCCAATGGCTCGAGGGGCACGTGCACGCCCCCCACGGCCAGGCCCCTCTCCACCGCCTCCTGGGCGGCGGCCTCCGAGGCAAGGAAGAACACCACCTTGCCGTACATCTTGGAGGCCGCCACCACGGCCGAGGCCCCCACCACCCTCGCCAACGCCCGCACGTAAGTTTCGACGTGGGGCGAGGCGGCGACCAGGAGGCAGCGAACACCATGCTTCCTGGTCAGAGTGGGAAAGGGGCCTCGGCCACCAGGGATGGCGCTGGAGGCGGCGGTATGGGCAGATGACCCAGCACGTGGGGGGGCGGCAGCGGCCACCTGGGCGTATGCTCTGGGGGCCGTGGGTGGATTTCCCCCAGAGCTGGTGGAGGGAACAGCAGGGGAAGGAGGGGCTGTGGCGGACGATGGGGCCACAGCGGGCGGGGCAGCCTCAGCCGTGGGAGGTTTGGCCTTCAGGGCCGGGCCCTTGCCTTTCTTCCCCCCCCGGCCCTTTTTTCCGGCCGAGGTGGAAGCTGCTCCCGGATTTGGGGGAGCATCGGTCGTGGCAGCGGCGGAGCTCGGGCTTGGGGTCGGGAGGTCAGCCGCGGCATTCTTTGGGCCCGGTGGCAACGGGGAGACCGTGGGGTTGACAAGGGAAGGGGTTTCCTCCATCATGTGGGGAAGGAGGAGGGAGGCACAGATGGCAGGAGGGGAGGGCAAGGGTTAACCGCTCCTCCCCACCAAACAGCAGGCAGGGGAGGAGGGTGTCCGTGAGGGAGAGGGCAGGGAGGAGGGGGGGCACTGGTTTCGGAGGGGGGCAACTGAGAAAGGGGAGGGGGGTTGCAGCCTCTCCTCCCTGCTGAGGCTGTGGCAGAGGAGGAGGGCGCTATTACGGAGGGAAGGAACGTGAGGGAAGGGGTGCGCGATTGGGGAGGGAGGGGGAAGGGGGGAGACAACCACTCCCTCCCGCCGACTGACTGCAGGGAGGGAGGGAATCAAGAAGGGCAAGATGGAAATGAGGGGAACCGAGAGGCCAGCAACCACTCCTCCCTGTAAGGCTGGGAACAGAGGAGGAGGGTGCTGGCACGATGGGCGAGGGACAAAGCAACAGGTACAGGACAGGGGCCGGCTCCTCCAGCTGCACTGGGGTATAAGAGGGGGCTATGGGATCATTGGGGGGGAGTGCAGTGTACAGGAGAACTAACTAAAAAGGGGAGGGTAGGACACAGGTGCTCGGAAGGGGCACAAGGCAAGTAGGGTAGTCCTCAAAGGGCTAGCGGGCAGCTGGGGGGAGGGGTGAAAAGGAGGCAAAACAGCAGCTGAGAGGGGCGGGGCGCACAACTAGGCTAACTGGGGCAGGGGCGTGGCAGGTAAACTTTGGGAGTGAATGTGACGAGTGAGTAACTTTGGGGAGGGAGGGGAAAACAACCTAGGCTAGTGGGGAAAGGAACAAGCTGCTGGGGTAGGGTGGGTGACCAGGGGTGAGGGAGGCCCCCCAACCAAATGTAGCTGAGGAGGGGGGGCCAAGTCCAAGGGGGTGGGGAGGGAGCACACCCACGAGCGCTGTGAGGGCTCGACCTCGCCCACCACTGCAGCAGAGTCCCAGATGGAGGGCGGGGCAGCAAACCCCACCAAGGGGAGAAGAGCCAGTCCAGGTGGTAAGGGGCGGTGGAGGGGGGTGTTGGGGGTGGTGGCAGCAGAAAAGGGGGGGGGGCCGCTGGACTTGGGGGGAGGGCTCTGGGCCCCTCCCCCTGCCCCCCTTCTTAGTGGCTCAGTTCACCACCACCCCTGGAGCAGGTGGAAAAAACAAAGCTCAGTCTAATGAACAGACCCCCTCCACAGTTCTGGATGGTGGTTCTCCTCTTTTCCTCCTTGGCGGGGCGCAGCAGCAGCAGTGGCAGTGGGCAGGCAGCAGTCAGCGGGGGAAGGCCTCTGGGTGATGGGTGCTGGTGGGGTCCTCTTCCTCTGGAGTGGAGGAGGGGAGAGGGGGGGCAGCCGGCAGGCCCCCCCCTCTCCCCTCAGGCAGCAGCAGCAGCAGCAGTAGCCGGTGGTGGTGAGAAGCGGTGGTGTCCGTGGGGAGCAGGTCCAGGAGCACGGAGGCCTCAGGTGGTGGCTGGGTGGAGCAGGGAGAGCCCCAGCTGGTGCAGGAGCAGGAGCAGGAGCAAGGGGAGGGAGAAGGAAGAGAGCAGCTCCTGCACCCTGCTGCCTCTCCTCCCTCTCTGGAGTGGAGTGGGCGCCCACGGAGCCGGAGGAGGAGGAACCCCTTCAGACGCCATGTTGGGCTGAGGCTAACCCCGCCCCATCACCTGACCGGAAGCCCGGGGGCGGGCCCAGGACTATAAACGCCCAGGCAGCGGCCTCAGTGAGGGCTGAGCCTGCCGGGAGGCTAGAGGCCTCCTCTGGACTCCCAGCCTGGGAAGTAGGGACTGAGGCCTGGCCCGGACCTCCTACTTGCCGGGCCCCAGACACAGACCAGTGGCTCCCTGCCCGGGAGGTGGAGGCCCAGCGTAACCAGCCTACCTTCCCAGAAGCGACGGAGGAGCCGAAAGGCCAGCCGGAGCCTGTGCCCCAGCGCCAGCCCCGGGACCGGGAGGAGCGGCCCCAGCTACCTCGACCGGAGGCACCGCCGGGGACTTCCACGGACCCTGACCCGGAGGCCTGGCTCAACCGCCCGAATCTGCCGGCCCCTGGAATCCTGCTGAGCCCCAGTGACCTGCAAGCGGCCGAGGACTGGACCGGACCACCCCGCTGGGACGAGACTCTCCTGGACTCCCAGTCTCCTCTGCCCGACATCCAGGTACCACCCGAGGGGGAGAACGGAAGTGGCCCAGGGATAGTGGGGACTGTTAAAGGCCCCTAGGCCGGTGCGTTTCGGGCCGGAGCCCCCACCGAGCCGAAGCAGCCCGCACGGCTGCCCTAGGGCCCTGGGCCGGGGCGCAGAGGAGTGGGTGGGCCTGCGCCCCCCCCTGCCGCCCACCTATTGGGTGGCAGTCTCTCCCTCCTTGCCACTGGTACAGGCGATCCGCCTGCACCCCTCCTGACCAAGGAGCTACTCACCTGTTTCTCGTTGCCACGCCCTGGACTGAGGGCCTGGCCACTCTCTGTAACTGCGTTTGTTTGTTGCCACGCCCTGGACTGAGGGCCTGGCCACTCTCTGCAACTGTGTTTGTTTGTTGCCACGCCCTGGACTGAGGGCCTGGCCGCTCCTCCTAACTGTGAGAGGGTTGCTGCTGTTATACCCTGAGCTAAGGCTGGACCGCTCCCTGTGGACCAACGGGGTCGGTCTTAAAGGGGCAGCACAGTGGGTCGGAGTGGCCGCCCACTGAGCCGGAGGAGGAGGAACCCCTCCGGGCGGGCCAACCGACCACACCCCTAATCATTTTAGTTGCCCTTTTCTGAACCCTTTCCAAGGCCAAAATATCTTTTTTGAGGTGAGGAGACCACATCTGTACACAGTATTCAAGATGTGGGCATACCATAGTTTTATATAGGGGCAGTAAGATATTCTGGGTCTTATTTTCTATCCCTTTCTTAATAATTCCTAGCATCCTATTTGCCTTTTTGACCACCGCTGCACACTGTGCGGAAGTTTTCAGGGAACTATCCACGATAACTCCAAGATCTCTTTCCTGATTTGTCATAGCCAAATTAGCCCCCATCATACTGTACGTATAGTTGGGGTTATTTTTCCCAACGTGCATTACTTTACACTTATCCACATTAAATTTCATTTGCCATTTTGTTGCCCAATCACTCAGTTTGGTGAGATCTTTTTGGAGTCCCTCACAGTCTGCTTCTGTCTTGACTATCCTAAACAGTTTGGTATCATCTGCAAACTTTACCACCTCACTGCTTACCCCTTTCTCCAGATCATTTATGAATAAGTTGAACAGGATTGGTCCCAGGACTGACCCTTGGGGGACACCACTAGTTACCCCTCTCCATTCTGAAAATTTACCATTTATTCCTACCCTTTGTTACCTGTCTTTCAACCAGTTCTCAATCCATGAAAGGATCTTCCCTCTTATCCCATGACAATGTAATTTACACAAGAGCCTTTGGTGAGGGACCTTGTCAAAGGCTTTCTGAAAATCTAAGTATACTATATCTACTGGATCCCCCTTGTCCGCATGTTTGTTAACCCCTTCAAAGAACTCTAATAGATTAGTAAGACACGATTTCCCTTTACAGAAACCATGTTGACTTTTGCCCAACAAATTATGTTCTTCTACATGCCTCACAATTTTATTCTTTACTATTGTTTCGATTAATTTGCCCAGTACTGAAGTTAGACTTACCGGTCTGTAATTGCCCGGATCGCCTCTAGAGCCCTTTTTAAATATTGGTGTCACGTTAGCTACCTTCCAGTCATTAGGTACGGAAGCCGATTTAAAGGATAGGTTACAAACCACAGATAATAGTTCAGCAATTTCCCATTTGAGTTCTTTTAGAACCCTTGGATGAATGCCATCCGGTCCCGGAGATTTGTTGACATTAAGTTTTTCTATTTGTTCCAAAACCCCCTCTAATGACACTTCAATCCGGGACAGTTCCTCAGATTCATCACCCACAAAGGACGGTGCAGGTTTGGGAATCCCCCTAACGTCCTCAGCCGTGAAGACTGAAGCAAAGAAATCATTTAGTTTCTCCGCAATGGCTTTATCGTCCTTGATTGCTCCTTTTATATCTCGATCGTCTAGGGGACCCACAGGTTTTTTAGCAGGCTTCCTGCTTCTAATGTACTTCAAAAACATTTTGTTATTTCTTTGAGTTTTTGACTAGCTGTTCCTCAATTTTTTTTTGCTTTTCTTATTACATTTTTACACTTGATTTGACAGTGTTTGTGTTCCTTTCTATTTATCTCACTAGGATTGGACTTCCACTTCTTAAAAGATGCCTTTTTGTCCCTCACTGCTTCTTTTACATGGTGGTTAAGCCACGGTGACACTTTCTTAGGTCTCTTGCTATGTTTTTTAATTTGGGGTATACATTTAAGTTGGGCCTCTATTATGGTGTCTTTAAAAAGTTTCCATGCAGCTTGCAGGGATTTGGCTCTAGTCACTGTGCCTTTTAATTTCTGTTTAATTAACGTCCTCATTTTTGTGTAATTCCCCTTTTTGAAATTAAATGCCAGAGTTCTGGACTGCTGAGGTGTTCTTCCCACCACAGGAATGTTAAATGTTATTATATTATGGTCACTATTCCCAAGCGGTCCTGTAACGGTTATCTCCTGGAGCTGATCCTGCGCTCTGCTGAGGACTAAACCAAGAATTGCCTCTCCCCTTGTGGGTTCCTGTACCAGCTGCTCCAAGAAGCAGTCATTTAAGCCATTAGAGAAATTTTATCTCTGCTTCTCTTCCTGAGGTGACATGTACCCAGTCAATATGGGGATAATTAAAATCCCCCATTATTATAGAGTTCTTTATTTTGGTAGCCTCTCTAATCTCCCTCACCAAAGCTTTTGGTGCTCACATGATCATGATCTGTGCAGCAACATTCCTTAGTTCACATATTTCAAAATTCATTTATCAACTGCCAAAACTGAACAAATGCTTAGGGAGGTGGTTGCTGGGTTCAGCTTTGACTATTTTAACTATTATTTGACTATTTGACACTTGATGTGGAATAGCTGACAAAGATGATGAAAACCGAAAACATAAGTCTTGTGTTCTTCAGCCTTCCTCCGTGCCCACCTTTCTCCTTCATTCAACAATCATGGCTCTGGAAATCTGTACCTTTGTAGCAAGCCTGATGTCATAACGCCCCCACACTGAAGGGCCTGAAACATGGCAGCAGCTGCTGATATACAAGTATCCACTTCTTTCAAGCACTTTTTAACAAAATTTGTGATGCTGTCTGAGTATTTGATAGGTGTTACCTGTGATCAAGAGAGAGGTGGACCTATAAAGATTTCACACATCATTGTACTGCCCCCTATTTCTAGGCACTGCGATTTAGATCTTGCCTGTGAGTTTTGTTGCTTCAAGTAGATTTTGGCATGTCAAGGTTCACATCTGTCTGCTCTTCCTGGAATCTTTTGAACACATAATTGGTGGAATTCCAACAAACTTGGAACGTGATACTTCAGCTGGTTCGTGATGTTCTGCTGAATCACAGTCAGGATTTCCTTAACAGAGGCAGAGTGTCTAAAATGACCATATACTAAAAGACTCTTGCTTACACAGTCAACATTTTCAGAGCACTGTGCTGTTTACTTTGCACAAATAAGCCTTTTGAATGTGATGGAAGAGGTAGCTGTGCTGGAAGCTGTGCTTTACACTTTTTAATAAAATGTAGCTCTTATGTAGCACTTGTTTATTCCAGGGATGTGAATGACTAGTCAACTATCCAATAAGCAAATGCTTATCCAATAGTCGACAGGCTAGCTGACTTATCGCCCCCGCCCCCCCCGCCTGCTGCCTCTATCAGAAAGAGGCAGCTAGGGGGGGAAGAGGAGGGTATGCTTCAAAGCAGCAGTGCCGTGTGGAGCCTGGGGTCAGCGGGGGAGTCCCCAGTTGACCCTGGGTTCCATGCGGCGCTGCCACTTTGAAATGCCGAAGGAAGCATGGGGGCTGTTGCTACACTTCAAAGGCGGAAGCGCCCTTATCGACTAATCGAAATTTTACATCCCTAGTTTACACCCATGGGCTTAGTAAATCGAATGCCCTTTTGCTCTTTTTTGATGTTATGCACAAATCTTGTCTACAAGAATATTATCAAATAGCTATTCTGAAAATAAGTTCAAATTAACTTTACATACTTGATTTAAACAAAGTAAGAACACTGAGCTATGCTGGTAGCAAGGAGCACACATGCAATCAGCAGTCTATTCCTTACATTTTCAAAGAGCTCTCCAGTCGACAGGACTCCTATTGACTCCAGTAGGCAGTAAAGCTGGTCTTCACATTAGCGATGTTAGATATCGGTTAAATGAACAGTTGAGTAACCTCATGAATTCTTAATGGTTACTTAACTATTCTATAGTCCCCGGAGGCAGGGCCGGCAGGCAGTGCGCTCCAGCCCCACTCTCAAGGAGCCCCCTGCCACGCCACACTGCTTCCTCTGTATCAGAGGCAGCAGTGTGGGGTGCCAGGCAGGAGCTGGTCTGCGAGGGAGCCAGGTTAAAAACCAGCTCCCCTCACAGACTGGCTGCCTCTGATACAGACCCAGTCACAAACCAGGACGAAGCCAGGCAGCTGGCCAGCCTGCTAAAAAATTTACTGGCCAGGAGATGGGGGGGCGGGAAGAAATGTGTGTTGCCTATAGCATTAACCAAAAAGCTTTTGCTTATCAGTTAATCGACTACACTATTACATCCCTACTTCACATTCCAATTTCTATCCTATTCTTTATCGAACGAGTACTATAGTAGTTTGAAATCATGTTTGAAGAAGCTACGATAGCTGACGTTGCTGAGATACAAAACCCACCAAAGACTGGGGCTACGAGAGGACTATGTAATTCTGGCAGAAGTGAAAGCACAAGTATCAAAATTATTTGTTGATTCTGGCGCACAGGTATAGAGAGGAAGAACCTGCGTTGGTGAAAAATGAGTCTTTGAGATGGAATTTTTAATGAAAACACTGCCTGGCACCAATGTATGTGGGAGTGGAGGTTTTCATGCTACATCAGCAAGCTAAACAACTGCACCAAAATCTACTAGAAGAATAGGCAGTTGTGAATAGAAGTGGATGAATCTCATGGAGTTTGAGGCCTGGCAACTGTCTCAACTTATTTTTTTCTGATTTTGTTGAACTAATTCAAGAACCTTCTATTTTTCCTGTAATTTAAAACCCTTTCCCTCTCAAGGAAGATTCAGTTTTTTAAAAAAATAAAGGGAAATCTGTACTATGTATTGTTAATAGAAGAACACTTTCCTACTCCACTCACCTTGATCCCAGTATTAAGGACAGGATATGTGTTTTTCACTCTTCTTTATCCTCAACTACCTTTTTCCTTAGGAATTTTAATCTCCATTCCTCACCACCACCGCTCTCGCTCTCTCACACACACACAGTTTCTGCTAAACAGAAGAACATAATTTTGATAACATCAGGCTTCCAAGTCAAATTTCCAAACCTACCATGAAAAAAAAATCCAGTTCACTTGTGGCTACCTACGTTAGTTTTACTGTTATACCTAACTGCCTATAAAAACTGTTTATCATAGTTAAAAAGCAACAGAAGTTTTTACAAATAGGCTGGTATACTAAAGGATTGGATGCAGTCTGTCCGTGACAGCACTACATCTGCTACTGGAGTTGTTAGCTAAAACAAATATCCAGGGAGCAAATATCCAACTACAGCTAGCACCCACCATCAGCGACTGCCCCTGTCTAAACAAGGGGAAGGAAACACAGAAGAGAGTAAAAGATCAAAACTACAAAACTTTTTCTCCATGGGAGAAAAGTCATATGCCACCACTTGTTTTTTAAAATAGTATCTTAATAAAATAACTGCACAACTCAACTATTTCAACTTTAATCACCAGGTCTCCTTTTTTGTTTTTCTTCTTTTTATCTTTTTCCCCCCCCCTTTAAAATTTGTTTGTCATTTTATTTAAATGGGTAGCCATGAAACCAATAGTATAAAGCTGACGACATTTATTCTATTTCAATAAGTTTAAAAATTCAACAATTATAAAAATATTATTGCAATACCAACTACAAAAACTGAAAACATCTGTGACGTATGTGGTTTTGAGGTGGAGGTCATGAAAATCAAGACTTGTAGGGCTTATGGAGTTGCCCTCACTTACGTGTCTGAATTTGGCCCTTCAAAAGCAATAACATTGGTCAATGTTGCACTACAGTTTCGTCAAACTCAAATATATACATTATGACTTTTAGTGAATTAGCATATTCTGGAAGCAGTAGAAATACACACACATCCACCTAATCACTCATTTGACCAGCAGTCAGGAAAATTCCTGTGGTCCAAAAGATCCTCTTTAAACTAAAAATCTTCTAGAGTGATCTCACCACTACCAGCTTCATCTCTGTGTGTGCACAAAAACTCGTGTGCTGGGAGAAGGAGTCAGAAAATGGTTCTTAAAACAAAGAAAACATAATATTTTTTCTTTAGTTGAAGAACTAACAGGAAAATCCACTGGTGCTGATATTGTAGCTCTTTCCACATGCCTAACTCCTACTGGATTTACAAAAGGGTTTTGTGGGAGTAAAGACTGTAAGGTTGTGAATGTATACAAACATTTATTTTTCATACAGAAAAAAATAATTTAAGAATATATGTTTGACCACAGAAAAATCCAACTAAGCAGAGAAAAGCTTCCTTCTCATCGCTGCTGCTTTAAGCAACTGGAGGAGAGGTTTCCAAACCAATAGGGCAAATGTTGTTAAACTTATAGCTCAAATATCACACTAGAGTATACTCTCCTACACATTTTACGACTTTGAAACTACACTGTGTAATATTTTCCAATGTCCCCAAGCATTTCAAGAGCCTAGTTAAACAAAAGTCAATTTATCTACCACTAGAAAGAGCATACAGCAACCTCCAATCACATGTGACAAGCTTTCATTCCAGCGTGCAGTGAAAACAGATGAAATGGTGAAGCTAAAAAAAGATGCCCAGTGCATGAAGTTCCTTCAAGTATTGTGGTGTCGTCAACTGTTCAGTTTAGCAACACCACTTGTGCTCAAACAGCTATTGTTGTTCACAGGATGCAAGTCTCTCTGCAAATTAGGGGTGTAAAAGGTTAAACAGTTAAACAGTTAAACCTGTAGGCTTACCATTAAAAGGACCTCAACCATTAACCCCACTGGCCAGCTGGCAGTGCTGAGTCAGTTGCCAGAGGGACTCCAGCCCTGGCCACGTTGGGTCACCCAGCCACAGGGACCAGCCTTGACCATATTATTACATTTTATCAGCTACAGTACCTACTGAAAGCCTTTGTGTTTCAATTCCTCTATTGTTCACAGACCAAGAAAAAATTCTTTGATATTTTTGAACAGGCAAGATCACAAGTTTTTTTGGGGGGGGCGGGGGGAGGTTGGAGGCTAGAAGCACAATGCTATTTTTGACTATTTCAAGCATTGCAGAAAACGTACAGTAGCATAAAAGGACAGGTGGATTTTCTTGGTTTGTCAATGTCTTCAAATTGCACAAATGATCAAACAAAAGTAGTTAGATATGCTCAGTATTACTCAGTGAGCCACTTCAATCACCAGTACAAGAAAGCAACATCCAGGGCTTGATTCTTATTTACACTAAGGTCTCTTTACATCATATAGGCAGCATAAAGGAGTCTTAGTGTAAATAAAGAGTTAGGCCTGTATCTATTATAAAGTACAATGCATAAAAACTAGTGGAAATATTGTAACTGCAGATGTTAAAAGGGAGAATTAAATCTGTGATATGTATTCTGATTTGGAAGATTTTTAATATGGCATAGTCTTCTGATGATTATAGACTCTCTTCTGTTAAATTACGGGAGTGATGCACTGATTCAGAAATAGATAGAAATTTATGATGAATACACACTGCCAATGGCAAAAAGAACAGACAAGTATGTAGGAGGTTACAAACAATGCACTAGTGAAAGCCAGCTTTTACATACAGAAAAACTAATCACAAGTTTACATATTTAGTCCTTTATAATTCAGAGTAGTCTACAGTAGTGCATCATCATTGTTTCAGAGGGGTAGCTGTGTTAATCTGTAACTGGAAAAACTTAAAAAACAACAAATAGTCTTGCAGCACCTTAGAGGCTAAAAAAAAATATGTAGATGGTATCCTGAGCTTTCAAATCAATACCACAGAGAGGAGATGGGGGGAAGAGGAGGAAAAAAGAAGAAAAAAGGAGAAAAAAAATTGTCCGTTAGAGTGTCCATGCTAGTGAAGATGATAAAGTGGGTACTAAGTATTCTTATCAGCTTCATTTAGCATGGACACTAACTGACAATTTCTCTCTCCTTTTTTTTTCTTCTTTTTCCTCCTCTCTCTCCTCCCCCTTCCCCCAGCATCCCCTCTCTGTGCTATTTATTTGAAAACTGGACCCCTTAAACTCCATTCATCTGAAGAAGTGGATTGCGCCCACAAAAGCTCATGATACCATTTACATTTTTGTTTGTCTCTAAGGCGCTGCAAGACTATTCGTTGTTTTTTAATCATCATTATGTTTCAGTCTCACAACAGTAAAAACATTAGTCACTCATTAAACAGCTAAGCAGGGTGATGAGGGAGTGGGGTTTAAATCATAAAATGGCTTGAAAGAAAAAGATGCCAAGCAGATCCAGACTGGAAGATTGCATGGTTTGTTATGACTATTCTAACTATGGGTATATCAACACTTGGAGCACCTCCCTCCCTTCTGCTCACCCAGCCTAGTTCCTTCATAACCTTATATCCCTAGCATCCTTCTTACTCATTACCTTCCCTCATCTTCCCTCTTCCTTCTCAAGCCAAGTTTTCCATCACAGTTCTCATCCCTCTTTTTCCTTCTCCCAGGCCCCTTGTTTTCCTTCATTCTCTGTCTCCCATTCACCCTCCTTTTCCTGCTTCCCCACCCTCCTGCTAAATTGAATACCTATCCCTTTGCTCATATCTGCTTTGCCTGTGCACAGAAGTTTGTCCATCCCCAAACAGCAGGGTAAATGTCCTATTAACTAGAAAGCAAGCAAAAGGAAGACTTGTTGTAAGGTTTGCTTTAGGGAAAAAGATGTTGAGGAAAAAAATAAGAAATCCAAAGGTACGTGAAAAGCCAACACAGTGTAACTATAAAAAACAATGAATTGTCTTGCAGCATCTTAAAGATTAACAAAACACTTAGATGGTATCATGACTATTTTTTGTTTCTTAAGTTTTTCCAGTTACAGACTAACTCGGCTACCCCCCTGAAACAGTGTAATTGTGTGAATTACTATTTCCAGTGATCATTTGGCTATATGAATCAAACCATACTTGCCACAAGTGAGATTCAATATATGGTGATACATTGCTTGTTTATTCTGAGCAATGAGCTTTCAGCTGTAAGGATCAGACTGAAAAGCGTTTATTTGGTTTTTAAAAGACAGATCACAAATTGCACCTTTGAGTGACATCTTCTGACTACAGACAGAAGATGCAGTAGCTTGTGGAAGTGCTAATTATAACCAAACTGACCTGTCTTGGCATTGCATTGCCTCAGAATATTGACATGGACCCGCGTTTAGTGTTCATTCAGATGTAATCATCAAAAGAGGGATATGCTAAAACAATTCCACTATACACAGTCTTAACGACTGTATTTCTTAATAAAATGAACTTGCTATTTGTGGACACATTTGGCAATGATATCTTTTTTCCCAGGCTTCAGAGAATGTACTGTCCTGCAATTGGGATTGTCATTATGACACACTACTTGTATATAACAGATTCATTTCCAACTACTGTAATCCTGAACACCAGGCCATCTACCTGCCACAGCATGTTCTTGCTGTCTGATAGTCTGGATTGAAAATATTGGAGAAAAGAGACAGAGTATCTGGACTAAAGCTACATCCACTTTTGCCAGCCTCAACGATGAATGCAAAGACGGTGCTGCTGCGAGTTAGGAACATCCCACTTCCATTGTCACTTCATCTCATGACTGTTACTACCTGTTTTTTATACAAAACCTCACTTTCCTCTTCCTCACCATGCTTAGCCACTCTTACTGTCCTTTGCTTCTTTTCACTACACCATTGTGAAGCCTTACAATTTGCAGGCCCACATGCAACAGAGCAGCCTCAAGCAACTAGAAGTGGGGAACAGAATTCAAGTCCTGAGCGGTCTTCTACCCCATTCCCTTCACCATAAGGAGGTGGGGATGAAGGGTTTGAGTGTGACTGTTCTCCCTTTTCTATGTCCCACTGCTGGAGACACACTATGAGCTTGAGAACCTGGATGGGGTAGGAGGCTCCCACAAAAGATATGGAGTGCCAAGTAGCTGCTTGATTTACTTGATTTTACAATCAGCCTAAGTTCCTCTCCCTATCACACACCATTGCTCTCTCTGCTCCTCCAGCTATGCAGATTTTTCCTCGTGACATCAACCCACTGTATGGTCCTTCTCTGCCCTTGCAGGTAGCCTCTGTCAAGTATGACTTAAATAAAACAAAAATGCTATACACAAAAAGAACAAAACCAGATCAAACCTCTCTCTTGCTTCAAAGGAATTTTTAAATACCTTGTTATATGAAACCAATGGCAAGCATTATCCAATAACCACATCACCCAATGAGAAAAGACAGTATTAGTAAACAAGATATTTTAAATTACCTTTCCAAAATCCCGCACATCAAACAAATCAAATGCTTCAAAAAGTTCACTTTTCTTCATCCCAAATATCTCACAGCATGCTGAAAGGAATGTTCTTATATTCTTCAAGCAGAGAAACTAGAGAAGAAACACAAATAATATTGTTAAAGAAGAGACGTGTAATTATCAACTGCTTGGTGGTATACTTTGGAAACTCGTGCTTATTTTTGCAAATATATATACATATACTGTGATATTACCATTTTTAATAGTAGTTAGCATTTCTATTAAACCATTATTTTAGATGGTTTGTAATTCAGCCATTAAAATTCTCTTGAGACTGAGTAGTGTTATCCAAGATTTTAAAGAGGGTAATTTTATTCAGCAGAATTTGTTTAAACTAATTTCATGTTGGCCAAGAGAAAAGCTAAGAAATTACCAGGTTTAAGTTAGCTTTAAAATGGCTTCAGTTTTAAAAATTAAAATGTGTAAGTTATTAGTGTACAAGAATGGACCAGCTGCGTTATGTGCTAAAGTAAAAATTACCATAGAAGATCTAATTACTGACTTTAGAAAAGCAGTCAGTCCATTTGTATATATACACACCAAGTATTTTCATTAAAAAGAGTTAATTGGAAGTCTGTCTAGTTGCAGAGATTTACTGTAAATACACGCACGGTTACAGATTCAAGACACCATAAATAATACTGTCAAAACGGACTATAATTATACATTGGGGGATTAGACAATTATGGTTTTACAGTAATTTTTGCATAACTGAGAACTAGTTGAATTTACCAAGCAGCAAATTAATTTGATAGAAAGATCCTGATTTTTAGGAGGGGAATTTGAAATTTGATTTGCCTGAACATAGCTACAGTCACCTATGATTTGCACTTCTAAACCATAGTCTGCTAAGGAATTGCACTAATGCCTGGGACTGGAGAAAGTTTTGTCAAGTGAGCGTTCTGCTTCCCTGATTTCCACTATTCCCAATTTCTAGCCTGCACTGCCTCTTCTTCAGGTTCTATCCACATAGGCTTAACTCAGTTTCAGACCAGACTTCCAGGAGTGGTAGAAGACTCCTTTTAGCAACTTCCACAACTACTTCTCATTAACAACTCCTATACTCCAACACACACACACACATGCACAAAACCAGAAAACAAAAAGGTAATCTGGAGAATTTGTACGTCAGTGAACTATTATTGTCCACAGCTGAGTAACAAAACGCAGCTGTGACTCAAGGAATTCTATTTTCAGGCTGACAGGCCTTCTCTTTAAAATGATTCCTTAGCTGTTAATTTGGAAATATTTTTTTTTCCCTTCCACCCTTTTTCCCTTGGTAGAAAGTTAAATGTACTCATGTACTGAGCGAACAGCAATTGATCTGGCCAGGGGCTATGAATCCTAACGGGAGAAGGGAGAGCACTCACAAGCAATTATTTAAAAAAAAAATTAAACCACAAAAATTCCAGTGAGGGAGAAATAACCCCTTGAGGGAGAAGCTTCAGTAGCTGCATAGCCACACTTCTGCATACCATCAGCACTGAAAGGTGGGGTATGTTTTTTTTTCCCCTAGATAAGCAGCTGGAATTTGTTTTCACCATACCACTGACATGTTATCTTTTGAAACAGCAGTGAAAGAGAAAACCATTGTCAGTAATTTTGCAGCAACTTGCTAAAGACACATATCTAAAAATAAAATAGTGCAAGATCTATCAGTTCTTTTTGGGAAGATACAATTCCAGAAAGTCTATTTTATTAAATCTTACAATCCAATATATAACAAAAATATTAAACATTTATAGGCAACAGTATTATTTCAATGTACACAGCCATCAGCTTGAGATTTTCTTTCAAATGTTATCTTATCCAAACAGCAAACCCATTCTCTAAATGCCTGATCCAAAGGAATAAGGATTACAGAACCGAGCCCATGTTTTAAATTACTTTGGTTTACGTACATCTTGTTTCTTCATAAAGAGAAATGACGGCATTCATGCCAACATTTCATGTGCAAAGTAACACCCAAATGGTTTGTCCACATGCATGCACTTCAGAATGCACTGGTGTAAATAAGGGGGGAAATGGTGAGGTGGAGACGCAGTTTCTTGGTTTAGTTTTGGGGATACTGTGTGTTTACAAACTTGCCAGAGTTGGGCAAAGTGACACTACTGCAGGAAACAAAAACGTCCAGAATCTGCGGTGTGGCAGTCACTAACCATGCTCGGTAGCCCTTTTTAAAGCTATACAGAAAGCTTTCATTGTGGGTTGACCACCTGGCATGAAATACCCATTTTCAACACCTGAAGCCTCAGCCAACTATATTTCAGTGAGAAGATGCAGACAACCTAGTAGAATTCAGCAGCTGAACAAAAACGGGATTAGATGTGCCCACTGACAGTTCTAGATCTCCAATCCGCACCAAACCATTTAGATCCAGATGGTATATTCCCTCCAGATGGTGTTTTCCCTATCTCATTGGAAGCCAGCAAAAGAGACAGGAAGTTGTGAGAGTTTGAGACTTAGTGGATCTAAATGGATTGGTGCAGATTGGAGACTTAGTGATGAAGAGATGCAAAGGATTTAGGACAAGCATGAAACTGCCAACCTGCTCTACCTGAAAAAAGCTCATGGGACATACGCACACACTTTGCATTGCACATATTGCGAGCAGGACCAAAGGACTCACCATGAGTTAGAACCAACTGTACATATATGTGTGGGTACAAGGTATATGGTTCCTCAACATTTTGTAACAACAAGTGTGGAATTTTGAGTAAGAAACACCAAAGAGCTATCATATAACAATGGTTTATGAGAAATATTTATAGCTAAGACCAAGGCTAGCACCAGGCATGTGCGTTCCATTCCTCTGTACATGGCCCTGTGATTTATTATTGGCCCTGCCTGCCCGGGCAGCACGTCCCATCTGAGGCACATCCTGATGCTTCAGACTGCACGTGGCAGGGCCCCCTCCCCACCCCCTCCTCCCAAGCCTGTGGGAGAAGAGAAAGAGGCTGCTGCGGGTACCAGTGGTGAGGGTGTCCTTGGCGGCCTAGACCCCCACATTTCTGGTCTGGGAGCTCTTCAGACTGTTGGGGGTGGGGGGTAACTACTGCAGCCATGCACAGACAGAGCCAGAGATCTGGACCTGGTGTGTGGCCGCCAGCGGCCCGGGCCATAGCTAGGGTTGCCAGGTGTCTGGTTTTGAACTGGACAGTCCAGTATTTGAGCTCTCTGTTCAGGAAACAAATTGAGAAAATATAAATGAGAAAATATAGATGTCTGGTATTTTCTAAATAAGATGTAATGTAGATTGTGATGTACTGTCAAGTGTGTCCGCTATTTTTGTTGAAACCATATGGCAACCCTAGCCATAGCACCCCATTCAAACTAGGCCCTGCAAATAATCACACCGACACTGGCCAAGGGGTGAGAACTCGTGTTCTAAATGCACTCATTCAACGTTAGCAACCTTAGGCATTAGAAAATATCTGGGTTGGTCATGGAACGTCAGCTAAGACAATGGCTGACAAATTCAATGTAGTGCACTGTAAAATAAACCACAGCAGTCAAACCATGAACTAAAGTTTCCAGTAGTTATGTGTCAAATGTACAATTTATAGAATAAGGAACAGAGTAAAAAGTTTTGAATCTGACACAAATCTCTGTCTAATTTACAGAAGAAAAAACATTTCATTGGATCTTCATTACAAACTTCTTCCCGGTTTCAGGAACCTTATGGTTTTCAAGACAAAACTGAAGCGAAGACTAGAATACATGACCACTTTATCCTGCCAAATGAGGAGGCCAAGTTCCTGTACTCCTTCCCCCAACATACCGCTACAGTGTGTCTGGAGGAAAGTGGTCACAAGGCTACATGTAATGGTGGAGCCTGCGACTTCTGAGAATTACGTAAAAAAAAACCACACAGAAATTAATCAGGAGGGAAGGGGGAAGGTTTGCTACTTTTTGAAAGTTACAGCCACCAGGTTTGTTCAACAGTTTATATATCCATTACATTTAATAATGCACTCACAAGGAAAGGCATACAACACACTAGTATTCACTGACTAATGCTCTTCATGCTGGAAAAAATTAGCCGGTCCGAGCACTTTGAACATTAATCAAAGACAAAATCTGACAGTGTAACACAAAATTAAAGCCTTGTAAAATAAATTGCCCTTAAGGAACTGGAAGCTTGGTGGCAAATGACCTACGTGCGGGAACAGGAGATGTAAAGAGCCTGAAAATTTGCCCAAATTTGCCAAAAGATTTGAGAACATATTAGTAAACCAGGAACAAGTCTCAGTCAGGACTGATGCCATCTACTTCCTCCCCATCGGTTGTCACAAGATCTTTCTATAAATCGGGGAAGGGAGCTACCTTGCCAGCCCATATGAAGATTAAGGATGTAAAATCCCATTTAAAAAGTTAACCAATTTATTTAACAGGTTAACCAGGATCCCATAGCAGGGGACTGCTCCAGCCTGGCCAGGTCAGCTGCACCATGGTGTAGGAAGGGGGGCTGAACCTGACGGGCCCACCGCACAACCGTACAGGAGGGAGATGCTCAGTCTGGGCCCACCACACTGCATGCAGGAAGGGAGGTGCTCCGGCCAGGCTGGGCCAGGCACATCACATCATGGTGTTCGTGGGGGGTTTGCTCCAGCTGTGCCGGGCTGCATGTTAACTAGTTACCCCAGTAAGCATGCCAGTAAGGTGAATGCTTACTGGGTAACCCTTTACATCCCTAATGAAGATGAAGGGGAAGGCCTGACAGCCTCCCTAGAAGAATCTGAGACAGGAGGAAGGGAACCAATCTCAGAACCTTGAGACATTGCAGGGGTGGGGGTTTAAGAAAGGTCACTAGGATACGTACTCTAACCACCAAGAACAGTAAAAAGGTAAGCAGGAAGTGTGTGGCCCACTGGTAAAGTGGAAGTTTTGGAGGAGAGGAAGCAGAGTCCTGGCCTAACTCTTCTTCCCCTCAAGAAATGAAAAGTTTCTACAGATCTTCTCCCCATCCAGGCTACAGGTGATGGAGGGATTAACAATTCTGCCTAGAAAGCATGAAGAATTTAGTTCTTTTTGCCACATTTTTCCCGAAGCGTTCCTGCTCATTCAAACCAGAAACTCAAAAGCAAAAATACTGGTGTTCCAACAAAACAAGAGATCTTTAAAAAACAATTGAACAAGGCTAGCAGAATCCCGCTATGAAACTAAGCAGTCAATCTTTATACAAATCTAAATAAAACTTGTACTAGCAATGAGAGAAGATATTTGAACAAACAAGGATTAGGACAAAAAGGGAAAACAGATTTTTTTTAAAAAACAAGTGTTTTACTTCACTGGGAATTTTGCATGAGTAAGGACTACAAGACTTGGCCCTACCTTGGGGCACAGAGCAAGAACATGATGGTTAACAGTGAGACAACCCCTCTATATACACCTGTTGTGAAGTCACTGGTCTACTGTAGCCCAACTTTCAGAAGGCATTTCTATGTAAATACATCTAAGCTCATTCATGTAACATCTTATTTTAGGCATCAATACTCTACATATGTATCACAGTAGATTAAATATACATCAGGAACCCTGCTATCATTTAACTCAAATTCCTCATCATGACAATATCCCTACTAAACTAAAATTAAAAATAAAGGATTTCAGAATATATTCCATGAGAAAGAACCATCAGTCATGCCAAATGTCAAGATGACTCTCTGATATTTGCATGTTGTGTATTATCTACAATTGGCCATAAAAGCAAATAAGGCAATATTTAAACAAACATATCCATTTGGCTTTATATATTGAATGAAATTGTGTTAAGATAAATAAGTACCAATAATAGTGGAAATTAAATAAAATTCTTAAGAATATTCTAAATGAATTATTAACAGGGTAATTGAAAAAACAACAAATAGTCTGGTAGCACTTTATAGACTAACAAAACATGTAGATGGTATCATGAGCTTTTGTGGGCACAGCCCACTTCTTCAGTTGACCAGAGTGTTGGCTGTCTAGGACCAAAATAAATGGGGGAGACAGGAGGGTAGGTGGAAGAAGGGAAAATTGAACGAGGAGGGGAACAAGAAAACGCAGTGGGTAAAAAATATATCAAGGGAAAGCCAAGTCTATAAGCACCTAAAGACTAGATAGTCAAAGGGGGCAGATAAGAACCATTAATTAGCAAACAACAAAGAATTAGGAAACACTCAAAGACTGATGAAACAGCTAGATGGTATCATGAGATTCTTCAAAGACAAAGAACCATTGTCGCCCTCATCGTTTGATAGGTAGGTAATGACCTAACCATCCAGTATCTTTGTTTAATCCAGAGGTGTAAGAATTGAACTTGCGAATGAGCTGAAGCTCCAGAGTAATATTTTTTTAAATACATGAAAATAATAAATACATTTAAAGTAGATTGGTAAGTGGTATTGAGTAGGGATGTTAAATACTGGTTAACTGAATAGTTGAGTAACCTCATGAATGCTTATCTGTTAGTCAACTATTCTATAGTCGCTGGGGGCACGGCCGGCAGCCACTGTATCGAGGCAGAAACATGGGGTGCCAAGCAGGAGCTGGTCTGTGACAGCCCAAAAACCAGCTCCCCTCACAGACCAGCTGCCTGTTCCCCTGTGCTGCTACCTCTGATAGAGACAGCAGCACTAGATGGTGCTCCTGGACCTGATGTGAGCCAGGACTGAGCCAGGCTGCCTGCCTGCCTGGCTTCTAATACACTTTAAATGCATAGCCACAGCAGGGGTAGGTACCGGACCTGTCGCAAGCCAGGACTGAGCCAGGCTGCTCGTCAGCCTGCTAAAAAATTTACTGGGGGGGAGGGGGAAAATACATGTAATCTATAGCATTAACCTATAAGCTTTTGATTATCAGTTAATCGACTACACTTTACATGCCTAGTACTGAGTTTGACATAATTACTACCTATATTGTCTAAAATTCAATAAATAATATGACAACACTTCTATTAATTATTTTTCATGAGCCTGCCTTCAGGACCACATTATTAGTTAGTTGCACAGAGCATAACTTCTTCAAAACAACAGGACCCCTGATAATATACTGAGAGTGTCCTGTTAGCTGAATATATACTTACCAAGTTTGGTTTCATACTTAATGGTTCAATTACTCAATTTTATCACTCAAATAGATCATAAGGTTTATCATCTCTGTGCAGTTAAACTAACCAAATAGCTTCCTGGATGTAATTTTAAGGTTACTAAAACCAAAAATATATGCACATTTATTTTCACTTTTTCTTCAGTTAAAGATATTTGAAATTATAAGGGGAATATCCTTTACAAACTATAAATATTAAGTGCTGTATTTGTTCCACACAAGACATCCAAGATATTTCCTTCAGAGAAAGATTTAAGATAAACTTTTCCAAAGCAAATATTCAAATAATTTTCAATTGATATTTTTTTCTATAAAAATACATTATAAACAAAGACTGCAATTATCATGGTAGTTATAACAAGAATCAATTGTTAATATTTCTTGGGTTTCCTCTTCATTGTGATTTGAAGTCTGTCACATACACAATCCAGAAGCTTCTGTAGATAACACTAGATCTTGCTTGTGCCTCCTCATAACTTCTGATTAGTAGGTTTAACCCTCTAAAATATTCGCTGCCTTATGATGTTACTGTTTTTCTTTCAAAAACGCTGCATACTTTGGTACACTATGGCACAAAGGATATTTAGGTACCCAACTTTCATGGAATTTCACTGAAAGTTGGACACCTACCAATTCTTTGTATCTCTGAAAGTCTCCTCTACAATATATGCAGATTTCCAGCCCAAAGTTGGCTTTCTCTTCTTTGAAAAGGTTACATAATTTGAAGATAGTTTTGAAAAATTGTTAACCTTTACAAACAAACTACCGTATTTGGCATTCACAGTCCAGACCACGAGAGTAATCTCCCTGGACACGGACCACCGTGTGTGGTGGTGAGTGGAGTGAAGTTTTACAATTAGACTGGAATGCTGTAGTATGTTATTTTTAACACTGCTAGAAAAATAAAGGTTTGTTTCCAACACGGTATTGCCTCATACCAGGACTTAAAACCTTATAGAGTATTTCCCAGAGGGCCCCTACACATAAACCAAACCTCAAACATGCTATAAAAACTCCAGGGTGGCTGAAAATATTTGCAGAGCTCCTCTCTGGACAGTTCCACTGAATTTAAACCCTGCCTGGTACACCAACAGAAATGTCCCAATTTTAAGTAGCTAAAGGCCAATTCTGCTTGCCTACTAAATAGTTGTTTGGTGGGCAGAGGCCAAAAGAGCAACATGAGGCGTACAAAAACCAGTATTCTAATCCTGGTGGGATACTCAATGCCTGACTACTCTGCAGGAACTTGATTTTAAGAGGTCTAAAAAGTATCCACATGAAAGAAAAAAAATCAGTTTGCACAACTGCTTCTCCACTAGGAAAGCAGATGTAATCAGTGTGCTTGTGATGAACAACACAGCATCAAAGAACTAAATGCTGCAGCCCAGAAGAGTGATCAATAAGTCTCATGACGTCTATCTCCACAGGACGAGTTTCTCTTTTTTTACCTACAACATGTGTCACCTGCCACAAAAAGAGCATTTTTAAACCTTATTCAGCAAAGCATAACCTGATGTATAGTGACAAAGAAATATAAAGAAGTATTTTACAGTAAGCACTGAATATAACAGCTAATTAGATACAAAAAGCCCAGTCAGAAATCTGTAACTGCCTGCAGGGAGAAAGGATTCCACAGTGCAGTATCTCTAATGACATGATAAATGAAAATGTCAGAAAAAGAACAAACTTCACATTTCCTCCATTTAGGTAAGTTTAAAAGCTGTTTCTCAGGAAAAGTCCTTTAATACTGACCCCACTGCCACTGCTCGCACTAACATAGCTGCCATGGTTCCTGCCCTGCTGCCGGGCAGCAGGCAGCCCTGCTAGCTCTCTGCCACCACCCAGGCGGCCCAGTACCACTGCTGCCCTGGCTGCTGCAGTCCTGCTGCTACCAGACTAGCCGGGCTCCCAGCTGCTGGTCCTCCTGCTCCCAGTGCTCTCATCCACTACATCCGTGGTCATGCTGGACCATAGAGGTTGCCGGATGAAGGAGTCCTGGTAAAGGGAGGTGCAACCTGCATTCTAGTAAGAGTCACGTCCATTGTTCGTATACAATATTCTGTATCTGAAATATTTTATGTTGGAAGAAAATTTTTAAAGGGGGATGTGACACGAGCATAAATTTTGGGGCCTTGGCTATTCATGTTCATCTCCCATTGAAATCAATGGCAAGAGGAGATTAACAGGTCACAGGAATGACTGGTGAGAAATTAGTACCTAATGGATCTTTTATGGGTTCCTTTTCTAAATTTAATTGTTGGCTATTGGAATGCAAGCTTTTTCCTACCCTCCTTTTATGAGGATGAGACAGTCATGTAGCTGTGCCAGCTTTGTTTCTTGCTTAGACCTTGTTACATTTCAGTTGGCTGAACATTCACCCTGCATTTAGAACTGATTCTACCGTCAATATTCATACACAGTTCCCATTAAAGTCTGTGATTGTTTGAGGGCAATCTTAGCCCTAAAAAGAGGTTGAAAGAGAGACACAAATTAGAGTAAATATAAGCAAGAAGCAAAGCCTGTACAGCTTATTTCTGTATCGGCCTAATTGAAACAGGATAGGAAACTGACTAACCCTAACAGAATTTAGAGCAGTCTCTTCAAAAAAATATCTGATGTAAGGTATTTTTTCCCTAATACCATGCAGCTCACTGAGATAAATTTTGTTTTCTCATATTACAGTATATTTCCTCATCTCTTACTATGCTTTAAAAAGTATCTTAAGTACATTTTTGGCTTTGAACTGTAATATGAAGCAGTTAACAGATTCCAATGTGGCACAGCACAAATAATCAGGCAGGTGATTTATAATGACTCCAAAAGGGAGGGTGACAGAACCCATTAGGAGAGATTGGTACAGTACAGATAA
Source organism: Pelochelys cantorii (assembly GCA_032595735.1). Taxonomy (NCBI): domain Eukaryota; kingdom Metazoa; phylum Chordata; order Testudines; family Trionychidae; genus Pelochelys; species Pelochelys cantorii. The sequence continues at coordinate 22,940,895 of CM064334.1, read as the reverse complement.
AGGAATTACATTATTTAACTCTGTGCCCTCTAGATTGATGGGGGGTTTTTTCCTCTTTGAAAGAAATGGGGCCTCATCAACTAAGGGAGAGTTCAGAATACCATCCCTTAATGACTTTCTAGATATCAACACTTACTCATCCTTGCCTACAGTTTTTTTACTGTGGGTTTTTTTTTTTAAAGCCTTATAAGTATAACCACACAATTGTGGGTTCTGATATAATAATCAGCATTTTATGAGAGAAAAATTGTAGACCAAAGGCTAGACACTCAAACAAATCATACATATGATTGGTTAAAAAAACTGATTATGGTCAATGTGTTTTAGAAAGGCTGGAAATTTGTTTTTAAAGAAGTGATGTTGCATACACATGATGAGAACCAGTACTCAGATAAGCAAAACCAGTGAAGCAGGAGTTGGGGGAGAAAGTGATTCTCCTAATTGCCTGCTTCAATAATTCTTGGAAAGTAGAATTAAACCGAAATAGGAGAGAGGAGCACAAGAGAGGAAGTGATCACAGATAAGATGCATCTTTCACCTCTTCTTAGTTCTCAGCTCTTGCAACAGAAATTGGCAAGCTTCTTGATCCTCCCCAGGCAGGAAAAGCCCATCTCTGAGGTGCTTCCACAGCATTTGTAGCCCTGGCATCTCACAGAACAAGAGGAAATCTGAAATGCAGTGTTGAATCTACAGGATAATGAGTCCAATTTGCTCTTACTAGATTACCAAGACAGCATGTTTCCAAGTCCTTTTAAGGACATTAACAGGTCAGTAAATTATATTTCAAGCTGAAAGACAAATGATGTTAAGTTGCCTCTGATTCAAAAACAACATATTTGGAAATAGTCCAATGTGCTTACTCCCCTCACTAAAAACATATTCAAAATCTCCTGAAAACTCTTTGATCTCTTTTTAATTTCCCCCACAGTCCTCTCCCTCCCCACCCTCCAAACTCTACCAATAAAAATCCAGACTTTGAGATCTCATTTGGTGACAGAATTACTAAAATTTTATTTTGGACACTTCAGTGTTGAGATTTGTCCTCTTGCTGGCTCAGGAAAAGGCTTCAAGAGATGTTGAATGAAGGCTTCATCAGTGGTCCCTCTTTGGTTCATTTAGGCTGCTCACAGGTATCGTTACTGAATGCAGTGATAATTACAACAGTTGGCAGAGCAAAACCAATTTCATCTGTTTTAGCTGCTGAAATCTGAGAAGGAGCCACCCTCATGAACATGGACAAATTATACAGCTCACACAGAATCCTCAAGCTTGCGGTTTCTAGTGCACCAAAAACTAAACACACCCATCCTCAAGGAGATGTCTTGAATGATTGGTGTACTGGCCTTGTTATCGATATATGCATAGATGGTAATGAGGGTTGGAAGGGTTAGAATCATTATCAGATGATGGAAGGCAGTATTTTTTTTTTTACATCTTCCACAGCAGAAGATTCATGATGGGAAGTGTATCAGTACTACTAATAAAAAATGCCAGTGCCATAAAACATATAAAACAAGTAGCTCTTGTCCCACAGAACATGCAATCCAATAGACAGATTCAGAGAGGATGTTATACACCACAAAATCCAGCAGAGGTAATAACCTGGGAGTTCTGTATTTTATTATTAACATATCATTTGTAAGCACACATGTATAGATAATGTTTATAAAACATTTTATTTTATCTTATCTTATTTTAAATGCAAGAATACATTGCTACCAGTACTACCTAGGGATGTAATAGTGTAGTCAATTAACCAATAAGCAAAAGCTTATAGGTTAATGCTATAGACTACACACATTACCCTCCCCACCAGTACATTTTTTTAGTGGGCTGGTCAGCAGCCCAGTCCTTGCCCATGCTGGATCCAGGATCTACCCCCGCTGCAGCTCTGTATTAGAACCCAGGTGGGCAGGCAGCCCGGCTCAGTTCCAGCTTGCGCCGGGTCCAAGAACTCAACCTCACCCCAGACAGGGGCTGCTGACACCCCACGCTGCTGCCTCTATATCAGAGGCTGCAGCGCGGGTTGACAGGCAGCCAGTCCGCAAGGGGAGCTGGTTTTTAAACTGGGTCCCCTCACAGACCAGCTCCCGCCTGGCACCCAATGCTACTGTCTCTGATAGAAGCAGCGGCATGGAGCGGCAGGGGGCTCCTCAGGAGTGGGGCCGGAGCACACTGGCTGCCCCTCAGGGACTATAGAATAGTCGAGTAATCAATTCATGACGTTAATAAACTTAAATAACAGACATTTAACATCCCTAGTATTACCACTAATAATACTACTATTCCTGAAGCCACACACTTTTAGGCTTGGTCTATACCAGCAGTGGGCAATAATTTGTAATGGGGAGCCACTCCAAGATTTTGGTAAGTGGTCAAGGGCTGCATTTCTATGGAGGGGGCACGAGGTCTGGGGCAGCAGGTGAGGAACAGAAGGGAGCTTGGGATAGAGGACTGGGATTCAGGAGGGGTGTGGAGTCTGAGAGGGAGTTTGGGTAAAGGAAGGGATTATGATCTGGAGCAGAGGCTTGGAGTGCAGGGTCCAGGAGGGGGTAAGGGTGCAGGAGAGGATCCAGCGCTGGGTAAGAGGCATCAGAGGGGGTTCAGGGCCTAGGAGGGAGCTGTGACATGGAGGAGGTAGGGAGAGGGGATACAGAGGGCTTGGGTGGCGACCTGGGGCAGGATGGGCTCGTGACCTGGGGCAGGGAGTTGGGGGGGGGGAGGAGAGGCTGGGGTGCCAAAGGCAGGCTATGGCTGGGAGATGCTTATCTAGATGGCTCCAAGCCAGCAGCTCTGCAGGAACCTGAGACAAGCTCCATGTCTGTATGCTGGATGGGATGCTCCACATGGCTCTGCTCCAACATTAGGAGGGGGAGAACGAGAAAGGAGGCTCTGCGCTGCCCCTGCTGCCAGCAAAATTTCTCAGCTCCTATTGACCTTAAACTGGCCAATGGGAGCTGAGGGATTTTGCTGGGGGTGGGGAAAGTGCGCAAATTCTTCTGTCCCTCCCCAGCTTGTGGAGCAACTAGCAACCAGCTGTTTAAACCAGCATGAGCTGCTCTGTAGGAAGGGTGCCAGCATGGTAGCTGCAGGCCAGATCCAGTGGCTTGCCCACCCCTGGTCTGCACTAGAAGTTGAGAGCGAATAGCCGCATAAGGTCAATTTTCTAAATGATGTGTCCACACTACTAAGCCTGTCCACACTACCAACCATAAGGGCCACTGAAGTCGATGTCAGGTATTCCCGATTTCAAAAGGAGTAATATAATTTTTGACCTTGCCTGGTCAAGTTTATGGTAGTGTAGATGAAGCATTGTGGTATGTAGGAACCAACGCCTAAGTCAAAGGCCTTCAGATAATTCATAATACCGTAACAGTCAGTCGTGCCTGGGACACTGTGGACAAGGCTTCTGGGAGATTCTCTATTAAATGACTTTGTTGTTCTCACTGCTCTGTTTCAGCACCAAGAAGATGAGAACTGCCCTACTTCTCACAGATGGAGTAGAGGCACATTAGTAGAGCTGTAGATAGCCTTGACAGGAGGAGACAAAGCAACACAGGCCAGAGAAAGCTAACAAGCTCTCTCCTTCGCTGCACTAATGCCAACTGTTGGAAAAAAGTCAGGAGGCTTTGAAGGTCTCTCTGTCATCTTTGTTCCTATAGCTTCAAGCAAGGCCATCGAAATCAGTGTATCCCCAGTCACAGAAATATCCATCCTTTCAGTCATGGAGTCATAGCGCCCGCGCCGCCCGCCGCCCCCCCCCCCAATTAGTAGGGAACTTTCTTTTCCAGAGAGCTCACAGCAATTGGAGAAACAACAAGTAGTCCTGTGTCGCCTTAGAGACTAACCCTGAGCAACTGGAGGAACAGGAGAGGCTGCCCCAGGGAGGAAGAGCAGTCACAATGTGAATGGAGAGGTCCAGACCATAGATTCTCTCCCATGAGAATTCAATGTAGTAAGAAAGAAATGGGCATGAGGGGAACTGGGTGCTGCTGAGGTTCTGGAGCACATCCTAGAACAAAGGAGAATGGTGGGAGCAGCCCTGTGTTAAAAGGCTGGTAGAATATCACTGGACCATGCTGTATCACATTATACACAAGCACTATGCAACTGCCCGGTCCCACTAGAACTAACCCAACTGGCAGTGGTTTCACATCCTGTATTTAGTTACCTTTTCTGACAACTAATATTCTATCTACAGCTTCATCCTATATTTGCATTCCTAAAGCACCTTTCCTCCGAGGATCACATTGTGATTTACAAACTGCTAAGAAGGCAGAAGAAAGGCAAAGAGTGGGAAGAAAGATAAAAAGAAAACAGAGAGGAGAGGAGAGGAGAGGTCAGGAACAAAGGTCTACTCTAGAGGAGAAATTAAAAATAGAAGCAATAGAAAGTGACAACAGGAATCGAAGAGGCCCTGAATCAATCGTAGGAAGACTGGAAAGAAAAACTCAACAGGAAGAGGAAAAAACAGGCCATATTTCTTTGGCACTAAAATGTTTCCAGGTAAAAGCATTTATGAAACTTCTCTTTAAACCAACATATTGATTACTGTCCACTGCTCTTATTTATTTACAGCTGTGAGATGGGGAATGCTTTTTAAAAGGCATATCTGTAATATAAATTGATTTTCTACTAGCATATATTTTTATTGATTCCCAATATGGGGTTTCTAATCACTCACATTTCATTTCAGATGATGAAACATTAGCACTTGCCTGAATACTGCTTACTTTAAAAAGCATCCACCTGATTTAATCAAAGACTGTCAACAAATGGAAGATCTTTAATAAAATACCATTCAAGATGCTCTGATGACCAAAGGAAAGACAAGAGCTACAACATGATACACAGCCACTGGTAAGTCTCTTGCTAAGGCATGCCACTTATGGGCACTACCACATTTATTTTAATTGTTGTGACTGTTTTCTGGAGTAGAAAAGTGCACTTGCTGCGGGAATATCCTCTTACAGCTTGACATGGCGCAGCATTCTCTCTTCATCCAGCACCCCCCACCAATAGCTGCTCTACCTCTGCAGTGATTTGCCTCATCTCATCACTCAGCCCTCCAACCAGTCATATTTACTTTTACCCCTTCCAAAATAACAGAAGGTGCAGCAAAAACCTTCTTGCTTCTGGTCTGCCACCCTCAATTCTGGGCCCAGCTGTCCATACACCGGTTTCTCAGGGCTCGCAGAAACCCTTACCCAGAGGCGTACATCAGAGCTCTTCACATCACCTCCCCTGATGACCAGGAGGGGAACCCAGGCCTACCCTTGTGCCCTCGATACTGGCTTCTAGTCCAAGGACCCTAGAATACACCAGCAAGGTTCACTCCACCAAACTCCTTTCTCCTTTCAGTCTCCCTGGACTTCTTGTTACCAAGTATTTTCCTGGGCTGTCACCTCACCCTTCCAGAGCCCTCCTGTTTCCTACAGGTCCCTTCATTCCCTACTACCACCAGTTTCTCCCTGCAGCTGCCTTCTGCACAAACTTCTGTTAACAGCATCCATCCACCCCCAGCTGAGTCACAGCATTAATTATATCTGGCCCGTCCTCATCAGCCCACATTAACCTTTTTCATCACCTGTGTGGTGACGGCATCACACCTGGGCGCACTAGATTTTATTCATAACTCTGTTTTGTTTCACAAGGTCCACATATTGCTTTACTGACCTGTTCAGATGCGTGGGGACTTAGAAAAAGTTACGTAACAGGCAACATTACTACTGATACTTCACTTCTAAATATCCATGGTTCTCATTGGAACAAGCCAGTAGCTATCAGACATGAAGCTAAACCAAGTATCTTCTACGTTTTTGTAAGCTGCTTGCATAATGTAGACTTCTACATTCATAGGTTTCCAGTTTGGGGGGGGAAGGGAAAGGTGGAATCTCCTTTTTGACTGGGTCAGGGGAAGGATGTTAAAGGCAATTAGGCTTAGGAATAAAGGTAGCTTCTTAAATCAAAGTTATAAAATGGTATTTTCGGGCATTATATCAAGATGTCATCCAAAACCTGTGCTCATGAGTTGAGGTCCCATCCCAACAATCACAGAAGATTGTAGGATCCAAGACAACTTTCCACAAACTACCAATAGTGAAGATTTCTGGTATTTTCAATAGCTATTTTATAAAAAGCTAATTGATACAATAACCCAGAGGGAATTCCTTTGTCTGAAAGACAAATGCCATTAGCAGACCTGCAGCACAGTTGTAAGCATACAGTATCCACATTTTCTACGCATCCCAACATTCTCTGGGGTTTAGCCAACTATTACATAGCACATTGATCCTCGTCCCTCCCCCCGCACCAGCTGCCAATCTTTCTGGGACTGAATGTTGTAATACAAGTACAATTGACTTGGTTCTGCTCTCAGAAGAAGCAGAAAATCCTAATAAAATTGCTTTTCTTTTAATTCCTTAATCCTATACTGTAAACAGTGTTCCCTCTAAACTGCACGGCAGCACAACTTCACAGAGCTGGCTGACTGGGTGGGGCTGATTTATCACCTTGTGAAGCTGTGGTGCCATGCAGTTTAAAGGGAACATTGGCTGCAACCCTAACCAACCCTAACCGTAACCCTAACTGACTGCCATATCTGGGGCCCAGAAGGCATTTTCCTCTGAGTCAGATTTGCAGAAACCCTGAGGGATTTTTGCCTTCCTCTGCAGCATGGAGCACGGGCCCCCTTGCAGGTTTCAACTAGCGTAAATGGCAGTTTCTTTGTAACGGGAAGTCTTTAAACCATGATTTGAGGACTTTAGTAACTCACACCAAGCCTTTGGATCCAGCCTGCTGGGACCCTCAGGCAGGCACCTGCCTGTAGCAGCCCTGGGCCATTCAAAGTGGCCAGCTGCTGGGGCCATGTGCCTCTAGACGCCACGTGCCCCCTGGGGAGGGGGGGTTCCAGTTTGGCCAATGGGAGCTGCAATGATTATGCTGAGGGTAGGGGCAGCAGCAGCTGGCCACTTTGAGCCGTCTGGGGCTGCAGCAGGCTGGAAGCCTGCCTGAGGGTCTCACTGGGCTGCTGGCCGGGAGCCACCTATGTAAGCACCTCCTGACTAGAGCCTGCATCTGGCACCCTCTTCCATACCCTAACCCCTGCACCCAATCTCCTGCCCTTTTCCCAAACTCCTCCCCTGGACTAAATGATCACAATGACCCCTTCTGGCCTTAAAGTCTGAGAGTCTAGATGACCTACCCTTATCCCATTGTAAAATCTAGATACTTTAATGGCCTCCATCTTCACAATACTGTATGAGTACTTACCATTAACGCTGCATAATAAAAATAAAAGCAAAACACTATGTTTCATCTTAATGCTTCCAAGCTATATGCAGTAGTGCCAACTATCACATTCAACAAATATGTTCTGCTTTCTCTTCCCATTTGTTAAGAAACTAGAAACCCTTTGTCTGGATGAACTTTAGCATGCATTCACTGAGTATGAACTCTAAGATGGGGACCTAGTAAGTTAGCTCTCTTCTCAGAGTAGGAGTATGAATTAAATGCACCTAAAAAGGTATTTACCAGTTAGCTCTTTTCTGCCTTTTTACCTTCTGAGTTTTTCACTGTTGCAGTGTTTGAGAATCTGGTCCACCTCTTTCCAATTTGTGCTATCTGACCCCCTTCAATACTCTACTAAAATGATATAAAAAGGGAGTATGTATAACTAATCTGAAATTAGATACTGTCCCCCATTCCCCTAAGATTGCTCCTCTGCCTTGCTGCTTTAGGCAAGGGGAGGGCAAGTCCAGAAGCCTTCCCCTACTCGCCTCTGGGCAGAGAATCCAATGGCGCTATAGCTTGAAGCTCTCTAGTCCGGCACCCTCAGGACCTGACTTAGTGCCAAACCAGAGAATGTGTCAGACCACAGGAGGTAAAAAATGTCTAGCAGCATTGCCTACACTTCCACTGCTTAGCGGCTTTTATAAGACATTTAGGGGTAAATTAGAGCTAAATGACAGCACAAAACACTGAGAGCCAGGACTGGTGGCTGTAAACAAACTTTATGGGACCATGGGAAACTTAGCCACACCCATGATAAGTAGACATCTGACTAACTAAAATCTTGCTGGACCACAGATGTTGCTGGACCAGAGAGTGCTGGACTAGAGACAGGTTCAACCTGTATTAGGAAAAACATACCAAAAAATGATAAACATAATTAAGAATTATTTTCAGGAGCACAATAGAAAGTTATTGGTCCCAAATGTCATCAGTTCTTGCAAATATGCATGTCTTCTCTTGATTTGATTTCTGAAACACATCTGTGCACTTGCTCTTGGCATATGCCAAAGCCTACAAGCAGTACATCACTCTTGTCTGAACTGAGTCTTAGCTAAGTTACAGTCAAACCTAAATCTCTAATAGGCACTGGGTAACTCATTCAAATGCACTTAGTTAGATGAAGAGGACATATATAGCTTGGCTTTATCAGCATACCACAAACACCACAGCCCACATTTACTCAGCAACCTTCCTAACAACTCTACAGACATATTGAACAGGATGGGGCCACAGCAAGGAACCATGCACAACCACCACAGATGAGCAATTACTCAATACGACCTTTGAAATTGCTCAGAAAGAACAGCCTCATCTATCACTAATAGAGACCTTTGGCATGGGAAATTTACCATTGTCTTAGCAATTACCCACCCTAGAAATATCGTATTAATATTTCCTCCAATAAAAATGTATAATATGCACTCTCTGAACATTACCCAGAATACAAATAAATTGTATAAAACTAAAACCTCCCAGTTATTGGCCATAAATTGCAACAGTTCATATTTGTGTAACAGCTCTAAAAAAAAAAAAAAAAAAAAAGAGGCACAATTCTAAATACCCACCACCCATGTCTTCAGAAATCACTGAACCTGTAAATTGGATTGCAGGACACTAATTTCCTGTTATCATGGGATGCCTGGTCCTGGAGCCTAACACAAATACAGGAGAAATCTCTGCCAGGACTAATATAAGCCTCATAAGATTTCACTGAGCATGTTGGGAAAATGAGAAGTCCAGGTGATAAAAACCTAGAATAATTTCATGCAGTGAGATGATAGAACCCTCATAAAACATCACTAAAAATCTAACTGAGGGCTTGTCTGTCCTACTACTAAAGGGTTGATGTAACTTACATTGAGCGAGAGGTGGTGTGAAAAGACACACCCCTGAGCAACGTAAATTACATTCACTTAAAGCAGTGCCTACCCTGGCAGGAAGTGGTATCCCTCCAAAGAGGTAATTTCATTGCTGGGAGATGGCTGTCCTGTCAACATAGCAAGTCTTCACCTGATGTAGCACATGATATTGAAAACATGCCCTGAGACATAGAAAATGCCATTTCTTAACACAAAGCACATAATTGCAGAACTCATCATGCAGATCACGATGATGAGCAATCGCCACATGCTTCACTTCTGAGTACACATTTTTGGAGCCAGCAGATGGTGTCCCTGCAGGATCTTCAACATCCTCACTAATTGCCGATATACAAATGTTTCAAATAAAATATAAACAAACGAAAAGAAACATTTCAGCTCACATGCAGAAAAACAAAATATGTTCCATTATGTAAATTATTATAGTTTTCTAAAATGCCCATCACTTATACTAAGAGCCCTACCAAATTCACAGTCCATTTTAGTAAATTACACAGTCATAGAATTTTAAAAATCGTAAATGTTGTGGTTTAAGCTAATTAAATCTGAGATTGTACAGTGTTGTAATTGTAGACCCAAGAAAGCATTGTGGGGTGGTCATAAAGTTATTGTAGAAGGGGCTGCAGTACTGCTAACCTTGGGAGTAAGGATGTAAAATCCCGTTTTAATCGGTTAACCAGATAAACACATTAGGGGCTGCTGGCTCCCACCACAGCCCGCAAGATGGTGGGCCTGGAGCAGCCCTTTGCCCGTAGCAGACCATCGGTGGAGGGTTGTTCCCAGGCCCCAGTTAACCATCACCCAGTAAGCGTGATGCTTACCCATTCACATCCCTACTTGGCAGCGGCCCTGCCTTAAGAGCTGGGCAACTAAGGAGTGGTGGCTGCTAGTTGGGGTCCCAGTTCTGAAAGCAGAGCCCCTGCCATCAACAGCACTGAAATAAGGGTAGTAGTATTGTTACTCTTCTGTGCTACACCTGGCAGGACGCTACCTTCAGATCTGGGTACCTGGCCAACAGCCACTGCTCTCCAGCTACCACCCAGCTCTGAAAACAGCACAGAAGTAAGGCTGGCAATACTTCAAATCCCCCCACTACAATAACCTTGTGACCCCCCTGAATCCCCTTTTTGCTCAGGATCCCCAATTTGAAAAACACTGGTCTGCTCTGTGAAATTAGTATAGTGCAGGGCAGCGTTCCAAGTGGGCCACAGGCCCACTCCAAGAAAGCTGCTAACGGGCCACTGTGGTTTGTTTACTTACCGGCTCCACAGCCACGGAGCTCTGCAGCTCCCATTGGCTCCAGTTCGCCATTGGCAGCCAAGAGGAGCCAGAGGGCAGCAGCAGCCCAGGCCACGCCGCTTCCCATGGCTCCCCTTGGCTGCAAATGGCGAACCACAGCCAAGGGGAGCCACGAGGCTCTGTGGCTGCAGAGCCAGTAAGTTAACAAATCAGAAGGGAACGTTAGCACCTTTCTCAAAGTGGCCCCAAAGCCCACTTTGAGAAACACTGGTATTGAATAAAAGCACACAGACAACCAGATTTCACAGTCCATGAGGCATTTTTCATGGCCGCGAATTTGGCAGGGCCCTACTTATACTACATACCATGGCATTTCTTTCAGAGGAAAGATTTATTTGGACCATTTTTAAAACTCATAATTTGCATTTGACAGATCAAATAGTCTGTTGTAGAGTGTTGTCTCAGATTAGAGTTAGAAACACTGAAACACACTTATTTAACCAGAGACAATTTGAAGTAGCAAATTGTGGAACAAACCCACATGCCCTGAACCACTCTAATGCCTGAGAATACCAGAAAGGTGCTCAGCAGAATCTGTCCATCTTCAGGTTCTCTCTGTAACTGTCACTCTAACTGGTTATGCCTTTGTCATATATTTCTTTTCCCTATTGTATCTGCTTTTGCTATATTCCTCCCTCTCTAGCTGCGTTACAGACACCACTCCCTGCTTATTCTTTTTTTTTTTTTTTTTTTTTTTTTTAACAATTATTCCACCTCAAGGCTTCTATTTATCTCTCTCTCTCACTCCCTGCCCTCTATTTTAAATTGTAATTTAAATGCTCTATTTTCCAGGCCTTCCTCTCTATTCTTATCAAGACTTCTTTGCCTGTCTTCAGTCTACATTACACCTTTTGCTATCAACTATGTACTTAATCACCAACACTCTACTACTTCTCTCCAAAAGACCTAGCTCTCATCTTTCCTGTAGTGTGCTCTCTCTCACGGCGTACTCCGCTTTTCCTTTTCCAAGGAATGTGAACATGCTGATCTACTCAGAAGTGTCACTAAGGGTACGTCTAGAGTACAGGCTTTTGTTGACAGAGGCTTTGTCGACAAAGCCTCTGTTGACAAAGAGCGTCTAGACTACAGCCAGTTCTGTCAACAAAGCCAGCCGCTTTTTTGACAGAGTCTAGACGCTCTCTTTTGAAAAAGCACAGTGTGGACGCAATAGCGCCTTTTGTCGACAGAACTCTGTTGACAAAAGGAGTTATTCCTCATAGAATGAGGTTAACCACCGTCGATAAAACTGCCGCATTCTGTTGACTTACTGTCGACAAAACTTGGCGGTAGTGTAGACGCAGGTATAGTTTTGTCGACAAAAGCCTACTTTTGTCGACAAAACCCTGTAGTCTAGACACAACCTAATACTTTCTCTCCCTTCTTTTTCTTACTATCCCCCTCTTCACTAATACGCAGCTCTAACATTTTTCTGGCATATTATGAAGTTCTACTTATTGGTGTTGGTTATCAGTGGTTTATCTATATCTGTCATATCCACAACAATAGTTCTATGCAGTGTCTCCAATTCTCAGCATCTCTCTGACACCGCCTAGTTTACTCCTTTGCTCTTGATCTCCCTCTTGAACACATACATTATGTACTCAAGAGTAGAACATAAATAATACTACAGAACCACATACATCTGGATGGAGAAATTTCAGTTTACCACAGAATTCAACCCAGGGATGGGAAAGACTGCAGGAAGTAAGTCCCTGGAAGAGGAAAAGGAAACATCTTTATCTTTCTTCCACCTGCTTGGAGTTAGTTTGTTCTTTAAACTTAGCTTTCTTTTTACAATATCAGTAACTGCATATACAAATTGGGGAGCCTAGTGAGGTAAGCACCAGAGGAGGAACCAAATACCTTTGAATGCCACTTCCAGTTGGCACAGTCTCTTAGGGCATTGGAAATGCTTTAAAGATGAAAAGCTCTAACAGTGCATTATAGAGTTTGTTATTACAGGATGAACCTTCCCAATCTGGCACTCTCGGGACCTGAATGATGCTCACCCAGAGAATTTGCCGAACCACAGGATGTCAATATTATCTATCAGCATGACCAACACTTCCACTGCTTACTGGGCTCTTAGAAGACATTTAGCAGTAAATTAGAGCTAATTAACAGCACAGAACTGAGAGCCAGGACTAGTGGCTGTAAACAAACTTTATGGGACTGTGAGAAACCTGGCCACACCCATGATAAGTGGACATCCGGCTAACTAAAATCATGATGGCCCATGGATGTTGCTGGACCAGAGAGTGCCAGAATAGCAAGGTTCAAACTATATTAGAATAGTGAAACCTGTCTTAAGTGAAATCCACCAAAAAGAGCAGTCTATTAGAGGTAATCTCTAAATAAGGGCCAAACAAAATTACCCTGGTAATCTTGGGGGTATACAAAAATAGTCACTTACGAAAGAGGTTAGTCACATGTTTCTGTGCAGGATTCATTGCATATTTACTACTTCCATTAGGAGCTTCACAAATTCATTCTAATCGTTCAATCTGCTCCATGTCAGAAGATCTGACAGCAGGATGGCAACCTTCAAAATAATGCAGCGGGACTGACAGCCACCACAGGCCCCAGGGACAAGGTGTGGGAGGCCGGCTCCGTGCCCTCAGAAGGAGCAAAGCCTCAGGTAGAAAGGGCAGAGCCAAGGACAGTCAATCCTTAGTGCCACCCAGAGCACACAGTGGGCCCTCCCTCTCCGCCCTCAGAGCCACATGGAACGGCGCTCCCACAGCAATTCAAAGGGGCCCAGGCTCCAGCCATGAGAGTGGCCAAGTGTTCCAGTCCCCTTTGAAACGCTGTGCAACTGCCCTCTTTGCTCTCCCTCCCCCTGTTGGCGGGCCGAAAAAAACATATACAAATATTGACAAATAAAAGTATATTTTCAGGGCTGCGTGTTCCTATTATAAGCTAAAAATCTATGCAATATTTAAATGACACAAAGTAAAAGGCATTGCATAACTTTTTAAGGTCTGGTTTGCCAATAGTAGCAGACTTATACCATCAGTTTCTTGGAAGAAGTTAAAAATATTAACTTTTTTTTTTTTTTTTTTTTTTGGAGAAAAGCAACATTCAGCGTTAGAATAACCAATGCTTTCGAAAACAAACAGGAGCTTTGGAAAGGATATAAACCCTCAAGGTTTGGGGCATAACACAATTTCTTATACTGAGATAACAAGAAACATTCCCTGAGGGCCAAGCTTTGAATATATAAAAATTTGACACATCGAAGGTGCCTAACTGTTGCTGGGTGAGGGAGAGTTTGGTGGGGCCAGCAAAGAACCTGCAGCCAATGGAGACAAAGGCAGTGCACAGAGCCAACTGGCCTTGGCTAGGACCCAAAGGACAATTTGATGCTTTCAGGGAGCTCTCTTTCGATAAGCATCAGCTAGAGCCCTCACCCATTCCCGCACCCCAACCTCCTGCTGAAGCCCAAAGCCCCTTCCCATTCCCAAATTGCCGCTTCTTCGGGTTAGCAGCATGGTGGTATAAACCTGCCAGGTAGCCTCTGGGCCAGCCACACTGGCTACTGAAGAAGTCAAGAAGGTCCTGGAAAGTCATGGAATCCATGACTTCTGTGACCTCCATAACAGACTTAGAGCTTTATGCATGTGTAATACACCAGGTGGTGCTGGCACAAGTGAGTAGTGATCCGAAGGTGTTATTCTCTCACACTTGTGTCTTTGTCAACATGACCTTGTCAGAGAAGCCAACCCAGGTTTTAAGGTATGTCTACATTTATGGCATCATAAAGAGAAACATACCCTGCACATCCCTCTAGCAACAGAAACAAATAGCAGTTTAGATGGTGAAGCACTGGTAAGACGAGCAGAATAAATACATGTTAAAACACTATATACCCTACACAGCTCTCTATGTACCTAAGCAGTGTCCCCCAAAGCTACAGTGCTATTTTAGCGGTATAATGTCCTGCTGCCTTCCTACTACCAGAGCCTTTCCCTGCCGTAAGGATAAGTTCTGGCAGGGGGAATTTGTGATGAAAGCCTCCAGTATTTTTCTACTGCCAGAACTTCCCCACTGTAGTAGAAGAGTCCATCAGAGAGGAAAGGCTATGACATGAAGTTGCTGCCAGAGCCTTTCCCCACAGCCTCTCCCCACTAGCCCCTTTCACTTATGCACATAGCTGTACACCACAGTGTGGACACAACCTGCTTTTCACTGCACCGTGTAGCTACACATATCCTACACAAGTGGGGATGTGCTAGAATTACATAACCTTCTACTTCAGTTGGCCGAACATGTGGCAGTCTCTGCAGAGGGAAAGGATTGATTGAATGGTCCCAGAGACTAAATTATTGTCACCACTATAGGGGTCACTTTCCAGGCCAAGGATGACTTACGTTGGTTGGGAGGGAGCATTTCTAGCTTGTCCTGCCTGTGATATCTCACTGTCTGATCTAGGGATAAAAAGAGGGCTTTCCTCTTAGGGGCTATTAATTCAGGAACTATCACAAATCCTTTAAAAAAAACCCCACACAAATGATCAGAAGGTGTCTTATCAGAAGAGAGGATATTTATGAAATTGAAAAATGTTTAAAATCAAAATCTCATGTCATGTTTTAAGCCCTGAACCAGAAAGGACCAGGATTATAGACTCCAGCAGCTCCTTATGGAGGCAGAACTAAAACCCACTCAGACTGAGAAGTCAGCAACTGGAGACAGCTCAGTGCGGAGTGCTCCAGCCTCCATGCACAATAACGCGCCAAAACCAACTGTAACCAAAGACTCCCAGAAGACCGTGGCGCCAAGACACAGGTCCACCTCACCAGCACCGTGTGGCAGGAGGAAAGACGGGTAGATCCCCGGAATGTGCCATCGACTCCAGCCCCAGGTCTGGCGCCGTCAAGTCCGGAAGGTGGCCTAACACCGAGAGACATGAGTCCAGTGCAAGTCCTGAACTCCCTCTCGACACCGAACACCTACGAGGCGGCCCGAGACCTGACAGATATCAGAAGCTGAGGCACCTAGGGTGCACGATAAACCACCAGCACTAGCAAGACTGCACCATTCAAAGGGGAAGCTGGCGATGCTGTGTAGACCACCATCCGTGGAAGAGCACTGGGACAGGTCATCCTCATCAGACAGATTGCCTCCGTGGGAGCAGCATGCTTCCCCGGCACAAGACCTGGCACTAACTCCCAGGACAGCACTAGGCAACAGGCGCTCAGTACCAAGGTCAATTACCCGATCCAGGTTGAGGTCGAAGTCCAGGAGTGCTTGGCACCGTTAGGTGTCCAGACTCTCCTGGTACTGCTTGAGGTTGCCAAAGAGGTCTCACTGTGCGGCATTGGCGCC
This sequence comes from Pelochelys cantorii, assembly GCA_032595735.1. NCBI lineage: Eukaryota > Metazoa > Chordata > Testudines > Trionychidae > Pelochelys > Pelochelys cantorii. The sequence continues at coordinate 22,925,098 of CM064334.1, read as the reverse complement.
AACCTCTTTAGCACTGTCGTAACTATCACAGTGAGAGTCAGAATCGGATGCGGTGTTGACCCATTCAACGAAGCCGCACTGGGCATGCCAGACAGGAACCCCTGGCACTTTGGCAGCAACAAACGGCCTCCGCCTGCACCGTAGCCCTTCTGGACACTCTGGGCATTCCATCAGTCCCAGGGCGAACCTAGATCAATGGCGTGGGCGAGCCACAGGTCCCAATCCCCACGGGATAGATGCCACTCAAGCGCATCCTCTACAATGAAGTCCCATCCACTGAGACAACAGCCCACTGCCTGAGCCCCGGGATCAGCTACCCAGCTCGGGATGCCAGACAGCACCAGAGGGGAGACACCAAACCCAGCTGCCCCTAGAGCTCATGGGGGATATTGGGGCCATTCACGCCTACTCATCCTCATCCCCCCCAACAAAACTGTGGCAGGCACCTCCATGTCTGGTCCCCCTCTGTCAGCCATAGGGCTTACCAAGAGCTACTATACTGCGTGGGCCAAAACATGAATCACCCTATGGAGGAGATACAGGAGCCAGAGGACCCCATGGTGAGCATTCTGTCACAAGGAGGACCACCCAAGTAGCTCTGCCAATCATAAAGACTACACAGTCGAACAAGGGGCTCCCTATGGGAGCTGCTAGGGGAAAAGTTTCCGACGCTCATGCACACAGTGCGTGTGCACCTGAATGGAATGGACTTGAACAATACATCTCGAAGAACACTAGTTACGAGAACAGGTAGCTGTCTTTTATAACTGATAGGGAACAAAATTTTGTGGCGGGGGCGGGGGGAGAGAGAGAGGAGAGATCATTTTAAATAACCAGACCAAATTCATCTCTGCTATAAGCCACTGTGCTTACAAGAGGGATGAAACAGAGCCTGTCCATTTAACACAGTATTTCTCAAATGCAGCTATGGGTAGATTATTTTGCAGCCATAACCGCTTCCAAAGCTTGGGGAGAGTTGGAAGGGAGGTGAAGTCACAGACTTTCCCTGCAACACCCACCTGTTGCTCCTTTCTGTTACAAAGAGCAGCAAGAGGTGCTGCCTCAGTGTTTATACTGGAGCTGCCAGCAGGGATCAGCACCCTGCAATGCACAGCCTCCTCCGGGGCTCTGGGAAGCATTACTGGAGACATGGGGGGCGAGTGTACACAGTGCCAGAGATAGCGCTTGTCACTGGAGGAGGCTGCGGCATTCGGTTGCTGGAGCACTCCCAAGGCAGTCCCCACACTAAGGCCAGCCCAGAGCACAGTGAGCCTCAGTCTCTTCAGATTGCCATGAATTCCTGACCCACCTCCCCTGGAGTGGGCTCTCAGTGAAGGGCAGGAAAATGGAGAGACAGGCTAGTCAGAAAGGTCACCAGCAAAGAGTTGGTGGCCAATGCTGAGGATGCCAAATAATTTCTTGTGACAACACCTGGCCCAGATGATTCTGCAGTTATTAAAACTGTAAAAATATATTTGAACAAAAGCTATGAAAGTCATTCTTCAGCCCTAAAGGGTTGCCACATAACTGATTATCACTGGTTATATTGAGCCCCTTCAAAAATTTGAGGGAGGTAGTTTATTTAAAACATAGTAATTTAGAAACTTTCCATAGCAGAGGGGATCCTATGGCTACTATTGTCAATTGAACATAATGTAGCAAATCCCTGTATATAGCACACACTTCTCATCCCATTCAATGAGACATAAATCACGCAAATAATCCTATTAAACTTGTTCATATGAGTAGCCAACCAGAATCACGTATTTCATGTTGTATCAAGTGTATGGGACATAATTCAGTTTGGTTCTGCACACATCCCTTTAAACTTACTTTTGTTGGCTGTATAAAATTGAAATTTTAAACAAAAATATTAAAAATTGGTCTCATATACTGAGCATCAGTGTAAAGTTTCCTAAAGAGCCTACTATCACATTTGACATAACAGCTTGGTAGTTTTTCTGCATGACTGGTAATCTATTAATAGTTTTTGCTGCAAAACATACATAAAGGAAATTGCAGCAGCCCAATGTGGAAGTAAGTAAAAGCATAAGCCTGCCGGCAAGGCAAAGACAAAGAACAATATGCCAGGTTTTTATATAGCATATAAATGTATATACGAAATCCACACAAATAACAGCTATAATTTATTTTGCTTGCATCCCCTATAAAAGAACCACTTTTAAAGGGAAACTATGAACTTTACAAAAATTACTCTACTATCTGAAATTGTATTATCTCTTTGTTACGAATAAAGCCTTAAACAATTTTAGAAAAACAGAATTCAAGCTGACAGCGTCCCTTTTGTAAATGAAACTTAGTTGGCCATACTATACCAACAAAATCAACTTTCAGCCTTACTTTAATAATTGAAAAGTTACCAATATATCTGAATTATAAGCTACAAAATACTAACACTTGAATACAAATTATCTTTGGCTCTTAGGTCCCTTATCAAGGGTATTATGTACTAAATTTGAAGCAAAGCTATTAACATGGCTTAAATCACCTTTACCTTTCAGCACTGATTATTATTATAGAAACAAAGAGGGTAGAGTAATATATTTTATTGGAATAACTTCATAACAAAATTAATAAAAAGAGATATTACCCTCACCCCCTTTTCTCTCTAATATCCTGAGACCCACATAGCTGCAGTAACATTGCATCCATTGATTATTATTTAACATTGAACTCCATTACGCTAAGTGTTATGCAAACAGAGTACATGATGGCCCTTCCCCCAAAGAGTTTGCAGCCCACAAAGGACAAGACAGAATAGGTGGATGAGACTAGTAAGTCAGCTAGAGTGGAGGAAGCAGGATAACAAAAATACGGTATATGCAATTCTTAAACATTGAGTAGTAGTGATTATAACTTTTCACCTGTCTATCCATTAGTGGGTTGTAGTTTCCTGTACAGATTAAGGAAATGGCAAGTTTTAAGGATAGGGTTGCCAGATGGTTTCAACAAAAATACCGGACACACTTGACATTACATCACAATCTACATTACATCTTATTTAGAAAATACCGGACATTTATATTTTCTCATTTATATTTTCTCAATTTGTTTCCTGAACAGAAAGCTCAAATACTGGACTGTCCGGTTCAAAACCAGACATCTGGCAACCCTATTTAAGGAATGATGGCTTTACAGATTTTTCAAGGGGCTTTTCCCCCCACTCATGGGCAGGATGGGAAAATGCCTATTGAAGAAGTGCACAGGTGAAACTGGCATCATTGGCAGTGCAAAGGCATGAATCCACCTTGCAACAAGCTAAGAAGGCTAAATTCTTGAGGTTCTGTACACAAGAAGAGGTTTTGCTCAATGCACTGGAAGAAAAGGTGCCAACAGGGGGACTTAAAGTGGGAGATGATGAAGTCAGAACAAGACAAGAGGATGATTTTAGCACCGCCATTTTGAATGAATGTGAGGGGTGGAGGTTGCTAGAATCAAGAGAAGAAAGGAAATTACTCCACACAAAGTGCTTAGAATACATTTTTCACATTGTGTCGTGGCTACGTCAGGGATGGGCAATAAGCGGCCCATGAACCAGATGCTCTATTTACTGACATGTCCACAGGATTGGCCACAGTTCACTGTTCCCAACCACCGGGAGCTGCAGGAGGCAGGCGAATCATGGCCAATGGGAGCTGCGAGCAGCAGTCCCTGAGGACGAACAGGGAAATAAAGCATCTGGTGGCCAACTAGGGGCTAACCCTGGCAAACTGAATCCAGCCCACAGACCGCTTATTGCCCACCCTGGGCTACATAGTTGCAGTTCTAGAAAGGTTTGGTCAGGCCATAAAATAGAAGCAAGTAGCTTGCTATTAGTGGCATTAATATGCACCTTCATTCTTCTTAAGAAGTTCACCAACACCACCCCTTTAACATTAGCATTGTTACTTGCTTAGAAGAACCAAAGGAACACTGATGTGGGTTATTCTTACATAAGGCTCTGGAAACCCCGATTTTCTGATTCATTATTTCCTTGCAGACAGGGCACAGAAGAGTCTCTCATACACTAAACTGATGGATCCTGTGACTGTGACCTATTGATCACCCAATATGTATGGGGATCTTTTCATGGGAGTCCCTACACCTTTACGTTTCCTTAGCAAGCTCCTCCAGCAGCATTGCTGCCAATGCCTCCCTGCCTGCCAGTGTCCCCAAACCTCCCCCCTACAGAAGGAAATAACCCCTTTAGCTGGGGCTGAACCTGTGTATGTTAAATCCATATACTGCTAACAATAAATTATGCAAATTAGGATCGGAGGAAGCCAAATCCCATGCAGTATCAGGGACAGGGAATAGAGTGCACAACAGAATGGACAGTCTCCACCTTTTCATTACCCGCTGCTTTCCCCCACTCCCCAACATCCTCTTACTGCAGCAACAAAAGCACATCAATATAACTACACATCGCTTACTTTTTAAAAGTAACAATACTTGGATGTCATGGGATAACATTTATTAGCTTGGATAAGCACTGGATAGTATCCGTAATGATGGATGACTTTACTTCCTTCCATTAGTCATTAAGTGTGGTCAGCTGAAAATACTTTTAACCTCCTGCCAGATTTTAAAGCTTATAACTCTCTAGAGCACATTCAAATCATATTTATGTTGTGGTAACATGCTCATTCCTAAAGGGTTTACAACTCTAGTAGTGAATTAATGTGTAATGAGACAAATAACTTAATGCTTTTGTCTCAAGTAGTTGTGTTATTGTATGAATCCTAGTTTGATATCAGAAAGGTCCCCTCTATATATTCCACTTCTAATGAAGTCCTAGAAGCTAACTTAAGAAGAAATTCTCTCTGTGTAAAGCATATAAGCCCCAAAACTGAAGGACATTTATGATCCTTTGACAGGAGAGTAGCACTAGTCAAAGTATTTCATTCTACCCTGAGTAGAATGGTGTGTTTGAGATTCTGCCCAGCTAACTATAATAGCCATTTCTTGAAGAGGATGAGAAATATTACACAGCCCTCACAGGAAGTCCATTGATCACCTAATGCACAGACAAGTTCATTCCTGAATATTTCAAAGAACAGATGTCTCTTCCTTTAATCAACCAGTGATATTTTAAATACTTGAAGTCTGATGGATGATTGGCCCTGGCTATTCCTGAAATCAGCCTGAGAAAGATGAAGGTACCAACCATTCCTTCTACTCCTTTTCATTCTTGCGGGTTCTCTTCCTCTCTCTCCAAACAAGGCCTTAAATTATTCTAATGCACACAACAACTGTGGTGTCTTAGTGTTAATACCATATGGCCAGACTTAAGCCAAATATTTTTTCTTATGCTTGACAAACAAGTACTTGGCCACTGCAGGTATAATAATCCTTCTTCAACAGTTCCAGAGCTGTTTTTCCTGATAATATTTAGGGACCTGCACTCAAATTAGTATTTTCAAAGAACATTTTAAGCGTGAAGTAAAGTTCAGTTGTAGCCCTCACTTGAGCAGAAATATTTTCACAGTAGCATAACCAAACCTTTGTAAATAGACTATCTACTGAACAGAAAAGCAATACTGTAGTAAGTGAGCCTAAGGCTATATGATATCCTGGCAAATGAGTCCAACAGTCTCAGCGCGTGTGTTACAGCATTAATCTTTATCTGACTAAACTTATTTATGAAAGTACATTCAGGGTTAAGGCTGACAGACAATCCTCACATTCTGGTCTTAACACATCATAGGGTATTGGCCTTTTTTTGCCTGCAGTCAAAAGTCTAAAAAGAATGGAGTTGGAAAGGAGATCCAGACATTGTGGAGTCAGAAGAGATCTTGGCGACAACAACCTGAGGGGAGGGAAGGAGAGAGGAGGGAAGGCCAGATTAGAGATGATCCAGGATAGGTTTTGGAGGACTGGAACTCAAGTAGTAGCTGATATTTTTAAATAAGCGTAGAGGCGAAAGTGATAATTAGAGAAGGAGGAGTTGTGAAGGGTGGATTTTTAAGAATGAGTAGAGTGACCATCCATTCTCTTTCTAAATGAGATAGTCCCTTATTCAAGCCCTCTTGCAGGTATTCCGCCTTTCAAAAAAAACGGGCAATTTTATCCCGTATTTTCCACTCCAGCACTCTCCCTGCTGTTCAGTTGCAGTCAGCGCAGCTGCAACAGTCTCCTGTTTGTGGATCACAAGTGAAAATTTCATGTTTATACTGTCTGTGTTGAAGAATTGAAAGATTTCTGCCAATTTGTCGATGCAGCGTATTTTAAATTGCTAGAGAAGGCAGCAAACGATGGAGCCACCTCCCCCACACCACTACCCAACGGCCACAGAGACATGCCAGCTGCTTGCACCCCTGCTGAGCCACCAACCAGGAGTAACCTGAAGTAAGCATCTGTACCCCCATCCCCTCCCATACCCCAAGCCCCTGCCCCATGTCCCCTCCCAGAGCCCATACCCTGCACCTCCTCCTGCACCCCAAGCCCCTGTCCCAGCCCTGAGCTCCCTCCAGCACCCAAGTTCCCTCCCAGAGTTTGCACCCTACCCTCCCTCCCAAGCCCAAAACCCCACCCCAGCCTGGAGAAAGTGAGAGAAAATGTGGAGAGTAAGTGCCAGCGGGGGGGGGGGGGGGGGGGGAATGAAGTAAATGGGTCAGGATCTCATGGAAATAGCAGGGCAAGAGTGTATGGGTTTGTGTGATAAGACAATTGGCAACCCTAAAGTGATATATGAGGTCAGGAGGTGATGGAGTTGATTAGTGGGATTTCCACATATGGAGACCATTTCCAAGATTCACAGTAAATATCTGTTTGACTACAACCACCTCTAGATTATTGCAAGTAGTAGTAAATGGTCTGTCCTCAACATGTGGGCTGCAGTAGCTTTCTCAGCCCTTCCTGAAACACCTGCCAGCAATAGCAAGCCCACAGAAATGACTCTACAAGTGGAGGAAGCAGGCTTAAGAGAGCTGTAGTTCAAACGGAGAACACTTGTCTCCATGGTACTAAGGTGTGGTCTAACCAGCTCCTGGTGAGAAACCAGAGATGCAGTCAAGCCTAGCAAGAAGATTTGGACTGGTCTTTACAGTGTCCTATTTTTCCTTAAACCAATCAAAACTCTGGAAAGGGGGTGAGTTTTGACCCAGATAAGGCATGTGGACTGTGTTTCTGAAGTTAAAAAAAGCACACTGTCCCAGTTAGTAGTGGGAATTAGCGAGGTTCTGATCAAGTGAGTAAGAGTCTAGAGAAATTTAGAAACACTATGCCTAATATTCTCACTATCTATAAGACTTCAGAATCGTATGGCATGTGATGAGTGTGGTTTTAAGGGCCCAAGAATGCTACTTCACCCATATACAGTCATAGTACCAGGGATGTGAAATTTAGATTAATTAACTATCGAATAGTCGATGGGATTTCCATCAACTATTAGATCGGTCTATAAGGGCAACTCCGCCTTTGAACTGTAGCTGAGCCAGTTCCATGGGAATCAGTCTTGTTCCAAAAGCTGTTATCTAGCACTAGAGTTAGTTAGTTATAATAGTGGTTCTACCCTGTGTCCAGACTGAAAACTGTTACCTTTCCATGTGCAGGGCTAACTTTATTTTCTGATGTGGGGAGGACGAGAGATTCTGTTCTGTTCTCCCTTCTCTCTTTTCAAATGAGAGCAAAAGAAGCTAAACTTCAGGGCAAAGTTTTTTCTAAGTATCTTTCTGCTACCAGTTTAACTAACTGTGATAGATAAATCAATAGCCAGAAGAAAACAAAATACAATTCTATACAAAAACTAAGCACTTCCTATTATTTACTATTTTCTCCACCTCTTTCATCTGCTTCCCCATGGTATTATTGTCTGGGTTCCCATCACTGTGGGATTTTTAAGGTTCCTATTTAGAGCCATTGGCTGTGAAGAGAGGAGCCAAACACAAGGTAACGGTGCATCTACCTCATAACCTATTAATTATAATAATAATTTGTAGATTTAGATGGTTCTTTTCATCCTTAAGGATTGTAACGTGCTACAGAAAACTATTTACACAGTTCATTCACCACTGAAATATAGCTGCTTCTGGGGGGTACCTGACAGTTATTTCAGAGCACCAACCTCAAACTCAGGTAAAACAAGCTATTACTTAGGATCCCAAGTTTCTACCTCATAGTTTGGTGGAAGGCACTTAGTCTGATCTTAACTCCCCCAAGAAGACCATAGGACTGTCACATCTATCAATACCACACATGGAAGATAGGGTGTGGAAAGGAACCTCACTACAAAGGAAGAGAAGCTGCCATACGTATTCTGTTCATGTTCTGCATTGTCCCTTAAAACCTCTTTGTTCAGTGTTTCTATATACAGATATACTAAGTTCTTCCTGTCTAACATTCTCACAAATACAGGAAGACAGCTTTTAGAGGATTTGAAGAGACACATTCCCTACTGAGGCCAACAGGAACTGTAAAGAGGGAGACAACAGGGAAGGGAAAATAGCAGAAACACAAAGGACTAGCATCAGGGGAAAAAAGGGAATAGAAAAAAAAGGGGGGGAGGGGGAATAGGTGTATCAAATCAAGTCAAAAATAAAATACCTGGTGGGAGAGGGGTTTAGAGAAGGTAAAAATAATATACTAAGAGGACAGAGATAACAGGACATAACAAGAGGTGAGTCTAAACAGAGGAAGGAGATGTAGAGATAAGAAAACACCAACCAAAAACTCAGATCATATCAGAGCTGCACCTCCGATTAGTCACAGACCACAGCTGCTGTCATTTAAAAAAGCCCATCTGGACTTCTGAACATAACTGATAAGATCATCTGATCCAAGGTAGAAAAATGTAAACCATTTTAAAGTAACAGGAAGGGGAAAGATTAAAAAGTAGTCATGCTTCTGTGCTACTAGAGCAGTCAGAAAATTGAATTTCATCCTTGCAGGAAAATAACATTTTGGAATTTGTTTTCACACTGAATTTGGGTAAAAAAAAAAATCAACATTTTAAAATTCTGCAGAGGACAGAAATGCAAAACAATTTCAGTTCAGAAACATCAAAAACACCTTATCAAAATTCTGCATTTCAAAAAACTCAAAACATTAATACAATAAAAGCCAAAATCAAATAAGTTACAACAAAATTCTCTACTTCAGTTTCAAATCAATTCAAATTTTTCTATAAATGAAAGCATTCCCAGGAAACATTTATATTTCAACAAAACAGCATTTTCCAACCAAAAACTGTTCAATCGAAAAATTTTCAACCAACTCTAAATGTTAGAACAGTTCTTCAAGGGAGCAGAACAGGGCTGCAACCATCTGGGTTATTGTACTTCTCCAAACTTCTCCATTAAAGGAAGATATGAATCATAAACACATATAAAATATAACAGTTCAACATGCAGAACACTGAACAGTGCAATACAGTTTCAAAATGCCCTTTAGGATATGGAGAAATACTCCACAGAACTGCAGTCCCATCTGTCCTCTAGCACACAAACGGCAATAGAGAAATCTAGAATCAAGATAGTCCATCCTCTTTTTTTTTTTTTAAATATACATGCTGAACCTACATTGTCTGAAGGATTACACAGAGGATGGGATTGGTGAAAAACTCACAACCCATCCATAAGGCCCACAACAGGACAATGTTAATCATGAAACTCATATATTCACAGCTGTCATTCTGTCACTGTGTTACTGATAGAAGCAAAATCACCTTTTAGACTTATTCTTGCCAATGTGTGCCACAACCACCACTGCCTATGACAGGACATAAACAAATAATGTGGTACTGTGTTTTAATTTCACAGACACTTTCCTATTCTTCTTGTGTTAGCTAAGCAAATGATAAACCTACAATTCCTACAAAAACAATAAAATAACATTTAATTATTGCAACTGAGAACCCCTCAAGGACAGCGACAGACCATTTGTTCCTATAATAGCTATTTTTAAAGACAACACTGAAATAAATCTACCTTTACAGTAAAAATTACATTATTCCAAGGCAACAAAGCAAAAGCAATACAAAACATAACATGTCTAAAGCTGCAGAAAGCTAAATTCTTAGAGCGCAGGAAGTGTATCACATAAATGAACTAGATTCCCAAAAGATCCATCAATCTGGACACTTTTAGCTTAGAACCGATGATAAACCTGAATTGTGTTCCAGTTTGCTGCTTACGAGCACCATGCATAGTATTAACAGCAGGCTTTCTGTTCCCAACACCACTCATCTGTCTTACACATGTGATCCTCTCTCATTACTGAGACTGCATTTTGATGCAAATCACACTGTTCCAGGCAGCAAAGGCTTTCATCACAGCTAATCAATTTTCCAGGGTCTTCTGTGAAAAGAGAAAGCTGTAGGACCCTGCCTCAAATATATGGATATTCCAACAGAATTACTGCTTAATGCTCCATAAAGTCTGTTACAGCACAGCATCGTTGGTTACTACAATTCTCTGAGGCACAATCCCTCCAACCAACAGTCTCCTCAGAGATGTTTTCATGCTTTGTCTGAGAATAAGTCAGAGTGAGGAATTAAAATATCAACCTTGCTAACAAAGGTCACTTTCTGTTCAGTTTGGTCTTCTGTGAAGCAAGTCAATGGCAGCAGTCCTCTTAGTGGATGGGAGCTCACAACAGAGAAACCATCACATTTGTCACATTGGCCATGCAGGCTCAAAGACTGAACAAAAACAGACCCTGAGCTACCTCATGACGACTAGAGATAGCACCTCAAGGGCAGACCGAGGCATACTGGTGGAACAGCATGTGAATAAGCTGAAGATGCCCATCAACTATCTTCTACGGACAGGACAGAAGATTTTTCAGCTTTTGCAAGTGAACAGGAACTTGGAAGGGGTGTGGTAGGAATTCCAAGCAAAACAGCTCTCTAGAAGCAGCAATGAGGGCAAGCCCTAGGCATGGCTCACCACTTGTTAAAATCTCTCCTTCCTAATGGCTTTCCCACAACCTGAATATACTAGCACCTTCCTGAGAGATGAATTTCAGCGGGCCAAATCCTCCTAATTTCTGTAAATCTAACAGTCACTTCTAGGCGATAAACCCTTGCTTAATTCTTCCCCTCACACACTCTAAGGACATATGCATTGACCTCACTTGCTTAAATGCTCCAGTACACTAGTGGGCAATTTGTGGCCTAAGGGCCACATGCAACCCACTGGGGTTTCACCTGTGGCCCGCAATCCTCCTGGCTGACCTCCACCCCTACGCGCCTCTCACACTGGGGAACCAGAGCCTTGCACTTCCCTGCTCCTTCCCTTCCCTCCCAGCACTTTTGGAGCATGCAAATCGCCTGATTCACGCTCTGTCCCTGGTCCACCCCCTCCCTCCCAGAGCTGGAACGCTGCAACTCAAGCTATTCTGATTTGACCTCATGCAGCCCAGCTGCTAGATGTAGATGACAGAAACCAGCCCAAAACCCTTGGGGCTATCAATATCACAAAACCAAGTGGTAGTCCAAAACAATGTTAACATTCGACCTATTAAGAGGGGGAAGCTCAGTAAGAATTTTAGGGTGTTTTTTAAAAGGTGTGTCATTACTGATTCAGATGGGATACAGGATTTGTATAGGTTACTGCATTAACTTCACATCTCTAAAGACCAAAGTTCAGACCTGTTTCAGATATCAAGTGAAAAGAAGATTAAGTGAAAATTTAACCTCTAGGGAAGGCCAATCTGTATCACTAACTCTTGCATAATTTGCAAAAGTTTAGCAAAACTGCTACTAAGCAACGCAAGATTTGCAATGCATGATTACCACAAGTCAGAGCTAAAGTATGTTAGAGAGTAGCTTGAAGCAGCTTTCAAAACATCTGCCTAAGCTCTATACAATTTTATCAATCTGCCTCTTCTTTTAAAAACAAAAGCCAGTCAATGGATATCATGGTTCAGAATATTAGCTTATGTGTATCATAATCCCACTAACATCGACAGTGCAACCCACATTTACATCAGCTAATAATTTGGCCCCAAATACTATTTAAAGTATTAAGATAAATTTTATAAATAAATATCATGATCATTATTATGGGAGAGAAGGCAAGGAATCAGAAAAGGATGCGGGTTTTTCATCTTATATAGCACAGGACATCAGGAAGCTGTTGTTAGTACATTATAATAAGAGTGAGGTGCTAATGTGAAGCAATAGGTAGCAGCAAGCTATAGTCAAATAATGGCCATAAGTGAATTCCATTGTCATTAAGAAGTTATAATAGCAAAAACACCCATCTCATGACAAGAACACTGAAATATCCAGATGTGAAATCAAGATTAGTATTTAGATGCAGAGAGAAATAGATTAGATCAAATACAAGTGATGTTTGTAGATGAAATTATGAGTGGGAAAAACCAAGTTTAAGTCATTATGCAGAACAATTGAAATTCACAGGTGCAGAAAATCTATGGTGTAAGAGTTTAGAATAGTTGTACTAATATCCTGTTGATTGTTCCAAATTCTATGCTAGCACGTATCCTTCTGCTCCTGCAGGCTATTTCAAAGGGATTCCTCAGGGATAGCCTTTTGCAGGATTGGGTTCTAACAACTTCAACTTTTGAATATGCAAACAATTGATTATTCTGTGACTATTCTTTTGACTAAGCAAGGTTACCAAAATTGCTATTAAGAACAATGGTAAAAAGATTAATGTGGTATTTGATTCAATGTTTTTCTAAAATATATTCTCCCACTGAACTACAAGTTGAGCCAGGCTCAGTAGTGTTCAGTTACATAGGAGAGAGTATCTTTTCTCTTAAAATAAAAAAAAAGACATATTCTTGCTAGTATTGGTTTAGAAACTATATGTATTTCTAAGAAATCATAATAGGTGAACAAAATAGTATTTCACTGCTCCAAATTCTCACACTTGTCCTATCAAATTGAAGCAAAAGAGGGGCAAAACAGTCAACTGCAGATAATACCGAGTATAATCGGGATGCACAGAAAATAGAGCCAATTTGCCAAAGAAAAACTAAAGTATGCAAATATAAAGTCATTTATTTTGTGTCACAGAGTCTGTTAAGATATTGTAAATAGGGCTACTACAGAAACAACCATTGTAATTAGGTTCCACAGAACAGAAACAAATTACTTGTGTACGTACGTTCAAGGTAATTTCTTAGGGTATGTCTACACAGCAAAGATATTTCGAAATAACAGCTGTTATTTTGAAATAACTTTCCTAGCGTCTACACAAGCCAACTGCTATTTCGAAATTAATTCGAAATAGTGGAAGGCTTATTTCAAAATTGGTAAACCTCATTCCACGAAATTGCTATTTTGAAATAAGTGCTGTGTAGACGCTTATTTCAAAATAGGGGGCCTCCAGCCCTGCTGGCCACAAGGTAACTTCAGACCTGATGACCTGCCGGAACCAGTTCCAGCTGGCCTTAAATGCAATTTAGCATCCAATCAGTGTGGACGCTCTATTTCGAAATAGCAAAAAGCTATTTCGAAATGCATTTTGTGTGTAGACTCATTATTTCAAAATTAGATATTTCGAAATAACGCTGTAGCGTAGACATATGCTTACAGAACCTATAATGAAAATTTAGCATGGGGTAAAAGTAGGAGTTCAAAGGGAATTGACTAGTTGCTATTTTTATCCTCACAAAGAACTGAAGAACCAGCCTTTATAAGAGACAAGTGCTGGTGATCGAATAAAATAACTCTCTCAATACTCAGAATCATCTAAGTTGCATGGGACAAAAGAAAAACTTCTCTTCTGTAGCACATCCCCCATCTCAAGCTGCCTCCCCCTCTTTCCTGCCATGTCACAGCAGTGCAAATCAGAAAGCACGCTAGGTGGCCTTCTCAACAGTACATGATACCTAGCTACAGGTCCATGTAACTAGAGCCCTGCAAATATCTGTGGACCATTTTTGTGAATAGTGGAGAGGATCCAGATACAACTGCTCAGGGCTCTACTCACCTGTGGCATCTGGCCTGTCACATCTGGCTCAGGCAGCCCAGGGGGTACAGCCCACTCAGGGTGATGGAGAGCAGCCAATGGCTGGGGCTGGGCAGCAAGATGGAATCAGAGCTGCCCAGTACCCACTTGCCTTGCCATTTCCTGCCCAGCAGCTGAGGCCCCTCATGTAGCATCACCCTCTCCAACATGGTTCCATCCAGCAGCACTAGCCATAGTCCCAACCCATCAACTTCTGGGCAGCAAGGTCTGCCTCCCAGCTATAGGGATTGGAGCGAGCCAAATCTCAGCACCCCATTCCTCCCCCTCACCCTGATGGAACATGCACTGCTGCCGCTGAGTGGCATCTCTCATGAGCCCCGAGGAACAGCATGCAAAGTAACACCCAGGCCACCCCTTGTCCTCATCTTTGTGCTGTTCCTTCCCTGTAAGACCCTGCCCCCGCGCTGGAATCACAGAATCATAGATCTGGAAGAGACCTCAGGAGGTCATCAAGTCCAGCCCCCCTGCCCAAGGCAGGACCAATCCCAACTACATCAACCCAGCCAGGGCTTTGTCAAGCCGAGACTTAAAAACCTCTAAGGATGGAGATTCCATCACCTCCCTAGGTAACCCATTCCAGTGCTTCACCACCTTCCTAGTGAAATAGTTTTTCCTAATGTCCAACCTAGACCTCTCCCACTGTAACTTGCTGCTGCAGGTGTAGATGCAGATAGAAATAAAAGATGGCTAGCAGATGGTGGGTTCATCCAGGTGGATGGGGATCAGCTGTGAGTCCACATTTTTGGATCCTTGCAGGGCTCTACACATAACTTCAGCACAAAAATGATCCTGGCAAGTAACTCAATACTTTTCTAACTCCTTTTTTTCTTTTGCTGCCCCGGTCACAGTCTTCTCCTCCGTTTTCGTTTTATCCTCTTGTTCTCAAATTCTGTAATTATCTTCCTCCTCTCTCTCAAACCAGTGTATTATCTACCACTTCCTAGCTAATTCCTCCCCGGCCATGCCTACTCTCAGGTGTGAAGCTCTTATCAGCTACCAGGAATTTCACTTATAATTACCAGGTTCCCTAATAATTTCCCAACATTGCCACTCACTCTCACATTACCTCCCAACCTGGTGCTGACATCACCTGTAAGCTGTTCACTGTTCCCTGTAAGCTGTGCACGTGTGTGGCCAATCAGAAGAAATTCAGATGTTGCCCAGCTGATTAGCAGAGTGCCCACAGCTAAATTCTGGGTTTCTATTGGTGGTGCACATTCGTACATGCCTTGGTGCATATAAAAATTTATTCTGCACATGGATGAAAAAAATCCGCACAAGGATGGAAAAGATTAGAGGGAACATTGCCTGGCAGTATTCCATAAAAAAATCTTCTTTTTCTCCTTTTCCTTCCCAATACCCACATTTCCTTCTCATCTATCAGTCACCTCACTGCCTTTACCTCCCCATTTGTTTTTTTTTACTCCTATAATTTCCTTTGTCAGTTTTCTCATTTGACCTTCAGTAAAAGAAAGGGTTAGAGCCAGAAAATAAAGATCCTTTATCCTCCTGGGCTGTGTCTAGACTGGCACGATCTTGTGCCAGAGCTATGCAAATGAGGCTCAGCGTGGAATATCGCCGAACCTCATTTGCATAACTAATGAGCCGCCATTTTTGCAGAAGAGGCTCTTGCGCAAGACAGAGCTGTCTACACTGCCCCTTCTTGCGCAAGAAAAACCCTCTTGCGCAAAGCCGTTATGCCTGAAAATAATCAGCATAACGGCTTTGCGCAAGAGGGTTTTTCTTGCACAAGAAGGGGCAGTGTAGACAGCTCCGTCTTGCAAAAATGGTGACTCATTAGTTATGCAAATGAGGCTCGGCGATATTCCACGCTGAGCCTCATTTGCATAGCTCTGGCGCAAGATCGCGCCAGTCTAGACATAGCCCTGATGTTTAAATCTGTAGACAATAAAGCTGTAGATTGTCCTGGTGTCAAATACTACTGCCCTGGTAATTAACTTCCTTGAATACAGTCAGCATGTTATAATAGACATTCAATGACGTGCCACCATCACTGCATCATTAAAGAGTAACACAGGACATACAAGATCTGACTCTCTGGATTTTTCTTAGCCTGAATCTTAAATGATTTTCCTATTATCTTTCCAGTCTCCTTTTGCTCTCTGATGCCCCTTTTATTCCTGCCTCTTATCTCTCTAGTTCTTCCATCTGCTTGCCTCCCACTTCGGCTACCTCTCCTCTGTCTTCCACCCTCTTCTTTTTTTTTCCTCTTTCCCTTTCGCTAGCCCACTGTCACCACAATACTCCCACCCACAGTCAGCTCAGGAGCAGGAGATAACTCTGTTTCTCCTGCATACGTGGCAGAAAACAACATAGGCCACCCCTAACAGAATGTTCCCTCAATCCAATTTGGATGTTTAATTTAAGTCTTTGCTGCCAATACCCCACTACAGCTTCTGTGAGAGACCAGTGGCAGCGTATTTAGTGCGGCACTTTAAACATGCTGTGTGGGGCAGTACATGAGATGACCTTTGCAGCAAGTCCCTCCTACATTAACCCCTCATGAAGTGGTTAACATGTAAATAAAATCCTAAAAAAATATTACAAGTGCTTGTTCATTTTTCTCTTCAAGGGAATCATAGTAAAGGATGAAACTCATCTGAGGACCATTTTTATTTCCTTTACTTTCTTAGCATAAAAAGTGCAACTGGTAACAAAAAGTTACGAACAAAACAGACTTTTTTTGGGGGGGTTGGGTTTGGTTTTTGAGCAAAATTGATCAGGTTACAGCTACATTTCTATACAGAGAAATCTCAGAGGAAAGGGAGAAATGTTGTTTACATTATTTATTTCATGAAGGCCCCAATTCTGCAAATACTTATGCACATATTTAACTTGGCCTCAATGATACTAAGCATGTATATAAAGTTAAACAAATGTATGAATGTTTGCAGGATTAGACACTGAAGCAAATCAAAATATTCACACACTGGGCTTGTTTAATGAGGCTATCTATTTATCTCAAAAATACAAACACTACCACGCAAAAATCCCATACCAAAGATTAAATTATTTCTCACGTTTGCTAAACCAAGTTCTTTATATAATTAGATAAAAAGTGTCTTTAACACTTAAACATATTTATTTTAGCACTCATAATTCAATAACCCAAGTGCCAAAACACCATAGAACCGTGGTTTTATGAGCAACAATCTTATGAACAATCAGTTATCTGAATCATTTTTCTGCTGTCAAAGTCATCTTTACGCCACCAAATATGCCTTCAATCCTTCCGCCACTGTTCAAGCACCTATTCAAGTTAGGGATGTAAACGAGTAGTCAAGTTGACTACTCAACTACTTGCTTTCCCCCCTTGCTGCATCTGTATCAGAGACAGCAAGATGGGGGGAAGCAGGAGCCTGTGCTGGGGGAAGCAGGCTTAAAAGCCAGTTCCCCCCAGCACTGTCTCCACAGTGCCATCTGTCCCCCTCACACTGGCTGCCCCCTCCAGCAGCAGCCCCTGTCTGCGGCCAGCCCCAGAGGACCGCAAGCAGAGGCTGCTCAGGCAGCAGTCCCCTGTTTAAAAGCTGGTTCTCCCAACACCATATCTGTGGTGTCACCTGTCCCTCTAACGCTGCTGCCCTCTCCAGCAGCAGCCTCTTGTCTGTAGCCAGCCTCCCTGAAGTCCCCTGCAGACAGGGGCTGCTGGACCCAGTGCAAGCTGGGACTGAGCAATTCTGGTTCACGCCAGGTCCAGGAGCTACCCACACTGCAGCTCTGTCATTTAAATGTAGTAGTAGCCGGGCTACCTGCGCATCTGGCTCTTCCTACATTTAAACTGCAGAGCCACAGCAGGGGTAGCTCCTGGACTCAGCACGAGCTGGGACTGAGGAAGTCTTCTCTTATCAACTAATCATTTAGTCAATAAAAATTTTATCGACTACACAATTAGTGGATTACCCACCTCTTAACATCCTTAATTCAAGTACAAAAAGACTGATCGATTTGGCAGCAGGGAAGAGAAGCAATTCTCTCAAAACAAAGAAACATTACTGTCTCTGTTAGTTAATGTTAGTTATGTACACTGTAGCTGACTGATTCATGAATTAATGTAGCATAAATACTGTAATTCTGATTTATACAATGTTATACATTTTTTTGATTTTATAAACTCCTAAATCCCCAATTAGCTCAAATATGGATTCTCCTGATTAAAAAAAAAAGTTCTCCTGAGCTGAAAACTATTATGCCAAATTCCAAATCCTTGAGAAATCAATTATAATAAAAGTGCTGACACAGTCTTGGCTCCTGGGGTCATTGCCAAGGACCACTATAAATTATTGTATATTTTTTCAAAATTCAGTTCTTTTCATCCCCTCCTATGATTTAAGGGACAGTCACATCTCATTGCACATGGAGTTTGGCAGACATATTGCCACCCAAGCATGCAGGAGTTTATCACTAAATCTTAATTTCTATACCTAAAGATAACTCAGAGACAGAATGACAGCAATAATCTACTTCTATTGCTTTAGGTGATCATATAAAAAAAACTACTCCTTTCACAATAAGGGGTGAAAATGTATAAAGCTTAGACAAAATAAAACTACATTTATGTTATTATTTTAAGAATGATTACAGCAAATAGTTATTTAAAATAAATAATTTATATAAACATCCCCGTTAGTGAACTCCCATCCTGGCAGCACATCAGTTGCAGTTTTCCTGTTTAGGAATTTCTCACAAGTTAACAGAACTCCTTGCAAAAACTATTTCAAAACTAATTTACAACATGGCACAGATATAGAAGTTGCAAAAAAAAAAAAATCATCCAATGCAGATCAGCACAGCTAATTTTTTTTAAGGACCACATTTCTGATGACAATTTATCCAATATCTGTTACAATTCAAATTGAAACATTATGATTAGAACTTCCAGTTATAGTTCATTTCTATTATTTACACCAGTGTAATCCAACCCTGGAGAAACAATTTGTCATGAAATGGAATTACCACAAAGTTACAAGGCAACAATTCCATCATCAATCAAGGTCATCATGTGTTGATGCGATATCTCATGAAAGCTTTCACAACACAATGTTAAGGCATCATATGACAATATCTAAACTCAACTAAAATGGTCCTTCTCCTTCCCCCCTTTTCTGGCTGCTCGGAAAGCTCCAGCACTGGCTTTACAGTAAGGATCATGCTTGTAATGTGTGTTTGTTCTGTGCAACACCAACCAAAGTGTCAGTATTACCAACATCATACTACAAAACACAAACTCCAGAAAATCATATTGGCCAAAAAAGGAGATTTAAAAAAAAGTTTAAATATGTTTTGTCTTGTGGACAACTCATGCGGCCAGTTCCTGCAAACTTAGAGAGTAATGTGATTTTGGTCCTTGCTACAAGACCCTCACCAGGGACACGATCCCATTGTCAGTCTTTCTAGAAACACACACCAGGGACAGTCTCTGCCCCCAAAGAGCTTCTCATAGAATCACAGAATCTTAGAGCTGGAAGAGACCTCAGGAGGTCATCAAGTCCAGCCCCCTGCCCAAGGCAGGACCAATCCCAACTAAATCAACTCAGCCAGGGCTTTGTCAAGCCGAGACTTAAAAACCTCTAGGGATGGAGATTCCACTACCTCCCTAGGTAATCCATTCCAGTGCTTCACCACCCTCCTAGTGAAATAGTTTAGTTAATAGTCTAGCTTCTAGTCTAGTGAAAAGCTTAGTGGTGAATTTATGACATGGAAGCTGGAACTAGGACCTGTCAGACTCCTCTCACATCGGTGGTATAATATCCGTTGATGACAACAACTTTTAATCCCTGCTGAATTAGGCACAGTTCACACTGGTGACCTACAGGCAAAAGGCTCTATACCCATTAGCAATGCCCTCAGACTCCAGGCCTCATAAGCATTAATGTTAGTCCTTTAACAATGAAGCTGACTTTCTGGAAAGATAAGTTTATTAAATCAAATTCTGACCTTCCTAGAGCTTTCACGCAGTGGCCCTTCCACTCCCAAGACACAATCTCCAGCACATTGCTGTGAGGTAGCCAAACACTATTCTTAAGAGAGACAATTCTCAGTAACCAAATATAAACAATAAAAAAAGCAATAGTAAAACAAACACTTGCACAATATCAAAATGTGCTTCTAAATACAATGCTCTGTGATGTAAAAATCATCCAAACAATGGCTCCAAGGTCCTTACGTTGACTTGTATACGTTTTTTACTTCAACATGTGTCATTATGATTAAAGGTCTAGAACACATGACCTAAAAGGAAAGACTGCAATAATTGGGCTTGTTTAGTTTAGAAAAGAGAAGACAGAGAGGACAGGATAGCAGTTTTCAAGTATCTAAGGCTGCTACAAGGAGGAGGGAGACAAATTATTCTCCTTGGCCTCTGATGATAGGACAAAAAGCAATGGCCTTAAATTGCAGCAAGGGAGGTTTAGCTTGGACATTAGGAAAAACTTCCTGTCAGGACAGTTAAACACGAGAATAAATTGCCAAGGGACGTTGTGGAATCTCCATCACTGGAGATATTTAAGAGCAGGTTAGATAGACATTGATCAGGGACGATCTAGACAGTGCTTGGTCCTGCAGTGAGGGCAGGGGACTGGACTTGATAACCTCTCGAGGTCCCTTCCAGGTCTAGTACTCTTGATTCTCTGGTCAGCAATATATGAATCTATAACCTTCAGATCCACAGCACAAACCACTTCCACCTTATCTATAGGAGTGACCTGAGTAAGGGGGTGTATGGGAGAGAACAATTTGCTATTATCTTCTATGTAGCCCAGCCCAGATAGGGAGAGACTACACACACATTGCCAGCAGACCGTACCAGCATTTGTGACACAACAGAGGAATGCATAGGCAGCAGGAGTCTTGGTTTCCATTCCTAGCACAGACAGTGGATTATGGTCTAGTGGTTACAAACATCAAAGCCAAACACACCAACATCCCTGCTTGGGTCATCTGTGAGGCCTGAAGGCCGGACGGCTCAGGATGTAAAAACCAGAGTCTCTACCATTTCATCCAAAGAACTAGCTCTCTTATCCTGGTAACAGTCATAAATCTCTATGTGTGGCATAGCTGCTACAGGATAGCAGAGTCACAGTATATCAGTGTGGGTTACAGAAAGATTTAATTTGCCATGCTCCTTCTGAAAGCATTACATGGCAAAAGTGGAGGAGACTTTGAATCTCTGAGATCAGAGGCCTTGGGGCTATGTCCCTCTCTGCCTGTAATTCAAGCTCTCACTTATCTTCTGAAATTGGTGAATGATAACTACCCCACAAAGCCTGAAACCTTGATTCACATAAGTGATTTGAAGGTAAGAGAAATGTTAACACCAATCAGAGGACAAACTGGAAATAGAACTCATGCTTTCACTAGACTATAGGACATTATGAGGCATGTGTCTCACTCTCTGGTTTTGCTTCCCAAAATTCTGGGAAGAACTTCCCGAATTCTTCACATCACCATACGTCTGCTTGTAGCAGGGACCAAACTCATGAGATCTGACAACACTGAACAGGAAAATACCAATTTGACTCCACAAAAGATACATGCATAACCAGAAAGAGTCACATAAGGATCAAACAATGCAGATAAAATATTACTAAAGGCATCTTAGCTTGCAAAGCAATATGCACTAGTGGACTGAGTATATGCATCTGGGAGCTAGGATCTCCCAATTTCTAATTCCAAGTCTACCATTGGCACTTACCCTGTCTGTGTTGGGGGACATACCATACTACTTGCTATATCCCAGGACTAGGAGAACTAACTGGCATTTACAAAAAACCATTAAACACATATGATGCAGATATTACATAGTCTAATAAATTCTTTTTACTACTGACAAGTGTAACTATTTCTCAAAACATTGCAGATTTACAGCCTAATCATGACAGATTTAGAGTATCTCCCCCAAGAGGTACTAAGCACCTTCAGCTTGCTTAAGCTAGAATGGGAGTGGCACCTTTTTAAGAATGCTCAGAACCTCTCAGGATTAGTCCCTTAATTTTCTATGTATGCATTGCTGACCTAGATACATTTTTTAAACGTATCCAAGGTTATAATGATTTCTGAAACTTTCAAGGGGATGATTCTCTAATGTGGAAAGTGCCTCCTGCAAAAGGCTGATTAACTTCTCTGGTGAAAATCAATGGGAAAAGAGGATTCTCTTTATTTTGCAGAGGCACATAGCACCTAGCATAAATTAGCCAATTCTTTACTGGGATCAACATTTGGCCCTTATAGGTTTTGAGCCACAAAGACAAACCCCTGGATGTGCAACGAGTCCCACTGAAGTCAGTAAGGCCGGAATCATGCACAAGTGTCCATCTGCACAGAGTAGCTTGCCAGATCAGGACCTTGGATGTAAGTTTTTGAGGCACAGATCCAGCCTTCTTATCCCTCTATGAAGCATTAACCATACCTCTGACATTATACAAAGATACAATATATGCAGATCTAAAAGTTTCATTTCAAAAATATATTTTAAATAAACAAAGTAACATTCCCAATCATATTTGAAAATTCCTATTTACAGTGAATACTCAGCAAACAGGTATGATCCACAAATTAGCCTGCTTTCTTAGACACATGCATACATACTTTACACATTATAGATTTCTCCAGAAAGCTCTATTTGAAAAAGAATGCAAGAGGATATTTTGCTTTAGTCTGCTGAAAATAAGTATCCAACTATTACTGCTTTAATTGATCAGAGGTAAAATCACCCAGCATTGTTCTAGACAAGTAGCAGTAATTCTGAGACGCAGCTGATTACAATTAGTTACTGACCCAGAAAACATTGAATGTTATTATGAAGAAATCTTTGTAGTTTATTAACCCAGTAGAATATATTTACATATTTTTATTCATGATGGAATGCTAGTATTATATGAAGCTATATCCAACATTTGAGCTGTACATTATTTATAGTTTGGCAAGCTAAGGTAATAACAATGTGCAAACCTTATGCATTCGGATACAAAACAGATTGCCTACAAGGAATCACCCACATATATTCTGCATACAGGGATGTATAAATAACTAAATATACCATGAGTTGGAGATAGGACCAGATTAACTCCCTGTGGGCCCCGGGCTATTAGATTTTATGGGACCTTGGGGGTTTGGAGTGTGCAGCAGATTGGGGTACACAAGGAGGTGCAGCTTCAGCTGGGGAGGTGGGCTCTGGGATGGGGCCAGAGATGGGACACGGGGTTGAGGTCTGGCAAGAGGCTCAGGGTGCAGGCTCTGAGCAGGAGTTTCGTTGAGGGAATGCAGTGTGGAGGCTCCAGGTGGAAGGTACTTAGCTTGAGTGGCTCCTGGTTGGAAGCACAGCAAGACTAAGGCAGGATTCCTGCCTGCCTCTGCACCACGCAACTTTTCTCCCTGAGGCAGCCAGGCATGTCCAGCCACTAGACAGAGGAGCAAAGCCACTGTGCATGCCGATTGTGCCCAAACCCCCGCTGACTCTGGCCACAGTTCCTGGTCAGTGAGAGCTGTGGAGCCAGTGCTGGGGGTAGCGGCAGCACGCAGATATTTCCTGTATGTCCCAAGGGGCACACCAGCAAACTGATGCTCGCAGCTCCAGCAGGGGGCACTGAGGCTTGGGGACTAGTGTCTGGCCCACAGTGCAGAGATTTGCCACAGGCCAGATGAAAAGAAGCAGCAAGCCACATCTAGCCCATGGGCCTGAGGGGGCCTCCTTCACTGGAGGCCCTGGACTGAAGCCCCTAAAGCCCCTGCAGTAATCCAGCCATGGTTGGCAAACCAGGATTCGGAGGAAGGAGAATCCTTCCCTCCAATGCCAGAAGCTGAATGTCAGACTGATGAACCAGTGCTCTGTTCCAATCTAGCACATCCTACTTATTGTATACTGCTGCTAAATGTGTGCTATAAGAGAATTCATGTGAATTTATTCCATTTAAAATTCATGTCCTCTACCATATCTACATCATTTAACAAAGATACAGAATACCACCTACACACACACACACACACACACACACACACACACACAGTGTCCTATATAATTTTCAAATGTTAAAGTATTTTAGAACACTTCCACCTACTACACTGTTTGCGTAGCTTTTATTTTGACTGGTTGCACTTTATTCTTGATATATTTTTATCCTGCATTACTGGTTTTTACGGAGTATTTTGCAGCAAATGCATTTGCCAAAATGAGAATGCTGTAATAAAAAGAAAGAATATAACTGACACCAACCAGTGACTGTGGACTAAATGTGTCAAGTGAATGTAGTCAATTTACATCAACTGTACCGATATCTATTTTCAGTAACACATTAAATAAGAGGAGGTTCCTAAATTGGATGGTAATATTGCATATCTACTCATCTAAAATGAGCTTCAATAGAAAAAGTAGAACATTATAAATTATTAGGACTTTCTGGCATTCAGAAAGTTGGAAAATTGTGGAAAATGTTAAAGTCTATTCTCCCTTCATCAGACATTTACTTAGCTTCTGTACACTTCAGTGAAGTTACAAGTGCACATCAAGTGGGGTTAGAAGCAGACCACTTGTACTCAGAATTTCTTCTCATAATATTTTAATATAATGTTAATATTTTATGCTGACATATTAAAGACTGGCACTCTGGGGCAATGATAAGATATGCATCTAGGTATAATCCTAAACAAAATCTTTGTTTAAAAGGAATGGAAGAGTGAAACCATGCTTCAGTGGAGTCCTGCTAATGCCTAGCATCTGTGTGTTTATATAAGACTCTACTTAATTCACAACACTGCAGAAATTGTGGATCTTACAAATTAGGCTTCCACAGTAACTCTGTCAGCTGTGCAGGACTGACATTGGGAACACCAGCCATGACCCACCCAGAGCTATAGTTGCAGCAAAAATTCTGGGTTATCAAAAATTAGCAGGCATAACATAATACTGGATTGTTTATATTGCTCTAGCAATTTTTTTGTTAAACAAATCGGTCTTCTCTTGCTTTTTCCAAATTAACGGAATTAATAAAGGTATGTTATTACCCTTCCACAATTTTCCATGTTTTCTCCACAATCCAATCTCAATTATTTAAAAATCACCCTGAGATTCAAGTATGGCCTAACATGAATATTCGTACCAAAAATTCTACATCTCTAAAAAAACAAAATATAAGAATGTCTGGAAATTAACAGTGAAGAGACCCAAACAATTCTCAACAGACATATAATCCTTCATCACTCTTCATTAACCAATCTTAACTTGCCACCCTAAAATCTGCAAATATATATGCAAGGATCAAAACAAGTTACAATAACACCCACCCACCCCGTTCCTGTAACTCTCAAATGCCACCTCCACTCCGCTGCGCTAATGTCCTTCCTCTAATCCATGTCCTTGAGGATCCCTACTCTCTCCTTTATTAATACCATCATCCTGCCTATCATGTACTCACATCCACACCACTACCCTTCCATTCGAAAAATAGGAAACATGGCATCACAACTACCTCACCAGGTATCTCTCAGTCACCTCCTATCCCTCTGTCACCTATTCATGACTCCATATTTATTCCCAACTCCTATCTCACTCCAATCCCCCCCACCACCAGACACCCACTTCCAGTCTATGCCCTTTTATGTACCCTTTTGTCAAGGTCAAGCCAGCAAAACCAGAAAAAGTCCATTAATTATAAATTGTTTATATTAAATACATTTTCACGCTCTTTATCGCCCCCTATAAGATTAAAAGCAATTTGTCTTCAGCAAGGCCCACAAAATGCAATTGAGTTCTGTATGAGTCTCCACAGGAGCACAGAGTCTACACAAGCAGATTCATTAGCAGGTTCAGGCCCAATTTCAGAAATTCTAAATCCTTATGAGACAGAATACAAAAAAATCATTGGGAATTTTTTCAAATCTGAAGGGCAGATATTTGCAGTTCACAACACCATAACTTTCTAACTGCTCTTTTTTTAAAAAACTAAGTTTCTCAAAACTTATCTGGGTTAAGATGAAGGATGTAAAAATTAAGGAAGATTGTAAGGGAAAGGAAGGTGTACTAAAACAGACTTATTTTGGGAAGCTAGCTTAACTTGGTTATTATTACTCTATAGATTAGTTCTATAATTCATACAATTCCAAAAAGAAGGGGGATACAAAACAAGGCTTTGGTGCTGCAGAAACTTATCCACCCAATTAACCATCTGCATATTTAACTCAATGTGACTACTTACATGCTTAAAATTAAGCATGTGCTTTTTTGCAAGATGAACAACTGGACCCCTGCTCTTTGTAAATTGTTCCACACCTGTGCAGAACCCTTCCAACTTCAAAGGAGCTCCCCATGGGCCCATGCTTCATATATGCTTTATAGGACTGGGGCATCTCAAAAATGAACACAAAGGAAATTCACAAACACCATATGGGGGTAGGGGGGAGTAGAAAGAAGTCACATAAGGGCCAACTTTATCTGACAAAAAGCAGTCAAAACTGAAATCACATGCTTAAGGTATCACAGCTTTGTGTGGGGATATTACAGCTTCTGAGGTCTTTAAGAAGCCCCCTGTCCTGAGGTCCACAATACAATATATAATCCAAGTCCTAGCATTAACTTTGATCTCCATGAAGATCAGATGCCTAACAATCTCACATACCGCTTTTGTTATATTTCTTTGCCTGTTTTTTGAGGAATGGTTAAGGAAACACTATAAACACCAGCATGAGACAAGACCACATGCCCAGAAACCTTCAGAGGGCTGCAACAAATTTATGTCAACTTAGTCTCTTCCCTCTCTCCCCCCCCCCCCCAACTACTGTAAGTATACAGAATGGTAATTCAGCTTCCTAGGTTCCTCATTCCACAGTTCCTTTTAAAATTGCTGATCTAGTCATCAGGACACAATTTGACAACAAAACAAAATTGGAACAGTTGGGAGGGGGTGTCTTTCTGTTTGGCTTTAGGGGGTGGTTTGGCTGTTTGTTGCTTTTTAAAAAAAACAGGAGGCATCATGTCAATTTCTCTTCATAATAACTACTGCCATCCCAGCAATGTGGGTACTGGTCACCACGCGTGCAGTACCCACGCAGGGTCAGGGGCCCCTCCCACAGCGGGGCTTGGCTCCCACCCGCACCTCGCCCTCGCTTACTCCCTCTCCCCCAACGCTCTGCGGAGCGAAAGAAGGCGGCGGGGGGGGGGGGGAGGCGCGGGGCGCTCCGAGCATCCCAGTGTCCGCACGGAGCAAGGAGACGGCTGGTGCCCGGGCGCCGCGAGCCGTGGGGCGGGCGGAGCCGGCGCCCTTACCTGGGACATCTGGGGCCGGAGGTTGATCTCCTTGAGGTTGATGGAGTGGGCGCGCAGGTTGTTGAGCAGCTGGCAGAGCAGGACCCCGTCGCGGAGGGTCTGCGCCAGGTCGAACACCTGGGCCGTGGGCCAGGTCACTCGGTGGTTGGGCGGCAGCACCTTGCAGTGGATCAGCCAGTGGGCGCATTGCTTCCAGGGCTCCATGCTGGGCGCGGAGGATGCTGCGGGCTGCACGCGCCCGCTCCCCCAGCCCAGCGAGGCAGGGCGGCCCCCGGGGCTGCGCCGGGCTAGAGCGTGGCGCGCGCTGGGCTCCCCGCTGCCCGCAGGTCTCCGCTCCGGCTCGTTCGCCCGCCCCGGCCCCTAGCAGCGCGCGAGCGGCAGCAGCTGCCGGGCGGCGGCGGCGGCGACTGCTCGGGAGGCTGCGTGTGAGCTTCCCCCTCCCCCTCTGCGCAGAGGATGGGCTCGGGACAGGTGCGCGCGCATTGGCCCTGAGCAAGCGGTGGACGCTGTGCGGAGGCGCCGGGGCGCTGTCTGCAGGGCGGGTGGCCCCGGGACCCCTTCTTCCCATGGGGGGCCGCCTGCTGGAGCGGGCAGCCCCCGCGAGGCACGAGGACAAAGGCTCCTCCCGCCCCGTTCCAGGGAAGGGAGCTCGTTAGGGTCCATGGTAGCTGCTGGAGCAACTTTCCTGCGACTTTTGCAGACCTGCCTGCTGAGTCGTTGGAACCAGGGGACAGCTGGGACCCGGCCGCCTTCTTCCATGAGACTCCAGTGCGATTTGGAGCGGGAGGGGAGTAGGATTGGGAAGCAGAAATGCGGTATTGGCCATTAAAAATACCAGCCACTTTTTTAGTGCCACAGAAATGTACTGTGTGGGGCCCTGCTCCTTCAGCCTTGCTTACTATCAGCAGTCTCTCTGGCAGTGGGGCTGGAACAATATTTATGGTGCGGGGTGCTGAAAGCCACTTGATCCAAACTGTAAATCTTGCATCTGAGGGAAACCACTTCAAGCCAGGGAGTGCAGTGCAGCATCACGTGGCCCTAATGCAGGTATAGTTCCGCTTTCAGTTATACCAGTGTAAAGCCAAAGTAACTTTTGTTTTCATCTCTATAATGTGGTTGGAACCACTGTAGCTTAGGAACAGAATTTAGCCCTAAAAGCTTAAAGGTGATCTCCACAAAAGCAAATTGAGGTGTTTGCCTTTTGCTTCTATATAATGGGTGGTGAATGCTGGAAATACTGAAGTTTGCTTTCCTTTCCCCTCCCACTGCCCTCACCCCTCTTTCCCTGATATTAGAAATTCAGATGTTCTCTGCCTTGTAAGTCTGATGTGAGCACTGGAGAACTAGTAAGATTAAAACAATACAGAAACAAAGGGAGTGAAATCTAATTACACTGAGAGGGAAAGGGATATTTTTATACAAAATGTTTAAAAATTATTTTGGATTATTTTTTAACAAACACACACTTGGGAGGGAACACTCCTTTTTTTAGTGATTCAAACTAAATGAGAGGCCTTTCAAGGTTCTGAGTCAGTCATTCCAGCATGCATAAAGAGAAAGAGTTCCAGATCCATAACATATTTACACTCTTAGGGCACTTCTATACTTACCAGACAATCAGCACTCCAGAGGTCAATCTTCTAGCATTGGATTTAGCAGACCTAGTGTAGACCCCTAAATCAAATGCTGAGGGCAGCCCCTGCTGGCATCCAGTACTCCTGCTCCTGAAGGAGTAAGGGAAGCCCACAGGAGTGTTTGCTCCTGTCCGCCTCCTGCTGGGTGGACACCGCCATGACTCAGCTAGAGGTAAACTGACTCCAGCTACAGCCATAGGCATGCACAGCACATTTCATTAGGGTGTGCACCCAAAGAATTTTTTTAAAATGTACTTTGACCCCCATTAGCCACACCCCGACCCCTGTTAACCACGCCCCTGACTCCCATTAGCCACGCCTCTGGAGGCAACACTCTTGGGGCAAGATGGACACACGACCAGAAGTAAAAGGTGTCATGTGACCCCCCTCTAAGGAGTTTTCCCACCATCCTCCTGCCAATAGGGATTAGTTTGGCCCCCACCAAACCCCCCTCATGCAACTATCCTGCAATTGCATTAACCCAATGTGTGTGACATTAACTCGGGGGCGGAGAGGCTGGGAGAAGTGTTTCCTCTAAGAGTTTCCTCCCATGAGCAGAATGAGTTTTGTGTTGTGCACCAGTACTGAGTTCATATGGCTTGTTTGGATGTGCCACTGTGGCACCCAAGTTATTAATAGATATCTTATAAACCTCTACCTTTTCCCTCTGCTGCCATGTCTCCTCCCCTTGCTCCATCAGCTCCCCTGGTGCCTGCTGCCCCCCCAACACCTCACCCTCCTCTGCTGTCCTGACTCCTGCCCTTCTCACTGCCCTCAGCCCTCCTGAGACCTGCCCCCCTCCACCAGCCCTTCTCTCCCCCCCCTGCCCACTCCTCCAGTAGCTCTACTCTGATCATGTGAGCTACCCCTCCTCATCCCCTCTCCTAACACCTCCCTCTACACACCTGCCCTGCCTCTCTCCTCTGGTGCTGGTCCCTCCCCTGCAGGTGTCTGCCCTTCTGCTTCACCCCCAGAATCCCCTGGCACCTGCACCTTCCCTTACCACTGCACCTTCCTGGTGCCTCCCCCTTCCCTCACCACCCTCTGCCCCCATTCCCCTCATGCCTCTGTGCCCTCACACATGACTTGCTCCAAATCCTCACCTCCCTCATGCCCACCCCTTCTTTCAAGCCTTCTTCCAGCACCTCCCCCTTCCCCCTTCCAGCACCCAATGCCCTTACCCTCTCCTCTCCCAGCATCACCTTGTTCCCCCTCCCACTGACACCTCCCCTCCTGCCCTTTTCCTCATTGTCTCCACTTGCCCCCCCCCCCGGCATTTGTCTCTCCTCCACCCCTGTCCCTTGGTGCCTTCCCCTTTCTTCTCCTGACCTGCGTCCCTCCCCTCAGCATAAGCCCCTTCCTCTCCCACCCCTTCCCCCTATTTTTCCCCCTTCCCTACCCGTCCCCTCCCCTGCCTTCTGCCTTCCAGTTTGCAGGGCTGGAGTCTGCTGCAGTCGGGCCCCAGAAGTCCCCGCAGTCCGGGCTCCAGACCATGTGCCAGACCTGGAGCTGGGCCGCTCGGTGTTCACAGCCCTGGCCCAGCCACCTCTAGCCAGGCTCTACTCCCCCACGCCCCGCTCGGCGCATCTCCTTCCCCGATCTGCAGCTAGCCGTTTTAAAAAACGGTGCCACAACACCATGCCGACGTGGCACCGCCCCCTCCGGCGCACCAGACGTGACCCCGCCCCCGGCTCCGCCTGTCCGCTGCCGCCCAGATTGACGGCTTCCCTTCCCCTGGCCTGATACCTTCCCCAGCCGGGGTTAGCTTGCTGGCCTCCTCGCCAGAGTCCCTCGCCCGGTAGGGTATTCTGCCGGGGCTGTAAGTGCCGGCAGCACCCCTACCGGCTCTGGTGCAGGAGTGCGGAGCCCGGTGGCTCCGTCCCGCAGGGCCAGTCCGCCCCTGCATTAGGGTGTGCCTAGGCACACCCCATGCGCACGCCTATGGTTACAGCATTTTGTGTAGCTGGACTTGCATACCTGAAGTCAATGTGCCTGGTCTAATACAGACCAGGCCTTAATGTCCATTGAAATCAATGAGAGTTAGCTACCTTAATATCATTGAGGATCTGGGCCAAAATTGCTATTCCTGGTACTTCCATTGTAAAAATACAAGCAGAAAAGATATTTTAGTACTGAGAGACACACTAGTGAGAGAAACCTTCTTTTATACAATAAAAAAAGCTAAAAGGGACACACACCCATTTCTATCCTTGAAGGTCACCATTAAACACTGTAGGCTGAACTGTGCTTTCAGTTACACCTGTTTAACCCCATTAGCTTCATTGGGTTGCACAGATGTAATCTAGGGCAGGATTTGGCCATATGTTTCTTACTCACTCATTAAATGCATTGGCCATGTGAAAAATTCTAAAAAGTAGCACGCTACACCTCACAATGTAAAAATCTGAAAAATATACAGAAAACTTTAATAAATTACATGAAATATTGTAACTTTCACTACTAAAGCCATAGAGTGTTTGAAGGTGCTTAGTTTTAAATATTGCTCATTTTCACAAATTGAGGGGGTTTAGAATTAAAGACTACACTACAAAAATTCAAAGAGGGAAAAGAGATGATATAAATTGATAGCCATGTATTATTCTTACTCTGTACTAAGAAAATAAATTACCCACAACTTTAGTATAAATTATCAGTATTTTCTGGAAGACCATCCATGTCTGTCAATCAGACATAGGAGATAAATCAAATTAAATCAATTTAAATGCTGTTGAAAAAATTGACATCAATGTGATACATCGCAACCAGCGTGCGCGTAATCTCAATATACAACATTCAGTTTAAACTGTTACAATCAGCCAAAATATTCTTTTTTAATTATAAAGAAGAATTATGACTATGTTCTTATAAGAATCCGTAAGAGTTCACAGTACTCTGTAGGTCTACTTAAAAGCCATCATTTCCTTTGGATTTCTAAGAAGGTGCCTTTTATTTCCTCACAAATTTGACAATCTAGAAATAATGCAAACAGTAAACTTCTGTCTGTTAAAATGATGTGCTTGGTTTTTAACCACAAAACTTTTAAAGAAACACTAGCGTAAATGAAAAAAACCTGTATACTTTTCCTTCAATATCTAGGGAATCCAAAAATCTTCCAACATCTTAATTTGGTTACAAACTCCAGCAGGATTATGAGAGATAACCCAGTGCCACTTGCAGTTTTCATATGTTCTTTTCTGGCAAAATTTTGATTCATATTGCTTCTTGAGGTCAGAATAAAGAAGTCTCTTGTTAATTATAAAATGTTTTTCATATTTATACGAATGCTAATTGCTTGTGTGAGGAGTGGTACTTATGCAAGCAGCTCCACTGGCAATATAGGAATTACCTGAATAAGTGCAAGTTTCAGAGGGGTAGCCATGTTAGTCTGTAACTGAAAAAATTAAAAAACAATGAATAGTCCTGCAGCACCTTAAAGACTAACAAAAAATGTAGATGGTATCACGAGCTTTCGTGGGCACAGCCTACTTCTTCAGATGAATGAAGTACAAGTTTTTCACATGGAGTCTACTCTGCAGCAACCTCACCATTTTGCATAACTGAGTGGTGCTTAATCTCCTACCAAAAAGCAAACAGAAATGCCCCTGAATGACTCAAAGCCCCAAGAGAAAGTAGGGTCAAATTCTATCTTTGCGATCACACTGAAGATGGCGGGACTGCACAGATGTAGCAGAGCATATTTGAAAACAGTGGGGTACTCAGGTGCCCTGGAGAGCAGTATTTGATGCACAGGTATTATTACTGGTAATGATTTATTAACTCTATCATTATTCAGGGCTGCAGCAGCCTGACAGGAGGGCCAGCAGCGGAGCTGGCAGTGGGGATGAACAACATCTGATCAAACAAGTCTTCATACCGAACAACAAGTTAGAGTATAGCATGTGATTGTACTGAGCACGCTGCTGTATGGAGCAGAGAAATGGCCGATGACAGTGCCTAACAAATAGGAACTGGCAGCTGCTCATTAGAGGAATGAGGAAGATATTACAGATTTCATGGAAAAACAAAATAACAAATGCAAGAATAAGGAAGCTGATAGAGCAGACATGTTAGAAAATATCCAGTAAGAAGGCTCATGTGTTTGGGATATGTACACCGTCTAGAAGATAGGAGACATGCTAAGTAAGCACTGAATTGGGTACCCAAGGGAGGAAAAAGAAAGTAAGGAAGACCAAGGAAGAGCAGGCAGGTGACAGTGACAGAGGATATGCTGTGATCACCTGGGAAGAAGTACCACAACTAGCAAGTGACCGTACTCAGGGGAACCAGACTGTCCCATGTATCAGTGCTACAGGAGGAACTAAGATCTAATGATGCATGACCCAGAAAAGAACAGACCTTGACTTTGAGATCCTTGGCTGCGATAGCACAGGGGTTTCTCAAACTAAAGACCCCCTGTGGTGGTCATGAGGTTAATATGTGGGGAGGGAGGGTCAGCTTCTATCCCCAAATCCCACTTCACCTCAAGCATTTATAGTGGTGTTAAATATTCTAGAGGTTTCAGAATGGTGGAGGTTAAAGGGGGCAATTGTCCTGGGGCCAGATAATTCAAAGGGGCCCAGGGCTCCAGCAGCTGCCACTGGTACTGCAGCACTGGGCCGCTTTGAATCGCTGCCAGAACAGCGCTCCACACAGCTCTGAGGGCCGAGAGGGAGGTCTGGCTGCCCTGCCCCCACCCCTTCTGCCTGACGCCCCCACACACCTTGCCCAGGGACTGCGGTAGCTGTTGGCTCCACCGAGTGATTTTATTTTATAAGGAGGGACCTCCCTTTCCTCAGTGACAGGAGCCACCGATACAAAAGTTTGAGAACCACTGCATTAGCAGGAAGTGGCAGAAAGAAAAGACATATTTTCAACTTACAAACCTAACATTTGATGTGGATTTGGTGAGTGGAATCTTATGAAGGTGTTCTCACAGAGCGGCTTGTCAGAGTAGAAATATAATTTAACCGTCTGTAAGTAGCAGTATTTTTGTTTTAAAAAAACACAGAACACACTTTTAAAAGGATTTGTGACAGTGTGACTGCTCCATCATGGGTTTTTTTTTTTTCAAAATATTTATTGGTGGGGAAGGTATAACTTCAGTGGGAGTCCTGCTTGCAGTTCTAATTCTGCTATCCTTGCATTGAGGAACACCTTGTTACACAATGGAGTGTTTGCACAGTTTAGTACTTCTCAGCATAGAATTATATCCTTAGTTACCATTTCAGGATTGGGCCAATGGATCTGAGAGTAAATAACAGTATTGTAAAGAGTAAATAAACAGTTATTTATTCCGTATAATACATGAATTATTTTATTTTCTGAACACTGGGAAGAGCTATGAGCTTGTAATACAGTGTGCTAGCACAGAATCTGAATTCCTGCAACTATGCACAATTATAGAAAACTTAATTCCTTCATTTAAAATGGAAAAGAGATTAAATTAACAAATGGCACTTTGATCATTTAGATGTCAGCACCAATCAGAATGGGTGAAAATGGTTTGATCAAGAATGCAGAAAAAACATGGTTTTATAATTAGATTTTTTTATCTGCTATCTTTAAGCTAACATAAAATGGCAAAGAAAATGTTTCCAACTTACCTACTAGTTTTTTCCGGTTAATGAATTGACAAGAGTCATACCAGTAAGGAAGGAAGGAAGAAAGTGTAGTGCATCCCCATGTCACCTGTGGCCAGTCAGGGTGCATCTACACTGCACCCTTACCTCAAAATAACCTACGCAATTTGTGCTACGCAATTTGCATAGCTTATTTCAAGATAATTTTGAAATAAAGCGCCATTCCGAAACATCCCTTAACCCTTGTGGAACAATACTTCCAGTATCCCGAAATAGCTCTACAGTGTAGACATAGCCTCAGAATCAATACGATATCACACATAATTGCAGTACGAAGGTTGAGTTGCATTTACAAACAGTATATGAATGAGTGTGTTTCATCTCATATTCTGATTTCTCAGTGGCATGTCTAAAAAAGCTGCAAGCTAATTGCTAGGATGGCTCAAATCCTTTTATGTGAAGAAAAATTCCAGTGCTGTTTAATCAAGCCTTGCATTGATAAACAAATATTATCTTTATGACACCTAATTAAAATCTCAAATATCTTAAAAATCCCTGTTCCAAATTCAGAATGCTTTACAAAGTTAAAGGCTCTGACTTTATTCTATGGGGACTCCCATGTTGTCCAAAATGTGCTTTCTTTATTCCCATACTGCATCACTTCCTGCCTCAGGTTCAGCCTCCTTGCCGTCCCTAAAGGTCTCCTTGTGAAAGGGAGGCTCGGGATTGGAGCAGTCCCAGAGAGGAGGCATGCCCCCAGCCAGCCCCTTTCACCTGCCTGGTGATTGTCTCTTTTCTGTATGGTTTTATAAGAAGCAATCCCATTCCAAGCACATCCCACTTTCCTGGCACCCTTTCCTTGCTTTAAGTTATGATAAGAGGGAGCTGTATATCAAATGTGGTAGTCCTAGATCATACCGTTTAGCAGGAGTTCTTGAACAAACGGAGAGACAGACAGACAGACACACTACAGATAGACAAACTCCCTAAGGGTATGTCTACACTACAGTGTTATTTCGAAATAGCTTATTTTGAAATAGTTATTTCGAAATAGCTTATTTCGAAATAACGCATCTACACACAAAATGCATTTTGAAATAGCATTTTGCTATTTCAAAATAGCGCGTCCACACCGAGTGGACTCTGAATCGCATTTAAGGCTGGCCGGAACCAGTTCCAGCAGGGCACCAGGTCAGGACTTACTGTGTGGGGCTGCTGCCTGAGGCTATCTGAGGTCTGTTCTTAAAGGGACCCCTCTGGACAGCCAGTTCTTAGGTTTCCCTGCTTGCTTGTCTACCTCGATGAGGGACAGCAAAGCATTTTGTCTCTGCATGCTCTCGTTGCCCTCACTTGGGACACCACAGCACTTGGCAAATGGAGACAGAGCTGCCCCTGGGCACTCTGGTGCTTCTCTTGAACGCATTGCTGCGAGCCTGGCTGCATGTTCTTCAGGCTGCCATCCGGGAGGTCCATCGGGGGGCTGTCAATATCCAGGAGGCCCTGCGGGAGAGCTTCCACCCTGAGGAGCACTAAGAGCCTCCCTGGTCTGTCCCTGGTCTGGCTGTGTAGACGATAGGAAAGTTATTTCGAAATAAGGGCAGTTATTTCGAAATAACTTTGCTATGTAGACATACCCAGACATATATAATAGAAAGCTCATAAGGGTTATACAATAGGATTTACACACTTGACAATGGGCTTAAATAGCAGTGAGCGAGGTTTAGGTTGGACATTAGGAAAAGCTTCCTAACTATCGAGGTGGTTAAACACTGGAATAAATTGCCTAAGGAGGTTGTAGGATCTCCATCATTGAAGGTAGATAGACATCTATCACGTATGATCTAGATGGTCCTTGGTCCTGCCATGAGGGCAGAGGACTGGACTGGATGACCTCTCAAGATCCCTTCCAATTTCTAGTATTCTATGATTCTAAGTAACATTTACACAAATCTGGGGGAATAGGATCCATGCCCCAATCTCTGTCCAAGCAGCCTGGTCTGAAATTGGAGGCAGTTACCTCTCTGGAGGGAGATTGGAGGCACATCCTCTCTGGTGGGAGATGGGAGGGGGCAACTGGACTGGAAGGGGGCTGTGGCCGATGAGTACCATTTTATAATTTATAAAAAAAATTGGGCAAGGCTGGGCTTTGTTAATTGGCCTTATTTCCTTTTCTTATAAAACCAATATTATTTGCTGCTCATTGTTCCATTACTCTCATTTTGCCTCAGTTATGGTCTGCAACCTCAGTAGTGCTACTGGACTCCTTGTTGTTTTTGCTGAAACAGACTAACACGGCTACCTCTCTGAAACCTCACTAATGTTGAAGTTGCAGACTATAAATGAAGGCACAATTTAGTCACACAAATTTAGAGTTTCCAGTTACATTAGGGTAAATCCATTTACTTCAGTGGAGCTACTCAGATTTACACCAACATAATGAAAATAAAAATGGTTGTTAGTGCTTTTCCCCACACCATTATATGTTCCTTTCTTTTACTAAAGAAAAAGGTTACAAAGACTTCCAGGATTACTCTTGTCTTTTGTGGAGACTTGCACATTTACTTTCCTCCTGTTCTCCAATACTTTCCCAATTCTCCCTGACTTTGTAAATTGTCCACAACAGTTCATTAGTGTGTTCAAATTTTCCAATATTCCCCAAACTGCTCAGGATCAAGAGCTATTTGGGAATGTCTTCATTATGTCCTAACTGTTCAAAATTATTTTTCTTGATAAGCAATACATATTTTAGTGAGAGAGTCAAAAACTGAAGTCTGTAATTTGGTTCTCAAGTGAACCAATTGCTGAAGAATTGTTTGGAGATTTGAGTTGGACTAATTCTATCCTTCAAGGGAACATCCACCATCCACTCCCTCTCATATGACCTGGGAAACCCTTTTCACACCAAAGATGTGTTTATGGAGAGAGGACTCAGCTAATGTGACTTTACAAATCTCAATCCACATCCTCCATTCTTTCACAAGCACCAGCTGAAGATGACATCCCTGAAACCAAAAACTCAATTTGAATGGGCTTTAAGATTTAGTATGAATATTTCACATAATTCTTACTAACACTTCATTTACCTACTCACCTGTGGCATATTTAGCTAAATATTCCTGTAAAAACCATTAATACCCCTACATTACTGTTTTGCTTTTAAAAACCTTGGACAGCAGCTGCAAAAGGAAAAAAAAATGAACATTTCTATTAGAAGAATGTTATATTTAAGAAGGAATTACATATGGAAATGTCATTGATAACAGCCTTCAAATTGTTTCTTGCTTCTCTTATTCACTGGAGTTTTCAGTGAAATTTCATTAGTTCTGCTTTGTGCTACTTCCAAGCAAGATGGCAATCTCCAAGTTCCTTCATTTATTGCTTTTATGTTAAATCATGTTTTTATAAGGGTGATTTCGGAAATTTTCTTGGCTGTTTCCCTCTTGTCAAATTTAAAATTAATACTTTATACTTCAATTTTTTTAAAAGGCCCATAATGCATTATTAATTATTTGTATTGCACTGGTGCCTGTGCACTCCGATCCTGTACCAGGACCCTTATTGGCTTAGATGTTTTACAAATGCAGAACAACATGAGGGTTTCCTTTCCAGAACTCATTTCTCCCCGTTTCCTTTTCCTGCCTTAGTCTATCTGTTGTTATCTGTTTAAGCACTACTTCCTCAATGAGTTCTACACAGAAGAGCCCCAGCACTTAGCCAGAGCTCCACTGAAGTCAATGGTGCTCCACCTATGCAGAGCTTTTTGTAGAATGGGGACCTTACTAATTAGCATAGCACTAACTACAGTAAGCAATCCCACTGTAGTGACTGGGACAGTAGGAAGCACTGTACTTGTGTTTGCAGCTCAGTCTGTCAACCATGTATTCTTCTGGACAGGGACTTTGTCATCCTATATGCCTGTAGGAAACATCTAACACACTTTTGGTTGTTATATTAATAAACAAACACAGGCCATTTTAATCCTTCCCTGCAGCAGTAAATTCCCATCATTCGAAAGTGAAAGAGAGGCCCTGTTGACTGACAAACCTGGCAATTGTTCTGAAGATTCAAGGTTTCTATGTTTCCTGAGTGTGTTTTTGGTTAGCATAGCTAAGAAGCTGCATGCTAGAAGTGAAGGCCTGTCATCATTATTGATAGGTAATAAAGGCTGTTCCTAGACTGAAGCAGCTACTGAGCTACCGCTCAGCATGTCTCAGGTCCACTTGACTACAGTGATAGGCAATTCATCTGCACAGAGTGTGAATGAGAGTATTCGTTCAGTGCTTATCATCATTCATTTTTATCTGTTTTCCCTTTGAAAGTCCATTGGGAAAATGTGGCTGCTGGCCAGAGTTTCTCTTTGACTCTGCCTCTTTTCAATTGAATGGGAACAGTAGGCATATGGCCTCTGCCCATCTCTTCTAAGCAGCCTGCTTATATCCTCATGAAATTAACTGAGATTAAGACACCATTGACTGGAGTTTTCCTATCAGCCTTCTGTCAACCATTGGAAATGAATGTGATCAAGGCTTAGTGGCTCTCAGGTCTGGCAATACCCAAGTTGTTGGCCCGTGTTTCCCTGTTTAGATTTGATGCTCCTTAATATTCACTTAGAATGTATACCTTACACGTGCTATTAATAAGGATATGATTCTGTCACAGAGGTCATGGATTCTGAGACTTTCTAGGACCCCCATGATTTCTTCTGAGGCAGGCTGGAGGAGCTGACAGACCCCGTGCCAGCTAGTAGTGGTCCCAGGGCCAAAGTAGCAGCTGGGTTTGGGTCAGCACTCCTGGCGCTGGAGCAGAGTGGACAGACCCTGCTACAGGAGCAGCAGCATGGCTGGAGGAGTTGCCAGCGGTCAAACCTTGTGCCTTGTGCTGTTCCTGAGTCTCTGGAACAGCAGCCCGCAGTCAGCCCAAGAGCTGTCAGAACAGTGGTCCTAGGAGATTCCGGAACAGCTGGCTGGTGGTCAGCTCTGGTGCCATCAGAACAGCAGTTCCCAGCCGGCTGGAGCAGTGGCCAGAGTTGGGTCAGCCCCCTTGGGATTGGCGCAGAAGTGATCAGCCCCTGCTGCAGGAGCAGCAGTGGGGCTGGAGCAGCCACAAGACTTCAGCAGTGCTCTGGCTCATTTTCCACCCCTCTTTCAGGCTATTTTTTCTAAAAATCAGGAACAGGTCATGGAGTTCCATGAATTTTTGTTTATTACCTGCAAACTGCCCCAGACTTGTACTAAAAATACCCATAATAGAATCCTAATGTTAGTTATTAATAAATGTTAATGAGATTATGGAGAATACATTTTTCTGTGCAAACTAGACAGCATTTTTTTTAAAACAGTTTTACAAAAATAGTGGATCCAGGAAATTTCGGGGGGGGTAGGGTAATCTATTTGTATTTTAGGAAAGCATTTGAAATTGTAGGTAATGAAAATTTACGTGAAACATTAATTCAGGTCAGCTTGGACAGAACCACAGTCATGTGGCCTGATTGATAGCTAACAAAAGGACTAGGATAAAAAAGGACAATGTATTAAGCCGGGAAGACATCTCTAGTTATGTACCATATGGATCAATATTGGATCCCCCACTTCAGTAATGACCTGGAAGATAGCATGCTAATTAAATTTTCAGATGATTCTAAATTGGAAGGAGTTGCAGGTGCTATGGAGGGCAGACAAATAAAAAGGACCCAAATAGCAATGGAATTAATATTAGCATAGTATAGGCTGAATATATGGAAGTACTTCTTGGCAATCAGATATAGTAGGCTGTCAAATACTCTCTAAAGAAAATGGTGAAAGCTTCATCATCTGGGACATTTAAAATAGCAAACTAGGAAATTACTGTAGCATATCTACAATTCACTGAAGTATGGCAGTAAAGCAGCCATCGGTATAATAAAATGAATTATCCAAAACTCAAATAATTGCTCACCATATAACAAACATGAACTAACTCTCCATTCACCGTGAAGGACATCCTGACCCCACTGAAGTCAATGTGAATTTTGTCATGGACTTCAGTGGGCAGGATTTCAATCCATATCCTTAGCTGTCACAAAAAAGAGATCCCCTTTGTAGTATTCTAGCAGCATAACAATTCCAATTTCTGGCATATCAAACAAAGATGCATGATGATATGGGGTGAGGTATTTGTTTGAAATTAACGCAAGGAAGACTCATGATTTACAATAATTAAGCTCACCTTTTTTTCTGTAAATATGCAGACGGGGCAGGTGCAAGAAGAACACCTGAGGACAGAATTGACAAGGCAATATTTCAAGATTTAGGCCTTTAGAAAACCTGCATATTAACCAAAACACCATCAAAAGGGGCTGCTGCTTCGTATGAAGGATTAGGGATGTTTTGTTTTTTTCAGTTACGTACTAAGAATCCAAATCATATGGAACAGCAAACAATGTCCTGATATTCATTTATGCCTGTTAGATCCAATTCAACTCTCACTGACTTCAGTGGGAGACGGATCTGTCCCATCTCTAATATAGTACATTATAATGCATAATTTAAGGCATAAGTAAAATGGGGAAATTCCAGCCCACCCCTGCCTTTCAGCAACTGACTTTTCTCTCTATTTATTCCTAACTTTCTTGTCTTCTCTATCAACAAGAGTCTTAAGATATTTTTGTGAGATAACCCACATGCAGCGTCTGCAAGGACTGATGGAAGCATGGCAGTGTACTCAACTAGCACCGGTTCCCAAATTAGGAGTTGTTGCCATAAGTGGGATTTTTCCCCAAGTGGAGTCACACCATCTGTAGATGGGGTTGCAATATTGTGTGAAAAGGACACCATTTTTCTCTACAAAGTGGCAACCTCCATGCTGTCTGAGATCATAAGAAGCAGTAAGTCTGAAAATGGGATCATGTGAGCAAAAAGTTTAGGAACTGCTGCCATGGAGAGCACAACACCCTCATAGCAAGGTGGAGGGCATTCTAAGATGGTTTGTGATGGTTTTAGCTAGCAGAAGGGTAGTCAAATATCACAGTGTTTAAGACTATAGAGCTAACTGAGATTCAACACAACAGGGAAAAGTCAGAGATCTTCAGGAGCTGACACCAGAGGTAGCTAAAAGCTTCTGACTTTTCATGATATATTTTGAAGCCAAAGTTCCAGAATAATTTGCTGTGTCAGTGGCAGAAGGGTCCAGGTGCTGAGATTGTGACACACACAATAGGAAGCCATCTGAGCATAGGGGGAGCTCTGGCTTGATGTTTTGTTATACCAACACAGCCAGAGGCTTAATTACTAATGCAAATAGAAAAAGCTCAGGTGGCCCCCATAGCAAAATGTTCAGCTCGGTTCAGTGTGTACACTGTATTGATGCCATTCATGTACTGTGAGCACGTTGCATTCACAAATGTAAACGGCTGCACATGGTGCAAAGAAAGAGAGAATCAGGCCCTCTACAGTCACTGAGGGTACGTCTACACTGCAAGCTTATTTCGGAAAAAGCTATTCCGAAAGATATCTTCCAGAATAGCTTATTTTGAAATAGAGAGTCCACACTATAGGGAAGCCTCAAAATTAGTCTGAGGCAGGCTCCCCTAATATGTACGTGCTATCTTGATTTAGAGTCCCAGGAGGCACTGGGGAAGAATAACTTAGAATGGCCTGGTGAGGGGCTATTTCAACATAGCAGCAGTGGAGCATCCACACACACCATCTTCCGAAAGAGCTTTTTCGGAAGAGGCATTATTCCTCATGAATGATGTTTTAAAAGCTTTCAAAATAATGCAATTGCTGTGTGGATGCTAATATTGTTTTTCCGGAATAATGGTGCAGTGTAGACGCACCCTTTGACTCTCAAAGGAAAAGCCATGCTTTTAAAAGACACCACGTCATTCTTGTCATAATGGACACACATTTTTTTCCTACAGAGAAATATAAAAACATAAAAGACCAGCAGATAAGCTATGTCATTATAATACATGAATCACTGTGGTACCTGGGTGTCAAATGAATTAAGCCTCAGTACCCAGGTGGTGGGTGTATTATAAGGCATCCAGAATATTCGCCAAACTTAACAACATATGGAAATTAAATAGCACCACAATAAAACTGAGAATTTTCAACTCAAATGTAATCTCTGTGCTGACATATGTCTCCCACAGCTGGAGACCTATTAAAAGGTTAGGTAGAAAGCTATATGCCTTTGAAAATAAGTGCTTACAAAAGATTCTGTGCATTGGATGGAGAGACTGTATCACCAGTGATCAGCTCTGAGAAATTACCAACCAGCAGCTCACCTCCATTAGAATTAGAAGTTAGTGTTGGACATGTTTGGGACATGCATGCTAGCTGCCAACACAGACTTCCATACGAAGCTGTCAGGTGAAACTCAACTGGTGTGAGGAAACAAGGGCACCAACAAAAAACCGTAAGAAGTACCCTTAGAGGGAATGTACAATAGTCAATCTCAATGCCATGGAGCAGCAGCAGCAGCTAATTATGGAGGCGGTGGAAGAGACTAGCTTCTGTTCAGTGTGCCAACTTTTTATTGATAAGGAAACTGAGATACAGAAAGATGAAGACATAAATTTTCAAAACCGGTCTCATAGTTTAGGGTACCTTTATTTCTGAGCACTCAGTTTTAAATGAACTCCTGTATCCACTGAAGTCTTTGGCAAAATTTCCGTTCAATTCAGCAAGGTCATGATTTACCTTGAGGTCGCATTATGTTGCTGAATATACTTACAGTTGAAGTATACTGTAGCTGTGGGTATTAAACACCTGTGAAACCAAACTATAGGGCTCTAAGGTTGGGCACTCAAAATTGAGGCACACCAAATTACAGGCCACTTTTGAAATGTTGGCTATCGGTGACTTATGTCTAATCATACAGGAAATCGGTGAGAAGATAGACCTAAACTTTTATCTCCTAGCCATCAGGCCACCCTAATGTGCCAGTATCCAAAGTTCCTCCTTCATGTCTGAAGATGGTCACTCTAGTGCAGGCATGGGGAATTTATGGCCCAAGAGCTGGCTTGGCTACAACTGGCCCCTGAAACTCAGGGCTTCCCCCCCCCCCCCCAGCACTGGGAAGCTGGCACTTCAGCTCTGTGGTCCTCCTTCTGCCCAGCCCCCCACACCCAGCCCGCTTCCAAGCAGCTCCCTGCCACACCCTGAACTCCTTATT
This sequence comes from Pelochelys cantorii, assembly GCA_032595735.1. Lineage (NCBI taxonomy): Eukaryota > Metazoa > Chordata > Testudines > Trionychidae > Pelochelys > Pelochelys cantorii. Next base: position 22,881,513 of record CM064334.1, on the reverse strand, counting down.
TTTTGCCCCACCCCAGAGCGCGTGGGGCTTACACAATCCACTAGCTCAGGCCCCCCAGCCTCTGGTGTGCAAGGGGAATTTAGGGGGCATTTTTTTGCTTCTCACTTTTATGTGGTTACCCGACTGATTTTTCTATGGGTGAGCAGCTCCTGAGCCAAGAGATGTTCCCCACCCCTGCTCTAGTGGTAAAACTGGCTTCACAGTTCATGCAAAATCAGGATTTGAAAATTCAGAAAGTAAAATACTTTGGTACTGAACTATGATATAGACTCAGATACCAGCACTGAGATCTGCTGTTTTCATTGCACTAAAAGTAGAGACAAGAAATATGTCACTCTAATGTATTTGAGATTTACAGTTGGCATTGTTGTATATGTCATAAATGCCAAATACACATGATATGCTGTCCATCTGTCATGTGTTGCTATTTAAGGATTTTTTGAAAAGTTAGAAAAGACAAGGATCCATATTGCTCTAAAAAGTTCCCTAGAGGTTCATTTGAAGATGCTTTCCATTTGAAAGACAATAAAATTCCTGAGGCATGTAAGTTAACACTCATGGAGTAAATGGAGGCTGCTGTAGTAGCAGGGCATGTTTTACAGTTCCATGTACTATGTGACCTAGGTTAGAGGGTCTGCTGTGGGATGGGGGAAATAAGCGGAATGTATTGTCTCAGTTTGACTCATCCTGACAAGTTCATCCAATTACCAGCTTGTTGTGACAAAACAGAATCCAGCACAAAACTCATTTCTGTATTTATTCTAACCATGAATACTGAATACTGCACAGAAATGTGAATTACAAAAGGAATATTTTGAAAAGGCTTCAATGGAACTGGGCAACAGAGCTAGATAAATAAATTCTTATGCCAGTGTGCATTGTTTATATCCTAACAAACACCTGCTGCAGAGTATTTTTGCAGAGTGTGAAAGAAAAAGATATGGATGCATGTGGTAAGATTGCATGGATCACCTTGCTGTCATTGTCACTAAAAAACTCTAAGGAAAAAACTGTTCTTAATTGTCATCAGGCTTACTATTAAAATACAAATTTAAGATCATTCTGACTTGGGAGCATTTTACTTGAACTTTGCACTGGTGTAAATTCCTGCAGCAGGTGCACAGTAGTGGAAACCGAGGCCCAATGGATTTGCAATAGGCGTAAAGGGAGCAGAATGTGGCCTCTGGAATATTGATGGTTAATGATGGTACATGAATCAGAAAAAGCTTTACAAGTTAATTGAAAATATTATCTTTCTAGTAAATTTAGCTAGTTCATCTTGAAAATCATAGAGACAATAAAAAAGTGGACTCTCGGGGTGTGTCAACACAGCAACATTATTTTGAAATAACTGGCGTTATTTCAAAATAAATTAGTCTGTGTCTACACAGCAGGCAATTATTTTGAAATAATGTCAAACTACTGTCAAGCTGAAGGGCTTCTTACTCCAACTCCTATAACCTTAATTGTACAAGGAGTAAGGGAAGTCAGAGGAAGAGTGCTCTATTTCAAAATAAGTGCTGTGTAGATGCCCCCAGTTTCGAAATAAGCTATGCAATTGATGTAGCGCAGTTTGAGTAGCTTATTTCAAATTAAGCCCGGCTGTGTAGATGCACTCCCACAGTGCTGCTTTTACAGAGCCGAGCTGCACGTTACTTGTTATTCAATGTTCATCTTTCCTCTGCAGTGACAAAAAATCAAATAAAGCAAGAGGGGAGTTTGTGTTTCCATGATCAGTTTGGTTACAACATTTCCAATGTATTGTAAAAATACAGACGAATGTAAACAAAAGCTTCAGAGGAGTAGCCAAGTTAGTCTGTAACTGGAAAAACTTAAAAAACAACAGTCTTGCAGCACTTTAAAGACTAACAAAATATGTAGATGGTATCATGAGCTTTCTGAAGAAGTGGGTTGTGCCTATGAAAGCTCATGATACCATCTGCATGTTTTGTTAGTTTAGAAGGTGCTGCAAGACTGTTTTTCAATGTTAACGAGTTTAACTTCAGAGTAGAAACAGTATTAACTGGGGGGATCAACCCTATACTCTTTTTCCAGGAAAGTTCCCATTACAGCCAGTGGAAGTTCTAACAAAATAAAAAACTACAGGCCTGCTAAGTTACTGGCAACCACAACACTCAGTGCTAGATTTCCTGAAAGCTGGGGAGCAATGTGTACTCCCAAACTGTTCCTCAGCCCGTTCTTGAATGCGAGCCAGCCATCATGATAATTTAGGCAGTGAGCCCGGCCAATGTCAGCCTCAGATTGTGCTTCTCCATAAACAGGATTGCACTCTGGCGATGGTCGCCTTCCTCTGTTTTTACTGCAAGCTGCAGAATGATACTCAGAATGCTGTAGGATTAGCCTATTGCTAAACCATATTGCCCTTTTGGATGCCATAATCTGCACTAGCCAACAGTCAAAAATAGCAGGGGTAAAACAGGCTGGCAGAGTTTGTCCATCTGTTGCTGCAGTTACCGTAAGCGTTAGCAGGGATGCTACAGTTGATTCACATCCTCGTGGGATGTACTAAGGTCCTCACTACTCGGATCTATCACCGGTCGTAATATCAGGAGATTTTATGCGCAGTCAATAAAAACTGGCAAGTGGTTAAAGTTAAACAACAGGACTATATTGTAGTGCAAATTTAAATAACATACATCGAATAACCATGGAGGGCAGTCCTCCTATGGTTACCCCTAATAATAATTACCAGAGTCCTCGGCGCAAACAGGACGATGGTGGTGATGCTGGTGACCTCAAGCCTCTGGCTGATTGAGAGCCTCGGGCGAGGAACAACCAGGAGTCCCTCGGTGACAGGGTCATGGGTCAGGTGACCTCAATCCTTAGGCTAATTTGAAGCCCTTGGAGAGGAACAGCCTGTGCGATCCCTCGAAGCGCTGAGGAAGATTGCGAAGACGGCCGATCTACCTTCCGCAGATGCGTTTGGTCTTCGGTCCTCTTCCCGCTCTTCAGCTGCGGCCGGAGCAGACGATGGACGCTAGACTCTAATAATCCTATCCTATCTAATCTAAAAGAAAACCCTAATCTAGTCACCGATGCACCCGTCGAACAGACGCGATGACGGCCGATAAGCGGAACCGCGACGCAGCCTGCCGAATAAGCACGACGACGAAAGCTAAACTACTCTAAAATACTAAACTAGCTAACTAAACCTAACACTACCTAAAAAGAAAGAAACAAAGCCTTCCGCCTTGTTTAATTCTTAAAGACTGTATTAGACCTCACTCATTCTCTTGACCTAGGACTAAGATTAGGACCTCTCTCACTCTCTTACACTATACCTAACCCGACGCACATATACCCGACGCCACACCAACTGTTGCGTGGTACAGGCTTTTATAATACGGGCTCATGAATATTCATAATATTTTACTTCAAATCAATTGGCTCATTCAAAAATGCTAATTTACATAGCTTCACAATGATTGGCTAAGGAGAATCATAACAAGCGCATACATTATTTTTCAAACTCCAACAGGTAAGTTGGTGGATGTGACATACGTGAGCTACGTGCCAAAACATTTTGTCATTATGGTATCTTTACAATGATTGACAGCCTTATTGATTGACATTTGATCTCAATTCATTCTAATGCTCCCCTTTCTGTTTTCTTTACATAGGATGTCTAGACAACGCACGAACTCAGGCTTTACATCTTTCACATTTTCTCTTACCAAATTACAATCATAATAATATTAATAATAATAATAGAGACATTTCATATAACATAAAATTCTGCGCGTACATAAGTGCTTTATGTACTAGATGCTTGGCTTCTATTTAACTCAAAACATAGCTTTTCCTGAATTGTATAGTCACGTAGGAACTGTTTTAGTCTTTAAAACGTGCAGAAATGGCAATGCCTTTGAATGGTGCTGACCCCATCCTGGAGCCTGAAGTCTTCTATTCATTCTCAGAATAAGCTGAACTAGAAAAGCAGCAATATATATTACTCCCTATCCCCATCAGTGTGCCCCTATCCATGGCATCTCCCTGCATCCTCATCAATTCCCCCTCCAGTGGCCAATACAGTATTTTTATGTATTTAAATGGTATCCTCAAAGAAGGGACAAGGGCATGGCCAGTTTTTCAGCCATGCAATTACATTATGCTCCTGTTTGCAACAGTACACTTTTATCTAATACTAATAATATTTCCAGATAATTAAACACTTCACAGACAAATTACTTCTTGGTGAAGACTTTTTATTTCAGTTGTTACACTAAGAATGAATCTGGCCTACTGGGTTCCAGTCCCACATGTGGGATTTTTACAGAGGACTACTTCTAAATATAGGCACATGTGTGTAGGGGATCTGGGCTTAAGAATGACCTCTGTTTAGAATTTGGAAAAACAAAGTGTGCTGTATCCCTAACAAGATACCTATCAAGCACGTCTCAGTATGTGATTTGGTGTTTGTAACACTTTCCTGTTTGTTTAATTGGAAACCTTAAGGAAAACAGATCAACATTATTTACAGCCCAGAAGAACTGAATTGCCATTACTCTGAAAGGGCAACGCATTACAAAGATACGAGCCTTTATCATTTGGGAAAGTGTTTTTTGATTTGTTCACACGAAAATGAGGTTTCTAGCAGATGGTGGAAATGTCAGTCAGTCTGAGGGAGAAAATAGATCTTCCAACTAATGAATAATTAATGAAAACACCGACTCTCCTCCTCCCCCATGATAGCTATTCCAACTGGCAACTGTTCTAATAATCTGTTTAAAAATATCGCTGCTCTGCATATCTATTAAAACTCACCCAGTATCATTAGTTATGTTTTCTGTTAGGTACAATGTAGTTACTATTGTACAGTGTTTATTGCTATTTGCTCTGCCCTTCAGCCCTTCCCACAAAACCGATTCTATGGTGTTTAATGAAGTGAAACTTCCACTGAACTCACTTCAGGGTTAGCTTGATTTAGGAGTGCAGTGTTTGGCCTTTGTGTCTGAAATCCTGACTCCTCTAAAGTTAATGGGAGTTTTGCTATTGACTTCAGTGGGGCCAGGATTTCACCCTTTGTGTTTTTCCTGCTTATTCGCCTACATCCTTACCCATTTTCACTCAACACCCTATGGGAGTTTGCCTGGAAGAACTGAAAGATTAATCCATATTCAGTTATTCAGATGAGTTATTTTAGAAAGAGTTAATATGGTATTTAACTTGAAAGACAAACATCCTAAAAGCAACTGAAATTTTAAGGAGATTATTTTATTTTAATATTTACATTTCCTTATAGTAGTAACTGCAATGGATCAATAACTCTTCATCTCTTATGTCGAGGGAGGACAACACTGGACTTAAAAGAACACAGAAAAAAGGAGGTTGTGGGTAAAAAGAGGTTCTATAAAACAGTGACCATCAGGCAAGAGACTAGAACAAATTGTGCATTCTAATTAGTCACAAGTGAATCTCACTTATCAGGATAATGTGCTGGGCTGACAGTGGATGGAAACTTAAAACCACTGGGTCAATAGCTGGCTGCAGGGATGACAGTAAGCAGAACACTGGAGAACACAGGAAAACAAGAGCATAAATTGAGAGGATCATTGTGGTTCAGTACAAAGGGCTACTCTGGCCCTGCCTGGAATACACTTTTGAACACAATATTACCCAACATGGACTGGCCTGCCGTCTCTACTGCACATGCAGCAAAATTTTGGAATGAGGAATACATGTTTGGACCTGAGCTCTACCAGGCATTGGGCAGACACTAAAACAACATGCTGGCTCTTTGCATTTTCAGTCCTGCCAACCCCAACATTTAAAAAAAATCATGAGTCAGGTCCCCAAACACCATTATTTTAAAAATCATGATAGTTTAAAAATATTACATTTGGTATTTTTGTACCCTTTACAATCATACCACCCTCAGCTAGTCCCAGAATCTCTCATGAGTATGGAGAGGTGGCCATGGAAAAGTTAATACAGATTTGGACTGCATTGATTTTTCTATATGTACTTACAGCAGCTCAGTTCTCACAATTCTCTAGATGGATTTTTGTCACTTATATCAAGACATATGAACATAAGAATGACCATCTCAGGTAAGACAAATGGTCCATTTCCTATCATCCACTCCCTGCTTTCGTTAGTTAGAGGCTTAGGAACATCCCTGATCATCTTGGCTAATAGCCATTGATGGTCCTGTCCTCCATGAACTTCTCTAATTCTTTTCTGAACCCAGTCATACTTTTGGTCTTCACAATAAGTTTGGCAATAAATTTGTTTTTGTTTGTTTTAAACCTGCTTCCTATTAATTCAATTGGGTGTCCCCTGGTTCTTGTGTTATCTGGAGGTATAAATATTCCTTCCGTATTCACTCTGTTCACACCAGTCATGATTTTATAATATCTTCCCTTAGTCATCTTTTTTCCAAGCTGTTCTATACCCCCTAATTATTTTTTTACTCTTCTTGCTACATTTCCAGTTGTCATATATGTTTTTTGAAATGGAGCAACCAGAACTGCACACAGTGTTCCTCCAAGTGTGAGTGTACCATGGTTTTATATACTGGTATTATGATATTTTCTGTCTTATTATCTATCCCTTTCCAAACATTCCATTAACTTTTTTGCAGGGATGGCGAGTTATATGGCCAGTATGTTAGGGCTCCAGGAATATTCTGAACCCAGGGGACCACTGCCCCCAATGTTTGGGACTGGTCACTTTCTTGGCCCTACCTGGCACCTCCAGCCCACTCACAGAGTATCTCCTGGCTCTTCCTGCCAACCCACACACCTCCCCCAACTCATCCTTGCCTGCCCTAGCCAGTGAGTGGTAGATTCCTACAACTCCACACTGAGCTTCCTTGCCAGCTACTGCTGTGGCTGGCTACAAGAGCGCAGCGACGGGGATAGGCTTAGATGGCTGCTGTGTCTGCAGAGGGAGAAGGAACATAGCAGCCTCCTGGCCCTGAGCAGGCAACTCGGAGTCGACTCCAGGGGGGGCTTATCTTGGCTGGATCTTAAGCAGCAGGCTCGGGGAAGGAGTGGGAGGGCTTGGGTGAGTGTTGCGCTGGGGAGAGGAAGGGGGAATCACTCTTCTTCACACGTTGTTCATCCACCCACACCCAAAGAATTCTAATAGATTGGTGAGGCGTAGTTTCCCTTTAGAAAAGCCATGTTGGCTTGTCCCCAACAAATATATTCATTTATGTGTCTGGTAAGTCTGTTCTTTTTGATAGTTTCAACCAATTTCCTTGGTATTTAAGTTAGGCTTACTGGCCTTTAATTACCAGGGTCACCTCTGGAATCTTTTTTTAAAATTTGATCTCCCAGTAGCTATCCTCTAGGCTCCTGCTACTGAAGTTGATTTAAGCAATAGATTATCCACTAAACTTAGTAGTTCTGCAATTTCATATCTGAGTTCCTTCAGAACTGCTTGGGTGAATACCATCTGGTCCTCGTGACTTATTACTGTTTAATTTATAAACTTGTTCCAACCCCTCCTCTAGGGACTCCTCAATCCATGACACTTTCTCAGATTTGTCATTTTAAAACACTTTGTATGTAGGAATCTCTCTCACATCTTCTGCAGTGAAGAGCAATGAAAAGAATTCATTTAGCTTCTCCCCAATGACTTTGTCTTCTCTGAGTACTCCTTTAGCAACCACCTGATCATTCAGCTTGATTGTTTGGCAGGCTTCCTGCTTTTGATGTACTTCAACATGATTTTGCTGTTAGTTTGTGTGTCTTTTGCTAGTTGCTCTTTTTCAGCCTGATAAATTATGCTGTTACATTTGACTGTCCAGAGTTTATGCTTTGTATTTTCTTAAGTAGGATATGACTTCCAGTTTCTAAAAGATGCTTTTTTGTTGCAGCCGCTTCTTTTAATCTGTTGTTTAGCTACGGTGGCTCTTTTTTGATTTTCTGACTATATTTTTAATTTGGATTATACAGTTAGTTTGAGCTTCTCTAATGGTGGTTTTAAACAGTTTCCATGCAGCTCAAAGGCATTTCATTCTTGCAGCTGTGCCTTTTAATTTCCATTTAACCAGTTTTCTCATTTTTTAGTGTAATTCCCCTCTGTGGCGTTAAATGCTACTGTGGTGTCCTTCTTTGGTTTCTCCCCTCCCACAAGGATGCTAAATTTAATTACATAATGGTTGCTATGGCCAGGTGGTTCAACCATATTAACTCAGGGACCAGATCTGATGCGCGATCTAGCACTACATCAGGAATTGCCTCTCCCCTTGTGAATTCCAGAACTAGCTGCTCCAAGAAGCAGTCATTTAATGGTGTCTAGGAACCTTATCTCAGCAGCCATCCCAAGTCAATATATCTGACTATTACACATTCTGAGCATTTGGGAAGTTACTCGGCCTTAACCCAGCTCGGATCACTTAAGGTTTTCTATTAGAGCACAAGTTTGATGAAGGTGGGGTACTTGTTGCTTTTGGGTATCTCTGGGAGATGGCAGTAAAACTCTTATGCAGTGTATTATTGACGGCGTAGCAGGCAATAGCAGGTGGAGAGGACGGCTCAAGTCTTTCCACTAAACTTCTTTTCACTTTGCTGTTGGACATAAAGCAAGAGCAGCTCAGCTGCAGCATCATATGCTGAGATTAATGGGAAGAGGCAGTACTGGGTGGCCAGCCAGCTCTCTGGAACACCAGCAATCTGGGTGCAGACCATTGTCCTAGAATGAGCTAGAGCAGCAATCATCTTTTTGGCTCAGGCAGAGCTTTTGTGTTTACTTTAGGTGTCTTCACATGAGGAAAGGGCCCTAGGGAAATATCCATCAAGCATCACAAATAGGAATAATCATTTTCAGTTCTGAGCAAACATGGCCATCCGGAGGGGGAAAAAGCGACACAGGATGTGTTTTCAGGCTTTGGAGACCATTATTTCAGTTGTGCCACGTGAACAGTCTTCCTGGTTAAGTGTTGGGCACCTGATGCAGAAAAAAAGCTGACTGTGAAGTAGTGACATAGCCAGGATGGGACACTCAGGTGGACCCTGACTTTGCGTGGGTGGGCAATGATCTGGGGCAGGAGGGATCAGAGCTGTCTTCCTCCACTACTTCCAGCCAGCCTTGCGGGGGACAATGGACGCTCTGGCCAGGGGTCCCCCAGGTACATACCTGGGGAGCAGGGTCAGGGCCTTGTCTCACTCGGCCCGGCACTCCAGCCACGGAGTGGGGCTGGGATGCAGGGACTTGCCCCACTCGCGCTGCCCAGCAGGTGCTCCAGCAAGTGCTGGGGCCAAAGTAGAGCCAGGGCTGGGGGCATGGGCCTGGATGCCAACTAGATGGGCTGCTGCCCACTCATGGCTACCCCCTGCTGTGAGGGTCTGTGGAAGATAGGTGCCAGTGACCATAGGCAGTCTGGATTGGGGGTCAGTGCAATATGCAGGAACCAGAGGCTCATAGTCCAGGGTCAGGAGCCAAGTGTCACAGGGGAAAGTCAGGCCTGGGGCCAGACAGGAAACAGGATTGAAAGCTAACGGTCAGCACCGAGTCAGAGGCCAAAGAACCACACCCAAGGGTCAGAGCCAGAGCTGTCAGAAACTAGAGTGACAGGGTTCAAAGACCAGAACAAGACTGAGAAGGCAGGAGCCGGGAACAAGGCAGGGTCAAAGTGAGAATTTGTGGACAGGGATAGGGGTCAGGCAACAGCTGGCACAGTCTGTAGCACCAACAAGCCAGAATCGCCCTTCCTGGGTAGACAACTTCCTGTGTCTGTTTCTGGCTTCAATAGAGTATGTGGCCCAAGACTTTACAGATCTTCCAACTAAGTCTCTGGGGCACTAGCTTTAACAGAGTGTAAAGCTTTAGGGTTTCCACTCCTTCAGTCACTAGCAGAGACATTGAATACTTTTGCAGACGCAGCAGACGCCTGAAAGCCAGCATGCCTGAGCTCAGGACTTACTGATTTTCTGGTAGGTGGTGCAGAGTGCCCATTAACTTCATGGGCAGCTGAATGTGCACAGCACTTGTAGAATGCCTTGAAAAATCAACCTTGTATAATTCAGCAAGACAGGGTGGGCCAAGTTCATCCCTGGCGTAACTTCATTTATTTATTCAAAGAACTACTTCGGTGGACAGCAGTAACACACACTCAGTGTCTGATGGGATATGCCACCAGCAGGGTATCTCCTATTCCTCAGGCCCATTAGTGCTCCAAAAGACCTTTATTTATGCCTGTGCTCATAAGACCGAAGGGAGCCCCTCGCATGGCAGAAACAGTGATTTTCTGCCTTATAAAAAATAGTCTCTGAATGTTTTAATGCTGTGGCTCACACAAATGAGTTAGCAGAAGAAAACTCAGACTGTACATTAATTCACGCAGGTCTCTACTTGTCAGTGATTTGATCATGTTATGCCATGTTTGCCAGATTCTCTCATCTTTCCTGTGATGCAAGAAATTTCTTGGCATCCTCCAACTGAACAATATATTTTGTCCTGAACAATCCCAAAGCTGCCCCAATTGGTGTTCACACAGAAAATATACACAGTAAAATAGCTGGCCCAGGTAAATGTGAGCAACACAGGCACAAAACACTTATCACTGAGGGTATGTCTAGACTACATGCCTCTGACGACAGAGGCATGTAGATTAGGCTACCCGGCATAGGAAAATGAAGCGGCGATTTAAATAATCGCCGCTTCATTTAAATTAAAATGGCTGCCGCGCTGTGCTGATCAGCTGTTTGTCGGCTCAGCGCAGTAGTCTGGACGCTCCGCAGTCGACATCAAAGGCATTTGTCGACTGCCCCGGTAAACCTCATCCCATGGGGCATTATTTAAATCGCCGCTTCATTTTCCTATGCTGAGTAGTCTAATCTACATGCTTCTGTTGCCAGAGGCATGTAGTCTAGACATACCCTGAATCTCTCTGTACCTGACTAACGGGATTTAGTATAGTGTGACTACATTCAGCTACCAGAGAAGTGGAAGCATTTGATATAAACTGATTGAGGGGAATTATTACTTTAATTTTAAAAAGTAGTAACTCATCTTAAAGCAAGACATCCATTTGTTTAAAGTTATTTAAAGATAGCATTTTCTTTGTGGGAAGATGCTGTGACAGGATGTATGTACTGCATCCTCAGCAAAAGCAGGAAAGGATTCTCTCTGGAGGGAACTAAAGTATAATACCTGCTCCACCCCACAGGAAGTTGCTGTTCCTGGAAGACTGGCAGCTGGTCTTTTCAGGGAAGCAGGTCTGTGGAAGGAGTGGGGCAGTATACTTGATTTCAAGAACAAACAAACCAATCTGCATACTGGATCAGCAAGAGGGTTGCTGTTTATGACAAAGATGTGTAAAGAGTAAAAGAATTTGGGCTATTTTTATCCCTCATGAACAAATTATTGTTAATGGAATTATTCCAGAGACGAATTTGGCCCTCTGTTTACTTTTGGATGTGCACCTACAGTTATGTCAATCCTTGTTATGGGAACTTTCAAGGCCTACCAAACTCCAGTGACTGCTGAGGCTTTTTCAAAAAATGGTTCCTTCTTAAAACAAATAGCTAAGGATATGTCTACACTACAGGACAATGTCGAGTTAAGATACACAACTTCAGCTACATTAACTGTGTAGCTGAAGTTGAAATAGCTTAATTCGTCTTTTGGTGCTGTCTATACTGCAGGAAGTCAAAGAAAGAGCACTCTTCCTTCGACCTCCCTTATTCTTTTGAAATGAAGGTTACAGGAATTGGAGTAAGAAGTCCTCCAGCTCGCCACTATTTTGAAATAGTTATTTCGGAATAACATTAATAATTCCAAAATAATACTGCTGTGTAGACATGCCCTAACTGCTTAAGTACTGTGCATGAAATTACTTATAACAAAATGCTAATGGCTTTAGGTGAACTACTTTGTATTTTGCTTTGTTTTTCCAAGAATGGACAAATCAACCAACTTAGACTCCAACTGGTAAGCAGCCTCTAAAACTAAATAGCATTTTGGCCACTTAGGTGCTGATTGCTGCTGTTCTTTCCAGTCTCACTTCTGTAGCACAGGAGGACAGCTGGGCCAAAATAAGACGGGTCTATTTTTAAAATTTGACATTTTAAAATCTTTATCTTTTCTACTCACCTATACTTCCAGGTAAAAAGGAAGCGGCCACCTACACCTTTGCCAAGCAAATACACATTTCATTCTAATGAAACCCAATAATAAAAGAAAAATTAAGAACGTGGAATTTGACAGACGTGAAAAATTAGGGCTGAGATTTTTAAGGCATCTAGGGATTTGGATGCCTGGTCCCTAGTTGTTTCAAAGGGAATTGGGTGGCCAAATCCTTTGGGTGGCTTTGCAAATCTCAGTTTATAAGTTCAAGAAGCCCAGACTAAATAAGAAACAAACATAAAGTATGTGCTGTGTAAGGGTCTAACCCTTAAGTAAATTAAAGTTTTGCACTAAACTTCATTGGAAGTCTTGGTCCTAAAGTCTTTGAATAAAAGTGACTAGCTATTATATTGCTTAAATTCCCTAAGCCATTCGAAATAGAGGCCCAGAGTTTTCACACCTTTTACTCACATGAATAATCTCAATTAAGTCAGGTTTGGGTTGGCAGGATCAGGTCCTTATTTTATGCAGAAGATGCTTCACAAAATGAAGTTGTATCTTATGTATAGAAAGTACTGAAGAAACACAAATATACAAAAGAGTAAGGGTTGAATTATACTTTGTGCTGTGTGGATGAGTGAGGTGAAAGGAAGATCACAGGAAGCTCATTTCTGCTACAACACAACCATCTTGGTGCAGCAAAGATGGAATGATACTAAAACACAAGAAAGGAGTAGGAAGAATCTATCTATGGCTTTTGTTGGCATAATCCAGTCTAGTGCCAAAAGAATACAGCCTGGTGGCTACGGAACAGCAGAAATGGACTAAGTAAAGAACTAGAGATCCAGCCAGAAGGGGAGTCTACAGATCCACAAAGTTTGGATCATTAGGAGAGGGCCATTTCCAGAGAGAACGGGTGTCTGCTGCTAGGACTGGAAAGCAAGAAAGACTAGAGGAAGGATAAAGGACTAAAAGTTGTAGGGCATAATCAAATTGTCAACTGGCTGGTAGCATGATACCATTTGCAGCAAATGGTAGGCTGTGGGTACACACTGCACCTTTTTAATACATCAGCAAAATGTGTCCAATCATCCATACTGAGCCAGTGTGCCCTGCATCAACAAGATGGCTCTTGCATACATACAGAGGTTCTGCTTTTTTCCTCTTCCCACCTCATCACTCCTCACATCCAACTCTCCCCCCCTCCTCCGCCCCCATGTATGGATGACATCGTTGGGGTTTTTTTGTCCTACTGTATGCCAAGTTGACTAAATCTTTGACACATTCAAGCTCTGAGTGACAATCACCCCAGGGCTCCTTCTATCTGTTGCCAATGCTGTGTGTTGCATTATGGTACTGATACAGTGCATACGTGACAATTAGAGTCATTTTGGGGAGAAACACTCCATTATTTCTGTTTTGGCCTGACGAGGTCTTCAGTTCTATTAGCCTTATAGCAACATTAAAAACAATGAAAGTTAATAATTACTGAGCTTGGTAGAATTAACTTATATATATATATAATGTATTTTAAGTATCAGAGGGGTAGCCGTGTTAGTCTGAATCTGCAAAAGCGGCGACGAGTCCTGTGGCACCTTATAGACTAACCGAAGTGTTGGAGCATAAGCTTTCGTGGGCAAAGACCCACTTCGTCAGATGCATGTAGTGGAAATTTCCAGAGGCAGGTATAAATATGCAGGCCAGAATCAGGCTAGAGATGACGAGGTGGATCCAATCAGGGAGGATGAGGCCCACTTCTAATAGCTGATCTGGAGGTGTGAATACCAAGAGAGGAGAAGCTGCTTTTGTAGTTAGCGAGCCATTCACAGTCTTTGTTTAATCCTGAGCTGATTGCGTCAAACTTGAAGATGAACTGTAGCTCAGCAGTTTCTCTTTGAAGTCTGGTCCTGAAGTTTTTTTGCTGCAGGATGGCTACCTTTAGATCTGCAATTGTGTGTCCAGGGAGATTGAAGTGTTCCCCTACAGGTTTTTGTATATTGCCATTCCTAATATCTGATTTGTGTCCATTTATTCTTTTACGTAGGGACTGTCCAGTTTGGCCGAGGTATATAGCAGAGGGGCATTGTTGGCACATGATGGCATATATTACGTTAGTAGATGTGCAGGAGAACGAACCAGTGACAGTATGGCTGATCTGGTTAGGTCCTGTGATGGTGTTGCTGGTGTATATATGTGGGCAGAGTTGGCACCGAGGTTTGTTGCATGGATTGGTTCTTGAGTTAGAGTTATTATGGTGCGGTGTATAGTTGCTGGTGAGAATATGCTTCAGGTTGGAGAATATCCTTCTCTACCTACGCTACATCGATGACATCTTCATCATCTGGACCCATGGGAAGGAGACTCTGGAAGAATTTCACCACGATTTCAACAGCTTCCACCCCACCATCAATCTTAGCATGGACCAGTCTACACAGGAGGTCCATTTCCTGGACACCACAGTGCAAATAAGTGATGGTCACATAAACACCACCCTATACCAAAAGCCTACTGACCGCTATGCTTACCCGCATGCCTCCAGCTTCCATCCCGGACACACCACACGATCCATTGTTTACAGCCAAGCACTGAGGTACAACCGTATATGCTCCAACCCCTCAGACAGAGACCTACACCTACAAGATCTTCAACAAGCATTCTGTAAACTACGATACCCACACGAGGAAGTGAGGAGACAGAATAACAGAGCCAGACATGTACCCAGAAGCCTCCTGCTACGGGACAAGCCCAAGAAAGAAACCAACAGAACACCACTGGCCATCACCTACAGTCCTCAGCTAAAACCTCTCCAACACATCATTAGTGATCTACAACCCATCCTGGACAATGATCCCTCACTTTCACAGGCCTTGGGAGGCAGGCCAGTCCTCGCCCACAGACAACCCGCCAACCTGAAGCATATTCTTACCAGCAACTATACACCGCACCATAATAACTCTAACTCAGGAACCAATCCATGCAACAAACCTCGGTGCCAACTTTGCCCACATATATACACCTCCCGTGTAGACTGGTCCATGCTAAGATTGATGGTGGGGTGGAAGCTGTTGAAATCGTGGTGCAATTCTTCCAGAGTCTCCTTCCCATGGGTCCAGATGATGAAGATGTCATCGATGTAGCGTAGGTAGAGAAGGATATTCTCCAACCTGAAGCATATTCTCACCAGCAACTATACACCGCACCATAATAACTCTAACTCAAGAACCAATCCATGCAACAAACCTCGGTGCCAACTCTGCCCACATATATACACCAGCAACACCATCACAGGACCTAACCAGATCAGCCATACCGTCACTGGTTCATTCTCCTGCACATCTACTAACGTAATATATGCCATCATGTGCCAACAATGCCCCTCTGCTATATACCTCAGCCAAACTGGACAGTCCCTACGTAAAAGAATAAATGGACGCAAATCAGATATTAGGAATGGCAATATACAAAAACCTGTAGGGGAACACTTCAATCTCCCTGGACACACAATTGCAGATCTAAAGGTAGCCATCCTGCAGCAAAAAAACTTCAGGACCAGACTTCAAAGAGAAACTGCTGACTACAGTTCATCTTCAAGTTTGACGCAATCAGCTCAGGATTAAACAAAGACTGTGAATGGCTCGCTAACTACAAAAGCAGCTTCTCCTCTCTTGGTATTCACACCTCCAGATCAGCTATTAGAAGTGGGCCTCATCCTCCCTGATTGGATCCACCTCGTCATCTCTAGCCTGATTCTGGCCTGCATATTTATACCTGCCTCTGGAAATTTCCACTGCATGCATCTGACGAAGTGGGTCTTTGCCCACGAAAGCTTATGCTCCAACACTTCGGTTAGTCTATAAGGTGCCACAGGACTCCTCGCCGCTAACGTATTTTAAAGTTCTTAAAAAATTTTTATCCATTTAAATTTTCAGAGTTGCAGGAAATTGAGGGAAGGTGTCAGATAATAAATTTCTAATTACTGTAAACATTCAAATCCAAAAAGATAAGCTTTATGAATGGCACAAATCATCTTCACCTTCAGTTGGCTAATGCCTGAGCCAGCTGTTTTAGCAGAGGTGTAAATATATGCTTTATGTATTCTTCATTATATACAATATGTTTTATACACATTAAAGGGGGACTCTAATAAGTTCTGAAACAGCAATTTTTTTACTTTGCTTTCTGTACATTTTGATTATTATTAATGGAAATATGTTTCATCAGTTTGTGTGTCTATGGTAAAATCAATATTTACAGACAAAAATTGAAGCCTTCCAACCCTAATGATTATTATTGCAGCTGATACCAGCTTCTGCACAGTGACTTGGTTACAGTGTATGTGAACATTTCAACTGCAGTGCCAAAGATGTTTCTGAGATACATTCAAGTCCAAGTTTGCTCATCTTTTCACCAACAACGTGTAGAGATTTTGTCCATCCCAAATCTTACAACCTATTCTAATTACTTCAAAATAGAGATAGTGTGACCACTTGAAAGAGTTCAATTCTTGTCCCTTACAAATATATAAAAGACTCAGGCTCAATCCCCAGGGCTTAGCACCTTGGGTAGCATTCACAAGTGGGTCTCAAACTACCAGATCAAAATTATAGTATTTTATATCCCCTTTTTATAGGCACAGATAGCTACACAAAATGCCAACAAGAAGAGAATCAGGCTTCTTGAGAGCACAGTCATAACATTTGGGAGACAGCATATACCTAATTTGAATCTGACTCTAACATAGCTTGAACAGCGTGGTACTTATATGGCTCAGCTGACAAGCACAGAGGAAGTGCAGCCTTTTGGACGTCAGTGTTTACTTTGTATAAATTACAATCAGAAAATGCTTACGTTCAGGGGAAAGAAAGATGAGTGAAAAGGAAATAGATGTACATTTGTATATTTTCCACACAGAAATAACCAAAGAGTTTTATAGTTTGTAACAAACTGGAGGGAGGAGCATGATGTGACTTCAGAAGCTACAGTGACCCCTTCCCCAGATAATATGTTAAAGACACTTGATATTGTGATACAGAGGGCACAAAAATATGCTGTTTTCTGATTAGTACTTCAGTGTTTCCCTGACACTAACTGATTTAACAATGATGAGTTATTTTTACAGACAGACATTATATCAATTAAAATCTCAGCCTCATGGACAAATAATAAAGTAGCCCCGTTATTTATATATTTACTAGAAGACTTTTTAATTATTCAGAGCAGACTTTTAATTAGAAATTATACACACTGATATGGTCTATCAAATATTACTAGTATTATTAGTACTGCAACTAATAATTATTAATAATGTTAATGAGTTTAGTCTATCCTTGCACTGAATTCTGAATTGTTTGGTATTTACCAAACACTGAAGGTTTAATACGGTTAGCGGTTTTTTTCCAGCTGACAATTTCAAACCCCATAGTTATCAATTTTCTCTCTACACCACTGCAATTCCCACTGGCTTAAAATAATTTCCATGATTCCCTTGATTCCCATAAAGACTTGGGACTCTAGTATTTACACAATGCCTGAAGAGTACATGGTGCAACACTGAACAAATGCAAGACAGGTGCTTCAAGAAGCTGACAAACGTTGCAGACACTTATATATGCATTTATCTTTAAACCTGACTAAACTCCCATTGGGATCAAGTGACTTCAGGGACTACTCACATGCTTAAGCCTTACAATTAAGCTTTCAATTCCCTTCCCCATTTGACCAGCTGCTGCACACATGGTCAAATGGCTTGTCACATGGACTTACATAATTTCTGTGACTTGGACCTCCCTTATAAAGAGTCCCTTTTATCTCCTAGAAGAATAATAGACTTAACATTCAACATATTAGTAAGAAATTGGTGTGTGCTTTCTCCATGTGCAGTACATGGAGGGAAGCAGGAGTTTAAATGAACTATTTTAGTTAACATATTTATTTTCAGAATTGAACATAACAAGATTTATGCTATTTTATATATTGTTAGATTTCTGAACCTTGAATTCCATTGTGGTTGCTAGTACGGAAACTCTTTCCTGTGTGGTAACAGATGTGATATCTCTTCACAGTACAAATGTCAATTGTGCACTTTTCACACATGGAAAATTTTGCCACTTGGCTATTAGTTCAACCTTGCCTGGAGAGTGGTAACAAAACAGAAAACTGGTCAACTATAACTTATCAGTAGGAAGACCACTTGTCAAAATACAATATTTTCCTCTAAACATTTGCTTGGTTATGTACAATTTAACATGTACGGCATTCAACTCTCAACAAAGTTATTAGATTTTTAAGTATAGCAATGCAACATTTGCAGAAAGCTCTCTCCAGTTTATTGTACTTGTAATTCTGTTTTATCTATTCTAAAATTCTATCAACTGGTGATATAGTCATACAAACAAACACTTTTAATTCATCCCAATATTTAGAAAACAAATAATATATACAGTAAAGCCCAGTTTTACTTAAATCACTTTAACCATAATTGTTTTAGGGCTGTCAATCATCACAGTTAATACATGCAATTAGCACAACACGAATTAACTAGATTTTTTAAAAATGGTTGCTTTTAATCACTCTGTTAAACAATAAATAGAATACCAAATCAAATTTATTATAAAATGATTGCAATTACAACACAGAATACAAGGTTTAGGGTGCTCACTTTGTTATTATTTTTATTACAGATATTTACACTGTAAAAAAGACAGATCATCTTTTTCAATTCATCTCATACAAGCCCACTCAGACCCTACTTTTTTTTACAGTCTATTACTAAGACAAACAAATTTTTTACATTTATAGTAGATAATGGTGCCCACTTATAACTTACATCACCTGAAAGTGAGAATAAGCATTCACATGGTACTGTTGTAGCTGATGATGCAGTCCAAATATGCTAAACATTCATATGATATGTTCTTATGTTCTTATGATATGTCAATTTGTAGGCTCTAAAGTTTTACATTATTTTGTTTTTGCAGTTATGTAAAAAAATTAATAATTCAATATTAATAATACCACATATTGTACTTTCACAATAAAGAGATTGCACTACAGTACTTGCATGAGGTGAATTAAAAATACTACTTGTTTTATTTTTACAGTACAAATGTTTGTAATACAAATAATATAAAGTGAACACTGTACAATTTGTATTCTGTATTATAAATGAAATCAATATTTTTGAACATACAATCATCCAACTGAATACATTTAAATTAGTATTATCTGATTATTTAATCATTAAATTTAAACTGCAATTAATTATGACTAATTTTAATCTCATGATTAATTTTGATTTTTTAAAAAATCTTTTGACAGTCCTAATTGTTTTCTAACATTTAGCTACCAAACAAAATACAATGCCTGAAAAGCAATTAGAAAAGACATAGGCAATTAATATATACTAATGATTTCTTATTGAAAAACTAACAGTTTTACACATGAGATCAACATTCATTTAAGCTGTTTGGGGTAGAGACTATCTTCTGTCTATATGTGGGACAGTACATATAGATCTTATATGAATCAACACATGCTTGTGAAGTATAAAGACTTGTTTTAACTGACACTGATCTGTGCTAACTATGATACATTTTACAGCTCTAGGAACATTTTCACTTCAAATATTTTTTTCATTGCTTAGTTTTTCCTAATGTTTTTTTGAAACCCTGTTATATCTAAAGCTATTTGTGTATCCAATTCTGTTTGGATAAACGGCACAACGTACACAACACACCTCAAGGCATAATATTGTGTTAAAACACTTTTTACAAAATATTTATGCACTTGTTTACCTCTAATCATGTGGTGGGGTCCTCATGGAACAACTACAGGATAGCAAAGCTAGTGCTGTTAGCTATTTGGCAGGAAAATGAAATGATTATATATCTGGGATCTTGTAATCGAGCACTTTGTGCACGAACAGTTAAAAGCCTTACTTTTAATTCTTGAATTGAACACAGACGTGAAACAGACTCATATATAAGAGTACTGAAGGAGATTTTTGAAATATATTAACAATAGCAAATAGCTATTAGCATTCATATAGTTTTATCATTTTACATTCGACTTTACCTTTGTACAAATATATTAACTTTCATCTAAGAATATCAAAATGCTATATGGTGAAAAGGACCTGGGGATTACATTGGATGAGAAGCTGGATATGTGTCAACAGTGTGCCTTTTTTGCCAAGAAGACTAATGGCTTATTGGGGTGCATTAGTAGGAGCACTGCCAACAGATCTAGGGAAGTGATTATTCCCCTTTATTCAGCACTGGTGAGGCCACATCTGGAATATTGTGTCCAGTTCTGGGGGGCCTCCACTACATAAAGGATGTGGACGCATTGGAGAAAGTCCAGTGGAGGGCAACAAAAATGAACAGGGGGCTGGAGAGGCTGAGTGATTTGGGCTTATTTAGTCTACAGAAGAGAAGAGTGAAGGGGGGATTTGATAGCAGTCTTTAATTACCTCAAGGGAGGTTCCAAAGAGGATGGAAAGAGGCTGTTCTCAGTGATGACAGAACAAGGAGCAATGGTCTCAAGTTGCAGTGGGGGAGGTCTAGGTTGGATATTGGGAAAAACTATTTTGGTAGGAGGGTGGGGAAGTACTGGAATAAGTTACCTAGAGAGGTAGTGGAATCTCCATCCGTAGCGGTTTTTAAGCCCCAGCTTGACAAAGTCCTGGTGAGGATGAGTTAGTTGGGAATGGTCCTGCTTTTAGCAGGAGGTTATACTTGATGACTTCCTGATGTCCCTTCCAACCCTATGACTCTATGAAAGATAAATATTGCTATCCTCATTTTATAAATGGGGAAACTAAAGTACAGAGAGATACCAATAATATATACAAAATCACATAAGGCATGAAGGGGCAGAATTGGAAATAGAACCTAGGTATCTTGACTTCTAAAGCTTGATTTACATAAGGACACCCAGGAAAATTGATTTGGATTAACAAAAGATGTGAATTTGAAGCGGATTAGTTGAACTGCATTAAATCCTTGTGTGAACACTGTCCTTCAGAACTTAATTAGCCATAATTTTGTTTAGTTTCCTTTACTTGCAAAATGAATGAAACTAAACTGAATTAAGGCCACTTTAACTCTGAATAACAGTATTCACCCACGGATCTAACTGTTTAACTAATTTGCTTTAATAGTTAATTTGGATTATCTTTCCAGAGATTTGTCTACATTTGAAAATTAGTTTGACCCAGCTACACTGCTCAGGGGAATGAAAAACCCACACCCTTGAGCAACATACTTAAGTGAACCTAGATCACTGAATAAACAGCAGTAGGTTGACAGAAGAATTCTTTCATCTATCAAGCTACCACTTCTCAGGGAAATAGAATACTGACAGGACAGAACCTGTCCCATTGGCATAGCAATATCAACACTGAAGCGCTACAGCAGTGTAATGGCAGAGATGCAACTGTGCTATGGTAGCATTTCAAGTGTAGACAAGCCTTCCATCTTCTTCTGTTGCCAATGGATACACCGGCTGCCAAACTCAGTTTGCACAAGATTCTGTGCTCACATTCTACAGATGCAGTGAGCACATTCCTGAAAACTGAAGTTAAATCAAAAGGAAATTGGGACATGTCAGGAAATCATATCCCAGACAACTCATCGGCTGCTTCATTGTGGCAAAGGCCCAGGAATATTTCAGAGCTGGCACTTATCCATTCAGAGAAGCAAACTGCAGAGGCTAGAGATGCATTCACAAACTTAATTTAGTTCCTTGATCTTTATCTAGTGGGGTTTTCCACTGCAGGAAAATATTATTCCAAAGATCAGCCTTGATAGCTGCCAGCCATACTCTGTGCTCAGCTTCTGCTTTCCCTACCAAGTAGGTGAAGAGACATGAAAGGAGCACAAACAATATTGATAAAAGTCAGTTATGTGCCCTAGTCTGTGTTCGTATTCATCATTCCATTGCTCGTGGGAGAGAGTGAATGGAGCTTTGTTTATTTTCCCCTATATTTTGGTCTTACATGGATTACGCATGGATGTGTCACTCAAGGTTTAGTGTAATGAACATACAAGGAATATACTTAATAAGGACATTCTTGCGTGGTGCAAGGATCATGTGTGGAATATGCACATGATCTTTGTACTTTAGCCCATTGTGGGAGGTGGCTGGGAAGGATGTAACCTCAGGCAAAAATTCATTTTTTCAAGTTTTCAGAACTCTCCACACCACAGCAAGTGTTTTTATATTACTTTGACACATCATTCCTTTGCTGTGAGACAATGTGTATGTATTAATATCCAGAATAAGCATGTCCAGCAGAGAGCTAGAGAGAATGGAATTGTGAGGAAGACTGGACTGAAGAGTTGACTACATAGTGTCAATTCCTAGCTCTGCCACAGATTTCCCATATGACTCTGGGTAAAGCCTGTCTGTGCCTCGGATCATCATCTATAAAATTAGGATGAATGTATTTTCTTTTCCCCCACTTTGTCTTGTTAATTTAGATTATAAGCTCCAAAGGCTTAGCATTTAGTACAGCGGCCCCCTGATTTCAGTAGGGACCTTTGGGCAATATTGTGGTAAAACTGTAAGCAATAACCCCATTCTGTGGTTTGACTTCACAGCGACTTGGTGAGATAGTTCACATGAGTGGAATATTGGTATAGAAGGGTACAGCTCATCCAGGAATGACATGAAGGGAGAGCTGAGAGGTTTTTTTAAAGAGACATATATAAGGGTTTAAAAACAAATTATCCCACGCCACATGGAAGATAAGAAATATGCTAAGAAATCACCTAGCTTAACCAGGTGATCTTCATTTAACTGAAATTCAAGAAAAAAAATCATACAAAAAGTGGAAACTAGGTCAAATGACAATATAAAAAACCCCACAAGCATGTGGGGACAAAACTAGAAAGGCCAAGGTGCAAAATGAGATCAAATAACGAGAGACATAAAGGGTATAAAGAAAACATTTCACAAGTAAATGAGAAGCAAGAGGAAGACCAATGACAGAGTATGTTTTTCAGTGAAGAAGGACAGAAAATAACTGAAAACACAACAATGGTCAAATTGTTAAATGCCTTTTTTGTTTCAGTTATCTCCAAAAGAGATCAGGTGACTGACATACTGAACAGCAATATATGGGTAGGATATGAGACAGTAATATGGAAAAAACAAGTTAAGAAGAGAACAGCAAAATGTGTAAAGATCTAGAAACATGACCTGAAAGGAAAGATTGAAAAAAATTAATAGGTTTGTTTAGTCTGGAGAAGAGAAGGCTGATGAGGGACATGTTAATAGTCTTCAAGTATGTACAAGTTCATTATAAGAAAAGCAATTTATCACCCTTCTCTTATCTGCTGAGGACAGGACAGGAAGTAGTAAGCTTAAATTGCAGCAAGGGAGAGAACTTCCTAACTATAAGGTTAGTTAAGCACTGGAATAAATTACCTAATGTGATTGTGAAATCTCCATCACTGGAGGTTTTTAAGAACAGGTTAGTCGACACGTGCTGGGGAAGAGCAGGATAATATTAAGTTCCACCTCAGTGCAGGGGACTAGATAAAATACTTATCAAGGTCCAAGGCCCAGATTTACAGCTTACATGCCTCTAGGTACAGCATCTTCAGCACCCCTCTTCACCTACAGTTGACCTTTGTGTTTTCTATAAAAAAAATGAAACTTTTAACCCACTTAACTTTTAGGTGCTCCTAGAACTCCGGCACCACTAGCAACATGCCTGCTGTGCCTAACTAGAAATCCAGCCCTGTTGAGGACTCTTCCAGTCCAACTATGATTCTACATACTGCCGCACTAGATAGAAGGCAAACAACAATAGCGTCATATTCATGTTCCATATGCAGGAATATCCCTGGTAAAAGGGCTTGCACATGTAATGACTCGTTTGTGCTGGTTTGAGTGGGATCCTTGAAGTTCTGGGGCCTGTTCTTGTTCCTATTTAAGTGAGTGGAACAAAGCTTTTTTACTTCAATAATTCAGCATCAGTTCTTTAATTACCATGTCATTTTGAACTGTTAAATTCCCCTTAAATTCTCAATCCTGCTCCTTCTCTCAAATTCATTTGTCTCTTGGGAATCCTAAATTTGACCCCCAAATCAGATTTCCCTTGTGTGAACCATCCAAACATTATTATCCACACTACTTAGAAAATGTCACCAGCCTAAGTGCTGAGTTGGACAATGAACAACAATAAACCAAATATATACAATAAATAATTCAAACAAACCTTCTTGGAATTGCAAAGAATAGCTGCACAGCAAAAGCATAAATGTACTAGATTAACTTGCACTCTTTCTCCATCCAGATACATGAGTCATGCTGATTTGGAAAGCATTTTATAAATGCTAATAATTGCATACCACCTTTTAATTAGACATGGCCTAATTTAAAAAGGATAGATATATTTATAGAACCTGCCTTCCCGGTGTGTAGCAGCGATCCCCATTGTCATATTGTTTGGCAAACAGGAAGAGCATCTGTGTTATTTAATAGGTATAATATCATCAGCAATGGGGTTTTTTCAGATTTGTTGGCATACTCCCATTCAGCTTCACAAGTGACAATTCAGTCAATGCCTGAATTCCTAAATGAATTTAGCACTCAGATCTTTACATGAAAATGATGCATAATGAATATGCTCTATTATCTGTTTGGGGGGGGACCACCAGCAAATGGGTAAGCAAAATGGTTCAGATTAAGTGAGAATTGGCCTCAAACATCAAAGCAAAATTCAAAATGAACCAAATTTAAAATCTTTTTGAGGTTATAGTTAAACAAATGACAAGTTTAGGTTTGGACATTCACTCTTTTCCATCTGAATTCCCCCCTTCTGTGGCAATAACTGACTCCAAAGAATAGAGTGTTCATGAGGAACCTCTCACAAGGTACATCTACACAGCAGCGTTATTTCGGAATAACTAACGTGTCTACACTACAAACCTTTATTTAAAAAAAATGTCAAGCTGAAGGACTTCTTACTCCGACTCATGGTAACCCACATTTCACTAGGAGTAAGGGAAGTCAAAGGAAGAGTGTTCTTCCTTTGACTTGCTGCTGTTTAGATAGCACCAAAAGCAATTGAGGTAGCTGAAGTTGCGTAGCTTAATTCGACTTTAGCCCTGCTGTATAGACGTACCCACAAGAGCACCCTATGAATCTTCTGTGGGAGGACTGAGAGAAGCAAGAAGTTCTCGCCTTTATTACATGTTGATTCCAAATACCTCAGACTGATCGACTTTTCTTAGAGTGTTCTGGGCAGTGGGGAAAGGAAAGAAATGTGTTTCCCTCTCAGCTCAGCCATTTGCCGGCCCACCGCCTCTCTCTGCTTCCCGAGCTCTAGATCCTGCAGAAAGCCCTCTACAATGTTGGAGATAGACAGCACTGCCAAATTGACTGAACACCCCTTGTTCAATCTACACATAGGAGAGCCACACAAAGGGGAAACTCTGTGTGCTGTGACAGGGAGCTATTCAGGCAGGGCCCTTTCTCATTCCACATGTTGCTGTGACACCTTGGTTCTGTTGTGACAGGAAACGTGTGATATTTCTGATCTGGTCACACCCAGGAAACACTGGAAAATAAAGTAATGTGTGTGGTGTATTATTTATTTTTCAAGATTATTTATATTTGTGTCATTGGTATTGACTAAAAATGAAGATTCTCAGACAGGGGAGCCAACAGACTCACTGGGCCCTTGGGCCATGTGGGGGGGACAGTTCTGTGTTCCCAGAAGGGGCACGGCTGAGGCAGCTACTCAAAGTGCCATCTGAAGTGTCCAGCTGGGGGCTGAGACAGCTGGGAGCCTTGGGCTCTTTTGAATCACTGGGCCCCAGGGCACTCACCCTCCTTTCTCCCCCCATCAGCGGGCCTGTTCTGAGACCGCTGAACTTCCACAACCAGCTAGTTTTTATACTGCTGCACCGTTTATTTGAGTAAAAGAGCATATTTGATATGAGCCAAAAGCTGTGAAAAAGGCACATTTTGTTCTTCTATGGACTGTCGGGACAGGACAAGGCTGAGCAAAGATTTTAGCAAGCGACTACACTCTTAATAGGACAATTACTCTTAGATGTTTGGAAACCACTGTGATGAGCACAATACAAAAATAATAGAGTAAAAAAAGCTATGGCTTTAGGACACAAACTCACTTTAGAGACTAGCATGGGAGAGCACTGCCTGTCTGGGCACTCCATAAAGCAATGTGTCTGCATTAGGCAGCATACCACTTTGAACCCTGGTTGAGAAGTGTGATTGCTGCACAATTAAATAGATTGACTGAGGTTTTTTCCTCTTCTATACGTGGGCAGTTCCACCCGCCAGTGGGTGTGATCCTTCCCCAATCTTCTCTGCCACCTTTGGAAAGACTAGCACTAGAAGCACACCAAGCAGTCCTAGATCTCTGTGTAAAATGGGTACTCACTCCCATTCCCATAATTGCACAACCGCAATCTAATTCTTAACTGCTCGTCTTCTATTTTAGTGAACAGAATCTGAGTTTTAACCAGCAGAATATGGGTTACCTTGCTCAGATAAGCCTGCTGAAATCAAGAACTGTATGCTCAAATGGCCTCAGAAAATCTGCCTTTTTGATGTCATAGTGACGCTAAGAAAGAATTACCACAAGCTTTGTGCTCAGAAGCCTTGACATGGAGAGCTACTTTCTACTGAAGTAATTATAATTGTTCTGCGCTTTAACATACCTGATCAGGCAATAGCAGGGAACCTCCTTCTCAGTTTGATAATGCAAGAGATAACCATCTGGTTTGTTAGAATGATGAAAATGTGCACAGAGAACACTTCAGAGTCTCCAACACCAAACTATATTAGATAATATTAGTGTGTGTGCTGCCAGGTTTGAACATTTTGCCAAGAATGGCCCCTCCTGCAAAGCCAAAATGTGTTAAACTAAATTTGAGATATTCCCCTAAAATGGATGCTGGATTTATAAAAATTAAGTGCAGTTCTGTTAATTCCATTATTCCCCAGAAAAAATGGAATTAACAGAACTATGGTCACAACCTGCCAGTTTCACAGAGCTACTGTTCTCTCCTCAGTGCCCAACCACCTCATGAAACAGCTGATGTTGCATGATGCAATAGAATTTAGGGGCTGAAGATTCCACAAGAACTAACCTTCTCATAGTATTTCCTGTGTTACAGCTAGAATTCTCTTCCTCTTTCTGTCTGAGGTTAAAACAGTTTATCATAAAAATGACCTCAGCAACAGAAAGAGAGAAAGCCACCAACTAGTTTGTTAGACTCCGTAGGCTATTCAGGTCTATATGATTATTGCCATTGCAGGTTACAGTCAAATTTGTATTACCCACCCTATGAGAAAACATTTCCCAATCACCCGATTGCTAGACCAAACTTTTGGTTCCTTGTCCAAACCAAATTATCATCAGCTATGGCCATTACTAACCATGAAATATTACATGCTGTTCTCATAGGCCAATAAATCCAACAACAAATACTGCTGGCCTTTATTGGTAAATAAATGCAAAGTAACTATCTGAATTAATAGTCAATTTTAAATTTGAGATGTAAGGCTTCTTTTCATTGTTATATATTGTATCACATCACTCTAGACCATCATAGGAAGTAACAACACATTAAAACCAGATCAGTTTATTTTAGAAGTTGTTGCTTTGGTGTGATGTTCACTCTAAACTGGGAATGCAATTTTCTATACTGAATAGTTGAATTGAATTAAGCCTTACAGAATTCTTGAGTCCTATTATAGGCTGCAGGAAATGTTTTGTTATATAAGTGATAACATTGAGTTATGAGTGACAGAGCAATTTTCTACAATATTATTGAAAAACTATTGTATTAAGTTTATGTATTAATGTGGGCTAGGGTTAGCTATACCATCTTTGGGGGAGTTGTGAATGTTGTAACAACTGGGACTTCAAAAAACTATTGAAAATGTTCTAGACAAGTACGGACTTTTGGGACAATAAGTGTTAATTGGACTTTCTGGCAATTCCACAGGGAGAGAGGTTAATGCAAATTACCCAACTCTGGTTATGCAAAAAACAAGCCTGTTGAAGCTATACTGTGAGAGATGGTCTTTGTCTGCTGATTACCTGTTCCTGAAGGCCAAGATCAAAGACTCAAGCAGTATAAAGAAACACATGCTCTACCCAGCCTAGATTCTTAATATGAGACAGCTATGAACCTGTAATCATGGGGAAAAGCCAGTTGTGGCTTTTGAAGGACTGATAGCAACAAGATCCTGAGGTTGGAGCTGGGGTGACCTCTGGTAAGCTTTTTAGCATGCATGTAGATTCTTTTATTGTTTTCAATATGATGCAGTGTTTTTACCTGAAGAATAAATGTGCATACTTATAACAAGTTGTGTGGTAAGTTGTCATTGTGGGAAATAAATTAAGCACAGTAAGAAAAGGCCAGTATCTGTGCTTGGCTTTAAGTAATTTGGCATGCTGGGAACATCAGTGTAAGCGGGGAACTATACAGGCTGGAAAAATTTTGGTAAGGAGAGAGACTCGGATCCCTGCATAAAAGAGGTGATGGATGTGAGCCAGAAACCTTTACGTGCATCTCTTTAGTGAAATACAAGGGGGGAATGTAGCTACAGTTGCCCTGAACTGTAACAACATATGCAATAATAATCCTGAATTCTCTGCTATCACTGTCATTATTCTAGAGACCTTTACAACAAATGGCTGTTTTCTCCCATCATTCTGGACTTCATCCTACTCCCATTAAAGTTGATTGGAATCTTTCCTTTAACTTTAATGAGAGCTATTTTGAGTTCTTACTTTGAATCTGTTGTGTGATTTTTTCACCATTTCCTTTTTTAGTGAAACAAATATGTCCATCTATTTTTGATAACAAAGTGTCAGATGATACTGAGTCATCTATTGCTCAAGATACTAAAGAAATGTATCATCCAGTAATGTTTCTGGTGTAATGCTCAGAATACTATCTTGTCCTATAAGAAGCTCATTTTTCTTCAAAAAATACGTGTTCAGAAACATTACTGACAGTGCCACTCATGATAGCTTCAAAATTGCCTTTTAACCACTGATTGTTATTTATTATTTCTTTGTCAGTAACTCCTAAGAATGCCAATCAAGGAGTGGGGCCCCACCATGCCAAGCACTGTACAGACAAGTCATAAAGAGATGATGATGTTCCAGGGAGCACACACTCTGCATGTCAGACAGGACTTACCAGATGGGTGAAATAAATAAGCTCCGTGAGGCTAGGATAGGGTGGATGATGCAAAGATTAAATGAACATAAAGTTTACCAGAAAAGCAGAAGTAACAGTTTACCAGTTACTTAACCAATGCTAGTCAGAAGCATATTAGTAGGCATAACAGCCAAGGAAGATTTTAAAGAAGGATTTAGAGGATGGTGGCTTTATGAACTATGACATGGACTTTTTCTCCATGCAAATAGATGGCAGGCGAGAATGTGCCTGAGGGAGAAGCAAGTAGGGGGATGAGTAAGGCTGCTGTGAGTGGCAGAACAAGGACTGGAATCGATGACTCCACAAACTAGTTGATCTGCATTATTTCCTGGAGCCTACCGAAAGAACAGTTTAAAACAGAGATTTTAAAAAGTAAAATCTTCCAATCATTTATTTCAGAAAATGTCTATTACTTAAAAACTATACCAGGTTTTGTCAACTTAGTAAATGTAGATATACTGTGCTGCTCTGTACTTACCCAAACTGAGAACTGCTTGGCTATTGGCCTGCGTTAGGTGAGTGTACTTCCGAAATGGTCTGGGCCGCAAAAAGAATTGGGCCTCCAGAGTTATAGCCTTGCCCCAGGTTTTGCAGTGGACGTAAGCATACAGGCTGCACTTATCCACTAAGCTAGTACAGCTTGCATTGCTCTGCAACTGCACAGCTCCACAGGATTGTGTGAAAGAACATGGCCCTCTCCCCTCCGTACCTGCCTTAGGTAAACTGAGCACCTAATGGCACCAGAGGGACAGAGCAATCTCTGCTGTCATAGAAATGTAATGACTGAAACTGTCTCTGTGCTTTTTATTGGCAGCACAAAAGATGCGTCAGAAGGGTCTTTGCATTCCACCTTTGCTTTCACTCACACACACACACACACACACACACGACTAAGCTTTCCTGCCAAGGCCTCATCTGTTCCCTCTTTCTGAATGGCCACTCCATCTCTTGTATTCCAAAAGGGATACAACAAACTATGCCTGCCACAATGAATCAACTGAACTTCAAGAGCTCTATGCAGGGCTCTAGCAGTTACTAACATATGAATTGGAAGAAACCTGCCATTTTATTGCACTACTCATCTGGCTTCCTCAAAAATTCTACTCCCTATCTTTTCTCTACATTGCTTTCATTCTCTAGGTGCTTCCTTGCCAATTATTTATATTCTCTTCTCCCTTGGGATTCAGGTGCTAGCTGTGATATCAATATTCTCCTTAAAAACTCCTGCAATCTAAGTTTGTCTAACTGCCAGGTAACTTGCAGCCAGAGTATAAGATGGCTGACTCCCTTTGCTATTCTGGCTCTCAGGGTAAGGGCATCTGGACTTATAGAACAAAGATTTACACACTAGCCCCTGGTGCTTTCCTTTCCTTCACCTATCACATCTTTCAAAACCCAAAGTTATCCTAGTAATAAATTTTGTATTTTTAAAATTGATTTCCCACTTAAAAATTGATTTCCCACTTAAAAAGCTGTTTAAATAATATATTAGAATTTGATAGATGTTAACATTTTTGAAATCTTCACCTAATCAATATATTTATGCACATTAAAATTTAATTGTACTCCTTATATTCATTTATAATCATTTCAGTCATTACGATTATCAGCCAAGACGCTGCAACCGCTATGAAATGTCACTTAATTTATATTTCATAATGTCCAAGTTACCTACTTCCAAGCAAATAAAGATGTCCATGTCAAATGCAATACACTTTTTGATGTCATCAGCATCATTTGTTTAAATCATGATGGACAGATGAAACAGATTTAAGTTTCTCATTCGGATCCTTCTTTCCAAATGTGGACAATTACTGCAATGCAATTAGAGATAAAATCTCCATGATGGTATTAACAACGACAAGTCCTGTGGCACCTTACAGACTAACAGATTTATTGGAGCATAAGCTTTCATGGGCAAAGACCCACTTCATCAGATGACATGCATGAGGGAGCATACTACAAATGCTAAGCCCATAGTGGCTGGACCTAAAGCTATATATTGTTGAAGCTGCTTACTTAGGTCCAATTTATGCCATCCTTAACTATCTTAATTATTGCCTTACTTTACAAATAGTCTCACTAAAATCAGGGAGACAACCTAAGGAGTAAGGTACAATTAATCTTGAGTAAGGAAGCAGAACCTGGCCCATTAGTTTTGGGAAGAAAGAGACAAACATGTTTATATCATCTTTCTTATTTATAATTGTAAATAGTTTGCCAAGTACTGGATGACTCAGTGCTGTATCACAAGCACTATACTGCTAATAAGAATGGACATTTTCCTTTAGCTCATGTGGCAAGACAGAACTTATGCTATTGGAGCAAAAGGGCTTTCTCTAGTGCACCCATGAAGTTCTGAGTGGCTGTGGAGTGCAGCACTGTGATAGTCTCAGACTCTTGAGTGGCCACAGATTTGTTATAATACCTTGGTAGAACAATGAGCTGCTTAGATATTTTCATCTTTATATTTACTTAGCAGTTACACAGAAGAAACATTAATCAATCCTGTGTACTTCATGGAATTAATCTGAAGACAATTATAGGTTAGGACAATGTTTCTTATTCAAGAACATATTTAATTGATTTTGTGTCCATCCTCTTCCTCCTTCATCTTGTTATAATCTCTATAGCAGTGCTTCCCAAACTTTTTGGCATCACACACCCTTTTTGATTTTTGAAAAACCCTCATGCCCCCGCCCCCCCCATAGCAGCAAAACTTGTTGAGCAAAAAAAAAAGGAAAAAAGGAACTGAACAGGGCAGCAAAACTTGATGGGGGGGGTCGCCTTGCGCCCCCCCCCCCGAATTTCTTCACGCCCTCCCCCCCAGGGCACACACACCCAGTTTGGGAACCCATACTCTATAGCCACAATATGAAATAATTGTCTGGCATGAAATTGAGCTTGGACGATTGGAGGATTTGGGGGGAGAGGGTCTTTCATGTAAAACTATTTTTAAAACAGAAACATGCAGCCCCTTTCTTCTCTCGCTGATACTGAATTAATCTAAGAAGAATGTCTCTGAAGTTTGTAGAGTTGTACCATTGTAAAATAGGTATAGATAAGATGAGAACTGGACCCCATTATTTGGTAGGGGAGAAAAAGTGACATATAATTGTAAATTTCCAATATACCATGGTACTTGTTTTAAAAGTTAATTCACATTTAATTTTTAAGTGTACATTAAACAGGCTTTTCTAGTAATCAGTGTTTGAATATGAGTAGAAGTTGAATATGAATATGTCGCTGAGTCTCCTAGTTGGGTAAACTTAAAATTAGGCAGATCTGATTAATTTAGATTTGGGTTTTCGGTGTAGTGCACTTTTAAAACTTAAAAGCTCAGAATTCTACAGAGCATAATCCATTTTGTGTCCACTTCAGTGCAGCCGTCACGAAGGAGACACACACACTAAGTTCTATCCCAGAGACTGTACGATGCTTTTTTGTTTGGTTGTACAGCAGCAATCTTTCTGACTGAAAATATTGGTTGGTTTTCTAGGTATGGAAAAGTAGAACATCAGGATAGGCTTTTCTGTTTTAAGCTTGACAGTGATATGGTCTGATCTTTACACAATAGCGTCAATAAACTCTGAACATACACCAGCTCACTTTAATATGTCACTAGCCTCCACTGAATTCTACCTTATTTAAAATCTTTTTACAAGGGTGGTATTCACCCCAACATTAATAGATATGAGTTCTGAGCATACAATTCAAATCTGGATTTAAAGTGCAGCAAATCGATATAACGCTTGTTTGCCATTCGTGACAGGATCCTGAAAGGATGCAATATTATACAAACACCAGAGCAACCCGAACAGCATTACATCTACTTTGAGGAAGGATAAAAAGGAAATAGCACTTTACAATACAAACTTGGTCTAACTGAAACACCCAAAGTCCCATCATTAGTCATTTAACCTTTTAGACCTTTAGTAATGACTTTAACTGGCATTCACATAAGAAATTCTTTAATTTCGGATTAGAAAAGGATCATTCACCATGCAGAGATATACAGAAATACATGCTTATGCTGAGTTACTGTGTCTGTCAAAAGACAGTATATAGCTTGTCTGCATCTAATTATGCTGTAAAACATTTTCATTAAAAGGAAATTGTTCCTGGAGTTGTTTTCAAGGTTTGGAAGGTCAGATATATGTTAAAAGTCACAGAGAGAAAGAACTTAACCACCATGTTATGGAAAGAGATGAGAGAATAAAATAAAATCAGGATCATGCTCCATAAAGTGTCTTTCTGAAGAAATGGATCATTGCACCATCATCGCAGGAGACAATTAGAAGAGCAAAAAGAAAAGCCAAAAATCTGTTAAGACACCCAAATGCCCAAAGGAGGTCCAGAGTGTGATGTGAGGTAAAAGGAGCAATCCAAGAAGGGAAATGGCTGGAAGATCTGCACTATTTTACCAAGAATAGCTGTGAGAAATTGGAGTGAAATGGAGGAGGCAGCTAAATGCCCATTGAGGAAAAACAAGGGACCAAGCAAATTTTCAGTTTGGGCGGTATGCCATTGAAATTCTATTGCCTGCAGAGGCAGAGCAGAGCAAAAAAGACCCTTTGCAAGAACAAACAAACATACATACAAGAGATGCTTCCTACTCTGGAAAAATACTTTTTGTCTGAAGTTTATGGACTGAGAAATGTGTTAATGTATAGGCAAAATGAGTTGTTTGCACTAAGTAGGTGACATTTCATGCAACTCTACCTTTGACAGTATTTAACAACATTTCTGCTGTGAAGCAATTCAAATTCACATCTCTTGGCATCCTGCCAATTTGACTACTTTCTGAGATGAAGGTCTTGAGTAATCATAGTAGATTTGCTATGATATTAATGCATAACTGTTCAATATTGAAATTAGCAATGGCTTCAGTGAGTAAGACTGGCTATGGCTAAATGATTATGTCTAGGTCATTAAATAACAGTGCTTTTTCCTAGAACACCTCACATGAGACATTTAAATATAAACTATAGGACAAAGAAAAAGAGTTCAAACTGTTTTTGTACTGAAAAAAATCTAATGAAAATTTGTGTATAAAAATTACACAAAATAATACAGGTATTTGAAGAGAGAGGAAAATAAGCAGGATAATTATGGACAGTGAAATGCTTTATCCATGAAGAACATTGTTTTCTTTCACTTCCCATCCTTCTAAACAGATGGCTTCAAGGAACTAAACTTAGAAAGTCTGAGGTGTAGGAAACCAGATAGCATTCTGTAGCAGGACAGGAAATAGAAGGCTCAATGTGTTTGAAGTTAAGATTAATTCCTGACTTCCTCTGGAGCTATTTTAAACAGTGGCAAATGATAGCATACTTTCTTGCAAGAAAAATGACAGATGATCAAACACTGAATATGATCTGTATGTCAAGCATTTGTACCAGTGTGACAGGTCTTTCCTTGAGGCATTGAGCAGGGAAGTATTTTAACATAGTGACTCCTATTTCCCCTCATCTGTGTTTATTGAAAACATAGTGGTAGCTGGGAAAAGCTGAAGCACTGCCTGGAGATAACTGGCTGAACTACCACATGCCAGCAAAAGAGGGGCAGCCTGAGCTGGCTTTGTTTTGGATTGGCAAAGGTTAGTGTCTCACTGCTGCCTCCACCTCCTCTGAATGATAGCCGGCACCTCACTCACCTCCTGTGCCAGTCTCTGGGAAAACCAGATACAAAGGGGTCTTTTTAAAAAAGGAAAATACTCCCCCAACTCACTTCTTTGTGTAAGAGTGAGGGAAGCACTCTCTCAGTCCCCACAGGCAGTCCCAGGCTGGTCTGCCCTGGAAACTTGCATCAGTGTAGGTGCATCTTTTGGGCAGGTGGAGAATCCTCCTCCCCCAACCCCCCACTGGCATAAACACTACAGTGACACAGTGGTCTGGATAAACAGACCCACACTATAGGGGCTTGAGCTGGCACACCAAAAATAGCAGCATGGATGTTGTTGCACTGGCAGAAGCTCAGGCTAGTCACCTGAGCGTGGACCCCCCCCAGCTCTCGGGCCTGAGTTTTAGTGGCCAGCCTGAGTCTCCAGTAGACACACAATGTTCACACTGCCAGGGGCAACAGGTTTGGAGAAATTTTGGTTGTTCCCAGAAATCCCAGGGCATCCAAGGCAGGCAAAGAGCTCCAGCAGGCCGACCACAAAGCCAGGGAACAGAGCAGACGCTCTGTAGTGGCACCACACAGCTGCCAGTACTATGACCAGCTGGATGCCATCCTGGGAGGGGGACCGATCACGTCTCCTACCCTCGTCACTGAGTCCAGCCAAGACATGCCTGGTACCAGCCTGCAGGAGGGTGGGATGGTGGAGGATGATGAAGAGGAGAAGGAGGCCAACCAGAAGCTGCTCCTGACTCTGGAACTGGTCCCCCCCTCTTCCCAGGATGTCTCCCAGACTTCAGAGGAACCCAGGAAGGGTACTTCAGGTGAGTTCTATAACTTTCCCTATCTACACGCGGGGGCAGGCGACAGGCTGCAAGGGGCTGCATGCTCCTTGCTCGGCCTACTCAGCCTGGGGGTCGCACAACAGCCTGTGCATGTGGGTGCACATGGAGCATCAGTCTGGAGCACTCAGCCCCATGACGGTCTCCCACTGGAACCCCTTGGTCCTTCTCACAAGGTTCCTGGAGAGGCCTGCCTTATTCCGGCCTCTGTGGTGGGACGCCTTGCCATGACAAGTCACTACTAAGGTGTCTGGGGTCATAGAACCACACAGCAGAGCCGCACACGGCACAGGGTCATGCCCACACTCAGTCAGCATCCACTGAATTAATCTAACAGTGTAAAAACTCTCACCCTCATGTGAATACATCCATCTACTGAGAGCAATCTCCTCAAATGTTATGATTTACTTGAAAGTCTCTATTGCCAGGTCCACAAATCTTAAACATAAGTTTTATTTCCTTTTCTCTGTGAGATATTATTTTTGTTCTATCTAATTCAGTGCTGAAACTTGTAATCTCTTCATGAGACCTTTGCATTCTGTACTCTGCCAACGGGATCACCATCTATTTTCTTAATTGATTCCAAAAGCTCTTGGCAAGTTTCTGCACTGGCCAAGACAACAGATAATAAAAGAGTCTACATAATAAAAGGATTCATTTTAAAATCTGCTTTTCTCATATAAAAATGTCCAAAATATATTAAAATATACAGAAGAGACTCAGATCCGGCACACACTTCTTTGCACATAGCCCAGTTTTTAAATGTAAAGCCCAGTAAAACTGTCTTTGGCTACACTAATAACTAAGAAATCAATTAATTCTTTGCTTTTGCCTCTAGTGAGTCTGTTGCTGTTCCTAGCTATCTCAGTTGTCTAAGTGATGGAGACATAATTCTAGTGAATGTAATGAAATCCACTACTATTTTGGACCTTCTTAGTGATAAAGTGCTCAAAACTCATATTTATCCTTGTCCTCCTCAAGACTCTACAGGACCACTTCATCCATAAACCTGAGTGAAGCTTGGACCAAGGATTGAGATGGAGGCACGAAGGTGACCATGTAGTAGGTCTAGCCTGGGACATGCTGAAACTGCTTTGGCTCTGACATAGGTTACAGCATAAACGTGAACTCCAGCAGCAATGGATTATATAATCCATTCCAAAGCTGGAAACAGCAAGGACAGAGGAATTCCCAAAAATACCTTTTCCCTGATGTATCTGTCTTCTGTGTCCCCTGAGACACAAGGTTCTACAGGATCTCCGGACTACACCAGCTCTGTCTGTGCCAGTAGAATTTCTTTGTGTTGGTGGAGTTAATGTAAAAGGGCTGTAGTGGATCAGTGATTTCAGCCCTGTGTTCCTTGACTGGGGTTAGTACCTTTTGTTATAGCATCTGATCTGTTGTACACCTCCCCTTTGATCTGATAGACTTGCCTAAAACTTTGGAGTCTGAGGCTATGTCTAGACTGCAGGCTTCTTCTGGAAGCAGCTTTTCCGGAAGAGATCTTCCAAAAAACTTCTTCCGAAAGAGTGTGTCTACACAACAAAAGCGCATCGAAAAAGTGATCTACTTTTTTGACAGATAGCATCCACACTGAATTGATATTGTCTCACATGTAAGCGGAGATTACTATGGGCGGAATGGCCACCAGAACACCTGTACTTTTCCCTCTTTCCTCTTATTGAGAAAGAACTCCCTCTTCCCCGTCCACATATGCCTTCTTCCAAAAGAGCTCTTTTGGAAAAAGGCTTCTTCCTCATAAAAAGAGGTTTACCAGTGTTGGGAAAACTCCTCAGTTCTTTCGATTTTTTTTCAAAAGAACATGATTGCAGTGTGGACGTAAGTGAAGTTTTTTGGAAAAACTACCATTTTCCAAAAAAACTCTGCAGTGTAGACACACCCTGAGTGTGAACATTCACAGCTGGAACATTCATTCATTTTCTAATGAGGTTTTAAACATGAAGGCAATAATATTCATACCTTGTCTTGCAATTGCATCACCAGGAGCATTGGTTCAAATTGCATATGCTGAAATATCGATAGCTGACAATCTGAAATGTGGGCAAAGCAAACCATGGATGAAATGGTGCCGGCCTGAATGGTTTATTCATTTTCTGCCAGAGCTGCACATCAGCTTTTCCTGCTCCTTAGCTGGCCACCTACTGCCATTTCAATTGCTCATTCTGGTAATTTTGCAGTATGCAAGATGAGTGGGTCTGACAGAGCACAACATTTTTTCCAGGGTTTTTACCTCCATTTCACACTGGTCAATATGCAGAGTCCAACTGTCCAGTCTTCTTGTAGGTTTACTTTCCTTAGCTGCATGGGATTGCTCTGATCCTCTTCCTAATGGACTGCCATCTGATGCAGAATGAGAAGAAAATATCTACACATTGCTCATGCCAAATTGCTTCTATGTGGTGGCGCTAGACAAACCCCTGGCTTCTGTTGTTGGAAGCTGAGATGTCTGAAGTTGAGATCCCTGCCGAGAAATGAGTGCGAGAAAGAGGGCTGTATATTCAGCAGCTCAATCCGATTCTCAGAGGGAGGACTGGGAATGTTCAGTGTAATTAGCCTATTTTTGCATAATAACTTTACAGTCTTCTCTCTGGGAAGGTCCATTATATAGGAGCAAACCTGTGTATTCTACCGTTGCCCATAAACATAGGCAGCAGTTTAATGGTTAATGGTTACAAAGAAACAATACCCATTTTGATCAGTACAGCAAAGTGAAAACTCCCATGCAACTCATCTCTTACTGTAATGTGCATTTTATGATGACATTTAACACTGGCATTTTCAAGGCTCATGCTAGAATTCTGATGAAAAGTGAACGGATATTTACCTCCTTCAGTGTCAGCACCCAGTGTATGGAAAATATCAGTAAACAAAAACCCACCCCCTGATTCCCTGCCCCCTTAACAGGAAAAGCCAAGCTTTCTGATTCAAATACATATTTAATGTTCTGCACGCTCATTCTCTCTGTGTGATGTTAAGCTAGTATGAAAGCACAATGGGAGCGATCATGGCATCCACAGAGCCGGATACACACACGAGAGAGCTGCTGCTTGGAGGAGCTTTGGAACAGCCAGGCTTAATGGAACACTGTATTTTCAGTTTAACGAAACACCTTATTGCCATTTATAAATGGTAGTAGTGAACGTGCAGGTGAGTAGAATGGGCACAGCTATTTTTCTGAACATGATGCTTTTATGCCCTAGTAAATTAAAACAAACATTTGGTAGGTATCCCTCAAGGAATGCCCTGAGGATTCTAGGTCAGAGCCCTGAGCAAAGTCTCCACCCGGCATCTCTTCTTCACAGAAGTGAGCTGTCTCAGTGAGTGCCTGGGGTAATGGTGGGGAAGAGAGAAAAGTATATATTTGGAAGATTTCCCTGGCGTTGCTTGGGTCCTTCAGGACAGGGGGCTGAGATGTACAGAAGTCAGGGAAGGGGTTTGGAGAGGTAGGAATCAGGGTTGGGGAGTGAGGAGGGATTCAAGTCAACGGGCTGGGAGGGTAGGGGTGCAGGAGTAAGGGTTGAGGTGAGAAAGGGCTTGGGGCAGGGGTGGCGGTGCAGGAATCAGGGCAGGAGATGGGGCCTCGAGGCAGGGGGTGGGGGTGCAGGAGCCAGGGCAGGGAGTTGGGAGGTGTGGAGGGGGGGGGCTCTACCTGCTCCCCAAGGCCAGTCTGGTGGCTACTCCAAAGCTTTCTGAGGCTGTCAGGACAGAGGGGGCATGCTTGCTTGCTGCCCCCCTGCCATTCTGTCCGCCATGCTTGCTGTTCCCTGTGGTCATTCTGGAGTACAATTGTGTCTCCTATCTCTTTCACTCTCACACACACACCTCTTCCTGTTTGATGAGAAACAATCGCATTCCATGCTCAGCCCATTGTCCTAGCACAACCAAAGCAAGTCCTTGCTTTAAGTTATGATAAGAGGGAGCTGCAAACAAATTTGGTGGTCCTAACTCTTACCATTTAGGAGGAAGTCTTGAACAGACAGACTCACAGATGGACAGACAGACAGCTCTCTCAAATATACAGTAGAACATATATATGAGAATAGGAAAACATTCTTATGATATGACAGTCATGGCTGGCGACAGACTTCACTAGATCCTAGATAATGTGGTGGGTTTGGCTCTGGGTCCCCAGGAAGGGGCAGAACTATGGGCAGCCAGCCTTTCAGACCATGCCACGCCCTCCCAGCCAGCCCTTAGCACCACACAGAATTCTGGTGATGATTTAAAAGGGCCAGGACTCCAGCTACCACTACTGCCATGGTATGTGCAGCCCAGACTCCCAGGCCCTTTTAAATTGCCAGGCCCTGGGGCTGTGGGCCCCTTTGTCCCCCTCAGCCCCATTAGCAGTCGTGATAACAGCACTTACCTAATGCATCTCCTAGTCTGTTGTGTTTTGGACCACACAGTAATATGGTTGTGCTTTCTTTTATCAAGATAACACTTGGAGCTGAGCTAATAATTTGTAGTGTTGTTACTGTTATTGTTTATTTTGCAGGTGCATTTAGAGGTCAGCTGGGTTGGGGCACCACTGTGCTACCACTGTCCTATGTTACATGAGGCCTCTGTCCCAAACAGCTTACAATTAGAAGGCAAGGCATAAGACATGGATAAGGCAAACAAGCAGGATGGTACTGAGTGTGAAAGACAGGACGAAAAAGAACAGTTCCATTGTAAGTTCTTTGACCAGGGAAGAGGAGCTCCAGCTGCAGCAGGTTTGGGCTGGCGCTGGCTTCAGGCCATCCATCCCCGGGCAGCATCAGGGATGATGGGTGGCCCTGGCCCATCTGTAGCAGGTCCCTCAGCAGGTTCCTTGATTGCCTGTGTGGCACTAAATGGTGCTGCCCAGCCTATAGGGAACTTAGCTCCAGAGGTGATCCCAGCAATTACAGGCTGGTAAGCCTGACTTCAATACTGAACAAGCCAGATGAAACTATAGTAAAGGACAGAACTGTCAGACACATAAATAAACATAATTTGTTGGGAAAGAGTCAACGTGATTTTTGTAAAGAGAAATCATGCCTCACCAATCTATTAGAATTTTTTGAGGAGGTCAACAAGCATGTGGACAAGGGGGATCCAGTGGCTATAGTGTATTTAGATATTCAGAAAGCCTTTGACAAGGTCCCCCACCAAAGGCTCTGAAGCACATTAAGCTGTCATGGGATAAGAAAGAAGGTCTTCTCATGGACTGGTAACTAGTTGAAAGATAGAAAATGAAGGGTTGGTCAGTTTTCATAATGAAGAGGGGTAAACATTGGTGTGTCCCAAGGGTACTTACTGGGACCATCCCTATTCAACATATTCATAACTTATCAGGAAAAAGGGGTAGTGGTGTAGTGGCACAATTTGCAGATGATACCAAACTTCTCCAGAT
The DNA here is from genome assembly GCA_032595735.1 of Pelochelys cantorii. Lineage (NCBI taxonomy): Eukaryota > Metazoa > Chordata > Testudines > Trionychidae > Pelochelys > Pelochelys cantorii. Next base: position 22,840,399 of record CM064334.1, on the reverse strand, counting down.
AGCTAAGCCCCAAGCAGATTGCCAGGACCTACACAATGATCTCTCAAAATTGCGTGACTGGGCAACAAAATGGCAGATGAAATTCAATGTTAATAAATACAAAGTAATGCACATTGGAAAACATAATCCCAACTATACATAAAAGATGATATTGGAGTCCTCACGGATAGTTCTCTGAAAATATCCACTCAATGTGCAACAGCAGTAAAAAAACAAACAAACAAACAAATAAAACCCTAACACAACGTTGGGAATCATTAAGAAGTGATAGATAAAAAGACAGAAAATATCATAAATCCATGGCATGCTAACACCTTGAAAACTTCATGCTGACGCAGTGGCTCCATCTCCAAAAAAGATATATTGGAATTGGAAACGTTTCAGAAAAGAGCGACAAAAATTAGTAGGGGTATGGAACAGCTTCCCTGTGAGGAAAGAGTAGTAAGACTGGGACTTTTCAGCTTGGAAATGAGACAACTAAGGGAGGATATGATAGAGGTCTATAAAATCATAACTGTTGTGGAGAAAGTAAATATGGAAGTGTTATTTACTCTACATGACATGTGAGCTAGGGGTCACCAAATTAAATTAATAGGCAGCAAGTTTAAAACAAACAGAAGGAGGTATTTCTTCACACAACACACATCCAACCTATGGAACTCCTTATCAGAGGATGATGTGAAGGCCAAGACTCTAATGGGGTTCAAAGAAGTTAATAGGTCCATCAATAGCTATTAGCCAGGATGGCAGGAATGGTGTCAGAATCATAGAGCTGGAAGAGACCTCAGGCGGTCATCAAGTCCAGCCCCCTGCCCAAGGCAAGACCAATCCCAATTAAATCAACCCAGCAAGGGCTTTGTCAAGCTGAGACTCGTTTGCCAGAAGCTGGGAATGGGCGACAGGATGGATCACTCGATGATACCTGTTCTGTTCTCTGAAGCACCTGGCATTGGCCACTGTCAGAAGATAGAATACTGAGTTAGATGTGTCTTTGGTCTGATTAGCAGGGCTTAGGGTTTGGCCTTTTCCTCTTGGAAGTCACTGAGTGACATCACCCATGTCTACTCTGCAGCCACTACGGAAACAAAGACACAGTGCTGCAGCTATGCCTCTGTACTGCTGCAACATAGATACTTAGGACACACATGGAAAGGGTTTTTCTGTCCTTGTCCTTATCCACCTTTCTGAGAAGCAGTAGCTAAGCTAATAGGATTCCATTGACCTACATGCATCTCCATTAGGGCTTAGGTGGACAACTATAGTCAACAGTACATGACATTTTTCAGAGTCCTGGAAGATGTAGCAAGGTCATCCTAAATTTTAGCTGCTGGCCTGGCCCTCAACTCCCTCAGAAATCAACCTTCAACTTGGTCACTTTTAGGGCCAGATTTTCAAGAAAGCTCACCATTCCCAACTGGGGTCACATTTTCAAGAGTTCTGCTCTTAGTCAGACACCAAAGATCAGCACTTATTAAGACTCCAACTTGCAGGGTAAAGAGCTCTTCTGAAAATTTGGCCTTTATTGGGTTGTTTTTTATGATTGTGTGTAAAGAGCATAATTAATTTGGGCTTATTTTTCATTGTATTATGTTTTAAAAGCCCCCTTGTAGAACTAATTTAATTAAAAGTGTGAGAAGAGGTGGGTTAGGGCCCTGGCAGAAATGGTATACTAGGGCAGCGCCCAGAAAAGATCACAGTTTCACAAGTAATTTATTAGGTTTGTTGTGTATTTTATACAATTATATCTCTTGGAATTTACAAGGGTTCTTGAATACTAGTGAGCACAAGGAAAGAAAAAAAACAGATCATAGAAGGTAAGAGGTATTTTCTATTGTAAATTTGCGTTGGGTTTATCTAGTCACAGTATCATCAGCACATCTGGAGGTCTCTGTTACAGGAAGTAGGAGAGTCCATTTTTACTTTGGCACTGCCTTCACATCTGCCCTGCCAGCAACAGCTCAGAAGTAAGAGTGGCCATTCCGTACCATGCCACACTTCCTTAGGAACTGCTGCCTTCAGCGCAGGGTGGTTGAAGAGAGATAGCTCCTGACCAAGGGCCCAGCCCTGCAGGCAGCAGCAAAGAAAGAAAGGTAGCAATACCATGCCAGGCTGTGCTGCTGGCAGCAGCTGTGCCTTCAGAGCTGGGCTCCTGGACAGCATCCACCACTCCCCAGATCTGAAAGCAGAGTTGCTGCCAATGGCAGCAGCACAGAAATAAGGGTAACAGTACTGGACACCCCCAACAATAACCTTGTGATATCCCCCCAACTTCCTTTGATGGGTCAGGACTCCTAAAATTGCAGCACAGTGTAATTTCACATTTAATTATTTCAGATATTTAAATTAACTATTTTTAAAGTCCTATGACTGAACAGTTGGAGAAGGAAATATGGAAAACTCTGAAAACTGTCTGCCATCAGACAGTTTTTTAAAGTTGCAAAACAATAATTTGACTGGATAATTTCACTAATACATTTACAGAACTGTGATGTTCCATGAATTTTACAAATAGGAACAGTATAAACTGTTTCAGAAAAATTTCAGCAGCAGGAAAACAGGCCAATTTTGTCTCATAAAATTGTTTTTGCTGACATTTTCATCACACATTTGCAACCTGATAATGGGTAGGCAAGTAGCAAGTTGTGATTGCTGCTCCCAATTGAGTAAATACTATAAGCATCCTATCTTTGTTATTTGTATTGTAGTAGCATATAGGAGACTCAGTCATGGGCCAGGACTCCTTTATGCACTGTATACACATGTAACAAAGATAGTCCCTACTTCTGGAACACCCCAGTTCCAACCCAAATCCAGCCACAGCTCGAACCTGCCAGAGCAAAGGAAGGGCACATATCCTTCCACCTCCCCCACTCTGGAACCACCAGGGAAGGGAGAGGTGCCTTCTTCCCACTCCAAACCCAGGTGCCGCTGTGAGGAGAGAGAGCTGGGGAGAGGCCTCTCTCCTTACAGTTGCTCTGGAGTACCCTTCTTCACCCAAATTCCTCATCCCCAGCCTTTGCCAGAGCCCTCACCCCCCAACCTTTGGCTGCAGCTATGAGACCCTCATCCTTGACCCCAGCCCAGAGCCCACACCTCCAACCAGAGCCCTCACACCCTTGAATCCCAACCTCTACCCCAGGCCTCCCCCTCCAACTCTCAGAACCCCTTGGCCCACTCCCATCAGATGAATTTTATTTGAAAATATGTCACACATGACTGCCATATTGGTGCACATAACATAAAATTAGAGGGAACAGTGCTCTGGAGCCCTTATTAAAAAATGGCATCACGTTAGCTACTCTCCAGTCACTTGGTACAGAAGCTGATTTAAATGATGAGCACAATAGTTTGTAACCCTAAGTATGTTTGTGCAGCTAGAGGATGCAAAGACCTTAAAAAAGCCCCAAAAAGCTATTGAGGATTCCTCAAGTACAGGGAAATCCCTGTCTGGCATGAAGCCAGCATAGCTTTATGGGACTTTAAGGCACAAAATGAGCTCAAACTAGCTACAGGAATAAAGGGAAACAAGAAGACTTTTTATAAATACATTAGAAGTAAGAGGAAGACCAAGGACAGGGTAGGCCCACTGGTCAGTGAGGAGGGAGAAACAGTAACAGGAAACTTAGAAATGGCAGAGATGCTTAATGACTTCTTTGTTTCAGTCTTCACCGAGAAGTCTGAAGGAATGCCTAACATAGTGAATGCTAGTGGGAAGGGGGTAGGTTTAGAAGATAAAATAAAAAAAGAACAAGTTAAAAATCATCTAGAAAAGTTAGATGCCTGCAAGTCACCAGGGCCTGATGAAATGCATCCTAGAATACTCAAGGAGCTGATAGAGGAGGTATCTGAGCCTCTAGCTATCATCTTTGGAAAATCATGGGAGACAGGAGAGATTCCAGAAGACTGGAAAAGGGCAAATATAGTGCCCATTTATAAAAAGGGAAATAAGAACAACCCAGGAAACTACAGACCAGTTAGTTTAACTTCTGTGCCAGGGAAGATAATGGAGCAAATAATTAAGGAAATCATCTGTAAACACTTGGAAGTTGGCAAAGTGATAGGGAACAGCCAGCATGGATTTGTAAAGAACAAATCATGTCAAACCAATCTGATAGCTTTCCTTGATAGGATAACAAGTCCTGTGGATAAGGGAGAAGAGGTGGATGTGGTATACCTAGACTTTAGTAAGGCGTTTGATATGGTCTCGCATGATATTCTTATCAATAAACTAGGCAAATACAATTTAGATGGGGCTACTATAAGGTGGGTGCATAACTGGCTGGATAACCGTACTCAGAGAGTAGTTATTAATGGTTCACAATCCTGCTGGAAAGGTATAACAAGTGGGGTTCCTGCTGGGACCTGCTCTGTTCAATATCTTCATCAACGATTTAGATATTGGCATAGAAAGTACGCTTATTAAGTTTGCAGATGATACCAAGCTGGGGGGGGGGATTGCGACTGCTCTGGAGGAGAGGGTCATAATTCAAAATGATCTGGACAAATTGGAGAAATGGTCTGAGGTAAACAGGATGAAGTTTAATAAAGACAAATGCAAAGTGCTCCACTTAGGAAGGAACAATCAGTTTCACACATACAAAATGGGAAGCAAGTGTTTAGGAAGGAGTACTGCAGAAAGAGATCTAGGGGTTATAGTGGACCACAAGCTGCATATGAGTCAGCAGTGTGATGCTGTTGCAAAAAAAGCAGACATGATTCTGGGATGCATTAACAGGTGTGTTGTGAGCAAGACACAAGAAGTCATTCTTCCACTCTACTCTGCACTGGTTAGGCCTCAGTTGGAGTATTGTGTCCAGTTCTGGGCACCGCATTTCAAGAAAGATATGGAGAAACTGGAGAGGGTCCAGAGAAGAGTAACAAGAATGATTAAAGTCTAGAGAACATGACCTATGAAGGAAGGCCGAAAGAATTGGGTTTGTTCAGTTTAGAAAAGAGAAGATTGAGGGGGAACATGATAGCAGTTTTCAGGAATCTAAAAGGGTGTCATAAGGAGGAGGGAGAAAACTTGTTCATCTTGGCCTCTGAGGATAGAACAAGAAGCAATGGGCTTAAACTGCAGCAAGGAAGGTTTAGGTTGGACATTAGGAAAAAGTTCCTAACTGTCAGGGTAGTCAAACACTGGAATAAATTGCCCAGGGAAGTTGTGGAATCCCCATCTCTGGAGATATTTAAGAGTAGGTTAGATAAATGTCTATCAGGGATGGTCCAGACAGTATTTGGTCCTGCCATGAGGGCAGGGGACTGGACTCGATGACCTCTCGAGGTCCCTTCCAGTCCTATGATTCTATGACTTCCTGCCAGCATCCCCACAGAACAGCTTTCTTGGGCTTAGCTGGGAGAAGGCTTGTTCTAAGAGTGGAACAGAGCCAGGAGCAGTGGAAGCTCCCTGCCCTCAAGGCCCTGACCCTGTACTGCCTCTTCCCCTGAGGCTCAGCTCTCACACTGCCTCTCCCCCACAAAAACACCCCTCTCTGTTTGCAACTCTCTGCCCCCACTCTCTGTCATTTGCCCTTTTGGCTGGTAAAAAGTGGGAAGGCATCTTAATTCTGTCATTTTCTAACTTTGGAGTGTTTGGTTTGCAACCTTAATAATATTCTTTTACTGCAGCTGTTGTGTGTGTGTAAACACATACATCTTCCCACCCACACACTCTGCACACGCTTGAACAGGGCTGTTTTCATTAATATGGCATTTTAAAATTCTAAGGCTGACTCTTTGTCATTATGAACAGGGACTCTGTCAGCTACTTAGTTGTTAAAGTTTTAATGACACAGCAATTAAAGTTATTTCTGTGACTTGAATAACTGTGCGAGGGAGTTGTTGAGGCTTTTTTTTGGCTGTTTTACACAGATGTGTGTTCAATGGTATATCTTATCTCCAATTTCACTTAGCAATTTTAACTAACTTTGTGATTTTTATATTTCAATAAAAATCTATATAAAATGCAGATACACTATTTAGGATAAAATTCTATAAGATTCTTTCTGCTTAAATATATCATCCAGACACTAACAATCTGGGATTAGGAGGAAAAAACTTTCCTTACAAGCATATTATTGCATAACCATTAATTTGTCAATTTCACACTTTCTACTGAAACTTCTGGACAGTATTGGAGGCAGAACCCTGGACTAGACAGGTCAAATGGTTGATCATCTCTAGTAATTCTATTTTTGTATCATTCATATGACTTGGGTCTTGTCTATACTTATTAGAGGATTGATGCTCCAGCAATTGATCTTCTGTGGTTCGATGTAGCAGGTCTGGTAAAGACCTACTAAATCAAATGCTGAAGATGCCCACATCAATTGCAGTATTCCTCCCAGTCATAGCCATGAGGAGTAAGAGAAGTTGATGGTAGAGTTTCTCCCATCGACCTCCCAGTATGGGGCTGCCCCAGAAAAATCTATGTAAGATCATCAACTCAAGCTACTGTCGTAGCTGGAATTGCGTATCTTACATCAATTTTGTTCGCCAATGTAGACCTGGCCTGAGATATAGTATCTGTAGTTACTTTTCTCTCACATTAAACCAGGCAGGGCAAAGCATTATCTGACTGACTTTGAAGTTTGGTCCATTACATTTTCCTGCTTTTTCAAATATAGAAGAGCAGTCACAGGCTGGTGACAAATCCTCGTGGATTTGTTTTGAAACAGTATAAGTTCCCTTTCATGTACAGAGAAAGTGACAGGGGCCAAAAAACTTTTAATAGGCAAAGATGCACATTTCTCAGGGGTGTGCAACAGGGATAATTGTTTTTTAAATTATCTTAAACATAGGGTGACCAGTTGTCCTGTTTTTAAAAGGGACAAGTCCTGTAGTTAAGCCCTTCTGCAGATGCCCCTACTTTTTCTTAAAAATGGGCAAATTGTCTCATAATTTCTATCCCTCCCATTAATATTGTCAGGTCCTGCTGCTAGCTGGATCCCTGCTCTCTAGCCACCCACATGTAGTGAATGTGGGGGGGAGGAATGGCTGACAGGGCAGTGACTGACAATGGGAGTGGGTAAGTGAGTCTGATGGCGGGGCAAAGATGCAGCACAGGAGACCAGCTATTCTCTCTGATTAATCAGCACAGCCCTCACTATGTGCCTGCTCTCCACCAGCAGGACACCTTCCTGTCCCGTTTCTGGCCAGCACTGGCTGTGCACTGCAAGCTGTGGTGCCTGGTAAGTGCAGGCAGGTGCCAGGGAGCAGATAGTTACATGTCACCCCTGCTACCCACTGTCCCTTTACATGTTCCCCTTCTCACAGTCCTCTCCCTGCTTTGCCCCTTCACCCCTCCCCAGCCCCACTGCTCCTCCATATTCCCCTCAGCAGGGTACATTCCACTCCTAGTGTTGTGTGGAAAACCAGCCCCTGGCTGGAGAGCCCATCAACAGCCTGGCCAGCAGGCTCCTTCCTTTCCCCACTGCCTCTGGTGGGGCTGGTGCTCTGGGAAAGCCCAAGAACCTCTGGCCAGGGGCGTTGGCCAGGTGAAGCCAAGCACAGCACGTGCCAGAGCCCCGCACAACACTAGCAGGGGAAGCCTCTCCACCCCTCAGCTAAGCTCTAGAATAGTGGTAGGAGGAGGGGGGGGATTTCCAGCCTGTTCATGCCCCCAACCTGCAGGATCCACAGCAGCCCCCTGGGCAGGGGCTTAGCATCCTTTTCCTCCACACACACACCCTCCCACTCATTCTGCCCACAGGGAGCACAAGGCTGATCTAGCCCCTAGACACCCTCCCCTGCTGAGCCCCTTCTTGGGCCGGGTTCACTAAAGCCTCTGCAGACAGGTTCCTGAGGCCCTGGTGCACAATACATCCTTATGGCTTCAACCCTCCCTGCCTGTGATGTAGCTGGAGGTCAGGGTGGCCAGGTTATATAGGTGCCCAGCAGCAGCCTGGAAGTATTCGCTGCCTTTTGACATTGTGTAAGCAGGATGGGAAAAGCTGCTTCTCACCATGAGGAGGGGTGGGAGGAAAGGATGAGCTCTACACAGACATGAGCCAAGTCATCCCTTTTAACCCATACGCTGTGGCTGGAAGCAGCTCCAGTCCCTTCTCTCCTGCACAGGCACCAGAATGTGACCCTACATGCCACAAACATACTTCTCCCCGCTCCCACCGTATTGCCTTGGGAAGATGCAGTGCCAAACACCAGAAGAGGCAGGTCCATCCCAGGGCCCAGGCAGGCATGGAAGAGAGCCTGGAGCAAGAAGGGTTGGTCAGTCGCTCACCTACCCAATGTGAGAGAAGTGTATAGGAGTGTGTGTGTGTGTGTGTCTCCTTTCCCCATGTGACCCTCTCTTCAAAGCCTTAAAGATAAGAAGGCAAATAAGAATCCAGCTGCTCAGTATATTTTTTAAACAGGGGCTCAGTCAACTTGATGTTAATTTGAACATCTCTACTGCACAGTTCTGATTGATTGCTTTTGAACTTGTTTGAGTATGAGTAATTTTACTAGGTGTCCCATATTCAGCATAAGGAAATACAGTCACCATATTTTAACATATAGTGAAGGATAGACAGCTCTAGCTCAGTAGCTTCCTGTGAGCCTTCAGGGGATGAAGAGGAATGCTTCATGTTTTATGCCAAAGCATTATAAGAATAAAAAACAGGATACAAAAACCAAGGCTCAGATGGCAACAAACCTGAAATCAATATAAACCTCACTATTAGCGCTGATCAAATAATGAAAATAATTATTGACTAATAATTGTTTTAACAAATGATCGAAAAAGCATTTAAAATCATTAGTTGCAAATACTGTCTCACATATTCAGTTCTACTTGGTATTCATAAACCTCTGAAGAATTAAAACTGACAATTGCTTGTAACTGTGTAATTTCTCTAATGTTCTACAGGAATTACAATCTCATTAAACTACTGCATTTTCTGGCAGGCTTTGTAGGGAGGAAATACTCTTAATTCACAGGTTTTGTTATCCCTCACAAATGAGCAGAAACAGAACGCTAAATTATTCAGAGGAGGCCTGGCGTGACTTTTACAGGCTTAAATGGAGCCGTTGCAGCACCATTTGGAAGGATTGTAACAGTTGAGTTTACAGTGCATTGGGCACAGAAGAGTACAATGCCAACAGAAGTGA